>JAPTOF010000003.1:22489166-23907500 GCA_028554755.1 Cordia subcordata | reverse complement strand
TTTTCCAATTATAAGTTCTAGAAGATGGCATGCGACGGCTAGATGTAAAATTCCTTGACCCAAAAAAAAAAAAAGTAAGATTGACAAAAAGTTCATATTCTGGACGTAGGAGATTGGAGAACATATCACGCAACCTAATATTATACTTGCGCGACAAGTTTAAAAATAAATACTAGATGATGCCGTTGACTGCACGTCATTTTACTTTTTTTTTGTATTCTTTTTATGAAAAGGGTTAACCAAAGGAGAACCCCTTTCCCACCTGGCCAGGGCCAGAGGCTCCTTAACCAAGCGGGAGGTTAATCGAGAGATGTGCATGAGTGGCAGCCCGACCAGGGAGAGGACCAACGGGCGTGGAAATCCAGCAACAGCCCCCGCAATATTTCAGCGGAGTACTGCCGCCACACGGACTCGATCCCGCGTTGTTAGGGTGTCTCCACCCTAATCACCTGGCCACTTACCAACTCACCTATGCCCCTTTCTAGTTGAGGATTATATGAACATAGGGCTAGGGGCACGATTCATTGCTGACGCTATTCTATGCAATGGTCTTAGGAGATACGCGTCTTACTTGCTGTTTATCATGTACATATACCATACTACTCAATCGCAGGCGCGTATATATATATAAAGTAATCCATATTCGGTCCCTTAGCTTCCTTTTTTCTCTATTTCAGTACTGTCTCTCGAGAAGTCTATTAACTTAAAAAATTTGGTCTATGCCAACTTACTTAGGCTTTTTGAATGCGTGAGAAAGTCAAAAGGCTTAGAAAAAATTTTCTTTCTTGCTTGGGTGCAACTTAAAAATGACACGTAAGTTACAACAATTAGTCAATAGGGCTCGATTTAGTAAGACTAAAATGGAGATTATCAATCTACGAAGACACGTTACAACTTAAAAGCATAATCTTATTTAAACTACAAAATGAGGCGAACGCCAAAGAATAAATGCACTGTCAATATTTGCTTATCGTCAGAAGGACGATAAGCAGGTTCCGGAAGCAACAAATGTTATAAGCAACGTTCATAAGTTAATGCTTCTTAATAGTCAAATAGAGGAAATGAACAAAATAAAAATTTGCTAGTGTATAGATTCAATAATGACAGCTACATATTGACATTTGTATTGCTCAATAGCAAGAGTGGATTCGATTTGAAATTTCCCGACCATGGGAATTTAAAGTTCACAAATGCAAAAATCATAGCTGGTGCTAGCTTTAAATAGACAAAAATCATGAAATTTATTACAGAATAAGCTTTGTATATATGAAGCTTCAAAAGCTAGTTAGAACTTTCCACGACGCCTGTGCGACCACTGATCATATACACAAGAATAAATGGTTAAGATTTTCCAGAATACCAAGTATATAGCTGGTAAAACTAGCCTAGATACCAAATTTTACTCCCAAAACCAGTCAATATATATTCAGAAGTAATTCCAGAACCAGCCAATTTTCCGCAGCCTCCCTCCAGTTAACTGTGAAGGAGTAAGATTCACTGCTTGCTGCACAAAGTTTTACAAGAATTAGAGCAATATCGATGCTGTTAATAGATGATAATGTATACAAATGTAAGAGGCAAATTATAACTTTCCCCATCAGAGCAGATTTGGTACATTTCCAACAAAAAATGCAATGGTAAGATTACTGTTAACACCTAGAAGGAAAAAGATGTGGATGATCTTTTAAATTTTTTTCCTCTACTAATTAAATATTTAGCTTAACTAATCCAGTTCCTAACGAACGATTGACTATGGCAAACAACCTCCAGCATTTCAGAGCTTGTCCTGTTGTTCATAGTCAAACATTATCTGATAACGGGGCCAATTAACGGAGACAAACACGTGACATCATATGACATTTGTTTGGATAAGGAAAGAACAATGATGTGGGACACAGAGGAAAAGTCAGATAAAGGTGTACAGCGACCATACATCAATACACACACGTGACGATTCATGTGATAACTACATATTCACTTAATAATTGGTGGATAATAGCATGTTATTTACACACCCACTTCATCAAGCATTAGTAGAACACAGAAACAATGATTTTCTAAAACCAAGATTAAAGTCAAAAATAAAGGAACAATTTTGCCGAAAAAAGTGTGACTTTGATCCCCGGATCAATTGGACCTGACCGAGATCTAGAATCCTGGAATGATGAACTGAATCATGTATAATTGGCTGACTACTTGTGTGTGATTCAGTTGTGATTTGTGTATAATTTTGATTGACATAGCTTGTTCAAATTGTTCTTCCGTCTAAACCATACAGAATTATATGATTTGAATTGTGAGCCATATGATTTTGATTACTACGGAGGGAAGTATAGATAATTGCCGGATTTGAAAATATAGTGAAACTCGTCCTGTTTTAATAGTGTAAATAAGATATTACGGCTATTTAAGTTCTATCTTGAGTGCTTTTACCTTGTTTGTGTCTACTTGCAAAATCACACATTGGTTCTAGAAAATACCGGTATTGTAGTTTCGACAGTTTAATGAATAACAACCCAAAATTTTGGTTGAAGTATTGTCTGAGCATTACAACTCTTTTGCTACATGAGCTTCTGTAGAGAATTTAATGTAGAAACCTTTATACTTGCTAGTTTCTACACCTTCTATTTTCAGCTGCTATTTTAGGCATATGCCACTATATATAGTCGAATTATTACTGTAACCACAAGAAATCTAAATATTAATGCAGATAGGCTAATTATTTGTTGCAACAAAGTGTTATATAACCTAAAGAAAGTCAAACACCATCAACAAGTTGCCCACAGAAAGACCAGAAGCTAATTACCTGGATCAGAGCAACAAGTTGTGTCATGAAGGTTCAAGAGTTGAGCAGACCTTGAAATTAAGACCCATGCTGCATAGAACAAACAACTGTAATAAGAAATTGAAAAGTATATGATAACCATTTGAGCCACAATTTATCAGATATAAAAATAAGCAGGAATCATGGGGCAAACTGGACAGACACTTCCCCGCACCTGAATGTTCAAACCAATTTTCAGATTGGGACATGAGACGAAGTTATATTCCTAGAGATACTACATAAGAGAATATACAACAAAGATGAGAATATGATGGATGAGCTAAAAGAAGTCAAAACCCGAACGATATTCAATCTCTCTGTTTTCCCAACATTACTACATATGTAGAGCTCAATCAACAACGAGGTAACAATGTATTGAACATGTGAAGTTCATCTAAATGCTAGGCAACCGGCCAATGTACTCGTTCAACAACTCAAAGAGCAATCTGGTTCTAGGAAGAATTCATGATGGAGGTTATCAATAGTTCAAACTGTGAAATTGCATGAAGAAGCAGTAGAAAATTTAGTCCACATCACCAAACAGTTAGTATCACATCTATGAGTTGGCATGGACAGTTTACCATTTTGACGTCCACCCAAGAAGAATTATATGCAAATTTAATGATTTCCTACTTAACACCCATTAGCAATCATTCAGAAACTGACTTTGCATATGAAGATGAATGCAAATCTACAGCTACTAGCAATGTAGTGACAAATTTGTTCGAAATTACCAAATTATCATTTTCTCTTTTTCAAAAGAAATGTCGTTATCAAATATCTTAAATTAAAATAACAAGTTGTCTAACCAACTAAACTACAATCAATTAATGTTTTTAACTTAAAATTAAAAATCTCTGGTGATGATTATATCGCGGTGTAATTGCCAAAGGACAGGATCTCTGGTGATGATTATATCGCGGTTTAGATAGATATTCATCCCGATTTAAATGATAATTCAGTGACCAATATCTCAAAACCAGAACTAACAACTAAAGCCAGCAGCATTTGTCACTGCAATTAGATACACGCTTTAATAATATTTCACCTTCTTTAACCATTCCATGCATTTGCCTATTTCCAGTGAAATTCATTACCTGTTCCTTTCTGTCTTCGGTTTCGGTTGATGACTCGATAAGCAAAATTTGGTGCTGCCTTTATAACCATGCGTCAGTTGTTTTTTTGACCTTCTTTTAAGATTATTTTTTATTAGTTAAAAAATAAATTGTTTATTGCTAGTTGATTAAAGTACTTATTGCTTTAATTTGAAGTTGAGGGTTCAAAATTTTGGAGCAACATTTCTTTACTAAAACAAAGAAAAGTAGTTTGGGAAATTTTAAACAATCATGGTTAAAATTAACGAATTTTTTTAATGGTAAGAGTGTTTAATGCACTTTATGGACCATAAGGAGGGTTATGAGATACTTTTAGACTATAGGGGGGTTTGGTACACTTTTGATGAACTATAGGAGATCTTGTAATTTTACTCAAAATAAAAAAAAAGATTTTCTTTATATCACATATGGCAAGATAGAAGAGTAAAAAAATAGAGAAAAGGTTATTCTTGGATTAAGATAAGATATTTTAATATAATTTAATGGTTAAAATTTGTTGATATTTTGAAAAAAAAAATTTCTTTATATAATATATGACAGGATAAAGAATTATTTTTGTCATTAAAAGACAAAATTCAAAAGAGAATCATTTAAATCACTGGGAGATATATGATTATAACGACAAGGGTCAAAAATTCAAAGGCTCGCCACTAATTTGTCAGGGAGGCCTTTTTCTTAGAGTTGGGGCAGCGAGTTTTGTTGGCTGCGGTAATATCATGCTCTTGCTCCAATAAACCTTACGGCGTGCCTAGATCAAGAAAAAGATTTGACTTTCCATCTTTACTTTCAATGCCTCACATATTATATTATACATATGCTTATTTAATTGTTTAGTTTAGATACTATACGCATCACATTTTGCTTTTACTCTAATTAATGCAGTTGGCGGGACAAGCTTTGGCATATTATTTCTTGCAACAACTTGTTTTTGGTTGTACAACAATTAGCCAACACTGGTGGGCACGATTTAACTAGACCAAAATCGAGATTATCAATCTACCAAAATACGTTACAAGCATTATCTTATTTAAACAACAAAATGAGGATGAAAGCTAAAGAATAAATCCATTGTCAATGTTTGCTTCTCGTCAGAAGGACGATAAGCAGGTTGTAGAAGCAACAAATGTTAATAAGCAAAGTTCATAAGTTAATGCTTCCTAATTGTCAAATAGAGCAAATGAACAAAATAAAAATTTGCTAGTGTGTAGATTCAACAACGACAGCTATATATTAACATTTGTTGTATTGCTCAAGCAATGAAATCAGGTTAAAAAGAAGAGTGTATTAGTTTTGAAATTTCCAGATCATGGGAATTTGAAGTCCAAAACAAATGCGAAAATCATGGCTGGTGTGAGTTTCAAATAAACAACAATCAAGAAATTTGTTACTGAACAAGCTTTGTGTGTGTGTGTGTGTGTGTATATAGAGCTTCAGATGCTAGGTAGAAATTTCCACGACGCCTACACTACTGCTTATCATATACTCAATAATAAATGGTTAGGATTTTCCAGGATACCAAGTATATAGCCGGTAAAACTAGCCTAGATAACAAATTTTACACACAAAACAAGTCAATATATCTTCAGAAGTCATTCCAGAACCAGCTTCCTTGACACTTGATTTGCTGCACTTCTTAATTCCCACAGCTTCCCCTCCAGCAAACAAAAATGAGAATTGAAGCTACGTGCTTTACATTGTCAGACAAAAGGAACTACTCATGTTAAGGATTTAGAATCACTGCTTGCTGCACATATGTTTTACAAGAATTAAAGCAATATCAATGCAGTGAACAGATGATAATATATTACAAACATAAGAGGCAACATATAATTTTCCCCACCAGAGCAGATTTGGCACATTCCTCAACATGAAACAATGCAATGGTAAGATTACTGCTAACACCTAGAAAGAATAAGATGTCGATGATCTTTTAAATTTTTTTCCTCTACTAAATATTAAGTTTAACTAATCCAGTTCCTAATTAATGATTGACTAAGGCAAACGACCTACAGCATCCCAGAGCTTGTTCTGTTGTTTATAGTCAAACATTGTCTGATAAAGGGGCTAATGAACGGAGACAACATGTGACATCATATGACACATACAATTGGATGAGGAAAGAACAATGATCAATGGTGTGGGACACTGAAGAAAAAGTCAGATAAAGGTGTAACAAGACAATATATCGATACAGATATAGCAATTCATGTATTAACTACATGTTCACTTAATAATTGGTGGGGTAATAGCATGTTATTCAATTACATACCCACTGGATCAATGATTGGTAGAACGCAAAAAGGATGATTTTCTAAAACCAAGATCAAAGTCAAAAACCAAGGAACAATTTTGCAGAAAAAGTGTGACTTTGGTTCCCACGTCAGTTGGGACCTGACCCAGATTTGGAATCCTGGAATGATGAACTGAAGCATGTATAATTGGCTGACTTGTGTTCGATTCAGCTGTGATTTGTGTATAATTTTGATTGACATAACCTGTTCAAATTGTTCTTCCCCCTAAATTGTACAGAATTATATGATATGAATTGTAGCCATATGATTTTGATTACTACAGAGGCAAGTATAGGTAATCGCTGGATTTGAACGTAGAGTGAAATTTGTTCTGCTTTAATAGTAAACAGGATTATATGGCTATCTAAGTTTACCTTGTGTGTGTCGACTTGCATAATCACATATTGGTTCTAGGAAATAGCGGTGTTGCAGTTATGATAGTCAAACCAATAACAACTCAAAAATTTGGTTGAAGTGATATCAGAGCATTACAATTCTTTTGCTACATGAGCTCCTCTAGTGAATTTAATATGGAAATATTTACATAGCCACGGGTCTACTTTCTAGTTTCTACTCCTATTTTCTGCTTCTATTTTAGGCATATGTTGATAAATATAGTTCAGTTATTAATGTAACCACAAGAAATCTAAATATTAATGCAGACAGGATATTCATTTGTTACAACCAAAGTGTGATTACCCAAAGAAAATCAACAACCATCAACAAGTTGCCCACAGGAAGACCAGGAGCTAATTACCTGGATCAAAGCAAAAAGTTGTGTCTTGAAGGATCAGGAGTTGAGCAGAGCTTGACATTAAAACCCTTGCTGCATAGACCAAAAAACTATAATAAGAAATTGAAAAGTATATGATAACTATTTGAGATGTAATTTATCAGATATAAATAAGCAAGAATCATGGGATCAGTGGGTAACTCAAATGGTAAAGACGACCTTCCTTAGGAATGAGGTCCTAGGTTCAAATCCTGTGGGGGACAGGGGTTGGGTCAGGGGTAGGGGTTTTGTTCAGAAAATAATATATTTTAGAAAATAAAAACAAAATAAGCAGGAATCATGGGACAAACTGGACAGACACTTCCCTGCACCTGAATGTTCAACCAATTCTCAGGCTGGGACATGAGACAAAGTCGTATTTCCTAGAAATACTACATAAGGGAATATATAAAGAAGATGAAAATATGATGAACGTGCTACGAGTCAAAACTCCAACGAGGTTCGATCTCTCTGTTTTCCCAACATTACTACATATGTAGAGCTCAATCAACAACAAGATAACAATGCATTGAACATGTGAAGTTCATCTAAATGCTAGACAACTGGCCAATGTACTCCTCCAACAACTGAAAGAGCAATCCGGTTCTAGGAAAAATTTATAGTGGAGGTTATCAATTACTGCAGTGATCACCTGACATTATTCAAAGTTCAAAATGTGAAATTGAATGAGGCAGTAGAAAATTTAGTCCACATCATGAAACAGTTGTATCCCATCTATATGAGTTGGCATGGACTATTTACCATTTAACTTGCACCCAGTAAGAGTTATATGCAAATTTAATAACTTCCTACTCAACACCAGTAGCAATCATTCACTAACTGACTTTTCATAAGAAGATGAATACAAATCTACAGCTACTAGCAATGAAATGAGAAATTTGTATTAGAAGAATTTTGCAAGCATACGTGACAGAGTACAACCTATACAAGTTGCTAGGTACAAGTGCAACTGCATTGTCTTTTAGTAAGCACAACAAACTTTCCATTTTCTACCTCTCTCTCCAAATTTTTCTATCTCTGTGCTAGTTTAGCAGTGTAACTCACCAACCAGATAAAGGTGAAGCGTTCATTTATTGTGGGTATCAAGTAGCACATACGGCTTTGTTAATTTAGTTACCCCATTTTGAACATCAAAACATGCCAATTTCCAAGATGGATCTAACTAACCACTGACCAATCAAACATGGGACTGAATAAAAGAAAAAGGGCAGATCTTGTCAAGAAGCCAATCTATTCACAAAGTCTATCATCTGCATCAATTTCTTGAAATGATTTTATTTGTGTCTTCAATTACACAATGCCCCTTTAGAAGAATGAAGAATATACACATGTACTGCCTCCCACAACATCCTCTACTCCTCTAATTGATATCTCAACATAATGGAAGATAAGAACATCTTATCCACATACGATCAAATTATTGAATATCATAACTCTTACAACTGCTTCTACAGAAAAAATGATGTGCCCTGGATGAACATAGCTCAGTGAACCACTAATAGTTAGTTTAGGCGTCTTCAGAACATTAAAAACTTTCTGCAATTATCAAACTTATATAAAATTTACTATTTGATAAGTTCTCAGAGAAAAAGTGGCAGAAGTCAACCAATAAGGGCACAAGTTATGCTTATCGTATCTATCGTAGATGAGTACCCGAGCAGCTTTTGCCTTCCAGCTTCTGCCTTCTGATGATGATAAACAAACGTTCCCCCCCACTTAATCTGTACTAGGCTTTCCATGTAATTAAAAACTTCAAAGCAGCTGGATTCAGCATTTGTTGCACTTAAGCACTTCATTTCTTTAGTTTCAATCTCATATAGGAGCAGCAAACCACCACTCTCCACCAAAATATCACCCTTCCTAGAACACCAGACGACTCTCTCCACGCACGTCGGCCCCACGCAAAATTTCTTACTCCAACCATTGTCCTCATCCATCTCCCACACATCAACACACCCTTTCACCATTTCCTCCCAAACTAACATGCCAACTGAATCCTTCAAATCTACCATACACTTACACGACCCTCTACTAACCACAGGCATTGGGAATTGATGAAATACCTCTTTCTTAACATCAAAACACACCAAAACTTCCCGAGGCCCTAACACATCCTCCACCATTGCCCTCCAGTAAGGTAATCCCTTAACCACCACACTACATCTAGTCCCAAAAACCCGAAACAGAGGCTCCATTTCCAACTTCTTCCAACACTGATCATTAGCAGAGTAAACTTCAACCCTGTCAGAATTTCCCGATTCGGGGCTAAAACAAAAGATACTGATGACTCTACAATCAAGTGTATCTGTGTCGAAACCAAACCCCAAGGACACAGCATGGTTTAGTCCCTTAAAGGGTCTGGTACGGGAGAGCTTAACATTAGTGGACTGCTTCGTAGCAGGGTTCCAGAGGACAACGCATTCCCCCCAGGGTGGATGGGACAAGCAAACAACACCGAAAGCTGACCCCACCACATCCATTTCGGCGAAGTAAGAGGGAAAGGGCTGATCAAGTCGAACGGTAAAGGGGTTTGAACCGGAGGAGACTTTGAGCAAAGAAATGGCGTGGTCTGAGTTGGGGTCAGTGATGCTGTGGATGAGAAAAGTAGAAGCGGTGGAGGCGGAGATGGATTGGGTCAAATGGGCGGAGATGAACTTGGGGTTGGAGATAAAGGACCGCCATGGCTTGCAAACACACTTGAATCGGAAGAGGGACTTGACGGGGAGGAAGGAAAGGATGAGAGAGATGATTTCCCTCGGAATAATGCAGTCGGATACGGCGTTGGGAGGTTTTGTTTTTCTGTGGTTTTGTTTTGCTTTGCGTTTTCCTTTTCCTTTGTTCGCCATTTTTGCTTTGCTTGCTGGGTTTGGAGCTCAGAGTGAGAGGGAGGGAGTGAGGGGGTTTTGGGTTTTTAAATACCAGAGAGATGTGGTTTAAGGAGTTGTTAATAAAAATTATTAGTCCTTTATTTATTTTGAAACTTTAAAACGAGGTTTTCATTCACTTAATTAACAGCATGTTTGGCTCTGCTTATAAGCCCCAAATAAGTAGAGTTATACGGGCCCGGTGGGATTGACTTTTTCTTCATGAAAATTGGCCTTTTTTTTTTATAAAAGGTATTTTTTTGAAAAAAATTATTTTTTAATAATAATCATTTGACTTGATTTTTAAAAAAATTAAAATTCTAAAAAAAAATTCATTTACAATATTTTTTAAAAATTAAAATTTTTAACTTCTTAAAAAAATTCTTAAAAAAAAGGGTTAAAAAAGTACTTTTAAAATAAATTAATGGAAAGAAATCAACCCAAACCAGCCTTTAAGTCAGAAAAATAAGTCCTTGACTCAAAAAAAAAAAAAAGTCAGAAAAAGAAGTCACGCACCATACGTGCCTAATTAAGCTGACGTCCCGTGCCAGTGCGGAGACCTGCTGGAATATCAAAAGGATTCAGATTCACTTGGACACACAAGTTGATAATTTTATCGTAAAACATATCTGTTGAATGTGACTCGAATTCTTGAGCAATAAGAATAGTAAATTTTTTTTCAATTTTTTTCCTTGTAGTATATTATTTTTTTTCCTAGTAGTATACTGTTTTCTTATCCTTGTAGAATACAGATTAGAATATTTGTGTACTATAAATAAGGGTTAGGACATTGTATTATGTGCCTTAGGGCCATACCCCTTGTGGGGTGTGGGGTGAGAGGAACCAGAGTGAAAGCTTTGTAGTATTCGAGATCAATAATAATTTATTCTCTGCTGCCCATGGACGTAAGCTTCAAAGTCGAACCACGTAATTCTCCTGTGTCCGTTTTCTTCTCGTATTCTTCTTGTTTGCATTTTTTTCCCCAACAAACTGGTATCAGAGCCAGGTTTTAATCCGCTGCTTGAGGGAAAAAGAAAAAATCAAAACTCACTATGAAACCAAAATTGCTCAAACCAAACGGTACCTAACCAAACAAAAGTCTTTGCTTGGCGATGAGTGCTCCGATACTGTCTACATTGAGCGTTGGTGGCTGGAGTGGAAGCTTACGTTGGCGGGTCCTTGTTCGTGTTTGGGTTTGAAGAACAAGCGAAGAAGAAAGAATTCGCGTGTTCTTGAGGTTAGTTTTTGGGTATTCAGGTATTATTTTTTAGAAATTGGTTCAAGTTTGTAAAGCAGGTCTAGAGTTAGTAGGCTTTGGGTCTTTGGGTTTATTTGGATCGGGCCTGATTAGTGGCCTTGTCCAATTTTGGCTAGGTCTTGGGTCTTGGGTTAATTAATTTTTTATTGGGCTTGGGTTCTGTGCCAGAAAAATAATAAATTTTTTTTTTTGGGTTTGGGCTTAGTTTAGGCCAAAAGAATAAAAAAGAAATTTTTATTTGGGCTTAGATTTAGTCCTGAAACAAAAAAATATATATATTTGACTAGTTGACCTATTTGACCGCGTTGACCGAGGTTTGACTTTGATGTTGACCATTGACCAAGGGTTGACCGAGTTTGACCAAAGCTTTACCCCACGTTTTTCAACGTGTTGAGTCCATTTTTGGGCTCTGTTTTTCCAGATTCTGCTCCGAAGTACTAGTTTAGGGATGGTGTTGACTTTGACCAACAAGTTTGACTTTGACCGGTGTTGACCAAAGTAGACTAGGGGTGTTCCTAAGGTTTTTCGACGTGCTGAATCCGTTTTTGCAGTCCAATGAGCCAAATTCCATCCCGAAGTGTGAGTTTTGTGCAAACGAAGATGTCTTCCACAGGTGGAAAGTTTGAAATCGAGAAGTTTGACGGGAGAATGAGTTTCAGTCTTTGGAGGATCAGATTCAAGGCATTTATGACAATGCAAGGACTTTGGAAAGTCATTGAAGAAGTGATCCCGGTAAAGATGGAACCAGCAGTAAGAGAAGAACTCGAAGCGAAAGCCTTGAGTGCAATATATATGTCCGTGACAAATGAAGTATTGCTGGAGATTGCTGAGAAGATGACAGCAGTTGAGGCTTGAAATACTTTGGTGGAATTGTATACATCTAAATCTCTCACCAATCGCCTCTACTTGAAGAAGCGATTGTATCATCTTAGAATGAAAGAAGGTACATCACTAAAGCAATACCTTGATGAGTTTACCTCTTGTTTTATTGCTTTGAAGAATGTGGGTGTTAAATTTGATGACGAAGACCAAGCTATGATCCTATTATGCTCCTTACCACCTTCATATATGAACTTTGTGGACACTATGTTGTACGGGAGGGATAAAATTACTTTTGAAGATGTGATTGCTTCGTTAAAATCGAAGGATCTTCAAACACATCTTCTAGGACATAGGGAAGAAGTTCATGGGGAAGGTTTAGTGAGTAGAGGGAGATCGAAGAATAGAGGGGGATCTTCGGGTAGAAAGAAAAGCAAGTCAAGGTCAAAATCAAGAGCAAGGAAGCTACGCTATTTCGAGTGTGGTGAAAAGGGCACATTAAGAAAGAATGTCCAAAATTGAAAAAGGGAAAGAAAAGGTTGGAGAATTCAGCCAATGTGGTAAAGAGTGCTGATAGTAATGGGGAGAACTCGAGTAGTACTGGGAAAGTTTTGACTGTGAGTGCATCACAGTGGCATAATCAATGGATTCTTGATACTGGTGCAACGTTCTATATGTGTCCTAAGCGTGACTAGTTCTCTTCTTATTCCAAAAGAGAAGGGAAAGTCTTTCTAGGCAATGATCTTTCGTTGAAGGTGGAGGGAATGGGCATCGTAAATATCAAGATGTTTGATGGTATTACAAGATCTCTCGAGTGTTGGCATGTACTGGAGCTGAAGAAAAACTTGATTTCTCTTGGGCGTTTGGATTCTCATAGATATAAATTCCGAAGTGAGAATGGTGTCTTAAAGGTGACCAAAGATGTAATTGTACTCTTGAAAGGGGACTTGATTGGCGGCCTATATGTCCTTCAAGGTAGTACAGTTATAGGTGTTGCAGCTGCTACATCCGAGGAGAGTGATAATAACACTACGCAGTTATGGCACAAAAGGTTGGGCCATATAAGCGAGAGGGGACTGACCAAGCTGAGCAAGAGGGATTTGCTTTGTGGACAAAGAACTGGAAAGCTTGAATTCTGCGAGCATTGTGTCTTTGGAAAGCAAACCAGGGTGAAGTTCAGCAAGGGGCAGGAGAACACCAAAGGTACACTTGATTATATTCATTCTGATCTTTGGGGTCCTAATAAAGTTCTTTCTAAGAAAGGTGCCAGGTATTACATCACTTTCATTGATGCATACTCTCAGATGGTGTGGGTATACTTCTTGAAAACAAAAGATGAGGCGTTTCCAACATTTGTCGAGTAGAAGACGTTGATTGAGAAGCAAACTGGGAAACAGATCAAGCGTCTTAGGACTGACAATGGGTTGGAATACTGTAATAAAGAGTTTGATGAGTTATGCAGGAAACATGGCATTGTGAGACACCGCACATGTGTAGAGACACCACAACAAAATGGAGTTACAGAACGCATGAATAGAACTCTGGTGGAGAGAGCTCGTTGTATGCTCTTCCAATCTGGTTTGAGTAAAAACTTTTGGGCTGAAACCGTTAATACAGCATGCTACTTGGTGAATAGGTCTCTATCCAAAGCTATTGAATTAAAAACTCCTTATGAGTTATGGTCTGGTAAGCCTGCTGACTACTCTCCATTGAAGGTGTTCGGTTGCCCTGCATACGCTCACGTGAAGGATGGCAAGTTAGAGCCAAGGGTAAAGAAATGCATATTTCTAGGCTATGCGTCCGAGAGGAAAAGTTACAGGTTGTGGTGCACAGATCTAAAGTCTCTAGGTTTCCTCGTCAGCAGGGATGTGATATTCAATGAGTCTGCTTCATTAAACCAAGAAAAGGAGAAAGCGGTAGCTGGTTTAGACCACGGTGTCAAAGAGCAGGTGGAGGTATTTGCTGATGTTCCAAATGTTCCATCTAGCAATAGTAGTAGTCAAATTCAGCCGACTCAACCAACTGAGGTGCATAATCAAAATGTGCCTGAACAATAGAAGTATAGCATTGCCACTGGGCGAGAAAGGAGACAGATTAGAGAGCCTCAAAGGTATAGATACGCTAATCTTATTGCTTATGCTTTGACTGTTGCTGAAACAATTGAAGGACATGAGCCAAATTCATACAAAGAGGCTATATCTGGAAATGATTCTTCTCAGTAGGAAAGTGCCATGAGTGAAGAGATTAAGTCTCTTCAGAAGAATAAAACTTGGGAGCTTGTTGAATTGCCTGAGGGACAGCGAGTTGTCGGTTGCAAATGGGTTTACAAGAAAAAGGAAGGTACTCCAGGGGTTGAGGGTTCTCGATACAAGCCACGGTTGGTGGCAAAAGGCTATACACAAAGAGAGGGTGTTGATTTCAACGAAGTGTTCTCTCCGGTTGTGAAGCATACTTCCATCAGGATTTTACTTGCCTTGGTTGCTCTTCATGACTTAGAGCTTGAGCAGCTAGATGTGAAAACGGCGTTTTTGCATGGTGATCTTGAAGAGCAAATTTACATGAGTCAACCGGAGGGGTATATAGTTCCTGGTAAGGAGAACCATGTTTGCAAACTGAAAAAGTCCTTGTATGGGTTAAAGCAGTTGCCTCGGCAATGGTACAAGAGATTTGACACATTCATGGTAGCTGCTGGATACACAAGAAGTGCCTATGATAGTTGCGTGTATCTCAAGAAGCTTCCAGATGGTTCGTTTATGTACTTGTTATTGTATGTTGATGATATACTTATTGCTGCTAGAAGCATGTCTGCCATCGACGAATTAAAGAAGCAGTAGGGTGATGAGTTTGAGATGAAGGATCTTGGAGCAGCAAAGAAGTTTCTTGGCATGGAGATTCGCAGGGATAGAAACGCTGGGAAGCTATTCTTGTTTCAACAGAGTTATATTGAGAAGGTGCTGGAGCGTTTCAGGATGCTTAAAGCGAAGCCTGTGAATGTGCCGCTTGCTGCTCATTTCAAGATTGTCTGTAGATTTGTCACCTAAAACTGAGGAGGAGGTGGAGCATATGTCTCACGTTTCATACTCGAGTGCTGTTGGTAGCTTGATGTATGCTATGGTGTGCACTCGTCCTGACATTTCACATGCAGTTAGTGTTGTGAGCAGGTATATGGCATCGTCTGGGAAAACACACTGGGAATCGGTGAAATAGATAATGAGATATTTGTGTGGCACTGTGAATATAGGATTACTATTTAGCAAGATGATTGGAGATTGCGCGAGGTTGGTAAGTTATTATTGATTCAGACTTTGCGGGTGACCTTGATAAGAGAAGATCTCTGACGGGTTACGTGTTTACTCTCTCTGGATGTGCTATCAGTTGGAAAGCGACATTACAGTCTATTATGGTATTGTCGAGTACTGAGGCGGAGTACATGTCAATTACAGAAGCTGTGAAGGCGGCCATGTAGTTACAAGGCCTGGTTCTTGATCTTGGACTGCAGCAAGATACAAGTACAGTCTTTTGTGATAGCCAGAGTGCAATCCATCTGACGAAGAATCAGATGTATCATGAGAGAACTAAACATATTGACGTTAGATATCATTTTATCAGAGATATTATATCACAAGTTGCTCAGACTACAAGTTCTTCTAAATATAGTAAGTTTTTCTGGGTCATTACTAAATTCCAACTATCATTATCATATATAGATTCCACTCTTCCTGAGGCTTTCGCGACCAACTACAACCACATGATTTATGGTTCAAATCCCCTTGGACAATGCCTTACTATAACTCTGATTTAGAATTTTTGGTTAACTCGATTCTGATCTAGAATATTTTGTTACCGCGATTATGATATTTAATTGAGATTAAAAAAATAGAACTGTAATTTGTCAATGTTTACAAGTAAAGAGGATTGTAAAAGTCATTCATGTTTTATTCTAAATATTTATTTTAAAACTAGAACTTTTTGTAAAGAATTTACAAATTTTTATGATGAACTTGTAGATTTTTTGTGAAGAACCAACATATTTTTGTAAAAAGCTTACAAATTTACCTACAAATTTTTGTTCTATGATCAATAATTTTTCCTATAAAATTTTTACATTTTTTTGTAATTAAATATGACCCACAGATTTTTTGTCAAGTACTACACATTTTTGAAAACAACAAGTAACAACAGATTCGGTATAATGATTTTTTCCTATACTAATTGGTTTGGGGACATATTCGGAAAGATAACTTTTTTCATACCATACAATCAACAGATGTTTTCTTCAAGCAAGTATTGATTATAATGGGCTTGGTAGACTGATATCAGTCAATCGGATGTAAGAATTTCCCGTTAGAATATAAAAAGGATTCAAATTCACTTGTATGGACAAGCTGGTTGAACAAACTTGGTAATATCTTTGATAATTCTAGCTTAATCCCTATCAAATATAACAAAGTAGGGGAGTTCATCTTCTTACTAAAACGAAATGACACGTCTGTGAATGACCAAAGAAGTAAGCTTTCATTTTGATGACGAGACTTATTTTAAAGGGGGAAGAGTATGTAGCTACCTCCTTCATGCTTAGCAATCGTTATGAGTTGTGACAAATTTCTTGCGGTTTTCTACTTTTCTTAGTAGTGGCTGTGCCTGGATGATGAAGCCAAGTTGCTAGTGTCATCGCATTTTGCCTGATTTGAATGTGGTGATGCTTCATTGCTTGGTGGGCCAACTCGGATTTTCATGTTAGAGGGGGAGGTTTGCTGGTGGTCTGGCAGTAAGTCCCTTTTTGTGGTTTGGCAGGCCAACTGGTTTTAAGTCCATGGAATTTGCTGTCTCTTGGGCTGTTCTGCTCTGGGTCTACGTTTTTGGTAGGTGAGCCCGACTTGTGGTGTTGATTGGGCCTGGGTCGGCCTTCTTGGATTTATTTTCTCCAATATTGGTACCAAAGAGAGAAGGGAAAAAATATCATGGGTGACCATTTGTTGTTGGATCATCGGAATCTACATGCTGCAAGAGAAGTCAAAAGCTCACCCGTCATTCTTCAGATGTAAGGAATTGCTATTCGTTTGCTTCTTCGATTACGTTCAATATTTCTACCGCTTCTTGCAGCAGTTATGCTATGGTCATGATGACTGCATCCTTATCATCTTCTCTTACAAAAAACATGATGGTTTAATTTCTCTTAATATGCATATCCATAGATTTATGAAGAGGATATTAGTATATTCATTTATTGTATTAATTAATGTATATTGATCAAAATTCTTTAGTCTTTCGATTTAATATTTATTCTTACTTCTATTGTCATGGTCCCCCATTGTTCATTTTCATGTAAGACCATTCACAGTGTATCCGGATTGAGTGGTGAGTTCTTTAATTATCTACATTTAGAAGCTTTACGTCATTTGTCCAAGAACAAAGATGAAAAGTCCTATGATTTACTTCTTGAACTGCATGCTCCTCAATAATTTTTAGTTTTTCATGGACCTCTTCACCTTCGATCATATTATCAATTCGAGTAATTCAGAGGAAGAATCGCCATTCATGTCACATGGTAAACGGAAGGAGTTTTAGCTTTTGTTAGATCCGTGTGTATGTAACGTTTTAATAAATTCTTCTTTTAAATACATATCATAATGAAATTTGAGAATAATAATTACTAACACCTATGCGTCTGTGCGTGTTTTCATGCACACAGATGCAATATCTTCATATATATAATGTCTACAATAGCTTTGTCATCTATGATGATTCAGCAATAACCTATTTGTTGACAATTTTACTTATATTTGTTGAGGCGAGTTTGACAAACGAGTTATTTATTATCTTATTATGATCATGGTGATCACATTTCATGCAACAGTGAACTTGATTTCATGCTAATTTGCTAAGTAACTTGAAGCACTCAATTTGAGATTAGCTCGATAGTTTATTATATAAAAAGATTACATTTGAATTAACTAAGCCGGCTAAGTTCGGCTGCAGTTCCAATTACAGCTCAGTTTAGATTGATACATTAAATAAATAAATTAAATCCAAACATGAATTTAAAAGTTGTTAAAAAATAAAACCAAATCTGAACGACATATAGGGATCGGTTCGACTTGGCTCATTAATAGTGGGCAAACAAGTTTTTACGCCATTTAGCTGTTTCATTACAAGGTTCCAATTTGATATTATATTGTAAACTCAAAGGAGTAAACTGTTTGACGTGGACAAAGATGAATAAATTTAAGTATACATGTCGGAGTAAAAATTCTCATGAGCTAAGTGAAATCATCCATCAGTACTAACATACATTGAATGGCATTTAGTTGACTAATTAACGGTATGCTGTCCTGAAAAGGAAACATGATCAGTTAGTTAATTAAGGATAAGATACCCATCACAATCAACCGATAATTAAATTAACTAAAAAAGACTTATGAATAATCAAATGGCTACTTGTTTCGACAAAGTCGCATATTAAGAAAGGCCGGAGTTGACTTAGCTAGCCGGCGGAGACCCACTCGCTATGCAGACTTGTCCGGAATATATAATCAAATAGTATATATGAAGACGTACGTATCATTTATCTTAGATTGCCACATTTGAATTGCTTTTACTGCTCAGAAATAGACTGTTATCAAGCCATGACCCTCACGTCCTTTTTTTTAGCTAATAATCTGGTTTCTATGGCTATTACATCAGCCATTAGCAACAACTCCGATTTTCGCAAAGCCAGGTTGCAGCGAGACTTGCGGGGGAGTTCGCATACCCTATCCATTTGGGATGGGTGCCGGTTGTTTCCTCCACGAATGGTACGAAGTACTTTGCCTTGATGACAGACCCTATCTGACCAAATTTTCTGGACAAGGAGGTGAGGTGCTGAGTGTATGGGTAAATAATCATCCGACTATAACAATGATTGTTAATAATACAAAGACTAATATATGCGACGACGAAAGTACTTCGCTCGCGAGTAACTTGTCGGGGAGTCCTTTTTCTTACGAGGGGAGCAACAAAATCACTTTTGTTGGCTGTGGTAATCTCATGGTATTTGAGAATCAAACTATTGTGGGTGGATGCTCATCCGCTCGTGATCAGTATGGAAAAATTGACGGCTGCAATGGCATCAGTTGTTGCGAATTCGCCATGGGCACATTTAGTTCATTCCGACATATCAATTTAAATGTCTCGAATTTAGAGACCCGTAGCAACTCTTGCGCATCTGTTATCTTGGGTAACTCCTCAACTGCCTTTTCAGATCTCTCTCAACTTCAAGCTGCGGTTTCGACCACAGTTGTACTGAAGTGGTCGGTTCCCGAGTGGATGGCCCCGGAGTTGAAAAATAATTCATACTGCAGTCTTAATCGTTCTGATGGGTACTTTTGTAATTGCCCGTTTTGCGTAGCCGGGAGCCCATACATTACCAACGGATGCCAGGGTATGTGAATCCCATTTTTTTCCCACGAGTTGTAGAATAAATTCCAAACTCCTTTATGATATTTTATTTTTATCCATTTCTTCCATCATCTTAAGTTTTTACTAATCAATAACTTATCTTAATTATTCTTTTAGTTTTTTTTAGATTTTTTAAATTGTTAGTTCATTGTAAAAAACTGTATTTTGAGCTAAAAAAATTAATTAATTAATATATATATATATATACACACACGTGCGCGTGCGTGCGCACACACGTTATATAAAAGAAGACTTTATCTAAATTTTGTATAATAAATTATTTTTTATTTTTTATTTTTATTTTAAATGGTTAGTTAGTTGAAAATATGATACATTAGGATAAGAAAAAAATATTTCAATATGAGATATACACACATATATATATGTGTGTGTAAGTGTATATTTGTATATATATGAGGCTGCTCAGATGATGTTTTAATAGTCAAACTAAAAAAAAAAAAAAAAAAAACTACAACAAGAACCATAACATTTAATTTGTACATGTTGACAATTAGTGGTGACTTTGAGTTTATGATCCATGATTTTAGTCTTTCAGACATATATATGAAAAAGTTATTTTAAAGTTAATTTAATTTTTCTTTGATAGTATGTACAGGGCAACTTTTTGTAAAATAAGCAACTCTTTATCCTTTTTTTTTTGTCTTAGTTTGAAATTATTTTTTTGTGATTCTTTTATTTTATCGTTGACTCATTTATTCAATAATTTTATCAATCTTTTTGTCTATTACTTTCTTTTTATTTTCTTTCTTTTCGGTTATAAGAATTAAAAAAAGATAAAAATAACTTTAATATAAGGCCTTGTTTAACAAAATTAAATTTATAGAAGAGACGGACAAAATTAAAACTCATGAGGGAGCTTAGGATTTAACTTAATACTCATGGGAGAAAATGGGATTCACCCGTTTCTAATATATATCTCAAAGAGGGAAAGCGAGTGTGTGTTTCCAATAATTTTCATATTTTATTTGACGTTCTAATTGTAATTAACAGGTCGCTACCAAATCCCCGAACATTGCATTGAAGCCTCTCATTCTAATTCAAGAAATAGATTACTCCTGGGTGTTGGTAAGTTGAATCTTTGTCTCTATCTCAGTTTTTCCTAATTACTTAGACCACAAATATGGTATTATCATGTTTGCTTTGTTGAAAGCCAAACTAACCCTGAGCCGTAAAAATTATCATGTTTGCTTTGTTTTATTGAGTAGTGCAGTTCTGTTAGGTAACATCATAAAACCTTCCTATTTCTCATTCCCCATATGCAATCGATAGGATTGTATCCGATCCGCTGCTACAAAAGTTAGATTTTTCCTTTCTCTCCATGCATCCAATAGTTACTATAGGGAACTAAGCATAAGAAATAAAAGAAAAGATGACGAGAATAACCAAAATTATCAGGAGCGAGAAAATAAAAACCATTCTCCCGCATGCATGCACCAGCGGTCTGCATCTAGTCCATGTCCAGCTTCCACCAGCACTTGGTTTCTTGATTTGTCTCCCTCAAGTATAATTGCTAATGCGCCAGAAATTTGATTCTTTGTATTAGCTTACTGTTAGCGATAGTGCAGGGATTTCTCCTCCAATCCGTTTGATATGTATCTGGTTGAATTTGTTGTTGATAGGCCCGGTTGACTATAGTATCTGTATGTGCATGAGTTAAGCACTGCAATACAGAAATCTCTCAATAATCAATCTTTGTTCAGAAATTAGTGTGTGAACGGGCCAGGTCAAATTGTTAATATCTATGAGATAGATATCGATATTAAACCAGAGAGGAAAAGATTCAAGTTTTCTTGGTCAAATATATATCTGCCTCACATTTTGGTTTCATAATGCAGTTGGCGGGACGAGCTTGGGGATTGTGTCTCTTGTAACAGCTAGCTTTTTGTTCCTTAAGACAATCAGGAAAAGAAGGGAAAGAAAGCTTAAAGAGAAATTCTTCAAACGAAACGGTGGTCTGTTGTTGCAACAACAGCTGTCAGTGGACGGGAACAATGTTAACAAGGTAATGCCTTTTACTGCTACCGAGTTAGGCAAAGCCACTGACTACTTTAATCAAAATAGAGTGATAGGTCATGGGGGTCAAGGCACAGTCTACAAAGGCATGTTGATTGATGGAAAAATAATAGCGGTTAAGAAGTCAAAATTAGTTGACGAAGGCCAAGTGGAGGAGTTCATTAACGAAGTAGTTGTTCTTTCACAAATCAATCACAGGAACGTTGTGAAGTTGTTAGGCTGTTGTCTAGAGACAAATGTTCCTTTGTGAGCATACGAATTCATACTAAATGGAACATTGTACAACCTCATTCACAACGAGAATGATGAATATCTCATGTCTTGGGATATGCGTGTAAGAATTGCAACAGAAGTAACAGAAGCATTGGCTTATTTGCACTCAGCAACTTCAGTTCCTATTTATCATAGAGACATCAAATCTAGTAATATACTTTTGGATGAGAAGTATAGAGCTAAAGTGTTTGACTTTGGAATTTCAAGGCATGTTACAATCGATCAGACTCATGTAACCACCGTTGTGAAAGGGACATTTGGTTATTTAGATCCACAATATTTCCAATCAAGTCAATTTATGGAAAAAAGTAATGTTTATAGCTTTGGTGTTGTACTTGTTGAACTCTTAACTAGTCAAAAGCCGATACATTCAACACTTACGGAAGAAAATTGCCTAAGTTTAGCAACGCTGTTTCTTATATCCATGGAAGAAGATAAGCTGAATAAAATTCTTGATAATCATGTTCTAGAGACAGCTAGCTATGACCAAGTCACAAAGGTTGCTAAACTTTCACAACGTTGCTTGGGTTTGGATGGAAAGAAAAGGCCTACTATGAACGAAGTAGTCATGGAACTTGAAGGTATGAAAATGTCTGGCAGGTCTTCAACAGTTCAAACAAATTTTCAACAAGAAAGTAGTACTGGAGTAGAATCAATAGTCATCCCAGACAGTACTTTCTCTTGGACAACTGCGAATGATACCATTGCATTCTCATCTGATGTCTATCCCTTATTGTCAGGCACTTTTTGACATCAGCTAGTTCTTTGTTCTATTATATGTAGTTACTGATTGATTTTGTTGTAATTTCTTTTCGTTTAAGAAGTTTGTACAGGTAGACCTTGCAATCCTGCAAGCATTATATAATTTCTTTATTTTGAGTTTTGTGTAATTAAAATAATTATATAATTAATCAATATTATAAATAAAAGAGTCTATTGATGAATTAAATGTATATTTCTTCTATTTGAACTTTTATTAGTCATCAGTCATGTAAACTTTCAAGTTACAAATTTTCAATCTTTTGTGATGAAACATTAACACTCATATCCCCAGGCTCAGGTCCTGGGGGTTTAACAAAAAATAAAAAAATAAAATAATAACACTTATATTTTATCTTGTTTTAAGTTTTTAGTAACCAATATATTTTTTTTTCTTTGTGCTCTTTATTTAGTTTCATTAATTTCCACTGTCTTGACTTTTGACTACTTCTATCTATTATTTTTATTTATTTATTTCTCTCTTCTAGTTTTTACTTCTTCCTTTTCTTTCGTTTTCTTCACATGCTTGATAAATAAGAGGTCATGGGTTTGAGTCTAGTCTTTTACATTTTTTAGATGATTTATGAACAAATATGCTAAAAAAAATTAATATGCAAGACAAGGCTTCACCGGCCCAGGCTGTGTTGAGTCTAGCCCAGCCCATTTGCATGTTAGAGGTACAAACCTTATTAATTCAAAAATAGTTTTTAATACTAATTAAAAAAATTAATGCTCCCGTTTTCTTAACGGTTGCTTCGTCTAAGCTTCTGATTTTTCTCTTTGAGAAAGAGAGAGAGTGTGTGTGTGCGTGTTCACGTCATGTATTTAAATTAACTTCCAATTGTAATTAGCAAATAGCTCCAATAGGACTTACACATCAACAACAAAGAGATGATCATTACTCTTCCACAAGTTGACAATATTTTATCTCCCACTTCACTTTATTTTTTCACAGTTTCATCCAATTAACAACATAGTTACCACTGGCAGAAAAGCGTGCGCGAGGATTTTCTCATATTGACTTTGAAATGAGGCCATGAGATCAGGATGAGTTTGAATGAGTCGGCTAAGCTCCCCGCTCATGTTTCAATAACAGCTGATCATTTAAGAATCCTGATAGCTACATTAAGTGAAAAAAATTGAGTCTGAACATGAATTTAAAATTGGTTAAGAAATCTAACCAAATCTGGATGACATAGGGATCGGTTCGACTTGAAGATTTTCTACCCACTAATCTGTTTCATTACAAGGATCCAGCTTGATATTGTTAAAACTCAAAGGAGCAAACTGCTTGACGTAGACAAAAATGAATGAACTATATATTTCGGAGTAAAAGTTGTCACAAGTGAAATCATCCATCAGTATTGGCATATTATTGACTAACATTGAGTTGAATGATGATATGCTGTCCTGAAACGGAAACATGATCAGTTAGTTAATTAGGGATAAGATACCCATCACAATCAGCCCGTGACTAAATTAACTAGAAGACTTATGGATAATTAAATGGCTACTTGTTTAGACAAAGGCGTAGATTAAGAAAGGCCGGAGTTGACTTAGCTAGCCGGCGGTGCAGACTTGTCTGCAATATATATTCAAATAGTACATATGAAGACGTAGGTATAATTTCTCTCAGATTGCCCACACTTGAATTGCTTCTACTGGCCAGGCCAGAAGTAGACTATTATCAAGCCATGACCCTCAAGTACTTGTTTCAGCTAATTATTATAATCTGGTTTGTATGGCTATCAGATCAGCCATTAGTGGCAACAAGCCCATCTCTTGCAAAGCCAGGTTGCAAGGATACTTGTGGAAACAACGTTACCATACCCTACCCATTCGGGATTGGTGCCGATTGCTTCCTCAATGAGTGGTACGAAGTGCTTTGCGTCCATGATCGACCGTATTTAAGAAAATATTATGGACAAAAATTCGGGGGTGAGGTGCTTGAAGTTGGGCCTTCCAATCGTTGGTCTTCCAATCCTCGGACTATAAGAATAAATGCTAGTAGTTCATCTCTTCGTGTATGTGATGACAAAGATATCTTGTTCGCCGGCAATTTGTCGGGGACCCCGTTCTCTTACCAGTTTCAGAACGCCATGCTTGTTGGTTGTGGTAACATGATGCTCTTCGGGGATCAAACTTTTCTGGGTGGATGCACATCCACATGTGATCGAGTCAGAAAATTCGATGGCTGCTACGGCATCAGCTGTTGTGAAATCGTTGGCATATCTTCTGGTTTACAGCATTTGTATTTGAACTTCTCGAATTTAGTGAGCCGGAGAAATTGCGCTTCTATATATTATCTTAGTGGACTTTGGTGGACTCCCAAACTCTTTGTCAGATCTCCCTGAAGATCTAGGTCGTGATTCCGTCCCCGTTAAATTGCGGTGGTCGGTTCCAGAGTGGATGGGACCGGATTTGAAACATAATCCGGATTGCGGCTTAGGTCGTTATGACTATCCTGGGTATTATAAATATTTTTGTGAATGCCCAGATTGCACAGAAGGGAACCCATATATTACCAATGGATGTCAAGGTATGAATCTTATTTCTCAAAGAGAGAGTGAGGGTGTGTTAGCGTTCCTTTAATTTTCCTTTTATTAATTTATTTATCTATTGCTCTAATTTTAATTTGCAGGCCGATCCAACTGGCCCAGCTGCGTATCGACCCGCACTTCAGGAAGAAAATTTGTTCTACTTGTGGGTAAGTTGAATTTTTGTCCGTTCTAGTTATTCCTAGTTACTTTACCCTAACTACATAAAATTTAGTTATTGCATCAACTATTTTCAAAGTTTGACTAAGGGCCTGTTCGGCAAATTTAACTGTTTGGGTAGCTGATAGCTGTTGTATTTTAGTTGTTTAACTAGTTGATTGAACAAAATGTGTTCGGTAAAATTAGCTGTTAGATTAGCTGATGAATGTTAAATAACGTAGAAGGACATTGATATCGTATTATTATTATTATTATTATTATTATTATTATTATTATTATTATTATTATTATTGTTATTATGATAATCGTAATTACTATTACTATTACAGGAATAAGATAATATATTTCATAATTAGATATTTATTCTCATAATCATATTTTAATATTAAAGTATAACTAATTTTTTGATAAAACAGTTATATCAATATTACAAAAGTTAATTTTAATAGATTCAAAATTATTTTGTAAAAAAAAAAAGTACTAATAAAACTTATGCTTTTAATAATGTTGATTATATAGAAATTGAAATCCATTTTTATATTATTGCTTATTTATATTTGTGAAAGAAAAGATAAAAATATAGAGAGAGAGAGATTGGAGAAAGAATAGAAAAATCAAAAAATGCAAAAAGGGTAGAATTGTCCAAAAAAACATAAAAAGCTAAAAGCTACCTGAAACGTTAAAATTTTTAGCTTTTAAGAAACGCTAGTTGAAACGCTAAAAGCTACCTAAAGAGCTACTTGAAACTTTAGTTTACCGAACAGCAATAATTTAGCAAAATACGCTACTTGAAAAGCTGTTGCCGAACACGCACTAAACCGGAGCCTAATATGGACGAGGAGCTCTTTTCAGAAGTATAGGGAGGTCTAACTAATTTTAAAACTATAGAGGGATAACATACATTTATGATAAATTACAAAGATTCGTGTGCAATTTACCTTGTTAATTTTGATGATATATGTTAGAATTTGGTTATAATAATTACAAAATTTTGGGTTTTGATTAATTCTAAATTATGTATGGTTTTTTCTATAAAAAAGTTCGATTATTTTGGTCATAACTGAACTGAACCGAAAAAATCAGTTATATAATTTTGGCTATTAATAAAGTTTGGTTTGATTTTGATTATTAATTTTTAAAAATTTCGAAATTCAATTATTAAAATTTATTTTCGATTTCGGTTTGGTTAAATTGACTACTTACCCCTACAAAATGGAGATCAAGTTAACACTCTCTATAAATACTAAAGACCAAATGGAATTCCTTTGAAGTGATACAAACCAAATTGACATATTTTACGAAAAGATAAGGATCAAGTAACTTACTTTCAGACAATAAAGATTAATATAACACTATTTTGTAAATAACAAGGACCAATTGTAGAAATTGCCCTTGAATAGCAATTTACCAATCAACATTTCATATTCACATGACATCTTTGTTTGGCAATGCAGCTGGCGGGACAAGCTTGGGGATGTTAGTTCTTATAACAGCTAGCTTTTTGTTGTACAAGAAAATCAAAAAAAGAAGGGAAAGAAAGATGAAAGAGAAATTCTTCAAACGAAATGGTGGTTTATTGTTACAACAACAAATGTAGTTGATGGAAATATGGTTGATAAGGTAAACCTTTTTACTGCCAGTGAGTTAGAGAAAGTTACTGACCACTTCAATCAAAATAGAGTAATAGGTCAAGGGGGTCAAGGCACAATTTATAAAGGTATGTTGACCGATGGAAAAATAGTAGCAGTTAAAAAGTCAAAATTGGTTGATGAAAGCCAAGTGGAGGAGTTCATTAATGAAGTAGTTGTTCTTTCACAGATCAATCACAGGAATGTCGTTAAATTGTTAGGTTGTTGTCTTGAAACTGATGTTCCTTTGTTAGTATATGAATTTATACCAAATGGAACATTATACAACCTCATTTATAACGACAATGATGAACTTCTATTGTCTTGGGACGTGCGTGTAAGAATTGCAATAGAGGCAGCCGGGGCAGTGGCATATCTGCACTCAGCAACTTCAGTTCCTATCTACCATAGAGATATCAAATCGAGTAATATATTTTTGGATGAGAAGTACAGAGCCAAAGTGTCTGACTTTGGAATATCAAAATACATTAAGATTGATCAGACTCATATAACCACTATAATGAAAGGGACATTTGGATATTTAGATCCAGAATATTTTCAATCAAATCAATTCACTGAAAAAAGTGACGTTTATAGTTTTGGTGTTGTACTTGTTGAGCTTTTAACTAGACAAAAGCCAATATCTTTGAATCCTATGGTAGAAGATCAGAACTGCTTAAGCTTAGCAACACGGTTCGTGACGTGCATGGAAGAAGATCAGCTCAATATGATTCTTGATCCTCAAGTTCTAGAGACAGCTAGCAATGAACAAGTCAAAGTAGTTGCTCAACTTGCACAACGTTGCTTGAGTCTGGACGGAAAGAAACGACCCACCATGAAAGAAGTAGTCATGGAACTCGAGAGTATCAAGATGTCTCCTATGCCTTCAACTATTCAAACAAGTTCTCAAGGAGACAGTGGGACTGCTGCAGAACTGAGCGTGTTTTCAGATGGTACTTCCTCATGGACAACCGCCTCATGGACAACTGCGAATGATACTCTAACATCGTCACTAGATGCCTGCTCCTTATTGACCAACACTTTTTGACATTGAAATTAATCCTGTATATGTTTTATCTTTAATTTCAATTGGACATTCGTGGCTGTAATTTGAGAAGATTGATGCTCTAGATACTCTTGATGAACTTGTGCTACTTTGTGCATGACGAAAAATAAAGGGTAAAAAGCTTCAAATTCTTGTGTTTTGTCAAAAGTGCATAAAACGTCCTTGTATTTTTAAAATTCCCTTAGGCATTATAATACCGGTAACATTTTTGAAACTATGCATATGCACCACATTGTCTTAACTCCACATTTAAGAAAAAGATTCGTCTTCTCTCCTTCTTACCCCACTCCAATAATTTTGCTCGCTGGTAAGCACCAGAGAGTGCCTCTCTCTTAACTCAGCTTCCAAGATGCCTGTGTGATATCTCCTTCTTTTTTGGGTAAATTTTATTGGGATCAGCTTTATTTTTTATTTTGTTTTTATTTTTTTAAATTTTTTTGGGATTAATTGGACATGTTTCAGAAGTCAAATTTAATGTGTTAATCCATGTGCTAAATATTTTGTGGGGTAATAGGTATCTTTTTTTTTGGTTCTTCGTTTGTGGAACCTGATTAAATTTACTGGCGTGGCTGTTGTTGATACTTGATACAGAAGATTATTCTTGAATTGTTAATATTATTTACTTTTCTCTGCTGCAAATTAGTTCAATTATTTTGCTCATTGTTGTTCATGAGATGTATTTTATGATGTTTCACACTAGCATTATCGCTTCGTACCTGATGTTTCTTCTCGTACCTGGTGCTTCTTCTCAGACTGCCTCTGACCGTCTGGTATAAAAAATGGTGGAGGAGATGGTATCCATGTTCATGTGTGTGACATTTGTATCGTGGGGTGTACTGTGAACGGTGTGGTGGTGTAGTAACAGTGGAGGTGGTAGGTGTGATGATTGGGTGGTGGTGAAGATAGCGGCTGAGATGGGTGCTGATGGAGATGGTGGCTGTGATAGATGGTGTTAGTGCAGTTTCTTTTTTTCTTTTTTTAATTTTGTTTCCATTGTAGATGATATTTTTATGTAGAGAAATAAAAAACACAACTTCATTCATAGTCTAATTGGTTAGAATGTATATTTTTGACCAAGAGCAAGTTTATTTTGCAAAAGGAAGAAGCATAGTTGCAATTTGGGGGAGTGTAATATGCTCGCGGTTAAAGTTAATGGAATTCCTAACAGAAGAAGGTATGGTGCTTAGTTTCAAAAAACCACAAGGGAATTATGAGTGAGTTTTAAAAACATGGAGGAATTTTATGCACTTTCAATAAAACAAGGGAAATTTTAGTTATAAAAGCTGCAAAATCTCTAATCTTGCGAAAGCTATAAACTGATGAAGCTTTACAGGCTTCAAAGTAATTAGTCGATGCACCTCCGACTTACCACACTATAAATACGAGGTTGATCGAGTTCATTTGTAGAGACCAGAACAAGCAATTGTAAGTTGCAAACAGCCAACAAATCCTTGCTTAAATTTCCTTCTCCAGTCACATTCGAGCCCTTTTCTTCTACAAATCTCTTCTTCAAATATACATAATTCAGAACAAAATTAATCACTACCTATGCATGTGTCTATTTTTCATGCACATATGATTTATATGCATCTTATAAATGGAAGGAATAATCCCTTAGCTTCACCAACCCTCACATGGAATGTGGTCTCGTCGTATCTGGCTTATGATCTGCTTCATGTTGAACTTCCATGATTACTTGATATTGTTTGTTTGAACATAAGGGCGCCACGTGAACACCATTTAATTCCGTGGAACCCCAAGGCCTACCATTACCATTTACCAAAATCTGCAAGAATGTAATTACCTCTTATTTGGAATTGACTTAGACGTAAATGAGGATGATTTGCCTGTGTAATTGTTCCTCTTCATAAATTAATCTTTTAAAATGATATGATTACTTATAAGAAGATTTGGACTTTTGAACTTTTCCTGAAACTGATGATGGGGTATTCAGCCGGTAATTTTTCGTGAAGCCCTTTTTATTACGATCAGACCGATAAATTCATTATTGTTGAATGTGGTAATATATCCCGATCTTCAGGGATCAAAATTCATTATCCAAATCCCCAGCGCTAACCCCAGATTAAACTTTAAAGGCCCAACCGCCATAACCCAGCAAAGTGGTAAATTGAATATTGCCAGCTACAAGATCTGCTAAACTAATACTTTTGGCTCTTGAATTGATTGGCTCATTTTAAACTTCCTGGAAATTAGTCCACGAAACCAAAATAAGTATGAAGACGATTTCGTGCTAATTGGCTTTGAAACACTCCATTTGAGGTTATTTTTGTTAGCCTATAAGCTTGGATATATTGTAGAAAAGGCTTTAACATTTTATTCATTGAAATCTGTTTATATAGAGAATGCATGAGACAATTTTCCAAAAACAAAGAAACATGAACTAGACTATACTTTACATAAAATTAGCACCAACAACACCACTAAACAACTATGAAACTAAAAACTTGGCACTAGCCACTAAACTATCATCCTAAAAATTTGGCACGGTCGACAAGTGCTCCCATTATTAACAATAATTCTAAAAACTTTTAAAATACTCGATCAATTATTAAAATTGACATCTAGAAGCTCGATAATCTATTATATAAAAATGATATTTGAATTAACTAATTGGTTAAGCTCGGCCCATGTTACAATTACAGCTCATTTTAGAATTAAGGGAGATAAATAAATAAACTAAGCTTGGACAGAATTTTAAATTTCTTCAAAAATCATACCGAATCTGAATGACATAGTGATCGGCTCGAGTTGGCTCAATTATAGCGGGCAAACAAGTATTTTAATTAGTTATGAAGTTCGAGTTTGTCCACTTAATGGGAATGAAAATTTTACTACCAGTGTCTTTTAATCGTTTTTAGTCGCAAATACGGTCAAAAGACAATCTTAAATAACCCTTGAGTTTACTGTTGGATAGTGATTCAAATTCTTAGACTATTTTAGATTAAAAGTTTAATTTGAAATTATTCCTTATCCTCTATTCTATTTCCATAAGTGTAAGTATTAGTATTTGCCTTTTATTTATCCTATTCCTATACGGTTCTTATAAGGTTCAATATAGTTTTCCCTCTATAAATAACTCACCACATCATTAAGAGAAATAACTTTGTAATATTGCATTCTTATTGCATTAGTCTAGGAAAGAGTTATTATTGATTTTATGAGTTTTTCTTCTCTTTTGCAGAAAATTTGTAACATTTCTTTTTTACATTAGTGAATATATTTTGTTGCTTCGTAGACGTTGGTATTGCCAAACTATGTAAACTTCATGCATTCTTACATCATTATTTTTCTTGAATTTTCTTCTCCTATATTCTCTATCACATTCGGGTGATAAAAAATTGCCCATCAACATAATAACTGGTACCTAGAGTCACGATTATCACATCTAGAGAGAATGGGATATGAAAGTTCAACTTCGAAATCAACAGAGACAACCATCGAAGTTGCTACATTAGGATCCAATATGCAAGCACCAAGGATGACAATCTTTTAATGCAAAATTTGAAATTGAGAAGTTTGATGGCAGTAATAATTTCAGCATGCATGTGACAGTGCAAAATCATGGATATATTAGTCTAATAAGGACTACATATGACTTTGGAAGACCAGCCTGCAGATATGAGAAATGTAGAATAGGCAAGTTTTGAACTGTTTGGCTTGCGAATTAATTCGATTGTCTTTGCCAAAGGAAGTCAAGTATTGTGTTACGAAGGAAACCATGGTCAAGGTGCTGTGGAAAAAATTAGAAGACAAATACCCGATGAAGAGCATCCATAATCGATTATACATGAAACGGAAACTTTTTCATTTTCAGTATAAAGAAGGTCTCGGAAATTTTTTTGTCTAAAAAGCCTTTGCCTCAAATTTTGAGATAGAAAATTCCATTACTAATTGAGATGAAAAACTTTTCATCTCGAATTCTCAAATATGTATTAACTTATTAGAAAATTTTGTGCAAAATTTTCGTTTCAAATCCTTCTCAATTTGATAAGAAAAATTTTGCCACAAAATTTCCATCTCAAATCTACCAATTTTTAATAGTGAATACCAAAAGGATTCATATTCACTTGGATGGTCAAGTTGATAATTTTATTGAAAACCCTATCAATATAACAAATAGTTTCTATAAAGGTGTAATTAAAATTGTACGTGAAGGGTAATTAAATAATTTACATATGTAAGAATTTATTATTCTTAATTATTTTTGCATTAAATATAATTCAACTTTGCAAAGTAAGACTAATTAAAAATGATAAAATTTTTATAGGAATAAAAATATTAATATAACCTTAGTAGATCCAGTGTTACAATCGTCAAACAGACAGTGTAACAAAGTAGGGGAGTTGGATCTTCTTGCTAAAACAAAATGACACGTCTTTGAAAGACAAAAGAAGTAAGTTCTGATGATGAAACTAGTTATTAAGGAGAAAAGTAACACCATTGACGATTGCTTTTGCGATTACAAGCTGGGCGTGTGCTAGTACTGACCTTTTGGACTGGCATCGTGCGCTGGTGCTCAAATTGATGAATCCGCACAAGATAAGTTGCTGCATAATTTTCACACGTGACTGGATGAGGAGGCGAGGAACTGCGAATAGAAATCATGCAGATCTCAGGTGCTTTTGGATCATCTTGGAAGAGACGATTGCGGGCCCAGTCCTAATTGCGATTTGTGGTCGTTTGATGTTGATGCGAGAAATCAAGGCTCACGTGCAGTTGCTGTCTGTATTTTTCGCTTGGATATTGCACCCCAGTAGTAGAGGAAATTGTGTAATGTGGCTGACAAGGCGTAGACTTTGGGAGCCGACCAGCGTTTCTTTGGTTTTGTCTGCGAAGGTTCTGCGCTATGTTGAGTATCGATGACAGGTGCCACTGTTTCTTATTGTTGTAAATCTTATCCCTGTCTCTGTTTGCAGTTTCCATAAGATGACACACTATAAGTATGTTATAGTTTCTAGTGTGCTTAGATATCTAATCAACAAGGCTTGTGTAAGGATTAAGGTTCTCAAGTTCCTTCACTGAGGACTTGATCCACCAACTTTTGTAGTTCTTTTGAAGGAATAAAGTTTTGGCCTTAGCCCTGTATTGATACAAAGAGAAAAAAGGGGAAGAGCATCTCCATAATAATTTGTATTATATATCTTCTTTTTTTTTTTGTTGGAGATAGCCACCTCGTGCATGCCTATCAATTGCAGTGTCCAAGTCTCTTGTGGTTTCTCAATGGTGTGGCTATGTCTAATGGGTTAATGGTGGTGGCTTTTCTAGATTTGTGATCTTCAATGTGGTGGTATTCTGGCCGGCGACTCCGGTCTACACGTCGGAGGTGGAGGTTTTTGCTGGTCGTTTGGCTCAAGTTGTTTCTCGTTGACCCCTTAAAAAAAAAAAAAAAAAAGAAGAGCTGTTTCTCTTTGGTGGTTTGGCTTGCAAACTGCCAACTTCTTTTTTAATTTTTTTGGGTGCTGGGCACAAACTGCCAACTGTTGTCAGTCCATGGTATTTGATGTCTATTGGGCTGTTGTGCTTTGGGCGTCCTGAATGTTTCCCGCAGAGGAACGGTATGAAATAGTTTGTCATAATAACTGTCCGTACTTGAAAAAAATATTCCGAACATGAAGAATTCGGAGGGTTATTTTTATTTTTAACCTTATTTTTTAATTTGTTTCCAAAAATAATTCAATTTTGAGGGAAGTAACAAAAGTAGACTTTTCGAACTTACGAAATTCGAAAACGAATTTACAAAGTTCGACTATATGAAGGGTAAAAAAAAAGATATTATAATATGAGATATCGAACTTCTGAAGTCCAACTAAGAATTCGAACTTCAGAAGCTCGGACACGAACTTCTGAAGTTCGACTGAGTGGATGTCAGTATACTCGAACTTTCGAAGTTCGATATCTAGCTTTTGTTCCTTGATTCAAACTTCTGAAGTTCGACTGCTGGAACACAGCTGGCCGTTATCGAAATTTGAAAGGTCGATAACGCGCGTGTATCGCTGCATGTAACAATCAGGGCATTAAAGCAGAATTTCGAAACTCGATGTCGAACTTCAGAAATTCGAAATACATATAAAATCGAACTTCAGAAGTTCGATTATGTTTCACTCGAACTTCAGAAGTTCGAAATCGAGTTTTTGTTCCTCGATGTCGAACTTCTGAAGTTCGACTCGTCTACTATTTAAACCCTCCACGAACCCTCCTTTTCCATCCGAAATCTCACCTCTCCTCTCCTCTTTTGCTCTCTCCCTCTCTCATTTTTCTCCCATCCAATTTGAAAATTTACTACAAATTTTCCACATCCTAGGATTTTGCCTAAATCTTGTAAGTTTTCTCTTTTTTTTTTGGTACCGAATTTACATGTTTTAATGTGTTTGTTTGTTTAATTTATATGATGTTAAAATTTGAAATTATATGTTAATTACATGTTGCCTACGTCTAATTTGAAAATTAGATTATTGTTTAGTTTAGTGGAATATTAATCATATTGGTTTATTTTATATGTTAATTATATGTTGCTTAATACGTTAAATTTTAAAATTAGACAATTGTTTAGTTTAGTGGAATATTAATTTTGTTGGTTTAATTTATATGTTAATTATATGTTGATTTATTTCGAATATTAATCATTTTATGATGATAGGATGTATTAATCATTGTGTATATAATTTGTGTACATATAATCAGTATGCATATAATTAGTGTGAATTTATAATTATTCAATTAATCATATGGAGTTTTAGGGTTTTAGTGGCGTTTAAGGGTTTTAGTGTAATTTTAAGATTAATTATGACAATTATTAGTCAATTTAAGATGACATTATGTAATAATTAAGTATTATACGGTGTAGTTCTAAAGTATTTAACATGAATTTTTATAAATTTTAAATAATATAAAATTTAAGAAATGAGAAAATTAAAGTTATAGGGCATATAGTAAGTAACTGAAGTTAGGGTTTTAGTGGAGTTTTAGGATTAATTATATTCATTATTAGTAATTTTAAGATGAAGTGATATATTTGTTCAATATTAAAGTTGTAGTTCTAAAGTAATTAGTAATAAATTTTTTGACATTTAGATAATGTTAAGCAGTAATAATTTTATTTGTTGTGCAACTTTAATTTGAAAATTATATTATTGTTTATTTTAGTGGAATATTAATCGTGTTGGTTTATTTTATATGTTTATTATATGTTGCTTAATACATTAAATTTCAAAATTAGACTATTGTTTATTTTAGTGGAATATTAATCATGTTGGTTTATTTTATATGTTAATTATATGTTGATTTATTATTTGGAATATTAATATTTTTATGATGATGGGATGTATTAATCGATGTAATTTTAAATAGTATGAATGTAGAAAAATTAAAATATTATGAATTTTACAAAGTTAGCAAAATTAGTTAAATATTAAGGTTGCTTTAAACTAATTAGTAATAATTAGTACTTTTATATTTTTTTAATTTACTTAATGCTCGTAGGATCTATGGCTCATAGACCACTCCTAGCGATAGTTCAGTTGTTATGCTATTACTATGACCACCGGTGAATTATTTGTCGTCACCCCATCGATTAGAGGAACACAAGATTTATAGGAGTGATAGAGAGTTATTCCTATGGATGAGCATCTGCTGCGACGGCTTTATTGAGAGCGGATTTTTGGATGTTATGCGGCGCGCTTCCATCAGGTTGACAATCCTCTTATTACTGCCTTGATTGAGAGGTGGCGACCAGAGACGCATATATTTCATTTGCCTGTAGGCAAGGCCACGATCACACTCAAGGATGTCGCTGTATATTGGGGATTACCGATTGTTGGTCAGGTTGTCCCGGTGGTCAACGATACTAGTCGAATTCCGGAAGAGTGGCGGACACGTATTCATCAGTATATGGGGGTATATGTATCTTTGGACAAAATTAGTGGAAGTTCGATTAACATACCCCATCTGAGGGAATTGTACGTAGCCCAAGGCACTCCGGGGAATCCTGATGTGGAGGAAGCAGAACGGCGGGCCCGTTTGTGGATTTTTTTGTTATTCGGCACCCATATGTTCACTGATACGACAGGAAATAAATTATCGTTACATTGGTTAGACTTTTTGATTGACTTTGATCATATCAGTGAATATAATTGAAGCGGCATGCCTAGCGCATCTGTATAGATGGCTTTGTAAGGCTTGTTGCCGTGATTGTAGAGGCATGTGCGGGGTCGTCATGCTCATTCAGGTAACACACTTACTCATCTCATTATTGTTAATGATATTTGAATACGTATTATTGCTTATAATATAATTATCTTGTACAATGCAGTTTTTTGCTTGGGACAGACTCACGACTTTTAGGCCAACACTGTGTGAGCAGACGGATAGGCACCATCAGAGGGATGGGCAAGCTGTTCACCCTGATTTCCCGTTGCCAGGCCCACCACGCGGCTACATGTTCTTTGTGAGGAAGGATCTGAAGTGGGTTGCGGGCCGGGCTGGTTTGAACGAGGCGCGGGACACGATTGACCACTTGCAGCCCGGCGAGGTTTGAAAAAATTTACATCTCACATTTATTACTCTCCCTTGTTAATATACGTTGTATGTTTTATAAACTAATCTGCCGCACACAGTCACAGCATCTACCGCCACGCGTTTTACCCGACCGGACCAGCAGGGGTCGGAGGCTTGATTATTACACGCCTTCTTAGTATTGATGTAATTGAATAGACATTTTACATTTCAAACTTATTTTAGTAATTCTATGTAATTGAACTTTCATTTTTCCTTATTTTTTCGTACTTATTATCATGTCTCGATATAAATTGTGTTGATGTTGACAATATTTTGAGATGGAAAGATTTGACAATATCTTTTATTGAAAACATTACACACCATAGTGGAAAAGACTAATTAGCATCACATGCTACAACTTTATGATAACCATTCGAAGCTACGTATCTATTCTTAGGGGGCAATTTGGTGCAATATGCCCAGGGTTACAGCAATAACCACACTTTCTTCTGCCTACTTGGTCGGAATTGTCCATCTCGTTTGGTATACGCCGAGTTCTTTCCCGCCCATGTCTTCTGTCGCGCACTCGTAAAGCATTCGGGAGTAATGTCCAACTGGGTCCTGGAGGCCAGTAAAATTCATGTCTAAGGGGTTGAAATATCATATTATATGTTGCCTCGAATGACTCTACCGTATAATGAAGATCAACCATGGTTGAAGGGTTTCCACCCCTATAACGGGCAACATATTGGGCATGAGAGCATGGCATATGATAGGCTGTCGACTTGCCACATGTACATGTTCGTCGCACCCAATCTACCTCTTGTTCGTTGGGAACATCGTTCCATCGTTCTGGCATTCCATCGACCTGGTACCACTCATCTAGTCTGAATGCATGCAATCGCATCCGGTGTGAAGACGTCTCCCCACTTTTCATATTTTTCTCTTGCTCGATCTGTCAGAATACGACCATCTCTACGCATGTGCATCGCGTTTGCCAACCTATCGTGGAAATATCCCTTTAGCTTTAAAAAAGTGTTATTTACTAGTGCTGTAATGGGCAATCCCCTGGCTCCGACAATCACACCATTGAAGCATTCAACATTATTTGTTGTCAGCACTCCCTATCTATAACCTCCATCGTAGCTCAATGTCCATGACTCTGGACCAAGGTCGGCTAACATCTGGTGCACCCGTGTACCAACGCCAGCGGGTCGTGGGTCGATATTACGAATACTATCCATGGCGGCGATGTGCTTCCGTTTCTGGCTTTCTTTTCCAGCTATCCAACACGTGTCTTTTGCGAATTGGTTGTGCCATCTTTTCATCACATTGCTTTTTAGGTGTCTCAAGCAAATGCGATGCTTCACTTGAAGTCGGCCGTCGGATGTTATTGTATTAATGGTTGCCGCGATTCCTGCGTGCCGATCAGACAGAATACAAACTGTTGACATGTCATTTAAAAAACGCTGACTTGCTTCTCCAGGAACCACCTCCAACTATTTGTACTCTCGCCATCGACAACGGCAAATGCTAACGGTAATATATGGTCGTTGGCATCTGTCGCTAAGGCGACAAGCAGGTGGCCCTTGTACTTCCCATGCAGATGTGTTCCGTCCAACGAGAGTACAGGTCGACAGTGCCTCCATGCCATGATGCACGGACCAAAAGCCCAAAAAACATAGTGGAAAATTTTTTCTGTTTCAGTTGAACCCTGGGCGAACTTGTAGTGGACAACGGTTCCCAAATTCTTTGCAATTACGGCGGCAAAAAAGCGCTGCAGCATCTTGTATGACATGTCCTAGTCTCCAAAAACTAGTTGGATTGCCTTATTCCTACCACGCCACGCTTTCCCGTACGTTATATCAATATTTAAAGTCTTCTTTACGTGGGCTTGGACAAGACATACCTCGAAATCAGGCTTCTCTGCAACAAAATGCCTAACCATGTAGCTGACCAGACCAGATGTTAGATTTCTATGGTTTGGCCCGCATTTATCTCCCATGCAAATATGCATGCTTTGGCACCTCGTAATCTCGAACATCTTGTGTGTGCATTTTTTTACTGCATGAACCTTCCACTTGCATGGTGTCCTAGGATTGCTTGATTCGCAGCAACGTATGTCCCACAAAGACTTATTCGACTTCACCACCCTATATTCTCGTTTATGTTTGATCACGTTTTGTTGGACAGCCCGTATAAGATCAACCTTTTTTGGGAACACCATGCGTTTGGCCAACTCCATTCGTCTCTCGTCCCACATTGGTCTCTCCATTGGAGGCTCATTTGAAGTGATGTAATACTCTGTCCTAGCTGTGTGGAAAGCTACTGGTTCTTCCTCCTCTAGATCCGGCTCCAGCTCTTCGCCATTGCTTGGCCCCACATCAACCTCTTCGTTTTCGTAGATTAAACTTTCTACTGACACAACATCTTCCTCCTCGTTGAAGTGGACGTCCTCATCTACTTCTTCCGATTCAGATAAAACAGAATCTAATCCCACCTCGAACATCTCTCGAATGTCACTAGCTTGAGAGGGTCCTCCAACTTCAAATGTGGGGCGTAGCGGTGGAGAAAGGGAAAATATGGCAAACCCTGCCGTTGTGGTTGGAATGTTGACTTCGGCATTGACATAATAAGGTGGTTCCACATTCAAGTCTGGCAAATCACCAACAACTTCTTGTAGTGTTGATTCTTCATTTGAAGGCTGTGGATTGTACACGACATCACTTTGCACGTCTACGATAACGTGCGCACATCTCCTATTCATATCCATGCAAGTTGTTTCGTACATGTCCTGTACATCTTCGTCATCCTTAATGCCACTGGGGTAATAATATATTTGTTGTAGGTTTGTGTCCCATTTGGGATCACGATAACACAACTCAACTCTATCGATAGTAGGCCGCAATTGGAGCTTCGTGAATATACGAGATACAAACTGATTGTATGTCGTTCTGGGAAGAATTTTTATTTTACGTGGTAAGTTTGGACCTACATAGTCGAGCCCATGATCTGTTTCAATTTTGTTGCCACCGTAATATAAATATCGTTAATCGCATCAACATTTGCATTCATCTTTTGGGTGAAAAAATATATAACGTGATTTAGATGTGAATGAGTTGCGAAGAGAGGAAGTGGAGTGGTTAGTGGTATAGCAAATCCAAATTTTGAAAATGCTACGTAATATGACTTATCGTGTGAACGTTTGTAGGGTTAGTGATTTTGGAACGAGATGATGAAGGGAGAAATGGGGTGTGCATTATATAGTAACAAATTCGAACTTAGAAATTTGGATTTTAAAATTCTGAGTTTGGACTTATAACCTAACTCGAATTTTAAAAACTCGAAACAACAAAATCGCAAGTCAGAAGTTCGAAAGTTTGAAAATTTCGAACTTCGAAAGTTCGAATTTTTCAAACTTCGAACTTCACAAGTTCGAAAATGCACATCTCTGACAAAAATTTTATTCTCTGCTCTGCTCTGCTTGTAAACTCGAACTTCTAAAGTTTGAAACACGATATTATTATCTGCCTCCTGATATTATTCTCTGCCCTCCGTCACATCGTCGCAACATCGTCACAGAAGGAATCTTGCAAACCCTAGCACCCTATTTTCGAACTTCAAAAGTTCGAACTTATGCTTTCGAACTTTTGAAGTTCGAGCAAGAAAATATAAAGTTCGATATCGAAGCTTCGTAATTCGAATATATTTTCGAACTTTCGAAGTCCGATATTGAGTTTTCAACATTCGTGATCGAGCTTCATAAGTTCGAAAAGTCTACTTTTACTACTCCCCTCAAAACTGGGTTATTTTTAAAAGTAAATTAAAAAATAAGGTTAAAAATAAAAATAACCCGAATTCGGAGGGGAGGTGCTGGATGTGTCACTGGATGATTGGAGTATAACAATAAATGCCAATAATTCAAAGGTTGGTGTATGCGAGGATGATCAACATATCCAGGTTGCCAGTAATTTGTCAGGGGGCCCTTTTTCTTCCAATTATGACAACAAGGTCACTTTTGTTGGCTGTGGTAGTGTCATGATCTCCACGACTCCAACTATCTGGGAACAGCCTGGAACTAGTAATTTTCGATGCACACCCACTTCTTGTGATCATCAGAACAAAAGATTTAACGGTACTTGCAATGACGTCAATTGTTACAAAGTCTCATTGCCGTCTTATAAAGAGGATGCCCAGAATTTCGACTTGAGTTTCTCTAACAATTCTGTGAGCACAAACGATTCTTGCGGATACGTTTTGTTCGGGAGATATCAAGCACATTTGTCAGGGAAATATCAAATCGACTCATCATCAATCGATTTTTCGGATCCCTCTGAAGAAGATTTAGCTGGGGTTTTCAAAGCCCGTTGTATCATTGCGGTTTTGGATTGAAGAGGGGATGATGCGCTCGGAATTGGATTTGCAGAATAATCCAAATTGCTTCCTTTGGACTTCTGTTGGACGGCATGTACACTTTGCGTAGAAGGGAACCCAGATCTTCCTAATGGATGTCAAGGTATATACGCTTCTAAGTTCTAATTTACCTTAATTTAATTGTCAACAACAGGGAAGTTAGAGAGTGAAGAGTGTGTCCATGCTATTTTATTCTAACACCCCCTTGGAATTAGCAGGTCGCTCCAATAAATCTTTGTGCGTGCCAAATCAAGACAAAAGTTAATTATGCTTGTTGGTAGGTTAATTCTTTCCCCCTGCTTTTACCCTCTCTCCAACTTTACTTTCAACACTTGACATACATATATCACAGATCGCCCATATATCTATAAGCTAAACATATAGATTTTCTCATCACGTGTCTTGTAATGCATAACAAACCCGGCAATTTAATCTATACATGCATATTAATATGAGAAAACATTTAATACGAGAACATCTTGATCTCCATAACCGTAGATTTAAAATAGTTCCCAGCCCATCCAAAAGGCCTAACTGCAAGAACCTACTAAACTAGTAAAGGGAATAAAACAGCCGCTGTCAAATCTACCAAATGCACTTGAAGTTTTGCTCATAATCAACTTCATCCAAACTTCTTTAATTTGAGGTAATTTCATAAAATTATCAACCTGAGTTTGAAAATTCTATTTTAACTACTTTCTCTCGCCCGCGCCCGCATTTTATCTCAATTAACTTTGTCATTATTACTCACCTATTATTGTATTCTACATTTTTCTATTACTTAAAATAAAGTATACAAAAATGAAAATTAAATAAGGAGAATTATCCCAAACTAATAAATAGCAACCATCACCAGAGCTTGGCAAAGAAATAAATATTTAAGCGGACTATGTTTTATATCACATTTTGCTTTTTAAATGCAGTTGGTGGGACAAGCTTTGGGATATTATTTCTTGCAACAGCTTGTATTTTGTTGTACAAGATAATCAGGAAAAGAATAGAACGAAAGCTTAAACAGAAGTTCTTCAAACGAAATGGTGGCCTATTATTGCAACAACAATTATCAGTTGATGAAAATTTGGTTGACAAAGTAAGATTTTTTACTTCGAGTGAGTTGGAGAAAGCTACTAACTACTTCAATAAAAATAGGATACTAGGTCATGGAGGACGAGGTACAGTTTATAAGGGTATGTTAGCTGATGGGAAAATGGTGGCCATTAAAAAGTCGAGAGTTAGTTGATGAAAATCAAGTGGAGCAGTTTATTAATGAAGTAGTTGTTCTTTCACAAAGTATTCATAGGAATGTGGTTAAGTTATTAGGTTGTTGTTTAAAAACAAATGTCCCATTACTTGTCTACAAGTTCATACCAAATGGAACTCTTTATGAACTCATGCATAATGAGAATGATGAATTAATCATGTCATGGGACATGCGTTTAAGAATTGCAATAGAGATATCAGGAGCATTGGCCAACTTGCACATGGCAACTTCTCTTTCGATCTATCGCAGAGATATCAAATCCAGCAATATTCTTTTGGATGAAAAGCACAAAACAAAAGTTTCAGACTTTAGAATTTCAAAGTCCATTGTAATTGACCAGACTCATGTAACCATGATGGTGAAAGGGACATTTGGTTATCTAGTAATGCAGCGAAAATTTGGATGACATAGCAAGAAAGGAAGAGAAAATCAAGGAATAATAAACCCTAAGAAAAGGAATAAAAATATTATTGAATAATTTCTTAAAAATGTCTTCTAACAATGAAAATTTTCACCCTATATATAACTATTTTAAGAATCCAAAACTAAATAGAATTTGACTCTATCAATCCTTTCCATATAAAAAGAGCTAATAAACTAATTTTAATATAACTAGGACTCAATAACAAATAACAATAGGACTCAATAATAGATAACAAATCCAAATCCTAATATAACTAGAATTGGGTTGCATTAGTCTCCCCAGGTGCGAAAAAAACTCGTCCTCGAGTTTTCCACCATCATGGTCCACTAAATCACCCTGATATGGAATGAGATGCTTGACTTGAAGACATCTCTTCCTCCGACTCATCATGATTGTCATTATGAGTTGGAGTTTCTAGTTGCGCAAAGCATTGGGATAAGGCTTCAACTTGTCTTCTCAACTCTTGTAATTCTCCATGTCGTTGTTGTTGATCAGGGAGGAAAAATATCCAGATACCAACTAACGCCTCTATCTCGTTGTTGTTGATCAGGAGAAAAAACTCTAGCTGCTACAACACGACTTCTTCCTCTCCTTAGAAGCATCGTGAACTTGAAATCAGGTGAAGAAATACCTTGCTCTGATAGCCAACTAATGCAGCGGAAATTTGAAGAACATAGCAAGAAAGGAAGAAAAATTAAGGAGCTCTTTTTCAAGGCTGAAATTTGCCAAGAAATTCCATAGATAATAAATCCTAAGAAAGGGAATAAATATATTAATGAATAATTTTGGAAAAGTTCCTCCAACAATAAAAACTTTCACCCTATATATAGTTATTTTAGGAATCCAAAACTAAATAGAATTTAATTCTACCAGTTCTTTCTATATAAAAATAGCTAACAAAATAATTTTAATATAACTAAGACTCAATAACAAATAACAATGGGACTTAATAACAGATAACAAATCTAAATCTTAATATAACTTGAATTGGGGTGCATCATCTACATCCAGAGTATTTTCAATCACATCAATTTATAGGAAAAAGTGATGTTTATAGCTTTGGTGTTGTGATCGTTGAACTCTTAACTAAATAAAAGGCAATATCTTCAACCCGTAGCATAACAGAAAGCGGCTTAAGCTTAGCAACGCAATTTCTTATATCAATGGAAGAAGATCAACTAAACATGATTCTGGATACTCAAATCTGGATGTAGCTAGCTACAAGTCAAAGTCGTTGCTATACTTGCTCAACGTTGCTTGGACTTAGATGGAAAGAAAAGGCCCACTATGAAAGAAGTTGCCTTGGAACTCGAGAGTATCAAGATGTCTTGCTTGCCTTCAATAGTACAAACATATTTTCAGGAACCGAAAGATAATGAAACATAGTTGGTATTCTATTCAGATGGTATTTCTTCATTGATAACTGCAAATGCACGAAGTGCATCTTTGTCTGATCTCTACCCCTTATTGTCTGACATTTTTTGATATCAAATAATTAAGTTCGATATTCGATTCACGCATTGTTCATATTTAATTTGGAAGCCTATTGTTGTGATTTAGGGAATGTTGATAATCACCATATCGTTCATGTACCTGCATGTTACTTATGAAGAATGAAAATAAAATAGTAGTCATTGAGAGTTTTGTGATTGTTTGTAATTATGATAACTCTATGCTGCAGGTATATAATAGTTGACCTTTACAACTTTTTTGATTTAAGTCAAACAAAAAAATCTTTAAAAAAATTGACTTTATCTGTTAGCAAAATGAAAGCCAAAAGTTAGAGAATATTGCTGAAATAAAGTTCCTACAACCCCTTTTTTACTCGAAGATGCGCAGATGTTCTTTAATGGAGGTTATAGACATGATATTATTAATATCGTTGATCAGAAACTATCTACAAAAGGAATGGTTCAAACTTGTAGGCTAAGGCCTAAGACATACTAGAGGCAGCCTAACACTTGCACCAACAGCCAATTCACAACCCACTGCACACACCAAGGCTGAAGCACCAAAAGCAGGGGATGGTATTTGCTCGTAATCTTTGGGGGGGGGGGGTGCGGTTTGATATTTTCTTAACCGCGAAGGACTAAAACAACAAAAAACAATAGGACAAAATTGCAGCAATATTGACCTCATCCATCAATTAGGCATATATAGTATATAGCATTTTGTCGACCTAAGGTCTTTGAAGGAACGGTAATCAATCAATCATCCGGATAAGACACATTATAACATAAAACAATTTAAGAATAGCCGTTCAAAAATTGCAAATCGTGTTTGGCAAGACGGAGTCAATTGCTAGACAGGAGACTCAATCAGTCAATTGCAATGCAGATTTGGTTTACTAAGTCGTACATTAATCTGATCCAAAAGGAAAGAAAGACAGACAACGAATAAACAAAAAAGAGAAGAAAAAAAAATACCTCACTACTCGGCGGTATTTCAATTGAGTTGGTGTGGCGAGACCGATTGTTGTGCAGACTTGACTGCAGAATAATAAAGGACATACCAAGATGTGTCATATGTATAAAGTAGCGCAATTAGCAATCAATATTATAAAAGAATAGCTGAAATGATCCTTCATGGTATATCAACATTAATATTAGTTCTCAATATTCAGTTTACCAATGTAATTCTCATTGTTTTAAAAGCAGCACGATCAATGGGATTAGAGAGTTGAAACTATCTCTTCCAAGATTAAACTTCTAAGTTCAAATCTTACGAGAAACGAGAGTCTAGTTGGGGGTTGGGGAAAAAAAATAATAGGATCAGTTTTGATATTGCCAAAGAGTAATGCATAGGATCCCTCGAGATATATTACACCCAAAAAGATAATGAAAATGATCCTCCATGGTAAAGTCATGTGCAACGAGAATGTTGAATTTATCATGTCATGGGACACGTGTTTAAGAATTCCAACACTTCAATTCCTATATGTCATAAAGACATCAAATGCAGTAATATCCTTTTGAATGAAAAGCACAGAGCAAAAGTTTTAGACTTTGGGATTTCAAACATGTTACGACTATAACTCATGTAACTGTCGTGGTGAAAAAGACATTAGCTTATCTAGGTCCAGTGTATTTTTAATTGCACTAATTTATAGGAAAAAAGTGATTTTGAAAAAACAAATTTCTGTCCTTTGTTTTTTTTGCAACTTCACCACCCTAGACCCCCCCCCCCAACACCTGTGCCCCCACCTCCTGGTCCCTACAACCCAAGATGATAACAAAGGCAATTGACTAGTAGCATTGTGCCATATTTTCCATTTATTAAATTATTTTACTTTTTTTTTAAATTTTATCTTGTTTGTATTCCTCATTTATTTCCTTGTACTTGTATTTAGAAAATATATCAAAAAGAATGAGAAAAATAAAAGTTTATTGACAAATATGTAGATGATTAAAATAAATTTTGTAATCTAGTACTGTGTTTCTCAATTTACATGCAAGAAGTTTTTATGCCAATTCTTATTGTGTTTATGTACCTAAACACCCTTAAGTTGAAAAAAAAAAAGAAAAAAAAATTGATATTTGATCATAATTCTTTTCTGGTCAAGTTTCCTTATGCTACTACATAATGGCAAATCTATTACTTTCTTTTGCCAATTGTTCTGTTTTGGAGTTTTGTAAGTACCTTTGTAATATTTTGTAACAAAGTCAAGAAGCAACAAACAATAAGCTTCTCAAAATATGAACTCAAGTGAGGACAATTATCTTGTTTGAGTTGTCTTTTATTTTTGAGTATCTTGTTTTGTAAAGGTAATAGTACTACCTCGTTTATAGTTTTTTTGCATTTTACATGTTGCATGTTGCATTATGCATGTTTGTTTGTTGCATGGCATGTTGCATTGCATTGCGCTCTGGATTATAAAAGGTTGGCTTGTCAACTTTTATAAGTGGGAGTAGAATAAAGGGTTAGGCCTAGTCCGTCCTCTACTTTGTACTTATTTTTTTGTGTTAATAATATTTTTAGAGAGAAGAACCTCCCTTTTTGCTAAAAAAAAAAAGTTGAGGATAATTATAAAATGTATTTTCTCTTTTCATAACAATTATATTTTTCTTTATTTATGTCTATTTTACATGTTAAAATGCTATTATTATTTTAATATTATATATTTTAATAATATTATATATTTTATAATTTTTTTTAAATTTATACAAAATGTGCACCTTTTGAACCTCAAATCTTGACTTTGCCACTGGCGCCACGTGTCATATTTTGCAAACATTTTATCTAATGCACATGTCAACCATATAAATGGTCTTTTCTTCTATTTATTAAAGTTAAAAAAAAAAAGCACACGCAAAATCTGCGAACCGGATATAAAGCACCTTTTTTTGTCATAATGAATAATCCAATATTTAACTATAATTTTTTAAATTTTATTTCTTTCTAATCAAGGGAGGTATAAATTTTCACACACATATATTCAACGCAAATTATATCATAGTCCCTCACAAAGTATTCATTCATTAATCATCATGTTCCCTCATGTATTTAAAAATAAAAAACAAAACATACAAGTAACATGCACTTCTCTTTCTCCTCTTATTTCTCTTTCTTCGTTCTTCTCTTTCCTCACCTCTCTCTTCTTCTCCTCCTTGTTTCACTGGTGACACCACTAGTCATTTTACGCCAGATAAAAACCACTATAAAATTTGCCTTTCTTCACTGATCATAATGATATGCATCATGTCCAAGAAAACCTCCTAGATATCGATCCACCATTAAAGTCCGTCGTCTTCTTTCTCATGCCGGCGAAAATTCTAGCACCATCTCGTCGCGCCGCAATTACCAATTTCTTCCTTTCCTTGTCGGAATTCTAGCCGTATCTCCCACACAGTATTTGGATGCTCCAAGATCAATCCGCCATTAAAGCTTATCTTCACCTTTAAGTATGCATACATGCAAATGTAGTTGTGGGATAATGAACAAATAATTGATATGTATATAAAATTCATTAAACAAATAGTTGTAGATTAATGAACAAATAGTCAGTGAACAAATAGTTGTAATATATTGAACAAATATTTGATGTATATATGAAAGTCAATGGAAAAGTAATTGTGGGGTAATAAACAAATAATCAGTGAACAAATAGTTGTGGGGCTAAATATAAACAATCAGTGAACAAATGGATATGGGATAGTGAATAAACATTTACTGTGCTTGAGCAGTAGTAGGAGAAGTACAATGTTTAATGAAAGAGCACTTGTGAGGGACCATGATACAAGAACCCTATATGCAATGCCATGTGTAAACCATGCAATAATATTTCTTTTATTTATTTATTTACACTTATTGGTATACATAATTATAATAGTTTATTTAAATAACAAGAAATATATCATTTTAAACATAATTAATTGATATACAATTTGTAATATTATTAGCTACAAAATTTGGTTATGTCGACTTATAATCAAAACCCCAGCATCGCATTAAGGTCTAATGGAGTGTCTTTTTGAGGAAAAAAAAAGAAATTTATTTTAGTTAATCTTTTAAATAATAGGGTAAATTTCACAAGACACCCATGACATACAAAAATATCATATTACCCCCTATGTTTCCAAAACTTCAAGTCGTGCACTTACGTTTTTCTTTTTTTTATTTGAATTTAGGGATCGGGGATTTTAGTGATTTAGTTTTATCATTGCTGTTAGGAATTAGGGATGGTGAAAAATTCTAGCTTTTTAAGGGCAAAATTTTATTTTAAGGTCATTCGTAATAGTGTCAATCTTCAAGTAAGAGGGTGTTTGGTTTGGTTTTTTTTCTGGTCGAACCTGCTTAAAGTCTAATTTAAGCTAATAAAAGTGTTTGTTTTAATTAAAAATGTGCTTTTTTTAAGTGGCTTTAAGTAGGAAATAAAAAGCTCCCCAACCCCAGCTTTTGCTTTTTATGACTCTAATCACTTTGAAAAAAAATAAGTTTGATCAATTCATTTACTATCTTATCTTTATCTTTTTATTTTTATTACTAAAATATCTTTACTCTTTTATCTTATACTTACCTTTTTAAATTCTATTTTAATGTCTTTAATAGTTATTTTAATTGTATAACTTACTTTTCAACTCACTTTAATCAAACATGTAAATACTTATTTTTATAATTACAACTTTTATTCAAGCACGTAACTACTTAAAGTTGACAATAAAGAAAAGTTACTTAAAGCCAAAAATGCTTTAAGTAGCTTTTTTATAAGCCAATCCAAACACCCTCTAAAGGTAGGAGAAGGTGTGATACCTTTGGGAAAAATATCAGGAGAATTAAAGTTTTAGAAACATAGGGAGTAACATGATATTCTTTATATCATAGTTGTGGGTTTCTGAAATTTACCTTAAATAATATGACGTGAAGCATGAGTACGGTTAATATCCATCAGGCCTAACGTAGCGTCTTATTTTTATGTTTGAAAAGTTAGCTCGTTGTAAAAGAATTATGCATTAGATTATGGAAAAAAAAACCTTAATTCAATTTGAGACATATATGTTATAAGAAAGATATCTTAAAATGAATTTAATTTTTTATTTAATATTTTTTTGTAATAGAAATTCTTTTTTTATAATTAGTTGTTATTTTATCTTTTTCTCATTTTGTGAAATTAAATTTTGTAATGTTCTATTTGATAGTAGATCCATTTATTGAATGAATTTACTAAAAAAAAATTTCTTTTATTTTTTGTCTTAATAAAGAAGAAGATAAATGTGCCTTTAAAATTTTGTTTGACAAAATTTGAAGTCTTGGCAGAATAGGAGCGAAATTAAAAGTTCTAGTGGGCTTTGAGATTTCAAGAGAAAATGATGCTCTCTAGAAAATAAATAGGGAGAAAGTCATTTCCCTCCATGAGTTCTAGCATAAATACCAAACTCGTCCATGAAGTTTTATTTTTACCCATTTTCCCCATTATATTAAGTTTTACGAAACAATGCCTTGCCTTAATTGTTTTTTTAGTTTTGTTTTATGTTTTTAAATTGTTAGTTCATTATAAAAAGTTACACTTTGCGCTAAAACATTTTAACTTTATACACACACATATAAAAGAAGATTTTATTTATTTTTTCTTAATTTTGTACAATAAACTATTTTTTTTATTATTGTTTTTAAGTGGTTAGCCCATTCAGAGCATGATGTCCTAGGTTACAAAAAATGTTTTGATTTGAGATGTATATATTAGAAAAGGAAATTATTTTAAAGTGAATTTAAATTTTCTTTAATAGTGTGTATAGGGCAATTTTTATAAAATAAGTAGATTTTTATCTTTTTATTCTTATTTTTAAATTATTTTTTTGTGATTCTTTATTTTATTATTGGCTCATTTACTGAATGATTTTATTAATTTTTTTGTCCACTACTTTTTGTTTCTTTTCTTTTCTTTTTTGGGTTATAAAAATAAAAAGATAAATAAAGATGCCTTTAATTTAAGGCTTTGTTTGGCCAAAATAAAGTCAAGGGGAATATGAGTAAAACTGAAACTTCATGCGAGAATTTGAGATTTAGTTTAAAACTCACGGGGAAAAGTGGGATTTACCCAAAATAAATATATCTGGCATGCAAACACGGTACACGTTCGCATTCAATTATTGGAGTTGACGCAGAGGAGACCTTGGTGCTGAGCAGACTTGACGACCACAAATACAGTTAGACATACCATATCAACATGTATCAGTGCCGGTATATATCCAACTGCCACACTTCAGTTTCTTACCAACAAGAAACATAATACACTTATCATCATCATCAAGCCATGAATTTGAAGTACCTTTTTCAGTCCATGACCTGGTTTCTATGGCTAGTAAAGTCATCAGCAGCAGCTCCAAGACTTGCAAAGCCAGGTTGCAATGATACTTGTGGGAACGTCACCATACCCTATCCATTTGGGATTGGGGCCAGTTGTTACCTCAATGAATGGTACGAAATGGTTTGCCGTGGTAACAGACCGTACCTCAAGAAGTATTACAGAAAAGGATACCTAGGCGCTGTGCTGGATGTGTCACTAGAAGATTCGACTATGCTAATACAAGCTAATCATTCAAATATTCGTGTATGCGGCACGGACAGTGATCAGGTCTGGTTCGTGGGTAACTTTTCAGGCAGCCCCTTTTGTTATGACGTGAACAAGTTCATTATCATTGGCTGTGGTCAAGTCAGGCTCGTCGGAGATCAAATTCTGGCGAGAAAGGAAGCTGGGAACCTAACAGATCTGGGCGGATGCACATCCCCATGTCAGAACAACAGTGGCAACAGTTGTTGCCAATTCACTGTTCAATCTGCTTCCAAGCAGTACTCTTTAAAATTCTCCGACGTTGTTATCAGAAACAGAGATCCTTGCTCGTCTGTTATCTTGGTCAACGACCTGATGCCAGTTAATCTTTCTAAAAATTCGATTGGGGATGTGTTCCCCATAAAGTTGAGGTGGATAGTATCGGAGGCACCAAAAGACACTTATTGCCGCCAAAATTGTCTATACGGAGGTTATGATTGTAAGTGCCCAAATTGCACGGAAGGGAACGCATATATTTCCCATGGTTGCCAAGGTATGCTTCCTTTTTTTCTTTTTTTTTTTTCCTCTCTCTCTCTCTTCAAGGGAGACAACGCCAATTACATATATAAATGAGTCTAGGGGTCGTAACCCCTCTATAGTCTTTTAATTTATACGTCAACGGGAAAGAGAGTCATGTATTTTGCTTGTGACTTTATCTGATACTCTAATTGTAATTTTTGCAGTTCCCTCTGGTCGGCCCTATTGCCCTTTGATAGTTACCCCTCATTCGAGGAAAAGATTAATTATGCTAGCTGGTAAATTGATCCACTCTTCCTCTCTTCATTTTCTTTTTCTTTTTTTCTTTTTAATTGATAAAGTAAGTTTTTCATTCCATTTCAAAAAATATGTGCAAAGACAAAATTTAAACAATTCGCCAAACTGACTTACACCATATCAAGCCTCCATTTAAAACAAAGAAGGCAATTTTCGAGAGTATCTCTAAATTTACTTTGAGGACACACCCTATCCCTAATATTCACAAAAATCCTTTGAAAAACCTGTTCCTCCGTCAAGCATCCCAAGCCAAAAGTTCTGTTGTTCCTCTTCTGCCACAGCTTTAGACACTTGCACTAAACGCTAGCAGCAGCATGTCCTTTCTCAATCCTTTTCTAGTGCACTGTTTTTTGTCGGGAAATTTCTGCCCTAATTAATAATTTTTTTCTTCTGCAAAATAATTCTTGGAGAAGGGATTTTATCATGTTTTCCGTCCCAAATTTACTAATGGTGAATATAATTTGAGAAAATAGGGAATAGAGAAAAATTATTGGGATCGGGAAAAAATTATTGGGAATTTTGTTCTGTTCCCATTCCCAGCAAGTAACAAATGGCTCATTCAGCTTAATTCTTCTTCCTCTTCTTCTTTTAGTATTATTAACTTTTTTTTTTTTTTTGGCTAAACGAACATTTTATTTAAAAAGATGTGAACAGAAAAGTCAAAATTGTACAGATTAGAGGGCAAACAATCCCAGCCAAAGACAAACGACCAAAATTGAATACGCCAAATGTTCCTAACCAATTAAGAATTAACTTCCAAGCAAAGTAATTTGTCAATTCTGTGCATTGTCACAGAAAAGGTTTTCTTCTAAGATTATATTCTGTATTTAATATCATCCGGCACGTATAGATGAAAAAGTCTACACTTTTCTAAGAGACAAGTTGAGATATCGTCCATGGAGTTCAACAGCTTGGGTTCAATATGATTCATAGTTTGTTCTATTAAGGTTTAGTTACTCGAAAATTTCATGTGTCCAAAACCAGGAAATAATTTGATGTTAGAGTCAGCTCAGCTTTTGGTCCACTAAAACTCGACTGAGAGTAAAACGTCTTTTATTAATTAATCTAAGGTGCCATTAATATTTCAGCGATTAACTAATCTATGGAGCTCCGTTTAATTTTGGCCACTTAACTGAAGAATATGCAATATGCAATTCATCATATTTAGCCATTAAGATGTAAAAATTAGATCTTGGTGTTTCCGTTCATTTTCTTTATAAAATGGACAGCCAATCTTACACTAAAGTTTTGTTTGTTATAAGTTTATTATAAGATGCTTTTTTATATAAAAAATTATAATTTTTTTAAAGTTTTCATAAGATTTTTGTGATGAGAAATTTTATATGTTATAAGACAAAAAGAAACAAGAAACATTACTTCCTTTATGTCAATAACATAAGCATCTTCCAATAAGCTTTTTCCAAACACAGCAAAAATATTTTACTCAAACTGATAACCTCTTGGATTTATAACGCAGTTGGTGGGACAAGCTTCGGGATTTTATTTCTAGCTACAACTATTTTTTTGTTGTACAAGATAATCAGCAAAAGGAGGGCAGGAAAACGCAAAGAACGGTTTTTCAAACGGAATGGTGGTCTATTGCTACAGCAACAGTTGTCAGTTGATGAGAATTTGGTTGACAAGGTAAAGTTTTTTACTTTGAGTGAGTTGAACAAAGCTACTGACTACTTCAACGAAAATAGAGTACTTGGCCATGGAGGACAAGGTACAGTTTACAAAGGCATGTTAATTGATGGAAAAATAGTAGCAATTAAGAAATCAAAATTAGTTGACGAAGATCAAGTGGAGCAATTTATTAACGAAGTAGTTGTTCTCTCACAGATCAACCATAGGAATGTCGTTAAGTTATTAGGTTGTTGTCTAGAGACTGATGTTCCTATACTAGTCTATGAGTTCATATCAAATGGTACCTTGGACGATCTTATTCATAGTGAGAGTGATGAATTTCTCGTGTCTTGGGACATGCGTCTGAAAATTGCGATTGAGGTAGCAGGAGCATTGGCTTACTTGCACTCGGCAACTTCTGTTCCTGTCTATCATAGAGACATCAAATCGAGCAATATACTTTTGGATGAAAAGCACAAAGCAAAAGTGTCCGATTTTGGAATTTCACGGCATGTAACGCATGATCAAACTCATTTGACCACCTTGGTGAAGGGAACCTTCGGTTATTTAGATCCAGAGTATTTCCAATCTCATCAATTTAGTGAAAAGAGTGATGTTTATAGTTTTGGTGTCGTACTCGTTGAACTCTTAACAGGGCAAAGGCCAATATCCTCGGCTCAGGGGAAAGGAGACAACTGCTCAAGCTTAGCAACTCGATTTCTTACATCCATGGAGGAAGATCAACTCAACTTGATAGTTGATAATCAAATCTTGGTTAGAGCTAGTAAGAAACAAGTCAAAGCAGTTGCTATACTTGCTCAACATTGCCTGAGCTTAGACGGACGGAAAAGGCCCACAATGAAAGAAGTAGCTTTGAAACTTGAGAATATTAAGGCGTTTCACTTACCTTCAACTGTTCAGACAAATTTTCAAGAAGAAGACACTAAAAGAGAGTTAGTGATATTTTCAAATGGTACTTTCTCATCAACAACTGCAAATGATACAACTGCATCCTCTTCAGATGTCTACCCCTTGTTGTCCGACACTTTCTGACATCAAAATAGTCCAATATTCTTCTAATACTTTTATTATTTTATGCTTAATTAATTTAAAAATCTGCTTATGGTTATGGTTTGAATATGTTCACATTCCCATCAATACATCTTAATATTAGGTGGTGATTTGTATACAAAAATGGATTGGGATTGGAATAATATTCCTGGCTCTCTTTTAATTCTCATGATTGGTATGATATAATGGCTCAAAAAATCCCATTCCTAAGGAAATCCTATTTTCACGAAATGGGAATAGCCATTCTTGACAAAATCCATGGGAATGACTCATTCCCATGTTTGTGGGAATGAGATTTTTTCTCAAAGGACTAAAATAAAATTTCAAAAATTAACATTTAGCATTTTATATTGAAAATAAAATGATAGAATAGAAAATAAATTTAAAAATAAAAATAAAATAAAATTATAAATTTAAAAATAAAAATGAGGCATAAAATAGAATAAATATTAAAGATAAAATTGAAAACAAAATAAAAATAAAAACAAAGACAAAAATAAAAAGTTTATTAGATTATGTATTTATATATGTACATACATATATATATATATATATATATATATTATCATCATTATTTTTTCTTTTTAAGGTTATTAATATAAATATACTTTATATTAGTAATGGTAGTATTTTATTAATATTTAGTATAATTGATTTTATTGCTATAACATATATGTAATATAATAGTATAGCGGTAATCTTAGCTTTTATATAAATTATTTTCAATATTAAGATAGTATACTAATTACCAAATATAAATTTAGGATCAATACACACATTCCTACTATCATTCCTGAGTATAGCGAGCATAATATATTCATTACCTAAGTTCATTCCATTCCTAAACCCATTCCATTACTGTCAAATTCATTTTATCATACCAATTGCCACCTTGGTGTACTTGTGTTATACTTCATGAAAGAATTTTGATGCTATTGATAAACTAATTATAATTTTGCAGGATTACTTTATTTATATCAACCAATTTTTGGATTGAGTTTAAGTTTCATGAAAAAAATTTAGCTTTATATGTAGTAAAATTCAGAGATGGTAATGGTACTCCAGTCTACAGCGCTCCAGAGGAGTAGGGGCAAAGTTTTTGCCCAAAAACCCGTGCTAGGGGCAAGGCGGGGTTTGTCCACCCCGGTGCAGGGGCAGGGTGGGTTAGGGTTTTATCCACCCCACTCTACTTCGCTCCGCTATATATGTATATTTGTTATTTTTAATAATATATTTTTCACATAAACATGTTATCATTTAGTATATATTTTTAATATATTTTTACATAATATAATTTAAACCTTATACCATTGGAATCTCTTGGGTTTAGTGGTAAATTTTAACTTATTTTTAGTATATTTTTATGCATTAAATTTTTTTAAAAAAATTAATGTCATTAACCTTGTTAGCCAGTATTCTATAGGGGCGGGGTAGGATTTTTTATGTAATAGGAGTGAGGATGGTAGTATAGGAGTTTACCTCAATACAGGTAGATGGTAAGGGTAGGCTAGGAGTTTTATTAATATGTGTAGAGTATGAGTAAGCACACCCCATCCTTTACCCCAACCCATTGCCATTCCTAGTAGTGTTCAAAGTCAAACTATGATTTTTAGCTGGTTGCAATCTGATCTTGAGGAAATACAAACTTAATAGTTTCTTTTTTCTTTTCTTAATACAAACCCCCACGTCTCATCACCCAAGGATTTTGACTTCACGTTGTTACTTCTGGGAAAAGTAGTTTCAATTACTTGAGTTATCCCTTTATCCCAAATACAACCTAAATAGTTTGAAAATATTAATATTCCATCTTGGTAAACGAAAATCAACTACATAACTATTAACTAACTAGAGTACAACCTGTACAATACACGTGATAAATTAGTATTTGTAATATTTTTATGTATTGTTAAAGATCAATTATATTTTCCAATCTATGTTAGGACAAAATATAAATATACTTTGTAAAAATTTAATTTTGATAAAATTTTAATATTAATCATATTTTAATGAGAAATTTGCAATAATTTAATAAAATTTAAACTGGAAAAATAAAATTGAAAAAATGAATATTAATAAAAAAAGGAATGAACATTTAAATAAAGAAACACATGTGACATTGATATAAAAGGCATAGATTAATTTTTCATAGCATACTAGTTATGTTTTAACTTGCGCTTTGCATGAGTTAAATTTTTTATTAGAAAGTCTTATTCTAAAAATTTTAAATTACTATTACATACTAAAATTCAAATTAAATTCTAAATTTAAAATTCTAAATTTTAGTTCATAATCGAAATTCAAAATTCTCTTTTATATATGTAATTGAAAAAATTCAAATTAATTAAAACATTGGTAAATGTTTAATTAATTAGTTTACTGAAGTGATACTTTCCTTCTCTTTCGTTTTTTGGCCAAGCAAAAGAAACATGACCTTTCTTCCACTGTCATGATTTTCGACATAATTCAAAAGTATTGACTAGCTGTCTCTGTTTTTTAAAATCTCTTCTTCACATACCAGCAGCCTGGTGGTCTAGTAGTATGCCTCTATGATCAATTCCCGTTAAATGCGTGTAATATATAATTGGCCTTTAGTTTCTCTTAAAAAAAAAATCTCTTCTTCACATGCACCAACAAAGAAGCTCAAAAGTATTGACTATTCCTTAGAGAAAATCTCTACTTCACATGCACCAACAAAGAAGCTCAAAAGTATTGATTATTCCTTTTCGTGTCCTGGAATTCTTTTTCACATACACCGTTATTAAACTTCATCTTCAATAATGCAAGTGCCTCTATAATTTATAAAAATTTGAGTAAATCTCGTGTGATGTATGACAGAAATGAATATTTTTAATATTTTTATTTATTAGTAATAGTTAATTATATTTTTACCGTCTATGATAAGATAAAATGTAAATATATTTGGTAATATTTATTTGATGTTAAGTTTTAATACTAATAATTTTCCTTATAAAAATGTAATTATTGAATAAATCAAATAATTATCATTAATTTCAACTAGGAGTAAATGTATATATAAGAATTAATAACAAATTAACTATTGGTCATTAGCGAAACTACAACTCTTTTTTAGGAAAAAATTATATATAAATAAGTTCATTTCTATATATTAAAACAATATATCGAAGCTTATCTGATAAGAATATACATGTATAAGAGGACAACTTACTAATGTGCTTCTCTCTCATGCATTCTATCAGGCAAAAGTGGCAAATAATTAATAAAACTAGCTGCATATATATAAAAAAAATGGCATTTTAAATGTAGGTGGAAACATGAATATTAATTGTTAATCAATTGTAATGGATGGCCAGATGGGCTACAAATGAATAGCCAGATTAGTGGACACGTGTCCAAAATTTATCCTTCAAGAATGACAAGAAAATGCCTCAAATTTGTCTTTTAGTGGCTGTTTCTTTCATTTAATGTATATAAGATGTGATAAGAACCTTCATATTATAAGAAAACACAAGAAGTAGTGATGCACAACTCTAAGAATATAGATTGATTCTGGAACCCCAATGCAAGCTTTGAATTCAAAAATTAAGCCAAACAAATTCCCTCCCTATTGAACTTCTAATCTATCAAAGACTAGAAACGCAAATAATAGGAATTGAAAATAAAATGAGAATTCAAATTTGTCACAAAATAAAAGTACTTCGATAAAAAAAACCAATTCTTGATGCAATTAAGAAATGCAAACATGCAAACACTTGCAAAATATAGAGAAATTGACAAAGCTAATATAGTTTGTTTGTAAATTGCAATAAATGTATGCTTTTTAGCAAAAGAAAGAGCATTATACTCTCATAAGGTCCTAATTCTAAAAGAAAAGCAATAAAAATAATCCTACTTTTAATTGGGCTAGCCTAAATGCAAGCCCAAGTGGCCTATTCTTGTATTTCAATTTTATGGGTTCGACTGAGATTTCATGAGTTCACTTGGATTTTTCATGGTATAGTCATGAAATTCTTTATCCATCAATTTTATGGATTTGACACAAATTTTATGGGTTGCCAGAAATTTCATGGTGTAAATATGAAATTCTTTGTCTACACTTCATGCCTTGCCCTATTTTCATGGGTTGATTAGGAAAAATCTCCAAGTCCATGGATTGGCCATGAATCCTTGAACCTCTAAAGACGGCCACACATCTTGCTTAAAGAAACAACGCCACCCTCATTTTCCACTCCTATGGTCGTCCTGGAATTGTCTGCGAACAAGGGTCCACAAAAGTCTTCCTTTACCGAGCGGTCCATATAACGTTGCAATACCAATTTGGATCATTTTGTCCCGCCACATTATAATTAGCCCAATTAAAAGTATAAAGTACTCATTCCTATGTGATCTTCCTTCAAGCCCTTTTTCAGAATTATCTTTGCTCATATTAAATAGGGCCTCATTTTTAAATTTCATAGGAGTTTAACATACAATTTTAGTAGAATTAAACAAAGAAAAAAAAAAAAAAACAGTTCACCGTATGAACATTAACTAGCAAGAGAATGCAGTAATAATTATTTGCTCTGTAGTTTGTTTATTCACTCCCAATTTGTTTCATTGTGTTTGAGGCCTAAGCTTAAGAGGTGCAGGATGTGTCACCGGATAATAAATTAATGCTCTTGAATGTAGCCTCCATTACATGTATGTTGTTCGCATGAGATCTCAGACAGAAATATATTTATATAACAGTAACGGTGGTTATAATTAATTTTTGTACAGACAAAAACTACAACAAAAAACCTCCCCCCACTGCTTTATGTACATACAAGAGACTACATGCATGCACGGCTGGCATACGAACTATTGTTTCTTTTTAATTCACTTTCTTCTTTTAATATAACAATTAATTAAATATAAATGTAAAAAGTAATATATTTAAATGATAATAAATATTGGTATATAATACTAATTACGCTTGTGGAATACTCAAATTTACGTCGCTCTCATGCATGTCGACGAAGAGGGTTGGGGAGAAGACAGAATGACTACGACGGTTGACCAAGGAAATCAACCCGCAGTTTCCAAAGTGAGAAGTAGCCACGATGCTTTGATATGCATTCACAATTAAGTTCTTCCATGCTTCTAAAGGGATACAACAAACAAGGGATTATTGGATTCTTTCTCTCTATAGGGCCTTACCTAGCTACAATATTGACAAAATGAAAAAAAAAAAAGAAAAATTCTAACAATTTATGTACCCATAGCCAGCTTCCAGTTTATTGATTCACGCATTTATTTCATTTCACTACGGCTTAACGTTGTAGTGTTTTTGAGAAGAGGAAAAAATTTATTCTAGTTAATCTCTTTTGATTTAAAAGAGGTCAAAAGTCAATTATAATATATAAAATCACTTATACTAACAGTGAGAAATATCTTTGGTAGTTAATCTTTTAAATAATATAACATAAAGCATGATTGCTGTCAATATCCATCAGGACCACCACCCAAAATCAGTTTTCCTACACCATACAAAATAAATATCTGATCCGGCATGCATGGTACGTACAATATGTTCGCATTCAATTATTGGAGTTGACGCAGCGGAGACCTTGTCGCCATAAGTGGACTTGTTTGACGACCGCAAATATAATTAGACGTATAAGAGATGTTTTCGTCCTCTTCAAAGTGCCGCTATATATAAATCCAATTGCCACATGCACATCAGTTTCTAAATAGAAAAATCAACTACATAATTTGATTAATATGAAAGAGAAATTAAATTCATTAAATATAACCCAAAAGCAAATGCAAAAAGATAATATGCAGTAACACTTGAAATGTATAGTGGGAGATTTATCACTTTACTACTCAAACACAAAAAGTCTCCAAGTCAAAGAAGCCACTTGCTAGCCCCAACCCCAACTTTTAGCTTCTGCTTTATTGCCGGCAAGGTGTCACAGACAAAAATACCCTGTTAATATTGCCTCACCTTTTTCATACATCAATATATTTTCTTGGCCCACTTAATTGGGATATTTATAAGACTCAATAATGTCATTGCAGTTTTGGATCGGATGAGATGGTTGAGGGATATATATAGTTTAAGATAGGGGATATTTCTAACCTAGTCTGGTTAATGCCCATATTAGTTCTTGTATTACTAACATTGCTAAATGTTTAAATTAGTTTACAGAACTTATACTTTCCTTTTCTTTCGTTTTTTTTTTTTCCAGCCAAGCAAAGGAAACATGATTTTTCTTCCACTGTTATGATTTTTCCATGTCTTTCTCTCTCCTTTCTTTTTCCTCCATGATTCAAAAGTATTGACAAATCGTCTCCGTAATTTTCTGAAAGCTCTTCTTCACATGCACCGACAAAGAAGCTCAAAAGTATTGACTATTCCTTTCAGCGTTATGTTCTGGAATTCTTTTTCACGCGCACTATTATTAAAGTTCATATTGCAATAACGCAATTGCCTCTATAATTTATAAGAATGTGATAAGAAACTTCCAATTGTAAGCAAACACACGAAGTAGGGCCTCATTTTTAAATTCCATAGGAGTTTAATATACAATTTTAGTAGCATTTTAAGCAAAAGGAAAAAGAAAAACAACAAGTTCACCATGTGAACATTAACTTGCAGTACTAATTATTTGCTTTATATTTTGTTTATTCACTCCCTATTTATTTCACTTCATTGAGGTCAAAGCTTAAAGTAGCGTCTTTTTAATCGGAGAAAGATATTTATTCAAGTTAATTAACCTTTTAAATTGGAATGCATGAGTTGCATTAATATCCACCACCCAAAATCAGTTTTGCTACATCATATACTGAATGTACACTTAATTTCTCCAATGTGCATGGGACAGTAGATACGTCATATACATGTCCGCCATTTAGAATTTGTAACGTCTTTGGGGAGAATTTATCACTATGCAGAGTTGACTGCAACACCAACAAATCAAACCAATTAGATGCATTTAATTCTCCTCTAAGTGCATGTTGAAATACATTCCATTGCCACACTTCAATTTATTTACAGCAGCCTGAAATAGATAGACTAATATCAAGCCATGACCCTCAAGTACTACTTGTTGCACCTAATAATAATCTGGTATCTATGGCTAATGGAGCCATTAATGGCAGCAAATCCGCCTATTGCAAAGTCAGGTTGCAGAGATACTTGTGGAAACGTTAGCATACCCTATCCATTTGGGATTGGGCGTGCATGTTTCCTGAATGAATGGTTTGAAATAGTTTGTCAAAATAATAGCCGACCACACTTGAAAAAATATTCCAAACATGAAGAATTCGGAGGGGAGGTGCTGGATGTGTCACTGGATGATACGTCTATAACAATAAACGTAAAAAAATCAACATTTCATGTATGTGAGGATGAAAAACATATCCAACTTGCCAGTAATTTGTCAGGGGGCCCTTTTTTTACGCTTCATGGAACGGTATCATTTTTGTTGGTTGTGGTAGTGTCGTGCTCTCCACAAGTCTAACTTACGGTAAACAGACTCGAAGTAGTACTTCTGGATGCACAGCCACTTGTGATCAGAACAGAAGATTTAATGGTACTTGCGATGGCGTCAATTGTTGCCAATTCTCTTTGTCTTCCGGTGGACAGCATTACTCTTTGAATTTCTCAAACAGACTCTTGCGGATATTTTTCGTTCGAGAGATATCAAAGCGACTCATCATCAGTCTATTTTTCAGATCCCTCTGAAGAAGATTTACTTGGGGTTTCAAAGCCCATTGACTTGCGGTGGTTGATTGATGAGTTGATGCACTTGGAATCGGATTTGCGAAATAATCCAAATTGCATGCCCCGGAGATATGATGGAGCATATATTTGCAGGTGCAAAGAATGTGTAGGAGGGAACGCATATCTCCCGAATGGATGTCAAGGTATACATGCTTCTAATTTTACCTTAATTTAATTACAAACCAGAGACAAGTTGACGGTAAAAAGAGTCTTTGTATGCAATTTTATTCTAACACTCTCCTTAATTTTGCAGGTCGCTCCAATTCACCTGACTGCACGCGTAAATCGAGAAAAAAAGTTAATTATGCTTGTTGGTAGGCTGATTCTTTCCCTCTGCTTTTACTCTTTTTCCAACTTTACCGTCAACACCTGACATACATATATCACATATATACATAAACATATACATATATATATATATCCATATATACATATATATATACATAAACATATACATACATATATATATATAGGGATGGCAATGGGACGAGTGATTTAAGGTACCCGGCATCGACCGACCCGATTAAAATCCAATAAAATCCAGTCCCGTTAAGAACCCGGAACGGATCCAGAACGGTTAAAACTATCTGTTAGGGTTTGGGACGGAATTGAGATTGACCCCCTCAGTACTCGTATTCTCGAACCCGGTTATATATATACATATATGTACAAATACATATGTGTGTATGTGTATATATAGGGGTGTGTGTATATATAGGTGTTTTACATTTATTAATTAATTATAGTTTTAAGTACATAAGTGCATATTATATACTAAAAATTAAGAATTTTTTTTTTTACTTTCTCGTGGTAATAAGGTTTGAACCCTTAACCTTTCACTCTTTAAAATTTTATTATTTTAATATATTTTAGGGATATTATTTAGATTTTTTGGGAAAAATTATTTGATTGGTTAGGTTTTTAAAATTTAGTGATTTAATTCGGTTTCCAGGGTTGAGAACATATATTAAATTCTGGTTCGGGACATTTCTTGTTAAAATTTTTATTTAAAATTTAAAATTTTTAACCGGATTTGGGACGTTCCGAGTACCCGCGAGTTTGGGACGTTCCGGAAATGGGATTCCTATTTAATTTTTATCCGGGTTTGGGACGGAGATGGGAATTGGGATGCTATCTAACTAGCGGGTTTGAGATTCTTTCATGGGCAGGGTATCCGTTCCGTTGCCATCCCTATATATATATATATATATATATATATATGTGTGTGTGTGTGTAAAAGCTGAACATATGGATTTTCTCATTATGTGTCTTGCTATGCATAACAAACCACGCAATTGAATCTGCAGATGCTTACTAATTTCGAATAAGGTCCATAACTGTAGATGTAGAGAATCCCCAGCACAAAATGCCTAACTGCGAGAATCCGCTGAACTAGTAAAGGGTAAATGCAACAGCCGCTATCAAATCCACCAAATGCACCTAAAGTTTAATTCTGCTCGTAATCAACTCAATCCAAACTTCATTGAGATAATTCCATAAAATTATCAACCTGACTTTAAAAATTCATTTTAGTCGAAGTATATTCTCTCTCTCCCTCTCTCTCTCTTTTTCTATTTTATTTTAAGAAATTTATCATCACTCAATAATTAAATCCTGCATTCGCTCTTATTTCAAATTAAATATGCAAGAATGATAATTAACGAAGGAGAATTATCCAGGATTACCAATTTTAAGATTGAATAGTATCCATTACCAAAGCTTGGCAAAGAAGAAAAAAAAAATTTAAACGGACTATGTTTTATCATCACATTTTGCTTTTTAAATGCAGTTGGTGGGACAAGCTTTGGGATATTGTTGCTTGCAACAGCTTGTTTTTTTGTTGTACAAGATGATGAGGAAAAGAATAGAGCGGAAGCTTAAACACGTACGAAATGGCGACTTACTGTTGCAACAACAATTATCAGTTGATGAAAATTTGGTAGACAAAGTAAGATTTTTTACTTCGACTGAGTTGGAGAAAGCTACCGACAACTTCAATAAAGATAGAGTACTAGGTCATGGAGGACAAGGTACAGTTTAAAAGGGTATGTTAACTGATAGGAAAATAGTAGCCATTAAAAAATCGGAATTAGTTGACAAAAATCAAGTAGAGGAGTTTATAAATGAAGTAGTTGTTCTTTCACAAATTATTCATAGGAATGTGGTTAAGTTATTAGGTTGTTGTTTAGAGACAAATATTCCTTTGCTAGTGTACGAGTTCATACCAAATGGAACTCTTTATGAACTCATGCATAGCCAGAATGAAGAATTTATCATGTCACGGGACATGCGTTTAAGAATTGCTACAGAGATATCAGGAGCAATGGCCTATTTGCACACAACAACTTTTGTTCCAATCTATCACAGAGATATCAAATCGAGCAATATCCTTTTGGATGAAAAGCACAGAGCAAAGGTATTAGACTTTGGAATTTCAAAGTCCGCTATAATTGACCAGACTCATGTAACCACCATGGTGAAGGGAACATTTGGTTATTTTGATCCAGAGTATTTTTAGTCACATCAATTTACAAAGAAAAGTGATGTTTATAGCTTTGGTGTTGTGCTTGTTGAACTCTTAACTCGACAAAAGCCAATATCTTCAATTCGTAGCACAGCAGAAAGTGGCTTTAGCGTAGCAACGCGATTTTCTTATGTTGATGGAAGAAGATCAACTGAACATGATTCTGAATACTCAAATTCTGGATGTAGCAAGCTATGAACAAGTCAGAGCAGTGGCTATACTTGCTCAACGTTGCTTGAACTTAAAAGGAAAGAAAAGGCCCACATGAAAGAAGTTACTTCGGAACTTGAGAACATCAAGATGTCTCACTTGCCTTCAACCGTGCAAACAAACTTTGTGGAACCTAAAGACGCTGAAATAGAGCTAGTAATCTTTCCAGATGCCATTTCTTCATTGACAACTGCAAACGAAGAAAGTGCATCCTCGTCCGATGTCTACCCCTTATTGTCCGACACTTTCTAATATCAAATAATTAGTTCACTATGCTATTCATGCATGTTATCTTTTCACTGTTTCAAATTTAGGGCTCGTTTGAATTGGCTTTTTTCAAAAGCGCTTTTTTATCAGCTTTTGGAAAACAGCTTTTTTTTAGAAGCTGAAAATTCTGGCTTCTAAAAAAAGCTATATTTGAGCTTTTTTAAGAGTTTCAGCTTTTTTAGAAGTCAAATCAAATAGTTATTGTAAATTTAATGTAAATTTTTCAGGGAAAAAAGTACTTTTTCCTGAAAAAAAACTAATCCAAACAGGCCCTCAATATGGAAGTCTATGATTTTGATCTAGGAATGATGGTAATCCCCGTCTTGTTCATGTACTTGTGTAACTTTGTGAAGGATGAAAATAAAATCGAAGGCATGGAGAGTTTCGTGACAGTTTGTAAATGTGAGACAACTCTATATTGCAAGTATCTAGCCGCTGACCTTTTTATTTTTACTCATTTCAAGGGAAGTCAAAGACCAATTACATGTAACTAGTTGAAATTGATCTTGGACCACTTATACTAAATGTAAAAGATATATCACTTGACCATTAAGTTTTTGTCTATCAATTGACCATTACAACATCTTTGAGTTATATATTAAGTTTTTTGTGATAGTTGAATATCAGTTAGTAAAATGGAATGCAAAATTTAAGAGATATTGTTAAAAGTATTTCTCAAGATGGAGGCCCGACAACCTTCATACCCGTGGCTTGTATGGATTTGTTTCTCAAAAGCGTTTTAATAATTTTTTTTTAAAAATATTCTTTTTAAAAATTAAAAATTTTGACTTTTCAAAATAGTAAATTTAATTTTTTTTGAGAGTTTCAAACTTTTTTTTTTAAGTCAATCTAAATATTTCTTATTAAAAAGATATATATTTTTAGAAAAAAATACTTATGTGAGTTAGGAAGAATTGGTCGACCAAATATGAAAAGAAAAGATAAAAACAGACCCTAATAAGGTGCGCAAATGTTCTCAAATGAAATCAGCAATGTAAAGTCTCCAAGTCAATAATCAACTAGCCGGTTGACTTTCTTTTTATGGAAAAATACTTTGTTTTTTTTTTTTTAAAAAAAAAGAACATTCTTTTTGTAATAAGAGTTTGAATTAAATTTTAAAAAAAATTAAAAGCTCTAAAAAAGCTCAAATCAGTCTTTTTAGAACCTAAAATTTTTAGTTTTTCAAGAAAGTATTTTTTCAAATTTTTTAAAAAAATATATGTTCCCAAAAAGTCAATCCAAACAAGACAAGCTTTTGCTTCGTTGCCTGCAAACAAAAAATGCCAGACAACCTGCATGGGGTCACCAAACTTGAAATCAAAACCGACTCGAAGATTCTAGCAAACTGGATACATGGGAACAACAGGCCTCACAACATGCTACGGCCAATGATTGAGGAAAGCAAGGGAATTCTAATGGCTCAACAAGGATACAAACTGAGACATGTATATAGAGAGGCTAATAAAAGTGCTGAAGCTAGACAACCATATTGGTATTACCTTCCCCTTTTCATATATTAACATATTTTCTTGTCCCAATCAATCAGTATTTATTATCCTCTGAATTTTCTATCTCATTCTTAGTTTCTTAATTTATTGTTTCTAGTGCAGAAATTAATATTCATTTATCGACTTCCATTCTTTACAACCCTTTGTTACCCAGAAGGTGCGCAAATGTCTCAAATGAAATCATTTGAGAAGTGCAAAAATATATCAATAATTCAGTTGAAAATAAATAGTTGCATAGATTTTCAATTGTTCTAATTTTCTGAAAGGGATTTGAGAGAATTTGGAACTTTTGTTTTTTGGTTAAACCCACCTTCCCCTTCTCATACATCAACATATTTTCTTGTCCCAATGAATCAGTATTTATTATCCTCTGAATTTTCTATCTCATTCTTAGTTTCTTATTTATTGTTTCTAGTGCAGAAATTAATAGTCATTTATCGACTTCCATTCTTTACAACCCTTTGTCACCTAGAAGGTGCACAAATGTCTCAAATGAAATCATTTGAGAAGGGTAAAAATATATCAATAATTCAGTTGAAAATAAATAGTATAATAAATTTTCAATTGTTCTAATTTTCTGAAAGGGATTTAAGAGAATTTAGAACTTTTTTTTTGTTAAATATCCCACTCCCATGAGAATGAACCTAAGATCTCACACCTGAGTAGAGATAGTCTCAACCACTTGAGCTATCATTTAATCCCAAGAGAATTTGGAACTTCAAAACTTGTATTTCATTGTATTGAATGAATCCAATTGATTGTATTGAATGAATTCAATTGCATTGAATACATTGGCCTACTATTTATAGCAGGTACTTTCTAACTAACTTTTAGTTAGTGTACAGCTCAGCACTAACTTCCTAACTATAACTAACTCTAATTATAACTAGCTTTTAGTTGGTCTAACCAACTCACTAATTTCTCTAACTATCCCTACTAATCAAATTATGCACGTAACATTTGTTAGCTCAAGTCTTCAATTCTTTGAGAGCTGGCAGCTTTGATTGACTATGCTCCTGAGCTGACTTGACCACCAAGCTTGTTTAATCTGTGCTTTAATATTCTGATTCTGCCTTATCAGTTTCAAGACCAAAAAAGAACTTCATATATATAGTAGTGCCAAAAAGTATGAGTTGTATGCTAACTTGGGATGGTTGCTAGACAACTTTCACAAGATCCACTTTGTATTTTCTAAATACAAACTACATAATTTGATTAATATGAAAGAGAATTAAAATTAAATTCATGAAATATGACCCAAAAGCAAATGCAAAAAGATAATATGTAGTAACACTAGTAAAATATTAATTTAAATAAAATTTTCAATATTAATCATATTTTTAATGAGAAATTTGTGATAATTGAACTAAACATTTAAACTAATATTATATATATATATATATATATATATATATATATAAAATCAGGAAAGGCATGAATATTAGTAAACAAGGAACAAACATCTCACAAAAGAGACACGCGACGTTGATATAAAAACCATGGATTCTCTTTTATAATAAATATAGATAAATATGGGGCGATGACAATGTTTTTGGTATCAAAGGGACATAATTATCTTTTCTTGTTTTTCCTTTCCTATTCCAAATTATACATTAATCCTTCGACTTCTTCTTCTTTTTATAAAAATCAAAAGAAGTGACTTATAATTTTCCTCTATTTTTTATGATTTACTGTCTTGTCTTTTTCTTTTCTTTCATTTTCTTAGATTATTCAAATCTACTAGTGGACTATTCTTCTCCACAATATTGTGAAATTTCCCATTCATGTGCACCGTCAAAGTGATTGAAAAGAACTGATTGTTCGCTTCCTTGTTGGGGTTTCAATATTGTGAAATTTCCCATTCATGTGCACCGTCAAAGTGATTGAAAAGAACTGATTGTTCGCTTCCTTGTTGGGGTTTCTTTCTTTCATTTTTGTCCATTTTAATTAGGACAATGCCATCAAAGTATCGACTACAACCCCAAGAGGCACGTATAACTGGCATACAAACTATTGTTTTTAATTCACTTTTGATTTAATATACTAACTAATTAAATATACACGTGGAAAGTAATATATTCAAATAATAAAAAATAATATACTAACTATTGTTTCTTTCTTTCATTTTTGTCCATTTTAATTAGGACAATGCCATCAAAGTATCGACTACGACCCCAAGAGGCACGTATAACTGGCATACAAACTATTGTTTTTAATTCACTTTTGATTTAATATACTAACTAATTAAATATACACGTGGAAAGTAATATATTCAAATAATAAAAATAATAGTGAACATTCAGGCCATATACCGTACACCACATGTATGGTGCTCCATATGAGCACTGTATATTATATTATACATCAACAATATGTGCACAGTGCAAGTAGTACATGTGTTCAAAATTTTTATATGATTTATCCAAAATTCTTATATTATATATTCAGAATTTTTATTTTTATATTCAAAACTTTTATTATTCACAGCTTTTTAACAATAAATTCATAAGTTTTATTTTTTATCACTCTTATATTGCATGTTTAAAAATTTTAGATAATATTCAAAATTCTTATATTATATATTCATAATTTTTATATTTCATGTTTAAAACTTTCATTATTCACAACTTTTTAACAATAAAGTACGGTAAAGATTGCCACATTGCTAGTTACCTAGCTATATACTTTTAAGATAGGGAATACTTTTAGCCCAGATCGGTTTAATGCCCTACCTAATATTGGCAAATGTTTAACTTAATTAGTTTGTAGAAGTGACACTTTCCTCTTCTTTCGTTTTCTAGCCAAGCAAAAATGACATGATTTTCTTCCTTTCGTTTTCATCCATAATTCCAAAGTATTGAGTAATCGCCTCTACTTTCTGAAATCTCTCCTTCACATGCACCACCAAAGAAGTTGGAAAGTATTGACTAATCGTTTCCGTATTCTACTAGAATTCTTTCTCAGGCACACTGTTACTAAACTGGATATTATAATAAATCAATTTTTTCTATGATTTATGGGAACGCGATAAGAAACTTGCTATTATAAGCAAACACAAGAAGTGGTGCCTCATTAGTGGGGTCTCATTTTTTAAATTTCATAGGAGTTTAACACACCATTTCGTAGAATAAAAGAAGGGAGGAAAAAAAAAAAAAACAGTTCAACCATATGAACATTAATATCAAGAGAATGCAGTACTAATTATTTGCCCTGTAGTTTGTTTATTCACTCCCTATTTGTCTCGTTGCGTTAAGGCCTAAGCTTGAGAGGTGCTGCATGTGTCACTGGATAACAAATTAATGCTATTGAATGTAGACTCCATAACATGTATATATGTTGTTTGCATGAGGTCTTAGCTAGAAATATATCTATATAACAATAATGGCAGTCATAATTTTTGTACAGGTGAAATCTACAACGAAAAATCCTCCTCTCACTTCTTTATGTACGTACAAGAGTACATGCATGCATAACTAGCATAATACAAACTGATTTTTTTAAGTTCGCTTTCTTCTTTTAATATAACAATTAATTAAGGGATCATTTGGATTGACTTTTTTTAAAAGCATTTTATAACAGCTTTTGAAAAATAATTTTTTTTGAGAAAATAAAACTTTTAATTTCTAAAAAAAATTGTATTTGAGTTTTTTTTCAAATTTTCAATTTTTTTGGAAGTAAAATCAAATAAATATTGTAAATTTAATTTAACTTTTTCATGAATAAAAGTGTTTCTTTTAAAAAAAAAACCAATCCAAACAGACCCTAAATATGCATGTAAAAAGTAATATATTTAAATAATAAAAATAATAGTAAGTACTGGTATGTTATAATACTAATTACCCTTTTTTTTAAATTTTCTCTGTATTCCAAACTAAAGCATTGACTATTCCTACCCTTGTCGTGTGGAATACTTGAATTTACGTCACTCTCAAGCATAGGGGTAGAAATCGGATTGAATTTTCGGATAATCGGTTTTTTCGGGTTTCTGGTAGGAAAAAAACACCCGACCGGGTAGTTAAATAGTAACTATCCGGCCGGATATCGGATTTTTCGGATGCTGGGTTTTTCGGATTCGGATGTTCGGATATCCGACATTTCTATGAAGCTAAAAAATACAAAATTGTTTACTATATATATATATATATATATATATATATATATATATATATATATATATATTTTTTGCGGTAAGTTAGCAAATACATTCATTGATAGTCAAACTAAGTACATCTATGTACAGAAATAGCTCGATGCTCAAAACTAAGCATCCGCTCCAATAAAAGAAAAGAGATTGTTCAAAATGACCGTAGACAAATCAACTCTTTTTAAAATATAAAAATATTTCCATCATAACTACGAACCAAACAAAAAGGAAAAATTAATAAATATTAACTATACAAATATATTTCCACATTTATCTAACTTAAACATAACAAATATTTATGCTAAATTAATGTTACATTTTGTTAAATCTAATTATATTACTCAATTCAGTTGTCTAATTTATTTACAAATAGTTTAATTATGTTATTTAACTTCTCATTACTTTTGTAGAATACTTTTTTTCTCTTTTTTTAATTGTACATTTTAATATTAATGCATTATATCAAATGTGTGCTTATATATGTGTTATATTAGAATATTATGATGAATAATTTACTATGGAATGATGTGTGTATTTTTTTTCGGATTTTTTGGATTGTGTTCGGGTAGGAAAAAACTACCCGATCTACTACCTGATATCCGATATTTTTTCAGATATTGGATTCGGATATTATCTGAATCCGAAAATTTTGCATTTTTTTTCACCCGATCGAGTTTAAATTCGGATTCGGAATCGGGTACTCGATCCGAATTTCCACTCCTACTCAGGCATATCGACGAAGACGGTTGCGGAGAAGACAGAATGACTACGGCGGTTGACGAAGGAAAGCAAACCCACAGTTTCCAAAGTGAGAAGCCGCCACGATGCTTTGATATGGATTCACAATAAGTTCTTCCGTGCTCCTAAAGGGATACAACAAACAAGGGATTATTAGAATCTTTCTCTCTATACTGGCCTCTCCTAGCTACAATATTGACAAAATAAAAAAAAAGAAAAATTCTAACAATTTATGTGCCCATAGCCGGCTTCCAGTTTATTTATTCACTCATTTATTTCATTTCACTACAGCTTAACGTTGTAGTGATTTTGAGAAGAGGAAGAAATTTATTCTAATTAATCTTTTTTGATTTAAAGGAAGTTAAAGGCTAATTATAATATATAATTACTAGCAGGTATAGATTCCAGAATTACTTAAACTAAAAGTGAGAGACATATTACTAAATTACGAGATTTTTGATAGTTAACATTTTAAATGATATGACATCAGCATGAGTGCTGTCAATATCCATCAGGACCACCACCCAAAATCAGGTTTCCGACACATACAAAATAAATAGGATTTTTTTTATAAATAACTCAGTTTATTAAATTAGTTGCAAAAATAGCCTTATTTGAGAAGGAATTTCAAATGGAGTGTTTCGGGGATTGAATAACCGAAATGGACATTTGAATATACGGAAAATTGCGCATTTAATGCTGTGCCATTGGAGCATAAATTTTGGCTTTTGAATAGCCGAGTTCGGCTATTCAAAAGCCGAAATTTGGCCCCTTCAGTTATTCAAAAGCCGAAATTTATGCTCCAACGGCACATTATTTAATACCGCGGTTAAATAGTCTCGTTTTTAATGTTTCGCCGATTGAATAGCCTAATTCAGCTTTTCAAAAGCTGAACGTTAATCATATTTAGAGGGTGTTTCGTTTGGCTTTTTTTTTTCTGGTCAAACCTACTTAAAGTCTAATTTAAGCTAATAAAAGTGTTTGTTTTAATTAAAAATGTGATTTTTTTAAGTGGCTTTAAGTAGAAAAAAGAACTCCTCAACCCTAGTTTTTGCTTTTTATGGCTTTAAGCGCTTTGAAAAATAGCAAGTTTGACCAAATCATTTACTATTTTATCTTTACCTTTTTATTTTTATTACTAAAATATCTGTACTCTTTTATCTTATACTGACCTTTTTAAATTCTATTTTAATGACTTACTTTTCAACCCACTTTAATCAAACATGTAAATACTTATTTTTATAACTATAACTTTTATTCAAACACGTAACTACTTAAAGTTGACAATAAAAAGAAAAAGCTACGTAAAGCCAGAAGTGCTTTAATTAATTTCTTTTTATAAACCAATCCAAACACCCTCTTAACCCCCCCAAATCTTCTTCATCTTCACCCTATTGTTTTAGTTTTTCTCCCTTCTCAACTTCCCCTGCGAAAATTAAAGCTCTAAACACTCATTCTATCTCAAAATAAGCTTCAAGCCTAGGAATTTGCCTCTTGTTCTAAGTTTTTAAAAGTTTTTACCGATTTAAATTATTGATTTTTACATGCATATGTATGTTTTATATGTATGTATATGTTGTATATGTAAATTTTGTGTATGTATATATCGTATTTATGTATATATATATATATATATATATATATATATGCTGTGTATGTATATATATGTTGTGCATATATATGTTATATATGAAAGTTGGTATAATTATTGATGTTGTAATCGTGTAGTTTAGTTTTAAATATTGATATAGTTGTTGATGTTGTAATTGTGTTGATATTATTATTATTATTATTATTATTATTACTACTACTACTACTACTACTACTACTACTACTACTATTATTGTTGTTGCTGTTGCTTTTGTTGTTGTTGTTGTTATTGTTAATAATATTGTTAGTGTTATTTTTATGATTATTATTGTTATTATTATTATTATTATTGATGTCGCTATTTGAGCACAAGCCTTAATAGCCCGCAAGCGCACGGGACGTGTGCAGTACAGTGTGTGCAAGTGCGGGGTCGAATCCACAGGGAGGCTACCTTAGTTTAGTCTCTATGTGCTCGAGTGCCTTGAACTAGCTACGTGCGTGTGTGTACTTACTTTAAGATGGAAGGAAGCTCTGAAAAAGGAAAATAAAAACTAATCTATGGAGGAACTTAAAGGAGCCAAACTAAGGAAGGAAACACTAATAAAGAAGAAGGGGACCTAGGGCGATTGCATTGCAACAAGACTTGAGCTATGATAACAGATGATGTCTATCTAAGGCTCGGGACTTCTATTGCCGTTGTGTTGATCGGGGGCTCTCTTAACCAATACTAGTGGTTCAACCCGTTAGCTGGATTTAAAGCTAAAGGCTAATCCCTCCTAGCCTACGCAATCCGTGCTTAGAACTTATCCTCTTGGCTGGATTTAAAGCCAAGGACTAGCACCTAAACACTACGTGACATTAAGGCTCAATTAACCAACACTAACGTGGGTGAGTAATACTCTAGTCTAGGTTAACTTATCCGCTTGGCTGGATTTAAAGCCAAGGACTAGCACCTAAACTCGACTAAGCATAGCATGTACCCTATTAGCTGGATTTAAAGCTAAAGCCTACTCTACTAAGCAATGCCACGAGATTAAGCACAATCACATCACCCATATAAGTAGATAAGAGCATTTGAAGCACAAATAACACATGCATATTCACTTAGGCATTTTAACAAACACATAGACATATTTGATTTCCAATACATAGACATATTGAATCATGCCATAAATTTATGTAAATAAACATGTATTAAGAGCCAAAGATCTACACAAATCCATTATTCAAAGCCCTAATCTAATATACAATAACAATCAACTCTAAATCTAGCCTAATCTAGCAACATATTTACAAGAAATAGAGAAAGAACAAGAAGAACTTCCCTAAATTCTTGCTTCCAAATTCGTACAAATCCTTCAAATCTTTGTTTAATGCTTCAATCCTAGCTTGGTGTGGGGTTTAGATGATGGTTTAGGGTGTTTTGTGTAGTGGGTCGAGGTTAGGGTTTATTAAGATTTAAGAATAAAAGTTCCTCCCCTCAAAAGGGCTGAAAAGTGGCTTAAATAAAGCTTTCAACGCGTCCAGCCAGGGGCCCAGCCGGTCGACCGGCTTTGGGCCTAAGTCATCTGGCCAAAATTGGCCCAGGTTCTGATCTGGCCGGTCGACCTAGCCGGTCGACTGTATTGGTCGTCTGGCCTATACAGAGGCTAACCGATCTTGATAGTAAAATGGTCATATCTTGCTCGTTTCAGCTCTGATTCGTGCACCATTTTTTTCTATGGCTTTGTATCGTAATGGGGGATCTCCCAAGCCATATTTTGCACCCTAAAATGTATCCAAAATTTGTCCATGTCCTTTTTAGGTTGCAAGATCCAAATTTGGTTCACGTTGCGCTCAGTTTCGCCTCAGTCGCTCCTTCTTTCTTCCGACCATTTCCAAAAGCACTTTTCTTCATTCCTTTGCATCCAAAACACCCTTGGCTTTGTTCCACACTTCAATCACCCTCAGTTAAGTTCCAATTATCTTCCCAAATCACACCTTAAACAAGCAAGAAACGTACATTAGTGTAGCATTTAAGTCCTAAGTTCAATTATGAACGTGTAGACCCTAATATGCATGAGTATGACCTAAATGTTAAACTAATACATCAAATGAAGCTCAAAACACCTCAAAACAAGTATATAATTGCAAAATATAAACACACAAAACAGACACATCAATTATTATATCAATTAGTTTTTTTTTTATTATTAGTCTTATTATTATTATTTTTTACTATTACTATTATCACCATTGTTGTTGCTGTTGTTATCATCATCATCATCATCATCATCATCATTATCATTACTATTATATTATTATTATTCATATTATTATTGTTATTGTTAGTGTAATTATTATTATTATAACAATTATTATTTCTATTACTATGATTATTATGTATTATTATTATTTCTTCTTTTTCTTCTTCTTGTTGTTGTTGTTATTGTTGTTGTTGTTGTTGTTGTTGTTGTTGTTATTGTTAATAATATTGCTAGTGTTATTTAGGAGTGAGCACAATTCGGTTAGTAACCGATAATCGAACCGAAATAACAATTTGGTTCGGTTATTTAAATTTTCGGTTCGGTTTCAGTTCCCAAAAATTGGAAAAATCGGTTATCAGTTTCGGTTACGGTTACTACTCTAGAATTTCAGTTATTAACTGAAATAGACTAAAACGACATCGTTTTGAGTTTTTAGTAATAAACTAATTTTATTTATATGCTTTTATAATTTTGTAGTTTTATTAAAAGTTAAAACAATTAAACAAATATCACTCATCTCATTCTCAGATCTCATCAAATTCCTAAATCCTAAATCATCTAAAAAACCCTAGGCCCTAAAATTCTCCTCTCAGATTCTCGAGTCCACACTCCATAGTCCACTCCTCAATCCTTACAGCTCACGCGCCGCACTTCTCCGGCCAGCCCCGCACTAAAATCATCCCACGTCTCCGGCCAGCCTTGCACCAAAATCGTCGCACATCTCACGCGGTGACACCTCCAGCCAATGTCACAACGTCACACATCTCAAGCTCTCTCATCTCTCTGAGAGATTCTCTCAAGCCGCTCACGCCTCACTATATGTTGTCGGTCGTTCATTTTCGCAAATGTCAATTCACCTGAAATGAAATGAAAGCTAATTATCTGATCTATCCTTGATTGCTTCATCAATAAATGCTTTATTGCTTAAAAGTCAGAAAAGTTTCATCTTTAAATTAATCTATGTAGCTTTTCATTTTTTTGTTATAGCTCATCTCCTGCTACTACTGTAATTTTTTTTTTCTCTTTGCTTCAAATTACCTGTTTAGCTTTTTAATCTCTTTTTCACCTACCATATTGCTTAAAAGTCAAAAAAATTCTCATCTTTCTTGATTTAATCTACTGCTAGGTTACCATTTAGTTTCAAAGTTAATATATTTCATTTTCTGTACTTTCTGCATTCTTGAGAGTTTCTCGAAATTGCATGTTTTGGGTTAGAAGCAATTTGAATCAATGTTTGCCATTTGGTATAGAAGACCACTAAAGCTGCCTCGAAGCATGAGGCCTTTTGATTAGTAATGTTTGCCATTTGGTATAGAGTCATCGTTGATGACAAGGCCTTCCAGCAGAAGAAGAGAGGCAGCAGTAAATGTAGTCCTAGTAAAACATTTGAAAAAAATGATTGTTGTAACAAATTATTTACATTAGTTTCATTTGTTCTCTGTCTTTGCTTCAAAATTTGTCTCTTTTTATATTCTTCCTCTCTTAAATTCTAGACATTACTAATTCTTTTTTGGGTTTTATAGCCTTCAAAATGGAATCAAGTGCTTCATCTTGTAATGTAAGTTTAATATTATCTCAAACTGTATAAGTTATTATCATTTAGATTACTATTTTGGTTATACAATATTGCTAAGTCTAAGTTTTTGTTTGTGAACAGATGGCAGATGATCGAGATATATGAATAAGTGGGAGTTCTCAATCAATTGATGAAAGTGTTGATGTTGGGAATTCAAGTGAAGTAGCTCAACAACAATCCAAGAGAAAAGCAATGAAGGCAAGATCAAATGTATAGGAGCATTTTACCAAATTCAATAATGAGGCAGGCGAGAAAAAAGCTAAATGTCATTATTGTGGTAATGTGTTAGCTAGTGACCCTGTAAAGAATGGCACTACTCCCCTGAAAAAACACTTGCTAACTTGCAAAAAGTATGCTCCTAATCTAGAGTTAGATGAGCGTCAACAAGAATTAAATCTTGTGCCAAAAGAGGAGGGGAAAGGGGCAACTTTAACAAATTGGAAATTTGATCAACAACGAAGTCGACAGGATTTAGCTACTATGGTGATTGAAGATGAACTTCCTTTTAGCATTGTTGAGGGTCGAGGTTTTAGGAGGTTTATATGTAATCTTCAATCTAAGTTTCACATTCCATCAAGATTTACTGTTAAAAGAGATTGTTAACAATTTTATGAAGATGAAAGGGCTAGGTTGAAGAGATTGTTGAAGAACAATAGTGGGGGAATGTGTCTAACGACTGATACATGGACTTCTGATCAACAAATTAATTACATGTGTCTTACTGCTCATTTCATTAATGATGAATGAAATTTGCAAAAGAAAATTATAAACTTTTGTCCCATTTTTTTCTCATAAAGGTGAGTTTGTGGGAAAATCAATTGAGAAATGTTTACTTAAATGGGGATTGGATAAAGTCTTCACTGTTACTGTTGATAATGCTAGCTCTAATGATGTGGCTATTGCATATTTAAAAAGGAAGATGATTAATTAGGGTACATGTGTTGCTAATGGAAAATTTATGCATGTTAGATGTGTTGCCCATATTCTTAACCTTATTGTTCAAGATGGGTTGAAAGATATTAAAAATTCAGTTAGCCGTGTTAGAGCAGCAGTAAGATTTATTTGATGTTCACCTTCTCGATTGAAAAAGTTTAAAGATTGTGCTGAAAAAGAAAAATTGAATACTAAGAAAGGATTGTGCTTAGATGTGAGCATTAGATGGAATTCAACTTTTACTATGTTGAAGGTTGTTTTACACTATGCACCAGCTTTTGAGAGATTTGATGAGCACGATCCTTTTTATAGAGTAGAGCTTTCAAGTATTGAAGCTAAATGGGCAGGAGTCCTTGAACAGGAAGATTGGGATAATGTTAGGAGAATTGTTGCTTTCTTGGGACATTTCTTTGATCTAACATTAAAGGTGTCGGGAACTCGTTATGTGACAAGTAATATCTTTTTCATGACATTAGTAACCTTTATTTGATTATAAAAAAGTTGCAATTGAATAAGGACATTGATTTGAGTGTGATGGCTACCAAAATGAAAACAAAATTTGACAAGTATTGGGGAGACATAGAGAAAATGAATATGACCATTTTTATTGTTGTTATTCTTGATTCTCGATACAAGTTTGATTATGTGAATTATGCCATTAATGAAATGTATGAGGCCAGCGGGAATGGTTTGGAAAGTAAGGTGAAGGATGTGTTGGTTGCTCTATTTAAGGAATATAAATAAAAAAATGTTGGCATTGGTGATGGTGATTGTGAGAGCTCACAAAGATTTGTAGATGATGCTCAACCAAATGACATTTTGATTGAGGATATGGTTGCGAGATATAAAAAGCACAAGAGTAGTTCTAGAGGTCCTGGTGCTAAATCTGAATTGGATAAGTATTTGACAGAATTTCCTGAAGAGGACAAAAAGGGATTTGATATTTTGAAATGGTGGCGCATGAACTCAAGTAGATATCCTGTTCTCTCACTAATAGCTTGTGATGCGTTGGCGATACTAGTTTCTACGGTAGCTTCAGAATCGGCCTTTAGTATAGGTGGACGTGTTCTTAGTCCTTTTAGGAGTTCTTTAACTCCTAAGATAGTCCAAGCTCTCATATGTGCTCAGGATTGGCTTCGATCATCATCAGACCCAATCAAGATTGAAGAAGATTTGGATGAGTTGGACAAATTTGAAGAAGGTTAATCTTTCAACTATATGTGATTTACTAATTTATCATTGTGGTTATGATATTACATGTTTATAGCTAGTGTTTTTTCTTGTCAATAATTTACAGTGTTATCCAAGGATGGTGGAGCAGCAGACCTTTCACTTGATGTTACCTTTTCTACATTTTAGTTTGATTTGGGTATTTGTTATAATCTTGTGATTGTATCTCTAGGATATCTTGGGTTATTTTGATGTTGAATCTGGTGAATATTTGGACTTTCAAGACTGTTAGGTGAAAGAATGTTTCAAATAGGACTTTCAAGACAGGGGTTAAATTAGTAAATATTGTTATATTGATATGTTTTTCATGCAGCAGGTTATTAGAGAATCATTTAACAGGTTTCAAGACAGCTGTGGAGTATGAAAAATTGAAAATAAATAATTTTGCTAAATTTTTTAATTTGCAAACATGATTTTATGTCCACTGTTATAGTAAGGAAGTGATGTTATATGGGTTAGTTGTGCTTCCTGCAATAGTTGCCCAACAACAAGTGGCCTTCAAGTAAATTCACCATCCCTATCTGAACCTTGTCTTTTGATTTCTTGAATTTCCTTTTTTTTGCGGGGCATTGAATAACAATCAATTTATCTTATTTAAAAGGTTCACTTTGAGAGAATCAAGTTGAGAAGATCGAGTATCAGTTTCTTTTAGAGCCTAAAATAGTTACATGGTTTTGACAGATATCAGCATAAGCTTAGTTGTCATATTTCTTATTTATTGCTGATCCCTTCTAAAAAATGTTATGGTTGTTGCCCTTGTTTTAGATATGACTGTTGAAGCTATTGCTTGACTCATGGGATATACATTACTGCTGAGCATGATTGAGTATAAGACCTTTGTGATGTGTGGTGACCTGGAAAGAGCAAATGAAGTCTTACCTTCAATTCCCAAGGAGCATCTCAACGGGTATTATCACCTTTTTGATTATAACACTATTATTCTTGAATAAAATATTTACTATTATGCAATGCTCCTTCCCACCCTAATTTCATGCCTAGTTGGAAATGCTAAAGTTGGAATTTGGATGGTCTCTATAATATGAACAAAGATGTTTGACTCTTTGTCATTGCTAGCATGGCTCCTTTCTTGGAATCAAGAGGAATGGTAGAAGAAGCATTGGAAGTTGTTACAGACCCTGATTATAGATTTGAGCTAGCCATACAGCTGGGAAAATTAGAAACAGCTAAGGCAGGTGTTGCTAAAAGTTAGAACAAGGTTATACTAAGTTGTTCCATTCTTAGACATTCAGTTATGACTATACTCTAGGCATTTAAGGATGTACTTGGTTCCGGATAATATAGCAGCATCTTATATCTCCCCCTATTGATTGGTGCATAGTCTTTTGTTTCCGGACATGCTCATTTTTTTTGAAAATGCCTTGGCCTTTTCTTTTTCCAATTCTGGCTTTTCAGTTTCTTTCCCTTGCTTGTTGCAGAAATGTCAAATGTTACAAGCTTTAGTATTTCATTTCTTCCCCAATGGTCTGGCAGTCTTGAATTTGTTTATTGTTGTTTGCAGGGCCCTATAAGAACAATGGCTATCTTGTGGTGTCTTGCAATGGAGGACTCAATCAAATGCGAGCAGCAGTGAGTTGTTTTATCTTTATTGTGTTTATATTTTTGACAAGTTTCATTTCCTCACTCCACTTAATGTGCTATGTTGCTCACCTGGACTTCTTGTTTACCTGCAGATATGTGATATGGTTGCCATTGCTCGATATTTGAATATTACCCTTATTGTCCCAGAATTGGATAAAAGGTCTTTCTAGGCTAATCCAAGGTGGGTTGAGAACCACTGCCTTTTTCGACCTTTTCAACTGGCAGTAAAACATTATGGCCAGCTTAGAGTCTAAAGGCGTCTATTCTATAATTTTGTTGAGAATGTTGTTTCTGTTTGGCAGTGATTTTCAGGATATATTTGATGTTGATCATTTCATTACATCTTTGAGAGATGAAGTTCAAATATTGAAAGAGCTGCCTTCAAGGCTTAAGCAAAGAGTTGAACTTGGGATATTTCATGAGTTGTCACCCATTAGCTAGTCTAATATTTCCTACCAACAGTATCAGGTTGGTTAGTTATTGTCAGAGATATAGCAACAGATTCCTTTCTAGGATTAAATGTCAATCTCTGCATTTTTTACAACATTTGGTGAAAATCTTATCTATATGGCATTTGTAAGCAGATTCTTCCTCTACTCCAGAAGGACAAGGTTGTACATTTGAACAGAACAGATGCCAGGCTTGCAAACAATGGATTACCTTTGGACGTCCAGAAGTTGCGCTGTAGAGTAAATTTTAGCTCTTTGAGATTCACCTCCCAAATAGAGGACTTGGGTAGGAAAGTTGTGCAGATTTTGAGGAAAAATGGTCCTTTTCTGGTCCTCCATTTGAGATATGAAATGGATATGTTATCTTTCTCTGGCTGCAATCGAGGCTTGAATGAAGATGAAGTAAAAGAACTGACCAGAATGAGGTAACTCTGCTTTTCCCTTCTCAAAATTTATAATCGCTCTTGTCCGGCGCCTAAAAGGAAAAACAAAATTCCTTTTGATATTAACATTGAGTGAATATACTTAATAGATATGCTAATCCTTGGTGGAAGGAGAAAAATATAAACTCTGATCTCAAGAGGAAAGAAAGTTTGTGCCCTTTGACACCTGAAGAGACTGCTTTAGTATTAAGGGCGTTGGACAGAGATCAGAATTTTCATGTTTATATAGCTGCTGGAGAAATATATGGAGGAGAAAGGAGATTGAAAAGTTTAGCAGCAGCTTATCCAAAACTTGTAAGTATTAGCCCTTTTATCAATAAGCTCTACCTGTTGTGCTAGATGTTAACTACTTGGCATGCTTGGTGGAGCAGGTTAAGAAGGAAAAATTGCTGGAAACATCAGAATTGAGGTTTTTCCAGAACCATGGTTCCCAGATCACCAGATGGCAGCATTAGATTATCTGGTCTCTTTGGAAAGTGAGATATTTATTCCTACGTATGATGGGAATATGGCGAGACTTGTTGAAGGCCATCGTAGGTTCTGTAGCACTTGTAGCTTAACATGCTCCCTTTTCTTCTAGCCTATATTCTTCTTATATGTACCTAAAGGGGTTAAGAAAGAACAATAAACAAAGGGAAGGAAAACCTTCCAGTCATATAGTTAATTGTCTTCATGTTTTGAGTGCATCTGTTAGTTGCTTTGATGACAGATTTTACAATTTGCATTCTGACAATATTTATTCTTCTGCTTTTTGAGTGAATTTATGTGAATTTGCTACTCCCTCAAAGGCTCTTCAGTTAATTCGGTTACTAACCGGAACCAAACCAAAAAAAAATCGGTTCCTATAAATCGGTTTTTCTTAAAATTGGGTTCGGTTTCGGTTATTCAAATATTTAAATTTCAGTTATCGGTTAATTCGGTTATCAGTTAATTCGGTTAGGTTATAACCGAATGGTCAGTATTAGTGTTATTATTATGATTATTATCAATTTAATTTCCATTAATATATTTATTAATTAATTAATTTATTGTCCGTAAGTTACGTTATGGCCCACAGACCAGTACCAGAGGACACCTCCCTTCTCATTTATTATGCTTAACATAGGACTCATTTGATAACAACTACTACATATCTTAGGGAAGTTCGAGTACCTAGATGCGATAAGTATCTATATGACAAACCTGAACACCCTCATGTTCAGGAGGCATTGGCGACTGCGGGGTTTTATGGGTGTTGTGCAGTAGGTGGGCAGGAGTTTTATTATCCTGTGCTAACTGCCCTAGTTGAGCAGTGGAGAATAGAGATGCATACATTCCATCTCACTTACGGAAAGGCCACCATCACATTGCAGGATGTAACTGTTTTATGGTGTTTACCGGTACAGGGTGACCCTATGCCAAATATCGGTGAAGCGCGGCTTCTGGTTGATGGGTGGCAGCAGCTATTCCAGGATGTATGTGGTGTTGCACTTCCTTAGGAGGCCATTAATGCAAGATCTAGCAAGGTAAACTTGCATGAGTTGAGGAATGTATACACCGCGACTCGTCTCGAGGAGTACACCCAGGAACAGGCTCAGCACCGTGCCCGTTTGTGGATATTCATTCCTGAATTTCCATCTGTTTGCTGACGCTAGCGGTAACTAGGGAGACATGAACTGGTTGTTTGTGCTGTTGGTCTTTGGGAGAATTAGATCGTTGAATTGGGGCACTGCAGCACTTGCATACATCTATTATCAGTTGGATCTATGTGCATATGCTGATAGAGTGAACTTATGCGGTGGATTTAGTCTTATGTAAGTATTATATCTAATTCTTTTCGACTTGCTTTTTGTTTATAGTTTTAGCTTTCTGTCTTTAACTAGTTGTTGCCTTGTTTTTAACTAGTTGCTGCTGCGTCTTGGGTAGATATAGTGGTCACCAAAAATTATTTTCTCTTAATTATTCCCCTAGCCTTTGAAGTTGTTATAATTCTGCTACTGTTAACAACTCGCAGTAATAATTATTTGCTCTGAAGTTTGTTTATTCACTCTTATTTATTTTACTTCATTGAGGTCAAAGCCTAAGGTAGCGTCTTTTTAATAGGAGAAAGATGTTTATTCAAGTTAATTAACCTTTTAAATTGGAATGCATGAGTTGCATTAATATCCACCACCCAAAATCAGTTTGCTACGTCACACACAAGGAAAAAGGGGGGGAAAAAAACCAACACCACCAACTTATAAATTACTGAATATACACTTGTTTAATTTCTCCAATGTGGGACATTAGATACGTCATACATGTCCGCATTTTAGAATTTGTAACGTCTTTGGGAAGACTTTTTCACTATGCAGAGTTGACTGCAACAGCAACAAATCAAACCAATTAGATGTATTTAATTCTCCTCTAAGTGCATGTTGAAATACATTCCGTTGCCACACTCCAATTTCTTTACAGCAGCCAGAAATAGATAGACTATTATCAAGCCATGACCCTCAAGTACTACTTGTTGCAGCTAATAATAATCTGGTTTCTATGGCTAATAGAGACATTAATTGCAGCAAATCCGCCTATTGCAAAGCCAGGTTGCAGAGATACTTGTGGAAACGTTAGCATACCCTATCCATTTGGGATTGGGAGTGCATGTTTCCTGAATGAATGGTTTGAAATAGTTTGTCAAAATAATAGCCGACCATACTTGAAAAATTATTCCAAACATGAAGAATTCGGAGGGGAGGTGCTGGATGTGTCACTGGATGGTCCGTTTATAACAATAAACGTTCATAATTCAACATTTCGTGTATGTGAGGATGAAAAACATATCCAGCTTGCCAGTAATTTGTCAGGGAGCCCCTTTTCTTACAGTCCACGTAACGGGGTCATTTTTGTTGGCTGTGGTAGTGTCGTGCTCTCCACAAGTCTAACTTCTGGTAAACAGACTCGAAGTAGTACTTCTGGATGCACACCCACTTGTGATCAGAACAGAAAATTTAATGGTACTTGCGATGGCGTCAATTGTTGCCAACTCTTTTTGTCTTCCGGTGGTGGCCAGCATTACCATTTGAATTTCTCAAATTTGGGGAGGACAAACGACTCTTGCGGATATGTTTCGTTCGAGAGATATCAAAGCGACTCATCATCAGTCTATTTTTCAGATCCCTCTGAAGAAGATTTACTTGGGGTTTCAAAGCCCATTGACTTGAGGTGGTGGATTGAAGAGTCGATGCACTTGGAATTGGATTTGCAAAATAATCCAAATTGCGTGCTCTGGAGCTCTAATGGAGCATATAATTGTAGGTGCCCAGGATGTGTAGGAGGGAACCCATATCTTCCGAATGGATGCCGAGGTATATTTGCTTCTAATTAATATTGTATCTTAATTTAATTACAAACCAGAGAGAAGTTGAAGGTGAAAAGAGTCTTTGTATGCAATTTTATTCTAACACTCTCCTTGAATTTGCAGGTCGCTCCAATCGACCTTACTGTGTGCGTAAATCGAGAAAAAAGTTAATTATGCTTGTTGGTAGGCTGATTCTTTCCCTTTGCTTTTACTCTTTTTCCAACTTTACCTTCAATATCTGACATACATATATCACATATATACATACATACATACATACATACATACATCTAAAAGCTGAACGTATAATTTTTTAATTTTTTAATTTTAATTTTTAAATATTTAATATTTTATTTTAATATTTAATTTTAATTTTATTTATTTTTAATTTTAATTTTTATATTTTTAAAATTTTTATTTTTAATTATTTTTTAACTAATAAGATATAAGTACCTTAAAGCTAACTTATTTTTTATAATTACAAATAAGACATCTTATGAAAAGTATTTTATAAGTGTCTTATAATAAGCTGATAACAAATAATCTTTTTCACATAAGTTGTCAAATAAGATAAGTGTCTTATAATAAGATCCGAGCAAACATAGCAATTGTTTGTTGAGTAATTGAGTTTTTTTAATAAGCTTTATCTATTGCTATAAATAAGTTTTATAACAATTATTAATTAAATATATTAATTGCAAGTTGCTGGTAAGTTTTATGTTTTTATTTTATAAGAATATTTGATATGTTGAATTGGTTTGTACTTCATGAACATGTTACTTCATGGTGTTTAGTCTTTCATGACTATTTATATACTAAATATTATATTATTTAATATTGTTTTTTTTATTGTGATAAAAGTTATATTTATACAATATATTCATGATAAAAATAATATTAATGTAATATATATATATATATATATATATATATATTTAAATATTTTTTATTTTGCGTATCCCAAGCGTGTCATATCTTAATTTTTTGAAAAAAGACGTATTGACGTGTCGCATCGTGTCATGTATCGTGTCGGCACTTCTTAGTCTGTATGTAAGGACGGATATATCCGGCTTGGCACAGATTTTTCCGGAGGCCCTTTCTCTCATGAGTCAGACAAAGAGGAAATGCTTGATCGCTGTGGCAATGTCATGCTCTCTGCTACTCAAAACTATTCGTGAACAGATAACTCTGTTATATTTCTGTTGGATGCTCACCCGTTTGTGGTCATGGACAAAAAAACAAGTGATGGTTGCAATGGCATCAATTGTTGCAAACTCGTATCCAAATTCCTCGCGCTGGCCAAAAGTACTCCGATGGCCAGAACCCACCAAACTGGTAAATCAAATATAGCATTGCTGCAATATTATTATTAGCTTGTTTGGAACAGTTTTATCTGAAATTTGAAATCTAATAAGCATCTTATCTGATAAGTATCTTATAAGAAATAAGTGTCTGATACAATAAGACTGTTTGGTTTATTAGCTAAAATGTTGTTATAAGTTACTTTGATAATAACGTTATCAATTTTAACTCATGATATTTTAATTTTATAATTAAATAATAAATATAAAATATAAATATTAATTAATTTTTATTTTAAAAATTAAAACTTTTGAAATTTAATTTTTAATTTTTAATATTTATTTTTTAACATTTTTTATTTTTTATTTTTTAATTATTGAGTTTTTAAATTTTTAATTTTTAATATTTTATTTTTATTTTAAAATTTTTAATTTTTAATTTTTAATTTTTTAATTTTTAATTTTTAAATTTTTATATTTAATTATTTTCTAACTGATAAGCTATAAGATAAGATATAAGTACCCTAAACCCAATTTATTTTTTATAACTACAAATAAGACATCTTATGAAAAGTATCTTATAAGTGTCTTATAATAAGCTGATAACAAACAGTCTTTTTCACGTAAATTGTCAAATAAAATAAGTATCTTATAATAAGCTCCAAACAAACAAAGCATATATCAGCTAAACTGAACTTTTGGCTCATGATTGACTCATTTTAAACTTCATGGATCTCAGTCCATGAAACCAAAATAAGTTTGAATATGATTTCATGCTAATTAACTGGAAAACACTCCATTTGAGGTTAGTTCGATAATTCGTTATGTCGAAAATTATATTTGAATTAACTAAATTGAAATTACTTGAAAAATGGATCCGGCTCTGAATGACATAGTGATCCGCACGGGTTGGCTCAATTATAGTGGGCAAACAAGTATTTTAATCATTAACCTATCTAATTATGAAGTTCCAGTTTGTCCACTTAATGGGCCAGAAAATTTTAGTACTAGTGTCATTCTACCGGCAAATAGTACACATGAATAAACTATATATATTTGGAATGCAAATTCTCGTTAGTGATCCCATCCGTCGGCACTACATATATTGAATATCATTTGGTTGACTGACTATCTAGTTGTAGAAAGAATAAGAAGTGACATGAAAAGGAACTCATGATCAGTTAATTACCCGGATGAGATGCCCATCATAATCAACCAATTATACTATATATAATGAAAATGAAATAGAGATGTGAGAGGGTTTAGAAAGAGTCATGGCATGACTTTTTTCTTTTTCTTTTTTTTTTTTGCCCTTTTCTCGGTTGAGTTATAGGAAAAGAGAATGTTATTGGATCATACTCGTATAGTGATATTTGTTTATTTGGTAGATCATTTATTGATCTTTCGGATTCTTTCACAGGGAAAATTAAGAACCTCTAGATGTACAGAATATAATATCATGAAGTATCTGAATAGAGATGTCAATGGTACCCCACCCTGCAGGAGCACCAGCAGAGAAGGGGCGGGGTTTTTGCCAAAAAAACACCAGGGGGTGGGGGGGTGGGTGGGGTGGGGTGGGGTTTTTTCTTTGTGCCCCGGTGCTGGGGCGAGGGGGTCGGGGTTGGGTGACCCCACCCCGCCCAGCCTCGGTATATATACAAATATACGTACATATATATATATATATATATATATATATATTTTTTTTTTGTATGTATATTTAATGTGTTATTGTTATAAAATTTTGGTGAATTTTAAGTATTAGAGTTTGAATTTGATGTGTTAAGATTTGGTGCATAATTTTTGTTGTTTTTTTATTTATTTTTATCTAATTAAAAAGTAGAAATTTCATTTGACAAATAGAGGCTTAACAAATAGGTGTTTCGTCCCGATACTACCACCCCTTTGACTTTTGTTGACAGGTGCCTTTTAGGTAGGGGCATGGTGTAAAAAACACCGGTAGGGGCGGGGTTGGTAGTCGGGAGAAAACCCCAGGTATAGGGGTGGGGTAGGGATAGGGAAAAAAATACCAGGTGCGGAATAGGAGTTTGTGAACCCCGCCCCATTGACATCACTGTATCCGAAAGATGGAAAAGAGAAGAAAAAGATAATGCCGGAACGAAAGTTATTCCATCGATGTGAGATGTTACAAGCTTACCACCGGGGAGACTTTGTGGCTGTGCATATTTGACTGCAACAACAATAAGACAAACAAATTAGATCTTAAGGAAATGTACAAACTAAATAGTTTGACTATATTAATATTCATCCTTTTAATAGAAAATCAACTATTTAATTATTAACTAATTATAGTATAAGTGGTGCAATGTATGCGGCGAATGATTATTTTTAATATTTTTATTTATTGTTAATAGTCAATTATATTTTCCCAATATATGTTAGGACAAAATAAAAATATATTTTGTAAAATTTAATCTTTGGTAAGTTTCCAATACCAACCGTTTCTACAAGAGATATAAAATAATTGAATGAAATATTTAAATTGTAAAAGTAAAATAAGAAAATAACTTGATTTAGGAAAAGAAAAGCAATAAAAGACGGATAATATATTTATTAGATTTTAACTCACTTTTTTAAACAAAAAAATAATAGAATTAAGATATATGGTTTTAAAGGATAAATTGGACCTCCACTTTATATCATATATATATATATATATATATATATATATAGATATTTAAATTTTTATAGGCTATGGAATGATCTAAATATGAATACATTTTATATGAATTTAAAGTTGATAAAGTTTTCAATATTAATCATAATGTTTAATAAGAAATTTGTAATAATTGAAGACATTTAAAATGGAAAATAAAATTAAAAAGGCATGCATATTAATAAAGAAAGGAATGAACATCTCGCGAAAGAGGCACAATATGTGACATTGATATAAAAAGCGTGAATTCCTTTTCTTTTTTTTTTAAATAATACATATAGATATGAGGCGAAAACAGTAGGTTCCCCCCCTCCCCACCCCGATACCAAGCTCCCTTGAGCTTGATGGTTCAAGACTTAACTAAGATCAAGGTTCCTGAAGAAGAAAGAAAACAGTGTTGTTGGTCTCAAGTGACATAATTAAGGGGAAGGGACATAATTAAGTGATCTTTTTCTGTTCTTCTTCCATTCTTCTCCTTTTTATTCAAATAAAAAAAAAAAGAGATTAATCTTCCTCCACTTCTTATAATTTCTTGAGACTTTGTCATGTCTTAATTATTCTTTTCTTTCATTTTCTTAGATAAGTCAGGTCTAGTAAGTAAGTCGACTATTAATCTCTTCAATATTGTGAAATTTCTCATTCAGGTGCACCAACAAATAGATTGAAAAGAGCTGACTATTCACTTCCTTGTTGGAAATTCTTTCCTTCATTTTTGTCCATTTTTAAACCAAGCATATTACAGGGCCCTGTGCTTTCAGATGTTGATTCGTGCGTATATCTTAGCCAAGTGCTACAAATTAATGCTCTTGAATGTATCTTAGTCAGAAATATATCTATATAACAATAATGGCAGTTATAATTTTTGTACAAACGAAAACTACAAAAAAAAAAAAAAGAAAACAAATCCTCCTCTCACTGCTTTATGAACAGACAAGACTACATGCATGCATAACTGGCATACGAACTATTTTTTTTTTTCTTTTAATTGACTTTAATTAAATATACATATAAAAAGTAATAAATAATAAAAATAATAGTAAATATTATATTAATGGCTAATATTAATCTCTGTTTTCTTTCAACTCCCTCCGCAATTCAAATTAAAGCATTGACTATTCATATCCATGTCGTGTGGAATACTGGAATTTACGTTACTCTCATGCATATCGACGTACAAAGAGGGTTGTGGAAGACAGAACATGACAACGACCGTTGACCAAGGAAATTAACCCACAGTTTCTAAAGCGAGAAGCCGCCACGGTGCTACCACTCATTGATTCCTTTATCTTCGTCAAGTTCTCCTGCTTAATTATGCTCACTTAAAATGTAGCCTCCATTAGTTATTGTTCACTTCTTGCAAACTAATTAATACTATCATCATGATCACGCTGTGCTAATTTCCTCTAGTTTGTTAGTTCACTCCCCGCGCTTATTTCGTTTTCTTAAGGCAGGTAGTGCCCTTTGGAGAGGAGAGACAAATTTATTATTCTTTTCTTTAAGTGAGATTAAAGACAAATAATAAAACACTGGCCTTACTAATATGTCAAAAATTAATCCCGGGACCTTCATACCCAAGTTGAGGCCTTGAGGGGCATATCACTACTTGATCACTAAGCTTTAAAATTTCCTTTGGCTTGTTGTTTTCTAAGTTGAATGAAAATGGAAGGAAGAGAAACTGAAAATACATGTTTAAAATATGCTTATTCTTTTTAAGAAATTATAATCTGCAGCACATAATACACATATATATGCTCAATTGTTCATTAAAGTACACAAAGAATTGCCAGTTACCTTTTCTTTTTTTCCCCAAAAGTGAATTGGGATATTTATAATACTCAATAATGTCATTGCAGTTTTGGATCGGATGAGCTGGATGAGGGATATATATAGTTTAAGATTGAAGATACTTTTAGCCTAGTCTAGTTAGTTAATGCCCTTATGGGTTCTATATGACTAACATTCGTAAATGTTTGAATTAGTTTACAGAAGTGATACTTTCCTTTTATTTCGTTTTTTTAGCCAAGCAAAGGAAACATGATTTTTCTTCCACTGTTATGATATTTTCATGTCTTTCTCTCTTCTATCGTTTTCCTCCATAATTCAAAAGTACTGACTAATCGTTTCCGTAATTTTCTGAAAGATCTCCTTGACATGCACCAACAAAGAAGCTCAAAAGTATTGACTATTCCTTTCCGTGTTATGTTGTGGAATTCTTTTTCACACGCACTATTATTAAACTTCATATTGCAATAATGCAATTGCCTCTATAATTTGTAAGAATGTGATATGAAACTTCCAATTGTAAGCAAACACACGAAGTAGGGCCTCATTTTTAAATCCCATAGGAGTTTAATGTACAATTTTAGTAGGATTTTAAGAAAAAGGAAAAAAGAAAAACAAAAAGTTCACCATGTGAACATTAACTTGCAGTACTAATTATTTGCTTTATATTTTGTTTATTCACTCCCTATTTATTTCACTTCATTGAGGTTAAAGCCTAAAGTAGCGTCTTTTTAATAGGAGAAAAATATTTATTCAAGTTAATTAACCTTCTAAATTGGAATGCATGAGTTGCATTAATATCCACCACCCAAAATCAGTTTTGCTACATCATGTACAAGGAAAAAGGGGGGAAAAAAAAAGGGAAAAACCAACACCGCCAACTTATAAATTACCGAATATACACTTATTTAATTTCTCCAATGTGGGACATTAGATACATGTCCGCATTTTAGAATTTGTAACGTCTTTGGGAAGACTTTTTCACTATGCAGAGTTGACTGCAACAGCAACAAATCAAACCAATTAGATGTATTTAATTCTCCTCTAAGTGCATGTTGAAATACATTCCGTTGCCACACTCCAATTTCTTTACAGCAGCCAGAAATAGATAGACTATTATCAAGCCATGACCCTCAAGTACTACTTGTTGCACCTAATAATGATCTGGTTTCTATGGCTAATAGAGACATTAATTGCAGCAAATCCGCCTATTGCAAAGCCAGGTTGCAGAGATACTTGTGGAAACGTTAGCATACCCTATCCATTTGGGATTGGGAGTGCATGTTTCCTGAATGAATGGTTTGAAATAGTTTGTCAAAATAATAGCCGACCATACTTGAAAAATTATTCCAAACATGAAGAATTCGGAGGGGAGGTGCTGGATGTGTCACTGGATGGTCCGTTTATAACAATAAACGTTCATAATTCAACATTTCGTGTATGTGAGGATGAAAAACATATCCAGCTTGCCAGTAATTTGTCAGGGAGCCCCTTTTCTTACAGTCCACGTAACAGGGTCATTTTTGTTGGCTGTGGTAGTGTCGTGCTCTCCACAAGTCTAACTTCTGGTAAACAGACTCGAAGTAGTACTTCTGGATGCACACCCACTTGTGATCAGAACAGAAAATTTAATGGTACTTGCGATGGCGTCAATTGTTGCCAACTCTTTTTGTCTTCCGGTGGTGGCCAGCATTACCATTTGAATTTCTCAAATTTGGGGAGGACAAACGACTCTTGCGGATATGTTTCGTTCGAGAGATATCAAAGCGACTCATCATCAGTCTATTTTTCAGATCCCTCTGAAGAAGATTTACTTGGGGTTTCAAAGCCCATTGACTTGAGGTGGTGGATTGAAGAGTCGATGCACTTGGAATTGGATTTGCAAAATAATCCAAATTGCGTGCTCTGGAGCTCTAATGGAGCATATAATTGTAGGTGCCCAGGATGTGTAGGAGGGAACCCATATCTTCCGAATGGATGCCGAGGTATATTTGCTTCTAATTTTACCTTAATTTAATTACAAACTAGAGACAAGTTGAGGGTAAAAAGAGTCTTTGTATGCAATTTTATGCTAACACTCTCCTTGAATTGAATTGGCAGGTCGCTCCAATCAACTTTACTGCGTGCGTAAATCAAGAAAAAAGTTAATTATGCTTGTTGGTAGGCTGATTCTTTCCCTCTGCTTTTACTCTTTTTCCGACTTTACCTTCAACACCTGACATACATGTATCACATATATACATACATACATATATCTAAAAGCTGAACATATGGGTTTTCTCATCATGTGTCTTGTTATGCATAACAAACCACGCAATTGAATCTGCAGATGCTTACTAATTTCTAATAAGGTCCATAACTGTAGATGTAGAGAATCCCCAGCACAAAAGGCCTAACCGCGAGAATCCGCTAAACTAGTAAAGGGAATAATGCAACAGCCGCTGTATAATCTACCAAATGGACCTAAAGTTTAATTCTGCTCGTAATCAACACAATCCAAACTTCTTTGAGATAATTCCATAAAATTATCAATCTGATTTTAAAAATTCATTTTAGTCACAGTATATTCTCCCTTTCTCTCTCTATTTTATTTTAAGAACTTTATCATCACTCAATAACTAAATCCTGCATTCGCTCTTACTTCAAATTAAATATGCAAGAATGATAATTAATGAAGGAGAGTTATCCAGAATTACCAATTTTAAGATTGAATAGTAGCCATTACCAAAGCTTGGCAAAGCAAAAAAAAAAAATTAAATGGACTGTGTTTTATCATCACATTTTCCTTTTTAAATGCAGTTGGTGGGACAAGCTTTGGGATATTGTTGCTTGCAACATCTTGTTTTTTGTTGTGCAAGATGATCAGGAAAAGAATAGAACGAAAGCTTAAACAGAAGTTCTTCGCACGAAATGGCGGCTTACTGTTGCAACAACAATTTTCAGTTGATGAAAATTTGGTAGACAAAGTAAGATTTTTTACTTCGACTGAGTTGGAGAAAGCTACTGACAACTTCAATAAAGATAGAGTACTAGGTCATGGAGGACAAGGTACAGTTTACAAGGGTATGTTAGCTGAGGGGAAAATAGTAGCCATTAAAAAATCGGAGTTAGTTGACGAAAATCAAGTGGAGGATTTTATAAATGAAATAGTTGTTCTTTCACAAATTATTCATAGAAATGTGGTTAAGTTATTAGGTTGTTGCTTAGAGACAAATGTTCCTTTGCTAGTGTACGAGTTCATACCAAATGGAACTCTTTATGAACTCATGCATAGCGAGAATGAAGAATTTATCATGTCATGGGACATGCGTTTAAGAATTGCAACAGAGATATCAGGAGCATTGGCCTATTTGCACACAGCAACTTCTGTTCCGATCTATCATAGAGATATCAAATCGAGCAATATCCTTTTGGATGAAAAGCAAAGAGCAAAAGTTTCAGACTTTGGAATTTCAAAGTCTGCTATAATTGACCAGACTCATGTAACCACCATGGTGAAAGGAACATTTGGTTATCTTGATCCAGAGTACTTTCAGTCACATCAATTTACAGAAAAAAGTGATGTTTATAGTTTTGGTGTTGTGCTCGTTGAACTCTTAACTAGACAAAAGCCAATATCTACAATTCGTAGCACAGCAGAAAGTGGCTTTAGCTTAGCAACGCGATTTCTGATATCGATGGAAGAAGATCAACTGAACATGATTCTGGATACTCAAATTGTGGATGTAGCTAGCTACGAACAAGTCAGAGCAGTCGCTATACTTGCTCAACGTTGCTTGAACTTAAAAGGAAAGAAAAGGCCCACCATGAAAGAAGTTGCTTTGGAACTTGAGAATATCAAGATGTCTCACTTGCCTTCAACGGTGCAAACAAACTTTGTGGAACCTAAAGACGATGAAATAGAGCTGGTAATCTTTCCAGATGCCATTTCTTCATTGACAACTACAAATGAAGAAAGCGCATCCTCGTCCGATGTCTACCCCTTATTGTCTGACACTTTTTGATATCAAATAATTAGTCCGCCATGCCATTCTTGCATGTTATCTTTTCACTGTTTCATATTTAATATGGAAGTCTGTGATTGTGATCTAGGAACGATGGTAACCCCCGTCTTGTTCATGTACTTGTGTTACTTTGTGAAGGATGAAAATAAAATAGTAGGCATGGAGAGTTTTGTGACAGTTTGTAAATATGAGAGAACTCTATATTGCAAGTATCTAGCAATTGACCTTTTTTGTTTTTCCGCTTCAACGGAGGCCAAAGTCAATTATTAATAATATGTAATTAGTTGAAGTTGATTGTTGGACCACTCACACTAAAAATAAAAGACATACCACTTGATAACTAAGTCTTTATCTAGCAATTGATCTTTACAACTTCTTTGAGTTAGGTATTAAATTTTTTGTGGTAGTTGAATATCAGTTAGTAAAATGGAATGCAAAATTTAAGGGATATTGTTAAAAGTATTGCTCAAGATGGAGTCCCCACAACCTTCATACTGATGGCTTGTATGGATTTGTTTTTCAAAATCGTTTTAATAATTTTGAAAAAAAATTGTCTTTCTAAAAGTTAAAAATTTTGACTTTTGAAAATACTAAATTTAATTTTTTTGAGAGTTTTAAGTGTTTTTTTGAAAGTCAATCTAAATATTTTATATAAAAATATATATATATTTAAAAAACACTTATGTGAATTAGGAAGAATTGGTCGACGAAATATGAAAAGAAAAGATAAAAACAGACCCTCATAAGGTGCGCAAATGTTCTCAAATGAAAATAGTAATGTAAACTCTCCAAGTCAATAATCAACTAGCTGGGTTGACTTTCTTTTTATGAAAAAAAATACTTTTTTTTTAAAAAAAAGGCACATTCTTTTTGTAATAAGAGTTTGAATTAAATTTTAAAAAAATTAAAAATTCTAAGAAAGCTGAAATCAGTTTTTTTAGAATCTAAAATTGTTAGTTTTTCAAGAAAGTATTTTTTTCAAAAAAATATTTTTTGAAAAAGTCAATCCAAACTAGGCAAGCTTTTGCTTAGTTGCCTGCAAGGTGTAACAAAAAAGGCCAGACAACCTGCATGGGGTTGGCAAACTTGAAATCGAAACCAAGTCGAAGAATCTTGCAAACTGGACACAGGGGAACAACAGTCCTCACAACATGCTACGGCCAATGATTGAGGAAAGCAAGCAAATTCTAACGGCTTAACAAGGATACAAACTGAGACATGTATATAGAAAGGCTAATAAAAATGCTAATGCCAGACAACCATATTCGTATTACCTTGCCTTTTCATATTTCAACATATTTTCTTGTCCCAATCAATTAGTATTTGTTATCCTCTGAATTTTCTATCTGATTCTTACTCTCTTAATTTATTGTTTCTAGTGGAGAAATTAATATTCATTTATCGACTTCCACTCTTTGCAACCCTTCGTTACCCAGAAGGTGTGCAAATGTCTCAAATGAAATCATTTGAGAAGTGCAAAAATATATCAATAAATCAGTTGAAAATAAATAGTTTCATAAATTTTCAATCGTTCTAATTTTCTGAAAAGGATTTGAGAGAATTTGAAACCTTTTTTTTTTTTTTTTGTTAAATCCTCTATCCCCATGAGATTGAACCCAGGATCACACATTTAGGTGAAAATAATCTCAACCACTTGGGTTCTCTTTTACCCAAGAGAATTTGGAACTTGAAAACTTGTATTGCATTGTATTGAATGAATTCAATTGCATTGAATAAATTGGCCCACTAATTGCAGTAAGTACATTCTAACTAACTTCTAGTTTGTGTACAGCTCAGCACTGACTTCCTAACTATAACTAACTCTAATTATAACTAACTTTTAGTTAGTCTAACCAACTCACTGATTTCTCTAACTATCCCTACTGATCAAATTATGCACGTAACATTAGTTAGCTCAAGTCTTCAATTCTTCGAGAGCTTCCAGCTTTGATTGACTATGCTCCTGAGCTGACTGGATCACCAAGCTTGTTTAATTTGTGCTTTAGTATTCTGATTCTACCTTGCCAGTTTCAAGACAAAAAAAGAACTTCATATACATAGTAGTGCCAAAAAGTGTGAGTTGTATGCTAACTTGGGGTGATTGCTCGATAACTTTCACAAGATCGATTTCGTATTCTCTAAATAGAAAAATCAACTACATAATTTGATTAATATGAAAGAGAATTAAAATTAAATTCATGAAATATGACCCAAAAGCAAATGCAAAAAGATAATATATAGTAACACTTGTAAAAAAATTAATTTAAATAAAATTTTCAATATTAATCGTATTTTTAATGAGAAATTTGTGATAATTGAACAAAACATTTAAACTTAAAAAAAAATAATCAGAAAAGGCATGAATATTAGTAGACAAGGAACAAACATCTCAGGAAAAAGACACGCAACATTGATATAAAAAGCATGGATTCTCTTTCATAATAAATATAGATAGATAAATATGGGGCGATGACAATGTCTTTGGTATCAAGGGACATAATTATCTTTTCTTGTTCTTTCCTTTCCTGTTCCAAATTATACATTAATCCTTCGACTTCTTCTCCTTTTTATTCAAATGAAAAGAAGAGACTTATAATTTTCCTCTACTTTTTATTATTCATTGTCATGTCTTTTTCTTTTCTTTCATTTTCTCAGCTAATTCAGATCTACTAGTCGACTATTCATCTCCACAATATTGTCAAATTTCCCATTCACGTGCACCATCAAAGAGATTGAAAAGAACTGATTATTCGCTTCCTTGTTGGGGATTCTTTCTTTCATTTTAGTCCATTTTAAATAAGACAATGCCATCACCGAAGAGGGTCTGTAGAAGTGTTTATAAGCTGATCAAACTTGTTAATAAGTAAAAAAAATTATTTGACAAATTGTGCTTATAAAGCGGTAAATTTGGCTTGTAAGCAACTAAAAAATAATACCACTTCCCAAACTTTTTTCTTTAGGTACTTATAAGTAATGAAAGTTGATCAAATAAAATTACATTTATATCCCTTTTAAAAATACAAAAAATTACGGTTTAATTATTGAAAAGCGCTTGCATCAATTGCTTATAAACAACTCAAAAAAAGTACAGCCAAACATCCTCTAAACCAAGCATATATACTACAAGGGTTTCGCAAAATACGAAGCCATTAATTAAATTATGCTTTTAGATATTGATTCGTACATATATCTTAGCTAAGTGCTACAAATTAATGCTCTTGAATGTAGCCTCCACTACATGTATGTTGTTCGCATGAGATCTTAGCCAGATATCCATATAAGAATAATGGTAGATATAATTTTGGCACTTCGGAAGAAAACTACATAAAATTAAAAAAAAAAAAAATCTCCTCTCTCTCCTTTATGTGCAGACGATTAGACAACATGCATGCATAACTAGCACGCCTACTTTTATTTTCTTTTTTTTCAATTCACTTTCTTTTAATACACCAACTAATTGAACATATACACGTGAAAAGTAATATATTCAAAAAATTAAAATAATAGTAAACATTGGTATCTAATACTTTTCTTTCAATTTCCTCCACATTTAAAGTATCGACGATTCGTATCTGTGTGGTATACTGAAATTTACTATGCTCTCATGCATATTCAGAAAGAGGGTTGGGGAAGACATAATGACTATGACCGTTGACCAAGGAAGTCACCCTGAGGTTCTAAAGCGAGAAGCCAACATGATGCTACTAGTCATTAATTGATTCCTACACCTTTGCCTAGTGCTCCTGCTAATTAACTATGCTCACTAAAAAGTAAAAAGTTAGCCTTCATTAACTATTGTTCACTTCTTGCGAACTAATAATATCCACATAGTCATTCTGTTCTAATTTCCTCTAATTTGTTAGTTTACTCCCCGCTTATTTCATTTCCTGAAGGCAGGTGGTGCCTTTTGGAGAGGAGAGAGAAATTTATTTTTCTTTTGTTGAGGTGAGATCAATGACTAATAACATAATATACCGAGAACTAATCTCAGAATCTTCATGCACAAATTGCGGGGCATACATAGCTTCGCATGAATTCTTTCCGCATGTTGTTTTTCCAAATTGAAGGAACATGGAGGGGAGAGAAAATGCAACATACTCAAAATATGCTTATTCTTTTTAAGAAATTATATCAGCCCATAATACACAAATATATGTGCTCAATTGCTTATGAAAGTACGCAAAAAATTGCCAGTTACCTATTTTCAAAAAGTGAGTTGGGATATTTACGATACTCAATGATGTCGTTGTAGTTTTCGAAGAGATGGTTGAGGAATATATATCCTTTAAGATAGGGGATACTTTTAGCCCAGATCGGGTTAATGCCCATATTAGTTCTTATTACTACTATTGGTAAATATTTAACTTAGTTTACAGAAGTGACACTTTCCTCTTCTTTCGTTTTCTTGCCAAGCAAAGATAACATGATTTTACTTCCACTATTATAATGATCTTTTCATGTCTTTTTCTTTCCTTTCGTTTTCCTTCAAAATTCCAAAATATTGAATAATCGCCTCTACTTTTTGAAATCTCTCCTTCACATGCACCAACAAAGAAGTTCGAAAGTATTGACTATTCGTTTCCGTGTTCTACTAGAATTCTTTCCCAGGCACACTGTTATTAAACTTGGCAATATAATAAATCATTTTTTTTTTATGATTTATATGAACGCGATAAGAAACTTGCTATTATAAGCGAACACAAGTGGGGCCTCCTTTTTAAATTTCATAGGAGTTTAACACACCATTTAGTTGAATAAAAGAAGGGGAAAAAAAAACAATTCAACCATATGAACATTAATTATCAAGAGAATGCAGTACTAATTATTTGCTCTGTAGTTTGTTTATTCATTCTCTATTTGTTTCATTGCGTTGAGGCCTAAGCTTAACAGGTGCTGGACGTGTCACTGGATAACAAATTAATGCTATTGAATGTAGACTCCATAACATGTATATATGCTGTTTGCTTGAGATCTTGGCTAGAAATATATCTATATAACAATAACGGTAGTCATAATTTTTGTACAGGTGAAATCTACAGAAAAATTCCTCCTCTCACTGCTTTATGCACGTACAAGAGTACATGCATGCATAACTAGCAAAATACAAGCTGATTCTTTTAATTTTCTCTGTATTTCAAATTAAAGCATTGACTATTCCTATTCGTGTCGTCTGGAATACTGGAATTTGCGTCGCTCTCATGCATATCGACAAAGAGGGTTGGAAGGAAGACAGAATGACTACGACGGTTGACCAAGGCAATCAACCCGCAGTTTCCAAAGTGAGAAGCCGCCACAGTACCACCAGATCATGCTATGCTAATTTCCTCTAGTTTGTTCATTTACTCCCCGTTTATTTCACGTTCTGAAGGCAGGTAATGCCTTTTTTTTTTTTTTCAGGTGACATTAAGAACCAATAATTTAGATCCTTGATTCATCGACAATTAATTCTTGAACCTATCATATCCCTGAACCTGTTGAGAAAACCAATAATTACATGTTACATTGTTGTAATTTATTTTTTCTCCAAAACCACATTGGTAATTACCATTTATAAAAATGAAATAATTTAGATTCAAATCGCCCTTTATGGTATATCATATCTATAGTTATCTATATATGTAAGTATATACACACATATCAAATTAATTTTCAAATCCAGCTAACTGTTATGAAATTATAAATATGGTAAAAAAAAATAATATAAAATTGAATGCCTCCTTCTCATGTTCCTGTTCCTTCGATTCCATTGGAATTATAGCTCCTACTCCTGTTCCTTCTCCTCCTTCATTTTTCTTGGTCCTTTTTACATAGCAAAGTAGGCTATCGATCGCTGTCTAACCAATGATTAGCACTTGTCTGATTGTCGATCTCGTAATTACTCAAGCGAGTCTAAGTTAGCTCCTAATCCTCCTTCTCCTCCTCCGTTATCCTTATTGGTCCTTTTTACATAGCAAAGTTGATTGTTGGTTGCCCTCTAGCCAGTGACAATCTTCGCTATAGTAGCTAGTAAAAGCTTAAGCTATTTATCTCGTAATCATTCGATTCCATCTAAATTATAACTTTTACTCTTGCTCCTTCTCCTCCTTCATCCTCCTTGGTCCTTTTTACATAACAAAGTCGGTTGTCAGTTGTGCTTTAGCCAATGACTAGCTCTTGTCTCATTGTCTATCTCGTAATCATTCGATCCCATCCAAATTTGCTCCTACTCTTGCTCCTTTTCCTCCTTCATCCTCTTAGTCCTTTTTACATGGCAAAGTTGGCTGATGGTCGCCCTCTAGCTATAACTAGAGTATATAAAATTATCTAATCAAATGTTTCTTTGATTTTTAATAATAAAAATTTAAAAATTTGAACTCAGAAACTCAAACGGATTCTCTTTCAGGTTTGAACTTTATGGCTTTTAATACCCTGTCAATTTTTTTATCACAAAACTCAAAATATTAAAAATTTAAACCAATTTCTACCCCCGATAAAAGTTCAAAAATGTAATTAACAAAAAAGTAGGAAAAGAAAGAACATATCTTTTGCTAGAGAAGGGGAAAAAAAAGAGTAAATATAAAATTTTAATTTTTTCGTGAGATAAACATAAAATTACAATATTATATAAATTTTTATTGATAATAATACACTTTTTTAGAATTTATTATTATTACAATATAATATTTGATTATGCTTGTTGGTAAGTCGATATATCTTTCCTTCCTCTTCATTGCTTCGGAAGTTACTTTAAACAATCTACATACATACTCGTATTTAGACGTGGTAGAGATTAATTTTGCCTACATCTGCCCTGCTGTACAGATAATACATCATGGAATCAAGGGCATTTTTTGATTGGGATTTTTGTTTATCAGTTTTTTTGTGAAAAAACGTACTTGTTTTTTAAATAATTATTCTACTTAACTCTAAAAATAACTAAAACTCTGAAAAAATACTTCAATACAACTTTTTTCAAAAGTTAAAACTTTTAACTTCTCAAAAAATAATTTTTTCAAAAATTATTAAAAAAATACTTTTAAAGAAAGTAAATTCAGATGAGCTTCAATACTATGCATCAATAGTAATTCTCAGATTTACTGGTGCAAGTATGAAGTTGCCAGCCCAGAGGGCCCAACGACTAAGCTCCACAAGCTAGTAAACGGAATAGAATAGGACTTGCATGATCCACCTAATATCTTTGGAGTTTTGCTCATGATCAGGGCTCTTTGGTGTTTGTGTTTTGGGCCCCGGCCCTCCCTGTTTGTGTTTTGTTGCCCTCATTTGGGGCTCCTATGTTTGGGCCTTTTCAGGCTTCGTTTGTATCTTTTTCTTGTGTTTAATAAAATCATTTCTTGACGAAAAAAAAAAACTCATTACAAACTTTTCTTAAAATAATTCCATAAAATTACGAAGTTGAGTATATGGTTCCACCGCAAGAGTACCGGTGGGGTAGGGGCAAGGTTTTGTTAAAAGACTTGACCCTGTCCCCATCCCCGCCCCGCCCAGATGTGTGTGTGTTTATATATGTTCTTTAAATTATATATATATATATATATATATATATATATATATATAATATTTCATAAATATGTCACTAGGTGTTATTTAGCTCAACGGTTGTAGGCCTTGTCTACATTCTAGTAGGGTTTTATCCTTGTACTATTGCCCCTTTGACTTTTGCTAACAGGTTCCCTATAAGTAGGGACAGGGTTTAAAAAACATCAGTAAGTGCGAGAATGGTAATATGAGGGAACCCTAGTACTAGGTATAGGGATGGAGTAAAAACAAATGAAAATATAACATATGCGGATAAGGATTTGTGAACCCAACCCTTATCCTACTCCATTAACAACCTTAAATATGAGTTAAATTGTACTTTTGGCTCATGATTGACTCGTGTTAAACTTCCCGAAAATCAGTCCATGAAACCAAAATAAGTTTGAATATGATTTCGTGCTAATTAACTAGAAAACACTCCATTTGGGTTAGTTCGATAATTTGTCATCTCAAAAATTATATTTGAATTAACTAAATTGAAATTTCCTGAGAAATCGATCCGGATCTGAATGACACAGTGATCCGCTCGAGTTGGCTCAATTTTAGTGGGCAAACAAGTATTTTAATCATTAATCTATCTAATTATGAAGTTCCAGTCTGTCCACTTAATGGGCCAGAAAATTTTAGTACTAGTGTCATTCTACCGGCAATAGTACACATGAATATATATATATATATATATATTTGGAATACAAATTCTCATCAGTGATGGAAAATTTTTAATTTTACCCTTATTTTAAAAAATTATTACAAAAATACCCTAGTTTTAAAATCGTTTGCAAAAATACCCTCTTCGGTAAATCACCTACCGAAACGGTAGGTGACTTACCGTTTTCGTTAATTCCGGGAATAAAAAAATTTAAAAAAAAGGGGAATTTAAATACTTTCGGTAAGTCACCTACCGAAACAAGCACAAAAACGGTAGGTGACTTACCGTTTACTGTTTTACCGGGATGCGTAAAAATAAACGGTTGGGCCATTAAGATTTTCGGTAACGGTAGGTGACTTACCATTTATTTTGGCTATAAATACCCACTCCCCCTCCCCATTTTTCCCCACACCCGATTTTACCCCCCACCCTTCACCCTTTCCAACTTTGGTATTGTGCGAAAATATATATATTTTGGTTCCTTTTTTTAGAAAAAAAAGTTTGCTCCACGTGTAAGAAAGTGTCTTTACTTGTAATTTTTCTACATTCTTGCCTATTTATTTGTTATATACTAAATTTTATATGTATATACATGTTGTTAATATGCATCGTATGTATGTACATATGTAATGTATATAGCATGTATGTATGTATATAGTATATGTACATGTGATATTAAAACGTCTACAATCTTGATATGTATTATTATGCGTGTTATATATATGTGTTTATTGTAGTTGCATATATGCAGGTGTGTGTTTATTTTACATGCATATGTATATATATTTTTTTACATGCATATGAATAGGATATTTATCGTAATTTTGTAATGTATGACCTTTTCGTTTGGTAGAGATTTATAGTATTTAAAAAATGTAGAAAGATTTTAGAAAAAGTCATGAAAATTTAGAAAGATTTTATAAAATGGATGAAATTTTAGAAAATTCATAGAGCCGAGATTTATAGCATTTAGAAAAGTTAGAAAGATTTTTTAAAAAATTATGAATTTTAGAAATTTCATAGAGCCAATATTTATAGTTTTTAGAAAATTTAGAAAGATTTTAGAAGTTATGAATTTTAGAAATTTCATAGAGCTGAGATTTATGGTATTTAGAAAATTTATTTAGAAAGATTTTAGAAAAAGTCATGAAAATTTAGAAAGATTTTATAAAAAAGATGAAATTTTTGAAAATTCATAGAGCCGGGATTTATAGTATTTAGAAAAGTTAAAAAGATTTTAAAAAAATTATGAATTTTAGAAATTTCATAGAGCCGAGATTTATGGTATTTAGAAAATTTATTTAGAAAGATTTTAGAAAAATTCATGAAAATTTAGAAAGATTTTATAAAAATGATGAAATTTTAGAAAATTCATAGAGCCGGGATTTATAGTATTTAGAAAAGTTAGAAAGATTTTTAAAAAAATTATGAATTTTTGAAATTTCATAGAGCCGATATTTATAGTATTTAGAAAATTTAGAAAGATTTTAGAAGAAGTTATGAATTTTAGAAATTTCATAGAGCTGAGATTTATGGTATTTAGAAAATTTTTTAGAAAGATTTTAGAAAAAGTCATGAAAATTTAGAAAGATTTTAGAAAAAGGATGAAATTTTAGAAAAGTTAGAAAGATTTTAGAAGAAGTGCTTTTAGAAAAATTTATTAGGAATATGGTGTCGTTTATTAGGAACGAGAACTATGTTTAGTTAGTTAGAAACGTAATATATTCAATAGAAAATTAATTTAATTTGTTGAAAAATAATTTCTAAGGAATTTCATTAGGATTTTCTTAAAATGTACTAGGAAATTATTTGATTAGAAGAATAATATAAATATTTGTGATTTATTAGCAAAATTGTACAATTGTCTAGGAATAAGAATATGGTTTATTTGCTAGAAAATTATTATAAAAAATTAGTTACGCATATTAACTGTTTAATCGCAGGATATTATCATGGATGTCCGCCTTAGACCCCAGGATGCATCCCTTTTGGTGCATTACACCCAGCATAGGACGCAATTGTTGACGGGGGAGACTGCGTTGAAGGATTTGCGCACGCAACGGGGAGACGGGTACTTGTTCCAGACCTCGGAGTACCCGTTAGTACAGGAATAGTTGTTGCGTGCAGGGTTCTATGGCTGTTACAAGGCAGGCTGGTATGAACTAGACCACGCCTTACTGACAGTCGTCTTGGAGAGGTGGCGGATGGAGACACACACCTTCCACTTGCCTGTCAGAGAGGCCACTATCACACTACAGGATGTGGCCGTTTTATGGAGGCTACCGGTGTCTGGTAACCCCATCCTGCACTTACCCACGACGAGGCGCGATTATGGTGAGTGGACAGCGCTTTTCTATGATCTTTGCGGCATTACGGTGGAAAGTAAACATATGGAGTTGAGATCCGGAAAGATCAGGCTGTCTGAGGTGAAGCGGTTATATGAGATGACTTATCAGCACGAGGTCGAGGGTGCAGCCGCAGCGCGACGTACCCGTCTATGGATGTTCGGGTACATAGTATCTCATCTCTTCGCCGATACTAGTGGCAGCTGGGGGAACATGAATTGGCTGATTTTGCTCACGGACATTGAGGCCGTGAAGGGATTGAACTGGGGTACTGCTGTGCTAGTACATTTGTATAGGGGGATGGATGCCTTTGTATATTCTGATAGGACATACCTCTGTGGCGGCATCACCTTGTTGCAGGTACTGTGCATAAGTCAATTATTAATTGTTTGTAAATATCACGTGATTTCTATATTGTATTAACTAAACTGTCCATTTGTTTGCAGTGGTGGATATGGGATAGGTTCGAAATCAGGTTTGTGTTTTACGAAGTGCATAATCGTATAACCGACCAGTGCTGCGGTAACATATTTATGGTCGGCCCTTCGTCTATCACCGAAACAATTATGCACGCCCCAATACTTCATTATTTCAAACTGGCGATGCGTGAGTTTCTGAATTGCCCGCAACTCCCACCTGTATGGATTTGTAAGGTTGGAAGCATTTACGCAACAAACAATCCATAAATCTGGTTTAGACCTCTTCACTTTGTATTCACGTTGTACCTTTACTGAGTACATCTGAACCGCCCGAATCACGTCTTTCTTTGCAGGAAAATCATTCCTTTGGCCAATTCCTTCCCGGCCCAAAATATTTGCATTTTGTGCTCCTTCATACTGTCAATATAATATTCTTGATTAACGGTATGAAGTGGAGCAGTTTCATGTATAGTGTGTATTGGTACGGCCTCGTCAGTGGACCCTGCACCAATTGCTGGCCCTTCATGTTCCTCATTGACGTTCGCAGTGTTTTCGTTACCATTGAAGATGTCATCATCATCGTACCAAGAGTCGTTCTCGTTCAGGGCCATGTCCTCATCTTCTTCGTCAGGTTCAGGCATAAATGTGTCCATGTTCAAGTCCACCATCACAATATGAGATGACCCTGCTATGTCACTCCCAGCAACGTCATGTGATGGTTCGGCATTCAAGTCGGGAACAGTGCAACCACGCTGGAAAGCACTGCTCCGTTCCGGGATGTACACGTCGTCTGCCTTTACTTCGACAATAACATAAGCATTATTCATGTTATTATCATTACATGCTATTCGAAACACGTCCATCAAATCATCATCGTTGCTGATTGCTGCCTCGCTAAAATATGGAATCAGAATCGCGCGACTCCTGATTGGAAACGATGCGATAGCTCCACCCTGTCGATGCCATACCGCAAATTAAGCTTCTCATAGACACTATAAACAAATTCATTGTATGATGTTTCATGTGTTATTTTGATCTTACGAACAGGCCTTGTTGTTTTATATTCGATACCGTACGGGCCATTAATTTTTTCTCCGCCATAATATAAAAGAACAGAGATTGTATTCATATTTTTTTTACTGACTAAAATATTATATGGATAGTACACAAGAATGTACGTGTGGAAAATAATTGGAAAGATTTTTGGCGATTCGAAAATCAAGGATACTAGGCGGAGTGTGAAAGAGAATAAAAAATGATGTACTTTGGTGTTGGGGCGTTCGGGGATAGAAGAGGGGGGGTTAAATAAGGGTTAAAATCATAAAGAAACGGTATGTGAGTTACCGGTCGATGGGAAATAATGGTACAAAGGACGGTAAGTGACTTACCGGTTAAAACTAATAACGGTAACTCACTTACCGTTCCAGAGAAATTGCAGCGGTAGATGACCTATTTTTTATTCGCTATTAACGGTAGGTGACCTACCGTTTTTCTCAAAAAACAGTAGGTCACCTACCGTTCTTGCTGACACGCTGCCATACTCGATTTATTCTCTGACAGCTGGAAGAACAGTAAACGTTAGGTGACTTATCGAAAATGGTATTTTTGTAAATGATTTTAAAACTAGGGTATTTTTACAATAATTTAAAAAAAAAAAGAGTAAAATTAAAAATTTTCCCATCAGTGATCTCATCCGTCAGCACTACATATATTGAATATCATTTGGTCGACTGGCTAATCTGCTTGTAGAAAGAATAAGAAATGACATGAAAAGGAACTCATGATCAGTTAATTGCCCGGATAAGATGCCCATCATAATCAACCAATTTATATTATATAATAAAATAAAATAAAATACAATTACGTCCTGTCAGTGACTTTTTAAAACATAAGCTTTTCAAACAATGTTTAAAGACTTTTATGCCCTTAATAACACGCCTATCGCTTTTTAAGCTTATCAACAACTATTTGTACACGCCTTAATAGCCTAAAACCCTGTCTCTTCTCTCTCGCCGCTTGCCTATCTGATTTATCATTAATCACGCATTCTACTTAACGGCAATCAACTGCCTCATGGAAATTTATCAAGAAAAAAATTATGAATCGTTCCTTATATATGCCAATTTGCCAATCGTTCTGTAGGATTTTTTATTGTTTAACCTATAATATGCGCCTGAAACGACGGTAAAGGTTTGTTTCCTTTTTTTTCTTAATTACGCTTTGTATATTAACGCTATTCAGTTCGTTATTACTCATGAACTCAATTGGTATTTTGAATCCATTTTTTTGTTCTCTGTCTCATTTCACAGGTATGAATCTAACTCTATATCTGAAATAATTTGTTTCACATTTTTCCGATTTTATGAATGTTATGTACACCTCTCTGATTATTTAATTTATTTGTGTTACGATTTTTCTCTAAATTGAAAGGTATGATCTGATTTTTAACTTTTGTTTTATGTTGTTCTGGGTAATTGTTTGCATATGGGTTTTGTGTTTGCAAAGTTTGCATATCTTGCGTTTGAATCTTGACACAAGTACGTGTGCTTCTTTTTGTTCTTGATTACAATTTTTTTTAAAAATATTGATTTGTTCATGTGCCTGTATTGATTCGTGACTTTCCAGATCTAACTTTCAATATGGTAATTGTTTATAATAAAATTGTCTTTGACTAAAGAGATCTGATAAAGTTGACATCTTATTTACGTTCAATTGGGGAGATATTGACTGCCCACTCTGCTTTCAAAATCTTGGAGACTTCTTAAGCCATTATGTAGCAAGTTTTCAGATGTACTCATAATCAAATGAAGTTTTTATGTATTATGTTTCTTGGAAATTTATCTCAATGATAAGTAAATTTGGCAGGGTGGTGCCTTATTTTGGAGCCTAACCACAGATCTCATATTTGGAAATTCATCTTAGGTTTGAGGTAACGATTTATTTCAATATCTTTTTGATATGGTTAAATGATAGTTCGATAATGAGAATGGTTAATTGGTTTATTACATCTTTGTTGCTGGGTTTTTATTTTTTGTCCGGTGCACTCTTTGTGCTGTGCTGCAGGGTTTTTTTTTTTTTTTCCCTTTTCTTCGGGGTTTTTTTTCAGTTTGTATTGTATATCTGCCTCCGCTTATGGTTTGTTGCTGCCTTACTTTTTTCGGGGCTTTGGTATGGTGCAATTTTTTCGGCACGTAGGAAGCACCTATTGTTGCTTGGTGAGATACATTTGTCATTTTAATGATCTAAACGGGTTCTATCTCTGTTTTCATGTGAGATGCCTGCCCTAACCTACATGGAAAATCAGCTCTTGCTCATAGCTAGCATGTCAATGAATAAGGAATGACATTGAAACAATAGTATAAGTCTGCTAATTAAATGCATGCAATGTTATTCAGTTGCCAATTTTTCTGTAGGTTAGACCCAAGGTCAAAGAGCATTTGCATGATGTACTCGAATCAGTTAACTCGCATTGAGGTTCAAAAGCTTCTTATTCTATTCTGTTTCATGTTGAATCCTTAATAATAAGAGATCATACGAGTCTATGAACTTATTTGGATCTTTGTCGTTCAGGTAGAAGGTTACAACTTATTTAACGATCTAGGAGCGACGTTGGCCTAAGAAGTCTTTACACCAGGTGGTGGCTCAAAAAATGAGAAATGGACAAGTATACGAGAGATAGTTTCAAGTTTGCCAATAAGCAAGGCACTTCCCTGTTAGCACTGAAGGGTTCACAACGAAGTTAGAAAATGATCAAACACAAGTCAACAGTTATCAACTTATCATTGTAAAAGTCCTTATTTCATTATGATGAATGTATTAGCAAAATGAAATCACAGAAGCCATTGCCCGTACATGCTTTACGTAATGGCAGAGAAATATTTTCTTGGTGTTCAATATATTAGAATGGTCGGGTGGAAAAACCTCTGACGCTCAATTATTTTGTAGTGTCCAAAGAAGAAATTTTATTTTATGCAATATTCTCCAAAGGAATTACATTAATATTGATGAAAAAAAAAAGCAAAATTTTAAGCACCCAAAATAAGCACTTAAATAGTAACAAGCATGTGAGAGGGTTTTTTTTTAGGTGCTTATAAGTATCCAAAATAAGCAAAGCCAAACACCTTTTTAGTAATGTTTTGGTAGGAAAAGGAAAGAATAAAGGACATGAGCGTCCTGTTCGGTTTGTGTTCAGTTTGTGAGTATGACGAATTAGTTTGTCAATATTTTTATTTATTTTTTAAAAGTTTGATAATATTTTTAAAATTTTTGAATTTTTTTATAATTTTTTTAAAATACTTTTTAAAGAAATTTATTTTTTGAGAAAAGTACTTTCAAAAATAATTTTAATTTTAACAATTTACTCATAAAAAAATTAATGAGTTCATATTAATTTTTAAAAAGATAATTCTAATAAGTGTTTTATGTAATTAGAGAAGAAGACTTTGAAGTTTGATTTCATATTTAAAGCATAATGTATATAAGGACCTTTTGATTTGGATTATTATGTCATGGTTTATGTAAACAATGCGTACTTAATTTCTATTTCTATTGCACTAAGGAAATATGCTTATTATATTATTGAGATTTCAAATTTTTTGGTTATTTGCTTATTTATAGTGGTGTTGTTGCCTCGTACATTGCTCGAGTGTCATATTAGAGTTACAAGGAAAAGGGGGTGAAAATATTAATCCATGATGAAAAGGGTATGGTGTGGCTTAAAAAAAAAAAAACCAAAAATGTTGTATACAAAGAAATTTTTCAAAATTTGTCTTAGGTCATTTTTCATCATTTATTCAGTCCCATACCTATATTAAATATTTTAATTTAATTAACATTATGCCCTTCCATTATATATATCATATTTGTTTTATTAATTCCATATTATAGATAATTGTTTCAACAACTATTTAGTAAGATGGAAAAATTCTATAATTTTAATATATCTAATCACATATGTTACACCTCGTACATCGCATGGGTGTTACACTAGTTATACTATATATATATATATATATATATATATATATATATATATATATATATAATGAAATAGAGATGTAAGAGGGTTCAGAAATAGTCATGGCATGACTTTTTTCTTTTTCTTTTTCTTTTGCCCTCTTCTCGATTGAGTTATAGAAAAAGAGAATGTTATTGGATCATACTGGTATAGTGGTATTTGTGTGCATTGTGGAAACGTCAAGTTGCAGTCCGCCAAGAGAGGTTTAGCGTCTGGTGTGGCTTGCGTCTTTTGTCTTGAGTCTAGCTTTTGGTTAGTGCAAAAACACGTTGAGAGTGTTACAACTTGTTACAACATATACTTATCAAACATAAAAAATATCAAGACTCAAATGCACCATATAAGTGAGGATACTACAACACACTCACGTGGAATGTATCAAGACTAAGCCCACCACATAAGGGATATTACAACATAAACTCATTTCATAAAAAAAAATATCAAGACTCAAATTCACTGTACGAGGTTTTAGGTCACAAAAACACAAGAGGGAGGTCAGCGCACGTGCGGATATATGCATGTTTGCCACTGTAAATGACTTGTATCATCTCATATATGTGATATTTATTCATCTATGTTCTGATGAAGAAATAATAAATTAATAATCTAGACGGTTAAGTATCCTCAAATTACTATCAAATTAATAATTGATAGAGAATTCGAAGTCAGCCGTCAAACAGATTTTTCATTTGTCCTTACCCCAAACAAGGGTATATGTGTAAATTAGTTTATACAAGAAATACTTTTCATTTCTTCTATTAAATTTCTCTAATCAAAACCATAATACTGTTCCTTTCGTTTCTTTTCCTTCTTATCTGAACAAAGCAGACGCGAGTCTTCTTCTACACTTATAATATCTTTCCTATATCATTTTCTTTTCTTTATTTTCCTTCATAACCCTGAGGCGCTTACTATAATTCGTCTCCGCGTTTTGAAATTTCACGCCCGCTAATAAAGAGATGCCAAGGACCACGCGGAAAGTTCCGGTTTGAGAAGGAAATATTTTTTTTACCCTCATTTTAAAATTTTATTACAAAAATACCCTTTTTTTGAATTTATTTTTTCAGAAATACCCTTTTCGGTAAGTTACCTACCGTTACTGTTCACTTATCCCTGGATTTGAAAAAAATTAAAAAAAAAAACCGTTGGGGCTTTAATATTTTCGATAAGTCACCTACCGAACAGTTGGTGACCTATCGTTTTTTGGTCTGTAAATACCCGGCCTTCCCTTTGCCATTTTTCCCCACCGGTGAAAAAACAACCCCCCACCCCGGCAACAACAACTGTTTTGGCCAAAAAAATACCCCCTAACCCATTTTTTTTTTTAAATTATACTCCAAGCCTAGAAAAGTGCCTTTACTTGTAAGTTTTCAAAATTCTTGTCTTTTCATTTGTTATATATTAATTTTTACGTGTACATATGTGTTGTTAATACGTCACATGTATATGTGTAATGTATATAGCATGTAAGTATTTATACAATATATGTACATGTGACATTAATATGTGTATAACTATATGTGTTTTAATATATATGTGTTTATTTTACATGCATATGTATATATATTTTTGACCTACAAATGAATAGGATATTTAACGTAATTTTGTAATGTATGACCATTTCTTTAGCTAGAGATTTATAGTATTTAGAAAGATTTTAGAAAAGTTATGATTTTTAGAAAATTCATAGAACCGAAATTGCCCATTTGACATTTAAAAATTATGCAAATTTAGTAGGAATATAGTGTCATTGATTGTAATTTATTGGGAATATGGTGTAATTTATTAGGAATGAGATTGTAGTTTAGTTGGTTAGAAACGTAATATAATTTAATAGAAAATTAATATAATTTATTAGAAAATAATGGTTAAGAAATTTCCTTAGGAATTTCTTAAAATGTACTAGGAATTTAATAAAGTTTATTTGATTAGAAAATTAATATAATTGTTTGTAATTTATTAGGAATATTGTACAATTTAGTCTCATCAAATGTAACATGTATTGATTCTTCCACAACAAGAGTTCTCTTATTATATACCCTATATGCTTTGCTCTTTGTGGAATAACCTAAGAATATTCCTTCATCGGATTTAGAATCAAACTTTCTTAAGTGGTCCTTAGTGTTTAGAATAAAAAATTTACAACCAAATACCTTGAAGTATGATACTTTAGGTGTTTTGCCATACCATAGTTCATATGGAGTTTTGTTTAAAATAGGTCTAATCAATACTTTATTTTGCACATAGCATGTAGTATTTATGGCTTCACTCCAAAAATATGTTGGTAAGTTGTGTTCTTTTAGCATAGTCCTTGCCATTTCTTGTAATGTACGATTCTTCCTCTCTACTACCCCTTTTTGTTGAGGAGTACGAGGGGCCGAAAAGTTAAGCTCAATGCCATGTTCATCACAAAAGTTCATGAAAGGAGTATTCACATATTCGGTGCCATTATCACTACGGATGCAAGTTATAAAATAGCCTTTCTCATTTTGCACTTTTCTACACAATCTTGCAAATTCATTGAAGGCATCATTTTTATGTGCAAGAAACATGACCCATGTAAATCGAGTGTAATCATCAACTACAAAAAATGTATACCTAGATCCTCCTAAGCTTGCCACATCAATGGGTCCAAACAAATCCATATGTAGTAGTTGTAATGCTCTATTTGTTGAAACCTTATTTAGGGATTTGAAGGATGTTTTATGTTATTTTCCTAGTTGGCAAGCATCACAGATTTTATCTTTTTCAAATTTCAGTTTTGGTAGGTCTCTAACTAGATCATGCTTTGATAAATCATTCAATAAGCTCATGCTAGCATGTCCTAATCTTCTATGCCATAACCAAGTATTTTCATGCATAACAGATAAACACTTAACATGTTGACATATAAGTTGATCAATTTCAACAATGTAAACATTTTCATTTCTCTTAGCTACAAATAACACAGTTTCATTTCTACATTCATACACAAGACATTTAGAGGATTGAAATATGACTTTATGCCCTTTGTCACATAATTAACTAATGCTAAATAGATTAAATTTTAGACCTTCTACTAGTAGAACATTATGTATAGCAAGAGAATTTTCATTACCAATGCTTTCTTTTCCAATAATTTTCCCTTTGCTATTGTCCTCAAAGGTAACATCTTCTCCTTTTGCCCTTTTTAGTTTGTAGAAAAGTGAAGAGTTCCCCGTCATGTGCTTGGAACAACCACTATCCAAGATCCATTTTATTTTGCTTGAATTTCTTTTATTGCATACCTACACACATAAAATTCAAATGCAATTCTTTATTTTGGGGTCCCAACACCTTGGGTCCTTGGCGTTAGTTTAATTTTTGTTTTGACCACCCATTTTGGTCTTTGCCAATATGGAACATGTGATCCTCTATCACGAATTTTCTTGTAATAACAATGAGTAGATACATGTCCTTTCTTTTCACAATAGGTACAAATAACATTTGTCTTCGGTGAAGAGAGGGATGTAGAGGTGGAAGCCTTAACAAAATAGGTTTTGAAATACTTTTGATTAATATTAGGTTTGTATCCAATACCACTCTTATCAAAAGACATTTTTTGACTTCCAAGCAGTTTTTCAAAATTTTCTTTCCCATTTGTAAACTTTTGAACAATTCCATTTAAATCTTCAATTTTCTTTTTTAAATCTTTAACTTCTTTTTCAATCTTTACAAAATCTTCGGCATATGAATCATTTTCTTTCTCTGAGATGTCTAATTTTTCAATAAGAGAGGCATTTTTCTTTTCTAAAATTTCTTTTTCATTTTGAACAAGTTTCAAACTTTTATGCATTTGCTTGTTTTTTGCCAAAGCTAAGGATAGATCATCATGTAATTTAGCAAATGCTTCTTTTAGTTCATCAAAACTATATTCCTCTTCCTCCTCTTCACTAGATGAATAATAAATAGATAAAGATGGTGAAGATAGTACCTTATCCTCATTGGCCATAAGGCAAAAATTGGCTACCTCATGATGCTCTTCCTCATCTTCTTCGGTTTCGGAGAAGTCCCATGTGGCCTTGAGCGTCTTTCCTTCCTTCTTCTTTGAAAGCTTAGGACAATTTGCATTTATATGTCCCGGCTTGTTGCAATTAAAGCACTTTATTTCATCTTTTGTATCTTTTATCTTTTTGAACTCTTTGCCTTCTTTTCCTTTCTTCTTCCAATTTGTATTGCTAGAAGAGGAAGCCCCTTTTCTCATCTTTCTAAATTTCATAAATTTTTTGAAATTTCGGGCTAGAAGTGCAATCTCCTCATCTTCCGGATCCTCATCATCTTCTTTATCATCACTTGATGAATATTTTGATGCAACTAGAGCAATGGACTTCTTTGATTTCCTTTCTTCTTCTTCATGATCTTTTATCTCAAGCTCATGAGTCATGAGTGACCCAATGAGCTCATTGAGCTCCAATGTATTCAAGTCCTTTGCTTCCTTTATTGCCGTGACCTTAGGTTGCCATGATGATGGCAAGCTTCTTAGCACTTTCTAACTTTCTCTACATTGGAATAATCTTTACCAAGAGCTTTCAAACCGTTAGTGATTTCAACAAATCTAGAAAACATTTGTTCAACATATTCATTTGGAAGCATCTTGAATAATTCATATCTATGTACAAGCATAGCAATCCTAGATTCTTTCACTTGGCTCGTTCCTTCATAAGTTACTTCTAATTGATCCCAAAGTTCTTTAGCCGAAGTGCAGCCCATTACTCTAGCAAATTTAGTGGCATTCATAGCATTAAATAAATAATGTAAAGCTTTTTGATTTAACTCAAATAATTTAATATCTTCATCATTCCACTCATTTTCTGATTTGGGTATTCTCCTATCACCTTCTAATTTTGTAGGCAAGGTAGGCCCATTTTCTATGATTTTCCAAGCTTTATAGTCATGTGATTGTATAAACACTTTCATTCTCATTTTCCAAAATGCATAATTTGTTCCATCAAAAGGGGGTGCTTGTTTAATAGAAATTCCCTCCATATTTGCTAGAAATTCTACTAGTTGTTAGACTATAATGTAGAACCCTAGCTCTGATACCAATTGTGGGTGCAAATATCTTAAGAGGGAGGGGGTGAATTAAGATATTAATACTAATTTTCATTTTTTTTTAAATTTTTAGAAAATTTACAACTTCTAACAAGCAATATATCAAACACAAGATAAGCAAGGTAAGAATAATAAAAATAGAGATGCAAGGAGAAGAGAGACAAACAATTTTAAGGTGGTTCGGCCAAGCCTACGTCCACCGCCCAAGGAATCTCCCCTTAAGACTTCAAAGATCTTCACTAAAATGCTTCTTCAAAACTTGGTGAAGCACAAACCAAGTTCTTTACAACCTCTTTGAAGTCTTACTTCAAAGAACCCAAGAGATTCTCTCTATAAGATTTCCTCACACTTTACAAGCTTAAATGGATATATCTCACAATGATTAAAGCTCTCAAAGTGTGTATATACTCAAGATTGAAAAGAGATTGAATCTGAAATCTTCCTCAAGAAGAGAAAGAACAAGCTCTTGAAAGCTCAAATATATTGCAAGAATGGCTCAAAGATGGATTGAATGATGATAAACACTTTTGCACACTTCAATTAATGTTTAGAAAGTGTATTTGAATGAGTATTTAAAGAGATTTGAGGGTTAGGGATTTGGTAGGAGAAGAAGGATGAAGATTTTCGGCCAGAACGGTAATAAACGGCTAGTGCATTTATTATAGCCCGTTCGGCGGTCGACCGCTTGCCTTTCTCCTTCTCGACTAGGCGGACGCCTTAGCCGGTCGGCCGGCTAGAAGTCTGGCTTTTCCTTTCACCTCTCTAATTAGGCCGGGCGACCACCCAGGTCAGCCGGTCGACCGGCTAGGGGGTCCGGCCACTTCAGAATGTGAAGTAAAGCCAGATTTTGCAGAAAAACAAATTCAAGTGCATTTTCACGACTCCAAGTTATTTTGAATAACTATGTAAACACATGTTGTGAATTGAAACACCCCAAAAACTTATTTATCTTAATGTGTGCATTCAAATACATTTGTGCATATGTTATTTTCAAAAGTGTAAGACTTGAAAAAATTTTCCAATGACAAAGAAAAATATTTTGAGCCAAGTCCACACAATATATAGGCATTTCACAAAAAGAGCAAGAAGAAAAATAAATCCAGTACCCCTTATGTCTTCTCTTCTCCTTCTTATGCCTTCTCATCTTTTATCTTCTTCAAATAACCCTTTTGCACATCTTCATATCTTTCCAAGCTTCATATTGATGACATCTCATTTTCACAAGAAGCTATTTAGTTAAATAATGCATATATATATTTTCACCATCAAAATCAATAATGAATATTTGGCTAACAGTTTATTTGATTAGAAAAGTAATATAATTTAATAAGAAATTAATATAATTATAAAATAAATATAAGAAATTTCCATAGGAATTTCTTGTAATTTCGTTACGAATTTCTTGTAATTGATTAGGAATTGAATAAAGTTTATTTGATTAGAGAATTATATAATTTAATTGTATTTTATTAGGAATATGGTGTATATTAGGATTTGAATGTAGTTTATTTGAATAGAAAAGTAATATAATTTAATACGAAATTAAATCTTTTTGTTAGAAAATTATTATAAGAAATTTCTTGTAATTCAATAAGATATTATATAATTTAATATTATTTACGCATGTTAACTGTTTGATCATAGGATACAATATGGATGTCCACCTTAGACCCTAGGATGCATCCCTTTTGGTATATTATGCCCAACACAGGGCGCAAATTTTGACGAGAGACATCGCGTCAAAGGAGTTGCGTACCCAGCGAGGTGATAGGTACTTGTTCTAGACCCTTGAGCACCCTTTAGTTTAGGAAGAGTTATTACGTGCAGGGTTCTACGGGAGCCATAACACGTTGGCATGAACTCGAGCATGCCTTATTGACAGCCGTCATGGAAAGGTAGCGGACAGAGACACAAGCGTTTCACTTGCCCATCGGAGAGGCCACTATCACATTACACGATATGGCCGTCTTATGGGGGTTACTCGTGTCTGGTGATCTCATCCCGCACTTAAATACCACGAGGCGGGTGTATGGTGAGTGTGCTTGGCTTTTCCATGATCTTTGTGGCATTACGATGGAAGAATCACATATGGAGTTGAAAACTGGGAAGATCAGGCTGTTTGAGGTTAAGAGGTTGTATGAGATGACTCACCAGTCGGATCCCGATGGACCAGCTGTAGTGCGACGTGCCCGTTTATGGATGTTCGGCTACATAGATTCTCATCTCTTTGCCGATGCCAATGGTAGTTGGGGGAACATGAACTGGCTGCTTTTGCTACAGGACATTAAGCCCGAGAAGGAATTGAACTGGGGTGCTGTAACACTTGCACATCTATAGAGAGGTTTGGATGCCTTTGTTTTTTCCGATAGGACATACCCGTGTGGCGGAATCACCCTGTTGTAGGTACTTGGCATAAGTCACTTAAACCTTTTTTTTAAATATCAAATAAATATATACGATTTCGTAATTGTATTAACGTAACTGTTTATCTGCAGTGGTGGATATGAGACAGGTTCGACTGTTTCCAGCCCACACTTGTTTGAGTCCAAGCCCCAGGACATCCAGAGCAGGATGCACTTTGCCGAGGTCGGCTGGAACTTATTGGACGCGCCACACGGGGCGTTGTACCTCATAGATAAGTCCTTTATAGACACAGCCAACAGGGGCATACTATTCTATCGTGATGTTATTGACAAGCTTCAGCCTAACCAAGTTTGTTTTGATTTGCAAATTTAGGTCGTATGTTTAATTTATTTCAATGTTAGCGAAATAGTAATTACCCAATATATTTATGCACTTTTACATTGCATTTTATTTGGCAGCCATATAAGGACATTATCAGGGATTTGCCGGATTACTGTATGGAAAGGTTGAAATGGTGGAGAACGAAGGTACCCCTACTATGTGGTGGATTGGTTGAGTGGCATCGAGTTGACCGTGTGATGCGCCAGTTTAGGATGTGCTAGCCGATCCCAAACACCCCTAAGCCGTTCGTGTCACAGTCACACTTGAAAGGGAAGGAGATGCTGAAGCCCGCGGATGTGGCACATTGGCATAGGCATTGGTGCAATACCCAGGTAGTTACAGTGAACCGTGTTGTGGAGGATGGGCCAGATCCGGTGCACTGTAGCAGTACATGCATTGGTACCGACGTTGTTCCATCATTTGGATTGGCAATCTGTCTTGGGTTCCTCGCCGTGCTAGATATATGGCAACAGCACATGACGAGCATTTTGTGGTAAGTTTACCCCATTGGTTATTGACACACTTCATGTATTTGTCAAGGGGTATAATATGAATTCAATCCCTTTTACTATATATGTTGTGCAGGCTTCGACATTGGGCCGTGCATTTCATCACATGCGGCATGTCTCCCAGTAGTACACCCAGGGAAAGTTGGTGCAGGATCATTTTTGGCCGAAGATGGAGCATACTGTGTCCCAGATGTAGCGAGCGCTAGAACAGACGCGACACGATGACATATTGGCCACACTTTTGTATTTTGACCTACTGGATACATCGACCTAGCCAGCGATGCAGACGCAGTGGTCTCAGCCACCCCTAATGTACCCATGGACCCAGACGCCCCCCCAGTCTGTCCTGTCATACTATGCGCAGCAGACCTAGATACCCCTACAGTAGCCCTCACTGGCATACCCATAGGCAAATACCCCACCGTAATAGCCAACACCAGCATACCAGTCATATCCACCACCTCCCACACAATGGTCTCATTCCCCACAATGAAGCCAGCAGGGGCCGAGTGAATCGTCTTACATGCAGTTTACCTGGGCTAATTAAGGCATCCATCCGTTTACATGACCCCATCAGTCCCTTTGCATCCATCCATGTCATCCCCATTTGTGTACGAGCCAACGCAAATGACCATGCCCTTATCAGTATTGACGGGGACACAGTATACGTATTCAGGGAGACACGGTAAGGCGGACCCTTCCACTTCCCCCCTGCGGGTTGAAGACTATCTTGACCCATTACAGGATAAGCAGGGCGAGGATTAGGGCAGTGGTCAGGGTGGTAACCAGGGTGATGCCCAGGGTAGGGATCTGCAGGTGGCTGAGGAATTACTGCCACAGTGAGTTGGGAAGCGACTGGCTACCTCGTAGCCTGGATAAGTCTAGCCTCCTTGCACAAAGAAAGGATATCCTCCGACATGTGGGACAGGGTAGCTTGTGATTTTTATTCTTTTTTTTTCATTTATTATTTTATGTAATTTATCCTTAATTGTATGTGATGAGTTGTGATTTGGTGTGTGTTTGCATCGCCATTTACTTATACTTTAGAGGTGTTGAATGCTTATAATGATGCATTAGTGTAGTACTTTTGACAGGAATAGGCTTAAGTGTGAATAAATGTGCATATTGAGTTTAAGAGATAAAATGCTATACTAATAGCTTATTTTCAATGATTCAGGTGATTTTGGGTTAAGATAAAGATTGAACAATGAAAGGTGATGAAGATAGGACATGCACAGGTCTAAGGGAGAAGACTGAAGGCGGAAATGACGAAAAATTGGATGAAGGAAGTCAGCCGGACGCTAAGGAAGAATAGCCGGTCGACCGACTAGGTCGACCGGCCACTCCAGAGAGCTTCGTCGAAAATCAGAGAGAGAAGGAACTGGGTCTTCATTTTTATATCCTGGCTAAGGACTTGTTTGAATTGACTAATTTTCGTGAAATAATATTTTTTTATAAATATCTTTTTTACTTGGATTAGATTTCAAAAATATTGAAACTCTAAAAAGAAGTGCTTCAATTTCAATCATGAGTTTTAGTTTTTCAAAAGAAACATTTTTTTTTTCAAAAATTTTAATTAAAACACTTAAAAAAAAATCCAAATAAATGAGCCTTAAGTCAAGCAGCCTCCATTTTGTACTTTACTAATGCTTTCCCATCAAGAACGTTATGGTTAGCTTGACTAGTTCCAAGATGAACGTAAAAAACTTGATTTTATGATGTCGAATTTTTTTATTTCCGCCTTTTCTTATTGTGTTGTTCAGAATTGATAGGATTCAAACGGCTTTTGGTACCTCGTCAACAGGGCTGTGTTATATGATCCTAGTTCCATATGCGTCTTGTGCCACTGCTACTTTTCGCGATACTTGAGCGTCTTTATTTATGTTTTTACCGAAATTGATTATTACTTATTGTAATAATACTCATAAGGGTTTATTTCTTTAATAATCTTCACACTATTGATTTTGTTACATTTTAGTCCTTAACTTTTAAAATGAACTTTTTATTAGCCTCTGGACTTTGATAAATTGGATGTCGTTAGTTCTGAATTTTGATAAATAGGACGATGTTTAATCTTTCAAAAAGATTCATTTTAAGGATTTTAAATATTAAAAAGCTCATTTTGAAAATTAAGGTACTAATTAAAATGTGATAAAGTCAATAGTCATGGACTATTAACGAAATAAAATGATCCTAGAAAAATAAATCAAAATATGGTCAAAAATTCCAACCAGAAACGGGCAAAAGAAGCAGTGGTTCGCGTTCTTATAAACTATAAAAATTTGTGACAGTGGGTCTAATATATAATTTTCAAAAAATACAAAAGATATGTATCATATATATATATATATATGTATATAATTAATAACCAGCAGGCTCGGAAATGCAAAACTAAAAGTTGCTCTGATGTGTCGATTCTCCTCCTTGTTACATTTTAGTAAGGCCTAGAAAAGAATATTGTTGAAGCCATGAGTAGCCTAAAGTACAGCTTGTTGTATCTAACCTGTCTTCTTCCATGTCTAATAGATCGAGTAGCAGCAACGAGTGTATCTGTTGCGAGGCGAGGTTTTAATGATACTTGCGGGAACGTTGTGATAGGAGTTTTTTTTTTTTTTTTTTTGACCCAAAAATTAAAATGTTATGCAAAACTAATTCCGTTCGGAAAGTGTTTTGAAAAATAACCCAATCTGGTTCCAAAAATGTGTGGCACGCAATCCCAAAAAGTGGAATGCATTCTGGGAACGTGGCTGCGCTCCAGGAATTCACCGGCATTCCGGGAGTATGTTCTGCGCTTCCGGAACCCATTTTCTAAGTTTCCCTCCAACCCTGCCATATTTGATTTGATTCTGATTTGATTTGATTACGAGGACGACAAACTATTCTTAGCAGTGCATTCTGGGAGTGCGTTTGCAGTATCCTGAATATATCCGCTGCCACAAATCACGCTTTAGTCACTTCACATCAGGGGAAATTTCAAAAATCGCACTCCCAAAATGCGTTTTTTGCCTATATAAACTCCATCCCCTTCCTTTACCGGATCATTTAAGCCGTTACCCATCACAATAACTTTCCACCAAATAAACTTTCTACCAAATTCATTCAATTTGTTAGTATAAGGTTCTACCAAAGCACCTAAAAAAATGAATTCAACCGAGGTTACTGTTCTGTTATACTACGGCGGTCATACAATAATGACCGATTAGGGTCTTGATTATAGAAGTCCAAATATACCACGCAAAATCAAAATTCATCCTGATACAACTTACGATGAATTTGTTTCTCGTGTAATTAGAAAACTAGGGTTGCATCCGGGCATCGATAGGGTTAACTTATGCTATCGTGACCCTAGATGGGATGCTACATTTGCAGCAAATTTGTTATTATCCAAGTGCAATAATTGATGATGAAGATATGCAAGAGATGTATGGCATAGCTCGCTGTGAATGGAACTGCTATGTGGCGCACATAATAGTGGACGTTTAGTCTGACGACTTGTATGTGCCACAAATAATGCCTGACGTCCCGTACCAGTCAACATGCCGGACCTAAATGCAGCCCCATCGTATGAAGAAAATGAATATATCAATATTGCAACAACAGTGGCGGAGTTTGCCACTTTTTTCATTTTCCCGCAACCACATTCCACTTTTGAAGTCGGAAGACCCTCTCATCATGGCGATGGCATGAAGGAGAGATGTGATGTCGTAGCAGATACTGTTTTGTCAGAGACAGACGAAGAAAACGAGGATAATAAATTGAACGATCAAGAAGATGATGCAGTCTCAGAAGCAAGTTTGAACTACCAAATTGAGAACGAGGTAGAAGGACCGAATGTCGATACGAAGGCGAAGGTAGATGAGGAGGAAACAGTGGAGTTCCATACTACTAGGATTGAATTCTACATGACAAGCAGATACGAGGTCACCAAACGTCCAGTATGGGACCCGGACATGATGGAACTGGCCAAAGGAATGGTGTTCCCATCCAAAGTGGATGGGATAAGGGCTGTTTAACATAATGCGATAAGAATACAAAAGGAATATAGGATCGTCAAGTCGAGTAAGACCCTATGGAAGGTATGAAGTAGGGAAGCACGCAATGGAAGTGTAGAATGCCCATGGTATGTACGTGTAATAAGAAAAGCAACACACAAACAGTGAGAGATCACGCAATAAGACGCCAAACATGTATGTATGGCGCAAATAACTGCATCGGGGCACAGAAATTTGACCTTGGGATTGGTTGGATATTTGGTGAGGCATTTCATAGCTAAGAAGGCTGATTATGATGTCGGGCTTATCCAAGCTCACATGAAGGAGAAGCTTAACGCAGATGTCAGTTACGGAAAAGCATGGAACGGCCGGAATAAAGCAATTGAACTAGTGTATGACAATTGGGACACGTCGTATCAAATGCTCTCACAGTTTCTTGGCCCCGTTATGGCCAAGAATCTAGGTAGTGTTGTGAGATATAGGTTCGTCGAAGGTTCAACGCAGGCTGAAAAAATTTTCGACATGGTTTGCTGGGTGTTCGGTCCATGTATCGCAGCGTAGAGGCATTGTAAGCCTGTTGTTTTATTGGACGGCACACACTTGCGGGGAAAGTACAAGGGTCATCTCCTAGTTGCATTAGCCACATACGCCAACTGCCAAGTGTTGCCGTTAGCTTTTGCCGTTGTGGACGCAGAGACAACTCGTACTTGGTCGTGGTTCTTACATTAGTTGCATGAGAACTTTTGCACCGGGATGCCCCAATTGTGTATCATTTCAAATGGGTATGTCGTGAATCCATAATGGCGTCTACTGGTACAGGTCGTAAATCCATAATGACTTCTAAAATAAAAAATGATAATAACGATTAACTAAGTATTACTACTTCACTATAAACATTAAATCTCTAATTTTATCAAATAATAATAATAATAATAACACTAACATTATCAATAATAATATCAATGATAGTTTTAATATAATGATAATAACACAAAGATAATATTAATCATCCATCATCGTCATAATAATAAATAATGATAAAAATATCAATAATAGTAGTAATAAAATTAATAATAACATCTAACATATAACATTAAATCATTCATTATCGTCATCATCATCACAATAATAAATAATGATAATAATATCAATAATAGAAATAATAAAATTAATAATAACCTCTAACATATAACATAATCATCCATCGTCGTCGTCGTCGTCATCATCATCATAATAAAAAATAATGATGATAATATCAATAATAGTATTAATTAAATTAATAATAACATCTAACATATGACATGGCTGTCATAAAAATAATAATATTGTTAATAATAATGATAATATTAATAATAATAATAATGATAACATTTATTATCAATAATATTCATATAGTAGTAATAATATTAATAATAATGATAATGATCATCCTAATAATAATAATAATAATAACAACAACAACAATATTAATTCTATTTCTAATAATCATGCTATATTTTTTAACAACAATTAAAATTAAAATACAAATTAACACAAACTAAAATTCTAATATACAATTCTAACAACAATTAAAATTCAAATTAACACAAACTAAAATTAACTATAAAAAAAATTACACGATCTAAAAACAAATTTTATAACTTAAAACGTTATATACAATTACAAAAAATAACATAAAATTAAAATAACTTACAAGATCAAGGCTATATCCTCGCAATGACGCTGAAAAAACTAAAAATTTAGTGTAAGGAAATGAGAGAAAACAAAAGAAAACCGTGTATAGGGTTAGGGGAAAATGAGAGAAACCGATAGAGTTAGCAAATTTATGGTACGCGGCCAGCGGCCGCATTTTGGGAGCGGGTGCCGCGTTCCTGGAACGCAGCTGTTTTCCGAATGCTTCTTATGCATTTTCGGAACCAAATTGGGTTATTTTTTAAAACGCTTTACAAACAGATTTAATCTTACATAACATTTTAAATTTTGGGTTAAAAAAAATTGCCATTGTGATACCCTACCCGTTTGGGATTGGTGCAGGCTGTTTCCTCAACGACTGGTACGAGGTACTCTGTCATGGACACCAACCCTATCTAAACAAATCGAACGTTGAGGTGATACACGTGTCGATAGAAGGACAGACCGTAACGACGAATTATAGTTCTTCAAACTTCAAACTGTGCGGGGGCGAGGAAATTAGCATCCGTATCGAAGGTAATTTGTCGGGGAGCCCTTTCTTTTACGATCTGAACAAAGTCATTCTTCTCGGCTGCGGCACCGTCACGCTGCTCCAGAATCAACGTATTCTGGGTGCATGCACATCTACTTGCAGCCCCACCAATAGACACGGCTACAGAGTAGGCTATGGGTATGGCTGCAATGGCATCAATTGTCGCGAAATCATCATACCCTCAACTGTCCAGGATTTCTATTTGACTTTCTCACATCCAGTCCCCAAAACCAATTCCAGATGCGCATCTATTTTCTTTGGCAACTTTTTGAGAGAGACGAGCTCTTTGCTGTATGTTGAACAAGAGATAGATACGGTTCGTGCCCCGGTCGTACTGCGATGGACGATTTTAGACCAGAAGTTGCGGAATTATTCAGGTTGCCATGAGAATGAATATTATGGAGGGTATTCTTGCACTGACCCGGGCTGCTCAGGAGGCAACCCGTATCTTCCAAATGGATGCCGAGGTAAACTATACATACTTTTCTAATTCATTTCTAGAGAGTGTACGTTATGTTTGTGAGTTTGTCCAGTAACGTTCTAATATATTGTAATTGTCAGCAGCTGGCCGGGAACTTTGTTATTCATCATTAGCATTTGATTCAAACTCTAAGTCACGAATTAGATTAATTCTACTTGTCACTAAGCTGATTCTTTCCTTCTGCTTAGTTCATTATTTCGCAATTTTATATTTATATACATATATATATATATTTAGTGCTATTTTTGTTGCTCAAAAGTTTGTCAACATGTCAAAATCAAATAAGAACAATATATTGATTCGGACGACTTAGAGTTAGTTTGACTTTTAGTTTGAAAACATTGTTTTGTGAAAAAGCAGTTTAGAAAAGACGTTTGGTTAAAAGGACTTTCGGTAAAAAATCAGAATTGTGTTTGGTTATTTTTATATATAATGGATTTTTATTAAACAAGATGATGTTTGGTTTTATATCTAAAAATGATAGTTGGCTGTTTAAATTACTAAAAAAGACATTTTGACACTTTTAATAATAAACTATTATTTGTTCTATTTAATATACTTTTTATTTTAATTATATTTTAACTTGTTTGAACAATTTTTAAAGAAAATATAGTCAACTAATATTTATTTTTTAGAATTATTAAATTAAATATATTTTTATTTATTTTATTTATTATTAAAATTATTATTTATTTATTATTAAATTGAGTTAATTATTTATTATCATACTTTATTAATTTTATTATTTTATTTTAATTAAATTTAGACATTTAAGTTTATTTTTATTTTTAATTATTACATAATATTTATTTTTTAATTATAATTATAATTCAAGAAAATATTAATAATTAGAACAATGAAGACATTTTTGTCTTAAAATTTTTGAAAACTCCTTCCTACAAACTGTAGACGGAGAAATTAGAAATTTTAACTTTTTCGTTTGAGCCCTAAACTCTGTTGACTTTTGGTTCAAACTAACTTTTAAGATAAAAAACCAAACACTTTTATTTTTTTAGAACTACTTTTTCAAGGCAAAAGTCAGTTTACCTTTTTAAAATGGAAAACCAAACTGGTTCTTATTGATCAGTGAGGCTAAAATTATTTGTATAATCCTTCTTATCAATGTGTTTGTTTTCCCACTTTATGAGTAGTACAATCCTATGGCTTCGTTTGTTTGTTAGAAAATAACCTACGGAGGAAATTGTATTCAAGAAAAAATACTTGAGGTATTTTCGTCAAAAATAGAGAATTTTTTCGAGTGTCTGGTCATATACTAAAAAATATTTCCTGATATTTAGTTATCAACTGGAAAACATTTTCAATAATAAAATTTTTACAATAAATTTTACTATTAGAAATATATCGTTTAAATTTAAAAATTAAACAAATAATTAAAATATAAATATTAAAATTCTAAAATTAAACATAAAAACCAAAAATTAAAAATTTGAAAATAAATAATTACAAAATTTTAAAATAAAACATTAAAGAAATTAAAAATTAAAAAGTCAAAAAGAATTAAAAAAAATAAAATGAATAACTTTGTCATGAGAGAATGAGGGAGTGTTATTGTGTGAAAGATATTTTCTTCTCTTGGGCTAGCTGAAAACATTTTCATCCATTTTAACTAAATTTTTATGGTGACAGCAATATATGTTTTGATTAATTGATTTTCCAATGTTACTAAATAACAGAAAATTGAGAAAACATTTTTCAGAAAAAACATTTTTGGCAAACAAATGGAGCCTAAATAAAGTATTCCTCTATATTAACTTAATATTGTTATGTTTTTCCATCCAACAATTATGTGAAACAGAAATACAAGTAAAGAAAGAAAATAACGAGAATCCTCCGAAACTACCATTTGAAAACGAATAGTAAAACCATTAATATCCAGCAACAATTGCCTCTGTCTTTATCAACAATAAAAACAAAAACGACAACCCGTCACCATCAATCTAGCACCCACCATTAAGAATCGATGAGGCAACGCAAAGAGAAAAAGCAACCTATATTTCATTAAAACATTCTAGTAGAGAAAATCTAGCTAGTTCAAACGTTTTGTTTTTCTTATGCAGTTGGAGGAACAATCTTGGGGATTATATTTCTTGTAACAGCTACCCTTGTCTTGTACAAAAAAATCAGCAAAAGAAGAGATAGGAAGCTTAAAGAGAAAAATTTCAAGCGTCATGGAGGTCTATTGTTGCAACAACAAATGTCAGTTGACCAAAATGTCGTTGACACGGTAAGCCTTTTTAGCGCAATTGAGTTGGGTAAAGCTACTGATTCCTTCAATGAAAATAGAGTACTAGGTCATGGTGGTCAAGGTATAGTTTACAAAGGCATGTTAGCTGATGGAAAAATAGTAGCGGTTAAAAAGTCAATATTAACTAACCAAAGTCAAGTGGAACAGTTTATTAACGAAGTAGTTATTCTCTCACAAATCAATCATAGGAATGTTGTTAAGTTATTAGGTTGTTGTTTAGAGACAGATGTTCCTTTGCTAGTCTATGAATTTATACCCAACGGAACCCTATACAATCTCATTCACAACAACAGTGATCAATTTCTGATGTCATGGGATATGCGTTTAAGAATTGCGATGGAGATAGCAGGAGCATTGGCTTACTTGCACTCAGCAACTTCAGTTCCTATCTATCATAGAGATATCAAATCAAGCAATGTCATTTTGGATGAGAAACACAAAGCAAAAGTGTCTGACTTTGGAATTTCAAGGCATGTTACAATCGACCAGACTCATTTAACCACCATGGTGAAGGGGACTTTTGGTTATTTGGATCTAGAATACTTCCAATCCAACCAATTTACTGAAAAAAGTGACATCTACAGTTTTGGTGTCGTACTTGTTGAACTCCTAACTAGGCAAAAGCCAATATCTTCGACTCATTGCACAGTAGAAGGTGGCGGCTTAAGCTTAGCAACACGGTTTTTGATATCCATGGAAGAAGATAAACTCAGCATGATTCTTGATAATCAAATTATGGAGACAGCAGCGGAAAAAGAAGTCAAAGGGGTGGCTATACTTGCTCAACGTTGCTTGAGCTTGGATGGAAGAAAAAGGCCCACCATGAAAGAAGTAACTATGGAACTTTTGAGTATAAAGATGTCTCAGTTGCCTTCAATAGTAAAAACAAATTCACGAGAGTCAGAAGACAATGAGATAGAGCTAGTAATCTTTTCTGATAGTATTTTCTCATCCACAAGTGCAAATGATATGGTTGAATCCTCTTCAGATGCTTACCCTCTATTGTCTGACACTTTTTGATATGAAACTTGGTCAGGTATTGTATTATGCGAATTCTAATGCTTTCGTTGTTTCATAGTTAATTTGAAAGTTTGGACTTGAAATTTGTTACAATCTCAATAATGTTCTATACTTATGTTCCTTTATAATGGATGAAAATAAAGCAATTTTGTCGCTATTAATAACTAAGTAGAAAAGTTGAATGGATGATCGTATGTAGAAGTAAAAATTGTATGTTTCAAGTATATAAAGGTTGAAGTTAATTTTACAATAAAAAAAATTGTATACTGCAATTTCTTTGATAATTTTTCTAAGTTTTACTTTTCAAGTTATTTGTGATAACTAAATATCAATTAATACAATAGTGAAAAGGGAATATTGTTCAGAATTATTATTTATGTTATTTCTGTTGAAGTTGAGGTAACCATTTGTATCTGAATAGGTGCCAATTAATTAGAATGGTGGAATGAATTTCAATATGATAGAATGAGTGAGGGAAAAGAATGAAAGGCCGAACATACTTGGCCATGGTTTTGACAAAACTTTGACCTTCTTTGTTGATGATCCATCACCATTCACCAAGTCATGAATTATCTTCCGTCCACTTGATGTCTGGAAAAACCAACTTCAAATGAATTGTTCTCTTATCCTGAACTAGATCTAGGTAGCTTTTTAAAATTTGGCACATTGAGCTGGAAGCAAGGTTATGATTCCCGTAGTTCCAATCAATACTAATTCACGTGTTCAATTTTCCATCTTTCCAAAACCTGATGCGTATTTAGCGAGTGCAGAACTTATTGTTGAAGTTCGTATTTATGCGTTCACAAGTTCGGATTCTTGGACAAAGTTGAGTGTTGATTTTCAATTTTGCGTGATGAATTCAAGTAACTTAGCAATGAAATTGATGGATTAAAATTGAAATCAAGACTCAATTTTACTTAATTAATTTGAGTAACTTTGCTCTAAGGAGGCCTCCAAAGGTTAAGTGAAGTCATCTTATAATGACTTATTATAAGAAAAACAGTCTCAAGTTTGAATCTGTGTTCGAGATTAGAGAGCAGTTCAAATGAATTAGACTATATTTCCATGTAATGGGGTCCTAAATCCAAATCCCATGGAGAATGGGGTTGGGTTGGAGGATTTTTTAAAAAAGAAAGAAAAAAGTTTGAATTCATGCTCTCACTTTACATATATTATTTGATTCTTAATTGATTTGGAACATTTGTTAGAGTACCACAGCATTTAATGTGATTTTTATGTAAAATTAATTTGTTATCATTTAAAAGAAAAAGGAAAAAATGTCACTAGGAGGGGAATACCCCAACTAAAAGAAAAGGAAAAGAGAAGGAAGCTTTCATATATACACATATATATATATATATATATATATATACACACATATATACATATATGTATATATGAAAGCTACATATACATATATACATATATACTTATATTTAAATTGATATGAATGAAATTGGGTTGATAATCCGGAGCAGTTGAGGATGATGGCTTGTGACTACTTCCAGAAAATTTATACCAGTAATGGGGATTCTTCGTTCAACTTTTCCAAGGCTGATTTCCTGACTCTGCCTATCACTACTGCGGAAATCAAAATGGCTATATTTCAAATGAATCCTTCAAAGGCACCGGCTCTCATGGTTTCACCTTGGGATTCTACCAAACAAGCTGGAATTTTGTGGGGGACATGGTTTGTGAAGTTGTAAGGAATGCTTTTATTAGTGGAGTTTATCCCCAGGAATTACATAGGCCCTTATTCATCTTATTCCCAAAGTTAAGACCCCGGATCACATTAAACAACTTACACCAATTAGTCTATTGATGTGCTGAGAAAAATCATTATGAAAGTACCAAAGATGTTAGGAAATAGGATGCATAAACATGCACACAGCGAAATTAAAACATGAATAACGAGAAAAGAACAAACACAATTAAACGTAGTTCGACCATCTACCTACGTCCACGAAAAACTTCACTAATCAAAAAAGGATTATAACTCGAATAACTTTTTGCATGGCTCGAAAAGTCTAAACCCTCGCTTACGGTATTCTTACAATGATTCTCTCTCAACCTAGACCAAATCTAAGGTACACATCTCACCAAACTTCTAAGGCTAGAATCCTATTTATAAAGGAGATTTCCTTGTCCTATAAGACAAGAATTTTCTTTTCATCAATCCTACCGTAACTAGCATACTTACACTACAAAAAATTTTTGGATTTGAGGCTGAAAATTTTCATTTCAAACTTGAAAAATTCCGTCTCAAAATGGATTTAAGACGGAAATTTTCCATCCCAAAAACCCTCGTCTCAAATTTTGAGACAAAAAATTGTCTTTAATTGAGATAGAAAATTTTTGGTCTCAAATTTTCGTTTCAAATATGTATTAACTTATTAAAAAATTATGTCCAAATTTTCCGTCTCAAATTGAGACGAAAAATTTCTGTCTCAAATTCACTAATTTGTAGCAGTGTTACCATAATTGAAATTTTGACTCTCATCAAGACTCTTTCCTAATTTTAATACGGGATTGGGCTACGCACTCGAGCCATAACCCAACAAAATATTTAGTGGTATATCTCTCACTTTTAGTGTGAGTAGTCCAGGATCAATTCTCATTAGATGTATTTTGTAATCGACATTTGGTCTCATTTGAAGTGAAAAGAAAAAAAAATTCATTATGAAAGTGCTTCTCATCCGTATTCGGCCTATGCTCGACAAATGAATTTCTCCATATCAAACCGGTTTCGTACGAGGGAGGTCGACGTATGATAACGTAATACTATTACAAGAAATTATCCATTCTGTGCGAAAAAGGAAGAGAAAAAAAGGTAGCATTGCCGTCAAGTCGATTTAGAGAAGGCATAAGATAAGCTAGAATGGGGTTTCATTGAGGACACCTTAATTCAATTTGGATTTCGCTAATTTTTTCTTCTCTTTCTTAGCATTAAATTGCTTTGGAATGGAGTGCTGACTGATTCCTTCTCCCCCTCACCGGGGAATATGCGGAGGAGATCTTTTATCTCCATACATCTTCATTCTTTGTATAGAGAGGCTCTCCCAATAGATTATCAAATTCACTGAGAGTAAAGCTTGGAAACGTATTTTATTAAGCAAGAATGCTCGCCTATTTTGCATCTATTCTCCACAGATTATTTACTCTTATTTTGCTGAGGCATCTCCATCTCAAATATAAGCTATTCAGGACATTCTTAAGGAGTTCCGGAAAAAGTCAGGGCAATCTTATCTCAATGCTGCCAAATCCAGCCTCTTTGTGTCAAACAATATGGATCGAAATCTTGTGGAATCCTTAAGTAGTAAATGTGGCTTTCCTCTTATTAGTGTACGTAAACTTTTTAGATTTTTTCTCATGGTCCCCCTCCCCCAAATTTTTTTTTTCTTGTTTTCTTTTGTTTGAAATTTTTCACGCAGTCGTTTTTTCGATGTAGATGATATTTTAGTAATCAGATTTTTATAATAAATAAATAATTTTTAAGATGATAACTTTTAATGGTGCATAATATATTTATTTTGTTAGTTAAGCCTTACAAGATAAGAAAGTTCATAAATTTTGGATAACTTTTTATAGAGAAATTTTTTTGGGAGTTTCTTCATATATAATTTATTCATTTTATTGGCTAGATAATTTCATAAATGAAAGAAGAATTTGATTTTACCATTTGAACCAGTAATTTTTTTTACATTATCTTATATTATTTTGTTAAATAGTATTTTCTTTACTTGTTTATATTTTAAATATTTAGCATTACCCAACATTTGTCGTTATGATTATTATAAACAAAACTAGGGAATAACCCATGCGATGCACGGGAAAAATAAATATTTTTAATATTTTTATTTATAGTTGATAGCTAATTATACTTCTATTATATAAATAAAAATAAAATATGGAATTATAAAAATTAAAGTGGAATTATAAAAAAAAATAACTTATCTTTCATTCACCCTTTCGAAACTTTTGTAAAAAAATAAAAACTTAAAAAATTGACAAATTAAAATAAAAATTAAAAAATTTAAAAATGTAAAATTTTAAAAATACATGTTTCTTACTTTCTCTTTTACTTTTTTTTTTTCACTCTTTTCTATCTGTAAGACACATGTCTTGTTACTAGCTAGTTAAATTTTTTTTTTCTCAATTATGATAAAACAGTACACATATCAAAGTATGGTGTTAAAATTAAAAATGATAAAGTAAGGAGCGCTAAGTATTATTGTCAATCCAAGCGCTACGAATTATTGTCAACCAAAAGATTGAAAAGATTATTTGTATTCGTGTTAATATTGTAAAAACTATTAAGTTCTTTTGAATATTTGTCTTCTTCTTTTTTTCACTAGACAATGACTTTTTAGTTTTTTATGTTCCATTAAATTTATAAATTTATGATATAATACTAGATGTATATTTTTCTAGAGTTGCACCAAAAAAATAAATTATAAATATAAATTTATGTCTAATCAAAGAATAAGGGTATTTTGATCAATTGAATTCATATTTATTCTATTCTAGCTTGTGAAAATGTTTTACCAAGCACATGAAACAAATTTGACATTCCATTCTACCATTTATTATGGCTATAACCAAACACACAGAAGAAAAAGAAAAAATAATAAGTATTCTATAGACATTATATCTTAAATTATGATTTACCTTGAATGAGCATTCTTTTTCGAACCATTCCATCATACCCACGGACCAAATTCTTCCTTGTGAAGTAAAATGAAAGAGCCTACTGCTTAATTGTCATTATTCCAAACAAGTGTATGTCTAATTTGTTGAAATATATTCCCCTCCTACATGAAAAAACGATAACATTTAAGGCCACCTTATAAGGGTCCTAAACTACTCCTCATATTAAACAATTGGTTTTTATGATGGAACCTCGATAATTCTTCACATGATATCAAAGCTAGACTTTTGATCTAGTTGCTGAGCTATGCATATGTTCACGTATGACTAGTGATGTCAATTGGGGGGGGGGGGGTAGGGGCGAGGTTCACAAACCCCTACTCCGCACTTGGTGTTTTTCCACCTGCTCCTACCCCGCCTCTATACCTGTACCATTTTTCCTGACTATCATCCCCGCCTCTATCAGTGTTTTTTACTTCATGCCTCTACCTACGGGATACCTATCAACAAAAGTAAAAGAAGTGGTAGTATCGGGACAAAACACCTATTTGCTAAACCCCTGTCTGTCAAGTAAAATCCCTACTTTTTAATTAGATAAAAATAAATTAAAAAATAACATAAATCATGCACCAAATCTTAACACATCAAATTCAAATTCTAATACTTAAAATTCAATATAATTTTACAACAATAACACATTAAATCCAAACTTACTCCAAATCATAATTATTAAACATAACATATAATATACATACATACATACATATATATACACACACACACATATATATACATACATATATATACTGGGGCAGGGTCACCCAACCCCGACCCCGCCCCGCTCCGGCATCGGTGCATAAAGAAAAAACACCGCCCCACCCCGCCCCAGGTGTTTTTTTGCAAAAACCCCACCCCTACCCCGCCAGTGCCCTTGTGGGGCGGGGTATCATTGACATCCCTATGTGTGACCTATCAAGCTCGTCCACTGTGCACATTCATTCATGAGATGACCCATCCCCATAAGTAGTTAAGTTGGTCCATCCATGTTCTGGGCCGCACAACCATCTGAGTTCCGTGCCAGGTCATGGTAACTTATCAAGCTATTCTGGGTCACACGACCATCCAAATCTAAGTCCAAGTCTCTCTATTAAGTGGTGAAAACACTATTTCGGGTTACACATAAAGGGGGGTTACAACATATAAAAAAGTTCTACATCAGAAAATATCAAGATCACTATTGTTCCATCATAAAAACTAATTGGTCAATATAAGAAGTGGTTCAGGACCCTTATAAGGTGATCTCAAATCTTATTATTTTTTTTGTGTGAGAGGGGAATATACTTCAATATTCCCTCTCATATATGACTCAGAACAAGAACCAAGAACAGTGGCTCGGGAACAAGTGCTCTAATAGCCAAAGAGGATGCTTAAATGAGCTAAAGAGCAAAGACATGTGTAGGCACGAGAGATTAGGCCAAGACCCAGTTCTGATACCATGTGTTACAACACATAAAAAAAGTCCCGTATTGAAGTATCTCAAAATTTAAGATCACCATATAAAGATCCTAAGCTCTGTCAAGTAATGCTGACACTATTCAATGTCATACGTGAAGGGGGTGTTACAACACATAAAAAGGTCTCATAATGAAAATTTTTAAGATTCAAAATCACCATACAAAGGTCCTCAAGATTCAAGATCACTATATAAAGGTCTTGGCCACTAAGTCTCACAATGAAAAATCTCAAGATTCAAGATCATTATATAAAAGTCTTAGGCCACTAAGTCTCACAATGAAAAATCTCAAGATTCAATATCATTATATAAATGTCTTAGTCTGGTCTTAGCCAATTGGTTTTGTAGGGGCAATTGTCTTGACCAATTGGTTTTACAATGAAATCTCAATGATTATTCACGAGGACAATTGGTGAATGAGGAGTGATGCGAGACCTTTATATGATGATCTTAAATCTTGAAATTTTGCGACGTAAAATTTCCTTATATGTTGTAATATGATTTGTGATTCTTTTTTCACTTCTCCAATCCAAACTAAAACAAAGTCCTCTCAATATTTCCTATCCTTCTTTAATGATCTTCTCGTCCCGTTTTCCTTTCCTTCCAATTTCTTCCATTATCCTAAAGTATTGACTGTATAGTCATATCTGCGTTGTGAAATCCCTCTTTAATTTGATGCACACCGACAAAGAAGGTTGGGATGGACGCGAGGGGACGTCCCTATTTGAAAAGTCGCCATGGTAAATATTTAAATTAGTTTACAGAAGTGATATTTTCATTTTCTTTCGCTTTTCGCCCATTGTAGTGCCTGTCCATATATATCTGCGCGTCGTGGCGGCATTTGTCGAACACACATGCACCATCAAAAATCAACATAGCTTTCCGTGTTGTCGAATTCTTTTCCACCCACACCAACGAAAGCGGGTCGGGGTGGACCCCACAAGAAAGAAGACTCAGTTACGTAACAATTTAGCAGACAATATTGACAAACGCACAAAATGATTGTAAGTTGATAGGATAGTTTAAATTTTATAAGATATTTTTTTATTTTAATAAAATAAATATTTAAAAATAAGGTTATTTCAAAATCATTATTCATTTCATTGTGATAAGCAGTGATGTTGTCAAGGAGTGATTAGAAGCGATCACCCAAAGACTACGACCGTAAACAAAGCAGAACACATGGTTTCGGGACGTGAGAAGCCATGATTGGTATAATAATTAGATATTGACTCGTACATCTTGACCAAGCATATGCTCTAGAATGTAGCGTTTTACATATATTAATCTTAGTAATTTGTTCTTACGAATCTTAGCCAAATAATATATGAATAGGGTAAACTGTAAAAGTTTCTCTTTGCTCTTTTTTATGACTCCAGATAGTATATATCAATAGCCAATAGGATAATTGAACTGCAAATTAAACCTCTGGTTATTATAATGAAAATTGCATAATTTGATAAATTCTCCCACATGCTAGTAAGAAAATGCACTACTACTTTGCTCTATAGTTTGTATATTCACTACCTATTTTTTTCATTTCATTGAGGCTTGTCTTTTTAAGAGGAGGAAGAAACTTATTCCTCTGTCTATTCCCTAAAAAATGTTTTCTTAAAAAACTTTTTTGATTTTTGGTATTTAGTAACATCTTAAAACTTAAGTCAATCAGAAATTTCCTGTCAAAGAAAAAATTTAGTCATAAATAGAAAAAATATTCTGACAGCAGAGGAGAGGAAAAATTTTGCGTTAATAAGTCAATTGGCTTTACGGCCTCTGGTTCTTCTACCACTACTACCTTTTGCGTTACTTAAACGTTCCCCAGGATGAAGTTTCCCCCCCCCCCCCGGGGCGAAAAAAGGAATTGCACCAAACGTAAAATTTATTTATTTGCTCTTATGAGATCTTAGGCTAACTCCAACAGCTTACTCATTTTTCTTTCTATATTGTTATTTTATTATTAATTAATTATTATTATTATTATTTATTAATTATTATTATTATTATTTTTTTGGTCTTATTAGATGTAGGGGGTTTAGAAAAGGGTGGAATGAGGGGCTCCTAAATGTAGAGGGAAGGAAGGAAAAAGAAGAAAGGGGCTCTTAAATTTTAGAGGCTGTGACAAAGGTGCTCTTGAAGCAACTATGCTTCATAAAACTCCTAAATTATAGGGTGGGGTTAGTTTAGGGGGTCTGTTGGAAGATGCCTTAACTAGATAATATATGAATAGAGAAGCTGCTGAAACAACTATATGCTTCATAAAACCCCTAAATTAAAGGTAGGGTTAGTTTAGGGGGCCTGTTGGAGGAGGTCTTAGCCAGAAAATATATGAATAGAGAAACCAGAAAATTTATCCTTAATTGTGTTTTGTTAAAATTACTAATGATAATCATCTCTATGATTCTGTAAGAATGGGGTAGACAGACAAGAAGCAGTAGGTCACATCACTATTCGTTTTCTAATCTCACAATTCAAAACTAACTTGTCATCGTTTTCCTTCGGTGGAGTTCTTTTTCTGCACGTAAGCTACGAAGGTTGGGAAGACTGAGCAAGAGGAGAAGAAAGACTTAGAGGGTGTTTGGCTTTGCTTATTTGGTGCTTATAAGTACTTAAATAATAAAAAATATATGAGAGAATATTTATCTCTAATTACTTATAAGCACTCAAAATAAGTAAAGCCAAACACCCTCTTAATTTTTATCTGAATTTAGATTTTATGTGGTGTGAGAGTTGAACTGGGGTAGGAGTTTAAAAGCCAAAAAAAAAGAAAAAAAACCACACACACCCCTTTCAAACGATCCAAGGGAATGACTAATTACGGCAGCGAAAGTGTGTCAGTTGGCAGATTTGACCGCAACTTCAAATGAGACAAACCATGATGTATCATTAATTCTCCTCTAAGTGTCAATATAATACCATTCCCTACAGTACGTTAAGTTGTTTACAGCCAGAAATAGACTTATAAAGCCATGACACTGAAGTACTACTTGTTGCAGCTAATAATAATCTGGTTTCTATGGCAAATGGAGCCACCATTAATGGCAGCAAACCCATCTCTTGCAAAGCCAGGTTGCAATTACACCTGTGGGAACGTCGTTGCCATACCCTATCCATTTGGGATCGGAGCTGGATGTTTCCTGCAAGAATGGTTCGAAGTAGTTTGTCATGATAACCGTCCGTACCTAAGGAAATATTACGAACAACAATTGGGAGGTGAGGTGCTACTTGCGTTGCTAGATGATCACACCATAGCAATAAACGCCAACAATTCAAAGGCTTCCGTATGCGGGGAAGACGAGAAAGGCGTACAGCTCGCCAGTAATTTGTCGGGGAGCTCCTTCTTTTACCATCCGGAAAGCAAAGTCGTGTTTGTTGGCTGTGGTGGAGCCAAGCTCTCCACAACTCAAAGTACTCAACAGTCTGGAACTACTATTATTCAGACTACTATTACTGCTGAATGCACAGCAACTTGTGATCGGCAGAAAAGCGTACTTAATGGCTGCAATGGTGTCAAATGTTGCCAACTCCCTATTCCATTGGATAATATCCAGCATTTCGATTTGAACGTCTCGAATTTAGCGACCAAAAACGATTCTTGTGGATATGTTTCTTTCGGGAGCTTTCCGACAAACTCGTTCTCTTCTTCGTATCCCTCTGAAGATCTTGTCGTTGTGTTGCGTTGGGCGATTCAGCCCTGGACCGGCCTGGATTATGGACAGTTTTCTAAATATTGCGTTCCGTCTAGTTATTATGAAGGGTATTATGATTGTCGATGCTCAGAGTGTGAAGAAGGGAGCCCATACATTCCAAATGGATGCCAATTAGGTATATATGCTTCTAATTTCTCAAAGAGAGAAGGGGAGATCTATTAGCTTCTTTATGTGATTTTTATTTAACAATCTTGGTTGGAAATTAATTACCAGGTCGCTCCAATAGCCCCCAGTGCATGCCTAAATCAAGAAGAAAGTTAATTATGCTTGTAGGTGAGTTGATTCTTTCATTCTGCCCTCTGCTTCATATATATTGTTTTCCAGCTTTACTTTGAACACCCCTTGGGTATTTAATTTGTTTATATAAACTTGTTTGAAAGCTGTAATACATCTAGATTTTGTCTACACGTGGTTTATAATTGCATCTGCATCAATATACACGTGGTTTATAATTGCATATGCATCAAACTTTGCTTTTCAAATGCAGTTGGAGGGACAATCTTGGGGATTTTATTTCTTGCAACAGCTAGCCTTTTATTGTACAAGAAAATCAGCAAAAGAAGAGATAGAAAGCTTAAAGAGAAATTTTTCAGACGCAATGGCGGTCTATTGTTGCAGCAGCAAATGTCAGTTGACCAAAATATTGTTGACAAGGTAAGGCTTTTTAGCGCAATTGAGTTGGGCAAAGCTACTGATTCCTTCAATGAAAATAGAGTACTAGGCCATGGTGGTCAAGGTACGGTCTACAAAGGCATGTTAGGTGATGGAACAATAGTAGCTGTTAAAAAGTCAACATTGGCTGACCAAAATCAAGTGGAGCAGTTTATTAACGAAGTAGTTATTCTTTCACAAATCAATCATAGGAATGTGGTTAAGTTATTAGGTTGTTGTTTGGAGACAGATGTTCCTTTACTAGTTTATGAGTTTATACCCAACGGAACCCTATACAATCTTATTCATAACGAGACTAGTGAACTTTTCATGTCTTGGGATATGCGCTTAAGAATTGCAGCAGAGATAGCAGGAGCATTGGCTTACTTGCACTCGGCAATTTCTACTCCTATTTATCATAGAGATATCAAATCAAGCAATATCCTTTTGGACGAGAAGTACAATGCAAAAGTGTCTGACTTTGGAATTTCGAGGCACATTACGATCAACCAGACTCATTTAACCACCATGGTGAAAGGAACATTTGGTTATTTGGATCCAGAGTACTTTTGGTCACACAAATTTACTGAAAAAAGTGATGTTTATAGTTTTGGAGTTGTACTTGTTGAACTCTTAGCTAGACAAAAGCCAATATCTTCAGATCACAGCAAAGTGGAAGGTAGCTTAGGCTTAGCTGCTTCGTTTCTTATATCCATAGAAGAAGATAAACTCAACATGATTCTTGATAATCAAATTATGGATTCAACTTCAGAAAAACAAGTCAAAGCGGTTGCTATACTTGCTCAACGTTGCTTGAGCTTGGATGGAAGAAAAAGGCCCACCATGAAAGAAGTAGTGATGGAACTTGAGAGTATCAAAATTTCTAACTTGCCTTCGGTGGTACAAACAAACTATCAAGAATCAAAAGACGCTGAGATAAAGCTTATCTTTTCTGATGGTATTTCCACATCGACAACTGCAAATGATATGACTGAATCCTCTTCAAGTGCTTACCCTTTGTTGTCCGACACTTTCTAATATCAAAATTGGTCGAATATTTTATTATGTCAATTTTAATATTCAATTTTCATTGTTTCATAGTTATTTTGCAAGTTTTGGCTTGTAGTTTAAAAAATTTGTTTTATTCTTGAGTTGAAAAAATAAAAATGACTATTGTACAAAAATAGTTTGTAATAAGTTCGGTTGAAAATATTGTTTAGAGTTTTATTTATTTATTTAAATATGTTTACTTAATCTTATTTATTCGTAATTTCTTTGTTTATTTTTAATTTCTAACTTTTAATTTTAATATGTTGATATTTTAGTATTCTAATTCTCTAGTTTTTATTTTCTTAATTTTGTCACTTTTTTAAATTTTTGGCCAAAATAATTATATGGTCACTAAATGAGAAGATTAGTTTACGAAATATTTTTGATTAAACAAAAATAGTAATCAATAATATTTTTTTTTTGAACAAAATAGTAATCAATTTATTTTGTAAATTAGATTCATTAGTTGAAGAAAGATTTATTGAGAGAGGAAATGGCTTTAGGAGGAAAAAATGAAACGACATGACAACAAGTGGGAGAGCTAAATTAGGCATGGATTTTACTTTATAATATACTAGTCTTTTCCCCTAGTGATGTATGGAAAGTGAAACATAATTTTATGTAGACGTAATGTGTAAAATAATTGAAATAAGTCTCATTAGATTAATAATGTAAGTATCCAACAATTTAAGAAAAGACAATTACACAATATATTAATTGATTTTTTTGGGTCAAAATATTAATTGAATTCATAATACATAATTTAAATAGTGTAGTACCCATGTAATACATAGGAGAAATGAGTATTTTTTTATTGTTTATTATTGTTAAAGATAAATTTTGACAATTAATGTGGGGGATAAAAGATAAATATATTTTTCGTATTAAATTTCCAGCATTGATTACAACATTTTTTTTTTGTAAAATATAATAATTTTAGAAAGAAAAATCATGAGTCATGTAGATTGATATATTTTCATCATTTATCTTTTTAATGTAACAGATTAGTTTTTTCCTTTCTAATTTACAAATTAGTCTTTCACTTTTTAAGGTACAACAAATTAATCATGTAATATATAATAACTAATAGTAGACAAAAAACACGTGGTATGATTATAGGCATGGTTCTACATCATACATGGCGGCCAAATAACAAATAATTAACGATATGTGGTAGACAATGAGAGGTAAAAAATTGAAATCAAAATTGAAATCGGTCGGGTTGTTACTTTATATGTGTTATTATTTTATACGATTTTGATTTCGCAAAATTATAAGACGCCAAAAACAATTCAATTAGACAATCAATTAAAAAAAATGTAGGTCCAAAATTGCCCAGGGACATCCCTAACGGTGGATGTGACTCAAAATGGTTATTCAGGTGAGGTGACTTTAATTGGCCTCTCTTGCATTTCTCTTTGGTGGTTTTTAATTTTTTTCTTGCCATCATGGTAAAAGATCGTGCAGCGTTACCAGCAAATTGAAGGGGTTTTAATTTAATTCTTGATATCATGGTAAAAGATCTAATATTGTCTTCAGCACATTAACGGGACTATTCAAATTTGTTAAACGAGGAGAACCATTTCGGCCTGTTTGAATTTGTTTTTCTTAATTAGAAACTACTTTGTTTTTGCAATGGATGTTTGAATTGAGTTTAAAATAAATTTAAAAATTTTAAAAGAATTTAATTTCATAAGCTATTATTTTAGGTTAAAAAAAGCTAAAAAGGTAAATATTTCAACCAAATATATTTTACAAGATTATATAAAATGTATATATATATATATATATAAAAAATATTTAGGTGTTCTAAAAACACTATTTAAGTGTTAATCATAGCAACCTGACATTAGCTAATGTGACAAAAACTCTCTTCTATATAATGTACGAGGTTAAGCCATGAGAGTAGACTATAATTTTTTGGGGATATTTCTTGCCAAAAATATTGTGATTTCAAAAGAGGGACGAACCTTCACTTTAAGGACATGTATATTACACATTTGAGGATTAAAAGAAATTCTGTGCCTATTTTAAGGGCATGTATGCTGCACATTTGAAAAGGATAAAATGCACCAGACCCTCTTGTGATCTATTACAAGTGCACAATACCCTTTGTGGTGTGATCTACCACAAGTGCATGACACCCCTGTGGTGTCAAAAGTCCTACAACAAATCCCTGTGGTGGGCAAAAGTTCTACACGTACCTCTTATTGTCTAGACATCCCTAACAGTGTTAAAAATTTACAATAAAAAGTCGTTAATAACCTTGTCGCATGCACCATTGCTTTCGCTACCTGCAAGAGGTTTCCATGGAAACAGGCGAAACTGCATCAATCAACTCTTCAAATCATTCTTCTTTGTGTCTAAAAGTCATATCATATTGAATTATTGGCCGGTGAATTGCAGCTTCTTAGTTTCACATTACTGATCTTCCAAATGTGGGGCAGGGTTACATTAAAAAAAAAGGAAGAAAAAAATCGAAGAGCAATTTTCGTTGAATTCTTGTTGTTTTATTCTAGTTATTACTGTGTTTTTGTAAAATTATTTAGCTTTCACTAACGTTGTCGTCAAAATCATTATAACATTCACAAATAAATTATTTTAAATCCACTCTCATAGCCAGGTTTCTATAGCAATTGCTCTTCGGTAGGCACTTTTGTCCATCTAAAATATTTGCAAATATTTTTTGTTCTCTTTTGTTGATTGTGTAAAATTATCGAACATCTCTTATCGTCCATGATGAGTTATAACTTTAGATTCAGATCAATTGTGATTGTAATGTAGGTAACATTGGTTCAGGGATTTTTGATTTTATGTAGGTGTTTGAGTGAGAGGGGTTTATTATCACATTGGGGTGTTAAAAGAAAATTGAATGAGTAAGTAAGGTTATTAATGTCTTTTTGTTGTAAATTTTTAACACCGTTAGGGGAGTTTTAGACGGGAGGGGTGTACGAGGAACTTTTGTTCACTACAGGGCCTTATTGTGAGACTTTTAGCACCATAAGGGGTGGTTTTGTACCCTTATGGTAGACCATAAGGGAGTCTAGTGCACTTTACCACATTGAAAACTTCAAGACATACCGTGTCAATTTTAAATTAAAATTATAACAGAATAATATTCATTTATAACAAATCACAAGGAAATAAGTATTGCTTATTGTTTTTCCGGAGACTCTTTCCTATTTGTCTTTTTCTATTATATGAGTAGAATTAAAATTTGTTATTGACATTAAACGGGTATAATGCATTTACACTATGTTTGGATTCAAAGGGGAGAGTTTCATAAATAAAAGGAAAGGAAAGTATTATAAAGGAAAGGAGAGGAAAGAATTAATTTTTGTTTGGATTAAAAAAACTTTTACAAAGGAAAGGACAATAAAAGATTGTAGATTTATCTTGTTTGGATTAGGAAGGAAATGGAAGGGAAGGACTAATTTTATATTGAAATGGACCTTCTACCTTTTTTTTAATTTTATATTTAAACATAAGGAGAAGGATAAAAAAATCATTATAAGAAAAATTAATTCCTTGTTCTCTATTTTCCCCCAAATGAGGAGAAATCATTCATATCCCTTCTTATTCCTCTCCATATCTCTCAAACCCAAACAAAAGAAGAAATGTAAAAATTCTTCGAATCTGTTCCATTCCTTCGATTTCCCTCAATCTAAACAAGGGGTTAAAGATTTGCATGGATTCTTTGACTCATAATGCAAATTATAAGGTACACCTTCAATAAAATATACCATCATCTATGTGGTGCCTCAGGCATGTTTGTTCAGTATTCATAAATTGTTTGTCCAATAAAATTCACAAAAACATCTATACATGAAAATAATTACATATATTTGTTCAGTATTCATAAGCTATTTCTCCAATAAAATCCACAAAAACATCTATAAATAAATACAGTCATAGATGTTTATTCAAAATAAAAAGACTATTTATTTAATATTCATAAGTTATTTGTTCCAGTAAAATCTACAAATCATCACAATATTTGTTGACAAGGTTTGTTCAATAAAATTAACAGATCATGTTTGTTCAATACTAATAAGCTGTTTGCTTAATACATTTACAGCCGCAACTGCGCGTTGTACTGTACTTCTGCAAGTGCACGGTATAAGTTCCCGACTCATAATTGGTCATGCAAGGAATTGAAATATTCAATTTGATATTGGTCTTTGGAATTGAATTTTATGGTCAATGGTCTTGAGTAATGTATAAGCTTCAAATAATTAATTTATATCTAAAACTGCCTTCTGGGTGTTCTATCTCATCTTGAGAAACTCTCCAACCTCGCTCCACCTAAGGTTTCCCTTGGTTTTTCAGGTGGTCAGACCAAGCTCGTGACACTTTTATGGGCTGGCCCCCCCTGGTGGCTCCTCCTTCACATGGTCCTTTCACATCTTAGTTTTTCTTTGTGTTTTATGTGCCTGCTTTGGGTTTATCTTTATGCCGGAGTTTGGATCTTGTTCCGCGTCGCTTTATCCTGTTAGATCTAAGCTTCTTTGGCAAGGTTATTGGCCTTCTTTTCCCTTTTGCATGATTTTGGCATCTTTTCTCATATCTGGACCTTTATATTTTATCTTTTCAAGATCTGATTTGCTTGTCTCTTGTAATGGAGGTCTTTGGTCTCTTGGTTTGTTTCGGTGACAAGGATTGGCAAAAACCCCAAATGATGTGCTTGGTTTCTTTCATCATGTTGCCTAAGCCATTAGATGCCAAAAGCCTTGCCCTTTGTTGCTTTGGATCCTTTTTTTTTGTCATGATTAGAGAGGTGAGAAGGTGGATTTTACTACCACTTATTCAAGCCAAGTGCCTAAGGGTTTGTCTCTTCTCTTGGGATGTTTAGACCATCTAGGTTGTGTTCTTCCATTGCCTAACCTTTATTCGGGCTTGTGAGTCTTGCAAAACTCACCATCGTTTGGTTCCGTCTTATTCCCTTGGACACTACAAATATTTCTTCACCTAATCTTGATTTGTTTAAGCAGTAGTATGTGTTGGCTTTCTTGGTATCTTTGGAGTTGTGCTTGTGTAATGCCGAGGTGAGTTTCTTTGTGGCTAATGGGAGTTTGCAATAGCTTTGCCAGTCCGTCAATGTGCACCGGAGTAACCTTTGTGTTGTGTTAGTCTAGATCTAAGGTTTGGTTGTGTTCGAGTCTGTTGGCTTTTTTAGCCCTTTTGCTTGTTTTGTTTCTGGGCTTTAGCCCACTATGTTTCTTGTGTCTTTGTTTCCTTAACTAGGCTTTAGCTTGTTGGCCCATTTATCTTGCCTGGTCTTGTGTCATTACCGGGAAACTTATATCGTGCACCCATAGGTGCACAGTGTAACATGTACCTACGGCTATAAATGTACTGAACAAACAATTTATCAGTACTGCACAAAGATGATTTGTGAATTTTATTGAACAAACAGCTTACGAATACTGAACAAATAGTCTTTTTATCTGAACAAACATCTCTGACTGTTTTTATGTATAGATATTTATTAATTGTACACTTGTCAACAGATATTGTGATGATCTGTAGATTTTACTGGACAAACAGTTTATAAATACTGAACAAATAACCTTTTCATTCTAAACAAATAGCTTATGAATATTGAACAAATAGTCTTTTTATTCTGAACAAATTTCTGTGACCGTTTTTATGTATAGATGCTTGCCAATTTTACACTTGTCAACAGATATTGTAATGATTTATAGATTTTACTTTATAAACAACTTATGAATACTAAATAAATAGTCTTTTTATTTTGAACAAACATCTTTGATTGTTTTCATATATAGATATTTTTGCGGATTTTACTGGACAAATAACTTATGAATATTGAACAAACATCTGTAACTGTTTTCAAGTATAGATGTTTTTACAAATGTTACTAGACAAACGACGTACACCATACTTTGTGCTCCTGTAGGTACATGATATAATTTGTGATCATTACCGTCCTTTCGTTTTTGAAGTGGACTGGTTGTAATTGTTGCTTCTAAACACGCCCACTGTGTTTCTTATGTCTTTGTTTCCCTAACTAGGCTTTAGCTCGTTGGCCCATTTGTCCTGTTTGGTCTTGTGACATTACCATCCTTTCGTTTTCAAAGTGGACTCATTGTAATTGTTGCTTCTAACCAAGGAAATCTCTGTTTAGACAAAAAAAAATTTATTTTATTCTTTTCACTAGCCAATGGCAAAAAGGCATGGTGGACACGGATAAACTTTACCACAGAGTGAAACATCAATTCAATGTGGCAGATCCACATTAGTCGTTTTCAAAAATTGGGTAGAGATATATAAATATATTACTGCCACACCCGTGTGATGTACAGGGAGCAACACATGTGACTGGATATATTAAAACTATAAAGTTTTTACATCTTATTAAATAATTATTGAAACAATTATATAATATGGAATTAATAAAATAACAATGATATATATAAAGAAAGAGCATAATATTAATTAAATTAAAATATTTAATACATGAATAGAACTAAATAAATGATAAAAAATAAAAAATGACCTAAGAATGGACATATTTAATTAAATGATAAATAATTATGGAGAGCTTATCATATAGAGTGTCAATTGGCATCATGAAATTACAACTAATTTTGCTTTATTATATAGTATAGATACTAGTTTTTTTAGTATACGTGCTTTACAAAACCTTATATGGTCATGTGAGAATATATACTATTTTTCAATTTACATTAAGTTTAAAATATAAAATTAAAATCTTTTTTAATTATTTTGTAAATGTATGGAAATTTTAAAAACTTCATCTTTTTCTTAACAATTTTATATAAAATTTGTAATTACTTTTGTATAACTTTTTTTCTTCGTTATCTTGATTTAATAAAATGTAATATGAATTTTTTTATTTTTAATAATATATTTGGGATTGTATTTACATTTTTTTTATAATCTTTTCTTTCTTATATTATTTTTCTTTATTTAATAAATTTCTCAGTAAATATTATATAAAACTCCAAACATAGATGTAAAATACTAAACTAAAAATACTTTTTTATTTTTCAGTAATTTTTATTAAACCATTATTTTGTCATTTTTTTATTGTCTTACTTGAAATTGGTAGTTAGGTACCTTTTATAATTTTTTGTTTTCTCTCTTTTTCTTCGCTTAATTATATTGATAAATTATTTTGCCAAGTTTGGTTTATGATTCACTTGTTGTTGTTATATTTCTTGTCTTATGCTTGGAAATTAATGACTTTTTCAATCTAGACATTACTATCTGTGTAATTTATATTATCTCTTATATTAACTTACGATGCATCCAAAGAGCTCTATACCATTTGAAATTTAAGTTTATATATATAATAGTATATAGATAGGTATGTAATGATATAGATTATATGTTGTACATATAATAGATCTCGAACTTATAGATTTTGATTTAACTTTGTGCATAATAAATGGTCAAGTGTAATTAGTTGATCCACTATTCAAACTATATGATGAGGTCTCACAATATTAAATTTATTAAATCTCCAAAGTGAATGGATTTATTGAAATTTTTTGTATCTTTTATACTTTTTTACAAAAATTCTTTAAATTTGATTTTCTATGTGAATTGTTTTCTTATGATAGCTTGAGATCTTCGTATATTTTATTTAATAAATATTTAAAATTAGAGAAGATAATTGGAGCTATGTTCTTTAAGTCATATATTATTAGCAGTTTAACAATAGGAATTACATTGCATATTTTTTAAAACAACATAAATCGATTTAAACAATGACAATTAACTTGAAAAGAAGAAAAAGAAAATAGTGAAAATTGTAGCACACATTTTTCTCATTTATTAGTATTAAGTAGTAATTATTTCAAGAGTAATTAACAAAAATGGAGCACATAAATATGAAATGTGATACCTCCTAAAACATGACACATGACAAAATCTAAAACATTCTAAGGGTATGCTTGAATTGGCTTTTTTTTTTTTAAACAAAAAAATGCGTTTTTCAATAGCTTTTGGAAAATAATTTTTATAGAAGCTAAAAATTTTGTATTCTAAAAAAAGTTGTATTTGAGTTTTTTTAAGAGTTTTAACTTTTTGAAAGCCAAATCAAATAGTTATTGCAAAAATATTGTAACTTTTTTTTAAAAGTACCTTTTAAAACAAAAAAAACTAATTTAAAAAGGTCCTAAAACATGAGTTATAACATTATAACTATTATATAAAATAAATAAATTATAATTGATCTATGACTCCATGTGTATCGCACTAGTCATATACTAGTTGTCAACTAAAGTCCTTTCATTTCTCACCCGTAAATTCTTATCCGAACAAATGAAAATTGAATTTTCTTCTATTATTGTGATTTTGTCCTACACTTTATTTTCTTTTTCTTTCAATTTCCTCCATAATCCAAAAGCTTTGACAGTTGACTATTTGTATCCGCGTTGTGGAATTTCTCTTTCTTTTCCGCTTTGGTATCTTGCTTTCATGCATATCGATCAACAGAGGGTTGGAATGGTTCTAGTCTGCATATCGTGGCTTCTCTTTAATTTTATAACACACACACACACACACACATATATATATAATTAGAGCAGTGTGGACTATGGGGCGTAGGCAGGGCCTCGGCCCCCTGAAGCTTCAAACAAAATATATCTTAGCCAGTGTACGTAAAATCTTTTAAATTTATTTTCATGGCCCCATTAATTTCTTTTTCTCTCTCCTTTTCTTTTATCTGAACTTTTCCTCACTTTTTTAAAATAACTTTTTCCTATGTAGATAATGTTTTAATATACACCCACCCCACTGTACACCCAAACAGCATTGCACACCCACTTTAATGTGAGATTCATGCGCTCGTAGCTAATAATTTTTGAGGTGCGCGAGGCTTATTAGGAAAAAAAAATGAACAGATCCGATCTGTGCGTATGTGTGAGCTGTCGTGAGTTTGTGTGTCGTGAGAGTGGCGTCTGTGTGCGTGAGTGTGTGTTAGCGTGCGTTTGTGCAGCTGATGTCGTGTCTGTGTGTGTGAACAGATAGAGGTGACGAAGGAGATGGAGTGTGCTCTATCGCGCTGCTGAGGGCTGTGTGCGAGTTGTGTGTGTTCTTTGTTCAGGAGCTGTGTGCAACGTGCAGAGAAGATAATATGAAAAAAAAAAGAGAAAAGTTTCCAAACTAACAACTCTTAAAAAGGAGTTTTTCAAAATAATATGTTTGCCAAATCAATTTGACAACTAATTTTGTCAAACCATTTAGCGCGGCGATAATTTCTTTCCCACTAGTTAGTCTAAACAATTTTCTTTTTAGCAGGCAACCATTTGGCACCTATGAATATATATATATATATATATATATATATATATATATATAATGTTATGAGCTTGTAATTTTGTCTCTTTTTTGGACACCTAACCATTTAGCATCAAAATTAATTTTTTTATGAGATGTAACAAATTTATTCATCATATAATGTTCTTAATACCACAATACAATCTAAGTATAGGTTTGGTAAGCTATCGATAAACTATTTTGCAAAAAGTGCAAAAAAAATAGTAACAATGTTTTGCAAAAAAAGAAAAAATTGGTGTCTAATAGTTAGACGCCTTTAAAAAATTTAAAAAAAGGTGGTGCAAAATTTTTAGGTGCCAAAAAAAAAATCATAAACAACCTAACGTTGGCAACTACCAAAAAAAAAAAGAAAGAAAGAAAAAAAAATCAGGTGCCGATGCCTTTAGAAAAATAAAGAAAAAATTCAAATTGATTTTTACATGATCTCAGCGCGAGATACACATATTCTACCTCTTCATTTATCTTTTGAAGATAATTATTAATCTTTCCGATATATCTCTTTTTCTCCCTTTGCCAACTATGAAATGAATTAACGCTTAACCACTTTCTTCTCTTATATAAACCCTTTCCTCCCTCAACTCTCTCATCAGAAAATAGAAAAACAATCTCCCATAAGAAAAAATGAATATCTTCATTCTTTATATTGATTGAGAAAAAGTTGGATAAAAACAAACAAAAAATAAAAAAAATAAATAAATTGAATGGGAACTAAGGAAAAAAGGAAATTTAGATTTTTGCCAAATGATTTGGCAAAAGTCTTCGGTGCCAAAAAGTTAGTTGCCAAATGATTGGGCAAAAGTTAATTTTTTCTTATTGGCCACCATGTTCATATGAGTTTTTCTTTAATTATAATAAAATATCATTTGAAATATAATTAATTGATTAAAGTATAATATAATATAAAATATGATTAGTTATAAACTTTCAGATAAAAAAATTTATATTGAATCCGGTGGAATGCACGAGATCAAAAATAATATTAGTTACTCTTTATTTTCAATTCCCTCCATATTCCAAATTAAAACATTGACCAGTTGTATCCGCGTTGTGGAATACTGGAATTGACGTCGCTCTTATGCATATCAACAAAGAGGATTGACGAAGACAGAATGACTACGACGGTTGACCAAGGAAATCAGCCTCAGTTTCAATAAATTTATAAGAATGTGAAAAGAAACTCTCTGTTATAAGCAAACACAAGAAATGGGGCCTCATTTTTAAATTTCATAGGAGTTTAACATACAATTTTAGTAGATTAAAAAAAAAAGAAAAAAAAAACTAACGATTAACCCATATGAACATTAACTAGCGAGAGAATGCAGTACTAACTAGTTGCTCTGTGATTTGTCTACTCTCTCCCTATTTATTTAATTTTATCGAGGCCTAAGCCTAAGGTATCGTCTTTTCAAGAGGAGAAAGAAATTTATTCAAGAAGTTAGTTAACCTTTTAAAGGATCCAATGTAATGCATGAGTTGCGTTAATATCCAATTATCCACCATCAAGAGAAAAAAACGCACAACACCAACTTATGAATTACCGAATAAACACTCATTTCATCAATGTGGGAAATTACGTACATACGTGCACGTATTTTAGAAGACTAGAATTTGAATTGTCTTAGGGGACTTTATGGCTGGGTCTGGGTAGACTTGACTGCAACTACAATAAGACAAACCGAATAGATGTATTTAATTCTCCTCCTTAAGTGTCCACATAAGTTCCATTGCCAGGACATTTCAGTTTCTTTACAGCCTGAAAAAGATAAAGACTATTACCAAGTCATGACCCTCAAGCACTTGTTGCAGCTAATCTGGTGTCTGTGGCTAATAGAGCCATTAGTGGCAACAAGCCCATCTCTTGCAAAGCCAGGTTGCAAGGATACTTGTGGGAACAACGTTACCATTCCATATCCGTTTGGGATTGGGCGTGAATGTTTCCTGGATGAATGGTACGAAGTAGTTTGTCGCAATAACCGACCGTACTTGAAAAATTATTCTGAACGTGAAGAATTCGGTGCAGAGGTGCTGGATGTGTCACTGGATGATCTTAGTGTAGCCGTAATTGCCGATAATACGAAGGTTCGCGTATGCGAGGATGGCGAACATATCCAGCTTGCAAGTAATTTGTCTGGGACCCCTTTTTCTTACGAGTATAACAACGAGGCCATGCTTGTTGGCTGTGGTACTGTCATGCTATCCTGGCGTCGAAGTATTCGTGCAGGGATTCAAAGTATTACTCGTGAACTGAATCGAAGTAGTACTTTAGGATGTACACCAACTTCTTGTGATCATCAGAACAAAAGGTTTGATGCTACTTGTAAAAACGGCGTCAATTGCTGCAAATTCGATTTGGGTGCCACCGGTGCGCAGCATCTCAATTTGAGGGTCTCTAGTGATTCAGAAAGCACAGACAATTTATGCGTATCCGTTTTGTTCGGGACATATGAAAGCAAGTACTCATCAATCTATTCTCCGGATCCATCTGAAGAAGATCTACTGGGGGTTTCAAAGACCGTTGTGTTATTGCGATGGTGGATTGCAGAGGGGATGCGCTCGGAAGTGGATTTCCAAAAGGATCCAAATTGCTACTTTTTGACTTCTATTGGAGGGATTGTTTGCAATTGCCCAACTGGCTCAAGAGGGACCCCGTATCTTCTTAATGGATGCCAAGGTATATATGCTTCTAATAATTTAATTTAATATACACTAGTTTAATTTAATTTAGTTACCAACCAGAGAGAAGCTGAGTATAGAGTGTGTGCATGCGATTTTAGTCTAACACACCGTCCTTGGAATTAGCAGTTTCCGCGCCGAAATCAGAAAAAAATAAAATTTTGCTTGCCGGTACGTTTGATTCCTTCCATTCTACTTTAGTTTTACTCTTTTTGCAACTTAGGGCCTGTTTAGAGCTTGCTTGGCCCAATTTGTTTTGCAAATTATAATCTCTTAGAAAAAAGTACTCATTACATGTTTTTTACTATTTGTATTTTGTATTTGTTTAGATCTTATTATAAGACACTTATCTTATTTGACAACTTATGTAAAAAAGATTATTTGTTATCAGCTTATTATAAGATACTTATAAGATACTTTTCATAAGATATCTTATTTGTAGTTATAAAAAATAAGTTGGGTTTAGGGTATTTATATCTTATCTTATATCTTATCAGTTAAAAAAATTAAAAATAAAAATTTAAAAATTTAAAATTTTAAAATTAAAAAATTAAAAAAATTAAAAAATTTAAAATTAAAATAAAAAATTTAAATTAAAATATTAAAATTAAAATTAAAATAAAAAATAAAAAATTAAAGATTAAAAAATTAAAATAAAAAATTTTAAATTAAAAAATAAAAATTTAAAAATTTAAAAATAAATAATAAAAATGTTAAAAATTAAATATTAAAAATTAAATTTCAAAAATTTAAAAAATAAAAATTAATTAATATTTATATTTTATAGTTTATTATTTAATTATAAAATTAAAATATCATGAGTCAGATGATATCATTATTATTTAAGTAATTTATAACAGCATTTTAGCTAACAAACTAAATAGTCTTCTTGTATCAGACGTTTATTTCTTATAAGACACTTATCAGATTTAAGATTTCAGATAAGACTATTCCAAATAGGCTAGTAGTTTATAAGTCCCAAATAAGTTAAGTTAATTTACTTTTAGCACCTGACATATTATATTGTGCATACAATTAATTAGAAGCTGTACATCTAGAGTTTCTCTGCACGTGTATGTTGTATGGCATAACACCGTTAATGAAAATGCACAAGAATGAAAAGAAAATTGAGACACAACCAGAACCACCATTTGAATTAAAATGAATAGCAACCATGATGAAAGCAAAGCAAAGTCACCAAATACACACACACACACACACACACACACATATATATATATATATATATATATAATATACACAAAACATACATACATACATACACACGTACATAAATGTATATTTTATTAATCTTTTGGTTTAGATACTATACACATCACATTTTGCTTTTCTAAATGCAGTTGGTGTGACAAGCTTTGGAATATTGTTTCTTGCAACGGCTTGTTTCTGGTTGTACAAGATAATTAGGAAAAGAATTGAAAGAAAACTCAAAGAGAAATTCTTCAAACGAAATGGTGGTCTATTGTTACAACAACAACTGTCTGTTGATGAGAATCTGGTTGACAAGGTAAGACTTTTCACCTCAAATGAGTTGGACAAAGCTACTGACAACTTTAATCAAAGTAGAGTGCTAGGCCAGGGAGGACAAGGTACTGTTTACAAAGGCATGTTAGCTGATGGGAAAATTGTAGCAATTAAAAGGTCAAAATTAGCTGACGAGAACCAAGTGGAGCAATTTATCAATGAAGTCGTTGTTCTTTCCCACATCAATCATAGGAATGTGGTTAAGTTATTAGGGTGTTGTCTAGAGACGGAAGTTACTTTGTTAGTTTATGAGTTCATATCAAATGGAACCCTATATGACTTAATTCATAATGAGAGTGATGAATTTCTCATGACATGGGATATGCGTTTAAGAATTGGTACAGAGGTATCAGGAGCATTGGCTTACTTGCACTCAGCAACTTCCTTTCCTATCTATCATAGAGATATCAAATCAAGCAATATTCTTTTAGATGAGAAATATAAGGCAAAAGTGTCTGATTTTGGAATTTCAAGGTTGGTTACAATTGACCAGACTCATTTAACTACCATGGTGAAAGGAACATTTGGTTATTTGGACCCAGAGTACTTTCGATCAAACAAATTTACTGAAAAAAGTGATGTTTACAGTTTTGGTGTTGTACTTGTTGAACTCCTAACTAGAAAAAAGCCAATATCTTCGAATCATAGCAAAGTGGAAGGTCGCCTAGGCTTAGCTGCATGGTTTCTTGCATCCATGGAAGAAGATGAACTCAACATGGTTCTTGATAATCAAATTATGGATTTAGCTTCGGAAAAACAAGTCGAAGCGGTTGCTATACTTGCTCAACGTTGCTTGATCTTGGATGGAAGAAAAAGGCCCACTATGAAAGAAGTAGCTATGGAACTTGAGAGTATTAAGATATCTCACTTGTTTCCAATGGTACAAACAAATTCTCAAGAATCAAAAGACGTTGAGATGGAGCTAGTAATCTTTTCTGATGGTATTTCCACATCGAGAACTGCAGATGATATAACTGAATCGTCTTCAGGTGCTTACCCTTTGTTGCCCAACACTTTTTGATGTCAAAATTTTTCGAGTATTGTATTATGTGAATTTTAATATCTAATCTTCACATAGTTATTTTGCAAGTTTAGACTTGCAGTTTAACAAAGTCGCTTTACTCTTGGGTAAAAATTACTATTATACAAAAATAGTTTGTAATAAATTTGGTTAAAATTATTGTTTAGAGTTCTATTTATTTATTTATCTATTTATTTAAATATATTTACTTAAATTTGTTTTTTCTATTTCTACCTTTTAACTACAAAATTTTGATAATTTAACATTTTACTTTTTTAGTATTTATTTTCTTAACTTTGTTTTAAATTTTTAAATTTTTATTTTTTGAAATTTTTAATTTCTTAATTTTTTATTTTTTTATTTTTAACTTAAATTTGAAACGTGGATAGTAAATTGAGTTTTTTTTAATTTTATTATGAAAATTAAGATTTTTAATTTTTCAAAAAAACCAAAACAACCGATAACAAACCAGATATATAACAAAAAATTGATTGATTTATTTCAAATATAAATCAACTAACTTTAATTTAGTTGGATATATGATCAAAACTAAAAGGGTAAATTACCCCAATGGTCCCTTATCTTTGCCTCTCGTAATATTCTTAGCTCTTACCTTTTATTTGTGACAAGTTAGTCCTATAACTAATATTTTTGTGTTGTCGTTAGCCCCAAGTTGATTTTCCATTAGAAAAGCACATTAAATATCACATGCCTCTTGCATGCCAAGGTTAGTATCGCCAAAACACATTAAAATTTATTTTTCCAAAGTTAAATTACAGCAATCATCCTTTATCTTTCATTTGCGACATTTTAGTCCCGTAACTAATAGTTTTGTGTCGCTTGTGTCGCTGTTAGTCCCAACTTGACTTTTCATTAAAAAAATATAAAAACAAATCACGTGCGCCTCACACGTATCGTATTTTTGCTTTTTTGCCAAAGCTAATATTATCCAAATGTATTAAAAACTATAAAAAAAATTCCTTAAAAATCACAAAATAAAAAAAAAAAATTTATGTAGCCCAAAACCCACAAATAGATGCACACGAACACATACTCGATATCAAGTAGACAGGGCTATCTTTTTCTTAATACTCATTAACCCCTATCTTAGGCTAACTCTAACAAAACCCTAAAACAACAAAGACCCTTTTATTTAGAGAAATGTTAGTGCTAATGTGCTCTAATAATTCCCTTATTTAATCCCCTAAACCTTGGGTGTTCTTTCAACCTCAAACCAAAACACCCATATGTAGGACGAGTTTTTCCATCCCCAAACCCTATCCCTTAAATCCCATCCCATAGCTACAAATTGCTATGGTCATGAAGGTCTTAAGAAATAAGGGATCTGTTGGAATGAAATTAAAATAGATATTCCTTAAACTGAGTGATTGAGAAAAAATAGGAGAACTATTGGAGTATAACTAAAAATAAAAATCTTAAAATATAAGAAAATAACTCAAATCACTTAAATTTGGAAAAATAAGAGGGGAATTGTTGGAAACAGTCTTATATAATATTATGGTGAAGTATTTGGTGGAGAGTTGTGTTAAAGGTCTTGAAAGGGAAGGGAGGCAATGAAAAAGGTCAAGAAGGTGGGGCGGATGATGAGGTGAGAGTGCTTATAATAAGGATAAATGTACCAAAGGTAACCGAAGGGGGTGTGTTGGTGGTTTTGCCAATGTATAAGTCGACATCTTGGAGGAGATAGAGATTGAGGTGGAGGCGATGCCATGGGAGTATAAAAGTGCAAAGGTATTTTAAGGTAGTGGAAAGTGAAGTGACATCTTATGTTTGAGACTCTAAAAATGATCAAGGTCCAAAAGAGAGTTTCAAGTCTTTCTTTTGTGGTTCGGCAAAATAGGTTTTAATGTGTTTGGACGATATTAGGTTTGGGCAAAAAGCAAAAATGCAATCCATGTAAGGTGCGTGTGATTTTTTTGTGATTTTTTAATGAAATATTGAATAGGGACTAACAACGACACAAAACTATTAGTTACAGGACTAATATGTCACAAATGAAAGATAAGGCATGGTTAGTGTAATTAATACTTTGAAAAATAAATTTTAATATGTTTGGATAATATTAACATTGGCACGTGAAACACACGTGATATTTAACGTGTTTTTCTAACGGAAAATCAAGTTGGGACTAACGGCGACATAAAAATATTAGTTACGGGACTAACTTGTCACAAATAAAATATAAGAGTTAGAAATGTTACGAGAGGCAAAGATAAGGGACAGTTGGTATAATTTATCCAAACTAAAAGCATCCCCTACCATCCCAAGATTGAGGCCATCCACCAAGTATATAGCCAACTCAACGTGAGATGTTACGCATAACACAAACCAAATCAGAAGCTCAAATGAGAAAGCAACGATTAAAATTCTCTCATATTGACAATACTATAATGGATGAAAAGTAGATTAGCATTTTTTTTATCATGAGTTTTTTCATATTAATATGAGAAAAATCTTGATCATTTATGTTTTAAGTGTATCATTTCAGCCACTTAGTAAATTCAAGTTCAAGGAAAGAATAAATGTTTTAAAATACTTTTTTCCCCTTTCAATACCCACCTTTTATGAATTTGAATTTTATGAGTGACTGATATAATATACTTTATACATGAACAATTAAAAATTTTCTCTTATATCAATATGAAAGAACTCATGATATAATAAGTTCCTAATCCAATGAAAAGTATCATTGTGTCGGCTTCTTGCTTTTGAAACTGCGGGCTGATTTCGTTGGTCAACGGTCGTAGTGATTCTGTCTTCCCCAACCCTCTTCGTTGGTATGGACGAGAGCAAGGGAAATCCCGCAACGCGGATACAAATAGTCAATGTTTTACTTTGGAACATTAGATACCACTTACCATTATTTTTCTTATTTAAAATATATCACTTTTTACATGCATATATTTAGTTGGTAAGTTAAAAGAAGAAAGTGAATTTAAAAAAAAAAAAAGAATTTCAGTAGTTTGAATGCCAATGATGCATGCATATAGAGAATGATATTTGAATGATAAAAATAATAAGGTAGATATCTAATAGGAAGTTAGATTTTCTTGCACTTCCTAGTAGCTGGGTTCCACAAGAACATCTCCTTTCCTCCGAAACTTCGGAAGTCAACCAACCCATTACAAACCCCAACCAGATTGGTTTTTGTGGATCCGTTGCCGTTCGGTTGCGGTGGAGGGTAATGAAATGCGGATCTGATACAAAGCTTAGCCAAAAGCGGACACAGACGACGGATTTTGCTGGGAGTCGTGAAAGTACATCCCTCAGAATGTCTTCTGGGATTTTGCAAGTAGACATGGATGAATAATTTGATGATGAGGCTTTCTTTACAATCTACGAATGGGGTCTGCTTGATCGTTAAGTTGATTGATTAATTGAAGCGTATCTCTATGTTTTGCTCTTCGAATTAAGATTCTCTCATATCAACAATTTTCTTTTATTGATACGAGAAGAACATCTCAGCCATTAAAATTCACTTCCTTCGAACAAATTGCCAGTTACCTTTTCTCAAAAAGTTGATTGGAGTATTTATAATATTCAATAATGACATTGCGGTTTTTCCTAAGATGGTCGAGGGATATATATTTTTGGCCTAAACCAGGTTACTGCCCATATTATTTTTCTTACTACTGACAAGGGTATATGTTTGAATTAGTTTCCTTAATTGATACTTTCCTCGGACTAGATTTTTGAGAGGATCCGTGTGGATATGAATTTTGTTTTTTAATTAATATTAAATATAAGATACTACAAAAACTAGGAGATTCTGTAAAATTTAGGACCTTGATTTTTGATTAATTAAAATTCTTTCATATCAGGACTTTTCTCATATTGATATGATTGAAATTCTGACTAAACGTCTCAACTATCCATGTTAAAATTTTCCCCAAAAAAATTCCCCCTTCCATTATCATTTTTTTTGGAATTTATCTAAAATGAATGGTTGAAATAATTTTAATCAATACATGAATGGTTGAGATAATCCTCTTATATTAATATGAGATAAGTCTTGATGTGAGAGGATCTTGATCTGATTTTTGACTGGTTGTTCTTGTTAAGTAATTTTTGTTGTGATGGAAAAAATGAACTTACCCATCGGGAAGAAAAAGTGATACTTGCCTTTTTCTTTCTTCTTTCAGCAGAGCAAAGGAAACATGATTTTTCCTCCTTTTTTATTATTGTTTTTTTTCACATGTTTTACTTTTCTTTCGTTTTCCTTCATAATTCAAAAGTATTGACTAATCTTTTCCGCTTTTTCAAATCTCTCCTTCACATGCACCGAGAAAGAAATTGGAAATTTTTTTTTTTTTTTGTGCGAGATAGGTGAAAGTTTATTTCAAATGCAAATTGGTACAAAAAGACTATTCACAACCCCCTAAGTCAAAATAACATAAGGGAGGACTAGACTTAAGGGGCAAATTCATTTCCATGTTTTGGAATTGTTTTCCACAGCACACCATTACTGAACTTGATATTATAATAATGCAATTGCCTTTGCAACTTATAAGAATGTGATAAGAAACTTCCTATTATAAGCAAATACAAGAAGTGGGGGCCTCCATTTTACATTTTATAGGAATTTAACATGCAATTTTAGAAGAATAAGAAACAAAAAAAATTCACCAGTACGAACAGTAACCAGCAAGAGATAATGCAGTGCTTGTTAAGTTTAACATACAATTTTAGTATAAACCCCCCCCCCCCCCCAAAAAAAAACCCAAACATGAACATTATCTTTTTTTTTTTGGGTCAGGCAAATATGAACATCACCTAGCAAGAGCATTGTAGTACTAATTATTTGCTCTGTAGCTTGTCTATTCACTCCTTTATTTTATTTCTTTGAGGCCTAAGCCTAAGGTAGGATCTTTTTAAGAGGGGAAAGAAATTTATTCCAGTTAATTAACCTTTCAAACAACAGTACCAACTTTATAAATTACGAATATATACATTTATTTCACCAGTGTGGACATTACACACTTGACCGCTGACCACATACTAGAATTGGTAAACGTCTTCGGGGAGACTTTTATTAGTGTGTTTGGAACATCTTACTTTAAGCTACTTGTTTTATTGAAATTTAAAGAAATTTTGTAAAATTAAAATATTTTATTATATAGACCATGCATTATTATAGTTGTAAAAAATAAAATAGGATATATTACTTATTTTTTATAAGATAAAAAGTATAATTTCTTTTAAATTTTTATAAAATGCATGTGATAAGATATCTTAAATCTTATAATAAATATTCTCATTTCAATAAAATAAGTATTTTGAAATAAAATTATATCGGTGGGCAGACTTGACTTCAAATACAATAAGACGTACCAATTAGGTGTGTTAATTCTCCTCTAAGTGTCAAGATACATCCCATTGCCACACTTCAATTTCTTTTGCAGCAAACCTGAAACAGATAGACTATTATGAAGCCATGACCTTCAAGTACTACTTGCAGCTAATCCGGTTTCTATGGCTAATAGAGCCATTCATGGCAGCAAATCCATCACTTGCAAAACCAGGCTGCAGAGATACTTGTGGAAACGTTAGCATACCCTACCCATTTGGGATCGGACGTGCTGAATGTTTCCTGCATGAATGGTTCGAAGTAGTTTGTCACGACAACAGGCCGTACCTAAGAAAATATTCGGAACAAGAATTGGACGGAGAAGTGTTGCATGTGTTAATGGATGAATAGACTATAACAATAAATGCCAATAATTCAAAGGTTCGCGTATGCGAGGAGGACAAACAATTCCAGCTTGCCAGTAATTTGTGAGGGAGCCCTTTCTCTTACCACTCCAGCAACGAGGGCATTTTCGTCGGCTGTGGTAGCGTCATGCTCTCCACGAGTCCAACTGTTGGTCAAGAGACTCAAACTAGTAGTGTAGGATGCACACCCACTTGTGATCGGAGCCAAAGAATTAATGGTACTTGCAATGGCGTCAATTGTTGCGGGCTCTATGTGTCATCTTGGGTCTTTGCCCAGTATTTCGATTTGAATTTCTCGAATTTAGTAAGCACAAGCAATTGTTACGGATACGTTTTGCTCGGGAGGTATCAAAGCAGCTCATCAATCTCTTATTGGGATCCCTCTGAAGATCTTCTTGGGGATTCAATGCCTGTTGTGTTGACATGGTGGATTCCAGTGTGGATGCGCTCGGAATCAGTGGATTTGCAAAATAATCCAAATTGCTTCCAAGTGACTGTTGATGGAGGGCTTGGTTGTCAATGCCCAACTTGCGTAGGAGGGAACCCATACCTTCCTAATGGATGCCAAGGTATATATGCTTCTAATTTTACCTTAATTAATTGCCAACCACAGAGAATTTGAGAGTGGCAATAAGAGTGTAAGGGCTCGTCCGGATTGGGTTTTTTTTTTTTAAATATTTTTTTAATAATTTTTGAAAAAAGTGTCTTTTTTTAGAAGTTGAATTTTTTTTTAATTTCTAAGAAAGTTTAAATGAGCTTTTTTTTTTCTTCTTCAAAATTTCAGTTTTTTTTAGAAGTCAAGTTAAATAATTATTGTGAAAATAATATTATTTTTAAAAAAATACTTTTTTTTTCTTAAAAACAAAAGCCAAATCCAAACAGGTCCCAATATGTAATTTTATTCTAATACTCTCATTGGAATTAGCAGGTCGCTCCAGCGAATCTCACTGCGTGCCTAAATCCAGAAAAAAAATTCATTTTAGTTTGCCGGTAAGTTTTGATATTTTGATTCTTTCCCGCTGCTTTTTTTTTTTTTTTTCACTCTTTTGATTTCCAACTTTACTTTCGATACCTTTAAACATATTAACTCAAACATAGAAGAATGAAGAGAAAATAAGGGGATATATACAGAACCCGCCATTTGAAATTGAATAGCAATCATTACCAAAGCAAAGAGAAAATCATCAACAAGCTATATATGTTTTATTAGCCTTTAATTTCCGTTTAGATATACACTCTACGCATCACATTTTGCTTTTCTACTTAATGCAGTTGGCAGCACAAGCTTTGGGATATTATTTCTTGCAACAGCTTGTTATTTGTTGTACAAGATAATCAGGAAAAGAATCGAAAGAAAACTGAAAGAGAAATTCTTCAAAAGAAATGGTGGTTTATTGTTACAACAACAACTGTCCGTTAACGATAATCTGGTTGACAAGGTAAGGTTTTTCACTTCAAGTGACTTGGACAAAGCTACTGACTACTTCAATGAAAATAGAATACTTGGACATGGAGGACACGGTACAGTTTACAAAAGTATGTTAGTTGATGGAAAAATTGTGGCGGTTAAAAAGTCAAAATTAGCTGATGAGAACCAAGTGGAGTAGTTTATCAACGAAGTAGTTGTTCTTTCACAAGTCAATCATAGGAACGTGGTTAAGCTATTAGATTGTTGTTTAGAGACAGAAGTTCCTTTACTCGTCTATGAGTTCATACCAAACGGAACTCTAAACAATTTAATTCATAACGAGAATGATGAATTTCTCTTGTCATAGGACATGCGTTTAAGAATTGTCACAGAGGCATAAGGAGCATTGGCTTACTTGCACTCAGCAACTTCTTTTCCTATTTATCATAGAGATATCAAATCTAGCAATATACTCTTGGATGAAAAGCATAGAGTAAAAGTGTCAGACTTTGGAATTTCAAGGCATGTCACAATCGAGCAAACCCATTTAACCACTATGGTGAAGGGTACATTTGGTTATCTAGATCCAGAGTATTTTCAATCGAACCCATTTACTGAAAAAAGTGATGTCTACAGTTTTGGTGTCGTACTTGTTAAACTTTTAACTAGACAAAAACCAATATCCTCCGGTAATAATTCAGTGGAGGGCAACTTAAGCTTGGCAACACGGTTTCTCATTTCTATGGAAGAAGATCAACTTAGCATGATGCTTGATAAACAAATTGTGGATACAACTACCGAAAAACAAGTCACAGCGGTTGCTATACTTGCTCAACGTTGCTTGAGCTTGGATGGAAGAAAAAGGCCCACCATGAAAGAAGTAGCTATGGAACTTGAGAGTATCAAGATGTGTAACTCGCTTTCAGCAGTACAGACAAATTCTCAAGAATCAAAAGATGTTGAGATAGAGCTAATAATCTCATCTGGTGGTATTTCCTCATCAACAAAAGCAGATGATATGAATGAATCCTCTTTAGATGCTTACCCCTTGTTGTACGACACTATTTGATATCAAAATTGGTCAAGTCTTGTATTATGTGAGATAAGAGGGTGTAACTTAGTGATAGCACTCTTACTTAAAATAGATAGGTCTTTAAGTCATCGTAAATGATAAGTTGAAAACTACTATTAATTCTCTTTGGAAAAAAAAATGTATTGTATTATGCGAATTTTATATTTAATTTTCATTCTTTCATAGTTATTTTGCAAGTTTAGACTTGTAGTTTAAAAAAGTTTGATTTATTGTTTGGTAACAGATTAAAAATTACTGTTATATAGAGATAGCTTGTATTGCTTAAAATTATTGTTTAGAGTTTTATTTTTCACTTAAATATGTTTACTCAAATTTATTATTTTTAATTTCTAATTTTTAACCATAACATTTTGATATTTCAATATTCCACTTCTTTAGTTGTTATTTTCTTAGTTTCTAAGTTTTAACCATAATAATTTTTTATTTTGTTTTAATTTCAATATTTCTAAATAATAAAGACTAATTGAATATATTTGTAAAATATTAAGGATCAATTTGAATATTATTATAAATATTAAGGACTATTTTAAATATTTTTAAATAATAAGGATTCATTTAAAAAATAAAGAAACAATAATTATGAATTTTTCCCCTTAAAAAAATTGCAAGCGGCACTCTATAATGGCTTTTGCAATTTTCTTTTGAAAAGTGGTTTTTGCAATTAATGGATCAGTACCACCATCCACCAAAAATATAACCAACTCACCATGAGAAGATACCCAGCGCACGAACCGTATCACAAGCTCGAATGGGAGAGCAAAACACAGAGACATGCTTCAATTAATCAATCATCTCAAGTAATTTTAAATCGTAAACATAGCCTCGGCACCAAATTATTCATCAATGTCTGCTTGCAAAATCCCAGAAGACATTCTGAGGGACATTCTTTCAAGACTCCCAGCAAAATCCCTCATCCGTTTCAGGTCCGTCTGCAAGGCTTGGCTAACCTTTCTATCAGATCCGCACTTCATCACCGTCCACCACAACCGTGCGGCGGCTGATCCAGAAAACCAATGGATTATCTTTAGGAAAGATCAACAAGTCTCTTTCTACAATACCCAAAAACTCACCAGCATCGCACCCCTCCAAGATCACCTGGTGGGCAATCTTGTTGGGGTTTGTAATGGGTTGGTTTGCTTCCGAAGTTTCGGAGGAAAGGAGATGTTCTTGTGGAACCCAGCTATTAGGAAGTGCAGCAAAATCCAACTTCCTGTTAGTAATGTGATGCTCAAGGGGAGGGTTTCGTTTTCGTTTGGCTTCGGGTTAGATGTTAATGGGTATGATTTTGTGTTTCTGAGAGTTGTCTGCGCGAGGTGGGGGCAGGAATTGACTGCTGAGGTTGGGATTTATTCGACGTTGTTGGATTCTTGGAAGACGTTGCAGGGGGATTTTCGGTTTAATGTGATTGACTATACTAATTGTGCCATTGTGAAGGGGGTGCCTTATTGGACCGCGTTTATGAAAAAAGAGGATGTCAATGGGGCTGATGACGATGATCAGGGATTTCGTAAAATTTTGTTAGCTTATGATGCCAGAAATGAGTCGTTGAAGCAGTTGGAGTTTCCTGAATTTGCTTCGGCAAGTGGGCTTCGTAATTGCTTCTTCGAATTGGATGGTTCGCTTGGTTTGCTTGTGCGTTCCTCGTCCGAGGAATTGGGCCAATGTGTTGACGTTTGGGTGTTGGATGATGACGAGTGGTTTTGGAGTAAGAAATTTACCGTTGGACCAATCTTGACGGAAATGGCAGGGCTAGTTGGGTGTTTGAGAAATAAAGACATTGTGGGAATTGATAGTGATGGGAGTTTGTTTGTGTTTGATTCTACGAGTAAAGAAATTAAGCGTGTTTACAGTGACGTTGGGAATTACTGGTATATTGATATTCGTATCTACATAGAGAGCTTGGCTTCAGTTAGTGGAATGCAAGGAGTTGGGAGAGAGGATCAATGAGATGTAGCAGAAGGTCATCAACGGGCAGGTACTTGTCTTTCACTCCCATCTATGTATTCCCAGAATGAGTTTAAGATCAATTGGTTGTTTTTTCTTGTAGAAACTGAGTCTATTATAAAGCTGTGATTATGTCAACTTGGTGAACTAAATATGCTTAGTGAACATTAGTGCAGTACTAAGATATGGATCGAAGATGGGGCAAATTTCGGTTCAGAGTGTCTTTTTTCAAATTACTTATATATTTATTTGTTGAAAAGTAGCTGGAGTGATGCGAACTAGAATTCTTATGAAGGAATTAGGAACGTAACCCGTTAAGTTTATGATATATCATCAGTATATGGTGCTGATGATCGTGTCTTCTTTGAACATATATTCTTAAATGTACATTTACGTGTTACTTCCTCTGCTATATACACTTAATTTTTAATCAATTCATACTAACTAGTTTGCATTTAAATTCCTTATTTCCCAATAGGGATAACCTGTTTTTGGGAGTCAATCTGCCAAGCTGTATATTTGCTTTTCTGTTTTGGTAATTAACATGCATAATATAAACGGGTAGTGGGTGGGACGCTTGTTCTTTTGCTTCTTCATGTCTTTGTTTCTTAGCCGATGAGTTCTTTATCCGCAGCCAAATCTCGTAGCGCTTGATACTATATTGATTATGAATCCCACTAGATTTCCACCTCCCTCAAGTTTTTGCTGAGTGGCTGATGTGTCATAACCCTGCGAACATAGGCAGCATCATACCTATTGAGTAACATCCGCACGTACTTGAGATTAGAAGCGTGATTTAAGTCCTTCAGTCTCTTAATTCACAGTCCGCCTTCAAGGTATTTTGCACACATCACGCCTATCAACTCTAGCAATTCCTTAATTCTTGCCGCCAAACCATAAGAAATTAGCCAATCTTCTTTCAATCTCCCGCATGAATCCACTTGACAGATCAAACATTCAGGCCCAGTTGTCTTGAATATTTATGAGAATAGACTGGATAAGCTGCTTCTTGCCTGCATAAGAGAGCCATTTCACTGCCCAATCATCAATCCTCATGCCAATACGGTCTAATAGCTGAGCACAGTCCTTCATGCTAGGTCTCCCAGTAATCAGTGGCACCCCAAGATATCACAGTGGTAACTTCTCAATTGAGTAATCAAGATGTTCTTTGATATTCAACTGGAGTTTCGGCGAACAGGCCCCATAAAATATTAGAGTCAATGGAGAACTGGGCTGAGAAGCCGTTCCGCCCTGGGCTTTTATTAGAGTCAATGGAGAACATTGCCATTTTCACTTCCTCCTTACTAACAGGTCTTCTCAAGTCCTCACCATCCTCAAGTGGCAGCTTGCATTTGAAGAGATGTCTAAGTTGGGCACTGAGTCATCGAGACAATATCCACATCAGTGGGGCTAAGGAACTTCTCAAAAAAAATTCACTGCCTCAGTTTCAATTTCTTCGTCAGTCTCAAGAACCTTACCTTCCATGGAGTGGAGGCTCGTGATAGCATTACGGCTAGCCTTTCCTTTGGCAAAGTTTCGAGATTGAGCCAATCCGCCTTAGCTTTTTGTTTCCAGACTGCCTCCTCAAAATTCAACAATTCATCAATATTCCCCAAGAGCTCGGCCTCCCTATTACGATTAGCAGCTGATCCACTTCCGTCAAGGATAGCTCCCAATACTTGTTCAAGTTGTTGCCTCAGATCTTCAACGCGATTTGGGATGTCCTGGAAAATTTTATTATTGAAATCCTTGAGAACCGGCGTGAGTGCTTTGAGCTCCACAACAATCTGGACTAACGGCTCGTGAGAGATGGGCTTCTCCCATACACTCATAATTGTATTAAGAAACTCCTTGTGCAAGGCCCACACATTATAGTACTTAAATGGCGGTGGTTTATTTGGTCTAGGGCTCATTGGGGTCCAAGAAGATTGGCCAATGATCAGAGGACCCAGGCCTGGCCACAACAGTTGTGTAGAATCTCCAAAGATTGTATAAACCTTCCCTGTTGGTGAAAACCCAATCGATTCTGCTTGCTTCGAGCCCATCACCTTGCCCTTTATCTGGCCAAGTGAACCATGGACCGAGCGGTCTGCGCTCCACAAGGCCAGAGCTATCAAACCGATCCACGAAATCTCTACTCCCAACCTTCGGTCCAGCTAACGACCTTACTTGAACAGGACCATTCCGTTCTGCTATTAGCATTTCCTTTCCCGACATAAATGAATGTTTCCCTTTCAATTTCAAGGAACTTGAATTATTAGACATGCATGTGTACTGGACTTTGTGTTGATTGTAACCCTTATTAAATATCATGTTAAATAATATGTCATTCTAATGACTTTTTTTTTTTCTTATTTAAAAAAAAAGGTTTTTAACGGGCATAGATTGAACTCGCTGTCTTGTTAAAGTCCACTTGCTGCTGGCAAGGCACATTAGGAGTACTTCTCTTTCACTCTGATATGGAGATAAAGCAACTTTTATTTTCAGTAAGCTATAGAGGATCTACAGTGGTTCTTTTCTTATTCCAGTGATGACTCGAACTCAAAGACTTATAAGTCCCAAGTAAGGGGTGCTACCACTGAGTTACATCCTCTTGTTACATTTTCACTAATAAGCCAGTTATTGATGCTTTTTCACCCAAAAAAAAAAAAATGCTAATTGTGCTCTTCTTCTATTGGTTGAAGTAAACTCTGTTGACTTGTAGTGTTGTCAGCATTACTAAAACATTGATGCAAGTAGATGTTACTCTGTAGCAGATGTTTGTGTTGTTGGTTGTGCTAACTTGAGAAATCCAGTTACATCTCAATTTGATGTTTGTGGATGAGAAATCAGTCATCCTTCATATAACTTTTCTGGCCCTTTGCAACTTGGATTGGGGGAGTCATACATACACTAACAATAAATAGTATGTTAATCTTGGGGTTTGAGGCTTTGAATAAATTTATAAAACAATTGTGACTAATATAAATATTTTGAAACAATAAGAATTATTTTGACTATGTTTTGAAACATTAAATATTAATTTACATATATTAAAACAATAAGGATTAATTTGAAAAGAATAACAACATTACGGACTTTTTTGTGATTAATCCAATTTAAAACTAGATTTAGTTGCTATGTTCTTTTATCACAAACGTAATTTTATTTTTTAGTAATAGTTTGCTGTTCCATTATAAGATTTATGATGAGTTGGGAGAAAATGTAAAAGTAATTTTACCTAAATAAATCCCTTCACTTATCATTGAAAAAGAAAAACAGAAAAGAAAAGTTGGAGCTCTCTTTTTCTTTTTTTTTTTCTGTAGCCAAATGGGCCTCAACGAGTGACGAACGTCGTCGCATGCTGAAATGTGAAATGATGTTGGCGCAATTTCGACATAATTAAATCACTATTGGCTCCTTTAAATTGTTTTTTTTTCAAAAGTAGTTTTTTCTAAAAAAAAATTATAAAGTAATTTTGTTGAGAAGTTAAATTTTTTTTTTGAATTGTTTTTTTTCAAAAAATGTATTTTTTTAATTTTTTATTAAGTATTTTTTGGTAGAAGTAAAAATTTTAATTGAAATACTTACTATAAAAAAAGATTTGTTTTCACAAAAAAAAATATTTTTCATGAAAAAAAAGTTAATCCTCACAAATTCATTTTGAGTGTGAAATGGTGCATAGTGTTTCGCATGAGTATTATACACCGTACTATGCATGAATAATGCGTGTACATAGTACATAACAATATATGTGTTTAAAATTTTTATATTATAGATTCAAAATTGTTTTATTACATGTTTAAAAGTTTAAAAACAAGTTCACAAAATAAAAATTATAATCTCATAAATTTTGTACTTTATATTTAAAACTCTTATATTATATGTTCAAAATTCTTATGTTATATGTTCAAAAGTTTAAAACTAAGTTTACAAAATAAAAATTATAATCTCATAAATTTTATACTCTGTGTTCAAAATTTTTATATTATATGCTCATAAATTATATTTTGTGTTCAAAATTCTCATATTATATGTTTAAAACTCTTGTATTACAAGTTCAAAAGTTTAAAAATAAGTTCACAGAATAAAAATTATAATCTCATAAATTTTATACTCTATGTTCAAATTTCTTATATTACATGCTCATATATTATACTGTATATTCAAAACTCTTATATTATATGTTCAAAATTCTTGTATTAAGCTGCAAAATATTCATAATTTTGAACTTAAGTTCAAAATTTTGAACATATTTGCAGTTCAAAAATCTATAACTTGTTTTACAACTATTTGTACATTCTTCTAAAAATCTTTAGGTTCTTTACAAAAGTTTGTAATTTTTTTTAACAATTCATAAATTTAATACAAATACTTGTGACAAAAATATGAAAGTTTAATCATACGTAGTAAATAAAATATAGAAAATTTTAAAGTCAATAATTTTTCCGTAGATTATTTTAAAATTTCTATAGATTAAATCAATTTAACTGAATAGTAAAAGAAAAAAATTAATCATAAATAGTTTACAAAAATTCATAAATTTTGTCAAAAAATTGTAAAGGCTACAAAAGGAAATTCATATATTTTGTGCAAAATTTGTACATTTAATACAAAATTTCTAGCAAATTTAAAACAATTTAGTCTACATAGTTGATAAAAGCTATAAACTTTGTTAAAAAAAATAAATAAATAAAGTCTATAAAAGACTTGTAGGTTCTTTACAAAAATATATAGGTTCATTACAAAAATTTGTAGTTTTTTATAAAAGTTTGCAGGTTGTTTATAGAAATTTGTAGGTTATTTACAAAAACCTATAAGTTCTTTACCAAAATCTGTAATTTTTTTTAAAAAAATTGCACTTGCAAAAAAAATATTTGTAATAAAATATAAATTAAATTTTAGTCTTATATACTTACAAAAAAAGTGTAAAGTTTTATAAGAAAATTTTGTAAGGTCAAGAACAAAGGTAATTCGTTCTTTACAAAAGTCTGTAAGTTATTTACAAAAAATATGTAGCATTCCTACAAAAAGTTGTAAGTTCTTTGCAAAAATATGTACTTCTCAAAAAATATTTGTAGTAAAAATATAAATTAATTTGAGTCCTATATACTTGTCAAAAAGTGTAAAATTCATAAAAAAAAATTGTAATGTAAATAACAAAAATCAATAAGTTTTTGTTTTTTTAACAGAAATCTGAACATTCTTTACAAAAATCTGTAAATTTTTTTACAAAAAATTATACATTTTCTACAAAAATTTATATATTCTTTACAAAAATCTGTAGGTCTTTCCAAAAATTTTTAAATTCATTATAAAAATTTGTAAGTTCTTAAATAAAATCTATACTTCTAAAATAAATATTTGTAGTAAAATATAAGCTAATTTTAATTTAATATACTTGTCAAAAAATTATAAAATTCATTGAAAAATTGCAATGTCAATACAGAAAATCTGTATTACAAAAATCTATAGTTCTTTACAAAAATTTGTAGGTTCCTTACAAAATCTGTAAATTGTTTTAAAAAAAATTGTATAGGTTACTTACAGAAATCTGTAGAATTTTTTTTTTTACAAAATATGTATTTTTAAAATAAATATTTATAATAAAATATAAATTAATTATAATCCTATATTTATAAAGTTTATTGGAAAAAGTTGCAAGATCATAAACAAAAAACTATATAATCTTTACAAAAATCAGTAATATAAATAATTAACAAAGTTTATGTGATATAATTATAAACTAGATAGTTGTCTTCATACAAACATTCGTAGACCTAACAGAAAAGAATTTTTTTCTTTGTTTCTTTTTCTTTGTTTCTTTCTTCAACGTTTTACAATTGCAAGTGTATATGTTTTTTAGCTCTGAGAAATTGAAGTATCATTTTTGTTTTGGTTTTATGCTTGGGCCGAGTACCTTTTCATTCACTTTGTTTAATGCTTAAGTCGACAATTACTTGGCATTACGTAGTTGTTTCTTTAATTCTTTTTAATATTTTATTTTTTTTAATAGTAAGGGTCACCAGAAATTGATTAAATCGACTAAATACTAAAATCAATTGTGTGGTTTGGTCTGAAATAAGTTCAAAACCAAATCATGTTCACCTATATTTAACAAGTAACCTCTATTTTTTATTATTAACCAATTGAAATCAACTATTAATGAAAGATTGTTAAACTAAATGCTAAAAACGTTAATCAATGCCATCTAAAACACCTCTTTTTTAAATAAGTTTGAGCCAATTTTGAAGTTAAAATCTTAACTCCATGCTTGACTAGTAACATATGTTTTTTTTTTTCCCTATTTTACAAATTGTGACATATCTTTTGCAAAAGTTTTATCAATTTTTCAACAAATAGATACAATCATCTATTGAACAGTAATTAAAAGACATTGAGATTAACTGCTAAGAAAAGAAACTAAATACTAAATAACCTTATGCTTGAAAATCAGTATATAGTCTTATTAATAGAACAATTTATCAATAAATTGGACATATATATTTTTAAAAAGTCTTTATTAGTTTTTAAGAGCACTCTAAAAATATTTGTAGCAGACAACAGAAATCTTCACAGAAAGTTATGTATAAAAATCTGTAGTTGACATAACAAAATTTTATTCATTAATAGGTGACATATATTTGTAAATTTTATATTAAAAAAATTGTAGAGTCTATACAAATATCTATAAGCTTTATTAAAAAATCTGTAGATTATGTAAAAAAATTCGCAATTGACGTAAAATATTTTATTAGATAGGTAGACATATATTTGTGAACTTTATATAGGAAAAATTTGTAGAGTCTGTGATAACATTTACAAACTTCATTGAAAAAAGATCTAAATTTTTTTCGTTCATAGGTGAATATTTGACGTGTTTATTTTCATGTCGTAATTTGCTTTAGAACAATGCATACTTACATATACGTATTAGTTATTTTACAGTACATGAATATCGATAATGAATACTAATGCTGAAGAGAGATCTGATTAGACAAATGGACAAATGGTGAAGAGACAGAAATGTCATTTTGGACGACTGAAAAGTAATGTGAATAAAAGGTCAAAATGTCATCGCAAAAGAAAAAAGAAGTAGCTGATGTTCAGTCTGAAAAAGGCATGGCTCGTATCATTTTGGACAGATGTCAGTCCAATGTACTGCGCACATCAGTCAAAACCACTAAATGGGCTACTTTTTGGGTAAATTTTTTATTTTTACCTTGTTTTGAAAAACTTATCACAAAAATACCCTTATTTTAAAAATTTTTTTAAAAATACCGTTTTCGGTAAATCATCTGCTACCGTTCACAGATCCCAAAATTCAAAAAAATAAAAAAAATAAACAATAACGATTTTAATGAAAACGGTAAGCCAATTACCGTTTGATAAGTGACTTACCGAAAATGGGGCAAGTCACAAAATGGGGTAAGTCACATGCATTAAATGTAAAAATGCCAGCAAAAACAGGTAGACAAAAAAAGCAAAGCCATGTGCATTAAATGCAAACAAGACTTTTAGCCCAAAAAAACAAACTCATTTAATGAATTATACAACCCCCTGCCTCCATCCCCCCCCCCCCCGTCCCCGCGGAAACCTCAAATCTCAACTATAAGTCACTTACCGTTTTCGTTAAAAATATGGTAGATGACTTACCGTTTTCGTTAAAAATACACCGGTTTTTTAAAATTTTTTTTTAAATTACATTTTTTTTAATCTTTTTTTAAATTTTGGAATTTGGGACGGTAGTTGACTTACTGAAAAGGGTATTTTTGAAAACTTTTTTAAAACAATGTTATTTTTGCAATAAATTTTTAAAAGTAAGATAAAAATAAAAAATTTCCACTTTTTGTCATCTGCGCATTTATCCAACCACAGTACTTGCCAATTTGGCATCAATTAATGGAAGCGATTTGACGAAGACAAGATTGGCACCGTAAACTTTGCAAGGACCTGGATGCAAATGCAATATGAACATGTGGCCTTAGTGGCCTTGTGCATTGTAGAAGACAGTTGCCTGTCTACAACTGAGAAACAAAAAGTCGCGAAAGCTTTCGTCTAGTTTCATTGGAATCCAAGGCACCTCTAACTTTGCTGGGCGCTTTTATTGTATTTAATTTCACTTTACGTTTAACTATTTTTTTTGCTCCAACAAATATTTAGGAAAAATGACTCGTTTAATCTCTTATCTCTGGTTTCATTGGAATCCATTTGCGAGATATCTATAACTTTGCCTGGCACTTTCATTGTATTTAATTCCACTTAAAGTTTAACATTTTTTTTGCTCCAACAAATATTTAGAGAAAATGACTCATTTAATCTCTTATCTCTGAATTTTTTGACAATAAAATCTCCTATCTTTAAAACGTGATAATTCATTTCCTAATATTCACAATTTATAACGTCATTAGTCTTGAATTTGAAAAATGTGAAGAATAAGGTTTTAAGATAGGTTTACCCTTCTAATAATTTATGAAATATTGACTTTATCATATTTTAGTCTTTGCTTTTAAAATGAACTTTATAGTCACTGGACTTTGATAAAAAGGACGTCATTAGTCCCCAGATTGTGATAAATGAGATTTTGTTTGTCCTTCAAAAAGGTTCCTTTTAGAGATTCAAGGGCTAAAATATTCATTTGAAAGTTAAGACACTAAAATACGACAAAATCAATAGTCTAAAAACTATTAGAGGAATAAACTATTTTAAGACTAATTGTATCATAAAGTAAAGATAAAAGAGTAAAGGACTAGCAATATCATAAATTGTAAAAATAAAGGGCTGATAGCTTTACAAATTATAAAAATATCATTCTTTTGAAATTTTTTAAACTCAAGACTAACAGCGTTACTAATTGTAATGATCAAGGGACTAAATTATTATATTTTAAAATAAGGACTTAATTCTTAGAAAGATAAAAGATAAGGGGCCAAATAAATTATTTAACCTAAATATTTATTTATTTTTTTACTTTTGATGATCTTTCAGATTTGAATACCATGCATATATATAAATTTATCTCAACTTTAACACTAAAATTGCTTGTAAGTTTGATAGGCATATTTACGACCATTAACAAAGAACGGAAGATTGGCATTTTTACCCATGCAGTTGATGTTGCTTTGTGCCAGCAAAATGGTTGAACCGCGTTCACGAAACCAAGAAGCCAGCATTTGGAGTCATGACTTTATTCGGTGACTCAATAGTGCTTATGCGATATAAAATAATTTATTATATAATAAACTACACTGAATTTCTTATAATTTATTATAAGTACATATTACCTCTCTAATTTCAAAATAAGTGGGGGAGTCTCCTGTTTAAAATATATAATACTCATGCCCTAAAAAAAAAAGCATAAAACCTTCCTTGGTCCTCAAAATGTGTAGTATATATACCTCCGATGTCCGTGCCTATTCTAAAATTACATGAGATAACATAAGGATTAAAATTCTCTCATATCAGACTTCTTTCGTATTGATATAAGGGAAATCCTTATCATTTATGGATGAGTAAAAATATCTCAGTCATCTATATTAAATTAAAACATTTCAGCCATCTATATTAAATTTTTTCAAAAAAAAAAATAACTCCTCCTATTACCCACTTTTTTTGGAGATTTGTCTTAAATGAATGGTTAAGATAACTTTAACTAATACATAAATAATTAAAATGATCTTCGCATATTAGTATGAAAGAAGTCTTGATATAAAGGAATCTTGATTTAATAACATACACGTACGATCAGGTGAATGTTATGCTTGCCGAAACCGCACGTAGTTTGGAACAACTCGAGCTTGTTGATATTTTGCAAAGACTTGGCATATCTTATCACTTTGAGGATGAAATGAGAGAAATTACTGAAGAACGTCTACACAAGTGATAATAATGGCGACGAGTTGATGAAAGAAGATTTGTATGCTACAGCTCTAAAGTTCAGGTTGTTAAGACAACATGGGTATCAAGTTTCCAGCGGTACATCGTGAATATGTACGTATATATATCATATTCGACTTTCTTGAAACATAGTGATATATCTATACACAGAATGTTTACTTAATGCACCCCATGTAAGCATATTCTGATAAAAGAAATTAATTAGCGGAAAATAAATCAAACTTACTTCGGCCATTCTTGTTCAAGAATCACCTCCTTATGAATTTTTCACAACTTCACTACTCTCAAATATAGGTGTCTTCTAGTTTATGTCAGCAACTTCTGATGTCTTGATTTGATAGTAATCATAGGCTATTTATAGATTAGGCTAGAGACCCTATAAATAGACTTTAAGAGTTTGACATAATCTCTTCTTTCTATCAAGGAAGCTTATCTCTATCTCAAAACATATTTATCCTTATCTATGATTAACAATTATCTCAATGTTTAGATTTATCAACAACATATTATCTTAGATAATTATCTCAATTTTGGATTTATCACCAAAAATAATTATCTCAGATAATTATCCTTAATTCACGAAAAATAATTTTAATAATTTGATTTGAAAAATGGACCACATTAGGTCTCTTATTTTAAGAGACGTGTTTACATTCTCCCACTTGGCTCACGTTGCATAATCAAATGGTTCAATTGGTGATGCACAACTTAATAATGTCCAAAAGAGTCTAATAATGGTACACTCCTACTCCAACAAAGAGCTTCAATACATGAACCATAACGGTCATATCCTTTAATATTGAATACTTCTTTCCACGTGTTACATACATGATTCTCATCAATTGGGTACTTCCCGAGTAATTTCCTTATAAGCCATTCAAGATCCTTACTTATACATGACATATAATTTCTATGCACAAAAATATGTCATTTTATTATAAAAGACTAAATAATGTGGGCATGTAAATACATAAAAAAACAATAATAAACTCAATTATGAACTAACAAGTCCCGTATAATCCACATGGCTCTTATACTGTTTAGCCAGCAATCTTTTAGTCATGGGATTTGCAATCATTAGCTCAATACTAATATGTTGAATATCCACCTCATGCTTCTTAACATGGTCTCTCAAAACAAGATACTTAATATTGATATGCTGGTTGCAACTCCCACTGTTATCATTTCTAGAAAAAAAAATTATAGCTAAGTTGTCATAATACATCTTTATTGGCCATGCTATTGAATCAACAACTTTTAGTGTAGAGATAAAGTTCCTTAACCATGATGCTTGTGATGTGGCTTCATAGCGTGCAATGAATTCCACTTCCATGGTAGTTGAAGCAATTGCGGTTTGCTTGGTGCTTTTCCAAGATACTACACCTTTAGCTAGAAGGAAGACGTATCTTGAAGTAGACTTTCTTGTATCCATACATCCATCAAAATCAGAATCTGAATATCCAACCAATTCTAATTGATTGGTGTACTTGTTTGTTAGCTTGTAAGTCTTAGTTCCTTGCAGATAATGCATCACTTTCTTGGCTCCTTTCCAATGTTCAATGCCAGGATCACTTTGATATCTGCCAAGCATTCCTATGGCATATCCTATATCAGATCTTGTGCAGACTTATGCATACATAAGATTGCCAATTGCTGATGCATACGGTATATTTTTCATCTTATCTCGTTCTAAAGAGTTTTAAGGACACTGACTTAAATTGAATTTATCCCCTTTGACAATGGGTGCTATTGTAGGTGAATAAGTTTGCATTCTGAATCTTTCTAAAACTTTTCAATGAAGGCCCTTTGAGATAGACCTAACGTTCTCATCGACCTATTTCTGTGAATCGCTACTCCAATGACATATGAGGCTTCACCGAAATCCTTCATCTCAAAGTTTTAAGAAAGAAGTTGCTTTGTTCCATGTAGCATTCCTAGGTCACTACTTGCAAGTAAGATGTCATCAGCATATATGACTAAAAACATAAATTTTCTCCAACTAACTTTATAGTGTACACATTGATCAACAATGTTCTCCGTAAAACCAAAGGAGGTAATAATTTTGTGGAACTTTGTATACCATTGACAGGAAGCTTGTTTTAGTTGGTATATTGATTTCTTTAACTTACAAACTAGGTGACTATCTTGTGAAAAACCTTCCGGGCTGAATCATATATAGCTTTTTCTCAAGATCCCTATTTAAGAAAGTCGTCTTCATATTTATTTGATGAAGTTGTAAGTCAAAATGAGCTACTAAAGCCATAATTATTCTAGAAGAATCTTTCTTAGAAATTGGAGAAAAGGTCTCATGATAATCAATGCCTTCCTTTTGAGTAAAACCTTTGGCTACAAGTCTAGCCTTATACCATTCAATTTTACCATGGGGATCCCTTTTGGTCTTATAGACCCATTTACAACCAATGGTTGTTGCCCCTTTAGGTAATTGAACGAGATCCCAAACTTGATTCTTAGCCATAGATTCCATCTCTTCCTTTATGGCATTGTACAATAATGTGGACTTTTCCCCACTCATGGCTTGTGAAAACAAAGTAAGATCTTCTATGAGTTCAATATCAAGTCCAATATTAAAATTAGACTCTTATTGATATACTACAAAATTGTTAGAAATAGTAGTTCTCCTTACTCTTGTAGACCTTCTTGACCCTACAACTTCTTGTATATTTGAATTATTTTGGATAGTAGGCCCAGTGGCAATTTGTTCCTCTTATGGAGGTTATTGATTTGATTGCTCTTTAGAATCTTCCGTAGGAGTATTTTGAAAAGTAATCAAACCTCTAGTTTGAGGCTTAAAGGTCTTCTTATTTTCCTCGAGATTTATCTTTTAAGGAATATCACTCTCACTGATTTCAAGGTCCTCAAGGAACTTAGCATTTCTAGCTTCAACAATTCTTGGAGTGTGCAAAGGACAATAAAATCTAAATCCTTTTGAGTTTATCGAATAGCCAATGAAGAATCCACTGACTGTTCTAGGGTCCAATTTCCTTATGTTTGGGTTATAAACCCTAACTTCTACTGGACAACCCCAAATATGCAAATGTCTTAAACAAGGTTTTCATCTATTCCACTTCTCAAAAGGTGTTTTAGGAACTGCCTTAGATAGAACTCTATTTAAAACATAAACTGCATTTTTTAATGCTTCATTCCATAAACTCAAAGGAAGATTAGAATTACTCATCATGCTTCTTACCATGTCAATAATTGTGCGGTTCTTTCTTTCAGCCACCCCATTTTGTTGAGGTGTTCTAGGCATTGTATATTATGCAATAATGCCTTCTTCTTGAAGAAACTTTGCAAATAGACCAAACATTTGACATATTTTAATATATCTCCCATAATATTTCCTACCTCTATCTAACCTTACAATTTTTTATTTTCTTATCCTTTTGTTTCTCTACTTCTGCTTTAAATTCCTTAAAGGCATCCAAAGCCTTAGATTTATCAAACAGAAGATAAAAATACATATATCTTGTATGGTCATCAATGAATAAGACAAAATATTTTTGTCCATCTATGCAAGGAGTGGGATAGGGTCCCCATATGTTTGTATGTATAATCTCAAGTATCTCATTACTCCTTTTAGCTTCTTTAATGGACTTGGTGGTTTGCTTACCCTTTATGCAACCAACATAAGTATCAAAATTAGTAAAATCAAGAGCTTGTAATACACTATCATTTACTAATCTTTTGATTCTTTCTATGGAGATACGTCCCTATCTCCTATGCCACAACTTAGAGGAGATTTCATTGACGATACTCCTTTTGTTACCAATATCCTCATGTGTCGTCAAAAGTCTACACTCATATATGGGATCTAATGAAAGTTTGTATCGATTATCAATCAAATTTCCAAAACCAATGAAATTATTATTTTTGAATATTTCAAAAATAGAGTCATGGAAATTAAATCGAAAACCAACTTTAGTAAGTTTGGAAACAAAAACTAGATTTCTAGAAAAGCTTGGAATGTAAAACCAATCATCTAAATCTAAAACATATCGAGTTTTCAAAACTATTCTAAATGCTCCCATAACTTCCACCTGCAAATGCATCCGATTTCCTGAGTAGATGCATTGTTCACTTCTTTTCAGTTTCATGAGGTTTAGGAAGCCGTGAAAGGTAATAGCAATATAGATTGTGCATCTAGAATCAATCCACCATGTATTATTAGAAGCATCAACCAAAAGAGATTGCAAACATGCAAAAGAGACATATGCACCTTTCTTTTCGAGCAATTTCCTGTATTTCAGGCAGTTCTTTCATGTGTCCCTTTTTCTTGCAAAAGAAACATTGCATGTCTTTTTTTCTTACAAAAGAAACATTGCGTGCCTTTTCTTTTATGCTTCATGTGTGTTTCTTCATCTTTCTGCACTTTGAAAACATATTTGTCTTTCTTGCCATTTCTTTTTTGCATGAGTCGCTAAATGAGCACTTTCCAACTTCTCGTGATTCAACCTCTCTTCCTCCTGAACGTACATAGGTAAAAGCTCATTAACAGACCAATTTTCCTTATGTGTGTTATAGGATATCTTAAATGGTCCATATTCATTAGGCAGAGAGTTCAGAATAAATATGACAAGAAATGACTCAGAGAACTCAACTTTCAAAGAGTTTAATTAAGCAGCGATATCGCTCATTGCAATTATATGCTCACGCACTCTTGGAATTGTCAAACTTCATGCTTGAAAGCTTTTTCATTAGGGTGCTAGCCAATGCCTTATCAGATTTTCAAACTAATCCTCAACAGCTTTTATAAAGTCTTTGACTTTATCACAATCAGCAATAGAACCTTGAATGCTTTTGCTAATGAGACTTAATGAGCATTAAGCTTAAGCGATTGGATCGCTCCTACTGCTCATATAAAGTCTTATCAGCTTGTGAACTTGTGTCCATGGGGATAGGTGGTTCGTCCACACAAAGCACCAAGTTAAGGTCTATGCATCCAAGAGTCAAGATAATTTTCTCTCTCCAGTCAGAAAAGTTGTCACCAGTCAAAATTGGAATACGAGAAGTATCATTCAGAATAGTACTAGGAACAACTGCAATAACCAAGAAAACATACATATCATGCTATGAATAAAATTTAATTTTGAATCAACCAATGTTAAACTCAAACAGTAAATTTAAACCTCCCTATGGGCAAAGGTTGCATCATGCATGAACTTATTGATTATAGGACTAGTGAATTAAACATCAAAAGACAAATAATCCATACCTGTGGGTTCAAGAGTATTCACTCTTGATGTAAATTCATTATCTTACACCATTAAGTCTACGAAAATAACCACCTCTTTGTGGGGCCTAGTAAATTATTCCATAGACTGAATGCAATTATAGATGTCATTTATCTTTAGGTAGTCTTTAAATAATATATGACTACCTAATATCAATGGCTTAGATGCTTTGGCTACTCTAAAGCCATTAATATTATCCTTTTAACAATGATATGAATAGTAACAAAATTAAAATAATAGTCTATTAACAATAATAATATGCTGCATTATATTCATAATTTATGAATAAATGCAGCAATTCTAGTACTAACTGGCATAGTTGCATAGAAGTATTATCAAAAACTATTCATGTATCCTTTATCTTATTGAAGTAGGTGCCTTGAAGAGAGAAATAAATCCTTCATCCCTTCGACCTATAAGTTTTGATCCCCATTAAATTCAAAATAGGACCATGATAATAGTGAAAACATTAAGTACAAATTTGATTATGGTGCATATTAGTACCATATGTAATATGTCTCAAACACCATTAGCAGATGTGAGCCATGTTACCACCATATAAATATATGACTTAAACATCATTAATTGATGTAAATTATATTTCCAACAAATGTAAATTCATGATTTAAATATTATTAATTGATAAAAGTCATATTACAATATAAATATATGACTCATATTATTAATTGATGAAAGCCATATTACCATCACATATAAATATATGATTCAAGCATCATTAATTGATGTGAGTCATATCACCATAGGTAAACATATCTCAAATATCACTAATTGATGTGAAACATGAATAGAAACTAATATACTGAACAAGATAACCTAGAGTTAGGCTTTGATACCACTATGCAAACATATTATGATAAAAGAAATTAATAACCAAAAAATAAATCAAACTTACCTTTAACCGTTCTTTTTCAAGTATCACCTCCTTATGAATTTCTCACAACTTCACTACTCTCAAATATAGATGTCTTCTGGCCTATGTTAGGAACTTCTGATGCCTTGATTTGATGGTAATCACAGGCTATTTATAGATTAGGCTAGGGACCCTATAGATAGACTTTAAGAGTTTGACATAATCTCTTTCTCCCATCAAGAAAGCTTATCTCTATCTCAAAACATATCTATCCTTATCCATGATTAACAATTATCTCAATATTTGGACTTCAATAACATATTTATCTTAGACAGTTATCTCAATTTTGGATTTATCACCAAAATAATTATCTTAGATAATTATCCTTAAGTCACCAAAAATAATTTTAATAATTTGATTTGACAAGTGGGCCAAGTCTCTTATTTTAAGAGACGTGTTTACACCCCATTATATTCATTTGCAAAGCTTTCTTGATTATTACAGGGATATTCTGTACTTTCATGGACAATAATGGTGATTTTCGGGAATGCATTAAGAGGGATATAAAGGAAACGTTGAGCTGGTATGAAGCTTCATATATATCTGTGGAAGATGAGAGCATCTTGGATGTGGCACAAGAGCTTACAACTCAGCATCTTAGACAAAGCCTAAAAAAGATGAATGTAATGATCTTGAAGTGTTAGTTAACCATGAGTTAGAGCTTCTATTTCACTAGGGAACGTCGAGATTAGAGACAAGGTGGTTCATAAATGTATACAAGAAAATACCAAGCATAAATCTAATTCTACTTGAGCTAGCTAAATTGGACTTCAACATGGTCCAGGCTAGGCATTAGGAAGAAGTAAAACAATTATCAAAGTAAGATAAGAACAATATCTATTGAGCATTACACTTATTAGCTCATTTATGTTTTGTACCTTATCAAAGATCTAGGAAATTGATTTCAAAGCTTGATGCAGGTGGTATATTGCAATTAGTCTACAAAAGTTGGGGTTTGCAAGGGATAGATTGTTTGAGACTTTCCTGTGGGCGGGGGGGGGGGGAACATCTTTTGAGCCTTATTTTGGATATTGCAGAATGATACGTACAAAGCTATGTTTGCTACTTACATTTATTGACGACATATATGATGTTTTTGGTACCTTAGATGAACTTGAGCTCTTCATGGATGCTGTTAAAAGGTAATTTTTTTCCATTTGTGTGGACTCAACTTTTATCATAACATATAGGTCACCAATCTCATAACTTAACATTCAATTGTTATTTTTTTTTCAGTGCTCTTTAAGCTGTAGACTTATATAGCATCACAAATTGCAAAAACTTGGACTAAATTATCATATTTTGAAAATAAGAAGTTCAATTGTCAAAAGAGTAAAAAATAAGGGACCCATATAGATCATTAAATTTTTGTAACCAATAAATGCTTACTATTAAACTTTAAAATTTAGTATAAGTGGCTTTATGCTTGTTTGCAACCGTCAAATATGCTATAAAATATATGGTTCTCTCTTTTTCCAGCTATTAATCTAGGTTTACGTATCTTACTCCTTAACTTCATTCTTCTTTCCAAAGGTTCAATTTTCCAATAGTTCTAGCTACTTGAAGTAGAAATTTTGTCTTCGATCTAGATGGCATATCAATGCAATAAAGCAACCTCCAGACTATATGAAGATCTATTTTCTTGCTCTTTTCAGTACCATCAATGAAATAGCTTATGATGTTCCTAAAGGACAAGGTGTCAGCATCATCTCCTACCTACAGAAAATGATACCTTGCTACATGTTTTTTTTCCCAAATGTGTATATTGTTTGGAATATAAATAGTAATTCTCTTGTCAATCTATTATAGTGGGTGGAACAATTCAATAGTTACCTTGTAGAGGCCAAGTGAAGCAGTTGCGGGTATACTCTAAGTTTAAAAGAGTATTTGGACAATGGTTGGATATCAATCGTTGCTCTTATGGTAGTAGTGCATGGATATGTTTACATCAAGAATCCTATAAGGAAAGAAATATTAGAAGGTTTAGAATAGTGCTTAGACATTATTCGTTGGCCAGGCGAGATTATTCATATTATAGATGACCTGGGAACCACACCTATATGTGATCTTATCTTTTTCTTCCTGTAATACAACATATATTTAACTTGGGAAAATCTAATTCTTATATTTCATAAATATTTTTGCATCTTAAACCCTATAATATAGTAATAAGGGTTTATTCCTCCTATGGTCCCTCAATTACTAGCTTTATCGCATTTTAGTTCCTGGACTTTCAAAATGAACCTTTTAGTCTCTGGACTTTCATAAGTGGGATGTCATTAGTCCTTTTAGCAAATTCCGTCAGAAATTTAACGTTTATGTCACTTGAAATGCACGAACTTCTTAAAACAGCCATATTACGAGGGCAAATTTGGCATATCAAGTCTATTAGTGGGAATATAACACATATCTATACAAAACCACCTCACACAACTCATTTAGGATTTAAGGTTTTCTCTTTCTCTTTCTCTTTCTCATTTGGGATTTAGGGTTTTCTCTTTCTCTTCTGAATCAGTGAAGTTCATGCAAAATCGAGTATGAAGAATCAAATTTTCGGCTACGGCGAAGCATTCCAAAGTGCGAAACTCATCAATTGTTGCAGTATCAAAACACGAAATGGAGTATAGTAAGTTCGAATTTTGTTTAGTTCTACCACAAACCCAATTTAATTCTACAATTTTTGAAATATCAGGAACACGTTTGATAATGTTTGCTTACTAATATGCATTTTTTCATCCTTTAATTCCAGAATTTTTCCCCATAAAGTTACACTATGATGATAGGATTTATGAGCAGAATATTGATTCTCAGGTGGAGTTGTTTGCGTCCATTAAAGTTAGCAATGAAAATGTTGCATTTAGAAGTGAATATAGAGAAAATATCCCATGTAGTGATGGATCTATTGATTTAACAGAGAATGAAAATGATCTTGATGGCCATGAAAGCTTAAGAAAGGAAGAGAACAAAGAGGAAAAACCACCCAAAAGCATAAGGCTTCTGGCTAATGTTGACATAAAGAACCAGTGGTTGAGTTGGGAATGATCTTTAGTTCAGGTGAATAGCTTAAGCAAGCATTAAAAGCATATGGAATTGTGAAGTAAATGGACTACATGTTGTTGAAAAATGACAAAGAGAGGATTTGAGCCAAGTGTAAGAAGGAAATTTGCAAGTGGTTTTTGTATGCTCATTGCCTAGAGGATGGAAACACATTTCAAATTATAAGCTTGTTTAAAAAGCATTCATGTTCTCAGTCTTTGAAACATAAATTAATATGCTTAAAAGAGTTGTATAGGTTATAGATTGAGGATATTAGATTGAATTTGTATTACAAGATGGGTGACTTCATGAGCAAAGTACATAAAGATTTGAATGTGAATGTCACTTGAAAGCAAGTTTATAAGGCATTTGCATTGGCCAGGGAAAAGATTGAAGGCCAATATAGAGATCAATATAAATTGCTTTGGAATTATTGTGAATAAATCAAGAGAACCAACCTAGGGTCAGCCATTTGCATGGATACCTGTGTTGATGAAGAAAGTAGTCAAGAAAGATTCTTGAGATTGTATATTTGTTTGAATGCTTGTAGAAGAGGTTTTTCAAATGGTTGTAGACATGTTGTAGGTTTAAATAGATGCCACTTGAAAAGACAACATGAATGAATTCTATTGACAACAGTTGGCATTGATCCAAACAATTGCATTTATCCTGTGGTTTATTGTGTTGTAGGGATAAATAATAGAGATAGTTGGAGTTGGTTTCTAAATTTGTTGGTCCAAGACTTATAGATTTATGAACAAGAGAAGTGGACATTTATAAGTGATAATCAAAAGGTATACAATTCCTTTAATTTCTTTTGTCCATTGTTCCATTTTTTTCTTGTTAAATTTGGTGTACTAATGAATTACTCTTACTCATATATTGTAACTTTGATTCACAGTGTCTCATTCCAATACTTCATCATATTTTCCTTAATGTAAAGCGTAGACATTGTGTACGACATCTTTACAAGAACTTCAAGAAAGTTCATTCCTAACACTTAAGAATCATATGTGGATAGCAGCCAAGGCCCTATTTGTTCAAAAGTTTGAAGCTTGCATGATAGTATTGAAAGAATACGATGTCAAGGCATTTGAATAGCTAGCCAAAGAACCAGCAAAGTTTTGGCCTAGGTCTCACTTCAAAACTGAAACAAATGTGACATTCTTCTCAACAACTTGTGTGAAAGTTTCATTGCTACAATATTTGAAGCCAGGGATAAGTCCATACTTGTAATGCTTGAGAAGACTAGAGTTTATTTGATAAAGAGAATGTAGTCTAAGAGGGAGTAGATAAAGAGGTATCAAGGCTTTGTATGTCCTCAGATTTGTAAGATTCTAGAAGTCATGAAAGAGAGTGCCCTGTGGAATGCAATTTTATGTGGAGACAACAAGTTTGAGGTGAGATGCATTGGCAATTAACAATACATTGTTGATTTGAGTGAAAAGACTTTTTCATGTAGGAAATAGGAGTCGTCAAGAATCCCATGTGCACATGTTGTGACTTGTATTTGTTATATGGCGTTCAAGCCAGAAGAGTTTGTGCATAACTGTTATAGCAAGGAGGCTTACTTGAGAGTGTATGACCTAGCAATATATCCAATAAATGGGCCAAAATTATGGCTTGTTTCTGATAGGACTCCAGTCACTGCACCAAAGATGTTAAGGCTTCTGGGAAGACTAAAGAAAGTAAGGAGAAAAGAGCCTAAAAAGATTCAACAAAGTCAAAGCAAAAGAAGCAAAAGACCTACAAATGTGGAAAGATTTGGTAAGAGGACTGTGGTGGTAAAATGCATTTTGTGTAAGGAAACATATCACAATCGGAGGAGGTGTGGTGAAAATATGCAAGATAATAAGATTGCATGTGGAAATGAAGCATTTGATAGCCTGCTGTTTGCTTGGAAAAACCTTTAGTAGGCCATACACCCAAGGCCATAGCCTCGGCCACGTGTGGCTGGAGCATGAAGGGTGAACTTTACAACAACGCCTTCTTGACCTGGGAGCCTCTGCAGACAATTTAAAATTGTGGGTTCTTTATCCCTTACCAGGAACTTTGTAAAAAATAAGATATGGGTTGCTCAATTGTAATAAAAACCAAAGTGGGAATCAAAGCAAAAACATTGAGATCGTCATAAATCTAAAGAGTTAGATTTCATTACAACCAAAGAAACAAACAAAAGTCAGATGGACCCTCAAACAAATGGATTGAACACGAAGAAAAGGTTTACCAGATTACACCACAAAGTTAATTGCAATGAATCGGTCCTACTATAAACTTAATTACAGTTCAGATAAAGGGTGGGAGCCTTGCCACAAAGTTAATTGCAACTAAAGCTAGAAAGACTGTAAACTTAATTACAGTAATGCCATAAACTGAATTATAGCAGAAAAGGAAAAATCTAGGCCTTAAAATTAATTATAGCGGTGTTTTGAGATATGACTAAGCTAACATTATACTAACTAAAACTAAGCTAAGAGCTAAACTAAGGATAGGACTAAGCTATAAAGCTATAAAACTAAGAAGCTAAGGGATAGATACAAGGTTAATGTATGGTGGTTGTGGAACCACTTTCTTCTTGGTCTTGACCAACTTTTACAATTGTTGCATTTGAAATCTTCATGCTTAGCTGATGACTATAGTATCTTTCGATTGATTGAAACTGACTGAGTTCGTTACTCCGCTTTCGTCCCTTCTATTTCGGCATTGCACGTTACACCAGACTTGGTCTTCTTTATTTGAATTGAGCACGTGCTTGTCATGCACCAGCTTATTTCCTTCTGGCCGAAGCTCAGCCTCGAACCAATACAAGCCGTGGTGTCGACCCTTGGACTTCCATCATCCCAAATTCTTCAACCATTATGGCCGATTACTTGTGCATTCCAGGTGTGGAATAGCTTCCTTCACTTTATCGTCTTACCTTTTGGCTATTTGGCCGACTGATTGCCAATTTAGGTGTAAATAATGCCCTTATAAGTTGTTCGAATGACGTCGTGGAGTTTGAACTGCTTATGATCTTAGTCACATGACCTGTGCCTTCAAAATGGTTGACCTTTCGTGTACCATATCTCCTATCTTTAGCCCAGTACAAAGTTATCTCCCACATTAAATGCACATCACAGGCTGTCGACCATGATCGCTCTGCTCTGCTAACCCGGAGCCTCCATGTGTCCCATTAGGTTCATAATCACACGTCTTTTTTGGCATTAAGCCCTATGAGCGAATGTGGCGTTTCTCTGTCTTCCGAGTAATCTCATGATTACAGGACATAGTCTCCAATTCTCAATTAATGCAGTTTCAATTAGCGTGAATCAAACAGTGTTGATTTTCCCTTTAAAAGGCGCATAATGCATTCGTCCACTTCTTTCTCCTTTAGATCTTTTTCAATAAGCCCTTTCTAAAAAATGGCCCTGAACAACCTTCTTAATTCAACCTTTTGATCCTCTACTACATTGTCTCATTCATCATGTATGATCCTCACAACGTCATCATTCCAATGGATAACAGTGATTTAAACTCCCTTCAACCTTTTCAAGCTCTACCTTCAACCATAGATTCCCCGTCCTAAGCCTCCGATACATTATTTGACCCAACTAGCCTATTGTTTCAGTTCCCACATACTCCCTTGGATGACTTGCTTAGACACATTGATCTACTATTCCCATCCAACTTCTTGATTCAATCTTAACCCAGTGTCTAACTCATTAGCAAGGTTTAAAGCTAAGAACTAGGCCATCTAAGTTCGATTAAATTACGTCAGACACTTATTAACTAAATTTAAAGCTAAAGGAACGCAACTATAGCTTGACATGAATGAAAAACCATCAATCAACATCACAGAAGCACGATACAAGCATTTATCACACAAATAACACATGCACGTTTACCTAAGCATTTTAACAAACACATAGACATGTTTGATTTTTAATGCGTAGACATATTGGATCATGCCATTAATCATTGTAAATAAACATATATTTAAAGTTAAAGATATACATAAATCCTTTATTCAAAGCCTTAATCTAATATACAATAACAAACACCCAAAGATTTAGCCTAAACTAGCAACATATTTACAAGAAATAGAAAGAGAATAAGAAGAAGTCCTCTAATTCTTACTTCCAAATTAGTACAAACCCTTCAAACCTTTGTTAAATGCTTCAATCCTAGCTTGGTGTAGGGTTTAGATAATGGTTTTGGGTGTTAATTGACGTGGGAAAAGGGTTAGGGTTTATTAGGGTTTTATAATTTTGGGTTCCTCCCTTGTAAATGAGCTGAAAAGGACTTTTTATAGTTGTTCATGGCCGTTGTTGGTCGGGTCAACCGGTCAGTTGACAAGAGGACATAGGTGACCAATTGAGGCTGCTGCTCTTTATCTCTATTAGTCACCCTAATCAGTTGGAAGGTCAGGGCGACCTACAATGGCTGCTTCACGCTCTGAACTTCGCATGTTCACCTCTGGTCTTTCCCGTTTGCCTAGAACCTTTTTCGATGGCTTTCAAGCCCATTTTTTGTGATCTTTTCATCCCTACGAACATCTTCAAGCTTTGTCCATGCCCTTTACATATTCTATAAGCTCAATTCCTTCTTCCAAAATATGCCTGAAATATGAAATAAAGCACTTAGTGTAGCATTTATGTGTTTCAACCCTTTATACGTATATATGACATAGTGTGCACAAATGTAACATTAAATGTATACAATTAAGCTTTAACATACCTTTAAATGTGCATGCAAAAACCATATATAAACACATACAAATAACACACGTCAATCACTCACTCTGTGACCTCTGTCTTTGACCAACCGAGTTAAGTGACCAAAATGCCCTTCTATATATACCCGTAATCAAGACCGGTCCTTACAAGTACCATTACCTCCAAGACTACATCTAAAACCTTGGAATCTCTAGTCCTATATAATGATCATCCACTGGTCAGGGATCTCTTGATTTAGGGAGCAACGCACAAGCAAAATGATTAATATACCTCTGAAGGGTAATATCATTAATACTAGATTTTTGGTGATGAAGTAGATAAATCGAAGGGAGCACATAGTCTCTGCTGTTGCCTATGCATGTCCCAACTAATTAGAATACAACACCTAATGTACAAGGTAGACAATCTTGTCACTCAAGACCTCTCTTTATGGTACATTAAAGTGTTGCACCCCAACTTAGTCAGTTTATCCACACGTGCTCAAGATTAAGAGCATTGGTCACTCAGAAGCTGTGAGTATCTCGTCTTTTATATGTGATGGTACGGTTCCCAAAAGGCATACTCATAATGGCCCTGTCTAATGCGTGACACATGCACTAGGAGCATAATTTGGGAAACCATCCAATGGCCTAGGTAGATCACCCTCTCATGAAGACTCGCCACTATAGCCTTTGTCCCGGTAGAGTACCTAACCCTACCATCTGGCTGTGAACTAATTTATGATAATAGCAAATCTAGAATTAGACCTATTGTGCATCCAATCTCACAATGCACCCAAATCATTAGTCTATATTATTATACTTTTATACTTTGTACTAATGCACAAATAGAGAGAATATGTTGTGAAGAACTCAATCATATGAATGATATCATAAGCATATTATGTCTAGTATCCAATAATCACCATGTGCTAGTAGTCTTTAGGGCATACAACTCCAACATAAACTACCCTGGCAGTTTGTTGTGATATGTCAATCAAAAGCCTAGAGCATTCATAATAATATCATTAGACTCTGCTAATACCCTTATAGATATTTTATCTTTGACTTTGACTATAGCACTAGCAACTGCTCCTTGCAGTCAAGATACCCTCCTGTAATCGTGCCAGACTCTGGTCAGGCAAATTAGACCGCAATGACTCATTGTCATGCATCTTTATTCCTCAACGTTGGCTTGACAGGAACGGTATGACAACATCATACTTTGTCTCCGAATGATCGATCATGTTTACATCTTCATTAGACGTAGAAAGGATAACCACCGGATCGATCCTATTTTCTGTGTCTGTGGGTAATCCTTTGCTTCGATATACTAACCCATATCAAAATCGAGGCCACTGAGTACGCCAAAAATTATTTGCTTGGAAAAACCTTCACCAAGCCACACACCCGAGGCCATAACCTTGACTAGGTACGACTAAAGCGTGAAGGGCGAACCTTACAGCGATGCCTTCTCAGCCTGGGAGTCTTCACAAACAATTTTACGATTATGGGTTTTTATCCCTTGCCCCGAACTTCATCCAGTGACTTTGTAAAAAACAAGATATGGGTTGCTCAATTATAACGAAAACCAAACCGAGAATCGAAGCAAAAACATTGAAATTGCCATAAATCCAAAGAGCTAGCTTTCATTACAACTAGAAAAACAAATGACAGTAAGACAGACTCTCGAATAACTAGATTGAACATGAAGTAAAAGTTTACGAGATTATACCACAAAGTTAAATGCAGTGAATCAGTCCTGCCATAAACTTAATTATAGCTTGGATAAAGGGTGGGAGCCAAGCCATAAAGCTAATTGGAGCTAAAGCTAGAAAGGCCATAAAATTAATTACAGCAAAGCCATAAACTGAACTACAGAGGAAAAGGAAAAATCTAGGCCATAAATTTAGTTACAGAGGTGCATTGAGACAGCGGTGTTTTGAGATATGAATAAGTTAACATTTTGCTAACTAAGACTAAGCTAAGATCTAAACTGAGGATAGGACTAAGCTATAGAGCTATAAAGCTATGAAGCTATAAAGCTATGAAGCTATGAAGTTAAGGGGTAGATATAGGATTAATGCATGGTGGTTGTTGAACCACTTTTTTCTTGGTCTTGACCAACTTTTATAGTTGCTATATCTAAAATCCTCATGCTTAGCTGATGACTCCGGTATCTTCTAGTGGTTGAAGTAGACCGAGTTCCTCACTCCACTTTTGTCCCTTGTGTTTCGATGTTGCACGTTACCCTAGACTTGGTCTTATTTATTTGAATTAAGCATGTGATTGCCATGTGCCAGGTTATTTCCTTCTGGCCGAAGCTTGGCCTCAAAACTAATGCAGGCTGTGGTGTTGACCCTTAGACTTCCATCATCCTAAATCCCTTGACCATTCTGGACAATTGCTTGTGCATTCCAGGTATGGAATGACTTCCTTCATTCTGTCATCTTACCTTTCAACCATTAGACCGACTGATTGCCAATTTTTAGGTGTAAACAAATATGCATAATGTTCCAGTTGCAAATGAAATTAATGATGATGATGCTAATGACATGGTGAATGTAGATGAGCCTCAAAACATGCCACCTATTACTGATAAAGCAATGAATGCACTAGCAATGAGAGGGATAGTAAATTGTGTGTGAAGGGAAGAAGAAGTCATGTTAAGTGGATTCTGCAGTTAGTAAGGTTCAAGTCAAAGCATCTTTCAGCAAGGTTGGGATAGATTCTATTGAAAGTGACGTTGATGTCAATGTTACTATCAATCATCAAATAGAAGGTGGAAGTAATTTGGTTGTATGTGAAAGTGTTTAATTTGAAGTTGGAAAACAAGCAAAAAGCCGAACAAATTGCCAATTCGAAGAGGTAGATGCAGCGCTTATCTTAAGAAGAGGCATGATATTTGAACATGTCAAACAACCCAAGGAAATTATATGAGATAGATGAGAGCAAATGACATATTCCTTCCTACTAGTTTGGAGGCATCGAAACAAGTAAGTCTTCTTTCAAACTGTGTTTAAACTCTTTCTTTATACGTTTTGATAGTTGTAATGTGTTTAACCCCAATTAATGACTTATTTCAGGTTTTAAACATGCCCAACACAACCAAGAAGCATCCTTTTATTCCAACTGGAGTAGGTTATACACCCGACCTCCACCATTAAATGCATTGACCAAGTCATCTGTGAATAGAAGCATCTTACAGCCAAAAAAATCTAGCCTATCTAATGGCACATTCAAGAAGAATACTTAGTGAACTTTGTGGATGGTTTTTAAGCAACATTTTGTGTTTGTGTAATGGTTGTTATGCTTTCTATATGTCATGTCATGTGTTGTAATTTGGTAAACAATTTCTATGAAAGGTGTTATGGTTTCGAGATGTCATTAGCTCTATTTTGGTGAACATTTTATGTCATGGTTGTATTTCAAGGACAATAAAATGGAATGGCATTGTTGGGTTTAAGTTCCTTGAAAAATTATTCATGATATGAAATTTAAATACCACTTTCTGCTTAGTAAATTGGCTATAATCAGAAGAAGAGTTATTAAAACCCAATTGAGTAATACCAATGAGCAAAAACAATAGCAATTAAGCACACAAAAACACAACAGCAATAGGTAATCCGTCTTATATTATACCAAAATAATTGTATACAACAATATTGACGAATTGGTCTTCATACGAGACCAAGAAGGAGATTAGTTACAACTAAAAGCTGCAGCCTGGAAATCTTCAAACCAACATTACAAAAAGTTAAGTTAGCTAGCTATAATACATACAACCTTCATATATGCAAATACTGCTACTACATCAACATTCTAACTTCATTTCATTTCATTGCTTTCTATTGCTAGAATCAACAGCTTAACTAAAGCAAGAAAACACTAAGACAATGAATAAAAATGCAAGAAAAACCAGCTTCCAAAACTCGTGCACACTTCTTCAGCTTTGCAATTTCAGCATCTTTATGATCCATGGATCTCAACAAACCAGGTATTACCTTCTTGCTATGGTCGCACATGGGAGGATCAACCCACTTAGAAAAACCATATCCTTCGGGCTCTCCATCCTTCTTGCATCCAAGAAATCTTCTTCCAAGGTTGAAATTAGTCTAAGAAGTGTTGTCTTTTGAAGGTTTGGTGCAAAAACAATGGCTCGACATGCTGCAACAATGGCTGAAATCAATTAAGATAAAGAGGGGTTAGGTTTAGGGCTTTTGATTGAAGAAGAAATCTGGAGTAGGGGTTAAATATGGGTTAGGGGTTATTTTTCCCGTTTAAAAATTATGTGACATAACTACCCTTCCAAAATAACTTGATATGCCAAATTTTCCCCTCATAAAATGCCCATTTTACGAGGCTCATACGTTTCATGTAACATAAACATTAAATTTCTGATGGAATTTGCTAAAAGGACTAATGGTATCCCACTTATTAAAGTCCAGGGACTAAAACATTCATTTTAAAAGTCTGGGAAGTAAAACAAATCTAATAGTCAAGGGACTATAGGAGGAATAAACCCTACTAATAATAATCTAACGGATTCCTATGACTTATAAGAATGTCTTAAAATTTTTGACGCGTTTGCCTAGTACAAGAGACTATAAGCCATACTCTTATTACTATAACATTTTAAAACTTATTGCAACATTAATGAAACGACCACTGTCATATATATGGTAATATACGATAGATTTTTTATTGTTGCTTAAAAGAAAATTTTTAGCTAACAATTTAATCTAACCATTGTACTATCAAAGTTATATGTGTGTGTATCGTTTTGTTAAGTACTAGTCATAATTTTTTATTTTTTTCCAACTATTTAGAGTACATATTTATTAATTTACTATGATTTGATATTATAATTTTTAAAGAAAATAGTTTTAAAAAACACATTATTTGCAATAATTTTTAATCGTAGTTATTTATTTGTTAAAAATGGTTGCAATAGGGAATAAGCAACAAGACTTTAAATAACGGATAAAAAATGTTGCATATGGTCATTAGCAACAATTTTTAATATTTTCATAATGGTTGCAACAAGCTCAAAATATTGTAGTATCATTTGCGGTGATTAAGTTACTATTGTTATTATCACAAAGTTTGAACATAATATTTTAACAACATATGGTGTTATATACACTTTACCTTGTAAACTTTGTGAATATAAGATAAGATGGAAAAAGGCGACAATCCAAAATCAATTCAAAGTTACATGCATGAATCGGGTGCTTATGAAGATGATGCCTGTAATCACTCGACATGTTTGGTCCAGGAGAAGTGGAAGATGTAAGCATAAATAAAAATATATGCATAAACTTACAATATAAAATTTAAAGACATAATCGACAGCAGAAGTGCGTATCTGTTTAAGCCATTATTCTCAAAGAAATTGTTGAAAAGATAATTGTCACTCAGTCTAGACTTCAATCTTCCTCTTCCTACTCTATTCAATATTAACAGATGCTTATAGAAACAATTGTTAGGTTATAAGTAGGAGAGGGGGATATAGCTTTATTTATAATAAAATTTGACAGTTTTACCCATAAAAGAATTTATCAGAATATATAGATCTATACACAAAAGAACTGTGTGGATTTATGAGGTAGGCTAAAACTAAAATGATCACAAAGCCTAACTTGTGAACCAAATATTCAACCTTTTTTATAAAATTAAAAATAATTAACGATAGCTCACTTTAAAAATAAATATTCCAACAGAAGAAAGTAAACATGATTACCATGCTTTTAGATTGTCCCTTCTCAAAGGACTTCAATGAACTCGAAAAGAATTTTATTTACACAGCATAATGTGTACATCAATATAGGGATGCGTTTGGCACTCCATCTCACGAGACAAATAAGAATCTACTCTATGTGGTTGTTGAATCCCTTTCTTTGCCATGATTGCAACACCGTATCAATCATTTCACATTGTTGAACGTCGTTCGTTCGTTTGGTTTTTGGAGTGATAACTCTATTGAAGAAAATGAGGGAAAAAAAAACTATTTGTAGGGCTTTTAGATATTAGTGTTTATAATGCAGTTCCACTATTTGATTATAGGTTAGCTTGTATTTGTATAATATTTTGTTGTCTAATATAGTTGTTTGTAATATAATTATGTTGGTCTAGTCAATTTGAATTTTTCTTTATAAGTTTTAGCTAGCTCATACATCGTAAAAATATTGCACGAAACTTATTCGAAAATGGACCAAAAGTCATTTTAAACAGACTGTGAACCAGTCGAGATGATTAACGATCATCAAACAAGTCCAACATTGAATAATTCAAGGATAAAGTTAGCAAAACTCTCTTGTGATATATATGCGAAAGTATTTTGATACCTTCTCTATTAAAAAAGTTTCATAAAACTTGTGTTTTTTTCATAAAGATGCATACTGTCTCCCTTGATATATTTGAAGTTAATAGCGTTAAATTATTTGGTGATTAAGGTCAAGCATGTCTCAAAAGATATGGCAATTATACTTAGATACCCCTTAGTATGGAAATTAAAGTATTATCATACTCGCTTATGTTACAAAAATACCCTTTATGGTTTTTTTTCAAAAAAGATATATTAATAGGACCGACGAAGGAGCCAAAATTGTAAAACAACTTCTGTTTAAGCACGTCATTAAAAATTGATGGAGAAACAAGCAAAGTAGTGAATACTTTTATGAAACAAAAATATGGAGATTCTTTTTTGTGACATAAGTATATCATCACATGAGAATTTTGTGAATTTGACCTATAATTCAATAATCAATCTAAAATAAATGATAAACAACCATGAAAAGCATTAACTCACCCAAACTCCTAAAACAAAAAGAAAAAAAGGACAGAGAAAAAAGATTGAGGGGCCATGAAAATAAATTTCAAAAAGACGTTGAGTGTTGACACCTGCCAAGGTGGGGTTGCCTGGAAATGCAGCAACATTAAGATTATGTAAGGCGCTAAGGATATTGTACATGTTAAGTTATATGCACCACGATAATATAGTGTATTCGTTCATAATATTTATATTATATGTTCATAATTTTTATATTATATATTTATAATTTTTAATTATTTACAAATTATATGTTATATATTTATAATTTTAACATTTTATGTTCAAAACGTTTAATTGTTCATAATTTATTCATAATTTACTTATCTATTACTTTATATTATATGTTCAAAATCTTTATATTATATATTTATAACTCTTTTAAGATATGTTTACAATTTATAAATGATAGGAATCACAATTTCAGTGGTGCCTTTAATCTAGAAGATCTGCCATAGCCGTGTATCAAACCTATTGACAAACCCCAAAAAAAAAAAAAAAAAAGTGTTACGTCTAATACTCCAATGGCAGAAAGGTAAAATGTGCCCAATAACACTTCAAAGCTTTATGGGAGGATAGAAAACGTTTTCCACGGGGGTCGCTGGTGGAAACATTTTTCCACGCACGAGGGTGAAAGGTGTCGGCTATGGTGCATTTTACTATGTTAAATATAAAACAAACTTTTAATATTTGGCAAGTGTATTTTAAAACATTAAAACTTTGTTTTAAAATTTTATATTTAACTGATAATATTCAACAAACTTTTAATTTAGAAATGCATCAGTTAAATATAAAATATTAAAAGAAACTTTTAATATTCAACAAGTTTGGCAAGTGTATTTTAAAATTTTATATTTAAATTATGCATTTCTAAATTCAAAGTTTGTTTTAAACTCTACTGTGGAATTTAATATTTATCGAGTTTGACGATTCTAAATTCAAAATGTATTAAAATTTTAGAATACACTTTATATAAGCTTTTTAACTTAGAATTTCCGAACTCATTAAATATTAAATTTTAGATTAGAATTTAAATTAAAATTTGATTTTAAAAAATGCAGTAGTTAAATGTTAAAAACACACTTTGAATTTAGAATTGCCAAACTTGTTAAAAATTAAAATTTAGATTAGAATTTAAATTTAAAAAATTCATTATTAAATATAAAATTTTAGAATTCGCTTTAAATTAGATGTTGAATTCAGAATTGCAGTACTCTTTAAATATTAAATTTTGGACTGGAGTTAATTTTTTTCTAATAACATTTCATTATTACTAATAATACAAATTAGAAATCAATATTCAAAAAACATATTATATTGGAACCGTGACGAAGCAGAACACTTAGCGCTCATATCAACTGTAGTCTACATGGCTACTTTGTCATTTCAGGCTTTTGGCTTTTATCAAACTCCCGTACTGACCTGGCACGAATTAATTATTCAAAACGATTTGACGAAGACAAGATAGCCCTAGTGATGGGAACGACACAAGTGACGGAGGGTACTTGGTATCAATTAACTCTATTAAAATGTGATAAAATTCATCATATTAAGAACCATATATACATATACATACGTATATATGTATATATATATATATGTGTGTGTGCGTGTGTGTATATATGTATATAGGTTTTTACATTTATTAATTAATTATAATTTTGAGTACATAACTACATATTATATACTAAAAATTAAGAGAAGATTTTTACTTTCTACTAATAGTAAGATTTAAACCCTTAACCTTTTACTCTTTAAAATTTTATCATTTTAATGTATGTCAGGGATATTGTTTAGATTTTTTGGAAACATATCTTAAATTTGGGTTCGGGACATTTGTTGTTAAAATTTTTATTTAAATTTTAAAATTTTTAACTGGGTTTGGGACGTTCCGGAAATGGGATTCCCATTTAACTTTTATCCGGGTTTGGGACAGAAATGGGAATTGGGATGTTACCTAAGTAGCGGATTTGGGATTCTCTAATGGGCAGGGCACCCGTCCCGTTGCCTAGATGGCGCCCAATAAAATTTATTCTCTCTTATTTTTTACTCTCTCTAATATATAAGTAGAAAAATTTCAACACCTCAAATAATCTTAAACTAATCTTAACTCTTGTATCTCAAAATTCAAATTCTTTATCAATATCTTTTTTTATTTTAAAATAAAAAAGTTAAAATTAGTTTAATCTTATTTGAATGGTTGAGAATATTTCTCCTATATATTGGAGAAAATAAAAAATAAAACAGAATTTAAATCCGAGCTCTTTTTTTTTTTTTTTGTGATTTGGACAGGACGTGGATGCAATATAAATAGGTGGCCTTGTGAAATGTATAAGCACATTGCGAGTCCACAACGGAGAAAGAAAAAGTTGCAAAAGCTTTCCCCAAGTCTCTTTGAAATCCATTTGTAGATATCTCTAACTCTGCTTGGCAATTTTATTGTATTTAATTCAGCTTTACGTGCAATTTTTTCTCCAACAAATATTTAGGAAAAATGATTTATTTGATGCTTTATCTTTGACCCTTTTGACAAAGCTATTCATCTTTAAAAGGTAACAATTTAGTCTCTCATATTTACAATTGTGATGTCTTTAGTCCTAAATTTGAAAAATATAAAAAAGATAAAGGCGTGTAATTATGTCACCAAGTAAAGATAAAAGGACTAGTGGTATCTCAAATTGTAAAGATAAGGGACTAATAGCATTTTAAATTACTAAAATAAAGGATTAAAAATGTTATTTTTTGACATTTTTTAAACTCAGGACTAACAAAATGGTTGATCGCGGGTCAGGAAACTATGAAGCCAGCATTTGGAGTCACGACTTCATTCAGTCACTCCGTAGTCCTTATGCGGTATAAAATAATTTAATATATATTCATATAGTTGTCAAATTATTAGTTATAGACTTAAAGTTTTTATTGAGGAAAAAAATTCTAGATAAGATCTCTAATCGCTATATTATTATTAAGGTGTACTGCATATGTATATATATGTATAACACAGGGCGATGAATACTTGGAACGAGCTCAGAAATTGAAGGAAGATGTAAAAGTTATGATAGAGGAAACCGCATGTAGTTTGGAACAACTCAAGCTTGTTGATACCTTGCAGAGACTTGGCATATCTTATCACTTTGAGAATGAATAGAGAAATTATTGAAGAACATCTACACAAGTGATCATAATGGTGATAAGCTGATGAAAGAAGACTTGTATGCTACAGCTCTAAAGTTCAGGTTGTTAAGAGAACATGGGTATCAAGCGTCCAGTGGTACGTAGTGAATCTGTTTAGATATTATCCTATTCGACTTTTCCGAAACATAATGACATGTTTATACAAACAATGTTTACTAATGCAGCCCATTGTATTCACGAATCATAGAAAAAGCTTTCTTGATTATTGCAGAGATCTTCCGTACTTTCACGGACAGCAACGGTGATTTCCAGGCATGCATCAGGAGGGATATAAAGGGAATGTTGAGTTTGTATGAAGCTTCATATTTATCCATGGAAGATGAGAGCATCTTAGATGTGGCAAGAGAGTTTACAACTCAGCATCTGAAGGAAAACCTGGAAAGAGACGAATGTCATGATCTTGCAGTGTTGGTGAACCATGCTTTAGAGCTTCCATTACATTGGAGAATGACGAGATTAGAAACAAGATGGTTCATAAATGTATACGAGAAAATGCCAGGCATAAATCTGATTCTGCTTGAGCTAGCTAAATTGGACTTCAACCTGGTCCAGGCTAGGTATCAGGAAGAAGTAAAACAAGTATCAAAGTAAGAACATTATATTGAGCATTACACCTATGGCTCGTTTGGATTGGTTTGAAAAACAGTTTTTTTTTTTAAAGTTAAAAATTCTGACTTCTAAAAAGAGTTGTATTTGAACTTTTTTCAGAGTTTTAGCTTTTTTAGAAATCAAATCAAGTAGTTATTACAAAAGTAATATAACTTTTTTTTTGGAAAAAAAGTGTTTTTTCCTGAAAAAAAAAAAAACCAATCCAAACAGACCTAGAGTAAATTAGATGAATGATCCCTTATCTTTGTCACCCGTAATAATCTTATTTCTTATCTTTCGCGTGTGACAAATTAGTTCATTATCAAATCCGTTTGCGTCACCGTTGGTCCCAACTTAGTTTTTTATTAAAAAAAATTTCGTTAACATCACGTGCACCTCATGTGAAATTGATGATATTGGCCTTGACATAAGAACAAAATTTTGCGATTAAGTGAGATGCACGTGACATTAAATGAAATTTTTTAGTGAAAAATTAGACTCGGACTAGCAACGACACAAATATATTAAATAAAAGACTAGTTTGTCAAAAACAAATACAAAGAATAAAATTGTTATGAATAGCAAAGATAACGGACCATTAATGAAATTTACCCTTACACTTTATTAGCTCATATATGTTTTGTACCTTAAGATCTTGAAAACTGATCTCAAAGCTTGATGCAGGTGGTATACTGCAATTGGTATTGCAAATAAGCTAAGATTTGCCAGGGATAGATTGTTTGAGGCTTTCCTATGGGCGGCGGGAACATCTTTCGAGCCTCATTTTGGATATTCCAGAAAGATACTCACAAAGCTATGTGTGTTGGTTACAATTGTTGACGACATATATGATGTCTATGGTACTCTAGATCAGCTTGAGCTTTTCACTGATGCTATCAGAAGGTAACTTTTTCCACTTCTTGTTGACTTTACTCTTGTCACTACTATTAGATGTACTGTTTACAATTATTTTTTTTTTGTCGGAAATGACTGTTTACAATTATTTTTTTTTTAAAAGGGTTAACCAAAGGAGAACCCCTTTCCCACCTGGCCAGAGGCCCCTTAACCAGGCGGGAGGTAAATCGAGGGATGTGCGTGAGTGGCAGCCCGACCAGGGAGAGGACCAACGGGCATGAAAATCCAGCAACAGCCCCCGCAATATTTCAGCGGAGTACTGCCGCCACACGGACTCGATCCCGCGTTGTCAGAGTGTCTCCACCCTAATCACCTGGCCACTTACCAACTCACCTATGCCCCTGGGGGCGTTTACAATTATTGAAGACACATATGATGTTTATGGTACTTTATATAAGCTTGAGCTTTTCAAGGATGCTATCAAATGGTTATTATAAAATAACTATGCAAGAAAGAAATATGTTGAGAGAAAGTATAGATAGAAAATTAAATTCTACTGAATTATCTTTATATTGCTTGTTACTTAGTTCCTTAGATCATTTGCCTTCTCCTAAATCATGGTATTTATAAGCAAAGCTCAAGAGACGAAGCATCTAACATCGGTTGCAACAAGTCTCCAAAAATTGGATGTAGCAAGGCTCGGCCATGCTGTTTGCAGATTTGCAATCTTGAGACTTGCTTTAATTTTCAACCATTGTATGCTCCTTTTCGATTTTGTTACTGCAAAAGATCATCTTCATGTGTGCTTCAACTTCAAATGCATTTTTTTTCCATTTTTTAATCTCAGAGCCAACACTTTTGACTTTTGTTTCTTAGCTCAAAGGGAGCTTTGTGACTCACATGAATGTCCACTTTAATTCACAACAAAGGTAACTTTTCTATTTGTTGTGGACTCGGCTCTTGTCACTATGCAACCATACATCCCGCCATCATATACTACAATAGCACTGTACACGCATGTGAACTATACATATATATATATATATATACACCGACAAAAATGGAAACAGATTTGACAGAATAACTTGGCCAAAGGAAAAGAGAGGATATTGTAGAGAGAGCAAGAGCAAGACAATGAAGATAGCACTGCAGCGAAGTTTAATTTTTTTAGAGAAGAAACTAAGGAAGAGAGAGAAAGTTGAGAGCAAGAGAGGAGAAAGAAACTGCTTTGCAGCATTGACAAATTAAACAAAAAATTGCGAACTTAAAAAAAATAGAAAGGTTGTAAACATGTTGTTTGCAGTTATAAATGTTTCGTTCAAGTTGTGAACGTTTATGAACATTTTGGTCAAAGTTGAACCTGTTGTTCATATGTGTGAACATGTTGGTTACAGGTGGTAAATATGTCATTTATCATTTGTAAATATATAATGTAAAAATTTTAAACATATAGTGTAAGAGTAATGAAAAATTAAACTTATGAATATATCGTATAAAAATTGTAAATGATTAAAAATTTTGAATATAAAGTATTGTGAACGTAGAATATGAAATCTGCAAATAATATTAAAAAAATATTAAAATTATGAACCAATAATAGAAAATTTGTAAATAATTAAAAATTATGAACATGTAATATGAAAATTATGAATGTGATTGGCGTGTATTGTTCATAGACTATGCAATGCACAGTGCTGGGGCTGTGTACAGTGTCGGGGTGCTCAGTATCTGTATTGTTATCACTACACATAGGTCAAATAAAACCGGTAAGAGTGTTATGCAGAGATCATTTGATGTATAAATCTCTAACTTGGCTATGGATAGGAAATTGAATTTTGGTAAATAATTTATCTGGTTCTTTATTTTTTATTCTTTTAACAACTCCTTCACACCTAACTTAACCCCGTCACCCATAAGATATGAACTCATATTATCACTCTTGAGCGAGGTAGCTTCAACTACTTGAACTATCATTTAATCGCTATTTTTTATTTTTTTATAATTAAGTCTTTATTTCTAAAATAGGACGACTCAATATCTTATTTTTTGCGATTTGTAACATTATTACTCCTAAACATAGGAAATGTTATAAAAAAAATAGTGGTTTGAGCTTTAATCCCTGAAATGGCAAGAGCAATTATATCATAACTTAAAATTCAAACAATTATTTTTTTTTCTCTTAGGATTAACAGTGTCACAAATTGATAAAATAATAGTCTAAATTGTTGTGTTTTAAAAATAAGGATTTAATTGTCAAAAGTGTAAGAAAAGAGATCGAAATAGATCATTTGTCACTAATTTTCGCAACCAGTCAATACTTACAATATTGTAAGTATTTACTAGTGATGAAAATTAATTTAGCAGATTGGCTTTAGTCTTGCCTGCAACAGTCAAATATGCTATAAGATCTATGGTTCTCTTATTCCCACTAATTTGTGTTCCTTAGCTTCTTTCTTCTTTCTAAGGGGCCAATTTTCCGATAATTCTAGCTACTTGAAGTAAAAATTTTCCATCTCCAGGTGGGATATCAATGCAATGGAGCAACTACCAGACTATATGAAGATCTGTTTTCTTGCTCTCTTCAATACCATCGATGAAATAACTTATGACATTCTTAAAGAACAAGGTGTCAGCATCATCTCCTACCTACAGAAAACGGTACCTTGCGACATGCTCCCCCTCCTCCTCCCACAAACGTGTCTACTTCTATGGAATATAAATAATAATTTTCTCTTGTCAATCCATTGTAGTCGGTGGAGGTATGCAATAGTTACCTTGTAGAGGCGAAGTGGCGCATTCGTGGGCATACTCCAAGTCTGAAAGAGTATCTGGACAATGGCTGGATATCAATCGCTATTTATATTGTAGTAGTGTATGGTTATGTTTGCATCAAGAATCCTGTAAGCAAGGAAGCCTTGGAAAGTTTACAACAGCGCTTAGACATTATTCGTTGGGCAGGCGAGATTGCTCGTATTGTAGATGACCTGGGAACCGCACATGTATGTTATCTTATCTATTTCTTCTTGCATTACTATTTATATTTTAACTTGGAGAAACCCAATTATTGTATTTCATCAATATTTTTGCATCTTAAACCTATGACATAGTAATAATAATAATCTAAATGGACTCCCACGACTTATAAGAATGTGCTAAAATTTCTTGCGCTTTTGTCGGATATAAAAGATAGTGAGCCACATTCTTGTAAATTGTACGCGAAAACTAAATTACTATTGATTTCACAAATTTAAAAATGTGGCCAATGGCAAATGTTGGGGGCAAAGTAGGGGTAGTGGCCCCCAATCCAAGAAAATGGAAAAAGGACTAATTTTTTCTGTCTTTATTTAGAAAATAAAAGCTTGTGTTTTCTAAAAAAAATAAATAAAAGCTTGTATCTGTATTTTGCCCCCTAACCCAAGAAAAGAATAATAGTAGTGAGCATGCATTTTTATCATTTATTTATTTTATTTAAAAAATTTATTAAGGTTAATTAACAATTTAAAATCTCAAATGTTGCTAGTTATTTAGTTCACTTTTAGATTTCAATAATAATGTCATAATCTTTGCTAAAAATTTAATTAGTAACATTTAAGCTTTGACATCTTCATTAATTATTTTTTTCTTGGTAATTATAGAGAAAGAGGTAGTCAATAGCTTAAGTATTGATCTTTTCTTTGATTCTTATGTTATATAAGAGAATATACTAAGAGAGAGATGTGTAAATATGCAATATATGATTTTTGAGGTTAAAAAATGAGAAATAGTTATTTGTATATATACTCAAATGTGTTTGTACAATTTGAATTTTTTTAATTTGAATTTTTTGTTTACTTTATGCATCATGCATATTCTACAATCTAATCAGAGTAGCTTAATACACAAGCACACACATACACACACTTATAATGTATTTGTGTTATTTTCTATATAACATATTTTGTTAAAAAAATTTTATTAATTTTTTGAGAGAAAGTTTTAGTACTTCGCTCTTTCTAAGTTGAAGTCTTAGCTTTGTCGCTATGCATACGACTCTAACAACATACAGGTGTTATATATATTTTACCTCGAAAACTTTGTGAACACAGGATGAGATGGAAAAAGGTGACAATCCAAAATCAATTCAATGTTACATGCACGAATCTGGTGCTTCTGAAGATGATGCCTGTAATCACATAAAATGTTTGATCCGAGAGAAGTGGAAGAAAGTAAATATGATCACCATGCTTTCAGATTGTCCCTTCTCAAAGGACTTCAATGAACTCGGAAAAAATTTTACTCGCACGGCCCATTGTGTATACCTACATGGGGATGGATATGGTACTCCATCTCGTGAGACAAAGAAGAATCTGCTCTCTGTGGTTGTTGAACCCATTCCTTTGCCATGATCGTCAACACCATATATTAAGCATTTATCATTTCACACTGTTGATTTGCTATCAAATAAAACCCAACTCCATCCATTGGCTTTGGCTCTGTACTTGGCCTTGTTAAGATGAATGTCCTTTAGAATAATAGCTCTACAAAAGAGAAAGGAAAAAAGGGAAAAAGTTATTTGTGGAGCTTCCCCATGTATATTAGCGTTTATAATGCACTTCGACTGTTTTGCACTACTAGTTATAAGTTAATTGCTTGTATTTGTATAATATTTCGTTGTTTAATATAGTGGTACTACTATATCATTATTCTCCTAGTCAATTTGAATTTTTATTTACAGGTTTTAGTTCAAATTGTCCAAATATTGCCAGAAAAATTATTTAAAAATAGACCAAAAAGTCATTTTCAAATGACCACAAGCCACTCAAAATTAATGATCAAACAAGTTCAACATCGAGTAATTCAAGGGTAAAATTAGCAAAACTCTCTTGTGATATGTGTGTGTCTATGTGCTCGAAAGTATTTCGATACTTTCTCTATTATAAAAGTTTCATAAAATCCTTTTTGTTTTTTTCCCCTAAAAATGCACAATGTACCCTATGATATATTTGAAGTTAATAGCATTAACTTATTTTGTGATTAGGTTCGATCAAGGACTTTTAAGATTTGGTAATTACACTAAAATATCCCTGCAATATGTATAAGTATTATGATAGCCTCTATATATTCATAAAGTTATGGGTCACACCCCAACAAGGCTAGTTTAGCTTATATCTATACGCAATTGTTACATGGACAATTATAAATATATCCTTGCATAATACACGAGTGTACCACAGATAATGGAATTCAAGAAATCTGAATTGGTGAAAACACGGTAAAATTAGTTTTCAATTCAAGAAATCTAGTTGTTGGCAATGCTTTGATGAAGATGTCCGCCAGTTGAGGTCTAGAAGGAACAAAGCAAACAAGAATATCACCACAAGCCACTTTTTTCTTGATGAAATGAAAATCAATTTTGTACATTCTTAGTTCGTGTATGTTGAACCGACACCATGTTAAAGTTATGGGTCATACTTGAACAATAAGGTGATTTAGCTTGTTTTTATACACAATTATTACATAGACAATTAAAAATATATCCTCGCATAATACGCTAGTGTAAAACAGATATCTGTATACAATAAAACCTACATCACATAAATACCCATGGTATTTTTTCAAAAAAAAAAATTAATAGCACGGAGAAAAGAGCTAAAATATAATTGTGAAACAACGACAGTTCAAGCATGCATGTGCCATCCAAAGGAGAAATAAACCAAAGTACGTACTATATACTTCTACGAAAAAAATATGGAAATTTTTTTTTTTTTTTGTGACATGGGTATATCTAGGATTTGTGAAGTTTACCTATAACTTATTATACAATCAATTAGAATAAATGATAAAACAACCACGAAAAGCGTTAACTCACCCCAACTTCAAGCATGAAATTATTCTATACTAAGTTAGAAGGTTAGAAACAAAAGTGAGTTAAGAGAGGATCCTTACCCCAACAAATGAAAGACTTTTAAGCATGAGATCATTTTATTGCGGTGTTTGTTATAATCTTATTATACATTACTTATCTTATTTTCCATCTCATACAAAAACAGATGGTTTGTTTTAAACTTTTAATAAAAACCTATCTTATTTCTATTTATAAAAAAAAAGACACCAATAGCTATCTTATTACTTACACGCTAGCAAGGGACAGGTAGGTGTTCTTTCAAAGTTTAATGAAAATTTTTTATTCCCATTATACCCTTGTTTTCACGGGCGTAGCACGCTCGCTCTCTTCTTTTGTCCTTCAACAAATGCGTTCTTTTCGACCAAGAAAACAGATGCATTCTTCGCCGCTTTTTTCATGACTTTGTCAACTTCCTTCTCCCTCCCTCCTTTGTATATGCATAGATATAAGCATCCCTATCAACTGGGGCAAGAAGCTAAAGCGAGATGTGTGTGTTACTTCTCTTTCTTTTTTTCTTTTTTGTATGTGTGGGCTTAACCTTTAGCAATCAACATTGAGAACTAATGAAAGTTAATGGTTTGAAAAGAAATTGACACTATTGTAATTGGTTGCTAATGTTTTAGGTTGCAACACAATGAGTAATGTGTTAGAAATGGTAGGTTTAATTGGGAATGCAAAGAAGTTGTTCGATAAAATGCCCGAAAGAAAAATGGAAACATAAAGCAATATGCTTTGTTTGAAAAACCGTATCAATTTGTATGTATATTGAGTTTAAAGCAATATTCCTTGTTTGAAAAATTGTTCTTAAAGATGGCCAATTAAAATTTGTTTTGCTGGAAGAATATGGTTTAACTTTAAACTTCTTATAGTATTGGTACGGGCTATTTAATTTTTTTTAAAAAATGCATGAACATGATACGCTTCCGTTAAACACAAATGACTTGTATTTTGTAATGATATTTGGAAAAAGAAAGAATATGTATGGTTAACTTTAATGGTTTGTTTAATATTTATTAATTTATCTTTTACATTTTTATTTATTATTATAAATTTTAATTTTATAATTAATTAATTATACAATAATAATAATAATAATAATAATAATAATAATAATAATAATAATAATAATACTTAACGATCCTAGAAAACAATATTTTTTTGCACAAATTAACTTATTTTGGCCATTGTAAATTATATGAATAATAATTGCATAGTAAACAGTTTAATTATCTCTTCAGTAAGGGTATTTTAGTCAAGTTAATTTATTTCAGTGTTTCAGCGTTGGTTAATAATACTCGGCGTCTAAATAGTCTTTTAAATCAAACACTTATTTTTTATTAAACACTTATCAAATAAGATATTTATTAAATTTTAGATTTAAGATAAAATTATTCCAAACAGACCATACATTTGGAAAATGTTTGCCAACTTGCCCAAAAATATCTCATAGGTAAACCTTCTAGTTATGAACAAATAAATAAATAAACCTACCAACTACCAATTAATTATTTAAGAACCCGAATGTGTTCGGCACACTAATCTCTATTTCGGCATGTCAGTATTGTCTCCAAATAGCAAAGCCACAGAGCTAAAGAGGTCAGACTTAGAAATTTTTTAAATTTTATAGATATTAATTAATAATATCAATAGTTCTCTCATATAATCTCAACCATTCATGTAAATATTATATCAACTTGGCTTGTCATGATAATGAAAAGGTAAATTCTTTAAAATGCCTTTTTTCTCTCTCATTACTCATTCTTTTTTAAACTTGAATTTCATGAATGGTTGAGATTATATTTTATATACATAAATGATTAAAAAAATTTCTTATATTAATATGAGAGAATTGAGGGTCCTAATCCATTATTAATATTTCTTTTATGTAATCATACAAGGTATTTAATTAATATTGGATAAAATATACGTAAATAATTTCAATACCATGCATATATGAATTCAGAACATCAACTTTACAGTAAAATATGTATTACATTATATATTTACGACTAATGAAGAACGGAAGATTGGCACTTTTACGCATATATGCATGCGGTTGATGTTGCTTTGTGGCAGCAAAATGGTTGATCCACGGTCAGGAAACCACGAATCCAGCATTTGGAGTCATGACTTTATTTGGTCACTAAGTAGCGCTTACGTGCGGTATGATATAATCTAGTATGTAGGAATAGAGTCAGAAATTCTTTTTAATGGGATCAATTTATGAGCATATACACACATACATATACATACATATACATATATACATACATATACATATATACATACATATATATATGTATTTTTGTGTGTGTATATATATGTACTAGTGTACCACCCGTGCTATGCACAAATTGCAAAATATATGATTAGTTTTTCTGAAAGATAGAGTTTTTTTTATATTAATCTAAACATTGCTATCAAAATATATTTTAAGAATTAGTAAACATGGATTCGTATAAAAAATAGAATTTATGTTTCTCTTTTAATACTAACTATCCTAATGCAATAATAGTTTTACATCTACATATGAATTAAACTTTAAATAAATGTAGATCGTCTTTTCTTTTTCCAAATTGAAACCTTCGTTTTCCTTTTTTTATTTTTTGAATTTAAATATGCTATTTAATTACTGTAGATATTTCATAAGAAAAATTATTGTTATTAGTGGATAAGAATACTAATAGTTTTACAGATAAGAATACACATAAAAAACAAGAATAAATTTTGAAAGATAAAAAGTAAACGAAATATTAAGATGACATAAGTACCTGGATATCAAGCTATCTAGGAATTAAGGAATATCTGCTACCAATTTTGCAATAAAAAAATTGTTTTGGAAGAAAGAATAGATATGATACTAAAGTTTCAAAAGAAAACAATTAACCGAAGGGACAAAATAAAATTAAAAAGCTAAAAGATCTACGGAGTGTAATGGCGTATGTGGGTGAAAGTTTCACTGAAAAAAAAACATAATATAGAATATAGATTCTGAATATAAAAAAACATATGAATAAAAAAAGGCAATTTGTCAATATTAACCAAAACTCAAATTACCATAAATAACATTATATGATAATGATATATTAAGTAAATTGTAATAATTTTTTATTATAGTAATAGAAAACAATTAAAACAGGTAACGATTTGATAATAATCAAATTGTAGAGTTATTATAGATATCTGCAATCAATCCAGATTATATATCATAATTTTCGGATGTAATATGTAAATATTAAAATAAATTAGTAAATCAATGTAAATATCACTAAAATAAAACAAAATCATTTACTGACCAAATATAATGATTGATATCATTTTAATATAAAAGAGTCACATGGCAAAAAGATTTTAAGAATGCTATTTGTACGATACTTGTCATTATAATACTGCAAAAGGCTCTTTTATAATATATATATAATTTGAACTTTTTTAAGACAATACATTATAATTGTTCTTGATAGGCCTCATATTTTTAAAATGTTTTATAATCACTTTATTTTCAACATTACCAAATACATCTATTGAAAAAAATCATCATAAATCTATCCCCATTTGATTTATCAATTGTTTGTTGGCAATATTAATGGGGAAAATGCTTTTTCAACATTTGTAGTTGTAATGGGACTGAAACAATGTGTGACTTCCACATAGGGGCGAAGCTATAGTAGTGGCATATGGTGGTGGCCGCCACCCCTCTGTTTTTAATTTTTTTCATTTATTTGTTGTTTTTGTAAGTTGGAAAAACCTAATATGTATTTTTGCCACCCCTTACAAAGCAAGACAAGCTAAGATAGCTTAGTGGCTATGCATGTTTTATCCAAAAAAAGATCTAGTGTTCGAATCTTCATGAACTTTTTGGTGTTTTCAATGCATTTTTGAAAATAGAAGCAAGCCTATTCCACTCTTTAGCATTAAGAGCGTGTTTAAAAAGTCACTTGTAATTAGAATTAAATGTAATTGGAAGTAATTACACAATTAGATGTGTTTGTTAAACCAAGTAGTGTAATTGGAAATAATCACCTTGTAACTAGAATTAAATGTAATTGGAAGTAATTACACTTTGTAATTAGAATTAAATCTAATTGGAAGTAATTACACAATTAGATTTGTTTGTTAAACCAAGTAGTGTAATTGGAAATAATTATACAGTTAAACGCGTTTGTTAAACCAAGTAATTACTTGGTTAGACAAGTAATTACTTAGTTAGAGGGGAATTGGGTATAATTGGACCTTTTCAATTACAGTCTTCAATGGGTATAATTAGACCTTCTCAATTATACTCTCTAATTCAATGGAATTTGGATTTAATTAGACCTTATCAATTACACTCTCCAATTCTCATAGGGAGGTGTAAATTGGTGTAATTATATAATGTGATTACTCTCTACAACTTTTGGTAATCTTTTATTCTTTTTATAAATTATAAATAGTAAATAAATATAAATATTAAATAAAAATAAATAATAAAAATAAATTTACATAAAATTAAAATAAATAAGTAATAAATATATAAAAATATATAAATCTAAGATAAATGAAAAATAAAAATAAATATAAATAAATATTTTAAAAATATAAAATTTATTTATTTTAATAGTATTTTTTATTATAATTAAATATTATTATGTTTTTGGTAAATAGTATTTAAATTTAAAAAATATTAGTAGTAGATAATTTTTAGTTTTATATACTTATTTTTATAATTCATATATTTTTATTAAGTCATATTTATTTTTATAATAAACAATATTTTATTTTAAATATTTTTAGTAAATAACACTTTTAAATATTTATTAATATTAATATTAATATTTGTTTGTATTAATATTATTTTTAAAATTAAATTATTTAAGTGTGTAATTACCATTTGTTATACGAAACATATCATGCAAAATTAATTTATAATTATGTTGTGGTAACCAAACACGCCTTGTGATTTAAATTACCATATAATTACTAGTGATAAGTTCGAAATAAGCCTTTAATTCATAGTTATTTCTGCTTGATTCTAGAATTGGATACTTCCTAATTGGTTTTTTTAATGTATTTTTGCATGTTTTTGCTTAGAAAAAGGAGTTGGAAGCATTATATATGGATTCAAAGGACTTTTGGACATGTTGGAAGTTGATAAAATTAATTCTGCCACCTTAGAAAATGTCATGCGAAGTCTACATGTGATTGACCAGCTTTGACCAAGAATGGAAAGATATTTTGCACGTTAGTTAAAGAGGAATTGTTGACTAAAAATATGTATTAGTCTTAAAAGGAAAGGAAAGTATTTTTGAGTTATTTTGACAAGAATCAGATTTGTAAGTCAAAATGGAAAATATGCCCTAAACTAGGTCATTAAACTATTTAATTTTTCTTTTAGTTATCTTGCTTTATTTTAAATCTGTTATTAGTCCTTTAGTTTTTTATTTATTATTTACTTAATTTTAATTGTCAACCCCTCATTTTCTAGTATTTCGCTTGTTTTTCTTTCTTGGCATATAAAGAATATTTTATAAACCAATTCCTATGGATTCGACCCTTTTCACCACTATCAGAAATAGTTAGGTAGAGTAGGATTTTTATTTTTAACGGATTCGACACCCATCAAATTTTAGCGCCGTTGTCGAGGATTGCTGATGATCTTGTTTTATTTTATTTTTATGACCAAGTTAAATAGTACAGTTGATTTACAATTTTATCCAAAAATTGAAAAGACTGCAAATAGCTTGATGAATGTTACAAAGCTGCAAAAAAATACAAGAACTAGTCAGTACATCACTAGCTTCATCCGAATCATCAATTGAAGAAACTAAACTTAAGCTGTTGGATAAAGCTTAGATGATTGGCTATGTCGAGTATATGACGTTAAACAAGGGTGCTTCTGGGAGACAACCCACGCCTTAGTCTCTGGAGTTTTTTTTTTTTTTAAGTTTTGGTTTTTGTAACTTTTCTTATTTTTAGGAATTTTTACGTTATTTTTGGTCATTTCTATCTTAGAAACTCTATTTGTTGTCTGATGAAATCTTTGGAGTATTTTGATAACTGGTAAGACAATGTTTCGTAGAAAAAAAAGGTTTTTAGGGTGCAAACAGAGAATTTTTTGGCAGATTTTGTTGCAGGGCCTTAGGCATGCCCATGCCTAAGGATTGAGGACTTTTCTCGTGATAACATAAAACCCAAACAGCTTGTAAAATATTTTTTATTTCTTTTTCTCTTCTTCTTCTTCCTCACAACTCCACCAGTAAACCCACCACTATAATTCATCATAACCACCACCTAAAGCTTCAATTTTTCAACAAAACACAACAGTTACTTGCTAAAATACATCACAGGCAAGAAAAGATTGGCAAGAAACCCACCAAAATTAAACCCAATAACCAAGAGAATAAGAAGTCATAGCAACCCACTACCCCAAAAACTCCATTAAAACTCCTTTAAAGCTCCAAAGTCACCACACCCACGTGCAAAATACACAATGAGACAAAAGAGAAGGGCTTACAAATCTCCAAAAAAGCATACCCATAGCAAAATAAGGTAAAGAAACTTGTAAGAAGCGAACCCACTACCACCCATCACCATAGCCAATGAACGGTCGGCCACCGCCATCGGCGTACGCTGTCAACCACACTCTAACCACCATGTCTGTTCAAGCCACTCGCTCGTATGGTGGGCACCCTGTGTTTGGCTCCGAGTCTACTTCGTTGCGAGGTAATTTCTATTTTTTTTAGATTCCGAACAACACGAATGTAATTTTAAACCCTCCTCTCATCCTATGATTCACTGTTAATTTTTTACATGTTGTTTTGGAATTTTGGATTTAACAACTACTGATGATGAACTTTGTGGCAATATTGGTCAGGTTACATATTTTTACAATTAAATATCATGTTGATTTTGAGTTGTATAGAGATCTATTTTGCAAATTTGTGCATGAGGAAACTTATGAAAAAAAGAGTTGGGTTTGAAATCTACAGTTGATATTTTGGCTAAGAATGTTGATTGAAAATCATATGTTGATATTAATAGTCCTGCATGTTTTGAACCTTGTAAAGAGTTTGCTCAACCTGCCACTTGTGAAACTATTTGGGTGTATTTTAGATATTATGGTGTGGTTAATTTTTGTTTGTTGAGTAAAGAATTCAATTGTCCAAGTTGGGTTTGATTTGCTATAGGGTTTATTGAGGATGAATATGCTATTTATGATGTTGACTACCATAGCTATTATAGTTGCCTTGATTAGAATTTATTTGGTTGCCTACCTTGAATTTAATCCAAAAAACGATGAAGGTGTTGTTTCTTTATTTTTATAGATGGAATCCTGACTAGCGTACTATGAGACTCATGTGGAACATATTTCATGCGCAATTGATAGAACACATAGAATTTTGAGACCACGCGCCCCGTTCATGAATTTCAAGGAAGTCCTTGTCTTTTTTTTTCATTTTTTGTTTGTTTCTTTTATTTTTTCTTCTTTATTTTATTTTCTTTTACATTGAGGACAATGTGTGTTTTAAGTGTGGGGGAGAGAGCACTTATTGCCTTTCTGTTATAGAAAAAAGGGAGAAAAAAAATAAGAGAAAAATATGCTTAATTGTGTTAAATCTCATTATTTTTTTTTCTCTTTTTCTCTTTGAAAAAAAGGCACTTTTTAATTAAAAAAAATAAGATTTTCACTCTCAAAAAATTTGAATTGCTTGAAACACAAAAGTGCTTAAAGCTTGCGTAATCTTTATTTGAGCTTAAATTTGCATGTGCTTAATTTGGAACCAATGCTTAGTTTGAGTATTAATAGGTGCTTGCCTTGATTATTTTTGAAGTAAAATTGTGAAAAGTGAGTGTCTAGGAAAGTTATCTCGAGGTTAAGTCCACTCCTGCAAAAGTTTGTTGTAAACTGTTTTGTAAATGTGAAAAAAAGGCGCAAAAAGTTAAAAAAAGATGAAAAATCAAGAAAAAAGATAGAGAAAAAAATGCAATACAAAATGCAAAAGAAAAAGAGAAAAGAAAAAGAAGAAAGCAAAAGGGAAAAAGCACCTTCATTCTTCAAAAGTTTGGCCCACAATGGGACCACGAAATCAAAGTTGTGTTACGGAAGTTGAGTTGTAATTATCATGAACATAAGTAGTTGAAGTGGCCCAGCTTTTTGACAACTGGGCTTAGGCATGAACTTGTTTTTTTAAAGGAAAATTACACATCAAGGTAGTACTTTTGATTTCTCCTCTTTGCATTGGCATAATCATACTTGGCTATAATCTTTTGTTTGTGCTTTAATCGGTACAAGTTTCATTTGCCTACTATTTGGGTGCTATTGGGGTAACATGTGCATGTGGTGATACTTGTTTTATCTTGCTAAATCTAGCTTACTTTTGCATTCGTCTTTGAGTTTCAATGAGTTGTGGTGAAAAGATTTTTCAAAAGGGTTGTGTGCCTATGGTTGCATTGTGAGGAGGTTGGGTTGTTTTTTAAGCTTGATAGAACTTTTGATGAACTTAAACTTTGGCCATGGTTTTCAAAGGTCATGAAAAAACTCTTTTGCTAAAAAGATTGGGTTCTTGAGAAAATTTTTGTTGAGTTAAGTCTTACTGTTTGACGTTGCTACAATTGTTTTTGAAGTTAGATACATTCTTGAGGTTTGCAAGTTGAAGCATTGCAAAATGATGAGAAAAGGAAAGTATTGGTCTGTGCCTAGAAAGAACTTTTTAATGATTTGTTTATGCAGTTGCTTGAGCTAAATATGGTTGAATGATTTGTGTTGAGAAATTAGATTTTGAATAGATTTATTCTTGCGAGTAAATGATGACATGAGTTGGAATTGGTTGATTGTTAAAAGCTCAAATTTTTTATGTTTGAGATTGGGTGCTGCATTTTTTCAAGTTCTTTGCAAATTGAGTTTCATGAAAAAGAAAAAAAAAGGCCAATTACTGGAGATTTGATTTTGAAAATAAAGTTAAAGGAACGTCGGATTTATGATTGAAAATGTTACATTGTTTCATAAATATGCTTGCTCCTGGATTTTGAAAAGGTTGCACACAACTTTACAAAATAGTACTTTTGGTCAATTTGCATGTAAATTCTATGTTCTTAACTGATTTCATGCTTGAGGGAAAGCATGGTATAAGTATGGGAGAATTTGAAAAGTCCGAAATAAGCCTTTAATTGATAGTTATGTGTGCTTGATTCTGGAATTGGATGCTTTCTAATTGGTGCTTTTTATATATTTTTGCATGTTTATACTTGGAAAAAAGAATTAGAAGCATTATATATGGATTCAAGGGACTTTTGGACGTGTTGGGAGCTGATAAAATTGATTCTGTTATCTTGAAAAATGCCATGCGAAGTTTACGCGGAATGTCCAGCTTTGATAGAGAGTGGGAAGATATTTTGCACATTTTTTGGAGAGGAATTGTCAACCAAAAATACGTTTTAGTCTTAGAAACAAAGGAAACTATTTTTGAGGAAGTTTATTTTGACAAGGATCAGATTTGTAAGCCTAAACGAAGAATATGCCCCAGGCTAGGTTATTAAAATATTTAATTTCTCCTTTAGTTATCTTGCTTTATTTTTAATCCGTTATTAGTTCTTTAGTTGGTTTATTTATTATTTATTTAATTTTAATTGTCAACCCCTCCTTTTCTAGTATTTCATTTGTTCTTCTGTCTTGGCATAAGTATATATATATTTTACAAACCAATTTCTATAGATCCGACTCTTCTCACCATCATCGTAAATAGTGACGTAGAGTAGGAATTTTATTTTTGGTAGATTCGACACCCATCAACTAGGCTATATAATTACTACCGTAGTAATTAACATTATTATTTATATTTGACATGAAAAACTAAGTGCCGCCACCATCAAGTCACCATTCACGTTTTTTAAAAAAAGGGTAAGGTTCTTATAATATTTCAAATCACTTTGTTTGTTTTATTTTAAAATTCTTATAAATCACACTCTTTTTAGTTTTTTAAATTTATTACATATTTAATCACCATCACAAGAGTCACAAAATCTCTCATCTTGTAAATCAGATTAGTATTCTTTACTTCGATTTTAGTTTTTAACTAATTTTATGTAGATGACTCATGCTTATATGAATATTATTTATATTTAAAATTGGTGAATTAGTTGACTTGATCTTTTTATTCTTGTCAATTGTAGAAAAATAAAGTTTCTCTTATTATTTTAGTTATTATAATTGTTATTTAAGTCTTTGGATTGATCTAAATTTCAACATATGAGGTGTGAAGATAAACTTGATATCTAAGTGGATAAATAAAAATTATTTGTATTCAATGATTTGGAAAACATATAATAATAAATTGAGTAAAATGTATCAAATCGTTTTGTAGTCTACTATAAGTGCTCAACACCCCTTGTAGTGTCAAAAGCTCCACAGCAAGCTCTTGTAGCGAGTTAAAGTTTCACGCACAGTCCCTATTGTCCATACTTCCCTAACGGTATTAAAATTTACAGCAAAAAAGACGTTAATGGTTTCTTTTTGGTCACATGTGTATAACAATTACTAAAAAAAAAAAATTCAAACACCAATATCTTGCTTAATTATCTAAACCAAATGAGCCATCTTATAACCACAGATAGATGAATATCAACACCATGTATATGCAATTCTCTCTGAAAGAGATCTCATAAAAGAAATTGATGAACTATTCCTACCCCTGCTTGTCATGATAATGGGAGACAATGGCTATATTATTGAACATTAAACGAACATTAATGACGTGAAAATTTATTTTTTGAAGCCGCCTTAGTCATTTTTATTTGAACCGAATGATGAAAAAAGAACAATTTTTGTTTTTGAGATCAAGTTTTGGTTGACCCAATTATTGAGATGCGTGTCCCAACCTTCGCTAACTGCTAAGCCGAGCACAGAATTTTCTCATAATAGGTACGACATAAATTATGTCAATTATTCTTTCACTATACTTGCAGTATCCAGAGTAATTTACTAATTTTCATTGTACTTGTAATTTTTTTAGAACCAAGTTTAATACATAAACAAAAGTCAAGTTGCGTTGTATCTAAAATTTTTCCAAGCTTATGCTCAAATTGTTGGCTGGCTGTCTGGGAGAGAGAATTTTTGTTTTTGCTAATTGTTATGCATATGTTTGATTATTTTTTTTTTAAAAAAATTGAATGAGTAAGGTAAGGGTATTTATGTCTTTTTTGCTAGAAATTTTAATGCCGTTAGAGGAGTATAGATGGTAGGAGGTCCGCGTGGAACTTTTGTATAGACGATAGGAGGTGTGCGTGGAACTTTTACTCACTACAGGCACTTGTTGTGGAACTTTTGACACTACAAGGAATATTGTGTACTTATAGTAGACCACACGAGGGTCTAATATATTTTACCCTAATAAATTTTGTTGATGTATAATATCTTATGTTATAGTTAATTATTATTTTAAAAATGATTGTATTATTAATTTGGATTGAAAACTTGAACCTGATTATAATTTGGTATAAATATTTTTTTGTCACCCCTAATTAAAAATTCTGGTTCCGCTACTACTTCCACATCAGGTAATTTTGATGATCCAGCTTGAACTGAAACAACGCCTTGACATTCTGAAGAAGATATTTGAGACCAGAAGGAGGCTGCTCATCCGACGCGGACGCAGACGCCGAAGCCATGGCAAACTAAGAAATTGGGGTTCGCGAATCAAAATTTGCAATCGGTAGACGTGTTGGGAGAAGATTTGCGAAGTGAAATTTCACTTAGTTTGTGAAATCGGAGCTTAAGGTGTGGCGGTTTTCACCATGCAAGCAAGTCCTGTGCAGCTAAAAAAATAGAAGATTTAAGCTCTTGATACCATGAAACTAAATAGAGACGAAATGGAGATCATTATTGATTAGAGCAACTTTATAGTGATTAGCTCGATGTGTTTGTAGGGCTTAGAGTGTGTGTGTAGTTGCATTATTGTTGCTTGTCCACTAATTGTGCACGTGATCTCCTAACTACTAGTGCTAAGGTGTACAACAGCTTCTAACTACTACTGCTGAGTTGGCATTAGCTATGGATTGTGCTTGAGCTTGGTATTCTCTTTTATTTACAAATTGTGAATATATTTTAAAGAGTCGTAAGTAGGTAATTTATTATTATAAACGTATGATGTAAAACTTTTGAACATATACAATAGATAAGTAAATTGTTAACAATTAAAAGTTTTGAATACAAAATGTCAAAATTGTAAACATATAATATGTGATTTGTAAATAATTAAATATTGTGAACGTCTAGTATAAAAATTATGAACTTATAATAATAAAGTTGTGAATGTGCTAATACAGAGTGTAGAGTGCATAGTGTTAGATGAATGCACAATATTTAAGGTGCACGATATCCAACCCCTCTAACTTGAGGAATCGAGTTACATCTCAATTTGATGTTTGTGGATGAGAAATCAAGTTATCCGTTATACAACTTCCTAGTGTTAACCCTTGTGCAACACACAGGGTGTGTAATGACATGGGGTGTGTAAAAAATATTCTACTTATAAATAAAATATATGTGCGTTTACATAATTTTGAAATTATTTGTCAATTTATTCAAAAAATATACTTTTTTTAATCTAAAGGTTAACGGATAATGTAATCATTTTTATTGAAGAAAATAATATGTCAATCAGTTTTTTTAGTTAGGATTTTTTAGTTTGAATATTTTCTAGTTTGGAATTTTTTTAGGAAATCTTTTTGTAAATATTTTTTATAGGAATTATCATAAGTTGACGCATGGAATATTTAGTTACTCTTTTAAATTTTTTGCATGTCAAACATTATTGGTATAATAAATTAGACACATGTCATCTCTAGTTACTTATAGATAAAAAACAAAAAGTAGCGTACTCGACAAATAGACAATATAAACCAAACAAAAAAAAGCAGCACGATGCGTGGCAGCAATACAATGATTCTAGCATTGTTGCCGCCAAATTAATAGCTATTTGCAACTTGGGAGAGTTATACATATACTTACAATGCTATGTTGACCTTGGGCTTTGAGGCTTTCAATAAATTAACGAAATAAAGATGAGTAATATAAATATTTTGAAACAATAAAAACTATTTTGATTATGTTTTGAAACATTAAATATTAAATTAAATATGTTAAAATAATAGGGACTAACTCAAAAAGAATGACAACATTGAGGACTTTTTTGTGATTAATCCAATTTAAAACTAGATTGAGATCTTATATTATGATCCCTCACAAGATGTACATTTATTAAGCATTGTGCTCCTCCTGTGTGTGAACAGTATGCATTACTGTTCACGCACAGTATATATTTGTTCACTATCTTACAACTATTTGTTCACTATACATAACTATTTGGTCACTAACTATTTATTCACTATCTGACAACGATTTGTTCACTGATTATTTGTTTAATACCCCACAACTAGTTGTTTATTGACTTTCAAATATGCATCAAATATTTGTTTATTACCCCACAACTATTGTTCACTCCTCTCACACACACAAATATACAAATACAAACATGTTTATTTGTTTACTAGTTCACATATATTTATTCACTACTCCACATATATTTGTTTACCACTCTCTTACACACATAGACATATACAAAAATATCAAATATTTGTTCACTAAACCCACAACTATTTATTCACTAACTTTCATATATACATCAAATATTTGTTCATTACCCTAGAACTATTTGTTCACCCCATATGTATGCATACTTGAAGGTAAGGTGGGTTTTAATGGCGAATTGAGCTTGGAACATCTAAATACTGCAAGGGAGGCACAATTAGAATCGCGATAAGAAGAGAAAGAGATTGGTAGTTACGGGACGGTGAGATGATGCTGGAATTTTCACTAGTATGAGGAAGAAGGCAATGAGCTTTAATAGTGAATTAATACTTAGGAGGTTTTCTTGGACATAGTACACATTGTTATGATTAGCGAAGAAATGTGAATTTTATAGTGGTCTTTATTCGGCGTGAAATAACCAGTGGTGTCACCAGTGAAGAAGTAAAGAAGAAAAGAAGAAAAAAAGAGAGAGAATAATGAAGAGAGAGAAAGGAAAGGGGAGAGAGAGAGAGAGAAAAAAAATGTTTGTTCAGCTCAGCTTTTTTTTAAAAAAAAATGTGAAAAAGCATGATACTTCGCAGGAACACTATATTTTAGAACCATGGTATAATTTGCGAACTAGATTTAGTTACTATGTTCTATTATCACAAATATTGCTTTATCTTTTAGTGAGTTTGCAGTTCCATCACAAGATTTATGATGATTTGAGAATGAACTTAATGTAATTTTACCTAAATAAATCTCTTCACTTGTCATTGAAAAAAAAGTTGAGTTCTTTTCTTTTTCAGCCAAATGGGCGTCGACGAGTCACGAACAGAGTTACATGCTGACGTGCGATGATGCGAACGTTGTTGGCGCAATTCAACGTAATTAAACTTATGTCACTATATTCAAGCTGTATCGAAACGACGGCCAGTGAAGAAATATCTAACCATTTACCTCCGGTACCATTATACAAAGTTATACCTCAAATGAATTTGTGAGGATTAAGAATTGTCACGTTAGTATGGATTTTGCACTGGGGATATGACGCAGCAAAATGATATATAAGGTCGAAGCAAGATCACACAACTAAAATAAGAATGAGAAAAGTGAATAATTAAGACATCAAAATTTTATGCAAAAAACACCGAACAAATTTAGGGAAAAATCATGGCCAAGTAAAGAAAATTTCACTATGTATAAAAGTATTTTACAATTTTTTTCTCTAAAACTAGTTAGTGACCCGTGCAATACATAGGGTTTTCATTAATTTGATATTATTAAACTTTATAATTAATCATGTTATAAATTATATATTGTTGTCATTAATTTATAAAATATTATTGCTGAGTATTATTATTTGCATGGAGGCAAAAGGAACCCCATTTGAAGCACTAAAGTGAATGGCATCAGGTAATTATTAAAGTTACAATTTTAAGAGATATTCATATCTTAAACTAAAAGTATTTTGTTTTATACGTTAAGGTTTAGTTTAAGTTTGTTTATGAGCATATGAATATTAATTTTCAAAAAATGATGAGAATATAACCTAGTTGAGAATATAAAATGTATTCTCATTCAAAATATTTTGTGATTATTGGCTAATTTCTGACAAGAAAGTTATATAATATTTGAAATCCTAAAAGTTAATAACACATTGACTATTGATTGCTATAATATTATGAAACTTAAGAGACAACAAACACCCACAATAAAAATATTGTAAGGTTTATTATAATATTTACAATAAATACCATGATGATGAGCTGAATTTTCTAGTATAATTTTGTACCTCTTAATCTTTGATTTTGAGCTAGATTGAATTTTTATTTAGAATAAATTCTACCTAATTGGGGTAATTTTAATTATTTTGGTAGGTAGAATAAAACAAGATTTTTTTGGAGAAAATAGAGTTCTTTCAGTATTTTGCCATAACTTTTGCTTGAGACCTAGTTTGAGATGGTTCAAGTTTGTAGAGAAAGTTAAAAAGGAGATTTACAACTTTCGTGTTAAAAACTCGAGCCAATTATGTTGCTAAGACAATCGAAAATACGAAAAATATTTCAGTACAAGAATCGGTCAAGAATTAAGTTGTGCATCTAATTGTAGGAAGCCCACAAGCATTCATCACAAGTTACATGAAAAAAACGAGGAGAATTGCTGTGGCATGTGTAATTTGAAAGAAAAGGCATTTACATTTATTGTGTGGGACCTATAATTAGTTTAAAAAAAAAAAAACAACGGGAAAGAAAAAAGAATAATAACTTAACCACATTGAACTATTATATAATTTCCATTTGTTTTGAAACATGCTTCAACTTAATCACCAAATAACCTTTTTTTTTTTCCTGAAATCCCTTGTCTTCATAGGATTCGAACCCAAGATTTCATTTTTGGGGGAATAATCTTAATCATTGAACTATTCCTTAATCCCTTAATCACCAAATAACTTATCGCTATTAAGTTCAAATATATCAAAAAGACAAATATTTATCCTTATGAAAAAACAGAAGAAGTTTTATGAAATTTTTTTGATAGAGAAGGTATTAAAATACTTTCACATATCTATCACAAGAGAGTTTGGCTAATTTTACGCTTAAATTATTCAATGTTGGACTTGTTTGATGATTATTAATCATCTCAAGTGCTTTACGATCTGTTTAAAATGACTTTGTGGGCAATTTTCAAATAATTTTCGGGTAATATTTGGACGATGTATGAGCTAGCCAAAACCTATAAATAGAAGTTCAAATCGACTAGCTAGGACAATATTTAATTATATTGCAATTCAAACATATTAAACAATAAAACATTATATATTACAAGTTAGTCTATAGACAAACAGTGTAACTACATTATAAACAATAATACCAGAAGCTCTACAAATAAGATTTTTCTTTTTTTTTTCTTTGCTCGTTTTCTTCAGTAGAGCTATCATTTTAAAAGACCAAACCAACGAACGGATTTCAATAAAATGATAATTACACTTAACATATATGGTGTTGACTGTTGGAACATTATTAACATAAATAATATTTTGAATAGTTGTTTTTGTACCTGTTCATATGACAAGTGCCTATTCAATGAACAGGTGTCTATAGTGAAAGTTTGCACCATTTCTTGAAAAAGTGTCTTTTCGTATAAAGGTACCTATTCCTCTAGAAAGGTACATATTTATTGAAAAGACATAATTATTTAGTAGAAATGTGCCTATTCATATTAAAAGATATGACTATTCAGATATGTAAGCAGATCTATATAAAAGGGTTTTCACTACATAGAGAACATCCTTTATGTTGTGCTCTTCTCACACATTTTTGAAAATATACGAAATCTCTCCAAACTAATTTATGTCAAGTGTAAAACAAAGATTAGCATAACTTTATTGTATCTTGAAGAAATTTTGCAGTATCTCTTTTGCGCGGTTGGGGCGAAATATTCTTTAAGAAAGTAGTATTATTACACGCTTTGAAGTCAGCAATTACAATTCTCATATTTCATCCTATATTTCAAAACCCAATTTTCTAACATTGGCAATCATGGCAAAGGAAGGGGTTCAACAACTAGAGAGAATAGATTCTTCTTTGTCTCATGAGATGAAGTGCCACCCATCCCCATGTTGGTATACACATTGTGCCGTGCCAATAAAGTTCTTTCCGGGTTCATTTAAGTCCTTTGAGAAGGGACAATCTGAAAGCATGGTAATCATATATTTACTTTCTTCCACTTCTCCCGGACCAAACATTTCAAGTGATTACAAGCATCATCTTCGGAAGCACCCGATTCATGCATGTAACATTGAATTGATTTTGAATTGTCGCCTTTTTCCATCTCATCCTGTATTTACAAACTTTACGAGGTACATTATATATAACACCATATGTCATTAAAGACGTATGTTCAAACTTGTGATATTGTAGTAGTTTAGTCACTGCATAAGATACTACATTTTGTGTTTGTTGCAATCGTTATAAAAATATTAACAATCATTACTAATGAATATATGCAACCTTGTCGAATTGTTGTTTAAAGTCTTGTTACTTATTCACTACTGCAACCATTTTTACAAATAAATGGCAACACATTAAAAATAATTGCATTTTTTAAAACTATTTTATTTAATACTATGATTAAAAATCATAGTAAATTAATTAAAATTTACTCTAAAAGTAAAAATTATGACTAGTACTTAACAAAATGGTACATATAACTTAGATAATACAATGGTTAAATCAAATTGTCAACAAAAATTTTTGTTTCAAGCAACCGATAAAAAATCTATTGCATAAACCATGTACATGGCGGCGGTTTCTTCGCTAGTGTTGCAGTAAGTTTAAAAATGTTACTGTAATAAGAATGTGGCTCATAGTCTCTTACATTGGGCAAAGGCGCAAAAAATTTTAACACATTCTTATTAGTCGTATGAATCCATTAGATTATTAGTATAACTTCCCATGCATTGCATGGGTGCGTGGCATTTTTTATTTTATATGATTCAAATAATTACATAATTAAATGTCAATTCATTTTGTTAAGAAAAAATCTATCAATTTATTGAATATATATTTGTTTTCTTCTTAAAATTTTTGCTTTATAAATATACCTAAGGTAGATTTAGAGCAGCAATAAATTCATGAGCTAAGAAAGTCACAGAAAAGCCAAAAAAAAAAAAGGAAAAGACAAGAAAAGAAAAGCTGGCAGCAGCAATAAAAACCAAAAAGAAAAAAAAGAAGCTGCACAACAGCCAAAAAAAAAAAGCAAAAAGAAAAAAAAAAGAGCAAGTAAAGCCAACAAAAGTAGCTGCCACATGGTAGTAATATAAGCTGCCATTTGGCAACATTTTAGACCCTTTTAACATTGCAATATGGTAACATAATTAGTATAATGTAAATAAATTACTATATTATAGGGTTTAAGATGCAAAAATATTTATGAAATACAAGAATTAGGTTTCTCCAAGTCAAAATATTGGTAGTTAGTAATGCAGAAAGCGTTAGATAAGATCACATACTAGTGTAATTCCTAGGTCATCTATAATTCGAACGATTTCGCCTTATCGACGAATAATGTCTAATCACTGTTTTAAACCTTCCAAGTCTTCCTTCCTTATAGGATTTTTGATGCAAACATACCCATGCACTACTAGAACATGAGCAGAGATTGATATCCAACCATTGTCCAGATACTCTTTCAAACTTGGGAGTATACCCGCGACTGTGCCACTTAGCCTCTACAAGGTAGAGGTAACTATTGCATTGTTCCACCCACTACAATGGATTGGCAAGAGAATTACTGCTTATACTCTGAACAAGTATACACATCTGGGGAAAAAACATGTTGCTAGATACTCTTAACACCTTGTCCCATAAGCTATTTCATTGATGGTATTGAAGAGAGCAAGAAAACAGTTCGATCTTCATGTAGTTTTGGGAGTTGCTCCATTGCATTGATATCCCATCTGGAGACAAAACTTTAATTCAAGCAGCTAGAACTATTGGAAAATTAACCCTTTAGAAAGAAAAATGAAGTTAAGAAGCAACAAATGTAGACCCAGATTAGCAGCTAGAATAAGAGAAGAACCATACATTTTATAGCATATTTGATAGTTCTAGGCAAGCATAAAGCCACTTTTACCTAAATGTAGACCCAGATTAGCAGCTAGAATAAGAGAAGAACCATACATTTTATAGCATATTTGATAGTTCTAGGCAACCATAAAGCCACTTTTACCTAAATGTAGACCCAGATTAGCAGCTAGAATAAGAGAAGAACCATACATTTTATAGCATATTTGATAGTTCTAGGCAAGCATAAAGCCACTTTTACCTAATTTTGAAGTTTAATTATAAGTATTTTTTAGTAACAAAAATTTAGTAATCTATGTGGGTCTCGTATCTTTGGGTTTTTGGATAATTAAATTCCTTATTTTTGATAAAATAATCCTATTTTTTTAGCTTGTGATGATGTTAGTCTTGAACTTAAAGACATAAAATAAACTATTAAGTGATTGAGACTATTTTCCTTAAGAGTAAGTTCTTGGGTTCGAATCCGATAAGGGTGGGAGGTTTCAAAAAAAAAAATGGACTTAATTATCAAAAGGATAAAATATAAAGAACTAAATAAGTCATTTACCAAAATTTAATTTCCTATCTTTAGCTATGTTAGCCAAATCTCCAAAACCCCTACTTTTAGGGTACTAGTGACAATGAGCTCCAACAACTTCTCTATCAAATTCTTAAATTTTTAGATATCTCTCATATTAAAACTAAAAAAAAAAACCCAAATCTGGGGGTTTTATCTTATCACCAATCTCATCCCCTAAATCTTTGTAATGATTATGTGAGACAACTCCTAAAGTAGGAGAGCTATTGAAATAAAACTAAAATAGTAATTCATGAATTAAATTGAGAAATTAATAAAAGTACCAGAACTATTAGAATAAAATTGAAAATAGGGAATCTTAAAATTAATTTAGGGTAAATTATTCCCATAGTCCTTTATGTTTTAACAAAATGATCGCTGGTCTAATTGAACTTTTTAATTCTTCAATTTTAACTGCATTCTTGCTGTTAGTCAATTTTTGAATTTTCGTCCAATTTTAGCCATTATCCTCACGTGTCATGCATGTGTAATGTATCAAATAACGGCAAAAATTGGAAGGATTTTCAGAAATAAATAAACTAACGGGGGCAACGAAGTTAAAGTAAAAGGATTAAACGGTGCAATTAGCTCAAAAGATAAAGGACTAACGCGTTATTTACTAAAAGATAAATTACTAGGGGAGTAATTTGCCTTAAAATTTAAAAGAAAGACTAAAATAGGAAAATTGTCATAGACAATCTTAGAGATTTATACAACAGAAGATCTCTGCATCATATTTTTGCTGGTTTTTGTTGACCTACTTGTAGTGATAAAAGTCAAGTCCATAACAAATGGTAGAAGTTGCCTTTTGATAGCATACGTCAAAAGCTCACGCTCATTTAAAGTACCATAAACATCGTATATGTCATCAATAGTTGTAAGCAGCACACATAGCTTTGTACTAAGTATCTTTCTGCGATATCCAAAATGAGGCTCGAAAGATGTCCCCAACGCCCATAAGAAATCCTCAAACAATCTATCCCTGGCAAATCTCAGCTTTTCTGCAAGACCAATTGCAGTATACTACCTGCACCAAGCTTTGAGATCAGGTTCCTAGATCTCTGGGGGACAAAACATAAATCAGCTAATAAGTTTAATGCTCAATGTCTCTTTACTTTGATACCTAGCCTGGACTATGTTGAAGTCCAATTTAGCTAGCTCAAGCAGAGTAAGATTTATGCCCGGCATTTTCTCGTATACATTTATGAACCATCTTGTCTCTAATCTCGACATTCTCCAATGAAATAGAAGCTCTAAAGCATGGTTCACCATCACTGCAAGATCACGACATTCGTCTCTTTCCCGGCTTTCCTTCAGATGCCGAGTTGTAAACTCTCGTACCACAGCTAAGATGCTCTCATTTTCTGCAGATAAATATGAAGCTTCATAAAAATCAGCATTCCCTTTATATCCCTACTAATGGATGCCTTAAAATTACCATTGTCGTCCATGAAAGTACGGAATATTTCTGCAATAATCAAGAACGCTTTATTTATAATTCGCAAATGAATACATTGGGGCATGCATTAGTAAACTTTCTGTGCATAGATATGTCACTATGTTTCAGGAAAGTGGAATATATCTGCAATAATCAAGAAAGTATTATTTTTAATCCATGAATACCATGGGTTGAATTAGCAAATATTCTATATATGGTGAAATCACTTTTTTTTTCCTTTGTTTTTTCTCCTAGCAAAGCAAGTGAGAATCACTCCATTAATTTCAGCAAAAAAATATTGTTTTCTTAAGAATATACATTTTAACCTTTACATCTTTTACGTACCAAAAGAAGTTTGATACCCATGTTCTCTTAACAGCCTGAACTTTAGAGCCGTAGCATATAAGTCTCCTTTCATCAACTCATCATCACCATAGTTATCAACTACTGTGTAAATGTTCTTCAACATTTTCTCGATTTCATCTTCAAAGTGATAAGATATCCCAAGTCTCCGCAAAGCATCAACAAATTGGAGTTGGTCCAAAATAGACGTGGTTTTTGATGGCATAACTTTTACCTCTTCCTTCAATTTTTCTGCTCGTTCTAAATATTCATCATCCTGTGTCATCATATATGCAATATAATGTCACATCTTTGATATAGAAACTTGAGGTCGTATCTAGAATTTTTTTTTTTAATTGAAACTATAACTAATAATTTCACAACTATACGAATAAATTATTATTTTATCCATAAATAATACGTAGTTTGTTATATGATTTTATACCGCATAAGCACTACTGAGTGACTGAATGAAGTCATGAATCCAAATGCTGGCTTTGTAGTTTCCTGACCGCCGATCAACCATTTTGCTGCCACAAAGCAACACCAACTGCATGCATATATGCGTAAATATTCCAATCTTCCGTTCTTTGTTAATAGTCGTAAATAAATGACGAAACTTATGAGCAATTTTTACTGTTGAGTTGGGATTCTGATCAATATTCATACATGCATGCTATTGAAATCTGAAAGATGAAAATTTAAAAGTAAATTATAAGTATTTGTTGGGGGCAAAAAATTGTTAAACAGAAAGCTGAATTAAATACAATGAAATTGCCAATTAGATACCTGACAAATGGATTTAAACAAACTGGAGGGAACGTTTTCGCAACTTTTTGTTTCCCAGTTGTGGACTCGCAATGGACTTAATTTTATATATATATATATATATATATATATATATATAGAATTCGCAAGGCCACCTATTCATATTGCATTGTCCTGTTCAAATTTCACGGTGCCAATCTTGACTTCGTCAAATCGCTTCTGTTAATTAATGCCAAGTAGCAAGTACTGTGGTTGGATTAATGCTGAAATTGTCAAAAACCAGCCCATGTACGTAGCTGTTATTATGACTTATGAGAGCTAACTACATATCTTTCTTGAATGTCGATTTCGAATTTTTATACTTCATTACAAGTAATATTGAAATGTTACTAGGAAAAAAATATTTTGACAAATTAACAATAAAAAATTTATTGATAATACCTACTAGCTGAATTTTTTTTAATTAACCATAAAAAGCGTCAAAAAGACTCAAAATTTAGAAATTGCATTCATTTCCAAATTAACGGACATTTTTGTGAAGGTAAAAAAAAAGAAGAAAAAATTCATCCAAACAAATCCTCCTTCTTCATCACTAGTAATTGTGAAACTGAAGGGGTCAACCACTACAGCACATGAAATAGTAGTTACTTGTTATGCATTAGTTTATTTAGATATAGTTACAACTATAGCACGCACTATTATTTTCTTTAGATATTGTTATAACTACCAGGCATGCACGTACAGTGTACAGTAATTCCGTTATGGCTTTTTTTTTTTTTTTTGAATATTGATTTTGAATTTTTACACTTTGTTACTAATAATATTAAAATGTTACTTGATAAATAATAGAAAATTATTTAAAATATTTATTAACTGAATTCTATTAATAAATAACAAAAAGAGACAAATTGACGCCAAATGCAAAATCTACATTTCTAAATTAATAAATTCTCCAGACAATTCTAACTTAGAAGATTTGATTATAAGTTCTCTATAGATCAATTTGGAGCCTGTGAAACATTAAAGCATAATTTTCTGAAGTTGTTTGAGAAAAAATAAAGATCATCTCATTAGACGTGAGAAATTAATGTTGTCATGTTTTTTGTTAAATAAATGTTGTCACGTTATATCAGATAAAAAGACCAAAATGTGAGATGATGTAAGGTCTCACTTTCGATGAGACGTGGTGGCTTGGCTTATTTGGAAGGTCAACATTGGCTTCAAAGTAGCAGCAGCATCGGAGCACCGCACGGGACATGAAATCTGATGAGAAACAAAAGTTTTCAACGCGAGTCATTTAAAGCATGAAGAAATTTGAGAGCTGCAGCCGCTTTGCATCAAATTTTTTATCACTAATTTTCTCCTATAAATAGCGAGATTTGAGAGAAGGCAAAGCATCCCAAGCAAGAAGCAATAAAAACTTAGAAAGAAAAATGCATGGAGTTTGTTTGAGTTTGTTTTTCTTTCACTTCTTATTCTATATATTTGTGTGAGAGTTAGTTTTCCCTATAAGAGAGAGTATTATTATTTTGCTATCATCTATATATCTATCTTTTATCTATTTATTTATAATAGGAATTCCACCTTAAGCGTTACTTGCCAAGTGTCATTCTTACAATTTTTTTTTAACTTAAAAACACTTATTTAAGATAAGTTTCCTGTTGAAAGTCAACCTCATATGATAAATTAAATCCTTACAATATTACATAAGCAATATTTAAAATCTATTGTTTCTTATTAACTTTAATTGGTTAATTAGAAAGTTTTATTGATGTTGCATGAACTCAACTAACCTATTTTAAATTTCTTTTGATAGTTCTTCTTTTGTATCATATGTACTCAATTAATAATCAACTGTTGAATTTCTTAGTTTTTTTTTTTCTAAGGGAAAATTCAGTTCATTAGTTATGAAATTTACTCGTAAGTTTCAAAACCTATTGAAAGTAAACCTCATATAACGATATTATATAAGTACTAGTAAATTCTCATCCATGCTTCACACGAATTTATTTTTTATAGTAAATATGAAATTAAGTTGAATTTATTTATTTTTAATAGTAGATGACTAATTTAGTCATAAATATTCTTGCTCTACACGGATTTTTCAAATAATAAATACTAAATTTACTCAAGTTTAATAGTTGGAATTCAGAAATGAAAAATACGTTAAGGTTTTTAGGCATTAATTAATTAGTAATTAAATTTCTAAATTAAAACTAATAAATATATATTCATAGTGGATAAGAAATGAACCTTTTTGAAATTCAAAAAAGAATATTATTTTTAATAATTAATTAATTGGTAATTATTTCTAAATTAAAAATAAGAGTATATATATCCATAATATATAACAAGCGAGCCTTTTAGAATTCACAAACGAATTATATTTTAAGCATTAACTGATTAATTATTTAACTTTTCAATTAAAACTAATAATTTAATTATATTCATAAAAATAAAAATAATAAAAATAAAATAAATAATAAGTTATATATAAGCTAATAATAAAATAACTATTGTCATATATGTACTGACATGACATTGACATAATGTTTAAAAAAATATCTTTTAGACAGCAAACGTAGAGAATTGCTGCATCGAACGGTTTGCCTTGGTGTGTTAGTGGGGATTTTAATGTGGTCCTCCGAGCAGAAGAAAGAAAGAATTGCGCCCCTCCTCCACTTAATGCCATAGAGAACTTTGTATATTGCCTCAAGTTGTTATGACCTCATTGATGGGGTTATTCTGGTTCAAAGTTCACATGGCCAAGAGCAGAAAAATCTCAAAGGCTTGACAGGGAAAAATCTCAAAATGCTTGACAGGGTGTGTATTAATAGCGATTGGGGCACCAAATTTGTTAAAAGCCAGATCAAGCGCTTGGCTCAGTTTGGAAGTGATCACCGCCCAGTTCTTATAAAGTGTTCTACTTGTGCAACTAGTGGTCCATCCCCCTTCAGATTCTTAAATGTGTGGACTTACCATTCGGATTTTCTTGATTTTGTTCAACAAGGTTGGTCCATGCCGATTCAAGGAGCTGCAGGTATTCACAAATTTTGGTTCAAACAAAGAAGGTTGAAGGAAGAGCTCAAAGTTTGGAATAAGGAAATTTTTGGGGACATTTTTGAGCATGTCAAAGCAGCGGAGAAGGAGGTTGAAGAGGTAGAGGCCATATATATTTCCTAATGACCCCATCTCCTAGCCATCGTCAAAATCTGCATGCTGCACAAGCCAAATTAAACAGACGGTGGTTGAGGAACAATTCTGGCATAAAAATCTGGAATCAGGTGGACGCTGGAGGGTGACCGTAATACTAAATTTTTTCAAGCATGGGTGGCAAAAAGAAGGACAAAGAATCACACATGGAGCATTAAAAACGATGAAGGTATTGAGTTCAAAAAACAGGATGATATCAGGGCTTCAGCTATTGACTTCTTCCAGCGCCTCCTTGGTAAGAGTGATGCAACCAATGGTAGTACCGATTTATCCTTCATCCCATCCTTGCTGAACGAATCAGATAATGTTCGACTAACAACGCCTCGTGATATTAAAGAAATCAAATCAGCTGTTTTCGGCATGGATGATTATATTGTTGCTGGCCCGGACGGATTTTCTGCTGCTTTCTACAAATCTTGCTAGGACATCATCAAAGCGGATCTCCTTGAGGCTGTAATTGCCTTTTTTAACGGAGAAGATTTCCCTTGTGGAGTTACGTCTATTGTCTTGATCCCTAAAAAAAAATGGCCTAATTTTTGGAGTGATTTTAGGCCAATCTCCCTTTGCACCGTGTTTTATAAAATCTTTTCCAAAGTTTTAGCCAATCGGCTCGGATCAGTGGCAGGGAAAATAGCGTCACCTAATCAAAGTGACTATGTTCCAGGGCGCTTCATTGAGGAAAGCATTTTGCATGCCCAGGAGTTGGTACACTCCATTGATGATAAAACACGTGGTTCCAAACGTGAATTCCGAGCTTGACATGGCATAAGGCCTATGATCGATTGGAGTGGTCCTTCTTGTTTAAAATGCTAAATGCCATTGGATTCTGTGACAAATGAATTGCGCTCATCAAATCTTGCATTACAAATGTATGGTTTTCTATTGTCGTCAATGGCGAGCTCTCTGGCTATTTTAAATCAGAGAGTGGGGTTCGGCAAGGAGATCCCATTTCTTCACTTTTTGTTCATTATTGTTGCTGACTACCTTTCCAGAAAACTCAACAAATTGGTTGAAGATCATTCAGTTGTCTACTATAAAGTTCGCAATGGCCTTGCTCTATCCCATTTGGCATTCGCAGGTGATATCTTTATCTTTGCTAATGGTGATATAAGATCTATTAAGAAGATAGCAGAGATTATCAGGAATTATGAATCTGCTTCGGGACAACGAGTCAATGCTCACGAAAGCTTTTTCACTTTAAGTACCAAAGCGCCGGGGTCAAGAGATCACGTAATCTCGCAATTTACAGGCTTTGTTTTAAAAATCTTTACCATTCACCTATTTAGGTGTTCCTTTGAGCAAAGGTAGGAGGCGCTGCTTCCTCTTTGATGATTTGGTTGGCAAAACTGGGGCGAGACTTGAAAGTTGGGAGAATAAAACTCTATCCTATGGTCGTCGACTTACGCTGGTCAGATTATCTTGCTAATGAAGGTACTCTTTCCATGGGTTATAGAGTGTTAGATAATCTTGCAGAGCATCAGCTATTAAGAGGCATTGTAAAATGCGAGAAGTTAGGAAATTCCGAACATTCGGATCTAGCCTTAAGTAGCTACTTCGCTGTCCTTTCGTTAAATTTTCATGGTGTAACTTTGTTTATTGAGGTGATGTATAAATTTGTGGGGCGTGTCCCATTTTCAAAAAAAATGAAAAAAAAAAAAGAACACTAAGGGAACACAGTTTTATTGGATCTTTAATATTTGTTTTCTTTTCTTTTGTAATGGACAGAGAGAGGGTAAAAAAGAAGCACAATATTTCATCTTTAATGTGTGTGTAATGGACAGAGAGGTAATACAAATTTATCATTAATAATAATATTGGAGAAAAAGGAAGCATAAATTTAACACTAATAATAATAAGTTATTTTTAGCTGAGTTGGCAAGTTAATAGAAACTGAAGTGACATGTCTCTTTTAGTTTCATTCCATAAAAAATTAAACTATATTACATATATATATATATATATATTATATTATCTAAACTCTTTTATTTTTTATTAATTTGATTGGTTAATTATAAAATCCATTGATGTTGTATGAACTCAATTAACCTATATTTAATTTCTTTTAATACTTCTTCTTCTACGTCATATGCACTTAATTAATCAATTGTTGAATTTCTTTGTTGTTAATATTTTTAAAAAAAACTCAGTCCATTAATTATGAAATCATTATCATTATCATCATTATAGAACAACCCCCCCCAGCGCCACGTGTCAACATGTCATAATTTTTTAAAAATTATTAAAAAAATAATTTCGTAACAAATAAATCCAAACCTTAAAAATCCAAACTAATTACTGATTTCTTATCAGCTTTCAAATAATTTAAAATGAATACAAATTTTAAAAAATCTAAACTAATCGGCTATTATTGGCAGGAAGTCTTGATCTTTATAGTCTTCATATTTATACATGTACGTCTCTCAAATATTTAAGTTTAAATATATACGGACAAGATGATAGGATAATACTAATTTTTATTAGGTCCTTTCTGGCTTTCTTTTTATCTTTTATTCTTCTCTCTCTTTCTCACGTCTCTCAACTATGCAACATGTAGTCTCTATCGCATGCCTTTAGTGTGTGTTCAGCAACAGCTTTTCAAGTAGCGTTTAGCGTTTTGACTGGTCAAAACACTATTTTGTTAAATTATTGTTGTTCGGTAAACTAACATTTCAAGTAACTTTTTAGGTAGCTTTTAGTGTTTCTCAAAAGCTAAAAATTTTAGCGTTTCAGGTAACTTTTAGGTTTTCATATTTTTTTTGGCAATTCTACCCTTTTTGCATTTTTTTATTTTTCTATTCTTTTTCCAATCTCTCTCTATATTTTTATCTTTTTTTCACAAATATAAATAAGAAATAATATAAAAATGAATTTCAATTTCTATATAATCAACATTATTAAAAGCATAAATTTTATTAGTACATTTTTTTAACAAAATAATTTTGAATATATTAAAATTAATTTTTGTAATATTGACATAAATGTTTTATAAAAAAAATAGTTATACTTTACTATTAAAATATGATTATGAAAATAAATATCTAATTGTGAAATACATTATCTTATTCCTATAATAGTAATAGAAATTGCAATTATCATAATAACAATAATAATAATAACATGATATTAATGTCCTTTTACGTCATTTAACATTCATCGGTTAATCTAACAGCTAATTTTACCAAATACATTTTGTTTAATCAGCTAGTTAAACAGCTATCCGCTAACAGCTAAAATACAACAGCTGTCAGCTACCCAAATAGCTATCAGCTACTTAAACAGCTATTAGCTACTCCAATAGCTAAATTTGCCAAACAGACCCTTAATCTTAAATATGAACCTCTCCCTTTGTTCGTATGGTAATTCTCCAAGTTTTCTTTTCAAAAATTATTTGTGATTTATATGAGTTGTTGTTGCTTTGATTTATTACGTTTTTTCTATTAAGATAAATAGTACTGATTTTTTAAGAAGTTTTGGATATTTGCTGTGCGTTTTTTGTTATTTGAAAATTTAGTTCTTTATACTTTGCTAAGGAAGTTCATATGGTAATTACATTATTAGTGCAATACTCTTGGATTGCTAGCAATTCTTTTTAATATTTTTGTGCCATTTATGGATTCAACATTTGCTTATATTGGTAGAAATCTTAGGGGCTAATGGACGTCGAAACCACCAAAAATAAATTTCTATTTCTTACCTGGTAATTTTAATTTGTGTGCGTGGTGAGAAAAGGGTCGAGTCCACAGGGATTGGGAGAATATTTTATTCTAGTTATGCCAAGTAAATTACTCAATTAAGTTGCAACCAAAATGGGGGGAATTAAATACAAAATCAATAAAATTAACAAATCTGTCTAGAGCACTGGGCACGCTGCGTGGGCACGCAATCTGACCAGAAAATAAAAAAACGTAAATAAAAATTAAATTGACTAAAATATGCAATTCTAAATATTCGCTAAACTGGAAAATCAGAAAATAAGTGAGAATAAAATCTAGCCTGAGAATCAATCGCAATTTCGGCCAACAAATTCGATCATAGATGCGAAAATACTTTCAGCTATTTCGATAAATCAGTTATAGTTATTGGCTCGGCCTAATAACCTTATCCTTCCTTACAGAGTTGATAACGGTTTAAATCCCTAAGATTTTTTCCGTTATCGCCTTACCTATTAGACGTTCTAATCCCCTGAGATGCCCGCATGATCTATCTAACGGTAGCAATAAAAATCTAGAAAGACCCAATTCTAAAAGTCAATACTCTCGCGGTAATTGCTCATTTAGATCGCGTAATTACACAGGAAACCTGGCTACCACTATATTTAGATTAATTAAATAAATCTAATTGGCTACCTATTGTCATGCAATTAAATAATCGCGCGCAAAATTAAATAATCGCAGATCAATATTAATTATTAAAGCAGTAAATACGCAAATACCAAAATAGCATGAAAGGAAGAAAAACACTTAGATCTCACGAATTTGATGATTCGAAATCTTGATTAATCCTCGGCTAGAAAAGAAATTAGAACAGCTTCTCCATAAATATTGCTCAAAGAATCAAGAGAAAATTAATCTGTGTGCTAATAATTGTCTACTAAAAGCTGTCTCCTCCAAGGTGGCTACTAAGAGGTATTTATATAATAAAAACCCTAACCTACTTTTCTTATTGGATAAGGAAACCCTGACCCAAAAGGAATAAAAAGGTAAAAGCCTGAAATAAGTCCAACAAAATAAAAAGTCTGCTAACATTTAAGCTAATTCCTTACAAAAGCCCAGAAAAATATCTTCAATCTTGGTCAACCGAGTCAAAACCCGCGTAGCAATTAAATGGCATTTTTCCACGTGACGATGTCGACTTTGACTGCTACAAACATGTCCAAAAAGCTTCTATATCCATATGTAATGCATCCAACTCCTTTTCCTAAGCACATTTATGCAAAATTACATTAAAAATATCGATTAAGAAGCATTTTATTCCAAAATCAAGTGCATCTAATATATAAATTAAATACTTATTTAGAACTTATCAAATTCCCCCACACTTGAGCCATGCTTGCCCTCAAGCATGAAAATAATTAAGAACAGAGAATTCACATGCAAGATTGACCAAGACCGAAATTATGCAAGATACCAAGTTTTACAACCAAAATTAATACCAATCCTGCAATTAAATTTCTATACTTTTATGCACATAGCTAGCTTCAAAGAATCCAAAATACAGAATAAAGTCAAGACATATGTCATCAAAGCTTCAATCTTCACAGTTCATCCACCAATTTCATCATTCAACATCCCATCTTGTCACCATTCAATCACAGGAACATAATCATTCAAGCTGAACCTCTCAACACAAGTGCAAGTCTTGACCCAATTCAAGCATTTATAAAAACATGCAAGTCAACATACTGACAAACTAAATTTTCTTCTTCTTTCAACTAACTTGCAATGTTTTTAGCCAAAAGAGTGCACTCATTTTGCAAATTCCTGCAGCATTTTTTCTGAAAGTAAGACTTGACTTGACCAAAGATTTTCAAAAAGAAGCTTAACTTAGCAAGAAAATTCCCACAAATAAACATCTTCATCAAAAATATAGCCACAAAGTTTCCTCAAGAATAATTCCACCACAATTTCCCACTGGACTTTAATCTAACTCAACCATCCATCATAGTAAACATAGACACATAAACCTTCAAAAGTTCCTCCACCTTGACTCAAAGAAACTCGAAAGGAGAAACAAAGGTAAGTCAGTTTTTCAGCAAGTCAAAACAAGAACCACCACATGTACAAGTCACCTTGCTAGCACCCAAAACACTATATAAATAAACCTTGCATCATTTAAGCACACCAAAGAGATTTAAGCCAAGTATGATTATGCTAATGCAAAGAAGAGAGATCAAAGCACTGCCTTGATGTGCAATTTTTCCTCAAAGAAAATAAGTTTGTGTCTAGGCTCACCGGGAAAGCCGGATCACTTCAATTGCCTTTTTCCATAATTTTCATGAATTGCCTAGAATGTCATCCAACCTTTTTACGCGATGACAAACATTTGTGATGAATGCCCCCGGTTACTCAGTTGGTCACAATTTTAAGTGGCTTTTAGCTCTACTCATAAATCTCCATTTTTTCTTTCTTTTGGAGACCAGCGGAGTAAAAAAAACGCGCATTTACTTTGATTTCATTCATTCTTGCGCTCTTTTTTTTTTATCACTTTTGCAGGAGTGACCTCAACCCCAACATAACTTTCCTAGACACGCACTTTTTCACAATTTTACCACAAAAATAAATCAAGGCAAGTACCTCTCAAACTCAAACTAAGCAGTAGCTTCCAATTGAAACGCATGCACATTTTCAGCCCAAGTTAAGATTAAGCAAGGTTCAAGCATAGCTTGTTCAAGGATCTATCAAGGGACAAAAACAATGGGGATGGATTCACTGCATGTACTAACTTACCGTTGTAACCAAAGCCAGTTTCCCTAGCATGGGGATTAGATTCTTTTTTTCTCATGAGGAATGCCAAGTTTACAACGTAGAAAGTAGAGCCAGAAAAATATTTGTACAAATAAAACTAAGGAAACAATAACTTGACCCAAAATTGTGTTTTTGTCATTTTTTTTTTTCATTTTTCTATGTTTTTTTTTTCATTTCATTTTTTTTTTATGAAGACAAGGCACAGGAAGACTCAAACAATACTAAATAAAACACAATTATGTAAAAAGACTTGAATTACCACATTGAAAACACTTCTAAGCATAAGCAAGACTCAAAATAAAAGACAAAAAGACACAAACACGAAGTAGTCCTCCCCCACACTTATCATACACATTGCCCTCAATGTGGAAATAAAAGAAAGCAGATAAAGAAGAAATAAGGATAAAAACAAAAAATAAAGAAAAGAAAAATCTGAGGACTTCCCTGAAAACACAAATGAGGGAGTGGTGTAGCCGTCAAGCGTCGGAATCAGGACCATGGTACCCCGAATGTCGTGCCCACGCATAAATGAACTCATCCAATTTAGCCAGTCTAGTGGATTGATCAGCGAGCGACGCTTCAATACGAGCAAGCCGAGCATCGTTTACAGCCTGGGTCGTGGAAGAGGATGGTCCTGCCAAACGAGAAGCTGAGGCTTCATGAGTCTCCCTCGTAGGTTCACCTCCCTGACGAACTCCCTGAGACGATGTTCCGCGTTGCTAAATAATGGAGCATTAGGTGGAACAGTGGTGTCTGTACCTTGCGAAACTCGACCAGCATTTGTTCGGAATCGGCGGCCCGAAGATGGAAGTAGGGGTGCAACCAGTGGCGCTGTCGTGGCTTGTTCCGGCGTGGTAGCTGCAGTTGTATCACCACTGTCTGATGAAGAGACCGATAAAGCAGCTGATGGTGAAGAAGCAGGGGACGGGGAATTCGGAATAATTTCGACAGTATTAGGTGGATTTCGGCCCTGAAAAGTACGCACACGACTAGTTGGAGGCGACTGCACTTGCAACGCAATGCGTTGGCTACGACGACGGGGTGGTTCACTGGTTGATTGTTTCCTGTCCATGACTTTTGTTTCAAATGCACAGTGCCCAATTGACACAGCCAATGGTTTGAACAATGGCGTCAGTCAAGAATAAGTAAACAAAATGTTTGCCCAAGTTGATGATGATACTGTCGGTTAAAGATAATGGTGCGAAGAAGATGATAGTTGTTGATGATGAAGATTAAGGGAGCCTAGGATGGTGATGGTGGTTCGCTGCAGCGGCGTGGCGGTGGTCGACAGTGGTGGGTGATGTGATAAGAATGATGATGATGCACGATGGCCGACTCGACAGAGAGAGAGAGAGAAAGATGGCTATGTGGCTGATGGTGGATGCAGCAAGAAGATGATGATGCGTTGGGTGATGTCGGATGATATTGGTTGGTGAGTCACGATGGTGGGGATGAAGGGGGGTTGGGAAATTGGGTCTGATAAGGGTTTGTGAATTGGGGGTAAAGGGAAATTGGGTATTAATTGTTATCTATTTAGGGATTGACCCCTAATTTCCTTTGTGCTTGCAAATTTGACCCCATTGCAAACTTCTTATTTCAAAATCAGCTCCTTTTTTCTATGTCTTCAAACCATGTGTTCCTGCAGCAATCCAAACTCCATAGCATCAGCATTAGTCCAACTTCAGGTTTCTCTAGGAAGAAGATGAACAGGAACATAAAAAAGTAATAATAATAATAATTAGAAAAATTCCTAAAAATTGATGAAAAATGATAAAAATTTGCAAAAATTAAAAACAAATACAAAATAAAATTCCAAACTCTGTGGGTTGCCTCCCACCAGCGCCTTTTTTTAACGTCGTTGGCTCGACGTTCCGGAACGGTTACTCGTATTCCGTGGGTGCTTCCAACATCAATTCTTCCACTGTTTGCACATTAAATTCATTATAGAAAAGCTTCAAATGATGACCATTCACCTTTAATACTTTATTCGTTTCCAAACTCTGGATTTCCACTGCACCATGCACAAAAACTTTAGTTACAATAAAAGGGCCTATCCAACGAGAACGAAGCTTACCTGGAAACAATTTTAGGTGAGATTGGTAAAGTAATACTTTTTGGCCCATGAAAAATTGTTTTCTTGATATCCGCTGATCATGATAAGCTTTTGTTTTCTCTTTGTAAATCCTTGAGCTTTCATATGCATCGTTCCGGATTTCCTCGAGCTCTTGGATTTGCAATTTTCGTTGTCCCCCTGCCTTTTCCAACTCCATGTTGCATTGTTTGATAGCCCAGTACGCTTTGTGCTCCAATTCCACCGGAAGATGGCATGGCTTTCCAAACACCAGTCGATATGGTGACATACCTATCGGTGTTTTGTAAGCAGTGCGGTAAGCCCAAATAGCATCGTCTAGCCGCAAACTCCAATCCTTCCTATTTAAATTCACTGTCTTTTCAAGAATTGATTTTATTTCTCGATTAGACACTTCAGTTTGTCCATTCGTTTGTGGATGGTAAGCTGTGGAAGTCTGATGGGTCACACCATATTTCTTCAAAAGCGCTCCAAAGACTTTATTGCAAAAATGCGTACCCCTATCACTGATTATGGCTCGTGGAACTTCATACCTGTTAAAAATACAAGACTTCACAAAATCCACGACTACTTTAGCATTGTCAGTACGTGTAGGCTTGGCCTCTATCCATTTAGATACATAATCAACGGCAAGAATGATGTACACATACCCAAAAGACGAAGGAAACGGCCCCATGAAATCCAATCCCCATATATCGAAAATTTCGCACACAAGAATAGAATTCAAAGGCATTTGATCCCTATGTCCTAAACTACTTGTCATTTGACAATTAGCACATCTTTTACAATACTCATAGGAATCACGAAATAGGTTCGGCCAATATAATCCACATTCAAGAATTTTACGTGCAGTTCTCTTTGGACCAAAATGGCCACCACACGCATGTGTATGACAAAATTTCAAGATAGACGGAATTTCAGATTCAATAACACATCGTCTAATAACCTGATCAGTGCAATGTTTCCACAAATGAGGATCATCCCACACATAATACCTCGCATCCCTTTTTATTTTATCTTTTTCACTTTTAGACAACTCAGGAGGCAAAGAACCAGTGACTAAGAAATTGACGTTATCAGCAAACCAAGGAGAGCTATTGTGAACAACAAAAAGAAACTCATTTGGGAAGTCGTCCTTGAGAGGGGATGGTTCATCGCTCGTGGGCAACCGGCTAAGGTGATCAGTGACTAGATTTTCAGATCCCTTTTTGTCTCGAATCTCCAAATCAAAATCTTGCATGAGTAACACCCATCGAATAAGCCTTGGCTTCGCATCCTTTTTTGCTAAAAGATATCGCAATGCTGCGTGATCAGAATAAACAATTACTTTAGTGCCAAGCAAATATGAACGAAATTTTTCTAAAGCAAAGATTATCGCTAAAAGCTCCTTTTCTGTGGTGGAATAATTGCTTTGAGCTTTGTCCAATGTCCTAGAAGCATAATATATGACATGAGGATCTCGCCCAACTCGTTGGCCTAGGATCGCTTCCAACCGCATGGTCACTCCCATCGCACATGATTTCAAACGGAAGATACCAACTAGGAGGTTGGATATTCGTGGCTGAAATTAACTTCTCCTTCAACTTATCAAAAGCTTCCTTGCATTTCTCGTTGATTTCGAACATAGCATCTTTTCGAAGAAGCTTACATAGCGGTTGAGATACTTTCGCAAAATCTTTGATGAAACGCCTATAAAAACCTGCATGTCCAAGAAAAGCACGAACTTCCCACACATTTGCGGGGTAAGGCAAGGTATTTATAACATCTATTTTCGCTTTATCCACTTCTAACCCTTTCGAAGAAACTATGTGGCCTAAAATCAAACCTTGATCTACCATAAAATGGCACTTTTCATAATTCAAAACTAGATTTGATTCAAGACACCTTTTCAATATCAAAGCTAGATTATTGGACATTCATCAAAAGACTCACCATACACCGTGAAGTCATCCATGAAAACCTCTATCATATTCTCCACATATTCAGAAAAAATACTTACCATACACCTTTGAAAAGTGGCAGGCGCATTGCATAATCCGAATGGCATTCTTCTATATGCAAACGTACCAAAAGGGCAGGTAAAAGTCATTTTTTCTTGATCTTCCGGCGTGAGCGGAATTTGGTGAAAACCTGAATAACCATCAAGACAACAATAATGAGTTTTTCCTGCTAGCCTTTCAAGCATTTGATCAATAACGGGGAGAGGAAAATGATCTTTTCTCGTTGCAGCATTCAACTTCCTATAATCTATGCACACTCTCCATCCATTTTGAACTCGAGTGGGTGCCAACTCACCTTCGTCATTTTCAGTAACTGCAATACCTGTTTTCTTTGGAACAACTTGCACAGGACTTACCCATTTACTATCAGAAATTGGATAGATCATACCTGCATCGAGAAGTTTCAAAATCTCTTTCTTCACTACCTCCATCATCGGTAGATTGAGACGATGTTGAGCCTCCCTACATGTTTTAGTTTCATCATCCAACAAGATTCTATGCATACATGTGGAGGGGCTCAAACCTTTAATATCGGCAATGGTCCACCCAATGGCTTCCTTAAATTCCTTTAAGACTTTAATCAACCTTTCTTCTTCTATTGCGTTAAGCTTACTAGAAATAATAACCGGAAGCGTTTCCTTTTCTCCCAAGTATGCATACTTGAGATGATCGGGTAATTGCTTCAATTCTAATTGCGGGGCCTGCAAAATAGAAGGAAGAAGCTTTGTATGAGATGCAGGAAGTGTAAGAGAGGATGAACCATACCTCCATGGTTTTTGTTCTTCCAAAGCATAGAGTATTTCAAGAAAATCTCCCTTTATTGCATGACTTGTCTCAATTTCCTGCAACCTTTCAAGAGTAAAACTTTTGCAAATAACAATATTTAACTTGTCATCTTCAAACAATTCAAGAAACTCTTGATCCCATAATTCATGTAAATTCTCAAATAGTGGATCATAAGCTTCCAAGCCAAAAATACAAGAGACATCACTAGGATATTTCATGGCATCATAAACATTAAATTTCATTATATCACCATCAAATTCCAAAGTTAGAGTTCCATCATGAACATCAATTTTAGCTCGAGCGAGTAAGAAAAGGTCTACCTAGCAAGATTTCACAAGATTTGGAAGATGAATCTTTCTCCATATCAAGCACATAAAAATCAGCAGGGAAGACTAATTTACCCACTTGTACAAAAACATCTTCTAAAACACCTTCGGGATAAACCAAAGATCTATCAGCTAGTTGAATTACAATGCCCGTTTCCTTCAATGGTCCTACCTTTAAAGGTCCTCATTTAAAGTGGAGTAAATAGACTTAGGCATGACATTAATAGACGCTCCTAAATCGCACATAGCTTTCTTAATGCCTAGAGAGCCTATTTGACAAGAGATAGCAAACATACCTTGGTCTTTGCATTTTGGTGGCAATCTCTTTTTAAGTACGACGGAGACATTCTCCCCCACACTTATCTTCTCATTACCCATAAGCTTCTTCTTATTAGTGCATAGTTCCTTCAAAAATTTTGCAATTCGAGGTACTTGTCTAATTGCATCAAGTAAGGGGATATTTACCTCAACTTTGCGAAAAAACTCAAAAATCTCCTTCTCTTCCTTCTCTTTCTTGGACTTTGTGAATCTCTCAGGAAAAGGAGGCTTAACCACCAGCTCTGCACTTTTTTTAGGCTTTGTTTCATCTCTGTTCAGCACCTTATCATTGCATTCCGCATCAGTTTTTTCGATTTCTTTCTCCGATTCAGGTGCTGTCAACTTTGCGTGCCCACGCCTAGCCTGACAGTGGCTGTCCTGCAGCTCCTTTCCACTTCGTAAGGTCATGGCACTTGCGTTTTGCTTTGGATTGACCACCGTTTGAAATGGTAGCTTACCCTGGGACTCCAATCGGCTAACGGAGGTGGCTAATTGGCTAACTTGGTTTTCCAAGTTCTTAATACTCGCCTTGGTATCCTGTTGAAATTCTTGAGCATTAAGAGCAAGAGCTTTCACAATATCTTCAAGAGAAGTGCCTGAATTTGGAGGTAAAGGCTGCTGTGGTAGAGCTGGTCGAGGTTGAAATTGTTGCGCATTAGGTGGGTGAAAATTTTGTTGCCTTGCTCCATAGCTCAAATTCGGATGGTCCCTCCAACCGGGGTTATAAGTGGTTGAAAAAGGATCATATCTCCGCTGTGGTGGACCTGGAAATCCTCCAACGGCATTGGCTTGTTGAGGATCATCTTCTTGAAGCGTGGGGCACATGTCGGTCAAGTGTCCTACCTTAGCGCAAATTCCGCAAACCTTTTGAACTGGGATATTACCACCTGTAACCAAGCTTTGAACAAGAGCAGTTAATTGAGTCAATTTCGAATCAATTGAAGAAACACTTACCTCATTAACTCTTCGTGAAGGTTCTTGTCTTGCTCCGAATTGCTGCGAATTTGCAGCCATGATAGAAATCAAATCTCTAGCTTGTTGTGGTGTTTTATCAACTATAGCACCTCCGCTATGCATCCATCATTTTTCTCTCTATTGGGAGCAGCCCTTCATAAAAATATTGAATGAGAGATTGCTCCGAAATTCCATGTTGAGGGCAACTCGCACAAAGTCTTTTAAATCTCTCCCAATAGTTATATAGTAGCTCCGAATCCTTCTGCTTAATGGCACAAATTTCCTTTCTAATACCAGCTGCCCTTGATGCAGGGAAAAATTTGTCAAGAAAAGATCTTGCCATTACATCCCATGTTGTGATAGATCCGGATGGAAGGTAGAATAACCATTCTTTTGCTGTATCTGCCAATGAAAACGGAAACGCCCTTAGTTTAATTCGATCTTCCGTCACTCCTTGGGGTTTCACGCTGGAACAAACTACATCAAACTCCTTCAAATGTTTATGTGGATCCTCGTTCTCTAATCCGTGAAAGGTAGGTAGAAGGTGCACTAGACCCGATTTTAGTTCAAAATCTGCGTTCAATGCGGGATAAGTGATGCATAGGGGCTGTTGATTCAAGGGGGCAGCCACCAATTCATGCAAAGTCTGGTTGTTTCCAGCCATCTTCTCGTTTTCGGATTCACTCGATCGTTCACTTTGCACTTGTAAAGCTTCGGCTTGCTTTTGAAGTTGTTTCCGCAACTTTGCTTCTTTTTTCAAGCTCTTTGCGGTCTTTTCGATTTCAGGATCAAATTGCAACTCACCTGTACGATTTGACCTGGTCATAAAAAAAATAAAAATATCAGCACCAATCCCCGACAACGGCGCCAAAATTTGATGGGCATCGAAACCACCAAAAATAAATTCCTATTTCTTACCTGGTAATTTTAATTTGTGTGCGTGGTGAGAAAAGGGTCGAGTCCACAGGGATTGGGAGAATATTTTATTCTAGTTATGCCAAGTAAATTACTCAACTAAGTTGCAACCAAAATGGGGGGAATTAAATACGAAATCAATAAAATTAACAAATCTGTCTAGAGCACTGGGCACGCTGCGTGGGTAAGCAATCTGACCAGAAAATAAAAAAATGTAAATAAAAATTAAATTGACTAAAATATGCAATTCTAAATATTCGCTAAACTGGAAAATCAGAAAATAAGTGAGAATAAAATCTAGCCTGAGAATCAATCGCAATTTCGGCCAACAAATTCGATCATAGATGCAAAAATACTTTCACTATTTCGATAAATCGCTTATAGTTATTGGCTCGCCTAATAACCTTATCCTTCCTTACAGAGTTGATAACGGTTTAAATCCCTAAGATTTTTTCCGTTATCGCCTTACCTATTAGCCGTTCTAATCCCCTGAGATGCCCGCATGATCTATCTAACGGTAGCAATAAAAATCTAGAAAGACCCAATTCTAAAAGTCAATACTCTCGCGGTAATTGCTCATTTAGATCGCGTAATTACACAGGAAACCTGGCTACCACTATATTTAGATTAATTAAATAAATCTAATTGGCTACCTATTGTCATGCAATTAAATAATCGCGCAAAATTAAATAATCGCAGATCAATATTAATTATTAAAGCGAAATACGCAAATACCAAAATAGCATGAAAGGAAGAAAAACACTTAGATCTCACGAATTTGATGATCCGAAATCTTGATTAATCCTCGGCTAGAAAAGAAATTAGAACTGCTTCTCCATAAATATTGCTCAAAGAATCAAGAGAAAATTAATCTGTGTGCTAAGAATCGTTTACTAAAAGTCAGATCCTCCAAGGTGGCTACTAAGAGGTATTTATATAATAAAAACCCTAACCTACTTTCCTTATTGGATAAGGAAACCCTGACCCAAAAGGAATAAAACGGTAAAAGCCTGAAATAAGTCCAACAAAATAAAAAGCCTGCTAACATTTAAGCTAATTCCTTCCAAAAGCCCAAAAAAATATCTTCAATCTTGGTCAACCGAGTCAAAACCCGCGTAGCAATTAAATGACATTTTTCCACGTGACGATGTCGACTTTGACTGCTACAAACATGTCCAAAAATCTTCTATATCCATATGTAATGCATCCAGCTCATTTTCCTAAGCACATTTATGCAAAATTACATTAAAAATATCGATTAAGAAGCATTTTATTCCAAAATCAAGTGCATCTAACATATAAATTAAATGCTTATTTAGAACTTATCAGGGGCCTTCTAAATTCTTTTTTCCAACCCATGATTCCATTCTTGGAGTAATGTTTAAAGGTAAATCATTTTTCTCTATATCCTCCCTATTTCAACTTCTTTTTTGCTAAGGGCTTGTTTGGTAAATTTAGCTATTAGGATAGTTGATAGCTATTTGAGTAGCTAATAGTTGTTTGGGTAATTGGTAGCTTTTATATTTTAGTTGTTAGCTGATAGTTATTTAACTAGCTGATTGAATAAAATATGTTCAGTAAAAGTAGCTGCTAGATTAGCTGATGAATGTAAAATGACATAAAAAGATATTGATATCAAGTTATTATTATTGTTGTTGTTATGATAATTATAATTATTATTACCATTATAGGAATATGATAATATATTTCATCATTAGATATTTATTTTTATAAGCATATTTTAATATTAAAATATAACTAGTTTTTTTGATAAACATTTGTATCAATATTATAAAATTAATTTTAATAGATTCAAAGTTATTTTGTCAAAAAAATACTAATAAAACTTATACTTTTAGTCATGTTGATTGTATAGAATTTAAAATTCATTTTTATATTATTTCTTATTTATATTTGTAAAAGAAAAGGTAAAAATATAGAGAGAGATTGGAGAAAGAATAGAAAAAAAATACAAAAATGGTAGAATCGTCAAAAAAATATGAAAAACTAAAAGCCACCTGAAAGGCTAAAATTTTTAGCTTTTGAGAATTTGGAATCATGTTAGGTCTATATCCTATTATTGGCTGGATTATTCATAACTGTATATTTGCAATACAGACAGGATGATCAGTTGAACCTTTGATTAATTAACATCTCTTTTTTATTTACTTTCTTCTTTCTTGTTTCCGCAGGAGGTAAAATGTTGGTTGCTCTTCAAGTTGGTGAAGTTATTTCATTGTAATTAGACCTAACAAGAACGGAATCACGCTTTGTAGGATTTGAACCTACAACATCGGGTTTTGGAGACACACGTTCTACCGAACTGAACTAAGAGCGCTTTCTTATCACAGTAGATTCGACTGTAAAGAAAAAGGATTCTTTTTCTACCGAACATACATCTTGCATGCATATAATAGTCTCATAAAATGAAAATATGTATGTCCAATTTGAATCAATCTCCATGGATCCCTCGTTACTGCAGAGAGGAGAAGAATAGGTAGGGAAATTGCCTGAACAGTTACTTGAAATGCTAGTTTACCAAAAAATAATAATTTAAAAAAATAGTGTTTTGACCAGTTAAAAAACTAAAAACTACTTGAAAAGTTATTGCCGAGCGCGCATTAAGTAAGTAAGTGCATTTCATTGAGAAAGAAAATATTTGCTGAAGAAACCAAGGCAAAAAATCCCAACCAGGAGACCAACCCAACTACGACAAAAAGCAAATGTTAATTAACCTAAGAAGGATGCTTTCATTTTGGAATTATGAGTGTATATGTGCTGTGCTAATTTTTCAGTTTTTGGTGGTTTTTTTTTTTATTTTGACTTTTGCATTTTGATTATTTGTTTCTTTAACTATTTTCTATATTTGATTATTTAAAATCTCTTTTGGATATTTTGCAGGAAGCAAGATCGACCAAAGTATTTTATTAAAAAGAAAAGAAAGAAAATGGAAGAATATATTACTAGAAGAGCTTGGAAGAGAATTGTCAATTATATTCAGTTTTGTGATAATGTTGCAAATAGTATGCTTTTTTTGGTGTGAGAAATGATGCCTGTTTCTTCAGTTCTGGACCAAATCTATCTAGACGAGTAATTCATGATTTAGCTTGTGCATTGGCGTCAAATGAGAATTATTAGTAGATAAAACTACTTGTAGACATCAATTAGTTTGTTAAAGCTATTTAAATTCTTGTAAGAAATTTATGGTTGTATTCTAAGTCAATTCTTAACATGGTTTCATGGTGTCAGAGTTGTGCTTTGGTCTACTTGGTATCTGATTTGTACAAATTTGGCATTGGGGGAGGAAAAAAGTTAGCCTCCCCACACCATATAATTTGGCGTGGAAGCAAAATAAAAAAATATGAAAATAAAAATAAATCTTTGCGGCAAATTATCTAGTGTTAATGTTACTACTGGAAACTAGGAAGGACAATGGAACAGGTACCCTTACCCATGAAGCAATTTCAAATCCGCTATCTAGATAGTATCCTAATCCTAAATCCCGTCTCAAACTGGAATAAAAATCAAATATAAATCCTATTCCCAAAATGTTTCAAACCTGTGAGTACCCAAAACGTCTCAAACCCGAAAAAATTAAGATTTAAATAAAAATTGCAATTTGAAAACATCCCAAACTCAAGAAACCCGGAATGTCCCGGACCTGAATTCAAAAAATGTTCTCAAACCTGTAAAACCCAAAACCGGAACCTTATTTTAAAAAATTAATCATTTAAATAAATTTCTTATTTTTGCCCCAAAAAAGGTAAAATAATACCCCTAAAATGCATTAAAATGATAAATTCAATATAAAAGAACAAATTAACAAACTTTATACAAAATCTAAATTTTAAAACACATATAATCCATAAAACTATAATTGATTAATAAATGTAAAAAAAATTAAGATATTAATATAAATTATATAATAAGGTATAGGTATATTTGTGTATATATAGATACATATATAATTAAATATATTATGCATACATACACATATATAAGCCGGATTTGTGAATGCAGGTACCTGAGGATCGATCCTAGTTCTGTCCCAAATCCTAACGGATATTTTTAGTTGTTTTAGGTTCATTCTGGGTTTTTAACGGGACAGATTTTTATCGAACTTTTAGCGAGTCGGCCGTGTCGGGTACTCTATGTCACTCATCTCATTTTCAACCCTACCGGAAACCCTGGGGAACCATCTTTTGTTATTTAGATTTAAATTTTTGAGAGAAAAAGAGAACAAAAGACGAGAGAATGTGATGTGAAGTGAAGTAATCGACGGAAAGAGAAACAAGAAAAGAAAAAGGTCTTGTTAATTTTGAAACTATCAAACCCCAAGTTTCGTCCTTATTGCATTGCTTCGGAGTCGATTAGTTATCATAGATAGATCCTTATAATGTGACAAAAGAGCCAAAGAGGTGTTTGATTGATGTCATTTATGTGATGTCGATCCCAGTTCCGCCTCAAATCTTAATGAGTATTTTTAGTCGTTCTGAGTTCATTTCAAATTCTTAACCGGATAAATTTTTATCGAATTTTTAACGAATCGACCATGTCAGGTATCCTATGTCACTCGTTCTATTTTCATCCCTACTAGAAACCCTGGGGAACCATCTTTTGTTATTTAGGTTTAAATTTTTGAGAGAAAAAGAGAACAAAAGATGACAGAATGTGATGTGATGTGATGTAATCGAGGGATAGAGAAACAACAAAAGAAAGAAGTCTTGTTAATTTTGAAACTGTCAAACCCCAAGTTTCGTCGTTATTGCATTGCTTCGGAGTCCATTAGTTATCATAGATAGATCCTTATAATGTTATACAAAAGAGCCAAAGAGGTGTTTGATTGACGTCATTTATGTGATACAAGGTTTTTTTATTGATATCGGATATATACAATGTACATAATTAACATAAATAATTTTAATCGAAGGATGAGATTTAATTTTGCGCAGGGTGCAACGGGAAAAGATAGTTTCTATTTTCTTGTGTTTTTCTCTCCAAAAACCTCTATAAGAACGACCCAAAAAGCTTTTGATCTTCCCTACTATGATCAGGGAGATGTTAACTATAAGCAAGAACCAAATTCTCGATGAAAGAATTGGTTTTAGAATTGTAGAAGTCTAATTTTGTTTTTGGTCAATCAAGAGAAGAAGAAGAGAAGGAGAAGAGAATTTTTTTTCTTTTCTAAACTTCTCTAATAATGTACGTATCTCCAATCTTTTTTGACATACAAAAAACTTTTGCATTTTATCAGACTTAGTTGACCCCCTTTAAGAGTTCTCTTAGCAACAGAACTTCTAGGTAGACTAGGAAGTTATCTTGAGGAGTTTAAATTTAAGTAGAAGATTTTTAGGTGATAAGAGTTTCAAATTAAAACCAACTCTTGACCTAATCTTCTAGAATTTAAATCCCAACAAATCTTCTAGAATATGTAGGCCCCATTATCTCTTTCTTCTTTTCAAATTTGGACGCCTCCCTACAGGAAAACTTGACAAATTGAATATTCCGAAACTTGGAGTTCAAGATATTTGAATTATCTTGTAAAAATTTAGCAACTCTATCCTAATTTGGAAACTTTACTCAAAAGTCACGTCTTGCACACCTAAAAGCTTTAGAAAAGAGACTAAGACACTTTCTAATTATCTACATTAAATGTTGGACCAAAAAGAATTAAGAATAAATCTTATTTCCTATTTCCAAGAATTCTAATGCAATTAGAACTCTTATGAAAGCATATATTTAGCAATCAACTAATAAGGAAATATGCAAGAATAGACTTCTCATGCTTAAAACAATATTCGGCCAGCAGAGGGACCAAAAGACATAACTATCCTTGGCTCTCAAAATGAGCAAAATGCCCTTGCCTCCCCTTAGGTGACATAATGACCATTTTGACCTCAGTCTATTTCACCGCAAGACTAAAGCCACACTCCAAGGATAATTACTGGATGCTAAAAGCTTGTCACAATAACGAGTGACCTTTGTCTTTGACCTACTAAGGAAAATGACCAAAACGCCCCTCTATGTACGCCCGTAGTCAAGGTCGATTATTTGACTGTATCATCACCTCCTTAACTGCCTCTAAACCTTCGAATAACTTGTCCAAGGTATCAATCATCTTCTAGTCACATTACTCTTGATCGCAGGAGTGACCCACAAGTTAAATGACCAATATATCCTTGAAGAGTTATACCACTAGATCTAGATTTTGATGATCATACGGACAAGACCAAAGGGGCACATAGAAGCTACTATTGCATATGCATGTCCCAACTATCCAGAACTCAACACCTAATGCACAGAGCTGTTAACCCTCGCCAAGCAAGGTCTTACTCATGGTGGATTAAAGTACTGAACCCTGACTCCGTCAGTTCATCCACATATGCTCAAGATTGAGAGTATTGGCCACTTAGCAACAGTGAGTATTGTGTTTTTTGACTTTGATAGTACAGTTATGAGAAAACTAACTCACAGTGGTCCGGTCCAATGCGTGACGTACACACTAGAGAGACGAGTCTAGAAATACCTCCAATGACCTAGGTAGGTCACCCTTACAAGGAGACTTGCTCTCTATAACCTTATCTTGGTAAAGTGTCCGGTACTACCATACGGTTATGGACTTATTTATGACATTACTGAGTCTTGACTTGGACCTACTACGCGTCCAGCCTTGTTATGTATCCAAGTCCTCAGTTAATGTCATTGGGCTTTTACTAATGCACCACATAATCATACACTAGAGACAATGTATGAAAATGAAAATGAAATTCAAATATCATTATTAAAATAATTATACCAGTATCTAGAAAATAGTGTCTAAGTGGTCTTTAGGGCATACCAATCCTAACAGACTCCCACTTGCACTGAAGATCACTACTTCTAAACCTAACTCCTATAGACTCTACATGAGTGTTAAACACTTTCTCTGGAAGAGTCTTTGTAAATGGGTCTGCTAAGTTTTTGCAGAAGCAATATTTTCTACCATTATATCTCCTCTTTGAATGAATTCACGGATCAAGTGATATTTCCTTTCTATGTGCTTCCTTTTTTTATGATTTTTGGTCTCCTTGCACTATGCTATAGTAGCAGTATTGTCACAGTACAAGGATATAAAACGAGAGCTAAATTCGGAGCTTGCAACCAAAAAGGATATGAAAAAAGTTTGGACATGTTTTAGGGTGCAAAAGATGGCTTAGGAGATCCCTTACGGTGATACGAAGCCATAGAAAAAACGGTGTGCGAATCGGAGCCAAAATGAGCAAGATATGAACATTTTACTATCAAGACCGGTTGAGCTTCTGTCAAGGCCGGTCAACCTACTAGGTGGACAGGCCAGATTAGAATCTGCGCCAATTTTGGCCAGATGACTTAGCCCCAAAGCCGGTCGATCGGTTGGGCCCTCGGTTGGATGTGTTGATAGCTCTATTTAAGCCACTTTTCAGTCATTTTTGAAGAAGATCAACACCCAAATCAAACACCCATTTCCCTGAACCCAAAATCCACCAAAAATCACCTCGCACATTCACTTCTAAACACATTTAACACTTGGAATCAAGGATCCAAGAGGATTAAACACTAGGATTTAGGGCATAGCTCATGGATTGTAAAACTTGGCTATGGATAGAAGGTTATCTCTCTTTTATCCTAAGTCTAATTATATTTGATTAGATCAATGTAGGGTGATTATTATTGTATTTATGGATTAATTACTACTTTTTATTAATGGGAACTTGATGGATTTATGTATATATGCTTTATGCTTAGGGTTTCAAAGGCTATTTTGCATACATGTCTATGTGTTTGTTGAAATGCCTCAATGATGTAACATATGTATATTGAAGTCTATTGCACTATTAACCATTTCTAAATTATTATGCTAGCATGTCTATGTTTTGTGTGGTGATTACATGAAATGGGTATCACTATATACATGTCTATGTGTGTGTTACCATACTTAATAGAATAAATAACTTCTATTGCTTACATGTCGTGTGCTATTGCAAATTGGTGTAATCTAAGCATGTCTATGTGTTTAGCAGTAGAATATACCGATGTATTCTCGAATGCCATGCCCTACATGTGTTTGCTTCATGATTTAATGTCAATTTCTAGTATTGTGATGCGATCGATAAGGCACAACTTGTAACTAGCCTAGGTCGAGTCCCCTTTGGCTTTAATCCAGCCAATAGGAGTCCGGATAGGTTTAGTTGACCTTAGTTCACTTAGAAAGGCTAGTTAGTCCACCCTAACGCCCTAGGGACCACACCGTAGCTTTAAGTGGGGCGAGGCTTAGGGAGGGACTCGTACCGAGTCCTAGGGTCAGATTAGGGAACTAATTAGTGGACTAAGTGCTAGAGTTAGATTGATTGACCCTTACCTAGAACCTTATTGGCTAGCCCTACTTCCTAAGTCATAAAGACCATGGTGTACTGCTAGACATCGCCACTTAGGGATGGACCCACATTGAGGCTTATGGTACCAATTAGAAGGCTAATTATAGGCCTAGATTAGAGCACCTAGTATAATTCATCAAGTAACCCTAGAAAGACGTAGTAATCACCATAAACAAGACATAATCACCTTAGTCGCCCATTTTCACCATTTAAATCCTCTTAGATCACTTGATTCCCAAGTCACTCATACACACACCTTTTATTTCTTTGTCGTTAGATTAGGTTTATCTTTTTCGAGCTCCCTTTAAACCAATAACTCCAAAAACATTGTAGTTCATAGCTTTTAGGACGCATTTAGCTTAGGACACTATACACGTTAGACCTCCCCATGGATTCGACCCGGCACTGACACACACTACACTACACGACCCATGTGCTTACAGGCTATTTAGGCTTATGCTGCGAGATAGCGATATATATATATATATATATATATATATATATATATATATATATATAAAAGAGTTACCCCTAAATTATTAATATCTCAAAAGGAACACCTACGACAAACTCTTATTTCTTCACCATGTTAAAAGACATCCAAAATGGTATAAAACATTGTAAATTTTAAGTTAGAGTTGTGAGATGAATTTATGAGTTTGCGAATTTGCAGACAATCTGTCCTTTTATATTTTCGGTTACGATTTATTTAACAAAATTCAATTGAAAAATTGTATCAATAATCCTTTATTATCAATTCATTAGAATGAATTTATGAAATAATTTTTCAATAATTTTTTTTTTAAATTACAAATTCTTCACCCCCAACCCAACTCCTGTTCCCCATAGAAATTGAACCCAGGATCTCATTTGTGAGAGAAGGTAGTCTCAACTACCTGAGTTATCTAAACTCCGAATAGCTTTTTAAATGCTATTGGTAGATCCGTTCAATTTCACAATTATTGATCAAATGATTTAATTTGTTATACTCCTTGAAGAATTTAGAAATAGCTAAAGCTCATAAAACCCTCTTGCACGAATGCCACCGGCTACTCAAGACCTAGTTTAGCGGGTACGCTACGTGTACGAACATAGCTTGGTATCTTCGTTCACAATCTTTATATTATATGTTCGCAATTATCATACGTTCATAATTTTTATATTATATGTTCACAATTTTTATACTATACATTTATAATTTTTATACATTTACAATTTTTTTATCATATTTCACAATATTTTTATGTTGACAATTTTTATAATACACATTCACAATTTTTATATGTACATAATTCATATTTTTTATGTTCACTATTTGTATACTATATGTTCATAATTTTTATACTATATATTCACAACTTCATCAACATGTTCTCACCACTAAACCACACGTGCATACCTATGAGACACTTCATAATAGGCTTTTCATGAGACACTTCATCAAACACCATTAAGATATCAGTCTCATGCGTGCAACCGCAAGCCTTGACATCATTACAAGCAAATGCCCCTATAGCAAAGTAAATGCATATGCTTGGGGCAACATCTTCAGCATCCAAATACAACTCAACATAACAAGAGTGTTTACAATTCAAGAGTGTTCTTCCAATTCCCTATCAAAACAAGCTCTCTACAGCATGATTTCGTTGTGAGTAACACAATTCAAGATTCATCAAATAGTCTTTTTAGATTAAATGGCCTTCCCGTAGAAAACTATTTCATATCAGACATTAAAATAAACACAACCTGATAGGTATTTAGGGATTCTGGAGAGTTAGGGCATACATGAAGTTGAATTTAAGGTCCATCATCACCGTCTTTAATCAAGTTGCAAATACGCACTCCAACTTGCTCATTATCAGACAATCACTTATTCACAAACTTCGTGTGGGGCTAATAGTTTTCATTACCCATATCATGGAAAACCCTTTTCGCTCCGCTTAGCCTTATCCCCCTCTAGGAGTATTTTAGTGATAGGTTCTATAGGAACTGGACAATCCTATTTGGCCAAATACCTAGCGTCATTACGGTATTTCTGAACAAGATCATAGAATGATTATTTGATCTTTTTTCTTTTTTGTATCATAATTCAATCCAAATTTCTCAAGTTATTCAAATCTGTAACTTCAATGAAATCAAAATAGTTCCCTTCGTTGGTATATTACTACATTAGGATGAAATGGAATTGGGTTCAATCAAATATTTTGTTTTTGTTTTTGTAAATAAAGACGAAGAATTAAAATTCAATTTTCTCTCCTATTTACTACGAGATCATAATTATAAAAAAAAAAGTTATGCAACCAACAAATTGATATATATATATATATATGTAATATTTTTCAAAAGCTTTATAAGCACAGAAATACAAATCCTGGTCTAGTGTGTGCCATTAAATGGCAATGGAAGGTGGTAATTTTTCTCCTGGTTTTGCATGGTGTTGAGAAGGTTTTGCATATCTGCTCTCTCTCTCTCTCTCTCTCTCTCTCTCTCTCTCTCTCTCTCTCTCTCTTCAACGCTTGATGCTCAGGCGATTTAGACTGTATCATGTGGAGAAGGTGCACAGTTATCAGGTGCACGGTAGAAATTGCCTAATTTAGCTTTGGCCTTGCATGCTGTGCATGGCAGCCATTACCCAACGAAAGCGATTTGATGGATGACGAAGTCAACCACTTGGCATTGAAGATCTTCAGCAGGAGCTCGGTATTCAATATAAATAGGTGCCATTGTCAATTGTAGAAGTGCATTGGGAGTTGACCACTGAGAAAGAAAAATCTCTGAAGCTGGTTTGAGTTGCGAAAACGTTCCTTCAGTTTTTTCAAATCCATTTTCCAGGTATCTTTCACTTTTCTTGGCAATTTCGTTCTATTTAATTCAATTTTATGTTAAATTTTTGGGGAGAACTCACAAATGATTCTTATTGCTTATGAAAAATGTCAAGTTTAGTTGTTATTATTTCGAAAGTGATCTACTTGACCCTTAGTATTTATAAAAAAGGGGTCAATTTTGGTCTTCATTGTTACAAAAACAGCTCTTATTTTCCCTTTGCCCAACTCCTCGTATTGGGAATTTGAACCTAGGACCTCACTCTTAGGTCTCCTAATATTTAAAAAATATAACTTACTTAATCCTTAATATTTGTAAAAAAGAAAAAGGTCAATTTGATCCTCATTAATTAGTCATGGGACAACCACATGATATTTTTAAGGGTTAAAATAGGGATCAATTAAATCGCTTCTTGCAAACATTGGAACTAAATTGGTCCCTTTGAAAACATATGAACCAAAATGATACATTTTTGATACATTATAGACCATATAAATTACTTTTGAAATAATAAAGACCAAACTAATAATTTTTGTAAATAATAAGGATCATTTGTAAAATTTTGCCAAATATTTACAATAGTAACTAACAATGGAAGATGGGATTAATTCACCAAGTACGTAACTTAAATGGTAAAAACTATTTCATGGGTGATGACATGGGTTCAATCCCACAAGGGAGGGCTTGCACTTGGGTTTGGTGGTGGGGAATTTAATTCATAAAAAATAAAATAAAAATAACAATGGAAAATTGGCAATTTTACGCATGCAGTTGATCTTGCGTTGTGGTAGCAAAATGGTTGATCAACGGTCAGGATTTAGGAAACTACGAAGCCAGCTTTTGGAGTAATGACTTCACTCAATCATTCAGTAGTGCTTACGTGGTATGAAATAATATTACAAACTATTTGGAGTAATGACACTGTTTGATTATAGATTAACTTGTATTTATATAATATTTTGTTGTCTAATATAGTTGTATTGTAATATAATTATATTGGTCTAGTCAATTTGAATTTTTCTTTATAAGTTTTAGCTAACTCATACATTGTAAAAATATTGCACGAAAATTATTCGAAAATTTGACCAAAAAGTCTTTTTAAACGGAATGTGAACTAGTCGAGATGATTAATGATCATCAAACAAGTCCAACATTGAATAATTCAAGGGCAAAGTTAGCAAAACTCTCTTGTGATATATATGCGAAAGTATTTTGATACCTTCTCTCTTAAAAAAGTTTCATGAAACTTCTTTTTTTTTTTTTTTCATAAAGATACATATTGTCTCCCTTGATATATTTAAAGTTAACAGCGTTAAATTATTTGGTGATTAAGGTCAAGCATGTTTCAAAAGATATGGAAGTTATACTTAGATACCCCTCAATATGTAAATTAAAGTATTATCATGCTCTTTATGTTACAAAATACCCCTTATGGGTTTTTTTCAATAAAAAAATATTAACAGCACCGACGAAGGAGCCAAAACTATAAACCAATTTCTGTTTAAGCACGTCATTCAAAATTGACGGAGAAATAAACAAAGTAGCGAGTACTTTTATGAAACAAAAATATGGAGATTATTTTTTGTCACATAAGTAGATCATCACATGAGAATTTTGTGAATTTGACCTATAATTCAATAATCAATCAAAAGTAAGTGATAAACAACCACGAAAGCATTAACTCACCCCAACTTCTAAAACATAAAAAAAAAAAAAAAACGAGTGAGGAAAAAGATTAAGAGAGGCCATGAAAATAAATTTAAAAAGACGTTGAGTGTTGACACCTGACAAGGTGGGATTGCCTTGAAATAAAGCAACATTAAGATCATCTAAGGCGCTAAGAATATCATACACGTTAAGCTATATGCATCAACATAATATGGTGTACTCATTCATAATCTTTATATTATATATTTACGATTTTTATACTATATATTTACAACTTTTAATTATTTACAAATTGCATATTATATATTTACAATTTTAACACTTTGTTAGAATTATGACTTTTGACATAGAGGTCAAAGCTACATTGACTCAGAATTTGGGTCAGGTCCTGCTTATCTAACAAGTTCGATTTTGTTCCAAGTAGATAAGCGTGGTATATTTACATGTCAAAGCTTGTGGTGAATGAGAAATTAGCAATCAAAGTTGGGTTATTAACTAATTTGGTTGGATGATTTTATTCACCTTATAAGGGTATACATGGAAAAAAATCCAAAATAGTTTGTAACCGAAAACCATTTAAATTTGGATTAAAACCCTGGAGTTATGACAGTGGTGGTTACAAAATTCTCCACTAATGCTAGCATTAATTCCTAGGAGTTATGGCATATTATGGGGAACTGTTTTAACCGTTACATTTCTTAGCATTAATCCTTGAATTAAATGCAGCTGATCACTCCACCACTATATATATATCCATATATTCTAGTAAAGCTAGAGGACAAAAGTTCTATTAGCATGAGCATTTTCATTTTCATATAGTGCATTTCTATGGGGAGAGTTCAGTACTTATCAGTTCGTAAGTCCCTGCCATAGGAGTGCTACCAACATCAAGAGGTATATAGCCATTGTATTCGGGGAGGGATGCGCCACACACCCTTTTAGCACCGGTTGAAGGGGCGTAAATCCCTTCAGGATATCGTTTACGAGCCTCAGCTATTTTCAATTGTTTCTTTTTTTTGTATCTTTAAATTATTTTCTTTATCTGTATTCTGTATTTCTAGGATTTACATACTATATTCCAACAACTTCAGAGATTTTCCTTACTAACATGGTTGCTTCTTGAGTGCAAAATTTTTATTTTCCTTGACTTTTTAAGACAAAATGTCTAGAAACTATGGAAATGAACAAATTGATAAAGTTCGAAATAGTCTCCAAGTGGTGACTGTTCAAAACGGAATTTTGAGAAATTCCCAAATTATTACCCCAACTGGAGCTACGGGAAATGTTGGCATTATGCCAATGATTTGTTCCACTAATGCAGTTAGTGAAAATAATATAACTTCATAGAGTTATTGGACTATGGAGAAAAATGGAGGCTATTAGACTAGTCTTGATCCATTTGGTGAGCTTACTGAGCTTGGATCTTGGATATTCCCATGCAAGAGGTTTAGAAGTTGGTAAAATTGGATATTACACCGTTTAACCTCCTTGGGACTTGTCCACTACTTGAATGACGATATATGGAAGCCATAGAGGCATATCTCAAGTGGAATGATGGTGACTTTGTCACTATTTGGATGACGAGTTGTATAAAATCTACTCGGTACCCGGAAAGACTATGAGGACCCTATGACTAAAGTTAGATCTATTAAAGGATCAAAGCCTCAAGGTCTTGGCCTTTGAGCCGAATTTGTAAGCCTTTGGCTAGTAGATAATATTATTAAGAATGTTATCTTATTTTAGAAAGAGTAATATTATTGAGAATATTATCTCTGCATAAAATAATATTTTTGAGAATATTATTTCGATCAATTGTCATTGTGATTATTTATGATTAAAAATAATATTATTGAGAACATTATTTTGGTGAGATTATTATTTGAATAATATTATGGAGAATATTATTCATGTATCTCTTTTAACAAGTTGGTATGAGTTATATTCTCACAAGCCAAAATTTGTTATAGCTTTTGTGAAGCTATAGTGTGTACAACGAAGAAACTCTAACAAACTTAATATTGAGATTAAGTTTAGAAGGAAGGAAAATTTTAATTTTCCTTATGGCTGATGTGAATTTTGTTAGCAAAAAGTTGCTATCAAATTAAATATTAGTAAGTGGACTTTGCGACCACTTGGAAAAAGTAAATTGTGACACAAACTAATCAATTTTGGGTGAACTCCTAAATTGATATTGGTTCACATATGAGATGTGAAATAAGTCATAATTGGGTTTTTGTCACCCGTTGTGCATGCAACTTAGAAGCGAAAAATATTCTTTATTACTTCTATTGGAGGTTGTATGAATAATTGAATCTATATGATCCCTATGGAAACAGATGAATTGGGAATGAGAAATTTGATGATAAAGATGTGTAAAATATATCTTTGGGTGACTATCTTTCATCATTTTTTTGGTGAAAGATGTTTGTAACACAAACGTAAAAAGAGCATAGACATTATGAGCTTCATTCAATGCTATATAAAAGTAATTGATTACCATAATCATAGGCCCATGATGACCATAATTAATTAAGCAATGATGACTTGGAGTTATGGCTTGTAATTATAATGCATTTATGGCTTATAATTATGAAGGGATAATGACTTATGATTACGACTACAAGGGTAGAAACTTGAATAGAAGGAACGTAATGGCTTGCATTACATATGCTCTTTTGGCAAGAAGGTTATAAACATTATCATTTCATACGTTCATCCTTTGGTGTAAAGGACTTTGGTCTCCTCTTTATGGTAAGATTGAGACTTGTGAATTTTGATTCCTTAAATAGACCTGTGAAAAGAAGTCTAATCCATAAAGTGAATTTTTCAATCACCGTAATGTGAAGTTTGGGTGCAATCAAAATTAAATAGAACTACTTTCAAATCAGTAAAAAGGATTCCAAACCCTTGGGTTAATCCATAGTGACTTAAAATTTGTGCAAACTATAGGCAGTATGAAGTATTTTATACTTTTATCGATGATTGTACAAGACATTGTTATATGTACCAGTTTAGGACCAAAGATGAAGCTTTAGATGTCTTTGAACAATACCAAGCTGAGGTTGAAAATTAACTAGGCAAAAAGATCAAAACTTTGAGAAGTAATAAGGGTTGAGAATGTGTACATCCCTTAGTATTGTTGTACATAGAAAATAGAACTCTCAAAGAAATGATGAATGCCTTGTTGATAAATTTGAGATTACCTCAGAACTTGTGGAGAAAAGTGGTTTTAACCACAAATCATGATTTACATAAAGGACCCCACAAGTAATTAGGAAAGACTTCATATGAGTCATGAAAAAGGCCTACCACCTTGCAAATTTCTAAAGGTATGGGATGTTTAGCTAAGGTAGGAGTTCTAACTCCTATAGGGGTCAAAGAGGACCAAAGACAGTTAACTGTATTTTCATTGGGTATGCGCAGAACAAGGCTGCATATAGATTTTATGTGCACAAGTTAGAAGCATATGACATTCATGAGAATACAGTCTTTAAGTCATGAAACGCTAAGTTCTTTAAGACAACATCTTTGTATAGAGAGTCAAAAGAGCCAATTCTTCTAAACTAGGAAAACTCTTGACCCGTCAGATGCAAAGGCTACGATCGGTGAACCCAAATGTAGTAAAAGGGCTAGAAATTCTATGTTGTTTGGGCCTGACTTTATAACTTTCATGTTAAAAAGTGTGTCCAAAACTTTCAAGAAAGCTATGTCTATTACTGAGGCATCTCTTTGAATAGAGGTAATGAATAGTGAAATTATCCATCATACCTAATCATACATAGGAATTGGTAGATCTACTACTTGGAAATAAACCTTTAAGGTGTAAATAGATTTCTAAGAGAAGGATGCAGCTGATGAATCTTTAAGGACTGGTAAGTTATAAAAGATTATAGGCAAAAGGAGGGTCTAGATTATTTTGACATCCATTCACCATTTATGAGGATTACATCTACTCGGACGTTGATAGCTATTGTAGCTATATTCAGAGATGTGTAAAATGGATGTAAGGACATCTTTCTTGAATAAGAATCTAAAAGGGAAGATCTATATAAAACAACCTAAAGGGTTTGTAGTTCCAAGTCAAGGGAAGAAAGTATATTGACTTATGAACTCACTTTGTGAACTAAAGTAAACACCTACATACTGGCATGGGAATTTCGATCAAGTCATGCTCCCGAATAGGGTTAAAACAAATAAGTATGACAAGTATGTCTATTGGAAGGCCATCGATCAAAATTCTTGTCGTTGTTTGTCTTTATAAAGACGACATACTTATCACTGGAAGTGATAATGAAGCTAATACATGCTTTCCCATGTATTATATAATGAAAGACATAGGTGTCATAAGGGTGATTTTAGATGCCAAAATCACAAAGACATCTAATGGTCTGGTTTTGTTCCACTCCTATTATTTGATGGAAATACTGGACAAGTTCAATAAAAAAAGACAATGGTAGGATTGCAAGAACTCCTTTAGATGAAACTGTACATTTAAGCAATATATGGATGGAAGGATACCTCATTTTGAGTACTCCTGAATTATAGGGAGCTTAATGTACATAATGGATAGCACAATATATATGTAGCCTACAGCATAAATAGGCTAAGTAGATACACTTCAAGCCTTGCAAGTTGGGTTACTGTTCTAAAGGTTCTAAGATACTAAAGGTACACAATGGACTATGGGCTGTATTACACAAGATATGCATCCATACTAAGAGGTTGATATTGACATCAATTGGATACTTAAGGACTTAGGATCCACAAGTGGATAAGTCTTTAAGTTAGCAAATGCAGTTGTGTCATGGAAGGGACGGAAATTGAATTGCTTCAATGTATCTAGAGAACGTTCTATGAAGTCTATAGCCACCGTCAGTTTTTATTGTGATAGCCAATCTATGATTGGTAAGACATAGAGTATAACATATGATGGTATATATGTTGTAGATATTATACCATTAGGCAGTTGCTTTCTATTAGGTTATCACTCTGAACTATGGAAAGTCAAAGTATAACATTGCAGATCCGCTCACCAAAAGGGGTGAACAGAGAGTAAGTACTCAAGTTGTTGAAGAGAATGGGTCTTAAGCTTATAAACAAATTAAAGTGTCATCGTAATTGACGACCCTACCTTGTTGAGAGAAGATCCTTGAATCTTGGTTCAAAGAGAAAATTGGATTATGCATGACTCTACTTGAATACTGTGGGGGCTTAGATCTCCCTTACCTATTCCTATGTCAAGTAAACTGTGCAGCCTGCACGGTTTAGGATAAACTTTGCTTTTAATGATTCTTATAGGTCGGGAAGACCGAATGAAGTATAGCAGGGTATTCCTTATGAAGAATCACCTATATGAGTAAGGAAGGGCTGCCCCTAAGAGAATTAAAGGTTGAATTCTCTGAGTACTCAAAAATATCGGGAGTTGTTCAGGGCCAAAATAAACACAACCGTGAAAACTGGTAGTAAATTGAGAGATTCTGTGCCCATGTTGTTGTCTTGGTTTACACTAAAGTTGAACAGTTCAAGACCTCGAGTCCACTGGTCAGCGAGTAAACCCGATAGCATTCACTAAGGAGGATTTAAAGCCAAAAGCTACCTATCCTGAAGCAATATCTTTCTCCAAACTGCCTCTTGCATATGCATTAGCATGCTTTGTGGTTAGCTAATTTTCATTCATGCAGGGGAATGTTACAATTATGACTTTTGACATGGAGGTCATAGCTACATTGGCTCGGAATTTGGGTCGGGTCCTGCTCGTCTAACAAGTTCGATTTTGTTCCAAATATATGAGCGTGGTATATTTACATGTCAAAGCTTGTGGTGAATGAAAAATTAGCAATCAAAGTTGGGTTATTAACTAAGGGCCTGTGTAGATTGACTTTTTTTTTTAGGAAAAAAACACTTTTTTATTCCCTAAAAAAGTTACATTAAATTTGCAATAACTATTTGATTTGGCTTCCAAAAAAGCTGAAACTATGAAAAAAGCTCAAATACAGCTTTTTTAGAAGCCAAAATTTTCATCTTCTAAAAAAAAATTATTTTTCTAAAGCCAATCCAAACGAGCCCTAATTTGGTGGCATGATTTTATTCACCTTATAAGGGTATACATGGACAAAAATCCAAAATAGTTTGTAACCGAAAACCATTTAAATTTAGATTACAACCTAGGAGTTATAACAGTGGTGGTTACAAAATTCTCCACTAATACTGGCATTAATGCCTAAGAGTTATGACATATTATGGGAAACGATTTCAACCGTTACATTTCTTAGCATTTATCCCTGAATTGAATGCAGCTGATTACTCCACCACTATATATATATCCATCCATTCTAATAAAGCTAAAGGAGAAAAGTTCTGGTAGCATAAGCATTTTCATTTTCATATAGTGCATTTTTATGGGGAGAGTTCATTACTTATCAGTTCGCAAGTCCTTGCCGTAGGAGTGCTATCAATGTCAAAAGGTATATAACCGTTATATCCTAGGAGGGATACACCACATACTCTTTTAGCACCGGTTGAGGGGGTGTAAATCCCTTAAGGATATCGTTTACGAGCCCTGGCTATTTTCAGTTGTTTCTTTATTTTATATATTTAATTTAGTTTCTTTATCTATATTCTGTATTTCTAGGATTTACATACTATTTTTCAACACACTTTATGTTCAAAACATTTAATTGTTCATAATTTACTTATCTATTACTTTATATTATATGTTAAAAAGCTTTATATTATATGTTTACAATAATAAACTTCATGTTTACTATTCTTTTAAGATATGTTCATAATTTATAAATGATATGTTCACAACTTGTGAACAATATGATCAAAATTTGTGAACGATTTCGGAGCTTGTAGTCAGAGGTATTACTTGTGTATGATCGACGATCGGATTGTTGTATTGTGTTCGTCAGCATGAGAAATAACTTGTTAAATTTCACGTTAATCTGACAGCGAAATTGTCAAATCAATTAGGTGATGTACCATACACCTTTAAAATGTACCATAATGTGAGTGTATGATATAATTTACGCATATAAGGAGAATGCGGGCAATGAGGACTCTCTCTCTCTCTCTTTTTAGTCAATAAACGATTGCATTAAATTAAACATAAAAAAGAAACAAATGGCCCAACAGGCCCAAACGTGGGCAAGAAAACACACAGGGAGGCCGAGGCCCAAAAGAATAGCAACCAGAGATTCAGCAGTGCCTTTAGAAGATCCACCATAGCCATGTATCAAACCCATTGACAAACCCAAAAAGAAAAAGAAAAAAAGTGTTGTGTCTAATACTCAATGACAGAAACGTAAAATGTGCCCAATAACACTTCAAAGCATTATGGGAGGATAGAAAATGTTTTCCACGGGGGTGGCTGGTGGAAACATTTTTCCACGCACGAGGGTGACAGGTGGCGGCTATGGTGTATTTTACTGTGTTAAATATAAAACAAACTTTTAATATTTGGCAAGTGTGTTTTAAAACATTAAAAGTTTGTTTTAAAATTTCATATTTAACTGATATTATTCAACAAACTTTGAATTTAGAATTGCATCAGTTAAATATAAAATATTAAAAGAAACTTTTAATATTCAACAAGTTTGGCAAGTGTATTTTAAAATTTTATATTTAAATGAAGCATTTCTAAATTCAAAGTTTGTTTTAAACTCTACTTTAGAATTTAATATTTATCAAGTTTGACGATTCTAGATTCAAAATGTATTAAAATTTTAGAATACTCTTTATATTAGCTTTTCAACTTAGAATTTCTGAACTCATTAAATATTAAATTTTAGATTAGAGTTTAAATCAACATTTGAATTTAAAAAATGCAGTAGTTAAATGTTAAAAACACACTTTGAATTTAGAAAAACCAAACTTGTTAAATATTAAATTTTAGATTAGAATTTAAATTTAAAAAATTCATTATTAAATATAAAATTTTAGAATTCGCTTTAAATTAGATTTTGAATTCAGAATTGCAGTACTCGTTAAATATTAAATTTTGGACTGGAGTTAATTTTTTTCTAATAACATTTCATTATTACTAATAATACAAATTAGGAATCAATATTGAAAAAACATATTATGTTAGAACCGTGACAAAGCAGAACACTCAGCGCTCAAATCAACTGTAGTCTACATGGCTACTTTGTGATTTCAGCATTTATCAAACCCCGGTACTGACCCGGCACCAATTAATTATTCAAAACGATTTGACGAAGACAAGATGGCACCCAATAAAATTCATTCTCTCTAATGTATAAGAAGAAAATTTTCTAACAACTCAAATAATGTTACACTAATCTTAGTATCTCAAAATTCAAATCCTTTATTAATATCTTTTTTATTTCAAAATAAAAAAAATTAAAATTAGTTTATCCTTATTTGAATTTGTAAATATTTCTCCTATATATTGGAGAAAATAAAAAATAAAAGAGAATTTAAATCCGAACTCTTTTTTTTCTTTTTTTTATGATTTGGACAGGACGTGGATGCAATATAAATCGGTGGCCTTGTGAATTGTATAAGCCCACTGCGAGTCCACAACGGAGAAAGAAAAAGTGCAAAAGCTTTCCCCCAGTCTCTTTGAAATCCATTTGCATGGTATCTCTAACTCTGCTTGGCAATTTTATTGTATTTAATTCAGCTTCACATGCAATTTTTTCTCCAACTAATATTTAAGGAAAATGATTTATTTGATGCTTTATCTTTGGCTCTTTTGACAAAATCACTTATCTTTGAAAGGTAACAATTTAGTCCCTCATATTTGCAATTGTGACGTCGTTAGTTCTAAATTTGAAAAATATAAAGAAAATAAAGGCATGTATTATGTCACCAAGTAAAGATAAAAGGACTAGCGGTATTGCAAAATTGCAAAGATAAGGGATTGATAGCATTACAAATTACTAAAATAAAAGACTAAAAAAATATTATTTTTTGATATTTTTTAAACTCAGGACTAACAAAATAGTTGATAGCGGGTCAGGAAACTATGAAGCCAGCATTTGGAGCCATGACTTCATTCAGTCACTCCGCTGTCCTTATGCGGTATACAATAATTTAATATATATTCATATAGTTGTCAAATTGTTAGTTATTGACTTAAAGCATTTATTGGGGAAAAAAATTCTAGATAAGATCTCTAATCTTTATATTACTAGTGCTTTCATATCCCGTGTTTTGTACGAACTTATTTAAGTTTTGTGTGTTTTTTAGTTTTTTAAATATTTATAGATATGATTTTTTATTATTTTTAGGTTTTCGTGTATTTCTTATTATTTCTAAATATATATTAAAATTAATTCTAGTACTTTTTTATTCTTATTTTTATTTTTCATCAGGATATAATGCATAAATTAATTAAATTAATGAGTTTTTTTGGACTTTATTACTTTTAACTCATTAAAAAAATATATAAATGGTGCATAAATATAATTAAATATCTTGTAACTCCATTGCAATGATGAGATTAGGAAGTGGTGCATAAATGTAATTAAACACTATAATATATATATATATATTTATAATAATGTAAGAATATTAAAAATAGAATTTATGATGACTTGGCAAATAGATGGGTGCTGATGTGACACAGTTCTTTGAGTTCCTTTGGATTTATCGTTTGTATACACTAGTGCTTTCATACCTTGTGCTTTGCACGGGCTTATTTAGGTTATGTGTGTGTTTTAGCTTTTTAAATATTTATAAATGTGATTTTTTTTATTGTTTTTAGGTTTTCGTGTGTCTTTTTATTATTTTTAAATATCTATAAAAATTAATTCTAATCCTTTTTTATTCTTATTTCTATTTTTTTAAATTAGGATATGATGCATAAATTAATTAAATTAATGAGTTTTTTTGGACTTTATTGCTTTAAACTCATTAAAAAGAAATATATAGGTGGGCATAAATATAATTAAATATCTTGCAACTCCATTGCAATGATGAGGTTAGGAAGTGTTGCATAAATATAATTAAACACTATAATATATAGATTTATAATAATATAATAATATTCAAAATAGAATTTATGATGATTTGGCAAATAGATGGGTGATGATGTGGCACCTTTCTTTGAACTCCTTTGGGTTTAACTTTTTTTATAGATGTAGATATCTATAAAAATTAATTCTAGTGCTTTCTCATTCTTATTTTTATTTTTTATTCTTGTTTTTATTTTTTAATTAGGATATGATGCATAAATTAATTAAATTAATGAGTTTTTGGGACTTTATTACTTTAAACTCATTAAAAAGAAATATATAAGCATTGCATAAATATAATTAAATATTTTGTAACTCCATTGCAATGATGAGATTAGGAAGTAGTTCAAAAAGGTAATTAGACGCTATAATATATAGATTTATAATAATATAATAATATTAAAAATATAATTTATAATAACTTGGCAAATGGATATGTGCTGATATGGTACCTTCTTTGAGTTTAACTTTTAAATATATATAGGTTACACAAGGTATTAGTACTACACATTTTGATGTAAATAGTAAAATTTTGAGCTTGCTGAACTCATCATATGTCCAAAAAGGTACAAAGATAATATGATACTGATGCTTTTATACCTGTGCTTTGCATGGACTTATTTAAATTCTGTGTGTTTTTTAGTTTTTAAAATATTTATAATTGTGATTTTTTATTGTTTTTAGGTTTTCGTATTTTTTAATTATTTTTAAATATCTATAAAAATTAATTCTAGTGTCTTTTTATTCTTATTTTTATTTTTAATTAAGATATGATACATAAATTAATTAAATCAATGAGTTTTTTTGGACTTTATTACTTTAAACTTATTAAAAAGAAATATATAGGTGGCGCATAAATATAATTAAATATTATAATTTCATTGCAATGATGAGATTAGGAAGTGGTGTATAAATATAATTAAACACTATAATATATATATTTATAATAATATAATAATATTAAAAATATAATTTATGATAACTTGGCAAATAAATGAGTACTGATGTGACACACTTCTTTGAGCTCCTTTGGTTTAACTTCTATATATATATAGATATAGATTATTAAGGTGCACTGCACATGTATACATATGTGTAACACAGGGCGATGAATACTTGGAACGAGCTCAGAAATTGAAGGAAGATGTAAAAGTTATGATAGCCGAAACCGCATGTAGTTTGGAACAACTCGAGCTTGTTGATACCTTGCAGAGACTTGGCATATCTTATCACTTTGAGGATGAAATAGAGAAATTATTGAAGAACATCTACACAAGTGATCATAATGATGATAAGCTGATGAAAGAAGACTTGTATGCTACAGCTCTAAAGTTCAGGTTGTTAAGAGACCATGGGTATCAAGCTTCCAGTGGTACGTAGTGAATATGTTTAGATATTATCCTATTCGACTTTTCTGAAGCATAATGACATGTTTATACAAACTATGTTTACTAATGCAGCCCATTGTATTCACGAATCATAGATAAAGCTTTCTTGATTATTGCAGAGATCTTCAGTACTTTCATGGACAGTAATGGTGATTTCCTGGCATGCATCAGGAGGGATATAAAGGGAATGTTGAGTTTGTATGAAACTTCATATTTATCTGTGGAAAATGAGAGCATCTTGGATGTGACACGAGAGTTTACAACTCGGCACCTAAAGGAAAGCCTGGAAAGAGACGAATGTCATGATCTTGCGGTGTTGGTGGACCATACTTTAGAGCTTCCATTTCATTGGAGAATGTCGAGATTAGAAACAAGATGGTTCATAAATGTATACGAGAAAATGCCAGGCATAAATCTTATTCTGCTTGAGCTAGCTAAATTGGACTTCAACCTGGTCCAGGCTAGGTATCAGGAAGAAGTAAAACAAGTATCAAAGTAAGAACATTATATTGAGCATTACACCTAGGATAAATTACATGAATGATCCTTTATCTTTGTCACCCATAATAATCTTATTTCTTGTCTTTTGCATGTGACAAATTAGTTCATTATCTAATCTATTTGTGTCACCGCTGGTTCCAACTCGATTTTTTATTAAAAAAATTTCGTTAAATGTCACGTGCACCTCACGTGAAATTGATAATATAAGCCTTGACATAAGAACAAAATTTTATGATTCAATGAAACGCACGTGACATCAAATAAAATTTTTTAATGAAAAGTTAAACTGGGACTAGCAGCAACACAAATATGTTAAATAAAAGACTAGTTTGTGAAAGACGAAATATAAGGGATAAAATTATTATGGATAGCAAAGATACTGGACCACTAATGAAATTTACCCTTACACTTATTAGCTCATTTGTGTTTTGTACCTTAAGATCTGAAAAACTGATCTCAAGCTTGGTGCAGGTGGCATACTGCAATTGGTATTGCAAATAAGCTAAGATTTGCTAGGGATAGATTGTTCGAGGCTTTCCTGTGGGCGGTGGGAACATCTTTCGAGCCTCATTTTGGATATTCCAGAAAGACACTTACAAAGCTATGTGTGTTGATTACAACTATTGACGACATATATGATGTTTATGGTACTCTAGATGAGCTTGAGCTTTTCACTGATGCTATCAAAAGGTAACTTTTTCTACTTGTTCTTGACTTTGCTCTTATCACTACTATTGTATGTACTGTTTACAATTATTGACGACATATATGATGTTTATGGTACTTTATATAAGCTTGAGCTTTTCAAGGATGCTATCAAAAGGTTGTTATAAAATAATTATGCAAGAAAGAAATATGTTGAGAGAAAGAATAGAAGAAAATTAAATTCTATTGAATTATCTTTGAATTGCTTGTTACTTAGATCCTTACATCATTTGACTTCTCCTAGATCATGGTATTTATAAGCAAAGCTCAAGAGGCAAAGCATTTAGTGTTAGTTGCAACAAGTCTTCAAAAATTGGATGTAGTAAGGCTTGGCCATGCTGTTTGCAGATTTGCAATCTTGAGATTTGCTTTCATTTTCAACCATTGTATGCTCCTTTTTGATTTTGTCACTGCCAAAGATCATCTTCATGTGTGCTTCAACCTCCAAAGCATTTTGTTCCACTTTTCAATCTCAAAGCCAACACTTCTGACGTTTATTTCTTAACTCAAAGTGAGCTTTATGGCTCTCATGAATGTCCACTTTAATTCACAACAAAGGTAACTTTTCTATTTGCCTTGGACTTGGCTCTTATCACTACACAATCATTCATCCCTCCATCATATACTACAATAACACTGTACACCCATGTGAACTAAATACACTTATGAATATATATATATATATATATATATATATATATATAAGTGCAGTAAATCAATTTCTCAATGCTACAAATCAGTTTCCCTCTTCTCTCTTGCTCTCAACTTTCTCTCTCTTCGTTATTCTCTTCGCTAAAAGATTAAACTTCGTTGCAGTGCTATCTTCGTTGTCTTGCTCTTGCTCTCTCTCCAATATCCTCTCTTTTTCTTTGGCTGAGTTATTCTCTCAAATCTGTTTCATTTTTTTGCGGGTATATATATACACACACAAACAAATCCGTTTGTCTATGCTATATACAGATCTACCACAAATTTGTTGTTTTTGTGTACATAGAATTTTTTTGTGTGTATATAAATATGTATACAGCTTTATATATTTATTTGTATTTGTGTAAGATTTAAACAAAAAATTACAAACAAAAAAAAAATAGACAAGTTGTGAATATGTTGTTTACAGTTAAAAACATTTCATTCAAGGTTATAAACGTTTGCAAACATTTCGGTCAAAGTTAGGAACTTGTTGTTCACATGCGTGAACATGTTGGGAACTTGTTCACATGTTGGTTACAGGTTGTAAATATGTTGTTTATCATTTATGAATATATAATATAAAATTTTTAAACATATAGTGTAAGACTAGTGAAAGATTATACTTATGAATATATCATATAAAAATTGTAAATGATTAAAAATTTTGAACATAAAGTATTGTGAACATAGAATATGAAATCTGCAAATAATATTAAAAAATTATTAAAATTGTGAACATATAATAGGAAATTTGAAAATAATTAAAAATTATGAATGTATAATATAAAAATTGTAAACATGGTTGGCGTGTGTTGTTCACGGACTATGTAATGCATAGTGCTAGGTCTGTGTACGATGTGAGTGCACAATATTTGTATTGTTATCACTACACATAGGTCAAATAAAACCGATAAGAATGTGATGCAGAGATCATTTGATGTATAAATCTTTAACATGCATGGCTATGGATAGGAAACTGAATTTTGGGTAAATAATTTATTTGGTTCTTTATTTTGATTTTTTTTAATAACTTCTCCACACCTAACTTAACCCCGTCATCCACGAGATATGAACCCATATCATCACTCTTGAGCAAGGTAGTCTTAACCACTTGAACTACCATTTAATCTCTATTTTTTATTTTTTTTATTTTTTATAATTAAGTCTTTATTTTTAAAATATGACAATTCAATATCTTTTTTTGCAATTTGTAACACTATTACTCCTAAACACAGGAAATGTTTTTTAAAAAAAAATTATTGGTTTGAGCTTTAACCCCTGCAACGGCAAGAACAATTTTGTCATAACTTAAAATTCAAATCGTTATTTTTTTTCTATTAGGATTAACAGCGTCACAATTTGATAAAACAATAGACTAAATTGTTATGTTTTAAAAATAAGGATTTAATTGTCAAAAGAGTAAGAAAAGAGATTGAAATAGATCATTTGTCACTAATTTTCGTAACCATATTGTAAGTATTTACTGGTGATGAAAATTAATTAGCAGATTGGCTTCATTCTTGCTTGCAACAGTCAAATATGCTATAAGATCTATGGTTCTTCTCTTATTCCTACTAATCCGTGTTCCTTAGCTTCTTTCTTCTTTCCAAGGGGTCAATTTTTCGATAGTTCTAGCTATTGGAAGTAAAAATTTTCCATCTCCAGGTGGGATATCAATGCAATGGAGCAACTACCAGACTACATGAAGATTTGTTTTCTTGCTCTCTCCAATACCATTAATGAAATAACTTACGACATTCTTAAAGAACAAGGTGTTAGCATCATCTCTCACTTACAAAAAAGGGTACTTTGCAACATGTTCTTTTTACCCTAAATATGTATACTTGTTCAGAATATGAAAAGTAATTCTCTTTTTGATCCATTGTAGTGGGTGGAACAATGCAATAGTTACCTTGTAGAGACGAAGTGGCGCACTCGTGGATATACTCCAAGTCTGAAAGAGTATTTGGACAATGGCTGGATATCAATCGCTATTTATATTACAGTAGTATATGGGTATGTTTGCATCAAGAATCCTGTAAGCAAGAGAGCCTTGGAAGGTTTACAACAGCGCTTAGACATTATTCGTTGGGCAAGTGAGATTGTTCGTATTGTAGATGACTTGGGAACCACACCTGTATGTGATCTTATCTTTTTCTTCCTCTATTACTATCTATATTTTAACTTGGAGAAACCTAATTCTTGTATTTCATCAATATTTTTGCATCTTAAACCAATGACATAGTAATAATAATCTAAATGGACTCTCGACTTATAAGAATGTGCTAAAATTTCTTGCGCTTTTGTCAGATATAAAAGATAGTGAGCCACATTCTTATAAATTGTACGCAAAAACGAAATTACTATTGATTTCACAAGTTTAAAAATGTGGCCAATGGCAGATGTTGGGGGCAAAGTAGGGGTAGTGGCCCCCAATCCAAGAAAAGGGAAAAAGGACTAATTTTTTCTGTCTTTATTTAGAAAATAAAAGCTTGTATTTTCTAAAAAAATAAAAGCTTGTATCTGTATTTTGCCCTCTAACCCAAGAAAAGAATAATAGTAGTGAGTATGCATTTTTATCATTTATTTATTTTATTTAAAAAATTGTTAAGGTTAATTAATGATTTAAAATATCAAATGTCGCTAGTTATTTAGTTCACTTTTAGATTTCAAAAACAATGTCATACTCTTTGCTAAAAATTTAATTAGTGATATTTAGGCTTTGACATCTGTGTTAATTATTTTTTTCTTGGTAATTATAAAGAAAGAGGTAGTCAATATAGCTTAAGTATTGATCTTTTCTGTGATTCTTATGTTATATAAGAGAAGTTACTAAGAGAGAAGTATAAATATGCAATATATAATTTTTGCGGTTAATAAATGAGAAACAGTTATTTGTATATATACTCAAACGTGTTTTGTAGAATTTGAACTTTTTTTTGGTTTGCTTTATGCATAATACATATTCTACAATCTAATGAGAGTAGCTTAATACACAAAAACACACACATACACGTATAATGTATTTGTGTTATTTTCTGTATAACATATTTTGTTAAAAAAAATTTATATTAATTTTTTGAAAAAAAATTTAGTAATTCACTCTTTCTAAGTTAAAATCCTAGCTCTGCCACTTTGCATACGACTCTAACAACATATGGGTGTTATATATATTTTACCTCGTAAACTTTGTAAATACAGGATGAGATGGAAAAAGGCGACAATCCAAAATCAATCCAATGTTACATGAACGAATCTGGTGCTTCTGAAGATGATGCCTATAATCACATAAAATGTTTGATCAAAGAGAAGTGGAAGAAAGGAAATATGATCACCATGCTTTCAGATTGTCCCTTCTCAAAGTACTTCAATGAAATCAGAAAAAATTTTATTCGCACGGCCCATTGTGTATGATAAGGCATAATATTTTTCCTTTTCTATATATTGATATTCTTTCCATTCTTTAGCAATATTGTATCATGTAAATTAGGCAAGAATCATATATATTGCTTTCTACCTTAGTTAGCAACCGATGATTGTCCTATATGTAATGAATACATTACACAGCAAAATATGCAGAAAGTTTTCTTCTCTTACATGGTATCTGCTAAGCTCAGGCCTTTTTTTCGCATAAACACACATAACTCCTATCATGGCCGCCAAAGACTCTGTTTCAGCCTCCACCACTGCTATACAATCCATCGATGGTGATGACACCAATTCACCAGTCTCTTTGCCAACATTATCACAAATCCATCAAGATCTTTCGATTAAACTCACAGCAGAAAATTATCTCCTCTGGAAAACACAGGTGGTACCAATTCTTCGATCTCACGGTCTTCTCGGCTTCATCGATGGAACTTTAGCCAAGCCTTCTTCTCCACAATCTCGAGTTCTCCAGTGGGAATGCCTTGATCAGATGATATTGGGATGGCTTCTTGTTTCTCTTTCTGATGCTGTTCTTTCTCAGGTTCTTGACAAAGTTTCCTCCCGAGAAGTATGGCTTACACTTGAGATCCTCTATGGTTCGCTCTCTCGCGCCAGGATTCAACATTTAAAGATAGCTCTTCAAACTCTCTCCAAAGGTTCCCCGATCCATGACTATATTCAAAAAGCCAAATCTCTCGTTAGCTTTGGCTAGTCGTAAGAAAGTTGATGATGATGACTTGATATTATGGACTCTCAGAGGACTTGGATCTGAATATGACCCGATAGTTGCTGCTATCAACTCCAAATCAGATAGTCCAAGCTTTACAGAAGTCTGTGGTCTGCTCCTTGACTTCGAACTGCGGCTTGCCTCTTCTGCTATCTCTCTTGATGGTACGACATCTCTCATTGCTAGCCAACAACAGCCAAATGGGTCTTTCTTTTCTTCCTCAGGTACGTCACGCATCTCTCAGAATGGTTCCCATCGGTTCTCCACTACTGTCCCTCAGACACATTCACCTCTTCAAAGTCGTGCTTCACATCAAGGACGTGGTCGTGGTGGTCGTGGCGCTGGACGTGGCAAGAGTTCCAATCAACATGTCGTTTGTTATCGTTGTGGACTTCCTTATCACAAGGCAAATCATTGTTGGGCTCCGGATAAGGCTGCTAATGAATCTGCCAAAGCTTTCAATGTTATGCAGGCTGCTGATCCGACAGACCCCAATTGGTATTTGGATACTGGCGCTACTCATACAATGACTCCCAACGTTGTTGATGTGCATGGCAAGCAGTCTTATGGTGGGCGTGACTCAGTCATGGTTGGCGATGGTAATGGTCTTTCTATATCTCATATTGGTACTACACCTATTCCATTATCTAACGGCCTCACTATTGACTCTAAAGTTCTACATGTTCCTCTGCTTGCAAAACGTCTACTATCTGTTGCCCAATTTAGCAAAGACCATAATTGCTTATTTATGTTTGACTCTACTGGCTTTTGTATAAAGGATGCGAGGACAGGGGCCATACTACACCAAGGACAGCTCAGTAATGGGTTATACACTCTTCTATCACAATCGAAGCTTTCCCTATTTTCGAATAAAGTGAGTTCCAATGTTTGGCATGCTCGGCTGGGCCATCCATCTCACAAGGTTCTTCGGCATCTTCAGCCAGTATTACCGACTTCAGTTGATTCCACTTTACATAATGTTTGTCATAGTTGTCAACTAGGCAAGAGTCACCGTCTCTATTTTGATGAACGTATTGATCGATCTACGACACTTTTAAACATTATTCATTGTGATGTTTGGGGACCTTCTCCAGTTGCTTCTCCAGAAGGATTTCGTTATTATCTTGTCTTGGTTGATGACTTCAGTCGATTCACTTGGTTTTTCCCGCTTATTCGCAAATCGATGTTATGACCATCTTTCCCACTTTTATTACTATGATTCAAAATTTATGCAATACGACAATCAAGTATGTACAATCTGATGGCGGAGGCGAGTTTGTTAATCATGTTCTTAAAAACCTGTTTGCCAAATGTGGTATTACTCATCGCTTGAGTTGTCCTGGTACTCCTGAACAAAATGGCGTTGCCGAACGTAAACACAGGCATATCGTTGAGACTGGTTTAACATTGCTTGCACATAGTCATTTGCCCTCCACTTTTTGGGTTCATGCCTTCTCCACAGCAGTTTTTCTAATTAATAGGCTGCTCTCAGCATCACTCAACTTCAAATCTCCATTTGAATTGTTCTATGGTTTTCGTCCACGATATGATAATCTTCGTGTCTTTGGATCAGTATGTTACCCATGCTTAACTCCATTTGGGCGCAATAAATTGTCTTACAAGAGTTGTAAGTGTGTTTTTCTTGGCTATAGCAAAGATCACAAGGGCTACAAATGCTTCAATCCAGTGACAGGCAAAATCATAATCTCCCGTCATGTTTGTTTTGATGAGACAACTTTTCTTCCTTCATTTGGGCAGCCACGGAACACTCCTCATCATCAGCTCCAGTCTTTCGTCTTTCAAAATTTCCTTCCTCCCTATTACAGCAATGCATCTCTCGTATGTCTCCTTCAACCTTTCCCTCACCGTCTTTCCCTCCTTTGCACTCACCTAATCCTTCTTCAACCATTGATAAAGCACCTTTCTTACCCAAGCCATCACAAAATTCCCCATCTTTACCTTCCACCGATGACATCTCATCCTCTCCTCTAACATCACATGTTCCAAATTCTAATCTTCATAATGACTATCAAATCCTCACTGAACCAACCGATAACCTACCCCCTATACCCATACACATTGAGCTACCCTTCGAACATCCTCCTGCATACAATAATAGTGACAATAATCAAACCTATACACTTGTACCGCGCACTCATACGATGGTTACTAGAAGTATGGATGGCACCCGACGACCAAAAGCTTTGTTCTCCACCAAACATCCAATCCCATTATCGCTATTATCCGCTATACACTCTATCCCATCTGAACCTACATGCTTTACCCAAGCACAAAAGGATCCTCTATGGCATGCCGTGATGACGGAAGAATTCAATTCTCTTATCAAAAACAATACATAGTCCTTGGTGCCTCCTGATCCTCACATGAATATCATTGGCTGTCGTTGGGTTTATAAAATCAAACAAAAAGCGAATGGCTTTATTGAACGTTATAAAGCCAGACTAGTTGCCAAGGGATACAATCAACAACCAGGCAGAGACTTTGGAGACACATTTAGTCCAGTGGTTCGCCCAGGTACCATTCGGATTTTCTTAACCTTGGCTGTTACTAATGGATGGTGTTTGCGACAGTTAGATGTCAAAAATGTCTTTTTGCATGGTGATCTTGCAGAATCTGTCTTCATGCATCAACCTCAAGGCTTCATCCATTCTGAGCATCCTGATTATGTGTGCAAATTACACAAATCTTTGTACGGCCTCAAGCAAGCGCCACGTGCCTAGTATCACAAATTCAGCTCTCATCTTTTGTCTTGTGGATTTCATACATCTCACCATGATGCCTCCTTATTTTATCGAATACAAGATGGTCATGTCCTCATCCTGTTAATATATGTTGACAACATTATCCTTACTGGAAGCTCACAGACACATATATCAAATTTCATTACTCATCTGTCTTCTGTCTTTGATATGAAGGATTTAGGACCTTTACATTTTTTTCTAGGCATGGAGGTTCATCACTCTTCACCGGGCATAGTCTTGACACAGACAAAATATGCTCTTAATCTCCTTCAACAGTATGGCTTGGAAGGTGTTAAGCCCGTAGCTACACCAATGGCAGGCGAACGCCTAAACAACGATGATGGTGAACCTCTTTCCAATCCTACGGAGTTTCGTCAGTTGGTGGGAGCTTTACAATATCTCATTATGACTCGTCCAGACATATCTTAAGCAGTTAATTCCATATGTCAATTCATGCATAATCCTCGCACGACGCATCTCTTGGCCGCCAAACGTGTCCTTCGTTACGTCAAAGGCACGTTATCTCTTGGTCTTTCTGTTACTCCAGCCTCCACTTGGCGCCTCATTAGCTACTCTGATTCTGACTGGGCCGGATGTCCTCTCACTCGACGTTCTACTACAGGTTTTGCTATTTTTCTCGGGTCCAATCTAGTCTCTTGGTGCTCTAAGAAACAATCTACTATTTCTAAATCCAGTACCGAAGCTGAATATAGAGCTATGGCTGCACTGACTTCTGAAATACTTTGGGTCATGGAGATCTTGGCGTTTCTTGATCACAACACATCAGCCCCACCTCTCCTTTATTGCGACAATGTGAGTTCAATCTACCTGGCCACCAATCCCATCATTCATGGTCGCAGTAAACATATTGAAATTGATGTGCATTTTGTTCGCGAACGAGTTCTCAACGGCCAAGTCACAGTTCAGTACATCGGCACCAATGATCAACTAGCTGACATCTTCACCAAACCACTTTTTAAGCCTCGTTTTGAGTCTTTTCGTTCCAAGCTTCCGATGGCTTCCCCCGCTCAGCTTGTGGGGGGGTGATAAGGCATAATATTTTTCCTTTTCTATATATTGATATTCTTTCCATTCTTTAGCAATATTGTATCATGTAAATTAGGCAAGAATCATATATATTGCTTTCTACCTTAGTTAGCAACCGATGATTGTCCTATATGTAATGAATACATTACACAGCAAAATATGCAGAAAGTTTTCTTCTCTTACAGTGTATACCTACATGGGGATGGATATGGCACTCCATCTCATGAGACAAAGAAGAATCTGCTCTCTGTTGTTGTTGAACCCATTCCTTTGCCATGATTGTCAACACCATATATTAAGCATTTATCGCTTCACACTGTTGATTTGCTGTTAAATAAAACCCAACTCCATTCATTGGTTTTCGCTCTGTACCTAGCCTTGTTAAGATGAATGTCCTTTAGAATAATAGCTCCATAAAAGAGAAAGGAAAAAAGGGAAAAAGTTAATCTGTGGAGCTTCCCGATATATATTAGCGTTTATAATGCACTTCAACTGTTTCGCACTACTAGTTATAAGTTAATTGCTTGTATTTGTATAATATTTTGTTGTTTAATATAGTGGTATTACAATATAATTATTCTCCTAGTCAATTTGAATTTTTATTTACAGGTTTTAGTTCAAAAATGTCTAAAAATTGCCAGAAAAATTATTTAAAAATCGACCAAAAAGTCATTTTAAAATGACCACAAGCCACTCAAAATTAATGATCAAACAAGTCCAACATCGAGTAATTCAAGGGTAAGATTAGCAAAACTCTCTTGTGATATGTGTGTGTCCGTGTGTGCGAAAGTATTTCGATACTTTCTCTATCATAAAAGCCTTTTGTTTGTTCCCCATAAAAATACACAATGTACCCTATGATATATTTGAAGTTAATAGCATAACTTATTTCGTGATTAGGTTCGATCAAGGACTTTTAAGATTTGGTAATTACACTAAAATATCCCTACAATATGTAAAAGTATTATGATAGCCCCTATTGATAAAGTTATGGGTCACACCCCAACTAGGCTAATTTAGGTTATATTTATATGCAATTTTTACATGGACGATTATAAGTATATCCTTGCATAATACACGAGTTTCCTACAGATATCTTTATTCATTAATATGCCCCCTTAATTTGAACACAGTAAAAACACAGTAAGATTGGTTTTCAATTCAAGAAATCTAGTTGTTGGCAATGCTTTGATGAAGATGTCTGCCAGTTGAGATCCAGAAGGAACAAAGCGAACAAGAATATCACCATGAGCCACTTTTTCCATGATGAAGTGAAAATCAATTTTTATATTCTTAGTTCATGCATGTTGAACCCACACCATGTTAAAGTTATGGGTCATACTTGAACAAGGGTGATTTAGCTTGTTTTTATACACAATTATTACATAGACAATTAAAAATATATCCTCGCATAATACACTGAGTGTAAAACAAATATTTGTATACAATAAAACCTACATCACAAAAATACCCTTTGTACTTTTTCAAATAAAAAATAATAGCACGGAAAAAAGAGCTAAAATATAATTGTGAAACAGAGACAGCTCAAGCATGCATGTGCCATCCAAAGGAGAAATAAACCAAAGTACGTAACATATACTTCTATGAAAAAAATATGGAGATTTTTCTTTTTTCTCATGACGTGGGTATGTCGAGGATTTGTGAAGTTTACTTATAACTCAATATATAATCAATCTAGAATAAATGATAAAACAACCATGAAAAGCATTAGCTCGCCCTAACTTCAAGCATGAAATTATTCTACGTTAAGTTAGAAGGGTAGAAATAAAAGTGAGTTAAGAGTGGACCCTTATCCCAACAAATGAAGGTCTTTTAAGCATGAGATCATTCTATTGCTGTGTTTGTTATATTCTTATCATAAAATACTTATCTTATTTGTTATCTTATAATACAAAAAAGAATGTTTTAAACTTTTAATAAAATGTTTAGTTTAAACTATCTTATTTCTAGTTGTAAAAGATAAGATAGCAATAGCTATCTTATTGTTTATAAGCTAGCAAGGGACACACTAGGTATTCTTTCAAAGTTTAATGAAAATTTTTTATTCCCATTATACCCTTGTTTTAACTGGCATGGCACGCTCTCTCTTTTCTTTTTTCCTTCAACAAATGTGTTCTTTTTTACTGAAAAAACAAATGCATTCTTCTTCGCTTTTTTCATGGCTTCTTTAGCTTCCTTCTCCCTCCCTCCTCTGTATATGCATAGATAGAAGCGTCCCTATCAACTGGGGCAAGAAGCTAAAGGGAAATGTGTACGGTACTTCTCTTTCTTTTTTCTTTTTTGTATATGTGGGCTTAACTTTTAGCAATCAACATTGAGAACTAATGAAAGTTAACAGAAATTGATACTGTTGTAATTGGTTGCTAATGTTTTAGGTTGCAACACAATGAGTAATGTGTTAGAAATGGTAGGCTTAAAGGGGGATGCAAAGAACTTGTTCGATAAAATGCCCGAAAGAGAAATGGAAACATAAAGCAATATACTTTGTTTGAGAAACGGTATCAGTTGGTATGTATATCGAGCTTAAAGCAATATTCCTTGTTTAAACAATTGTTCTTAAAGATGGCAAATTCAAATTTGTTTTGCTGGAAGAATACGGTTTATTGTTAAACTTCTTATAGCATTGATACAAGCCGTTTAATTTTTTTTTAAAAATGCATGAACATAATACGCTTTCGCTAAACACAATGATTTGTATTTTGTAATGATATTTGGTAAAAGAAAGAATATGTATGGTAAACTTTAATGGTTTGTTTAATATTTATTAATTTATCTTTTATACTTTTATTTATCATTATAAATTTTAATTTTACAACTAATTAATTATACAACAACAACAACAATAACGACAACAGCAATAATAATAATAATAATAATAATAATAATAATAATAATAATAATAATAATAATAATAATAATAATAATGATAATAATAATAATAATAATAATGAAACATGTGACGATCCTAGAAAATAATTTTTTTTGCACAAATTAACTTATTTTGGCCACTGTAAATTATATGAATAATAATTGCACAGTAAATAGTTTAATTATCTTTTCAATAATGTATTTTAGTCAAATTAATTTATTTTAGCATTTCAACGTTGGTTAACAATACTTGTCATCTAAACAGTCTTTTTAAATGAGGCATTTATTTTTTATTAGACATTTATTAAATAAAATATTTATTAAATTTTAAATTTAAAATAAAATTATTCCAAACAGACCATATATTTGGAAAATGTCTGCAACTTGCCCAAAAATATCTCATAGATAAACCTTTTAGTTATGTACGAATAAATAAATAAAGAAAGAAACCTACCAATTACCAATTAATTATTTTAAGAACCCCAATGTATTCAGTACACTAATCTCCATTTCGGCGTGTCAGTATTGTCTCCAAATAGCAAAGCCAAAGATCTGAAGCGGTCAGACATGGAAATTTTTTTAATTTGGCAGATATTAATTAATAAAATCAATAGTTGCTCACATTGATGTGAAAAAAATATCAACCATTCATGCAAATATCATATTATCTCAGTTATTCATGACAATGAAAAGGTAAATTTTTTAAAATGTCTTTTTTTCTCTCCCATTACTCTTTTTTTATTTTGAAATTTAAATTTCATCAATGGTTGAGATTATATTTTATATACATAAATGATTAAAAAAATTTTCTCATATCAATAAAAATTGTTATTGTAATAAGAGTAAGGCTCATGTTCTCTTACATTGGGCAAATGCGCGTAAAATTTTAACACATTCTTATTAGTCATATGAATCCATTAGATTATTAGTATAACTTCCCATACATTACGTGGGTGCGTTGTATTTTTTATTCTATATTTTATATGATTCAAATAATTATATAATTAAATGTCAATTCATTTTGTTGAGAAAAAGTCTATCAATTTATTGAATATATATCTGTTTTCTTCTTAAAATATTCGCTTTATAAATATATCTAAGGTAGATTTAGGGCCTGTTCGGCACAATTAGCAGATTAGGTAGCGAATAGCTATTTAAGTAATGGATAGCAGCTTGGGTAGGCGATAGCTGTTGTGCTTTAGTAGTTAGCGGATATCTATTCTACTAGTGGATTGTTTTAAATGTGTTCAATAAAATTAGCTGTTGGGTTAACTGGTGAATGCAAAAAGACAAAAAAGACATCAGTAATAAATTATTATTATTATTATTATTATTATTATTAAGATAATTTATTTTATAATTAAATATATTTTTCTTAAAATAATATTTTTTAATAAAGCATAATAAAATTACTTTTTTAAAATTAATTTTATTAATATTATAAACAAATATTTTTATTATAGAAATATTTTAATTGATTGAAAATTTATATTTTTGAAAAAATAATGAATGGACAAGTAAAAGCTAAAATTTTTAATATATTTTGAAATGGACATAATTTCAAATTTATTTTTGTGTTATTTTGTATTTAATTCGTGAAAGAAAATGTAAAAATGTAAACGAAATTGGATAGAGGGTACAATTACCAAAAAGATGTTAGAGAGAGAGTAATATTGCCAAAAAAAATGAAACACTAAACTCTACTTTGAAACGTTAATAATATTAGTTTTTCACAAACACTACTTCAAACACTATTTAGGATAAAAACACTATTTAAAATATTGTTTTACTGAACAACTAAAATGAGAGGAAATAATGTTTTGACTTGGTCAAACTACTAAAGACTACTTAAAATACTATTGTCGAACAGGACCTTAGAGCAATAATAAAAGCAAAGAAAAATTCATGAGCAAAGAAAGTCACAGAAAATCAAAAAAAAAAAAAAGAGAGAAAAGCTGGCAGTAGTAATAAAAACCAAAAAGAAAAGAAAGAACTTGCACAGTAACAAAAAAAAATCAAAAAGAAAAAAAAAGAGCAAGTAAAGCCAACAAAAGTAGCTGCCACATGGTAGTAATAAGCTGCCATTTGGCAACATTTTAGACCTTTTTAACATTGCAATATGGTAACATAATTAGTATAATGTAAATAAATTACTATACTATAGGGTTTAAGATGCAAAAATATTTATGAAATACAAGAATTAGGTTCCTCTAAGTCAAAATATAGGTAGTAATGCAGGAAGACTAGGATAAGATCACATATTGGTGTGGTTCCCAGTTCATCTATAATGCGAACAATTTCACCTTGTTGACGAATAATGTCTAAGCGCTGTTTTAAATCTTCCAAGTCTTCCTTCCTTATAGGATTTTTTATGCAAACATACCCATGCACTACTAGAACATGAGCAGAGATTGACATCCAACCATTGTCCAGATACTCTTTTAAACTTGAGAGTATACCCATGATTGTGCCAGCCTCTGCAAGGTAAGTATTGCATTGTTCCCCCCACTAAAATGGATTGACAAGAGAATTACTACTTATACTCTAAACAAGTATACATACTTGGGGGAAAATAACATGTTAAAAGGTACCTTTTTTTGTAGGTAGGAGATGATGCTAACACCTTATCCTTTAATAACATCATAAGCTATTTCATTGATGGTATTGAAGAAAGCAAGAAAATAGATCTTCATGTAGTTTGAGAGTTGCTCCATTGCATTGATATCCCATTTGAAGACAAAACTTTAATTCAAGTGGCTAGAACTATTGGAAAATTGACCCTTTAGAAAGAAAAACGAAGTTAAAAAGCAACAAACGTAGACCCAGATTAGCAGTTGGAATAAGAGAAGAACTATACATTCTATAGCATATTTGATAGTTGCAAGCAAGCATAAACTTTTAGGGTATTGGTGTCAATGAGATCCAACAACTTCTTTATCAAGTTCCTAAATTTTTAGGTATCTCTTGTATTAAAACTAAAAAATCCCCCAAATATAGGGGTTTTATTTAATCACTAATCTCATTCCCTAAATCCTTGTAATGATTATGTGGGACAATTCTTAAAGTAGGAGAGCTATTGAAATAAAACTAAAATAATAATTCACTAAATTGAGAAATTAATAAAAGTAAAACTGTTAGAGTAAAATTAAAAATAAGGAATTCTAAATTAATTTAGGGTAAATTATTCCCGTAGTCTTTTAGTTTTTTAACAAAATGATTCACTGGATCTTTATCTTTCTAATCAAACCTTTTAAATTTTTAGTTTTAAGTCCGTTGCTATCGTTCAATTTTGAATTTTCATCCAATTTTAGCCATTATCCTCATATGTCATGCATGTGCAATACATTGAATAATGGTGAAAATTGGATGGATATTCGGAAATGGACTAATGGCGGCAACGAAGTTGAAGTCAAAAGACTAAAAGGTTCAATTAGAAAGATAAAGGACCAACGCATCATTTTACTAAAAGATAAATGATTGCCTCTAAAATTTAAAAGAATGACTAAAATAGGAAAACTGTCATAGACAATCTTAGAGATTTATATAACAAAAGACCTCTACATCATATTTTTACTAGTTTTTTTTTACTTACTTGTAATGATATAAGCCAAGTCCATTACAAATGGTCAAGTCACCTTTTGAAAGCATCTGTGAAAAGCTCAAGCTCATTTAAAATACCTAATCCTGTAAAAAATCAAATAACACTTCTTGATGGAATATTCGGTTGAAGCTACTTGTAACGCAACAAAATCTAGGCACTGATGTGGTACCAGCTAAAGGACCTCTGATGCCTAAGTCAGAGTATTTCTTTTGAGGGTAAGTTTTAAGGCAAAGAGTGAGTGGAATGAATTAGTTACCTAATTTAGTACGACTGGGTCTTATTTATAGTCTAGGGGAGGCTGGACACGTGCTGCTTACATTTTGTTTGTACTAACTGATTGTTGGGCGATGTAGCCTTATCAGATCATTACATGAGTAATCGGTTAGTAATGCTCTATCAACAGTACCCGATAAGAACCCGGACGCAACCTCAGCTCAGGTTGTCCTTGCACTTTGTTTTCTATCATCAAGTTTTGAGTATGACCCGACCCTATATCAGTACCATAAACATCAAATATGTCATCAATGGTTATAATGAGCACACATAACTTGAACTTCTTCTGTTTGTTCTGCTCCGACATAAGTTTTTTTATCGGGCTCTCTGATTTCAACAAGGTCAAGCTTCTCGGCTGGGCTTCCTCTCTTGGGATCTTTCTTGGGATCTTTCTTCAACTATTCTATCATTATGTTCTCAAGCTTCTTTTGGTCTTCCTTTGGTTTTAGTCCTACTGTGTAGCATGATCTGGCATCATGTTGGTTTCCTCTAACTATAATCACTCTGTCCCTAGTTGGGAACTTCATCATTTAATGATAAGTGGATACAATGGCTCCCAATTGGTTTAGTGTAACTTGCCGAATAATTCCATTAATGGTACTCAGACAATGTACCACCATAAAGACAGCTTGAAGGTCGACATATCAACTTCCATCTCCAATGCTGAGAGATAGGTTGGCCACCTTCTTAACTCATACCTGATTGCCAAAAAACCCTATAAGCTCATACTTCAAAGGTGTGAGGACAAACCAATCTAGTTTCAAGCGTTCGAATACTTTATAATATACCACATCAGCAGCGCTATCCATATCCACTAGCAGTTTTCGAATTTCATAATTAGCTAAAATAACCATAATAACAATGGGATCGTCATAGTTTACTAGTGATCTAACTAGGTCCTTGTTGGTGAAGGTTACATCTTCCATCCTTCTCATCTTGTTTTGTAAGGTTGCTTATAGGGATCGAACATACATTTTCCTCTTGGTAACAGAATCTCCTCCAACAGTCGGTCCTCCCAATATCATATCTATTGTGCTAAGGACCTTCTTTCCTCTCTTCGGGCTACGAGGTCGTAATTCCTAGACCTCTCCCTGTCACCTCATGAATTGTGTCAACTTTCCCTTCCTGATTAAAGATTCAATCTCATCCTTAAGATTCTGACACTCATTGGTAATGTGCCCATGATCTCTATGAAAATGATAGTATTTGCTCTTATCCTTCTTATTGGGATATCTTTTCATCTTTTCAAGCCACCTAATGCTTCACTCCCACTTCATTGTAACCAAGACATCTGATAGTGAAGCATTTCAGGGAGTATAGGTGTCAAAACGTCTCCTAAAGATCTTCAGATTCTCATTCTTTTTTTTTGGGTTGTTTCGATCCTTGAGCAACTCTTACTGTTTCTACCTCTATTTAGTTCTCTCAATCTCATACTCTCTTTCCCGTTCTCTCTTAGCCAAAAAAATCCTTGGCCGAAATGTATTACTCGACCTAAGCCATGAGGTCAGTCATTAAGGTTGGTTTCTTCCTGGTCAAGGAACTTGGCAACTTGTCATCTTTGACACCATGAATGAAAGCTTCTATGGCCACTGGATATGCCAGGTCGGGCACTCACAATGTTGCCTCATTAAACCTTTTAATGAATGCTCACAAAGTTTCATCACTTCTCTGTCTCATCCTGATAACTAAACTGGTCAATATTAAGGCCTCTTTCCCACTAGCAAACTGATTCATGAAGGCTACAGCTAGCTCCTTAAAGGAATAAATAGAGTGCGGTGGTTGGCCATCATATTACGTTGGGGCGAATCCCATCAACGTAGTGGGAAACGCTTTGCATCGGACTGCGTTAATAGCGTTGTGGAATAGCATCGTATGATTAATGACTAAAACATGGTCGGTGGGTCACATGAACCATTGTAGTACGACAACTTCGGAATCACAAAGTCCCTTGGCACGAGTTCTTTGATTAGGGACTATTTTCGAACTTCTTAACATTTATAGTTTGAAAGGGCCAGGGGTTTGGTACAATCTATGTAAAAGCTATGTATAAATGTGGTCTATAAGATTTATCTGCTTGGTATAAGAACTCTTCTTCTATATCTAGAGAGGTCTGATGAGTCATTTGCTATATATGGGTGGAAGCTGCAGTGTTTGGTGGTGTTAAGTTTGGGAAAGGGAAGGTGAATGGTTGGGCAAAAGCCTGTGCTTGTGGTGGAAATATTTGGCTCATATAGTTTTGAATGTTGACGAACATATTTACAATGGCTATCATCTGAGCTGGTAAGCAAGACGGCATGGATATGTTCACCAGCTGTGCTGGGATAAAAGAAGATGTATGAAAGTTGCAATGCATATTGGCTTGCTCTAGTTATTCATTTTCTGGCTGAGGGCGATTTCTGAGAGCTTGAGACTGTGGCCTTGGTGGTTGTTGGGATTGTTGCTATTGTTTTCGTCTTCTTCTCCGACATGAGACTCGTCGACAGCTTGGTTTCGAGTAACAACAATGTGAACTCAATAGGAATATTGAGTCAATATTCCCATAGACGGCGCCAATCTGATCCTGTAAAGAATCATATAACACTTTTTTATGGAATCTTCATTTGAAGCTACCTACAACACAGCAAAATCTAGGCAACGGTGTGGTACCGGCCAAAGGACCTTCGATGCCTAAGTCAAAGTATTTCTTTTGAGGGTAAGTTTTTAGGAGAAAAGTGAGTGGAATGAATTAGTTACCTAATTTAATACAACTGGGTCTTATTTATAGTCTAGGGAAAGCTAGACTCGTGCTGTTCACATTCTGTTTGTACTAATCGATTATCGGGTGATGTTGCCTTATCAGATCGTTACGTAAGTGGTCAGTCAGTACTGCTCTATTGATAGTAACCGATAAGAACCCAAATGTAACCTCAGCTTAGGTCATCCTTCCACTTCGTTTTCTCTCATTGGGTCATGAGTACGACCCAACCCTACATCAATACCATAAACGTCATATATATCAATGGTTGTAATAAGCACACATAAATTTGTAAGTATCTTTCTAAAATATCCAAAATGAGTCTCAAAAAATGTTCTTAACGCCAAAGAAAGCTTCAAACAATCTATCCCTGGCAAATCTCAGCTTTTCTACAAAACCAATTGCAGTATACCATCTACATCAAGCTCTAAAATTAGGTTCCAAGATCACTAAGGGACAAAACATAAATGAGCTAATAAGTTTAACGCTCAATGTCTCTATAAGGTCTAGCCCATATTTTAATAGTATCTAAGAAATATGGGAAGACCTGCATTATTTGTTGTTTTGCCTTTTTTCTAGTTTTGTCTTATTTATATTTTTGCCATTAATTGTGTGTTGCCATATTATGTTATCTTTGTATCTCATAAATAGGTGTTTAGCCTATTGTAATAGGTGTGAGGGAAAAAGAGAAACATGAGGCAGTTAGCAGATAACGATTAGAGCTAGAGCAAGAGTTCATCTTGTATTCATTATCGACATTGTTTTAGTAAAATTCTCCTTTTGCCAGTGGAGTAGGAGTAGGTCGAACCATGTAAAATAGTATTGTTAGTTTCTCGTTTATTTTGTCCCATTTTACACCATGTTTTTCCCAACAGTCTCTCAATGTGATACTTATTTTACTTTTTCCCGATATCTAGCCTGGACTATGTTGAAGTCCAATTTAGCTAGCTCAAGCAGAATAAGATTTATGCCTAGCATTTTCTCGTATATATTTATGAACCACCTTGCTCTAATCTCAACATTCTCCAATGAAATGGAAGCCCTAAAGCATGGTTCACCAACACTGCAAAATCATAAAATTTGTTTCTTTCCAGGCTTTTCTTAAGGTGCTGAGTTGTAAACTGTCTTGCCATATCCATGATGCTCTCATCTTCCATAGATAAGTATAAAGCTTCATACAAACTCAACATTTCCTTTATATCCCTACTAATGCATGCCTAGAAATCACCATTATTGTCCATGAAAGTATGGATTATCTCTGCAATAATCAAGAAAGCATTATTTGTAATCCATGAATACTATGGGTTGTATTAGCAAATATTCTATATATAGTGAAATCACTTCTTTTTTTTTTCCTTTGTTTTTTCTCCTAGCTAAGCAGGTGAGAACTACTCCAATAATTTCAGCAAAAAATATTGTTTTCTTAAGTATATACATTTTAACATTTACATCTTTTATGTACCAAAGGAAGTTTGATACCCATGTTCTCTTAATAGCTTGAACTTGGAGCCATAGCATATAAGTCTCCTTTCATCAACTCATCATCACCATAGTTAACACTTGTGTAAATGTTCTTCAATATTTTCTTGACTTGATCCTCAAAGTGATAAGATATCCCGAGTCTCCACAAAGCATCAACAAGTTGGAGTTGGTCCAGAATAGACGTGGTTTGTGCTAGCATAACTTTTACCTCTTCCTTCAATTTTTTTGCTCGTTCTAAATATAGAAAATTGAGGTCGTATCTAGAATAATTTTTTCTTTAATTGTAACTATAACTAATAATTTCACAACTATATGAATAAGTCATAATATTATCTATAAATAGTAGTTTGTTATATGATTTTATACCCAAAAGCACTACTAAGTGACTGAATGAAATCATGACTCCAAATGCTGGCTTCGTAGTTTCTTGACTGCCGATCAACCATTTTGCTGCCACAAAATAACACCAACTGCATGCATGTATGCGTAAAAATGCTAATCTTCCGTTCTTTGATAATGTACAAAAATATGTGACATAACTTATAAGCAATTTTTACTATTAAGTTCGGATTCTAAATATTCATACATGCATGCTATTGAAATCAAAAAGATGAAAACTTAAAAGTAAATTATAAGTACTTGTTGGGGGAAAAAAAATCTAAACAAAAAGCTGAATTAAATACAATGAAATTGCCAATTAGATACATGCCAAACGGATTTCAACAAACTGGAGGGAACGTTTTTGCAACTTTTTGTTTCTCAGTTGTGGACTCATAATGGATATATATATATATATATATATGGAAAAACACACATAGACGAAGAACACGAGAAAAAAAAACACGAGAGAATTTACATGGTTCGGCCTTAAAACCTACATTCACGAGCAACAGAGAACAATTTCATTATTGATATGCGAATAGTACAAGGTTTCTTATTTTGGTCTCTTTCCCACATATAATATAATATGCTAGCCCCTATTTATAGTATACAGGTATCTTGAATAGTATATTACTCAAATAAGGCAACATGTTAATTATGTGCTATTATGGTAACAAGTTAACAGGATAACTTAATAAGGCAATTTGTTTTTCTTGTTGCCCAAGAATATGGGCCACAATCAACAAATCTCTATCTTAGCACATATTCGCTCTAATCAACACACTATCATCTCTGCTGCTAACTACCCCTAAGGGTTTAATGCTTCGCACCACAAATAGCAACCAAGTCCAAGCAATGCTTGAACTTACTAACTAGAACCACCTTGATCATCATATCTGCTTGATTCTCATGGTTAGAAAACTTCTACACTAATACGATCCCTTGTGACATAACATCTTGAATAAAGCGATATCTGATATCAATACGTTTAGTCCTCTCATGATACATCTGATTTTTTGGTCAAATGAATTATCCTCTAGCTATCATAAAAGACTATACTTTGACCTTGCTACAGTCTAAGATCATGAACCAAGCCTTGCAGCCACGTGGCCTCCTTTACAGCTTCAACAATCGCCATATACTCTGCCTCAATATTTGACAATGCCACAATAAACTGTAATGTTACTTTCCAACTGATAGCACACCCAAAAAGATAAACACATAATCCGTTAGAGATCTTCTATTATCAAGATCACCCATAAAGTCTGAGTCACAATAACTTACCAACATCGCGTAATCTCCAATCATCTTGCTAAACAACAAACCTACATTCGCAGTGCCCTGCAAATATCTCATAATCCATTTCATCGCACCCCAATGTGCTTTCCCAGGCAATGCCATATACCTGCTAACAACACTAACTGCATGTGAAATATCAGGACGAGTGCACATCATAGTATACATCAAACTACTAATAGCACTCGAGTATGGAACACGAGACCTATGCTCCACCTTTCCTCGAGTGTAAGTGATAAGTCCGCGACAACCTGAAATGAGCTGCAAGTGACATTTTCATAGGCTTTGCTTGATGCATCCTAAAATGCTCCAACACCTTCTCAACATAACTCTGCTAAGACAAGAATAGCTTCTCAGCGTTTCTATCCCTATGAATCTCTATGCCAAGGATCTTCTTCATTACTTCAAGATTCTTCATCTCAAACTTATCACCCAACTGTTTCTTTAATTTGTCGATAGTAAACAAGCTTTTAGCAACAATAAGCATATCATTGACATACAACAACAAGTATACATATGAACCACCTGGAAGCTTCTTGAGCTGCACACAATTGTCATAGACACTCCTTGTATCCCCAGCATCTATCATGAATGTGTCAAATCTCTTGTACCATTGCCAAAGTGATTACTTCAACCTATATAAGGACTTCTTCAGTTTGCAAACATGGTTCTCCTTTTCAACAACAACATACCCCTCTTGTTGACTCATATAAATCTGCTCCTCAAGATTACCATGCAAAAAAGTTGTTTTCATATCTAGCTGTTCAAGCTCTAAGTCATGAAGAGCAACCAAGACAAGTAAAACCCTGATGGAACTATGCTTCACAACTGGAGAGAATACTTCATTGAAGTCTACACCCTCTTTCTTATATGGCCTTTTGCCACTAAACGCGTCTTGTATTGAGGACCTTCAACCCTTAGAGTACCTTCCTTTTTTCTTGTAAACCTTTTTGCAACCGACAACTCGCAGTCCCTCAGGCAATTCAACAAACTCTTATGTTTAATTGTTTTGAAAAGGCTCAATATCCTCACTCATGGCACCAACCCACTGAGCAAAATCTTTGCCAAATATAACCTCTTTGTACGAATTCGGCTCACGTACTTCAATAGTTTCAGTAACAGTCAAAGCAAAAGCAACAAGATCAGCGTATCCATACCTTTGAGGCTCTCTAATCTGTCTCCTTTCCCACCTAGTAACAATGCTATATTTTTGCTATCAGACACATTTTGATCATACACCTCAGTCGGCGGAGTCGACTAAATCAGAATTCTACAACTGCTAGATGGAATATTTAAAACAACAGCAAACACCTTCACCTGCTCGCTGACACCATGGTGTAAACTAGGTACCAATTTCTCCTTTTCCCAGTTTAATAAAGCAAACTCATTAAATGTAACATCTCTGCTAATAAAGAAACCTGAAGACTTTAGATCTGTACACCACAACCTGTGACCTTTTCTCTCGGATGCATAGCCTCGGAATATGCACTTTTTTGCGATCGATCACGTGAGCATATGTAAGGCAACCGAACACCCTCGATCGAGAGTAATCAGTAAGCTCACCAGACCATAACTCAAAAAGAGTCTTTAATCTAATAACTATGGATGGAGACCGATCACCTAGTAACATGCCGTATTAATGGCTTCAGCTTCAAAATCTTAACTTAAGCTAGCATGGGAGAGCATACAATGAGCTCTCTTCAATAGAGTTCTATTCATGCGTTCTACAACTCCATTCTATTACTGTATCTCTACACATGTACGATGTCTGATAATGTCATATTTCCTACCTAACTCATCAAAATCTTTGTTGTAGTATTTCAAGCCATTGTCAATCATAAAACGCTTGATCTGTTTACTAGTCTACTTCTCAATCAACGTCTTCACCTCGACAAACATTGGAAACACCTCATCTTTAGTTTTCAAGAAATACACCCACACCATCCGAGAGTATGCATCAATGAAAGTGATATACTACCAAGCACTATTCTTAGAAGGAACTTTGTTAGGGCCCCAAAGATCAGAATGAATGTAATTAAGAGTACCTTTGGTATTCTCCAAACCCTTATTGAACTTCACCCTGGTTTGCTTTCCAAAGACCCAATGCTCGAAGAATTCAAGCTTTCCCGTTCTTTGTCCACAAAGCAAATCCCTCTTGCTCAGCTCGGTCAGTCCTCTCTCACTCATATGGCCCAACCTCTTGTTCTATAATCGCATGGTGTCTTATTATCACTCTCCTCGGATGCAACAGCTACAACACCTGTAACTATACTACCTTGAAAAACATACAAGCCACCAGCCAAGTTCCCTTTCAAGAGTATAATAGAACCTTTGGTCACTTTTAAGATTCCATTTTCACTCCGGAATTTATACTCATAAGAATCCAAACGCCTAAGAGAAATCAAGTTTTTCTTCAGCTCTGGTACATGCCAATACTCAAGAGATCTTGTAATACCATCAAACATCTTGATATTTATGATGTCAATTCCCTTCAGCTCTAACATAAGGTCATTGCCTAAAAAAGCCTTCCCTTCATTTTTGATGTAAGAAGTGAACTAGTCACACCTAGCACACATATAGAACGTCGCACCTGTATCAAGAATCCAGCAATTTTACCACTATGATGCACTTCTTTTTTTTAGTTTTGGATATTCTTTCTTAACGTGACCCTTTTCACCATACTCAAAATAATGTAGTTTTCGCACTCTTGATTTTGGCTTCAACTTGCTTTTCATCTACTCAAAGATCCCCCTGTATTCTCCGATCTCCCTTTACTCAATAAACCCTCTCCATGAACTTCCTTCCTATGTCTCAGGATATGCATTTGAAGATCCTTTGATTTTAGCGAAGCAATCACATTCTCAAAGTTAAATTTGTCCCTCCCGTACAACAAAGTTTCCACAAAGTTTCCACAAAGTTATTATGTAAGGTAGTAAGGAACATAACAGGATAATAGCTAGGGCTTCATCATCGATTTTGACACCCACATCCTTTAACGCAATAACACAAGAGGTAAACTCATCAAGGTATTGTTTTAGTGACGTACCTTCTTTTATCCTAATATGATACAATCGCTTCTTCAAGTAAAGGCAATTCATGAGAAATTTTGATGCATACAATTCCACCAAAGTATTCCAAGCCTTAATTGGTGTTGTCTTCTCAGTAATTTCCAGCAATACTCCATTCATCACAGACATGCGTATTACACTTAAGGCTTTCGATTTAAGTTCTTGTTTCGCTACTGGTTCTATCCTCTCTAGGGTCTTTTTTTCAATGACTTGCCAAAGTCCTTGTACTGTCATAAATGCCTTGAATCTAATCCTCCATAGACTGAAACTCGTTCTCGAGTCAAACTTTTCGATTTCAAACTCTCCACCTGTGGAAGACATTTTCGTTTGCACAAAACTCATATTTTAGGATAGAATTTGGCAAAACGAACTGCAAAAACAGATTCAGCACATTTAAAAAACTTAGGAAAACCCCAGTCAACTTTGGTCAACACCGGTCAAAGTCAAACCAATTGATCAAAATCAACACCGTCCCTAAACACACACTTTGGAGTAGAATTTGGAAAATCATAACCCAAAATCGGACTTAGCACGTCGAAAAATGTGGGTTAAGGCTCTGGTCAAACTTGATCAACACTCGGCCAACAGTCAAAATCAATCGCGGTCAAACCCCTGGTCAATTGATCAACACGGTCAAACAAGTCAACTCGGTCAAACTAGATTTTTTTTTCTTTTTGGTTTCCTAGACTAGGCCCAATCTTAAAATAAAATTCCTTTTTCTTTTTTTCTCCTAGGCTAAACCAAAGCCTAAGCCAAAAAAGTTTATTTTGGATTCCACCTAAGCCAACAAAAAAAGTAATTCAAAACCCTAAAGACCCAAGATCCAATCCTTACTCCTAAGCTCAAGAACCCAAACCCACAGTTCCACCCAAAGGAAGAAACCTGGTCCGCCTAAATTACCTCAATCTCCCTACCCGAACCAAACCCGACCCAGTAAAGAACCAATGACCCACGGGTCTTACCTTTTTCACCCATCTTCTTGGGTCTAAGGACCCAACAAAACACGTGACTTGATTGAAGCAAGCTCATGGTCTAAGCCTTGAAACTTTGCGCTACCTGTACCAGATTGATCCTCGTTCGAGCATAGACTTCAATGGCACTGTTCAATCGCCGATCCTCACACCAGAGCACCACCAATGACCACCCAAGAAACCCGCGACCTCCTTAGCTTCTTCAGCAACTCCTTCGGTCACCACATACGACGAGACCACCACCAACATGTTCCCTTCTTCTTCATGAGCACATTGGTACCAAGTTTCTATGATTTCGCTTCTTTGATGAGAAGACTCGAACACGACACAAGCAAAGAGTTTTAAGGCTCTATTTGGTTTTCAAATTTTGGTTTTGAATAAGGCTTTGTTTGGTTTTCTAAAAATTGTGTTCAAAGTTTTGATTTTCTCCCTTGCAGCAAAATATACCTAAGCTTTAAATTCTATTTTGTTAGGGAAAAACACGTATATACGAAGACCACGGAAGGAAAGGATACAAGAAAATTTACATGGTTTGGCCTCAAAGCCTACGTCTACAGGCAGTAGAGAACAATTTCACTATTGATATGTGAATAGTACAATGATGTCTTCTTTCGAGTGCAAGCTTTAAAAGACCCGCAAGCGTACGGATCGTGCAATATAGTGTGTACGAGTGCAGGTGTCGAACCACAGGGAGGCTTGAATAATGTGAGTGAATTCTATGCTTGGTGTTCTAAAAAGAGCTAAAAAGAAAGATCTAAACTATATGTATTTTACTTCTGAGGGTTTTGGATTATTGGGAGCTCTATGTAAACGAAACAAAAATAAACTATGAATAAAAAAAACAAATGAAAATGCAAGTTGATTAAGAGGAAACTAACAATTGAAAAGGGATAGGGTGACTTCGAGTTATGAATGGGTAATTCTATACTCAAATGCTATGGGATTAAGGGATGATGGCTAACTATCATAAGTGCTCTTAACTAGGTTACTAGTTAATGTCCTGATTTCCCCCTAGGACTCGGTGCGGGTCCGTCCCTATGCGGCGCCTCCTAGAGCTATGGCGTGGTCCTTATGACCTAGGGCCTCAAGATTGACTAACTAACTTCCTAGGTGGCTTAGAATGAACCTACCTTAGTACCTAAACCATTGGCTGGGTTTAAAGCCAAGACCTAGTGTTGCTAAGGTCGACTAAATCTATCCTGAAACCTATTGGCTGGATTTAAAGCCAAAGGAGACTCGATCTAGACTAGCCCTAAATTATGCTTCGTTATTCTAAAGTCACTACAGCAGGATTTCACTTGCTAGCGCGTGCATAAATATGCAATATTAAAGTTATGCTTGTTACTAGGCATGCAAATACGCATATAGACATGAATAAAAGCATTACCCACTTCATAGCATCCACATATAAGCACATAGACATGAGTATAACATGGATTAGATGTGTTTAGTAACAAACAAACTTCAATTTGTATACATGTTACTCATCTAGGCATTTTATCAAACACATAGACATGAATGAAAGCACACCCAATTAAACAAGACAAATCAAAACATATATATATATATATATATATATATATATATATATTCAGCCATCATATCCCATATCATAAGAGTATAAAATCAACCCATTACATAAGTTTAATCACCCTATACAAGCCTACTCAGACATAATGGAAAATAGAATGAAAGAGATATAACGAAACTCCCCTTTCATCCTAGCGAATTTAGAACACAGCTTGTGAACAATCTTGATTCCAAAGCGTTTGAATCCTCCCAACTAAGCTTGGTTCTTGGTGAAAAGTGTGTGAAAAGGGTATGGGAGGCGGCTAGAGATTAGGGTTAAGTGTGTGAGAGGTTAGGTGTGAAGTACGTGTTTTTTTTTGCTCTCCTAAATTCTTCTGCATTGGGATTTATGTATAGGTTCGCGCGTAGCCGGTCGACCAGCCTCTGGAATACTCGACCGGCTTTCTAGTGGAGCTCTCTGGAGTGGCCGGTCGACCTAGCCGGTCGATCGGCTCTTGAAGGAGGGTCGTCCGGCTTTTTGATGAAGCTTTCTGGAGTGGCCGGTCGACCTAGACGGTCGACCGGCTCTTTTTCCTTGGTCGTCCGGCTGACTTCCTTCATCAAATTTTGATCTCTTCGGCCTTTGGTCTTCTCTCTTGGCCCCATACATGTCCCATCTTCATCACCTTTCATCGTCCAGTCTTTATCTTAACTCAGAGTTCACCTAAATCATTGAAAACAAGCAATTAGTGTAACAATTTACCTCTTAAACTCAATATGCACATTTGTTCACGCTTAAGCCTATTCCTATCAAAAGTACTACACTAATGCATCATTATAAGCATTCAACACCTCTAAAATATAAGTAAATGGCAATGCAAACACACACCAAATCACAACTCATCATACAAGACTCCTCACTTTGGTTTCTCTCCCACCCATAATACAATGTACTAACCCTTATTTATAGTACACAAGTTTTCTAAATAGTATATTACTCAAATAAGGCAACACAATAATTATGTGCTATTATAGCAATAAGTTACCAAGATAACTTTCCAATAAGGTAATTTGCTTTCCTGTTCAAAGTTCACGGTTCCAATCTTGACTTTGTCAAATCACTTCCATTGGTTAATGCCAAGTAGGCAAGTACTATGGTTGGATTGATGCTAAAATTGACAAAAATCGGGATATATACGTAGTTGTTATACTTATGAGCTATAATATATATATATATATATATATATATATAAGTCACAAGGTCACCGATTCATATTCCATCTGGGTCCTATTCAAAGTTGGATTTTTTTTTTACCTAAATTTTAAATTATCATGCATAACTAATCCAATTCGTAAAGAGTTTTGAAAAATAACCCAAACTGGTTTCGAAAACTCATTTCACGCATTCCCAGAACCCGAATCCTTGTTTGTAACAGCTAGATGAACACGGCCGCATTCTTGGAACAAGGCCGCGTTCCATAAATTCGCGACAGCAGCCACTTTTCCCTCATTCTCCCCTTTGCATCTTCAAAAAAATTCTCCCAAGCCCACAGACGAAATTTTTAGTTTTCTAGTGTCGTTGCGAAGGATATAGCCTTGATCTTGTAAGTTATTATTATTTTATGTTGTTTTTTGCAATTGTATTTAACGTTTTAAGTTATGTAATTTGTTTTTAGATTGTGCAATTTTTGTTTTGATAGTTAATTTTAGTTTGTGTTAATTTATATTTTAATTGTTGTTAGAATTATAGATTAGGTTTTTGAACATAATTTTAGCATAATTATTAGAAATAGAATTATTATTATTATTGTTGTTGTTGTTGTTGTTGTTGTTGTTGTTGTTGTTGTTGTTGTTGTTGTTGTTGTTGTTGTTATTGTTATTATTATTATTATTAATTTATATTTTAATTTTAGCTTGATTACTAGAAATAGAATTATTGTTATTGTTGTTGTTGTTGTTGTTATTAGTATGATCATTATTATTAATCTTATTATTACTATTTTAACATTATTAATAATAAATGTTATCATTATTATTATTATTAATAAGATTATCATTATTATTAACAATATTATTATTATTATGATTAATGCTATATGTTAGATGTTATTATTAATTTTATTATTACTATTATTGATATTATTATCATTATTTATTATTATGATGATGATGATGATGATGATGATGATGGATGATTAATGTTATCTTTTAGTTGTTGTTGTTGTTGTTGTTATTATTATTATTATTATTATTAGTGTTATCATTAATATTATTTGATAAAATTAGAGATTTAATATTTAGAGTCAAGTATCCTTGGTTAATTGTTATTATTATTTTTTATTTTAGGACTCATTATGAATACTCGACCTGCACCAGTAGACACCACGTTACTGCGCCACTTTCTGGAGCACCGGGTGCAATATTTACAGGATCCATACCATTTGGTACAGCAACAGTTGGTGGGGACAGGATTCTATGAGTGTTATAAATCTCGCTACCAACAGCTTAACCGTGGATTGATTACTGCCATGATAGAGAGGTGGCGGCCGGAGACCCACACATTTCATTTACCCGTATAAGAGGCTACCATCACCTTGCAGGATGTGGCCGTGTACTGAGGTCTTCCCGTGACTGGTACTCCTATTCCGATGCTTGATATGGGCCCATGCTCGAGAGAGAATTAGGTTGTCACGATTTGTAATTTGTTGGGGATTAATGCGAATGCGGTTGCGGATGACAGTACCGGGCGTATTGACATTTTGGGAAACTCGATAAATTTTGTCCAATTACAGGACAGTTTTGTGATGCAGGGCAATCCGAATAACCCCACTCAGTAATAGGAGCAACAGCGAGCACGGTTGTGGATATTTCTCGTGATTTGCTGTCACCTTTTTGCGAACACAACTATGAATGATGGTAATTTGGCTTGGTTGATGTTATTGGCAGACTTTGAGTGTATCTGGCAGTACAACTGGGGCGCAGCTGTATTATCATCTTTGTACTAGCAGCTTGACCGCGTCTCCTTCCTTCAGTGTAACGGTGTATGCGGAGCCGTAACACTAGTCCAGGTATTGGTTTGCATCATGTAGTTATGTTTAGATTTTATGCATGTTAACTTTATTATTACAAGCATTATTATAACATAACACATGTTTAATGCTTGCAGTTTTTTGCATGGGATAGATTCACGGCTTTTCGGCCTCAGCTCATACATCCCACACGAAAGGGGCTACAGGGACAGCAAAATCATCTGGAGCCTACGTTTCAGCTCCCTGACGTTCCACGAGATACACTATTTTACGTGAAAAAGGAAATGACAGATGCATATGGAAAGTCAGGTCAAGTTGAGTGTGGGGATGTTGTAGACCATTTGCAGCCAGACGAGGTGTAGTACTCTCAAGTTGCTTTATTAAAAAATCATATCTTGTATTATTGACCATGTGCGTGATGCATGTAATTAATTATCTGGTATTTGTTTTGGTTACAGTTCATATGGCAGCTATTCAGGACAATACTAGGCAACCGCCCACTGTATTATGTTGATGACAGTGACATCTGGCGTGCCCGAATTCCGCTAATATTTGCGCATACTGTTGAGTGGCACCGTTCGGATCGTGTCTTGCGACAGTTTGGACTAAGGTTGGCAATCTTTCTTGATCTACCTGCACATGAGAAAACAAGGACAGGAAGAAAAACGTTGAGAGAGATGCGCTGACAAGGGCTGTGGCTATGTATGGGAATTGGCAACAGCACGTTTTACATGGACAAGTGGAGGATGCGCTGACGGCAACAGCACTCAGGACTTACATGACTTGGTACCGTCGGGTGACCATATTACATGTCGGTCATCCAGGTACAAGTCATAGGAGAGATGGTTACATGGCGTCTGTACATGATGAGATGTCGCTGGTGAGCTACCTTTGTACTCTTTTTTATGCTCCTTAATGAAAATTGTGGACTATTAGTTGATATTAACTACAATATGTTATGTTTTCCTATAGGCGTCAGTTGTTCAGCATGTGGTTTACCATTCTCGTAATTTGCTACAGCATTACGAGCAAATGGACCTTCGCGGCGATGCACATTCGATGAAACATGTGATGCGACACTTACAGCTCATGGAGTTGCATGGCGAGAGTGCATTCTGACACACACAGCACGGACATTTCATACAGCAGAGAGCCATGTGAAAGTTGCCCGATGCGCCTCCGATGTAGCCATTGCAGCAGCATAGAGAGCATCGTTCACAGCATGCTCAACCTTCGCAGCGCACTCACACGTATCCCACCAGGTCATCACAGCCATTCACCTCCGATGCACCATTACCAGTATATCGTCCACCGACACAGCCGCCATTGCAGCAATGCACATTTCGTTTGTTCCCCGATGATTATTCCAACATGCATATAGGTCAGAGCAGTGGTGGTAGACAGGGTACATTCGCTGCTGGCGGAACCTCCAGGCCGGTGATTAATGATCCAGATGATAACGAAGAGGATGACGAGGCGATGCAGAGTGAGTCATCGAGGGGGTCTCTGAGCAGATACATAGGGTCCCAGGACTACATTCACGAGCAGTTGATGGATAGTGGTGTTAAGCAGCAGGACTAGTTGCTAGTCCGAGGCACATGTGACCCAGGCACCAGCCACACAGCCACAGGTACAGGAGCCTCGGCTCCGTCAGAAAAGTTCATCTAGAAAATGCAATGCGCCATCCCCTGTTAAACATCAGTTACCTGACCGCACTAACACGGGGAAAGGGCCTGATCATTACACACCTGGATGATGTATTCAGTTTTGGAGCATTTTTTTTTCATATGTATTTGTGACACATTATTTTTAGTTGATTGGACTTTCATTTGGTTTTTTTTATTTATTTTAGACTACGTTATGTTTTTTATGGTCCATTGAGTACTTAATTTGGTAGTAATTGACTAAGTTGTGCACGAGTAACCTAAGGTTGAAGTAGACATGACAATGTTAATTAGACATTAACATTACAATGTCATAACAAGTAAACAGACAACTTTAATTACACAATAACATTGCAACGTCACAACAAATAATCATAAAACGATTACACATTTTGGTTCCAACGTCACAACAAATAAGCATAAAACAATTACACAATAACATTACAACGACAAAACAAATAGACATAAAATGATTACATATGACACTTGTGGCAACTGCTAAACATAACGGATTACGCATTTTGGTTGTTGGGGCAAATTGTAGCAGTGTGACCTGGTTGACCACATGCTATACACCTTCGTCGTTCACGACGGTCCGAGTGATTCATCTCGTTTGGGATGCACCGACCTCCGGCTCGTCCTCTTCTCTGACGAACACGACTTGGGTTCGGATGTGCTGAAGGCCAATAAAATTGGTGTCCAAAAGACTCGAATGTCCACCAATAGGTATCTTTATGCGATTTCACTGTCAGCTATTGAGGTATCATGTTCTCCACATTAAACTCCTTAAACCGAGCAACAGTTTGTGCATGTGAGCATGGCAAGTGACATTCAACCCACTTTCTGCAAGTACACGTACTTTCTTCCCAGTTGACAACCTGGTTTGAAGGATTCTCGTTCCATCGCACTGGTAACTGACTGACCTGGTATCTGCTGTCGTCTCTGAAACTAAGTACGTGATGGCGATATGATGAGGTCTCCCACTTCTCAAAGAGCTCCCTCATATTAGGAGGGAGCCGATGGCCTTCACTTTCCAACTGCATGGCATAGAACAACCGATCATGAAAGTAACCTTTTATCTTTATAAAAGTATTAGTAACAAGGGCCGTGATAGGTAACCCCCTTGCACTGATAAGGACACCATTGAAGCATTCGACATTATTTGTGGTCATCACACCCCATCTGAATCCCCCATCAGCGCTCATGGTCCATGTATCGGCAGGGATATCGGATAGGAACTTGTGTACTCGTCTGCCAACACTATTCTGACTAGGGTCCACAACAAGGATCATGTTCATTGCATGCACATGTTTGCGTGCTTGACATTCTCGGCCAGCTATCCAACACATGTCTTTAATGAATTGATTCCGCCATCTTTTCATCACATTGCTGTTCAAATGTCTCAAGTTAATGTGTTGTTTTATTTCAAATTGACCGTCGCATGTAACCCGTTTGATTGCAAATGTGATACCTGCATGCCTATTTGAAATGATACACACTTGGGGCATCCCAGTGAAAAAGTTCTCACACAATTGCTGTAAGAACCACGACCAAGTACGAGTTGTCTCTGCGTCCACAATTGCAAAAGCTAATGACAACACTTGGCGTCTGTGGCTACTGTAACTAGGAGATGACCCTTATACTTTCCCTGTAAGTGTATCCCGTCCAGCGAAACCATGGGCTTACAATGTCTCCACGCAGCGATGCATGGACCGAACACCCAATAAACCATGTCGAAAAATTTTTCAGCCTGCGTTGAACCTTCAACGAATCTATATCTCACAACACTACCTGGATTCTTGGCCATCACGGTACCAAGAAACTGTGGGAGCATTTGATACGACGTGTCCCAATTGCCATACACTAGTTCAATTGCTTTATTCCCGCCGTTCTTTGCTTTTTCATAACTGACATCCGCATTAAGCTTTTCCTTCATATGAGCTTGGATAAGCTCGACCTCGTAATCAGCCTTCTTAGCCATGGAATGCCTCACCAACTATCCAACCAAACTCGAGGTCAAATTTCTGTGTCTCGACGCAGTTATTTGCGCCATACATACATGTCTGCCATCATACTGCGTGATCTCCCACTGCTTGTGCGTTGCTTACTTTATGACACGTATATACCATGGGCATGCTACACTTCCGCTATGTGTTTCCCTACATCGTACCTTCTGCAGGGTCTTACTCGATTTGACAACCCTATATTCCTTTTGTATTTTTATCACGTTCTATTGAACAGCCCTTATCCCATCCACTTTGGATGGGAACACCATTCCTTTGGCCAGTTCCATCCTGTCGAGGTCCCATATTGGATGTTTGGTGACCTCATACCTACTAGTCGTATAGAATTCAGTCCTAGTAGTATAGAACTCCACTGCTTCCTCTTCATCTACCTTCGCCTTTGTATCGACATCCGGTCCTTCTACCTCGTTCTCAATTTGGTAGTTCAAACTTGCTTTTGAGACTGCATCTTCTTCTTGATCGATCAATTCATCGTCCTCATTTTCTTCGTCTGCCTCTGACAAAACAGTATCTGCTGTGACGTCACATCTCTTCTCCGTGCCACCGTCATGATGAGAGGGTCTTCCGACTTTAAAAGTGGATTGTGGTTGCGGGGAAAGAGAAAAAGTAGCAAACTCTGCCGCTGTTATTGCAATATTGATATGTTCATCTTCTTCATACGATGATGCTGCATTTAGATCCGGCATATTGGACTAGTACGGGACGTAGGGCATTTGTTGCGGCACATACACGTCGTCAGACTGAACGGTCTGAACGTCCACTATTACGTGCGCCGCACAACGGTTCCAATCACAGCAAGCTATGCCGTAAATCTCCCTCATATCTTCATCATCAATTATTGCACTTGGATAATAATAAATCTGCTGCAACGTAGCATCCCATCTAGGGTCACGATATCATAAGTTAACCCTATCGATGGTCGGACGCAACTCTAGTTTTCTAATTACACGAGAAATAAATTGATCGTAAATTGTATCGGGATGAATTTTGATTTTGCATGGTATATTTGGACTTTTATAATCAAGACCGTAATCGGTCATTATTGTGTGACCGCCGTAGTATAAAAGAACAGTAACCTCAGTTGAATTTATTTTTTTAGGTGCTTTGGTAGAAACTTTTATTGACAAATTGAATGAATTTGGTAGAAAGTTTATTTGGTAGAAAGTGGAATGATGGGTAATGGATTGAATGATCCAGTGGAGGAAGGGGTTGGGGTTTATATAGGCAAAAAAACGCATTCTGAGAGTGAGATTTCTGAAATTTTCCGTGACGTGAAATGACTAAAACATGATTAATGGCAGGGAATATATTCTGGATACTGCAAACGCACTCCCAGAATGCGCTGCTAAAAATAATTTCTCTTCCTTGCAGTCAAATCAAATTTGGAATCAAATCAAATCTGGCAAAGTTGCAGGGAAAACCCAGAAAACGGGTTTTGGAAGTGCGGAAGGCACTCCAGGAAAACGGGCGCCCTCCTGGTGTGCGACCGCACTCCTAGAGGGAGTTCCGCTTTCTCAGAATGCATTTCGCGTTCTGGGTTATTTTTCAAAATGCGTTTTCGGAACCAATTTGGGTTATTTTTCAAAACGCTTTACGAATGAGGTTAGTTTTGCATGATATTTTAAAATTTAAGTCAAAAAAAAAATCCCGTTCAAAGTTCATGGTTCCAATCTTGAATTCGTCAATCACTTCCGTTAATTCAAGCCAAGTAGGCAAGTACTGTGGTTGGATTAATGCTAAATTGATAAAAAGCAGCCTATGTAGTTGTTTTATATATATATAGTTAGATAGAGTTAAATTCAAATAAGTCCCTAATGTTTACATATTTTTAATTTTAATTCCTATTGTTTCAAATAATTCTACAAGTCCCCAATGTTTAATTATTACGGTTAGATTAGTCCCTAATGTTTACATATTTTTTAATTTCAATCCCTATTATTTCAAATAATTCATACAAGTCCCCAGTGTTTAATTATTATGGTTAGATTAGTCCCTACAATTAGAATTGACGTTAGTTTTGACGAAAATATCCCAAATGACCTCAAACTTAAAAGCAATTGAAAATCTTACCCTTTGCGCTATAAAACGAAATCCAATTATCTATTCTTTTAAGCAAGAATTCATAGCCAAAAAGAAAAAAAAAAGTAGAAATTTAACATTTTTTATGATAGTTATTACATTCTTTGCATATTTGGATTTACTGTGAACTTTTATAAGACACATTAGACATCTGATTGAAATTTTTTAATGAAAATTAGGAACTTTTATTGTCTAAAAATTATTCTATAATAAAATTCACAGTATAAAAGTTCAAGGTATTATAATCAACTAAAAATTAAAAAGAAAAAGAAAAAAGAATGACAACTTGAGCTTAGGGACTAATTTGATTGGTTTTTTAAAATATTATGGACTAATTTACATCAATTTAAATAAGTAGGACTAACTTGAAAAATCATGTTAACTTTAGAGATTATGCATGCAATTTTTCATATATATATATATATATATATATATAATTCACAAGGTGACCTATTCATATTGCATCCGGATCCTGTTCAAAGTTCACGGTTCCAATCTTGACTTTGTCAAAGCGCTTTCGTTAATTAATGCCAAGTGGGCAAGTACTGTGGTTGGATTAATGCTAAAATTGATGAAAACCAGCCCATGTGAATATATGTAATACATACATACATATATATATGCATGTATCACATATATATACATATATACTCACACAATTCACAAGGTTACCTATTCATATTGCATCCGGGTCCTGTTCAAAGTTCACGGTTCCAATATTGATTTCGTCAAATCGCTTTCGTTAATTAATGCCAAGTAGGCAAGTGATGTGGTTGGATTAATGCTGAAATTGACAAAAACCAGCCCAAGTGCGTAACTGTTATACTTATAAGCATATATATATATATATGTATATATGTATGTATGTATATATGTATATATGTATGTATGTATGTATTTACAATTCACAATGTTACTTACTCATAGTGCATCTGGGTCCTGTTCAAAGTTCACGGTTCCAATCTTGAGCCAGTCAAATCGCTTCCATTAATTAATGCCAAGTAGGCAAGTACTGTGGTTGCATTAATGCTGAAATTGACAAAAACAGCCCGTGTACGTAGTTGTTATCCTTATGAGCTCTATATATATATATAAATTGACAAAGTTACTTGTTCATATTCCATCCGGGTCCTGTTCAAAGTTCATGGTTCCAATCTTGAATTCGTCAAATCACTTCAGTTAATTCATGCCATGTAGGCAAGTACTGTGGTTGAATTAATGCTGAAATTGACAACAACCGGCCTAGGTACGTAGTTGTTACACTTATGAGCTATATATATATATATATATATATATATATAAATATTCACAAGGTCACCAATTCATATTCCATCCAGGTCCTGTTCAAGTTCATGGTTCCAATCTTGAATTCGTCAAATCACTTCCGCTAAGTAGGCAAGTACTGTGGTTGGATTAATGCTTAAATTGACAAAAACCAGCCCATGCATGTACGTAGCTGTTACACTTATGAGTGCTGTCTGTTCTTTAATACATATGTTTTTTGAATATTGATCTCGAATTTTTATACTTTATTACAAGTAATATTGAAATGTTGCCTGGAAAAAGATATTTTGGTAAATTGACAATAAAAAATTATTGATAATACCTATTAGCTGAATTTTTTTAATAAACCACAAAAAGGGTAAAAAAGACTCAAAATTTAGAAATTGCATTCATTTCCAAATTAACGGACATTGTTGTGAAGAAAAAGAAAAGAAAAAAATATCCAAACAAATCCTCCTTCTTCATCATTAGTAATTGTGAAACTAAATGGATCAACCAATATGGTGCATAAAATAGTAGTTACTTGTTATGCATTAGTTTATTTAGATATAGTTATAGATATAGCACGCACTATTATTTTCTTTTAAAACTGTTATAACTAGCACGCATGCACGTACACTGCACAGTAATTCTGATATGTTTTTTCTTTTTTTTTGAATATTGATTTTGAAATTTTGCACTTTGTTACTAAAACACATTGAGTTTGTTTTTCTTCCACTTGTTATTTTATATATTTGTGTGAGAGTTAGTTTTTCCTATTATAAAAAAGTATTATTATTTTTTTCTTTATATATATATATATATATATATATATAGTTTGTTTTTCTTCTACTTGTTATTTTATATATTTGTGTGAGAGTTAATTTCTCCTATCATAAGAAAGTGTTATTATATATATATATATATATATATATGTATATATCCTATACACTAAAACAGAACTCGTTGCATCATATTCATTCCCGCCAATTTTTAGGTTTCACGTACGGATGCCACGTGTCGATCATTTAATAAAATCAAATTTATAATTTATTGTAATTATTATTAATTAAATTTATATAAGGTAAAAGATCAATAAATTTAATATGGCACGGGTATTTTTATTAAGTAAAACAATATTCAATTTGTTTTGAGAATTATATTTATTAGTTGAAAAAAGATTTATTAAAGGAGGAAATGATTCTAGGCGATAAAAGATCAATAAATTTAATATGGCATGGATGTTTTTATCCCATGCCTTACATGGGGATAGTTTTACAATAATCTTAAAAAGAAGACTATTTGTTAGTTATGAATAATGAACATTAACAAGAAGTATAAATTGAAAAGAAAATAAATTGTAATCGGCGGTAATACAAAGTAATAGGGTATTTGGAAAAGAAAAAAATATATTAGTATAGATATAAATTTGTAAGATTACATCATATTATGTAAATATTGAAACTCATGCATCACAGAGGAAGAGACTTTAAGTATAATACTAAGGAATTCCACCTTGAGCCTTATTTTGCCAAGTTTCACTCTTACCAAATTTTTTAAGTTACAAAAACTTATTTAAGATAATTTTCATAACCTGTTGAACGTCAACCTTATATGATAAAGAAATCCTGACAATATTACACAAGCAATATTCAAACTCTATGTTTCTTATTAATTTTAATTGGTTAATCATAAAATTTATTGGTGTTGCATGAACTCAATTAACCTATTTTAAATTTCTTTTAATAGTTCTTCTTTTGTATCATATGCACTCAATTAATAAGCAACTGTTGAATTTCTTACTTTTTTTTTTAAGGGAAAACTCAGTTCATTAGTTACGAAATTTACTCATAAGTTTCAAAACCTATTCAAAGTACACCTCATATAACGATACTATATAAGTATTATTTAAACTCTTTTATTTTTTATTAATTTGATTGGTTAATTATAAAATTCATTGGTGTTGTATGGACTCAATTAACCTATATTTAATTTCTTTTAATAGTTCTTCTTTTGTGTCATATGCACTTAATTAATCAATTGTTGAATTTCTTAGTTGTTTTTATTTTTTTTAATCATCATCATCATCATTATATATTCTAAGAGAACAGCCATAAGCCTCACATGTCAACATGTCATAATTTTTTCAAAAATTATTCCATAATAAATAAATCCAAACTTTAAAAATCTACTCGTTTGGTAATGCTTTCGTTGGTGGTTTCCCGTTTTCGTTTAACTGCTTATAAAAACCAGGTGCAAAAACTTGTTTGTTTTTGTTGTCTGTTTTCAAGGAAAAGAAAAACGAGCAACAGCTTTTTAGCGTCTCGAATAAACCAAAAAACTTGTTTCTTTGCATTGGCAAAACGAGTTGCCACAATGGAATATCCGCACTGCATTTTTTTTGGGTGTCTGGGTTTGAGACTCGTTAGCTTCACTCCTTTTTCCTTTTTTAAACGTTAAAACCCTCACAAAAGATTTACTCAGCTACTTCTTCTTCTTTAGATCTACAAATGTGCCGCTGCTTCTTCAGATCTACAAATGCAACACGGATGCTTCGACTAACAATGATAAATCACGAGCTGCTTCTTCAGATTTGCAAAAGAACATTTATATCTGGAATGTTTGGAAAGGTGAAGCCGCAGATGTGCAAGCTGAAGCGAAAGCCTTAATGGGAGGATACAGATATGTGGAAGACCTTGGACTACCAAAAGTTGTTCTCAAAGAGATTCAATAGTGCTCTTTCAATCTTTCATCTCAGAAGTTGAAAAATCTTGGACTTTTGCGTCAGAGATTAAAAAGATTTTATGGATTTTCAATAGGAATCGTTTTCTTTGTTCTTTCTCATAATTCTTTTGCAAAATATTTTAAAATTTTCTTATGTACTTTATTTAATAAAAAAATATTAAAAAGAAAAAAAGAGAAAAACAGTTTGTCAATTGTAGACAACCAAACAGGTTTTAATTTTATTTATAGATTTTATAATTTAACTAAATGTGTTTTCAGTTTTTGTTTATATATTTTAGTTTATGATTTTGGTTTTAGTTTATAAAATTTTTGACAACGTTACCAAATGAGCCAACTAATAGCCAATTTCTTATTAGCTTTCAAAAAAATTTAAAATAAATCTAATTTTAAAAATTCTAAAGTAATTAGCTATTATTGACAGGAAGTCTTGATCTTATCTTTATATTTATACATGTTCATCTCTCAAATATTTAAGTTCAAATATATAGGGATAAGATGATAGGATAATTCTAACTTTTATTAGGTCCTTTCTAGCTTTCTTCTTATCTTCTGTTCTTCTCTTTCTTTCTCATGTCTCTCAACTGTGCAACATGTAGTCTCTATTGTGCGCCTCTAGTCTCAAATATGAACCTCTCTCTCTATATTAATTCTCTGAAGTTTCTTTATTTGTGATTTGTATTAGTTGTTTTGATTTATTACGTTTTTTGTGTTGAGGTATATAGTACTTTTCTTTTAAGACATTTTGGATATTTGCTATGCATCTTTTGTTATTTGAAAACTTAGTTCTTTATACTTTGCTAAGGAAGTTCACATGGTGATTGCTTTATTCGTGCAACACTCTTTGTTGGCTAGCATTTTTTTAAAATGTTTTCAGGACATTTATGGATTCAATATTTACTTAGTAGTAGAAATTTTAGGGATTTGGTATTATACGCAAACCTTAGAAGCCTTCTAAATTCTTTTTCCAACTCATGATGTCATTCTTAGAGTATCGTTTAAAGGTAAACCATTTTTTTTATATTCTCCCTATTTCAATTTTTGAAAAGTTTATCCAGTGATTATATAGAGATTTGAAAATTCTAACTTCCATTTTTATAGTTAAAAGATCCATCTTACATGATAATAACATTTATTATTTTTGTTTCAAGTTGTTGATTTAACCATATATTTACTCTTTAAAATATTCAAAAAGAACTATTCTAACTCTTAAAAAATAAAATATAAAAAAATTGAAGAAATAACTAACAGGTGCAAGAATTATAATACATGGACAATTGCAATATTGTGTTATATGTGTATGTATGTATGTATGTGTGTGTGTGTGTGTATATATATATATATGTATATGTCTTTTATTTATATTATGTGGTTTAGATAATCATATGATTAAAAATAAACCAGTCTTACGAAGAAAAGAATTCGTCAATTCACTGAAGGTATGATTTTTGAAATTTTTTTATCAAGTTGTTAAAGACACGCTCACCCCTTTAAAGAAATCCTAAAAATTGATGTTAGCCATTAAAAGAAAACTAAAATGATTTACATAATAATATATATAGCTGAAGATCAACCAACTTTATTTACAAGAATAATTTATTAACTTTTTAAATATAAACTTATTTCAATCTAAACGTTTATGAAATTTAAAAATAAGAAATTTAAATATTTTATTTCCTGGAACATATTGATTGGCAAAACAATCACATCTATTACAATTTACTTCACTAACATTTTTACTTTATTATTAGCATCAATAAAAAAGAAAAAGAAAAATTCGTGTGGTAATCACTTGCCATTTATTTGCTTCAACTAAATAAAACAAAAAAGGGAAAAGAAAGAAAACGTGAGGGGGTGACATGTGGCACTCTACCTTGTAATTTTAATATACTAGTGATTGCAAAGCAATGCCCGTGCTTTGCAAGGTTCAATTCTTTAATTAGTGGTTATCTAATTCTAGTTCCAAGTTTGAAAAAAGTATCTAAATTTATTTTCAAAAAATTCAAATTCTATTGTACTTCTACTCCTCTACTTTAAATTCTATATTCTATTCTCGAAAAACAATTGCATTCTAAAAATAAACTAAATTGTAATTTTAAAATTCAAAATTAAATTTTCTTTCTAAATTTTAATTCTAAGTCTAAATTCAATTGAGTTGAATCATTATTGGAGTAAATGAAAAATCACTATTAATTCTTTTTATAAAAAAATAAGAAAAAATATAATTGTTCTTCTTTACAAATCAAATGATACATGATCAACTTGACTTGTTCGATTTTAGTATACAAAAGCACATCTCAATATTTGTACTACGTTTGACAAAAAGAAAATGAAATCTATATATGTGTGTGTGCACGCGCGTTCGCATGCTCTACAAATATCAGCGCACCATTGCTTAGTGTTCAATATATTAAGAAACTCAATTGTGTCAATACAATCCTTCAAATAATACCTCAAGCCTCTTAACCCCCTACACAAACCAAAACATGGATTTCAAAGTAAAGTATTTTAGAAATATCTTAGTTGAACATAAATCATCAGCCACTAATGAGCTTTTTCGCAACAATAGACAATCTAAGACAAATTCTCTATTCAAACAAGCTACAAGAGAAATGGGGCTTTATCATTTTTGGATTGTGGAATAAATTTATATTATTTTTTAGGGAAAAAATCCCTCTCTTTTCCACCATAATAATATGTTGGACCTGATCAACCTGTACTTTAATCAATCCACCTTAACAAAAATCTGCCTGTTGAATCTGCTTTACTCGCTTATTACCACCATCGTCGAAGGCTAAATGGGTATGCAATTCCTGTACTTCCTTAAATCCATTTAATCAATCCTGGAGTTCTTGACCTCGCTATTGCATAAACTTTCTAGTTTCTTTAATTGAAATTATTTCCTATCCAGCAAAACGAACTTCACCTAATATTGCACAGAAATTGGTTGTGCCTTAGAATTTTAGAGCATTATACTCTAGCACATAGGGCATCAAGAGCCAAGAGGCAAGTGGTACAGTGAAATGAGAGAAAGCAAAGAGAGAATACATTTAACGAAATAGAAATTCTTATATAGAAATAAATGATTTGGCATGATGGTCCAAAATATATGGTGTCAAAAGATGAGCAAAAAAATCATCTATTGTTATCACTTGACAACTCTTGCTTCCTTCATCGATTTAAAAGTTATATACAATACATACATACATACATACATACATATATATATATAAAATGTACGACCACGATCATCCATATAATTATTTTTCAATTGTTTCTGATTGTAACAGTAACAAATGAAAGAAATTTATGTCTAAATCTTTTACCAACCAGATCTGCTGCTATTCATTTTTCTAGTCAGCATTTCAAATAGAAGTCTACCTAGAAAGAAAAAGAAAGAGAAAATAAGAAGAAATACAGTGAAATTTATAAATTAATATTGGCAATGGTTAACAGGTAATTAGTCAAAGCATTTGATGACACTAGATGGACAAAAAAAAAAGACATGTTATGCATCTGCTTATACTGTGCCAAGTTGAACTCTGCCAAAGTCTTCTAACAACATCAGGAAATGAAAGCTAGTTAAAGCCTCTACTGAATTAGAAATGATATACAGAAACAAATCCATAAAGATTAAAACGAATATGATAAATTGAGAAGCTGCCTAGCCTGCTTTTGCACGCATCCACTTCTTGATCCAACCAAAACCTCCTTTACTGTTGCAATTCCAGCAATAATAATGCAGAGCCTCCGCTATTTTTCCAGAATTGTAACGCTTGTAGTGACCTCTGTCCATTCTGCATGTCAAACCACACCAAATCTAACTTTAAAAGAAAATGAAAAGGAAAATATGATCAGGTAAATAATTGTAAAAGCATTAACATGTAAGAAATGTAACTGGCAAAACGTGCATTATCATAAAAGTAGAGATATTCAAAAGGCCCTCAACTACAACACATCAGCAGATATAAAGCTTTTCAAAGTTATATGTGGCATATGCAAAATAATTCAAAATGACACATGGCATCCTAATAAAGCACAAAAAAAGATGATGTGGTGTTTCTCTAAAGCTCGCAAATTCACCTGAGGTACAATTTTATATAGATAGTATAGATTGTTTGTATAGATTTGGAAATTGTCTACCAACTTGTCAAGAATATCACGTAGATAAATTTTCTTTCCAAGTTTCAACTACGACTATCAGTTACTCTAATACTTAAATTTGTCGAACAGAGCTTAAATAAATATATGAATGAACAAGTGCAGCGCTGGCCTTAGAGGAATCAGTTTCATTGCCTAATAAGGAATACTTGATTGACTTGCCAAATTGCAAACCGTGCCAAAATAGTTGATTTTTGGAGTTTTTAACCAAAATAATACCCAAAAAAAAAAAAAATGAGTTCCTAAATTAATATACCGGCAACAACATTCACGTAGCAAACATTTATTTTTATTTTTATTTGTTTTGCACAACGCCAAATCAATTGGCCATTTTTCTTCCTGCCCAACAGGGCCCTGTTTCCTTTTTGGCATTGATGTAAATAAACGCAGCTCTAACTCCATATAATATGCTATACGATAAATAGATCAGGATCTCTCATATCACGATTTTTCTCATACTGATATAAGAGAATCTTAATCCTTAAAAGTGTTGGGCTCATAGACTAAAAATTATGAGTTTGAGTATTTCCATTTATTTGATTTGTCCATATATTAGGGCATACCATTCAAGGACAAATTTAAAATTGAGTCTCTAAAATTTTATTTCGATAGGAGCTATGATCGTTAATCTTTTAATAATTAAGAGAAGGTCAAATGTCAATAATATGACATTTTAAATCTGTCTAAAAGTAATTTCGAAACTTCTCACAATAAAGGTAAGAAATAGTAATATTTTCTAGCCGAAAATTATGAGTGTGAATCTTCCCTTTTGTTAATTAACCGGTCCATATATGAAGGCATACCACTAGAGGACGGATTTTAGTTTTATTTCGATAGGAGTTCTAATAGTTTTTTTTTTAATAATTCAGAGGTGGTCAAATCTCAAACGTCAATAGTACAACGTCTTAGATCTACAACAAATTGATCTGTAGACCCCTCAAAATCAAGGCGAGAGATAGTAAACTTTTTTTGGGCGAAATTTATGACTTTGAGTCTTTCTTTTTATTTAACTACTCTATACATTAGAGCATACCGCTCAGGAATGGATTTAACGTTACAATTTTTGCAAAAGCTGCGAAATGATGTCATACGCCAAATTTGCCCGGAAAAAGAATTATGTCATGCGCCAAATCAGTTGGCTTTGGGGGTGAGGGAAGGTAAAAAGAAAAAGCTTCTTGCAATTGATCTGGCGTTGGGGAAGGAAAAAAAAAAAAATTAGTCTCCCCACGCCAAAAGAAAAAGTAAAAATAAAAATAAATCTTCGAGGCAAATTATTTGGTGTGATGTGACGCAACTGAGGGAAGAGCAACAAAGAGGAAAAAGGTCTAGTTAAATTTGAAGCTGTCAAACCGCAAGTAAGTTTCCTTGTTATTGCATTGCTTCGTAGCCCATTAGTTATCGTTGTGATAGATGAATGCAAGTAATACGTATTACTATTCTACACTATAAAAGCACGGACAAGCAGGTAGGTCATCGTGTATTGATGTCCTGCTTCGTGAAACGACGTCGTTTGTTATTGTTAATCAGGTCAACGTATGAAACGACGTCGTAGGAAATGGAAAACGCTTCGCCGCTATCTCAGTCGCTGCCACCTCCGGACTCCTAACCCTTTCTCTGATCTGTCCACCTCCTGCTTCCCCTTTCATGGTTATACTTGTCAGATATCTCCACCTCTTGCTTCCCTTTTTATCTCTATCTCTTTGGCTCTCCCTCTTTCTATCTCTGTACGCCAATTATATTAACTTAGGTATACTGTATCGACCCTGTTCCTTCTCCTTGCAATCTCGATTTCTACCGCCGGTAGGCCTAGCGTGGTGATTACGATTATCTCGGTGTTCTTAATTATTACTATGTTAAACAGAGTGTTAATTTTCTTTCTTTTATTTGTCTGAATCTCTTCTTTGCTTTAAGTTTTTTCCTTTTTTTTTTTTTTTTGTCTTTTTGTTTTGCTATGCCTATTGCAAGATTGTGTGATTTTGAGAATTCATTTAGAATAGAATTTTACAATTGATTTGGACATATATGCAGAAATCTTTGATATTGACGAGGGAGAATTTCAAGGATGGAATGTTTCGGGATGTGCATGAGAACTTTCCAGGTTATTTTCCAAATGACCTTTTCCTGGTATCTTTATTTAGTGGAACATCTACTTCTTTATTTTCTACTGGCTTTATAGATGAAGATCTTGTTGTGCTATATTTTATATAGTCTACTTCTTTAGGTGGTTTCTATATGATTTTGTTCAAATTCTTTATTTAGAATAAAGAAGGAAAATGAATGCCATCGACATGTACAATCGTCAAATGCATTGTTTTTCTCCTCTTTCTAATTTTTGCTGGCAGGGCCTCACTGTGCTGTACTTCATAATCTTTTCTTCAGGTGTGAAGGTTTTGTGCTTAAAAGAAAGCCTCTGAAGCCGAAAGTAGTTGGTTCCTATTGAAGGTTCTGTTGAGAATTTAAGTGGGGTGTCCATGAGAGGATTTGTGAATATGGTAGGGAAATTTTAGACCCCTGAGTGGTGGGAGTGCTTACAAGTTATATTGGATAAGAAGTGCTAGCAAGGAGTAAACAATGACGAGAATGGTACAAGAAGAAATTGTGGGTCATGGCAGAAAGGATGATCATCTATATCCTAATTTCTCTGGGTATCCTATTGCTCATTTGGAATTGTAAACCAATTAGGTTTTTGTCTCTTGTTTCTGTTGTTATATGCGTTCCTACTTTCCAGATTCGACATAGTTTGCAATGATATCTTTTGCTAATAACTTGTTGGGACTCTCTCAAATTGAGTTTAAAAATGATCTGAAATATGGAGTCTCTGGTAAATGTTGGCTTTCCAGAGCAGAAATTAAAAGGCTTCAAAAATCTGAGGCTGAAATTAAGGCATTGTCAGTTAATTGTGAATCGTTGTCTTGTGAATTGTTGTTAAATGTTAATGCTCTTTACTGTGCATGCAAAACTCTCGTTTTAGACTATGCTATATCAATGAAAAAATGATATTTAAAAATTTAAAATTTAAATAAAAATGATAATTAAATATTACAAAAAGAACCTTTTTTTTTTCTGTGTGTTTGTATATTCCTTTGGCGAATATTTTAGGAGCATCGAAACTAAAAAAAAAAAGAATAATTAGTCTTGTTCTTAAATTATGATGAGTAGAGTTACTTAAATAAAATATATAAAAATTTGTCATAACGTCGTAAGGGTGAAAAAAACATATGCAACTTGGTTAATAACATAATCTGTTGTCAAACGAAAGAAAAAGACAAAACAGCAAATCATTTTTGTACCGACTTGAAAAGTCACCAGAACCTATTCCTGCACGTGACGAGATGGTCTGCCACCTTTTTTTAGGGCATGTTTGGATTTTTTTTTTAAAAAAAAAGTACTTTTTTTAATGAAAAGGTTGAATTAAATTTACAAGAATTATTTAATTTGATTTTTAAAAAAATTAAAACTCTGAAAAAAGTTAAAATACAATTTTTTTTAAGAGTCAGAATTTTTAATTTCTTAAAAAAAGTTATTTTTCAAAAGTTATTAAAAAAAATACTTTTGAAAAAAACCAATTCAAACGAACCCTTAGTACGGGGAACCAAGCAATGCTCGGTCGTTGGTGTCTGTTAATTTGTGTTCTCATTTCATTTTAGTACATTAATATAAAAAATTGATTACACGTACCACAATTTATTCTCAATTACAATGTCACTGATACCTTACCTTTGAAGATAAAATACATTTTACTCTATTGCTTAAAAATATTTTATAAAATTTCTAACTTCAGCCATGCTCAAAAAAGCAAAAAGATAAATTGGGGTGAAGTATTTTGTCATAAAGTCCATTCTTAATGCATGAAGCTCAGTTCAAATGGAGCTTTAGCAAAGATCTAGAATACAGTAGCAATGTCATCCTCTGTCACTTGGCCCAACGTAAATTTACATAAACTTTTCAAGTCTCTAGTCTTGTTACACCAAATGGATTAGACTTGCTGTGGTATTCAAGCAACAACCATTCTGCTTAAACTTTAATTGATATTTCAAGTGAAAGGAAACATAATGTAACATGGAAAAATTCTCTACATTTATTTAGGAATCTGCTGCATATAGGAACTACATCTGAAAACCGCCTATGCACAAGTAAAGATATTAAGTTATTACCAACGTGGTGGTACATGGAACTAAAAACTGCAACCAAGTTAGCTGAATGAAGCCTAAACAGCAATTTCTCAAGCTTCTTTTACATTTTGTTTATACAAAATTAGCACCATAAATAAGAGCAAGATTAGGCACCAAACAAGCCAGAACAGAGTGCTGAAGGAGCCTTTCTGAATTCAGCTTGGCATCTTCTTGTCTCACCTCTAGGCCTGATTTACGCTCCTTTAAACTGGTGCACCACGCTCCAAACAATTGTTGATACGAGTAGCCTAGCTGGTTTTTAAACTTCTGTCGAATCTGTCAAAGATGGGACTGTCAACTATATCTTTAGCAAAGGGATGTCACCCCCGATCTGGATCCATCGCAACCTGAACACAGCACAGATCACCCATAAAAGTATAAGCATTGTGGCTAAATATTTTACATGATAGAATCTGATGTAGATTCTCAATTTCATCAGTGTGAAATATGTCGGTTAATTAAGTCAGACGTTGAGGAAAGGGCAGTGAGACATAAATCTTGGTTGACTTGACTAAGTTCTGGAAATGTATTGAATGACCAGGAAGCAGAGGCAATTTCCTTTTCCAAGGCTCAGAAAGTTACGCCTACCTCTAGCAATGCAGATCCTCTAACAAGTTCATAGATTGTCACCCCTAAGAAGAAGATACAGAAAATAATGCAAAACATCCCATGCAGCGTGTGAAATAATTACAGATTTTTGAAGTAGAAAGCACAAGAGATAAGCAGAAAGTGCGTTTCAGGTTAATGGATATATTACTATCATCATAGCCTGAATCCCTCACAAGTACAAACACGGAATCTCGATATAACTGTCCGTATCGCAGTATAAAACTAGAAATTGTAGATACTATTCATCTCCAATGAACAAGCAACCGCTCTGCCACTTAGCCATTGAAAACAGGTTATTCAACTGGAAAAGAAGAATAAAATTCTCTTTACTTTTCTATTCCTTTTTCTGTTTCTTTCTTCTTTTTGTTCTGCATTGTATGAGCACTAACTGTCATAAATGGAGAGAAAGTAGAGAGATCAGAAAAATAAAAAGACACTACCTCTTCTTCCTCGAATAGAGCTGTATAATTAACTGACGATGCCTTAATTTCAGCCTCAGATTCTTGAAGCCTTTTAGTTTCTTCTTTGGAAAGCCAACATTTACCAACAGACTCCTTATTTCAGATCATTTTTAAACTCAATTTGAGAATAATATACAAAACAGCAAAGAGTGTTTGATTGATGTCATTAATGTGATACTAGGTATTTTTATTGATATCGCATATTTAGAATGTACATAATTCACATAAATAATTTTAATTGAAAGATGAGATTTAATTTGCTTGGTCGGACATATTAATGTCAAATTATACCTATATGATTTTAATTTTAATTAAAGATAGATACTATGTGCACGATATAATTCATAAATATGTTTAGGGCTGAGCATGGGACAAGATGGTTCAAGATTTCAATCAATCCCTATTCCGTCCCAAAGTTTCGAGATATACATTTTTACTATCCTATTCTCATCCAAAAATATTTGTATTCGTCCCATCTGGTCTCAAATGTTTTAGAGATTTCGGGATGGAACGGTTCAGGTTTCAGGATGAAATTTTATTTTCAAAATAAACAATAATAAAATAGTAAATTCAGTTTTCAAAATTATTATTCATTCAAATTAGAATATCTTCATTTCACCTTGTAACAATTAGAAATAGTAAATAACAATTGCAAATATTAATGTCAACAGAGAGATGGAAATTAAGAATAAACAACTTAAAAACCTAGATTATTGTACTCTATTTGCATTTGCTTATGTGAGATCCTTAGAGTTTTGAGGCTTAAATTACAATTTTAGAATTTTATATTAAATTTTCTTTAAAATGTTAATTTTAATTTAGAATTCAAAAATTATTTTGTATAATTGTAATAGAAATAAATTAAAATTAAAATTCTTTATGGATTCAAGTTCAAGATATTATTGGAATAACTGAAAGTCACTACTAATTCCTTTTTTTAAAAAAAAAAGAGAGAAAAAAATATTTTAACTTTATATATATTATATAGATAGATATAGGTATAGATTTTTTTTTTTTTGTTTCTCTTTATTTGATTCATGATTTAATTGATATTTTCATTTCTTCTAAATTTGGATGTCAATGATAATTTTCATCTAGTACATCACCATTTGCGAGCGATACAATTGATTTGTACTTTTATACCCTTTTTTACTTTTAATTATATGGCATCATCAAAGTTTCAAGGTCTAATTTTATAAAAATGATACAAATTAATTAAAGTGAATGATAAAAGATGCCTTTGACGCTTGAAAAATTAGGTAGGTAGGTTTAGAAATGTAAAAGGGATTTTAAAATAATATATAATTTTATATTATTATACATATAATAATAACATATTTTAAGATAATAATAATTATGTAATTGTAATAATTATGCATTTTAGATAATATATTATATACATACATACATAAATTATTATATAATTATATATTATTTCAGTTGAGAACGGGATTTACAAGATGGAATGGAATAATTTATATTTCAGGATGGGATGGGATAGGATAAATGGTGTATCCCTATCCCATCCTCAAATTTGATGTTGGGGACAGTATGAGACCGAATACTAAAATATTCGGGATTTTTCGGTATGAGATCATTCGGTACAGGATTTTGGTCTGATATTGTTATCCTGTGTCCCATGCTCAGCCTAAATATGACCAATAGAAGAAAATATATAAGAGTTACCCATAAATTATTAATATGTCAAAAGAAACAGCTAGACAAACTCTTATTTCTTCACCATGTTAAAAGATATCCAAAATGGTATAAAATATTGTAAATTTTAAGTTAGAGTTATGAGATGAATTTATTAGTTTGAGAATTTGCAAACTATCTATCCACTTTTTTCGGTTATGATTTACCAAATAAAATTCAATGAAAAATAATATCAATAATTATCTATTGGTTACAGTAAAATGCACTAGACTCTCCTATGATCTATTATAAGTACACAACACCCCCTATGGTGTCAAAAGTCCCACAACAAGCTTTTATGGTGAGTAAAAGTTTCACGCGCACTTCCCACTAGTCTACGCTCTCCTAATAATATTAAAATTTACAACAAAAAGATAGTAATAACCTTGCTTTTGATGATTTTTCTATTTGTTTTTTATTTTTTCTTCTTTTATCTCTAATTGTTTTTATTTATTGTTTAGAAGCTTAAGATTCCGAGAGAAGAAGGTTTTGCTGAAATAATATATATTTGTTTATATCCATTAACATATTTTTTCTTTTAATTTTTTAAAAAATTATTTTACTACAAATAGCACTCATGCATCTTTCTATTTCAATATATAGGAATATAATAACTACTAGTATTTTAATTTTATAAATTATTTTACTACTGAGAGCATTAATACATCTTTCTTGCTTAAAATCCCTTGGCGATATGTCAGCACTTCGCACTTCTACTCATTTAAAACATAGCTTCTAACTCATTATTTTGTTAAAATATAATATTAAGTCATTAGAATCTTCCATTTTGATATGGCCTTCCTTCAAGAGTTTGCATTCCATTTGGATTGTAACTATTAGTATTCTAATTTTATAAATAATTTGTCATTTTGAAGTTCTTCTTTATTGAAACAAAAAGATACATTCGTGTTATTCCAAGAAAAATATTTTTTAAAAGAAATTTAAAAGAAAAAAATATGTTAATGGATATAATATATTGTTGGGAAAACATGCAACCACGAAGAATACGAGAAGAAAATGAACACAGAAGAATTACGTGGTTCGGTTTTAAAGCTTACGTCCATGGATAGCAGAGAATAATTTATTATTGATTTCGAATACTACAAGGCTTACTCTAGTTTCTCTCACTCACATAACACAATGAGTATTGCCACATATTTATAGTACAAAGGTTTCCTAAAACCTATTAAGTAGAAAAGACAACTAATTAATTATGTACTGGAAAGGTAATAAGCTAATAAGGTAATGTGCACAAAAGGTAATTTGCTATTCTTATTGTCCAAGAATACGGGCCACATTCAACAAATCTCTACCTTGGCACGTATTCACTCCAATCAACACACCATCGTCCCTACTGCCAACTGTCCCTAAGGGCTCAATGCTCCGCACTGCAAATAGCAACTAGGTTCAAGCAATGCTTGAACTTGTTAAGTGGAACCACCTTAGTCATCATATCTGCTGGATTTTCATAGGTAGATATCTTCTGCACCGATATGATTCTTTGTGATATAACATCTCTGATAAAGTGATATCTGATGTCAATGTGTTTAGTCCTCTCATGATACATCTGATTCTTCGTCAGATGGATTGCACTCTGGCTATCCCAAAAGACTGTACTTGTATCTTGCTACAGTCCAAGATCACGAACCAAGCCTTGTAACCACATGGCCTCCTTTACAGCTTCTGCAATTGCCATGTACTCCGCCTCGGAAGTCAACAATGTCATAGTAGACTGTAAAGTCGCTTTCCAACTGATAGCACATCCAAAGAGATTAAACACGTAACCCGTCAGAGATCTTCTCTTATCAAAGTCACCCGCAAAGTCTAAATCACAATAACACACTAACCCCGCGCAATCTCCAACTATCTTGCTAAACAACAAACTTACATTCGCAATGCCACGCAAATATCTCATTATCCATTTCACCGTTTACCAGTGTACTTTCCCAGGTGATGCCATATACCTGCTCACAACACTAATTGCATGTGAAATGTCAGGACGAGTGCACACCATAGCATACATCAAGCTACCAACAGCACTCGAGTATGGAACATGAGACATATGTTCCACCTCCTACTCGATTTTAGGTGACAAATCTGCAGACAACTTGAAATGAGCAGCAAGCGGCACATTCACAGGCTTTGCTTTAAGCATCCCAAAATGCTTCAGCACATTCTCAATATAACTCTGCTGAGATAAGAACAGCTTCCTAGTGTTTCTATCTCCGTGAATCTCCATGCCAAGAATCTTCTTCGTTGCTCCAAGATCCTTCATCTCAAACTCATCACCCAGCTACTTCTTTAATTCGTCGATTGCAGACACGCGTTTAGCAGCAATAAGCATATCATCGACATACATCAACAAGTACATAAATGAACCATCTGTAAGCTTCTTAAGATACACACTGCTGTCATAGGCACTCCTTGTGTATCCAGCACCTACCATGAATGTGTCAAATCTCTTGTACCATTGCCGAGGTGAGTACTTCAACCCATACAAGGATTTCTTCAGTTTGCAAACATGATTCTTCTTACCAGGAACTACATACCCCTTCGGTTGACTCATGTAAATTTGCTCTTCAACATCACCATGCAAAAACGTCGTTTTCACATCTAATTGCTCAAAATCTAAGTCATGAAGAGCAACCAAGGCAAGTAAAACCCTGATGGAACTATATTTCACAACCGGAGAGAACACTTCATTGAAGTCAACACCCTCTCTTTGTGTACAGCCTTTTGTCACCAATCGTGCCTTGTATCGAGGACCTTTAATCCCTATGGTACCTTCTTTTTTCTTGTAAACCTATTTGCAACCAATAACTCACTGTCCCTTAGGCAATTTAACAAGTTCTCATGTTTGATTCTTCTGAAAGGACTCAATCTCTTCACTCATGGCACCTACCCACTAAGTAGAATCGTTTTTAGATATAGCCTCTTTGTATGAATTCGGCTCATGTCCTTCAATTGTTTTAGCAACAGTCAAAGCATAAGCAACAAGATCAGCATATCCATACCTTTGAAGCTCTCTAATCTATCTCCTTTCTCGCCCAGCAACAATGCTGTACTTTTGTTATTCAGGCACATTTTGATCATGCATCTCAATTAGCTGAGTCGACTGAATTGGACTGCTACTATTGCTAGATGGAACATTTGGAACATCAGCAAATACCTCCACCTGCTCTTTGACACCATGGTTTAAACCAGCTATCGCTTTCTCCTTTTCTTAGTCTATTGAAGCAAACTCATTGAATGTGACATCCCTGCTGATGAGGAAACCTGGAGACTTTGGATCTGTGCATCACAACTTATAACCTTTTCTCTCAGACGCATAGCCTAGGTATGCATTTCTTTGCCCTCGACTCTAACTTGCCATCCTTCACGTGAGCGAATGCAGGGCAACCGAACACCCTCAATCGAGAATAGTCAGTAGGCTTACCAGACCATAACTCAAAAGGAGTTTTCAATTCAGTAGATTTAGATTGAGACCTATTCACCAAGTAGCACATCATATTAACAGCTTCAGCCCAAAAGTCTTGACTCAAGCTAGAATGGGAGAGCATACAACGAGCTCTCTCCACCAGAGTTCTATTTATGCGTTCTGCAACTCTATTCTGTTGTAGTGTCCCTACACATGTGCCGTGTCTCACAATGTCATGTTTCCTGCAAAACTCATCAAACTCTTTATTGCAGTATTTCAACCCATTGTCAGTCCTAAGGCGCTTGATCTGTTTACCAGTCTGCTTCTCAATCAACGTCTTTCACTTGACAAATGTTGAAAACGCCTCATCTTTAGTTTTCAAGAAGTATACCCACACTATCCGAGAGTATGCATCAATGAAAGTGATGTAATACCTGGAACCTTTCTTGGAAGGAACTTTATTAGGACCCCAAAGATCATAATGAATGTAATCAAGTGTACCTTTGGTATTCTCCTGCCCCTTACTGAACTTGACTTTGGTTTGCTTTCCAAAAACACAATGCTCGCAGAGTTCCAGCTTTCTCGTTCTTTGCCCACAAATCAAATCCCTCTTGCTCAACTTGGTCAGTCCCCTCTCGGTCATATGGCCCAACCTTTTGTGCCATAACTGCGTAGTGTCATTATCACTCTCCTCAGATGCAACAGCTGCAACAGCTGCAACACCTGTAACTATACTACCTTGAAGAACATATAGGCCACCAGTCAACTTCCTTTTCAAGAGAACAATTGCACCTTTGGTCACCTTTAAGACACCATTCTCATTTCGGAATTTGTACCCATGAGAATCCAAACGCCTAAGAGAAATCAAGTTTTTCTTCGGCTCTGGTACATGCCAACACTCGAGAGATCTTGTAATACCATCAAACATCTTGATATTTACGATGCCCATTCCCTCTACCTTCAATGAAAGATTATTGCCTAGAAAGACTTTCCCTTCTCTTTTGGAATCAGAAGAGAACTAGTCACGCCTAGGACACATATGGAACGTTGCACCAGTATCAAGAATCCATTGATTATGCCACTGTGATGCACTCACAGTCAAAACTTTCCTAGTACTACTCGAGTTATCTCCATCACTGTCAGCATTCTCCACCACATTAGCTGAATTTTCCACCTTTTTCTTTCCCTTTTTCAATTTTGGACATTCTTTCTTAATATGACCCTTTTCACCACACTCGAAACAACGTAGCTTCTTTGCTCTTGACTTTGACCTTGTCTTGCTTTTCTTTTTACCCAAAGATCCTCCTCTATTTTTTGATCTCCCTTTACTCACTAAACCTTCCCCATGAACTTCTTCCCTATGTCCTGGAATATGTGTTTGAAGATCCTTCGATTTTAATGAAGCAATCACATCTTCAAATGTAATTTTATCCCTCCCGTACAATATAGTATCCACAAAGTTCATATATAAAGGAAGTAAGGAGCATAATAGGATTATAGCTTGGTCTTCATCATCAATTTTAACATCCACATCCTTCAAAGCAATAAAACAAGAGGTAAACTCATCAAGGTGTTGTTTCAGTGAGGTACCTTTTTTCATTCTAAGATGATACAATTGCTTCTTCAAGTAGAGGCAATTTATGAGAGATTTAGACGCATACAATTCCACCAAAGTATTCCAAGCCTCAATTGCTGTCGTCTTCTCAGCAATCTCCAACAATACTTCATTTGTCACGGATATATGTATTGCACTCAAGGCTTTCGCTTCGAGTTCTTCTCTCGCTATTAGTTCCGTCTTTTCCGGGATCACTTCTTCAATGACTTTCCAAAGTCCTTGCATTGTTATAAATGCCTTGAATTTGATCCTCCATAGACTGAAACTCATTCTCTCGTCAAACTTCTTGATTTTAAACTTTTCACCTACGGAATACATCTTCATTTGCTCAAAACTCATGCGTCGGGATGGAATTTGGCTCAACAGACCGCAAAAACGGATTCAACACGTTGAAAAACCTTAGGAACACCCCCGGTCAACTTTGTTCAACATCAGTCAAAGTCAAACCTATTGGTCAAAGTCAATACCATCCCTAAACATGCACATCAGAGCAAAATCTTAAGAGCACGCAAAATCTATCTTTTTCGCTTGTTCTTTAAACCCAAACACGAACCACGGCCCACCGACGTAAGCTTTCACTCCACCCACCAACGCTCAACGTAGACAGCACTGGAACACTCTTCGTCGAGCAAAGACCTTTATTTAGTTAGGTACCGTTGGTTTGAGCAATTTTGGTTTCATGGTGAGTTTTGATTTTTCCTTTTTCCTTCGTAGCGGAATTAAAAATACCTATGCTCTATATACCAGTTTGTTGGGGAAAAACATGCAAACACGAAGAATACGAGAAGAAAACGAACATAGGAGAATTACGTGATTTGGCCCTAAAGCCTACGTCCATGGGCAGCAAAGAATAATTTATTATTGATCTCGAATACTACAAGGCTTACTCTGGTTTCTCTCACTCACATAACACAATGAGTATTGCCACATATTTATAGTACAAAGGTTTCCTAAAACCTATTAAGCAGAAAAGACAATTAATTAATTATGTATTAAAAAGGTAATAAGATAATAAGGTAACGTGCACAAAAAGTAATTTGCTATTCTTGTTGCCCAAGGATACGAGCCACATTCAACATATACATATATATATATATATAGTTTTAATGAAATTAAACCTTCCTATCTCAGAATCATAAGCTTCTAAATAATAAATAAAAACAATTAGAGATAAAAGAAGAAAAAAATTAGAAAAATCATCAAAAGCAAGGTCATTAATGCCTTTTTGCTGTAAATTTTAACATCATTAGAGGAGTGTAGAACAGTAAGGGGTGTGCGTGAAACTTTTACTCATTATAGAAGCTTGTTATGAGATTTACTTCTTGCATAGTACATTATAAAAGCATAGAACAATATTCATAAATCTTGCTTCACCATAGTAGAACAACGTTCACAAATATTACTTAATCACAAAGATCATAAGTATCCTTCCAATACTTGAAAATTTCAACCCTTCACTCTTGATAGAAAGCTTCTCGCAAAGTATACTACTCAAGAGTAAGGCACTCACCTAATGAAATAGTAAGAAATGGTCTTATAAGACTTCTTCGAGAGCAAATGTACAAAAAAATATTTAAACATTCCTATATTGCTCAAAGTACATAGGCAATTTATAAGCTCAAGAGGCTTGATCAATGAATGCTAATGATATGCAATAAATAAAGATAGCAATAAATGAAGCAAGATAGTAAGAGAGAGAGAGAGAGAGTATTAAATGCTAAGAGCTTGTATCAATGCTTTGATCAAGTTATATCGGCTAATTCTGTACCCTAGCCGATACACTAATTCTGTATGCAATAAAAAGTGGCTAGGCATGGCAGTTGGTCACCCCTCAACTAGTACCTGCTAGCAGGCCTTGCCGGCTAGTTGGTACAGCCAATTGGTACCCCGAAAAAGTGCAAAAAAGTTGAAAAAAAAGCTGATACACTTTTTGAAAAAATTTTGCTTTTCAACTAAAGTGCAGAAAGAGATGTTCTCTGTAGATTTTTTGGAAGCTCAATGCAAACCAAACACTCAACCTTCACTTCATATTAAATGCAAGCCATCAATCATACTCAAACACTAAATACAAAGCAAAACTTTATTTAACTTCAGAAATTTGTAGACTTTATATACCAAAAAATTTCTACTTGCAAACATATACATACATACATACATATATATATATATATACATACATACATATATATATATATATATATATATATATATATCGTGTCATGCAAGTTAACAAGCTTACTCAGTACTAAATGCAATACAACAACTCATTGTATCTTCAAAATCTCTACAAATATTAGGTTCAAAAAGCATATAACTTCATGCACATGCAAACTTCTAGTCTTTTCAAGGCATGCAATTTAAATACTTATCATGTAAACCTATGAACTTGGCTTAAAAACACTTTTATTGCAAAAACAAGATAGATATACACCATATACTTAGACTAAGTGTGTGTGATACATATATATATATATATGTATGTATATTTATATATGTATGTATATATGTATATATGTATGTCTATGTATATACAAATACTGTAGGTAGTTCTTCTAAATCTTCTAAATCTTTAGATACTGAGACTCTAGGAAGTAGGGTTACAGGTCTAAAAATTAATAAAGAAAATATAGTTCAAGGTGTATATGATAATCTTGAACTTGAAGAACAGTTTAGACCAGAAATAACTGAGTCAGAACTTAATTTTCCTATTTAATGATGAATCAACAAAAAATTGATTTCAGTCCAGGAAGTCCAGCTAGGAAAATAATTCAAGCTGAGTTCAGAAAACCCATATATGAAGAGTTTAGGGTTTGGTTTGCTAAAAATATACCTTTAGCAGAGAGAAATATTCTCCGGGATCAGTTTTACAATCATTTAGAACAGATAAATGAAATTAAAGATTTCATTCCTTGGTTTTTAGAAACCTATCTAGGACAACATATAAATGTCTTAGAAAGAGTGTGGAAATTAAAAAATGGTGAGGAAGTTGAATCTACTTATCCACCAACCACACAACCCATATTAATGGAAAAAGATAGAGTTAGACTATATGCTAATGCTTTCTTTAATATGCAAGAAAATGAAATTTTACAAGCCACAACAAAACAAATTAATGATGTGGTAAAACAAAATAATTTTGCTAATATTTATTTAGTAGCCTTAGGAGAACAATTATTAGTTCTTAACAATAGGTTAATAAAAACCCAGTTGGCTATTGAATAAATAAAAAAATCTCTTAGTGAATCTAAAACTGAGAGTAGTGAAGAGAAGCTGAAAACTCATCCAATTCAACCTCCACCTGAAATAGAAAATTTTAAATTGGAACCAATAAGTGAATTTGAAAAACTTCTTGATAATAAATTTAAGACATTAAAACTTAATGTTATAACTCAAGAAGAAGTTCCAGATTTAGTTGATAATATAAATCAACAAGAAATTGTTACTGACACTCTAAATAAAATGAAGGGTTTTAATCATAAATTTGCCCACCAACCAGTCCAACAGAAATTTTATTATCCTGGACGACTCCTTAAGGCTTATTATTTGAAGAACCAACATATGAACAAACTTACAATAATGATAAGACTATATATGAATGGAATATAGATGGTTCGTCTGATCAACAAATATATAATACAATACACAGAATGATGATGTATTCTACTATCTGTAAACAATATGATAATATAGAGAAAAGTATTGCTTTAATGATAATAGCAGGATTTACTGGTCAATTAAAAGGCTGGTGGGATAATTATTTTAATGAATCCCAAAGACAAACAATACTTAATGCAGTGAAACAAGAAAATAATCAGACTGTTCAAGATGCAGTTTATTCACTGACTATTAATATTTGTGAACATTTTACTGGTAGATTTACCACTAATACTGAGAATATTAGGTCACTTTCATTAAATCTTAAGTGTCCTACCTTGACCTCATTTAGATGGCATAATATAATCCTTTGAATGGTTCTAGGAGGATTGTTGGACTTGGACTAAAGAAATTCCACCAAATTATGAACCAAGTTGGAATCTCCTTGTTGAGAACTTGTGCAGCTATTTTCACGAACCATGAATGCTTATCCTGCTCATTCTCGAAATAAAATACCTTCGAGAAAGCATTCACATAATCCCAATATGAATACTGAATGGGACCTTGCTGGGTTGAAACCACATAGGACTTTAATTTATGTGTAGAAAGTCCCCACTATTCAGCACTGATTATGCTCTTGATTGAGATCTTGCTATAAGCAATATCTCTGGACATCATATCTGCTCTTCCATTCTTCTTGAAATATTCAAAATCTGCAGACATGGTCTCCATGAGAATTTTCTCATAATGATGCCTAGTCTTATATGACTGAGCTGGAAAGAAAAACTCATCAAGATATTTTTGTATGAGTATCCATGGATCCTATTTATATAAAAGATCTTGTTGTGAAAGATACAGGATTATTTCCTGTTGTGATCCCTGTGTATATTGCAGAGAATCATCCTGTTCTGATAATTTTGCCATGATTCTCTGTTTTCTGTTTATCTTAAGATATAGCCTAAGCTTAAGGACTCATCTGTGTCCGCAAACTGCTGTTATTTGCGGTCTTATCACCTGGGCCTAGTTTGGTATCAGAGCCATGGATGAAACCTCTCTGGTAAGTCATTCTTTTATGATAGGTGTTATTACTTTAATCCATCATTTACATGTTCATAATTTGATCATGTCTTCAATTCTGTCAATATTTGCAAAAAATCAAAATACTGTCAAAAATAGTAAAAAGGAAGAATATGATATTCCTAAAAATCTGGATTTGTTATTAATTCAATTTACTGCAGGAAATATGAGAATGTGCATACATATGCCATAGTTATATATTGAAGTAAAAAATTTACAAAAAAATCTGCAGAGAATAAATGTAATTTTACATATAAAGTTATTTTTTTTTAAAAAAAAGAACACGTTAAGGAGAAAAGATGATCTAAAATGAATGCAATGCAAGATATGCACATGCAATGAATGAATACTTTTGAGCTCATCATATAGACTATTTTCAAATAGTAATTTAACAAGATAAATCTATTTAGACCTTCAATGAATCCTTCCAAGCAATCCAAGCTACAAGGTCTCCATTTGGCTCCAACTCATTGTAGTTGATCATTATGTCTTCACAAGCTCATAACTTCACGCTAAGCACAAATATACTAAAAAAACAATTTATAGCATGATAGTGACACCATCAAAACTTAATTAAAGTAATAATTCCAACACTAGTCTTAACTACTTGAGTTGCACCCTAATTTCAAATAAAATTTTAGTATTAATTGTAAATGAAATATAACATAATTTAGGATCAATAGAAACATACCAAGAACCTAGTAACTATACTATATTATGTGCTATTAGTAGATCCGTACAACTTCTCAATTATTGATCAAATGATTTGTTATACTCCTTCAAGAATTTAGAAACAGCTAAAGCTCATAAACCCACTTGCATGGATTCCGCCCGCCACTGAAGACCTAATTTAGCTTTCGCCTTGCTGTGCATGGCAGCCATTAATGCACGGAAGCGATTTGATGGATGAAGAAGACAACCGCTTGGCATCGAAGATTTTCAGCAGGAGCTCCATATTCAATATAAATACGTGCCGTTTTCAATTGCAGAAGTGCATTGGGAGTTAACGACTGAGAAAACTTTCTGAAACTGGTTTCAGTTGCGAAAACGTTCCCCCAGTTTTTTTCAAATCCATTTGCATGAATCTTTAACTTGTCTTGGCAATTTCATTCTATTTAATTCAGTTTTATGTTAAACTTTTAGGGAAAATTCCACAAATAATTTTTATTATTTATAAAAAAAGTCATATTTAGTTATTATTTCAAAAAGAACCCACTTGATCTTCAATATTCATATAAAAAAAGGTCAATTTAGTCTCTATCATTACAAAAATAACCCTTTTTCCCTTCCCCCAACTCCTCATCCCGGGAATTTTAACATAGGACCTCACTCTTTAGTCCCCTAATCCTTAAAAAATGTAACTTATTTAATCCTTGATATTTGCAAATAAAATGTCAATTTGATCCTCATTAATTGGTCATAGGACAATCACATGACTGTTTTTAGGAGTTAAAATGGGGATTAATTAAATCACTTCTTGCAAACATGGAGACTAAATTGCTCCATTTGAAATAATAGGGATCAAAATGACACTTTTTGAATATATTATGGACTAAATAAGTTACTTTTAAAATAATAGGAGCTAAATTGATAATTTTTATAAACAATAGGGACTATTTCTAAAATTTGTCCAAATTTTTATAGTAGTAACTAAAACGGAAGGTGGAATTCATGAAGTACGTAATTCAAGTGTTTGAAATTATTTCTTTCCGGGTGATGACGTGGGGTTCAATCCCATAAGGGATTGTGCTTGGGTTTGGTGGTGGGGGATTTAATTAAAAAAAAGAAAAGAAAAAGAAAAACTAACAACGGAAGGTTGGCATTTTTACGCATGCAGTTGGATCTTGCTTTGTGGCAGCAAAATGGTTGATCGACGGTCAAGAAACTACGAAGCCAGCATTTGGAGTAATAGACTTCATTCAGTGGCTCAATAGTGCTTCTGTGGTATAAAATAATATTACAAACTATTTGTCGATAAAATAATATAATCATATAGCCGTCAAATTATTAGTTATAGTTTTTATTGAGTAAAAATTCTAGATATGACCTCTAAATTCTATGTTATAGATATTGTTAATAGTAATGTAGAAAATAAGGTGATACTGCATGTATGACACAGGGTAATGAATATCTTAAACGGCACAAAAATTGAAGGAAAACATAAAAGTTATGCTAGCCAAAACCACGTCTGTTTTGGACCAACTCCAACTTGTCGATGCTTTGCGGAGACTTGGGATATCTTATCATTTTGAGGATGAAATAAAGAAAATATCAAAGAACTACAATCGGTCTCGCAGAAAAGCTGAGATTTGGCACAGATAGATTGTTTGAGGGTTCCTGTGGACCGTGGGATTTTCTTTTGAGCCTCGTTCTGGATATTGCAGAAAGATATTAACAAAGCTAGCTGTGCTGATTACAACTATTGACGACGTATATGATGTTTATGGTACCTTAGATGAGCTTGAGCTTTTTACAGATGCTATCGAAAGGTAAGTTTTTCCATTGTTGTGGACTTGGCTCTTATCGGTGAAAATGTGATGCAGAGATCTTTCAATCCATAAATCTCTAACATGGCAAAAGAAATGAAATCAAATTTTAACCAATAAATGGCTCTATGCTTGCCTAGAAATGTCACAAATATGCTGTAGATCTATTGTTATTCTCCTCTGATTCGTGAAAATCGGAGTCTATATTTGTTCCTCCTCCTCTCTTCTTTCAAATGAGTGAATTTTCCATTTAGTATCTACTTGAAGTAAACATTTTCCCTCTTCAGGAGGGATATCAATGCAATGGAGCAGCTTCCAGATTACATGAAGATCTGTTTTCTTGCTCTTTTCAATACCATCAATGAAATGGCTTATGATATTCTTGAAGAACAAGGAGTCAACATCATCTTCTACCTACAGAGAATGGTACTTATTGCAATTCATTCGTAGATGACCCTTTACAATTCCTTGGCAAAAATTGCATGCTTCTTCTAATTCAAAATATAATTTGTAATTATGCTGTTAATACATTCCATTATGTAAATGCTGTAGTGGGTGGAACCATGCAATAGTTACCTGGTAGAGGCCAAGTGGTGCATTCGCAGATATACTCCAACTCTGAAAGAGTATCTGGACAATGGCTGGATACAAATCGCTGGTCCTGTGATAATAGTGCATGGGTACTTTTGCATGAATAATCCTACAAGGAAGGAAGCCTTAAAAGGTTTGGATAATCGCCTAGACATTATTCGTTGGTCATGCGTGATTCTTCGTCTTATAGATGACTTGAGAAATCTTTATCTTTCTGCATTACTATTATTTTAGCTTGAAGAAAACATCCTATATTTCAACAATATTAGACATTAAACTTTGTAATCTGGTAATAATCAAACTGATTCCCGTGCTTTACAAGAATGGGTAAAAACTTTTTCTGAATATAAGAGATAGTGAGCCACATCCTTATAAACTTTATACATAAATGGCGTTATACGCACTTCACCTTATTTATACTCTCTCATACTAATAAAACTACTATGTGCATATAGGATGAGATGAAAAAAGGGGATAATCCAAAATCAAGTGAATGTTACGTGCATGAATTGGGCGCTTCTGAAGATGATGCTCACAATCACATAAATTGTTTGATTCAAGAGAAGTGGAAGAAAGTAAATACGATTACACCATTAGATTGTCCCTTCTTAAAGGACTTTAATGAACTTGGGAAGAATTTTATTCGCACAGCCCAATGTATTTACCAACATGGGGATGGAGTGCGGCCCAATGTATATACCAACATGGGGATGGTGTTGGCACTCCATCCTGTGAGACGAAGAAGAATCTACTCTCTCTAGTTGTTGAACCCATTCCTTTGCCATGATTGTTAAAAACATACAAGTATATATATTCCCTATTTGCTTGTGCGAAGATCAAGCAATTATCATGTCAATATTTTAGATGTGTCTTTAAAATGTATCAAGTGTACCTGTTATGTTCTAATGCAAGTATTAGATAAGAGTCCTAACTTATCCTCCAAAGATATGTTCGTACATATATTAGCTTTATCTTTATCAGCTATTGTATCTTAGCTTTATCCTTATTATCAAACATGTACTTGTAATATGATGTATTTATATTTGCTCAATGTTGAATACATTATCATCAAATTCTCTCAACATTAACTCCATTATATGGTATCACCAGACTTCATTAAAACTCCAACGAGTGTCTTCAATCCTTAAACACCTTGTTGCTACAGAAAATGTCTTCCAACAGTTCATTGACTTCTGCTCCCGACTAAACCAATTCTACTACTTTGACAAATACCACCAAATCCGCTACCATAACAAATCTCATTTCTCTTAATACAGTCACTCAACTACCATTAAAACTCACCCTAACAAATTATTTTTAATGGAAATCTCAATTCAATGCTTTGTTATTTGGGTACAACATCCTCAGCTATATTGATGGATGTCGCCCATGCCCTCCTCCTGATGTCGCAGATGATGATGGCCAAAACAAATCAAACCCAGACTACGTCTCCTAGATGAGACAAGAAAAATTGTTGCTTCTCGATATTATTGGATCCTTAAGTCCTACTATTGTTCCCATTGTTCGTTCATGTCAAACATCAGCCAAAGCATGGAAATGCTTGGCCAAAATTATGCCAATCCATCATTCTCTAGAATCATGGGATTGGCCAGACAGCTAACCTTGATCTCGTGGCAATCAACCAATGTCTGACCACCTCCCGCGAGTCCGTGACATTGCAGATGAATTGGCTCTTGTTGGTGCACCTGTGCCAACCCAATATCTCATTACTCACACCTTAAATGGTGTTGGACTTGCATTTAAGGAATTGGCGGTAGCGGTACGAGCTCAAGACACAATCATTACATTTGATGAATTATGTGAAAAACTTTTGGAATATGATGCCTTTATCCAATGAGAGAGCAACGTGCATCTGGCCTTCTTGGTGTCACCTCTATGTCAACTATTAATATGGCATGATCATCCTCCTCTAGAGGACTAGCTTCAACTAATAGGACCAATCAAGCAAACAAAAATAATTCTACTGATGGATCTCTAAGCTCAACACCAAGACGTGGGAATAATTCTAATAATAACAACACTTCTAAACCTGTTGTTATTTTCCAATTTTGTGAAAAGCGTGATCATACCACGCAATAATGTTACATAGCCAAGAAGCTCTTTTCTCGTCCATCTCCACCATCAACAAACGCCTTAATTACTGGTTCGAATAGCTCTTGGTTGCTTGACTCTGGTGCATCCCATCATGTTACATCAGATGCTAACAATTTGTCCCACTGTCAATCCTGTGAAGGACCTGATGATGTTATCACTAGTGATGGTAAACGGCCAGAAACTTTTCACATTGGGTAGTCCACTTTGAACTCATCTTTAAATTCCTTTCATTTGTCCAATGTGCTTTGTGTGCCAAATATGAAAAAAAAAAAAAACCTTGCTTTTTGTCAATTAATTTTGCAATAATAATCATACTTCAATTGAATTTAATCCTTCTTCTTATTGTGTTAAGGATCTTTCCACGAGGGCACCACTGGCAATGTATGGAGCAGGAACCAAGTGTATAAATGGTCTGCTATTACTATCTCTTCTCCACAAAAACAAGCTTTGATCAACTTGAGTACATCTTCTGGCTAATGGCATGATTGCCTTGGTCATCCATCCAATAAAATATTACATCAACTTGCCAAAGAAAATAAAATTCAAGTTGTTCGTAGTTCAGATCGCAATTCTTATGATTCTTGTTTTTGTAATAAATCTCATAAGTTGGCTTTTGGTTCAAGTAGTTTAAGAAGCAGTGGTCCATTACAAGTTTTCTTTACTGATGTTTGGGGACCATCCCCCATACGATCAATTGATGGTTTTTCCTATTATTTAATTTTTGTTGATCATTTCACAAAATATTCCTAGCTCTTTCCATTAAGTTTTAAGTCAAGACGTTTTCAATGTCTTTATTCAATTTAAAAAGATGGTTAAAAACCAATTTGAAACCAAAATTGCTACAAGTTATTCAGATAGTGGTACTGAATTTCTCAGGTTAAGGACAATTTTTTCTCATCATGGAATACAACATCTAATTTCTCCACCATATACCCCAAAACACATCTCAACTGCTGAACGAAAACATAGATATGTGGTTGAAACTGGTTTAACCTTGCTTCATAAAGCATCTTTGCCACTTTCATTTTGGACATTTGCTTTTCAAATTACAATATTTCTCATTAATAGAATGCCAACATCAAATTTACAAGGTAAAAGCTCCTTTGAGTTGTTATTTAACAAAGTCCCAAATTATTCCACCTTAAAAATGTTTGGGTGTCTTTAATTTGTTATCCTTGGCTTAGACCTTATAAGAGTCACAAGTTAGAACTACGATAAAAAAAAAAGTGCTTTTTTCTTGGCTATTCAAATAAACATCATTCATATATTTGTTTTGATCTAGTTGAACTTCGATATTACTACTCAAGGCATGTTAGGTTCGCAGAAAATTCATTTCCTTCTTTTTCAACAATCAATCCTGAAACAATAGTTCGAATTTCTGAGCATTCAAATTAGTTAAATTCCCAAAAGCATTCACAATCTGTTACGTCACCTTCCTTGCCACCATCAAACTCTAATCCACTTATTTCACTTATTCCTTCCAGTAACAAAACTCCTAAGCCATAACAAAACATGTCTCCTTTCATTGCACATGCAAAAACTACTACACCTAACGTAATTAAAATTTTTTAATAATAATTGTAAATGAAATAATTTTTTTAATAGTAACTATAAACGAAATAAAAAATATAACAAAATTTATAATTGATAGTTAAAAAGAACACAAGGTAACACGAAATTAAGGGATTAAGAGATAATTTAAATGGTTAAAACTACCTCTTCTAAGCATGAGGTTTTGGATTCAATCTAACGGGGTGGGGGGTTTTAACCAAAAGAAAAAAAATAGTAACTAGACTATTTTATGTGCTACTGGTGGACATTCATGAATTTAGCGTGCATAAAACCCAAACGTCTGCGCCGACACTCAAGACTTTCAGCATTGGCTTTGTTACTGCAGCCGTGCATGATCCAACCAATAATGCATGGAAGCGGTTCAATGAAATGCCAACACAACTACTTGGCACCACAGACTTTCAGCAGGAGCTTGCTTCGTATAAATAGGTGCCGTTGTCAAGCGTATTAGGTGCAATTGCGAGTCGAAAACCTAACTGAGAAAGAAAATTTTCTGAAGCTGGTTTCAGTTGCGAGGAGGTTCCTCCAGTTCTTTTGAAATCCATTTGCCAGGTATCTTTTACTTTTTTTGGCAATTTTATACAATTTAATTCAGCTTTATGTTTAACATTTTTATGGGCATGTGTCTGTTTGGCATAGCTTTTAGACATTGAAATTTCTTTCTGTAATTCAAAAGCATACATTGACCCGTAGGACTTATTTTTAAAGGAACTTTTATATTAAAATCGAACTGAAAAAAAACTAAAAAGTCATAAGTTTCAAATTGGACCTTTTCAGAAAAGGCCTTTCGAAAGCTATTTTACATTAAGTCAAAAATTATTTCTCATTTTTTCTCAAGCTTTACTATTAAAATGTAAGGTCAAACAATCGACAACTTTTATTCAACAACACTTTTAGCCAAAGGCCTATTAAAAGTTCTGGAACTCAATAACTGAGATCTCATCGTTAGGCTGAACAGAGCCCCCACGAATGACGATTCGTGTTCAAATCTCATAAGCATAGGGGTTGCGTTTGGAGGTAGAGGATTTAAAAAGAAAAAGGAAAACTAACATTGGTGGAAGATTGGCATTTTTTGCGCATGCAGTTGATGTTGCTTTGTGGGAACAAAATGGTTGATAGGCGGTCAGGAAACTACGAGGCCAGCATTTGGAGTCATGACCTCATTCAGTCACTCAGTAGTGCTTATGCGGTATAATATAATTTAACGACCTATCTGTGGATTAAATAATATATTCGTATAGTTTTGAAATCATTACTTACAGTCAATATTGAGAGGAAAAAAAAATTTCTAGATATAGATATTGCTAATAGTAACCTAGAAAATAAAGTGATATTGCATATGTGATGACACAGGGTGATGAATATTTAGAACGAGCACAAAAATTGATGGAAGACGTAAAAGTTATGCTAGCAAAAACCACATCTATTTTGGACCGACTCCAACTTGTTGATGCTCTGCAGAGATTTGGGATATCTTATCACTTTGAGGATGAAATCAAGAAAATAATGAAGAACATTTACACAAGTGATAGCTATGGTGATGATGAATTGATGAAAGGAGACGTATTGTATGCTACGGCTCTAAAGTTCAGATTGTTAAGAGAACATGGGTATCAAGCTTCCAGTGGTAAGTAGTGAATATGTATGTTTATATGTCCTATTCAACTTCCCGGAAACATAGTGATATGTATATACACAGATTGTTTACTAATGCACCCGATTGTATTCATGAATTATAACAAAAGATCTCTTGATTGTTGCAGAGATATTCCGTACTTTCATGGATGGTAATGGTGATTTCCAGGCATGCATTAGTAGGGATATAAAGGGAATGTTGAGTTTGTACGAAGCTTCATATTTATCAATGGAAGATGAGAGCATCTTGGATGTGGCACAAGAGTTTACAACTCGGCATCTAAAGGAAAGCCTGGAAAGAGACGACTGTCACGATCTTGCAGTCTTAGTGGAACATGCGTTAGAGCTTCCCCTGCATTGGCGAATGTCGAGATTAGAGACAAGGTGGTCTATAAATGTGTACGAGAAAATGCCGGGCGTAAATCGTGTTCTGCTTGAGCTAGCTAAGTTGGACTTCAACATGGTCCAGGCTACATATCAGAAAGAAGTAAAACAGTTGTCAAAGTAAGAACATCGGACATTACGCATGTTAGCTCATATATGTTTTGTACCTCAAGAGTTGGAACTGATCTCGAAGCTTGATGCAGGTGGTATACTGCAATTGGAATCGCAGAGAAGTTGAGCTTTGCCAGGGATAGATTGTTTGAGAATTTCCTGTGGACCGTGGGATTTTCTTTGGAACCTCGTTTTAGATACTGCAGAAAGATATTAACGAAGGTAGCCGTGCTGATTACAACTATTGACGACGTATATGATGTTTATGGTACTTTGGATGAGCTTGAGCTTTTTACAGATGCTATCAAAAGGTGAGTTTTTCCATCGTTGTGGATCGGACTCGGCTCTTATCAAATAGGTGCTCCAGATTACTTCTGATACATAGTTTGCAGTGATACCAAAGATCACTAACAAGTTGGTAACAGGAAATCAGTGAAAATGTAATGCAGAGATCGATTAATCTACAATCTCTAAATGGAAAAAGAGATAAAATCAAAATTTTTGTAACCACTAAATATTTAATTGGCTTTATGCTTGCATGCTACTGTCACAAATACGCTCTAAAATCTATTGTTCTTCTCTGGCTTCTGCTTATCGAAGTTTCATGTGCTCCTCCTAAATGTATTCCGTTTTCAGGTGGGATATCAATGCAATGGAGCAACTTCCAGACTACATGAAGATCTGTTTTCTTGCTCTCTTCAATACCATCAATGAAATGGCATATGATATTCTTAAAGAAGAAGGAGTCAACATCATCTCCTACCTACAGAGAATGGTACTTATTGCAATTCATTCGTAGATGACCCTTTACAATTCCTTGGCAAAAATTGCATACTTCTCCTAATTCAAAATATAATTTGTAATTATGCTGTTAATCCATTCCATTATGTAAATTGTAGTGGGTGGAACAATGCAACAGTTACCTGGTAGAGGCCTAGTGGCGCAATCGCAGATATACTCCAACTCTGAAAGAGTATCTGGACAATAGCTGGATATCAATCGGTGGTCCTTTGATAATAGTGCATGGGTATTTTTGCATGAATAATCCTACAAGGAAGGAAGCCTTAAAAGGTTTGGATAATTGCCTAGACATTATTCGTTGGCCATGCGAGATTATTCGTCTTATAGATGATCTGGGAAGAGTACCTGTAAGTGATTTTATCTTTATCTTTCTGCATTACTATTTTTTTAACTTGAAGAAAACATCTTGTATTTCGTCAATATTACACATTAAACCCTATAATCTCGTAATAATCAAACTGATCCCCGTGCTTTACAAGAATGAGTTAAAGACTTTTTCTGAATACAAGAGAGAGTGAGCCACATTCTTATAAACTACACACATGGTGGTATATACACACTTCGCCTCATTTATACCCTCTCACACTAATAAAGCTACTATGTCAATAGAGGATGAGATGGAAAAGGGCGACAATCAAAAATCAATTCAATGTTACATGTATGAATCAGGTGCCTCTGAAGATGATGCTCCCAATCACATAAAATGTTTGATTTAAGAGAAGTGGAAGGAAGTAAATACGATTGCGTTATCAGATTGTCCCTTTTCAAGGGACTTCAATTCACTTGGGAAGAATTTTATTCGCACGGCCCAACGTATATACCAACATGGGGATGGTTTTGGCACTCCATCCCATGAAACGAAGAAGAATCTACTCTCCCTGGTTGTTGAACACATTCCTTTGCCATGATCGTTAAAAACATACAAGTATTTATATTCCCTATTTGCTTGCGTGAAGATCAAGCAATTATCATTTCAATATTTTAGATGTAATCTTTAAAATCTATGAAGTGTACCTGTTATGTTTCAATGTAAGGCTACGAAAAAAGAAATTGAAACGAATACCATAGCGCGTGACTGGCTTAGGAAGTGGAGAATCTAAAGCATGAGCTTGGACTATAGGAGTGCAAATATATACTTTATTTATGGAGTTCTTGGCATTCCAAAAGTTTAAAATTAAAGGGAACAGCAAATTCAACTTTGTCGAGTCATAAAAGCAAAGCAACTGGAAAAGTATTCAAGTGTTGCAGACCATAAACATGGTTGAGATAGACTTGTGATAACACTTCAATCAGTGGCGCTTCTTTGCAGTTACTTGTTCCCAAGCTTGTAAGACATGGTTCACAATCTCATCTACACCAAGACCATGCTTCACCTGCATTTAAAGAACAAATCTAGGTATTAAAGGAGAATATACCATGGGACATTCTCAGCAGAGAAGACGATACCATAATATATTATTCTACTCTTTCCCACTCCAACTCCCGCAGTAAGATCATACATATGTCGCTATTTGCTAGAATGTACCTTAGAAGAGACAGAGTCAACAACTAGCAAAGTTCAAGCACATTATGAAAATGTCTAGCAGTAAAGTTTTCTCAATATCTCAGGGAGCACATAACCCTCTGAACCACTAGGGAATCCCATGGTTCATATCAAAGCTTCTTTCTACTATGTGGTTTTTTCACAATCAGATGATAAAAGCACTTCATGACACAAGAAGTTCTTCTAAAGGTGACATGAAGAAAGTAATGAGATCAGACAGATCGAACAAACCTGAGCAAAAACAAAGGGTCCACCATCCCGCATACGAAGTGCATCACGCTCCATAACCGATAAATCAGCTCCAATAGCTGGTGCAAGGTCAGTCTTGTTTATTACCTGCAGCAAAGATGTAACTAAGTCAACAGCATGAAAACACTAAATGATGGTTTAAGACAGAGGACAACAGAAATCAACATACGAGGAGATCAGCCTGCGTAATTCCAGGACCCCCTTTTCGAGGTATTTTGTCCCCGCCTGATACATCTATTATGTATATTATGTAGTCAGCCAGTTCCCTGCTGAAGTTGGCAGCAAGATTGTCTGCAAAACATAGATCATACAAGCAAACAATTGTTCACACAAAGCTCAAAACTAATGCTTCTGATGAGTAGACTGGAGTCCATAACTTCTAAGAATAATAGGATAAGCATCTCAACACTTTCAGAACTGCACCCTAGCAAGACATTACCTCCTCCAGATTCACAAAGAAGCAAATCTGCTTTGAACAAGTTAGAAAGCTCCTCAAGGGGTCCTAGATTAATGCTGATATCTTCCCTGATAGCTGCATGCGGGCAGCCACCTGTTTCCACAGCACGAATTCTTTCCTCTGGAAGCGCTCCATGCTTTACCAAGAACTCCCCATCCTCTTTGGTGAAAATATCATTTGTCACCTACAAAGAACTCGTCTCAGAATATTCTTCCAATTTCTCTTCTTCATCTCTTTCGTACTTTCTTTTATCTCCTTTGTTGCAATTCAAGATATTATTTGTTCATAAACAATTACTCACACCAGAAATGACGGAGAAGCAATAGATCCAGCAACCATTCCTTTGAATTTGGAAAATGATTTGAGAAACCAATCTCCCAAAATGTTAACAACTAATATATTCTTTAAAGAACATGCTAAAAAGAAAATACACATATCTAAGGTACAGGCATCATACTTACAGCAGCTAGACTGTACTTGTCCCTTAATGATTTGCATAAGGCTAGCATTAACGCTGTTTTCCTGCAAACATTTAACAAGATCACCAATTTAATCGGAATATGCACAACTTTGTTAAAAAAAGGAAAAAGAAAAACATCAAATTTAGTTAAACTAAATCAACTATAAAATATTTGCTTAAATTGGTCAAACCAATAGCTTTAACAGATAGCACAAGCTTTTAAACTTCCCCCCTTTCAAAATTTGAGTCTATTTGGCCCAACTTTTAAATACTCAAAAGTGCTTTCTATAAGTTTAAAAGCTAAAATTGACTAGTTTAGCCCATTTCTAGAAGAGCTTTTATATAGTTATTGAAGCTAAAAAAGAGTTGCAAAATCAAAAGCTTCAAATTGGAGCTCTTCAAAAAAGGTTTTAGAGAAGCTATTTTTATATCATGTCAGAAATCATTTTTCCTCTTTTATCTCAAAAATACTATACATTTTTTTAAAGTCCAATATTACGCTCAAAATAATTAAAAACTCAAATTCTTAAATAGAAGAACAAACAATCAACTCTTTTATTCACATCATTTTTTCCCCAAAGCTTTCAGCTCTACAACTCAACCCGAAACCTCACAACTATGCCAAACAGAGCCCAAGTCTAGTAACATCTCTAACATAATTTAAACAATAGACTATACCCACACAATCAAATAATCGAACAATGGTATGTAAGATGCAATGCGTAATACGATATGAAAGTGGTTTATAGGTAAATGTTAAAAGTTAAAAGTCAAGTTAACCATTTGGAATCACTAAATTCTGAGTTCAATCATTTCCAATTACGAAAATTAAGTGGAAAGAAGAGATACCCAGTACCAACAGGGCCACCAATCCCAACGGTGAAAGCTCTTTCATTGAAATCTCTGTCAGTAAGAGGGGCCGCTCTTCTGCTGAAGTAGCCAGGTGAGTAGATGGGCTCGTGAGAGTGTGGCGCCAGTCCATCATGGCTATGGTACACCCTCCCATCTGGACCCACCCATGATTCTGTTCCTGAACCCCTGTTCCACATTTTAACAAGAATCATCAGGAAAATTAATAAAACAAAAAAAATAAATAAATCAAATATAATATAGGAGGTAAAAAGCTTATCACTCGTGAGTATGATGATGGTGATGATCATGGACATGGTCATGTGCATGGTGATCTTGAGAAGCCATTTTTGAGTCGAAAGTGTTGAGTTAGTGTGCAGCAAAATGGAAGGGAAGACGAGAGTGTGACTGTGGATTGTAGGGACTGTTGTCTAGAGCCCGTTTGGATAAGCTTATTTTTAAGTGCTTATGCTTATAACCAGGTTACCTACTTATAAGCGCGCAAATATGTGTTTGGATAATATAAGTTTATAAATTACTAAATTAATATATTTAGTAAATAAATATTTAATAAATAGTAATGATAGTTTAAATGATTAAAAAAATATGTTATTAATTAATGTAATAAAATTATTTGCTTTCTATTTTTAAAGATAAGTGTGTCTTTTTTATGAGTTTGACTAACAGCTTATAATTACTCAAAAAATAAGTTGCCTGCTACTTTTCTTTCATTTGCTTATAAGTTATAAAAATTACTTATAAACTAATTTATTAAACATAGATATAAGCATTTTTGGCTTATAAGTTTGTTTGTTGAGCTTATAAACTTAGCCAAACACCCTCTTAGCAATGTGCAATGTTGTAGATACTTGTGATGGTGAAAGACGAATATACCCCCAGCCAGTCTCGTTTGAAGGTCCCGAGATGCATTTGTTTGTTTATTATGATTGGTGTTTTGAGTTGTCACAAGGAAAACAATAATTGAGGGGCTTGCGATTAGAAAAAGAAAACCATATGCGTTATAATATGATTGACGTATGGTAATTATAACGATTCAAGCTCAAATTACAACATTAAAGTTAACCAACTGATTTTAGATGTTTAAATTCATGATATGATATGGAACTCGGATTACATGGCCGGCCTGAGGAGGCAAACTCGCGCCTTTTTTTCTTCTTTTGGCTGAAAAACATTGCTTTGTATATATGCTATTCAAATTCCAAATACAAATTTTGTATTCGGCTATACTTAATAAGTTTGAATTTCAAACACTTAAATTATCAATATTTAGGATCCCGAGACTCGACTAAACGAATTTCTTAATTTTATACTCGAATATATGGACACGATGTAGTAAAATTATTAAAATCTCTATATCCCTTTCAAATTGAGAATTAAATAAGTAATTATGTTTATCATATATGTAATCTAAGATAAGAATATAAAACCTCAAAATTATGCTACAAATAAATAGACCCTTAGAGAGAGTATAAGAAATTCATTTTACAATTTAACAATCTTTCAATATAACAATTTTTCATTTTTTAATTCAGACTGTTAAGGAGTTGTGTTTTTTTTTTAAGTGACAGATACTTTTGGATTTAGAGTATCATGTCCCTTGTCAAATCCCATTAACACGGATATTTACCCTACAATCAAAGAGCTCAAGCAACATGGAATTGTATGACCAGTAAACTCGTGGACATTAAATGTATACATATGCTATATAAAAACTACACGATTACAACAATTACAACCACGGTCCAGGCGAGAAAACATTAGAATTTCCTTAAATAATACATGTGTCTTATGATTCAACTATCTAGATTGAAGTCTATTCCAAGTACAGCAACAGAAAATAGCAATATTGAAACCAGAATCATGTGTAAAAGGGATTTGATATCTCGACACTATAGTTCTACCCACATGTTCTAATCCTTTCAACTGACTCCCAGGGCTTAAACTTAAAACAGCATCATCATTTTCTGAAGAAGCACCAAGGGCAACTCCATCAACTAGCCCTGCCAATCGCGATGCTAAGCCACCACAATGACACAGCACAAATCGTCCAAGATACAATAGTCTACGACTCATCACTGCAAAACCAATAACCTTGGCCAAGTGCTCACGAATCACAAGCTAACAAATGCGCAAACTAACCGAGTGGGACCACTTTGTCCTTTTCCGATTATTTAACCTAGTAAAGGCATCCAAAATCCATCTAAATTTCGAATCAGCACCATATGGAAACCCAGCAACCTCACCAAGGATGATTGACACATGAAATAGATCTTGCGTCAAGATCACTCCACAGACAGAGAACTAATCATCTTAATCAAATCCCACCAGTCATGCAAACAGTTATTAATTATATTCTTTTACAAGGTAATACAAAATCTCACAGCTCATCAACACCATCTTTACAAATTTAATAGCCCCTTGGGCGATTAAAAAAGTCTAATCTCAACCAACATCTCATACTAGAAATAAAATGCAAGAAAAGCACAAATCTTTACTTCACAACTTGATGTTTGCATTCGAATGGTGACCTCTGAATATAAAAATGACCATGCCACTAAATTGAGTGCAAACATCAAAAAGTGGAATAGGAATTGTTCAAATATAATATAACGATAACTTGCACCAGACCCCCTATAGTTTATCATAAGTGTATGTTACCCTTATAGTTTTTCACGAGACATATGTACTACACATTTGTGGACTACTGGGAGGTTTCGTGCCCATTTTTTGAGGCATATGGTCTACATTTTAAGACCATAGGAGGGTCCCGCACCTATTTTGGAACTACAGGATAACATGCACTTAAAATAAACCATAGGGGGTCTCAGTGCAATTTATTCACAATATATTTCATGGTAATTGCAGCAATTTCTTTAGAGCATTGCTTCTAGAGAAATAGGTGCCGAGTGCATTGCTTTTCCTAGCTGCTTCAGTCAACACCTGGTTATTATCCCGATCAGGAATCACTTGATCATGAACTGATGAAGAAGTGATTGTCTGATCATCTCCTGAAATCACTCCTTGCTTTTGCATGTACTCCCATTTGTCTTGGAAGAGGTAGAATACTGCCATGAAAGATACTTGAGCTGTGAAGAGAATGGCCCAAAGGCTTATACTCTTTGATGTTCTTTTCTGGTAGGCATTTAAGCCTGTGTACGTGTTGAAAATTCCCACCAATGGAATTGTTGTTCCCAGAAGCCAATGGAAGAAGTACCACACCCTTCTTCTTTTACTTCCCCTGAAACAAGCACCTAAGATAATGAAATCCAGAACTTAAAAAGCAATTTAACTATTCTGCTTATTTATAGTGCAATATCAACAACCTTTCCTAATGTAAAAAGAGAGAAGAAAAATGACTTGAAGTGTCTTGTACCCAGAATTTTGTTGAAACAGTTGCTCAATTTATTGCATTGTATTTTTCAAGTACAGTGATAAGTGTGTAAAGACCACTGCATCGGCACGCTGGTACAGTGTTTAAATTATGGCAAACCAAGTAAGGGGACCGTTGTCTAACCCATAACGACAGACATAAATCTCGAGGAAGATTTAGTTAATCTGAATGCGTAAAAATCAGATGAAGTACCTTTTAGGCCGGCGGAGTCCAAACAAAATCTGCACATAAATTGCAGCATAAAGCGCTAAGCCTATTCTTTGGTGAGTATTATCAAATGCATTCTCAAATCTTCTGATTGACAAGACTGCTCCAGCAGTGGCAAGTAGCACTGCTAGCAACTTTTCACCAAAAAAAGAAAGACACAAATTTAGTTACAAACAGAAGTAATATCAGGGATGAAAGAAAAGAATTTTGTAAAGCAACAGAGAATTTGATTTGGGCATAATTATTTTGTCCCATAAATATCATTTTCAAGTTTGGTAAATGTGGACAAACTAAAGTGAAAAGTGAAACGCAGTGATGATCCCACCTAACAGTGGGCTCTACTTTTATCCCAATTGAACTTTTAACTATATTGCTCCCGCCATTATCAGAGCTTGCTATGATTATGCAGGGGAAAGGGAAAAAAATAAAAATCGATAATGTGTTCAATGATAACACTCGAGACCCTAAAGAAACATTGACATGTGATTAAAGAAATGCATTGTATTCTTTTCCTTTTCTTCTGTTTCTAAATCTGTTCTCTAACTGATGTCAAAAACTTTACTAAATTTTGCAGAATGATAACGAAAAGGGAACTGAAGATTGTTACCTGGAAAATAGCATGGACATAAAAGAAGACTCTGAATCTTGCCCGGAATCGTTCTTCTGTCGTGGAAATTCTGATTATAAGCACGGCGAGAGGCATTAAGCAGCCTGTGGATGCCCATAAGAGAATGCCATGAACTGCAATGTCAAACGCCTTCTGAGAACTTACCTGGAAAAATAGAAAAGCCGATCCAAACTTTAGCTAGCAGACTTAAGAATTACACACATAAACACAAAAGAGAAGACACAAATTATTTACGTGTTGATGTTGATTCTTTCCATCGGATGAACATTTTGCAGAAGGCAAAAGAACAAGAAGAATGAAAGTTGTCGAGAAATTGAAAAAAAGCAGCTTATGAAGTATGTGCATTCTTCAATCCAGGCAGATTTCAGGTCAAGAAAACATCAATCTTGTGCCCAGTTTTTGAGGCTTCGATGCCTGATGTATGTGATCCAACCCTTCTCTGAGAATGTTTTTCTGGGGTCGAGTTGAAAGCAGCAACTCTTTCTCTGACAATACACAAGTCTTGGCATGCAATGATCTTCTTCTCTACCAAAAGAATTTCTGCTTCATGGCATTCTTTGCTTTTATAACATTCTCAAACAAAAGGTGGCCTACCGACCATTCCTTAATCCATATTGGTAATAATAGCCTCTTATATGGACTAGACCAAAAGTCACATGTATTAATCCCTCTCTGCGTTAGCTTTTCTTTTCTCTTTTTGCATAAAGAAGCCACTTTGTGATCATTTGGATAAAAGGGCTAGTTACTGCAATACTGTGTTATACGCCAACAGAATTGCCAGCACCGCCGTAAGTTTTTCGCTTTTCTTTTTATACCCACCCCAACTCAGCTCCCGTTCCTCATGAGATTTAAAACCAAATAATAGGAAGCAGTCTTCACTATTTATATTATTCCCGGAACCTAGCAATGCTGTAAGTTGATAAAATCTCGAATGGTTCATTTGGAATAAATGAATATGCCAAAAAATTCTTAGGAAAAGTCAGGCTGTAATTATTTCTTAGATTTTAATCTAATCAGTCAGATGACTTTACATTGATCCTATCTTTATGACTTTACATTGATCCTATCTTTCACCATGGTTATGCACAATTTCTACAATAACAAAGAGTTGGAGGAAGTTTCTTTCAACAATGTTGAGTAAAATGATGGAAAAATACATCGGGAAAAGGGTCATTCTATTGCTGGATTCAAAAGCTTGAAGTAATTAAGGGATTGAAAGAGGGAAAAGTGTACACCGAAAAGGAAAAGAAAAGTGGCATAGGAGAGGTGCATTTTTATTAATGACTCATGGACCATTATCATCTTATTAACGGGAAATCTTCGGTTAGACTTAACGGCTAACAATTGGTTTAACCGAATGTTTTCCATCCACATAAATGAATTTCCACATGTATGTAAATTCCTTTTCGCCTTCAAAAATTTGTCCTTAAGTATCAATAGTGAAAAGTTGCACAGTTGCAGCTAAACTATATTTTTGAAATGAGAAATGATGGAAACAGACTAATGAGTCAGTCTGAGGTCGTGCTCGCCGATAGTTAATGAGGTAATTTTTAGCATTTTGACTAGTCAAAATTTTATTTTTCTAAGTTATTGCTAGTCGATAAATTAGTGTTTCAAGTAAATTTTTAGGTAGTTATTAGCATTTATCAAAAGTGAAAAATTTTAGTAGCTTTTCATTTTTTTTTTTTCATATTTTGTTCAATCAACTAGTTACACAACTAGTAGCTAACAACTAAAATATAATAGCTATCAACTACTCAAATAATTATCAGTTATTCAATCAGCTATCAATTATCTTAATAGCTTAATTTTCCGATTAGACCTTAAAGTTTTGAGCTGTGAGTATGTGACTGATTACATTTTCTCGACCACGTCCCGACCATTGAGCCGGTTTTTCTTAGAGAATTATTGGCCTTGCTGGCCATAGTCAGCTCGTGAACTCTCTACGCACTCCTATTCAGCTTGTGGGAATCAGCACCATTGCATCAACCCTCTGAGACGTTCTCCAAGAGTTAAATCATCAGTGAATTACCGTGTTACACGAGCAACATTACAAAATTGAACTTTTTTAAATGCTTTTATTTTTCTTTTTCTTGTACAAAAAAAGTATGTTTGGCACAGTTTCGGAGACTTAATTGGCTTATTTTTAAAAGAGTTTTTAGGTAAAAATTGAAGTTGAAAAAAAATTTTAAAAAGCTGAAAAACTAGAAGTTTGATATTAGAGCTTTTCAGAAAAGGCTTTTGAAATATATCATGTCAAAAATTATTTTTTTTATCTTTTCTCATAAATGTTATTCTATATTTTTAAAGTCAAATATTAATCTCAAAACAACTGAGAGCTCAACTCTTAAAATACATAGCCAGATAATCAACTGCTTTTATTTAACAGCACATTTACCCAAAAAATTTACCGCTAAAAGTTCTACGGTTCAGCAGCTGAAATATCACAGTTAGTCCAAATAGAACCAAAATCCAATTGGCGAAATCTAACAACTTGACATCCAGCAGAGTCTGACCACAAATTAGTAAATCCTGAGCGGAAGGATTGGTCCCACAACCCTACCATCAGGTAAGTTAGGGCAATCCAAAGCAAGGAACAGGGATCAAATTCATTTCCTGAACCACGTCATGACTCCAATTATTACTATTGGAACAACCCTAAAAGACTTTTTAAATGCTCTCATTATTTCTATACATAGCACAGTCAGAGATGTATTCCGATGTATAAAAAGTAATACTTTGTCATTCTGCTCAATAGAAATTTCATTTGGGTGATAAGGGTTCGAAAGCCTTGACATACTACTGGGAGGGAACTTATATTTTATACCTGCAGGTACACAGTGTAAGATGTACCGCTGAATAAACAGTTGTGTGGTACTAAACAAATAGTTACTAGATAAACAGTTGTGAGGTACTAGACAAATAGTCACTAAACAAACAGACAGTTGTAGGGTACTGAACAAATAAATAAGTAGGTATAGAATATAATTTGCGCCACTGCAATTGCACTAAGGACTTGGGCTTTTTTCATTAAAAAATTATTTTTTCTTTTGAGAAAATATATTTTTTTGCAACATATAATTGGATTGACTTTTAAAAGAAAATTTAAAACTCTGGAAAATGTTAAAATTTAATTTTTCTTAAGAAGTTAAAATTTTCAAATATATTTTTTAAACATTATAAAAGAAAAAAGAATTAAAAAATCAATTTAAACGAATCTTAGGTCTTATCTTTGACTTGTCGCATGTAAATAAGGAGGTTCCAGTATGACAGTATGTGTTGGTAATAATCGTGTTCTGCATCTTTTGACACTCTATAAAGTCTAAACAAATTGCTGCATTTTTGGTCCACCGACTATCAAATAAACATTACACGTTCTTAGTTCATAGCTCATGATGATGATGTTTACAGGCGCACAAACACATCGATCTGTGCTTTGACTTCATGCAGCCAATGAATGAAATATTGAATTTAGTTGCATGAATCACGAATTCAAACTACTTAAAAGGATTTGGATCAATTCCATAAAGTCAAGAAAAGTGAAAATCAGAGGATGAAATGTGTTGTGGAGTTTTGAAAGTTCACTCTCACCGTAGTTGGAATTAGTTAAGAAATTGTTTCTTTTGTAATTTGCCTTTATAAGCTTCGTGTTTAATAATCAAATTTTGTATCCTGTTGACGAGGTTATAAGTCGTAAGATTTTCTATCTTGGTAGAAGTTTTAAAAGTTTTGACAATAAGTTCTTTCTCATTAAAATATTAAAATGACATTCACAAAAAAAAAAAAAAATTAAGTATTTTGTACGACTATACACAATAGTTGTTCGTGATGAAAAAGTTAGCTATTTAAACCTTAATCAAATGGTTTCATCTAAATAATGGAGAAATCACGGTCTCAATCTTCCTTTGGGGTGTATATTGCTTGGAAGAACCTCCGAAAGCCATTAGAGAGTTGTTGACAATCAACTAGTCGGCATTGTCTCCTTCTGAGGAAAAAAAAATAATGGGAAATGTCTTCATACAGGAAAAGTAGAACAGCGCTTAACTTTAACATGGATGCCACACTAGCTAGTTCTAGGCTCCTCTAAACATTTATTTTGAAGAGGTTAGATCTTGATTGAAAGCAATGGTTAGGAGGAAGAGCGCTTAAAGTATTACTGCAATCAAATAACTAACAATCATTACAAATATCACAAGGTAAGAATTAATCATACCAATTCAATTCAAGAATGTAGATTAGTCATATGAGATGGAAATAACAGACTTGTCCCCACTAGTTGGTGGCTAGTCACATTTTATATAACAATAGATATTAGTATCTTTACTTTTGCTCATGGTTGGAGAGAGAACCGAGGTTAAACATCTGCAAGAATGATTGTCATGTAACGCGGCAGCTGAAGAAGAAGACGGGTCTATATATGATATTATGTGGGAATTGGGATGAGCTACACCAGCCCAAGCAGATCTAATGATAAATTCCTAGTCAAAAAGAAATTACAGAAGTGAAAATCACCTAATATTCATTATAAATTCCCACAGTCTAAGTGAAGCATATCTCGTGAATTACTAGCTACAAACCTACAAGTTTGATTTACGAAAGCATCAATGTTTGTTAAGTTTGATTCACGGAAACACCAATATTTGGCCTACGATGTTTGTTTTACAATATTGCGTTAACACCTCCACATAAAATAAGTTGAGAATATGAACTTGGGTTGCTGTGACAGTCATGTCACACCCTCGAGCCCAGACTCCTCGCGAGCAAGCAAAACAAGTATCCTTGGCATAACAAATAATTACTTAAACCTTCAAATCAACTATTCCAAAATAATCTAAGTTATTAGTTAAACGCATATCACCTATTTATACACCACTCATAAACCAATTAAACTATCCCACAATCTAAAGTGAGACAATACACACAAATAGGAACACCAATGCTTGTTGAACAATATGAATGACCATGTAGGAGCTCGGAGAATTTTGCCACTCGGTAGTATCACTGCAGCACTACATGTTGGTCAGAAAGATAATCGCATTAATAGGGAGGAGAAACAAATGAGCCCAAAGGTAACCACACAAGAAAAGCCCACAAGAGGCAAGACACACAGCTTGGGGACCCACAAGTAACACAAAAAGGAGGCCCAACAATTGGCAGCAGAAATAGTGAATACAACGGCGAATCGGCAGGAGAGCAAAAACTTCTACCACTGTTAACCGCATTACGAAAAGACAAACACATTAACTCCGAACCAGTCAAGAAATCCACTCCACAAACAATAATGGTCACCAACAAAAACCAACTCAAAGATGTCGAATAATAGCCTGTTGAATATGCAGCTGAAGCAGCAAACGGAAGAAACCAAAAGAAGCCAACAGAGAGCTTAACCAGACAGACACTCCAATCCGTCTTTACGGATCACAAGGATCAAGGATAGGCTCAGGAAATTTCAACATCCAATGGTCTAAAGTCCCCGGAGGAGGAGAAGGCAGAAAAAGGCAAAACCCATCTGCATACAATCAGTGCATAAAGAAAGATAATGGGAACACCAGAAGCACATTCTCGGTTGGACGTTTAATATTATACCTAAACTTTAAATATGCCTTACAAAACTATTTGAAATCAACAACGAGAACACTAAATCAAGAGAAAAATTCATTTATGCCATCAGATATTGTAAATTAGAACTACAGAGCAATTTCAGTAGATATATATAATGACGCAGCTCAAGAAATAAATAGAAGCAAAACTTGAACAATTCACTAAAGAGAGATAATTGTCTGGTAATCTAAACTGTGAAATCCAATAGACAACCATCGATAAACAAAATTAAGTCGTTTAACTTGTACTTCAACCTAAACAAAAATGCAGAAATAAGCTCTTTTCTCCACTCCAAATGACCAAATAATTTAAACAAACAAGTTGGGCCTGGATGCCTTGTAAGTGGTCTTGAGCTTCCTGGATGGAGGCCTAACCTTCTTAAACACCAGAGGGAACTTGATCTTAGAGTTAAGGAACTGCTTGGTGCTCTCCCTCTTGCACAGCTTAGCGGGGATGGTGGCGGTCTTGATGATCTGGATGCAGTGATAACGGACCCTGTGACGTGAAGCCATCTCAGTGTACATCTGCTCAATAGCACCATTCAGTGTGGTATCACGGTACTCCTTGTACATGTTGTGATAACCAGTTCTGCTCTGGTAACGCAACCAGATGCCATAGTTCTTAATTGTAGTTGGATTCTTCTCAAAAATCTGTAGCCAGATCACATGCCATATCAGCAACAAAGCAGATTAAAACTTTGAGCTTGCTATTCTAATATTGTGGCTCAGAACATATAAAAATGAAGACATTGTCCAAATAAAGCAAAGAGCAGCATGACATAATTCGTTATTGTAGCTTGAGCCTACGATTCTATTATCTTTGCTCAAAGATATAAAATGAAGATGTATTTCCCAATGAAACAAAGGGCAGAAATGATATAGTTCTTGATTATAGTTTGCGCTTATGATTCTAACATCCTTACTCAAAAATATAAAATCATGACAAATTCACCAATTAAAGAAAGAGCACAAATGACAGGAAACATAGATAACAGATAATGAACCTTATGTCACGCAACTAAACGCTAAAACTAATAGTGGTTGCAAAGGCAACTAATCACTAAATTATTAATGTTTCCAATGGTGTTTCACAAGTATGGAAATAACATCATCATACCGCCCGAACCTTTTGAAAGCGTATTTACAACTACCAGTCAGGACAGATATTCAACATAGCTGAAGGTTTCTAGGAACCAATCAAGCTTCAAAATTAGCACTCTAACACAACAATAGAATGCCTATAATTCTTTCTAATCAGACTAATAGCATAAATAAAGAACACCACCATATTGAACAAAGTTCGGTTACCATGTCAGGTATACAAGATTAACAGCCAATTTGACTGTGCTTATTTGGATACTCATAAGCACCCAAAATAAAAAGCAATTCCCACCAGCTTTTAAAAGAGTTGTTACTATATAAGCACCCAAAATAAGCACTGCCAAACACTCTCTAAACCTCTACCACATGTAGATATTGAATTCAAACATTCCTTTCCGAAAGTACATTCAGTACACCTAAAAAAACATCTTTGTAATCGAAAAATTAAACCAATATCTAATTACTTGCAAACAAATAAAAAATCATTTTCTCCAGAACAAAACATTTCCGAAAGCAATTAACAGGAAAAAAAAAAAAAACATTAACTCATGTAAGCATTTCACTAAAACAAGTTAAAAGCACAATGAAGAATACACACACCTCGTTGATAGCTAGGACCTGGCCATTGCTCTTCTTCACCTTCTTCAGCTTCCTCAAAAAGTACCTATTACATAATCGAACAATTCAACATCCATCAAAAGTTCAAACAACATATACATATACAAATGAGATATATATTTCTAGAAGGGTAGATTCGTAAATTACCAGAACTTGGACTTGGCGCGGACCTCATTGGTAGCCCAAAGCTTCATGCGGTAAATCTTTGGGTGCTCATCGGTCTCTGTCGGCAAAGCCCTGCCGACCACCTGGTACTGATGAAACTGCACCACACACAATCAAAACCCTTCAAATTACATTGATCGGAAAATATATAGAAAATGTAAAAACAATACATATGTGCGTGTGTGTGTGTGTTTTTTTTTTTTTGTGTGTGTGTATAGACTAGGGAGCTTGCCTTGTAGACCACCATCTCCGATCTGTGTTATCTCCCTTGTTGCTGCTAGTGGTGTGTGCGAGAGGCGTGACTGAAAGACAAGGAAGCGTTTTGTGTTGGTTATATAAGAGGCAAGCAGAGCAAAGGAGGCCTTGAAGAAACCCTAGCTGCTAAAGCGTAGAAAATGACATTTTGGCCCACGTGGGTTTGCTAAATTCGAAAACTACCCACAAAGTTTTAGTGATTCTCAAATTTTGCTATGAAATGCTTTCTTTTTTTTTTTTTTTTAATCTGAATTTTTTTGGGTTAATGACAGTTTACTTAAACCTCCCCCATGGACATCAAGTCTATTAAGAATATCACTATATTGGTTATTACGCTATGAGTGTGTTCAGTTCACGAAATCTTTTAGGATTTTTGAAAATATAGACTTTGGAATGTGATATTCCTACATTGGATTTGCAAAATAGAAAAATATTTCCAAGAACATTAGGGGCTGTTTGGAATTAAAAACAGTTTTTTTTTGTTTTTGAAAACAAAAAAACATAAAAACTTGTTTGGAAGCGGTTGTTTTCTAAAATTATTTTTGAAAACTGTTCTAAAAAAAGTGTTTTGAAAAACAAAAAACAGGAAATACATTTTTGTTATTTTCATGTGTTTTTAACATGTTATTTTCAAAAGAGTAATTTTATTATTTAATTATTTTCCTTCCCCCCAACCTACATCAACCCTAGCCCACCCTTCACCCCACCTATCCCTACCCCCACCCACCCCCCATCCTTGCCCTCACTGCAACCCATGCCTATTCTAGTCTTTTTTAGAACACACATATCATACATACACACATATGTGTGTGTATATACATATGTAGATATATGTTTATTAGAGAAAAAATTAAATGTAAAGAAAAAAATCAGGGTGTAATGGTCTTTTTAATAGAACATAAAAAAAATAAATTTATGTTCTATCCAAACAAATTTTTTGTTGTTTTGTTTTTTAAAACAATTTTTAAAAAACTATTCTGTAAAACTATTTTACAAAACAGAAAAATAAGAACACTTCCAAACAGGCCCTTACATTCTCAGAATCTACTATTTTCACTATTTTTTTTATTTTTACTTTTACATAAGCTGTGGAATTCTAGTTTTCTTGAGCTATGGGAATTTTTATGGGAAAATAAAAAGACAATTTACTCTTTGTAAAATACCCCGTTTATAAAATACCCATTTCATAGATTTGCATACCAGTTTTTATTATATATGTTAGTTTTTGTTGAAGTTGTTGTTGTTATTATTATTATTATTCTTATTATTATAATATTTGCTCGATCGTGTAGCGGCTGGGCGCCATTCAAGTTATTTTCTCTTTTTTTTCTTTTGTTTTTTTGATCAAAATAAACAGGCATTTAATTCCTTTTTTTTGGCAAAATGGCACTATTCAAGATTAATGCAGGCATTCAATTTTTTTTCTTTTTATTGTAAAATGGGCACCATTCAGGATTAATACACGCGTTCAAGTTTTATTTTCCACACCATTTAAAATTAGTAACGCCATCTGCGTTTTGTTATTTATGTTGGTAAAATTAAAATCTTTGATATATTTTGTGTGATATTTTTAATTTTTTTGATTTAAAGATATTTTTGAAAAATAACTTAAAATTTCTGGGAATGTTGGGTTTAAATCAAACATCACAATATAACATCCTTAGAAATCAACTAAAATTTTTCTAAGAATATTGTTGATCCACCAAACAATTTTCACCACATTCCTGAAAATAAAAAATCACTCCATGAACCAAACGCCCCCTATGTTTGACCCCTGAAAAAGATAAATCAAGATTTGTAAGTTTGGACTTCCTTCTCAGAAATGTAAATAAAGGGATTAATTGAACCCTTCCCTTGTTCGGATCCACTTTTGGATGAATGATTTCGTAATTGCCAAAACTGAAGGAAAAAGATTAATAAGAAAAGTAAGTTGGACAAATACACTTGATAATCCACTATCCCTTATTTACATATATATGACACTTATTAATCTTGTTTTTATTTTAGTCATTTAATAACTTTTGACGAACAATATTAGATTTTTGTTAATAGAAATTATCAATTACTAAATTATCCTTATGGCTATTTGTAACGACAAATTTACATTTGAAAAGAAAATTCACAAAAACGCAACCTTTCCCTTCCCCTACCTTGAAATCAACCTTACTATCAGCTAATAAAATGCTTAACAACCAGAGCTTAATGAATGGCTTGGAATGCAAGTGTACTTTTGTCTAGAAAATATAATAATAAATTGTCTGTTAATTTTTTTTAATAAGAGACTAACGAAACGTTATTTAGTGACTAAAAATGAAAGTAAGAGTTATTAAGTATTGCTACATATAAATATTAGGGTATCAATTTAGTGGATTAACCCTAAAAATTCTTCATTGTCCTTGGTATTTTAATATAAATATATTCTTAACATAACAATGAATACAAAAAAGGTAGTTCAGTAAATTTCCATTTAAAAATATCATTTCTTTTTCCAACCCAAAACAAAAAATTCCAAAATAATTTATTTTTCCTTTTCATTTTTTTGCAATGGCTTGAGGAGACCCATTTCCTTGGCTTTTACTTCTCTTAAGATTTTCCTTTTTTTTTTTTCTTATATCCTATTTTTCTTTACTTTCCCTTGCAAATCATGCATACGACATACAACATTTTCACATTTACAGACAAGTGAAAAAGAAACATGAAAGAGTTGCTAATCAAATATCCTCACTTTTTTTGACCAATATCCTCCTTAAATATACCATAAAACATACATACTTAACATGGATTATTTGGCTCATCATCACCTGTTTTTATACAGTAATGTGAGCTCGGTGCTAACTGCTAAATGCAAGTATGGGGCATGACCAGAAAGAGAAGAGTGAAAAAAGCCATGAAGAACTTAGATATACATTGAAGTTCATAGGACAGTTTCGAATTTCGCAATAAATAAAGAGGACAAAATAAGTTCGAAACTCCATCCTTCCATTATGAAAATTTTTCAGTCCTTAATTGACTAGAAACATGTATTAGAACACTAGCCACATCACAGTTATGCTTGTAACGGAAGCTACCTGTGCAGTTTCTAATTTCAGAAAAAAAACCTATCTTTTGTCACGGGGCAATTTACAATTTTTGAGTGGGGGATTTTACAACCTAAAATGACTCGCCCAATTCACATCTTAATTTTGACGCCAGAAAAAAAAAATAAAAAGGGAAAAAAATTATCTCAGTTTCTGCTAGGGAGTATATGCAATGTTTCAAGCGAGGTAAAAAGGTGAACCTAAAGGACAATAATTCACTTTTTCTTGTTTCTTTACAAACATAGAGTTAAGTGCCAAAATAAACATGAGAGTTTGAAACAGAGAGAAAAATTAGAATAAACAGAGACACCATTCAATCAACATTTGCTTTACAGAACAGAGACTAGTTTCCACCCACATCCCTGCCTCTTCTGCAGTTCCCTTTCCTAACCAGTCTCTAGCAGAAAATTCAGCTGGGTATGCACATGGTAAGCTTTTCAGCACAAACTGATTCTCACCAGGAATGGGTAGCCCTCGTGACGCCTAACATAACAGCAATCAATGCAAGAATGGCCTGCATTACATTTGGTAGGTCAGAAAGACAGAGTCAGCAACCACATGGAAGCATAATTTCGAGATAATAGCATAAACAAAAGGAGACACCTTAAAAATAAGGAAACCAGCACATATTAAATCAAAATTGCTAGTAAAGGCATGTATTCTTTTCATTATCTTTGTATTATCTGCTTACCTTTTTTTCTAATTCACTAGAAGAATGTGATGATCTGATTAAGCAACTTACTCTATTACACAGTGTTAACGTCTAGTAACAGACTCAATTCTTACTCTCAACCTGCATTGCTTTCCCTAATCCACAATTCTCACATTTACTATTTCAACAGAACCAAGTGAACCACAAACCCATTTTACGATCAGAAATGACTTGATCTTTAACACCACATAAATTGATATTATACAACAAATAGAGAGGAAATTGCCTATACAAATGTCATATAGCCTTCAAAGTGGAAGACAGTAGGAAGGAACCCTTGCCTAAAAGTTAATGCCTTCCATCAACTTTCCGTACATCACATTATAAAAATCGAGAAAGCTAACTCAGTAAAGATATTTTCTCTAGTATAAAAAGGAACAAGGGAAGATCAATCGTTCTGCACCATTAGCTCTACATTCAGAATCTTACTGCTAATAAAGACCATGCTGAGCCAGACTAGATCTCTCAACTCATTTCTTTCCTCGGCATCAAGACAGATTGGAAGATTCAATAAGTTGAACTAGAAGGCAAACAACAACTATCTCTAAAACCCTAACCCTTCCCCTTCCCAACTTTCCTCTCTTCCCAATTAAAGTCCCTTTCCTTATCAATTTCTGACCATCTCTGGTGAGGCCTTGTGCTATCTGAAATGATTAGCAAAGACGAACAAGAGCTTCCATTTCTACTTTCCTTTTTCCAAACACCCCTAACAGGCTAACAGGAACTCCTATTAACACTCAACTTCTTAACAAGCCTTGTTGCAGTAATTCAGAAAGTTGAAGGGCATCATACACTGACAAGCCCAACTATTATGTAAGAATACAGATACCTATCTTAGCATCACACTGCCATTTAAATGTAATGTCTTGGTTAACACAACTTTTCTAACCAATCAGATTCCTATCATATTAGCAGACATGACTAAAAAAACACTGTTTCTGGAAAACAAATGAGAGCAGCAAAGAAGGAAACAAGACACAACATCCGGAACTAAGATGAATACCCCATACCAGGAAGCTGATATGGAAAAATGCAGGATTATGGAGATTTAATCGAATAGAGCTTGCAACATTAAAATACTACCATTCTCTGCTATCCAAGAAGCAACCGGAAAAGGATGAAGAGACTTACAGCTAATGTGCAAGCAATTAGTCCTGGTTTCTCTCTATAATCTAGCCGAACACATAGCAACATAAAAGCTCCAATATACCAGGGAATAGCACCAAGGAAAAAACCAATTATAAACCTGGCAAAGAAAGTGAGATCCAAGGTAAGCAAGACAATCAAATTAACGTAAAGACTACTACAGGCGTAACTAATCACGAAGGTTACCACGGTAATCGTGTTAATAAATTATGGTGACAGTGATTAGCTAACATATCTATGATATACAAATTTGACAATTTGCTTGCCTATTTTAATTTATCAACGTGGCTTCAACCAATTCTCCAATTGTTTATCACCCATAAAATCCTGGTCATAAGAGTCTAATATAGGATAGAAAATAAAGCAGCACATGACATCTGCAATCTGCAAGAATTTTTCAGCAACCTAACATCAATATGAGCTTAAGCATTTTGGATCGACAGTTCAGGCTCAATGCATTAACGAAATGGATTGAATCTATAACAGAAACATCCATTAGATTAACAAGTAGATAGATTAACAAGTAGATATAGATTAACAAGTAGATAATAGGACAACTTAAAAAAAAAAAAAGGCAACGATGAGAACTTACAAAAACCAACCAATCCCCATACCACAGCAAGGCAGCCGATCATGTCTGTGAGGTCTAATTTCCACAACAGCATAACCTAAACAAAAGTAATAAAGAGTATCCCCATTAATTAGAAAACAAGCAAAATGATAATTCAAACAAAAAAAGTTATCAATTATCAACTGAAAAAAAGGAAACAAAATAAAATAAAATTCCTACAATTAAATATCTTTTTTCTGAATTTCTGATTGAAATTGTGCGTATATATACATAGATCAATATATATGTGTCTGTCTCTACCTGTGGCAGCTTGGTAGCCGTGAGAATAATAGTGAGGGGCAGGGCCGACAACGCCGGCGGGGGGAGCAGGTTGGGGAAAACCGACGACCGGTTGAGACGGTGGAGGAGGAACCGGTTGATAATTGGCGACTCCTTGAAAGGTTCCATAGTAAGGTGGCACGGGGTTACCGGTTGCCGCCACGCCTCTGCTCTTTTCGCCCTCTTCTGTACCCATCGTCAATTAGGGTTTTCTTGGAATTTATGGGATCAGAAACGACGTCGTCTTGCGTTTACCGACGGAGAGTGTTTTCTGATGGGAGATTCTGGATTGGGGAAAATTGTGTTTTGATTGTGTTATGGGGGGTGATCACGATGTGTGGTGTGGTGTTTTCTTCGGGATTTTTTTTCCTTCTTTGGTTTTGGCTTAGCTGGTAAGTTGTTGACCAACACGTGGACTCCTGAAAATGGATCTTTCCTCGAAACGTCCCAAAATTTCGTGCCAAGTCCTTCCTATTTTCTGCAATTGCAAAGATATCCCAAGTCCATCAATTTTGCGGTTTTATCCTTTCATGAATCAAAACACTGACTAATTGGTTTTCACATAAAATTAACTAATTGGATTTTAACCATATAAAATAACCAAGGTAACTCTATTTTGGATTAATTTAATCACTTTAACTAACCTGTGTTCGCCCTTACCTTCATATTATTTACCCCATTTATCTTCTTTTTCTCGTCTTCGTCCCGCCATGAAGTCTATCCCCTTCAATTGGAAAGCATTTACTAAGTGATATTTTTCGGTGTATAGTCAATGAATGCATAACATCTGTAGTTGCGCTGGTGCTTTTAGTGTTATGTGAAAGACTAGTGTTAGGGTTTAAGTTGCCATAAGATTAGGATTTGATAGGTACAGGCTTGGACCCCATTCGAGTTATCTTGGATGGTGATTTGGTGAGTTTGTTTTATAAGGGCTCAAGTTGTGATGTCATTTATGTTTTTGTGGAGATGCAACTTATTAAAGATTTTTTATTATTATTTACTATAAGAGAATAGAAGTATAGAGAATATAGAATGACCTAGATAAGAAATGTGAAATGGTGTGCTCAAAATAGTGATATACGCAGATAATTTAATTGGTAGGCCACAAGTATAGTAGAATCTGGTCGCGGAATTTAGGTATTTGTTATGTACAATTGAGAATATGTTTAGGTGTTTGAGATGTGTCTTACAACCATTCTAATATAGTTTTGTGGTCTAAAATGTGAGTCTGTAATGGTACTAAAAGTGGGTTCTTTGATATAGTATGGTACTAATATAGGTCAAAGGTGATGAGTGGACTTGGATCCTCTCATATTATCATACCAAATGAAAGAAAATCAAAGTTGGTAGTAAATTGATCATACAGTCCTGATGAATCAGTACAATTCACTATTAAATATATCTCATATGTTATTTGTGAGAAGAGGTTCAAATCATAGTGAAGGTGCAAAAGGATTGGAGCAAAGAAAGAAAGAAAGCAAAAGAAACTAAGAAAAATAGAAAAAAATTGATGGACCATGTAACCAACTTGAGGATGGAGACTTAATATGGAGGGCTACACCAAAGGTAAGCCATGACTAATTGGTGATGGTAAGATCTTCCCGAATAACAAAGGCAATTTGATGAAGGGCTTTGTTATCAATTGTATGGTTGATTGAGTATAGTAATGGTTGAATATTAACCTTCTCACTATAGATACATATTCTTTTATTGTATTTAACTTGGTGTTTGAACCAATACCTTATTATAATCTTTTTCGTCATACAATCTTAATTAGTAAATTTGTCTATCGAATGAGTCATATTTATCACGAAACTAATGCTTGTATGAAAAACATTAGTCAATGCCTCAGTGATCAATGAAGTCCAGGGTCCATTCTGTGAGTTTTTTGGAGATAATAAAAGAAGGGTTACTTATAATAAAAATATTTTAGTATGGCTAACCTCAACCTTCTTTTCAACGTAAAAATAAATAAATAAATAAAGTTTTGAGGGAGCAGGTTTTAACTTTAATCTGTTGATGCAAAATATAAAAACCGACAGATGTCATTAGACAAACAAAACCGATTAAAGCTTGTTAAACAGTGACAAATATCAAGGACTTTCACGATAATTTACACTACAAATTTATCATAGGATAATACAAAACATCTTAACTCGCAAAAAAAAATAAAAATAAAAATAAAAATAGAAATAAAAAATACAAAACGTTTTCATACGAGGCCTCCAACAACACCATATCTGAAAATTTGACCCCCCAAAATCCCTTCGACCAAAACGTAGAAAAAGAACCCCAATACACTGGATTCGTAACGAGAATCAGGAGAAAAACGCACAAAAATCTTGAAGATATCAAGAACAACAGGGGGTAACACTATTCATTACTCATAATCGCCTATACATTCATATATATATATATATATATATATACACACACACACACACACACGAAGAGAGAGAGAGAGAGAGAGAGAGAGAGAGAGAGAGAGAATCATAGATGGGAGAAGAAGGAGGAGAGGGGAAGGAGAAGAAGAGAGTGGTGGTGGAATCGCTAGGATGGCTAACGGAATCGTCCATAATGCCCAAGAAGCACCGGGCCATCGAGGGAGTTGGGGCTTCTTCGATCCTGGAGCTCAAGGCCCAGCTTTACAAGTCCCAAGAAGAGTCCAAACGCCTCCCCAAAGAATCCGGCCACGCCGACCACCTCGAGGTCCACCGTGCCAAGTCCAAGATCTCCGCCCATGATCCTTTCTCCTCCAAGAATTCCGGCGTCGATGCCCGCGCCGCCAAGTAAATCCAATTCCTCGATTTCATTAATTTTATATGTGTGTGTGTGTCATTGTGTTTGTTTCTTGGATGATATGTGCGTAATATGTGATGTCCAATTTTGCATTAGTAGAAGAACTAATGCTTAATTTTATGGTTTTAGAATGGGAAAAATTGGAAATGATTAGGAAGAAAGCAGAAATTGTTAGGTTTAGGGTTTTTGATGAATATTTGGCCCCACATTTATGTGTAAACGCATGCTCTTGATGGATTTCTTCTATGTTTGGCGCTAAGTTTTGTTCTTCTTTGGGTTTGGGCGAATTCATGTGTCTGGGATTTACTGGAAATTAGGGTGTTTCATTTTAGAATTGTAAAGAATTTGGATGTGGTCGGACGCTGAGGATTGAATTCAAATGTTTATGTTTTTATTATGATTTACTGCTCTAACATCAGTGTTTCTACTATGAGATACATATATATTCTTTCTAATTTAGGGACAAGCTTGAGCTAAAAGCTGTTAAAGATGGCTCAGCAAGCTATGAGGCACTTGAGAGGAAGGCCAAGCTATATGAGAAGCTTGTGAGTGGAGAACTTTCTGATGAGGAAGATAAAGAGAAGTACTGCGTTGATTTTTTCCGGAAGGGGATTGAGCTGGAAGAATCAGGGCAATCCCAAGGGCGTGAAACCTCTAACATAGAATCACATGATGGAGACGGTGAGGAGGATGCTTCTTTGCTGCCTAATGCAAAAGCTTCAGTGCTTGGACAGACATCTGAGTCTATGGATAGGAACGAGCACAAGCGATTTATAATGTAAGTTCCTTTAGTTCCCATGATTTTTGGTTGCCTTCATGTCAAAAAAACTTTGCTGACTTGTTAACTAGGATTAACTGATTCAGTAAACTGGAGAGAGATATTGTCCGTTGGTTCATTGTGAACTTGACTACTTGGGGGTTTTTCTAGCCATGTACACTTACTACATCACTAAAGGGGACTTTCTTGTGAAGGGAGTAATAATAAACTTGTCCGTCTGCTGCCTTGGGCCTTTATAAACAATCAACTGCTGGAGGCAGTTTCTTAGTTATTCAGTTGAGAATTTTGAGATATATATAGATGTCCGAGGTGAATAGGGACAATAATGTAGCAAGTGTTATTGTTGGTGATCATGCAACTGTTGATATTCTCTTCGTGCTGAATAAAGTGTACTCGCAATGTGATCAGTGGTTGCCATCGTCTAAGCCATCTTGAGAAATTAATTAGTTTAAACTTTAAAGCATCAGTGTTGCTGACTTAGGTCAATTGATTAGTAACACACTATTTCATGTGAGGTACTTGATCTGAATCTTGAATGGCCCATATTATGCAACTGCAATCTTCTTTTCCTGTGACTGAACTTTTGTTCTCTCTTATTACTTTACCCAACTATCGTGGAAACAAGCCCTAGAAAGGCATTAGATTGACTGGACCTTGGTGGTGCTGAATGAGAAAGTTCTTGCATCAGTAATAAAGAACTATAATGATTTCCAGAAGTCTCAACTGAGGAAGAGATGCATGTATCAGTACAGTGCTATACATAAAATCAAATTCAAAAACTGGAAAACAAATCTGGTATATGTTATGTATTATGGTATAGAAATGAATATAATATCCACTGTGATATGTCATCTACTTAGATAAAGACTTGAAAACTCTATCATCTATATGTTGTATTCACATGAGTAATTCGTAGCAAGGTGGAGTAAAGAGCGTATCTGATTTGTTCTTGCGCTGTTGAGTTCTGATGGGAGAAACTGAACAATTTCTTGCGAATGTTAAAAAGGAAAGATATCATATTATGTAAAGGAGGTGACTTTGTTCTTATTTTGCAATTTTAAATTATTCTTATATCCTTTTGCATCATGTGAGAGTTTCTTTCTAGTATACAGCTTTACCTGTTTTCCTTCTTTTGGCAAGTAACTGTGTTTTGTGTACTATAGTTTTGGCGTTCATGTGACAAATTTATCTCACTGTTATAAAATGCCTTTTCTCAGGGAAGTTCATGAAGAAGCAAGTCAAGCAAGGGAAAAAGTTTCTGAGCTGAAACTGCGTAGGCAAGAGCAGGCTGCAGCTCGTCGGGAGAAACTGAAGCAGGCCTATCTGCGGAAGCAGCTTGAGAAATTAAAAGCTTCATCTAAAGCAGAGCAGACATGAGCAGAAAATCTTTTAGGTCATCCATCTTGTAAGAAAGATAAGAGTTTTATGCCCTTAACCCTCTGGAAGATATTCAATGGCAGCAACACAATTGGGTGATTGCCTCTTCCATTCATAGTTTATTCCTCTCGTTGTGTTTTATCTGTTTCTACTTGTGTAGAAGCCAATGGGTACAGCTTTCACTCAACATCGTGTACAAAATTTTCTGGGTATCTGATGTTAACCAGGTGCCTAACAATCACATATTACACCAGTGACTGAAACGCAAAACAAAATCATGTAATAGAGAAGAACTGTTGTCATGTGAGCTCATTTGCGTCTGCAGGTAATTGGAGCACTTGTGTAAAAGATCATTCACTTAGAAGAGAACGGGGTGTCCCAGTCATGAAAGCCGATGACAGATTTATGAGCAGTAACAGTCTGGCAGATGTAATCTTTTATTCTTGAAGCTCTCCTTATGTTTCTTACAGCAATAATAGCTGTTTAGAGTCTCATGTTTGGAATTTCTGAAGAGCATCCAGACATGCATGGAGTACGGGGTGTGGGTACAAAGCTGGAGAGACCAGCCGTCCCTGAAAGCAGCAACCCTCGTGTGTAGTTTGTTACTTTCAACTTTTGCAGCCCGCATGTTTATTTTGTTAGTTCGTCTCTCGTTTTTTCTTTAATGTAGTTCTTGATGAGATAATAGGTGTCCTTAATCTTAGTTTTTGAAGAGACGGGGGGCTTCTAGCAATCATTTTATTTTAACCTTTCACTTGTGGCTGCCTCGTACGTGACAATCCTCATTCCTCAAGAATGTGTTGGGGCTTGTTGGAAAAAAATATTCTAGAAACGACTCCACTGGGGATCGAACCCAGAATCTCTGGTTCCGTAGACCAGCGCCTTATCCATTGGGCCATGGAGTCTCTTTGTTTCTGGGATGGTTAAAAATTTCCTATACATTTCCCCACAATTAAGATGGAAAAACTCAAATCTCCTCATCATAATTATTGATTCACAAGGTTTATAGTCTACAATGCATGTGACTAGGTATTTTTTTTTTTTAAACCTTTTACCCCTAACCTAACCCCTGTTTTTCATATATTTTGAACAAAAACTTCACTATTAAAAAAAATAATTCCAACTACTTTAACTACCTCCTAACTACGTGTTACCATGTATCGTTATTTGAACCGATTATAATCCTCATCATCCATTTATTACTCTCTATGTATATGCATAATTGAGATACTAAATGCCTATCTCACTTCTTTTGGTACGGCAATTCCTAATTAATATAAACAAAGGTGCAACAACAAAGAATAATTATAAACTGATATCTAAAATTTTTCATTTTAGTTAGAACTAAAAATGGAGAATTCCACAAATAGTTTCCATTGTTTACAAAACGTGTTAATTTAGACCCATTGTTTCAAAAGTGATCCACTTGGCCTTCAATGTTTACAAAAGAAGCCAATTTGATCCCTATTATTTCAAAAATAACCCATTGGATTCTTTTCATCCCATGAATTGGTTATATGATCAGCATATGACCATTTTGAAGGCTAAAATGGGATCACATTACCATTTCTAAGACAAAAATAGGGATCAATTAGGTCATATTTCGTTAATATTGAGGACCAAATAAGTCATTTTTAGAATAATTGGGACCAAAATTACACTTTTTTAATCACTTAAGAACCAAATAAATCACTTTTGAAACAATGAGGACCAAATTGACACTTTTTGTAAATAATTTAGACTATTTCTAGGATTTGCTCTAATTAAAAACGCAACTAGGTAGAAAGTAAAATGAGTGAGATGGACACATTAATTTGTTTGGTAAATGATCTTAAGTTTTTCTGGTAAATGATCTTAAGTTATCACTCTTATTAATTATGATAACAATTCCCTTAATTACTACTTCAATGCCATAAGTTACTGTACCACAGAAATACCTTAACTATAGAACAAAGAACACACAAATCTAATTTTTAAGTGTAAAATGAAATAAAAAGTTCAATTATCAGAAAAAAGAAAAAAAGATTGAATTTTGGAAAAAGCGTTTTAGAGAAACAAATGCTACCTCCTAAAAACTTGAAAACAATCTAGAAGTCCTCTGCATGTTACATTTTCTATTTTCTTTTTTTTTTTTCCGGTCGAGCCATGTTACATTCATATACACAAATCTTAACTTCGAGACTTAACCAAAAAAGAAAAAAAGAAAAAAGAAAAAGAACTTTGAGACAAAACCTGTTGCATATATATAATACGAAAAGAACAGTAATTCCAAATGGCAAACATGCAACAAAATAGTCAACAGCTGGAGGACAACACGTTACACCACCATGCTACTAGCAGCAGCACCACCACCACCAGCAGCGGCGGCATGTTCACCATCCACATTTTCTTCCTCCACCGGCTTGTCCACTTCCACCACCGCCGCCGCCGCCGCCGCCGCCGTCTCGTTCCCTTCTGCCGCCGCCTCAACCTCCTTCTCCCTCACACTAAACGACAACGACTCCCGCCGGATCAAGAAACTTCCGGTGGGTGGGACCCACAGGTTGAGGAACCCGTGGGGCCTACCCGACGGCCTCCAAACCTGCACCGTCAAGCACTGGATGGGATTATCCATCGGCTCAGAAGCATCTCCACCCTTCAACACATCACAGAGCAAAACCCTAGCACTCCCCACTGGCTTCTCTCTAACATGGCCATGAGCGTATATGTCGACGTTCAACGCCGCCATGACGTCATTTTCCGGCAACCCTGAATGGAATTTGACTTTGACTACCTCACTCCACGTGGGGTTTGTCCCACCGTGCTCGTCGACACGTGTCCTGGCCACGTGGACGCCTGTCTCCACGTACACGACGGCGTAGGTTCTCATCTTGGTGACGTGCTTGACGTTCTTTAGACCATCAGCTGAGTGTATCAGCACCTCTATCTCTCTAAGCTGATTAGGCCGCTGCTCTCTTCGCTTCATATCTCCGGGCAACTACAATGAGAAATATTGTGTTTAGCTTGTGAGGTTAACAATGCGTGGATTTTTAACGCATACGAGGATTGAATTAAATGAATGTACTGACACTTGTGAGAACAGAGTAAATATATAGGAGCATGCAAATAAATGCTATCTGCATAAAGACTTAACAAATAACAGATAATTAGGACTCGTTTGAATTGATTTTTTTAGAAGTGTTTTTTAATAATTTTAGAAATAGTGCTTGAAAATTTTGGCTTTTAAAAAAAATTATATTTGAGTTTTTTTAGAGTTTTATTTTTTTTTTGGTAATTTGTCTCAAATAATTATTACAAAATAAATAAATCTTTTTTCAAAAAAGACGTTTTTTTTTTTCTTGAAAATAAGACTTTACATGTACTGTAAATGCAGGGGTGTTGGGTGGCGTGGGGGGTGGAGGGGTCGGGCGCTTGAGGTGGGGAAACGAGAAAATGCAGAATTATCTCGAAAATGGGAGCTGAAGGAAATTTGCTAAAACATGATTTTTCTTTTTTGCTCTTATATTAGGCATGGTGCTTTCGAAGAATTATACATTGAGTTTTTTTAAAATAAATCATTGAAAATTTTATGCTAGTGATTTTATGATCTCTTCGTGTAAGAGCAGTCTTACATTCTTCCGCCCCTCGAATGTAAATTCATTTGAAAAAGTAGCTCGAGAAAAAATTAATATTGAAATGATGGATTGAGAAAAAAATGAGTTATACATGCAAGATTAAATTAAGATCCTACTTCAATTTTTTTTTTTTGGGTCAAAAACTTTTATTTCATTAAAAGAGGAAATAAATTATAACCATTATCTCACTCCTTGAGGAGGGTTATCTTTACACGTTGGAATCTTATGTTATAACTAGTAATTTTAAATTAAAATTTGTGAGTTGTACGGATCAATTTTTTCAATAATTAATTTTTTACTTATAACTCTAAATTTGAAAAAAGAGTTTAATTTTAATTTTTAAAATTTCAAATTTTATAGTACTTTTTATTTCTTTCATTTAAATTCTAAATTTTATTCCAAAAAATTATTAAAATGTAAAAATGCAATTTTGATCATAGTTTTATAGTTCTAGATTCATTTTTCTTTTAAAATCTTAATTTTGGTCCAATTTTTTTTTTTATAATTGTAATTGAAATAAATTCAAATTGAAAATTATTTTTTGGGTCTTAAGTTCGCGTCACTAATGTCGGAGTAAACCAAAATCAACTATCAATTCATTCTAAAACAAAAGAAAGGGCCAAAGTATTTTGATCTTATATATGATAGTGTAGATATAGATATAAAAAAATTTTTATTTTACTTTCTAAAACTTAAAAATAATAATTTTTTTTTCACTTGAACATCACAATTGGGCAAGAATAAACCAATAATTTGTACTCTCTTTCTTTTATTTATGTGCATCCTCACAGCTTTGAGGTTTAGGGTATTTTTGGAAAATTAGTGGCTTATTCAACGTAATTAGTAGATTAGATAGCAGATAATTATTTGATTAACGAATAGCTGTTTGGGCAGCTGATATCTATTGTGTTTTAGCGGTTAGAGGATATCTGTTTATTAGCAAATTATTTTAGATGTGTTCAATAAAACTAGTTACTAGGTTCTACTGAACACAAAATAAATAAAAAAAGACATTGGTATCACATTATTATTGTTATTGTTGTTGTTGTTGTTGTTGTTGTTATTATTATCATTATTATTATTATTATTGAGATAATTAATTTTATAATTATATATATGTTTTAAATAATATTTTATTAGTAAAGCATAATAAAATTACTTTTGATAAATTATTTTATTAATATTATAAAGAAATATTTTTATTATATTTTTAGTTAATTGAAAATTTATATTTTCAAAGAAAAATAATAAATGGACGAATAAAACCTATTCTTTTTTAATATACTTTTGATGTGGCTAGAATTTGGAATGACCTTTTCTGTTATTTTATATTTATATTTGTGAAAAAAAAATACAAAAATGTATAGAGAGTCTAGACAGTGGCTAGAATTGCCGAAAAGATATTAGAGAGAGCCTAGTATTGCCAAAAAAATGAAACATTAAACCTTACCTTGAAACGCTAATATTAACGTTTCACAAACACTACTTTAAATATTATTTTGAATTAAAACACTACTTAAAACACTGTCTTATCGAACAAGCAAAATGGAAGTAGTTTTTTGACCAAGTTGAACATGGTTGGAGCCATCACCAGCAGTAGCTCGAGAAAAGAGAAATATCTATAAAGATTGCATTGTAAATTCTTGATCTGTGGTAAATATAATAGAAGAGCTTATTTTTAAGCATGATAACTTGGTGACTAGGACTAGAAGCTAGACTAATAAGATACCTTAGTGAGCAAGACTAGAATGTAGATTAATAAGATAACTTGGAGAGTAAGACTAAAAGCTAGAATAATAAGGAAACCAATTGGATTAATTATCTAATCTAAAACATTGCCTAATATAGTACCATAAAATAAGGAAATATATTTGATCCAATGAAGAACCAAATAATATCTTTTAATAGAATTTTCGGTTGAAGCTGCCTGTAAAACAAGGAAATCTAGGCACTTATGTGGTACCGGCCAACCTCCGATGCCTAAGTCAGAGTCTTTCTTTTATTGCTAAATTCCATAAATAAAGTGAGTAGAAATGAGTTAGTTATCTCATGTGGTATGACTGGGTCCTATTTATAGTTTAGGAATAGCTGGACATATGTGACTCACTTTCTGTTTGTACAAACTAATTATCGGGAGATGTAGCCTAATCAGGTGATTACACAGGTGGTCGGTCAATACTGCTTTATTAGCAATACTCGATAAGAACTCAGGCACAACCTTAGTTTGGGTCGTCCCTGCGCTCCATTTTCTCTTATGAGTATGACCCGAGACCATATCAACATTAATAATAAAAAATATTTAATAACCCCCTTCAAACTCAAGTGGTTGATTAAATACCAACATGAGTTTGATAATTAAATTGTTCAGAAGTCTTTGAACTGATCTTGAACCAAGCAAGAATTGAGAACCGAGAACCAAATCAAGCATGAACTGAATTGAGCGAAAATTAAATTTAAAGGTGCAGCTAAGGGTGGGCTGCCCGATCTGTATCTGAACCCGTATCCTCATCTGCATCTGTATCCGAACGGATAGGTAAAAAAAGTTTTTTTCGGATTTCAGATATATCCGATCCGATTCGGATATCCAGGTAGGATATCGGATAGCAATTTTGCTACCCATTCGGATATCGGATTACCCGAACTTTTTTTTTTAATTAAAATAATAAATACTATACTAGTCAACAAAAGTCAAGATTCAAGACTTGAAAGTACACTTCATTGGAAACTATCTTGTCATGCTTCTTATGTTAAAAACTTTAAACTTTATTTGGTGTACGTGGAATATGGATTGTAAACATATAGATTTTGTATTTGGTGTACGTGGAATATGGATTGTGGATTGTATAGACTTCTTATTTAATGTGTGTAGTATGGAGCGTATCCAAGCTTTTTGTGTTTTTTCTAAGTAGAGACAGGGACTATATTTTTTATTTAACTCTTATATCTAAGTATTGGCGGGTTTTCTATGTGACTTATGTTTTATAGTTTTGTGAAAGACTATGTTTTTATTTTATGTCTATGTTTGGTTTTTTAATTTTAAAAAGCGAGTTACTTGCCTAAGAATCTATAATTTCAAAAAGATATTTAAAATAATAGCCATGATTTGGATTTTTTTAGTTTATCAAAAAATATCTGAAAATCCGTATCCGAACTATCCGCTATCCAAAAATCCGATATCCGGCTAGGTAGGTAGTTTTTAGCTATTCGATTGGATACTTAGTTTTTCAATTCAATATCCGAATATCCGGTATTCGAATATCTGAATATCCAAATATCCAGTCCAATTCCCACGCCTAGGTGCAGCAATGGCGAGTTGCCAAGAACAAGAACCAAGAATACCAATAATGGGATTAAGCTCCGAAAGCCAAAACAAGAATCCCACAAGAATGCCAAGAATAGGATTAAGCTCAACAAGAGCTAAAGCAAGGATCTTGCAAAAACCATAAGAACGCCAAGAACCAAGAATATGTACTTAAACAAGTCAAAAAACCAAAAACAGGTACTCAAACGAACCAAAGAACCAAGATTTTCCAGGAATAGTGCTCATACCAGCCAAGACCCAAGAACAAGTGGTCAAACGAGCCAAAAAACTAATAATAACTAGGAATAGTGCTCATACAAGCCAAGAACCAAGAACAAGTGTCCAAATAAGCCAAAGAGGGTGTTCAAACAAGCCAAAGACCAAGAATAGCTAGAAATGTCAAGAAACAAGAATAACCAAGAATGAGATTGAGCTCAAATGAGCTAAAGTAAAAATCCTACAAAACCAAGAATAGCCAAGAAAACTAAGAATAGCCAAGAATTAATAATCAAAAACTTATATGAGCTAAAGCAAATAACAAGCAAACCAATAACTGAGATCAAATGGTCTAAATAAGATTGCAATGAAATAGTAGTGAGAACAGCGAGATAACAATGACACAGGTCACTTGGATAGTGGCTCTCATACCATGTGAAAAAATATAGAAAAGATAAATTATTGGGAGAAAATATGAAAAAGTTGAACATGGTTGGAGTCATCACTAACGGTGGCTCTAAAAAAAAGAAATATCCATAAAAACTATATTATAAATTCTTGATATGTGATAAATATAATAGAAGAGTCTATTTATAAATATGATAACTTGGTAACAAAGATTAGAAGTTAGACTAACAAAATATCTTGGTGAGCAAAACTAGAATATAAAATAATAAGGCAATTTAGAGAGCAAGATTAAAAACTAGAATAAGGAAACCAATTAAATTAATTACTTAATTTATATTATTGCCCCATCTAATACTATAAAATAAAAAAATGTATTAATAATCAAAATATTTTTCGACAGTTGTTAGTAGTTGTTTATGGTTGTTTGAAGTTTCTTTCGAATGCATCGGCAAATAGGTTAAGCATGTTTTGGATTTTGCATTTCACAACAATGATTATAAAGTCTTCGCCAAAAAAAAAAAAAAAACAATGATTATAAAACTCTTAAGACAGTGCGTGAACGTGACCCCACAAACGTGGAGCTCTATATTATGCAAAGAGGGGTTTCGATTTCATCATTATTTGTATATGCGTTCTAAACCAAAGAATTTAATCCATTTTATTGGAATAATATGACCTTTGGCTGGATCAAAATTTTTTTTTGGTTGCATTCAATTTTGAAAGTAAAAATTTTTTGAAATTCAATTCCCGCAAAATGTTGCTAATGTTGTTCACACTGGAAACAACATAAACCTTTTACTTTGCAATAATTCGGTTTTCTTGTATATTATAACTTCGAAAGATCAATTGATAGATGGGAGATGAAATCAGATTCTTGGAGCAAAGTTCACAGTTAATTTTCTTTGCTTGTTTAGTGTGCTCCACTCGGTTTCCGTATCAAAGATCTCATTTGGCTATTAAGTACCCACAGTTCGAGAATTTCTATTGATTTGAATTATAGGAAAACCACAAAACTGGATAATGGGGGTAAACATGCAATTAAGCAGTGCCATTTTTTGTAAAAAACTTTGACGAGAGTTTGTCGATATTGCACCTCTCATCTTCTCTTACTCCTTAACATTTTTATTATGCGAACAACAAGTTTGTATTTCAGGAACAGCTTTTTTCGCTTATAGACCCTATCTGTTTAGGCCTTAAATTTACGAAATAGTAATAGAGACTCCTTGTATTTTTTTAAAATTTGCACACTTGCCCCTCTATCAGTTTTTTCGTTAATTCATCAATGGATTTTGGGAAATGTCCATTCTATCCTTATCTTATTTAATAAAATGTTTATTTTACCATTATTTTGTTTAAAAATAAAATTAAATAAAAAAGAAAAACACAGGGAGTGTTTGTGCAGTTGGGTGGGGGTGGGGTTGGTCTTGATTTTAATTTTTTTTGAAATATTATGAATGAAAACATAGGGGAAAAAAGAAAAATATGGGGGGTGTTTGTGCAATTAAGGGCAAAAACTAAAATCTAATCTCATTTTTAGCGTGTGTTACATAATCATGGCTAAAATGGAAAGAAAACTTGATGGAGAGGGTATTTGTGCAAATTTCGGAAAAAATACAGGGATCTCTATTACTATTTCGTAAATTCAGGAACTAATGGTGCCATCAAACCTAAATATAGGAAGTCAATATATAAATAAAAAATCTTTCAAAAATACAATTGTGATCAGATTTTAGGACCAGTTATTATATAACTATAATTTGTGAAAAGGGAATTTTGAAATCCAGAACTAAAAGGTTAACTTGGCTTACTCCTTTTTGTTACTATGTATTTTAAAACAAAAATTCTGAAACAAGACCAACATGTTAGCTTGTTTTGTTCATGTTCTTACTATTATGAGAACTGTGAATTTGTATTTCTAAAACTGTGAATTTGTATTTCTAAAATACAATTGTGACTAGGTTTTAGGGCCACTTGTTATAAGAGAAATATTGGAATGTAATAGGACCAACATGTTAACACTGAAATTGAAATTGGACAAGTTTTGAAAGATAAAATTTTATATAAAGATTACAAAACAAACAAAAAGAAAAGAATGAATCCAAATGTAGGGTGAAATAGCAATTAAGTATATTAGCATTTGATAAAATATTAACTATTTGTTATTTTTTAAGATAATAGCTAAAAGTACTATAAAATATATTTAGAATTATTGTACAACAAATAAATATAGAATGTTATATATTCTATTTCAAAAAAGAAGTTTATGTTTAACCTCCAGAGTATGGACATATATTTATATTAGAAATGCAAACTCTATCACTCATAATTCATTAAAAAAGAACTAAAATATCAATATCTAATTCTAAAAAAGGCAAAAAAATTTCTCGATAACAAAAATAAATAAAAGAGTTTGAATAACATTATCCAATAGTTGATAAATTATTTACAATTCAAATATCCATTAAAACATTACCGTACATAAAATTTACAAATTCATATAATATCTACTTTATTAGTTAAGTGAAAAATAAGATAGAATATATAGCAAAATGTATGTTATATTACACCCATGCAATAAATGAGTTTATATATATTTATTTATTATTAATAATTAATTTTTACATTTCATTTAAAGATAAAATATAAACACATTTTGTAAATTAAATCTTTAGCAGGTTTTCAAACACTAATAACAATTTTTATATTTTTGTGAAATCAAATAATTTTAGAAAAATTAAAATAAAGTATATGGAAGAAGAAGAAGGGAGGGAAACAAAATACACATATGGAATAAATTTGATTACGAAATAATAATTTTGTATAAAAAGAGATAGACTAAAATTTTTTAAAAGAAAAAAAAGGCATAACATGTTCATGCATGACATAATTTAAAGTGACAAAAATATTACTTTATAATATATATTGATCTTTGTCCACTGCACATGATATTTGGATCATATTAACGAGGAGGCTTGCTAGCTTAGTGCGGAAAAGTCAAATAAATTCTTGTCTCATCATTTGTTGTAGATAACTGGTTGAATATTGCTAATCCGATCATTAAGTAACTGGTTTTACTTAACTTTTTTTGCAATCCAATCTGTCGCGAAATTAGATTTTCTCCTAATGATAGTTAAGTAAGCTTATTCCATTTATTCCATGATCATGGAATAAGTAGGGTTGCTCAAATTAAAAGCAATTTTTGATTTGAACGTTCTATAAGTAAATAAATCAACCTCAACAATCGGAAACAAAATCCGCTGGTCTCGTCTCATCATTTGCAGTCTTTCGTTTGATCCCTAACAGTTTGGTGATTTTCGCTCACTACATGTCACGTGTAAATAACTACTACACTCCCACAGTTAGAATTTTACTACACTACAGGTTATCACTAATTGATCAGATGCCTTATTATTTCTAAAATTGGGTTAATTTTAACCTATTAAAGCTCAAAAAATAATTTGTGATGATTCAATTTTAGTTGGGCCTAAATCCATCTCATTATTTTTATTTTTTGTTAATGGTTACTATATCTTATAGGACTGCTTGATGGGAGAGATGAATAAAGTCTGCTCCTCTCTCTCATCTAGAATATAATAATTTTACATTATTAGGGTTGACTAATTGTCCACTTGATAGTCACCATATCGAAGTTGAAAAAGCATACAAAGCAATGAGTGTCGACGTGTTTCAGTAACAGGCTATTAAAATTTTCCTCTAAAAGTTAAACTTCTTACAAAAAGTAGTTTCAGTGACCATTGGCGGATGTATGTAGTAATTTGGGGGTCAATTGACCCCTCTAGTTTTTAAGAAATTACTGTATAAGGTCAGTTTTTTTTTTTTTTTGGAGGTTGACTTGTTTAAAAATTTTAATTGACTATTGTTAATTAAAAAATAATGATTATTAAAAAATTTATTTACTTTTAAATGATAGACCTACTTTAAAAATATTTCAGCCCTTGATCAACAATAGCGATCAATGGCCAAAAGAAATCAAATTATTTTGTTATCCAAAAAAGTAAAAGGAAAGAAAAGTAAGCACAACAAAAAGCAAAATTCTGTTTTACGAAACTCTCACCCTCCAGCATGAAACAACCATTACAGCCGCAAGTCTTGAGGTAGGCTCTTCAATCTTTATCGCTCATAGGGCCTGTGCGTTGGATTAACTTTTTTCAAAAATATTTTTTTAAATAATTTTTTAAAAATAATTTTGTTTAAAATTTAAAAATTTTGACATATAAAAAAAAACTGTATTTAAATTTTTTTTAAAAAATTTTAATTTTTTTGGAAGCCAAATTAAACAGTTATTATAAATTTAATATAACTTTTTCAAGAAAAAAATATTTTTCTTAAAAAAAAAACTAATGCAAACAGGCCCATAGTATGTTAAGAATTAAACGCTCAATTTAATATTAACTCTAGTAAAAAAAAATTTTTAGACCTGCCATTGTAAGTGACATAAAATTAAGGTTTGCATCAACTCTAAGTAATTCTATATCTTGGATATATAATATGTTCTTACTAGTTATTTTCCATTTGAATCCTCTAAAATAAGTTCGTCTTGCCCAAACGGATCATGTACATTGTCGAGCCAGCTCGTTTGAAAGGTCTAAATGTTCTTTTTTCAATGTCACGACTTAAAATGTCTTGATAATTCATGTTTCGCATGTGATGTATCTCCCCATCACCATCTCGACAAATTTTCTCTCTTTAAAATACGAATCATATGAACCCTTCGGAACAAATTTTTTAGATGGAGAAGAAATGACGCTGACTTTTTGCTAAGCATTAGATGTAGATCTGAATGTAGTAAGTACACTTATACTATTTTTTTTTATAATAAATATGATCCTATAAATTCAATGGATTAGTATATTATTAAATCATTCTCCTCATAGATTCATACCTCATGCATGCATGTCAAATATCAAATTAAAGTTTCGTTTGGATTGATTCCTTTTAAAAACACTTTTTTATATAAATTTAAAAAAAAAGAGTTTTCTTTTTAAAATCAAAATTTTGACTTTTGAAAAAAAAAATACAATTTGAGCTTTTTAAGTGTTTCATTTTTTTTTTAAGTCAATACATATTCTTATGTATTGCAAAATCAATGTGCTATTTTCTTAACAAATAATTTTCATTCAAAAATTCAATCCAAACGAGCTTTATATATATGATAAATTTATAATTTTTAAATATGTAGATATTGCTATATCTTTTCTGACCCGCATTTTATTGATTCCTGATCTTAATTTGGCAAATTAACCTGTTGCTATTATCAACTTTTTACAAATAAAGACAACGTAGAGTATATTATATATGCTAACTAATATATATAATAACAGACAAGTCATTAATTCAGAAATTCTGAAATTCTGATACTGAGAATATAAAATTGAAGGGAAAAGCATCACGAGAAAGGAGACGAAAACGACTAGGAAACTAGATAACTATCTTGTGTGCATCTTCTGCTTACTGTATTAGATACGATATCTATAGAACTTTTGATTTTTTTGGTATTTTTAAGGATGTAAAGCACAAGATTGTCAATAGAATCAGTCAAAGAGAGTAGGATTAATGCATTCCACCTGGGCTTTTTTGTTCTTTATTCTTGGAATTTTGAAGCAGCCAAGTACTTTAATTTTTTGGCTAATATTTTTTTTTCTTTTTCTCTTTATTTTTTTGGGTGATCTTTATTTTCTTCGCTAGGTAAATCCATGAGACCTAACTCCAACTTTGAGAGTAGCTTTGCCAAAGATGACCATTAAAGGAATGCCCTTTTCACCTCTTTAACTTTTCTATTTTTGGCCAAAGAAAAAATTACTTATCAAGACAGAATTACCCAACCGCTAAGATACTAACATATGTGTGTGTAATTAATTATAACGATTCACACCCAACTACTAACATACTAACATATTAATTTTAATTATCTAGTTCAAAATATTCAAACTTATAATAATGAATCCCAAATTATTATAAACTAGACAATGAATACAAATCTCACAAAAAATCGATCGAAAACAAGACGTTAAAAGTTCATTCGAGTAAGGTGGATCAAAAATTTTTATTTAGTAAGGATCAAGATACATAGTGTAACATTTATATAAATATGATGATTATATTTAATAAAAGCTAAATTTTAAGGTTACAGAACACGTGGAACCAAAAGTTATAATGAAACACTGAACATTGACAAAGCGCCTAGATATCTGTTGCAATCAAAAGGGCAACGCGTTTAACCTTTTTTTTTTACCAAAAAAAAATTATTTATCGAGACAAAATTACCCAACCACTAATCTACTAACATATTGTGTTTAATCAATCGTAACTATTTATACCTAATTATTAATCGGCTAATATATTGATCTTAATCAATTTGTCCAAAATATTAAGATTATGATGATAATTAGCCCTAAATCATTATAAACTAGACAATGAGTATACATCTCACACCAAATCGATGTAAAACAAGACATTACAATATCACTCTAGTAATGTGGATCCAAAATTTTTATTTAGTAAGGATCAAAATACATGGTGTAACATTCATATAAATATGATCACTTTTAACAAAAACTAAAATTATAAGGTTATAAAGCATGTGGAACCAAAAGCAATAATCAAACACTGAAAATTGATAAGTGCCTAGATATCTGCGGGAATCAGATGCAAACCTTTAATTTATCATGTTCTTCTCTTCGCCACTAGTCGTTGAAGCAAGAACCGGGATGCTTTGTTCATGCCAGAAGAAGTTTTCTGGATCAAACTTATTCTTCACACGCACTAATCTGATGAAGTTTCTTTTGAAATACTTGAAGCCCCATGAACTCGAATGCAGCAAACTTGTGTTTCCTCTCTTGTTCATACCCAAATCAAGATCTCTATAATTGAGATAAGCCTGTCTTGGTGACTTAGAAGCATAAGCAGCCATGTAAATGTACAGGCTTCTGATCCAATGGTAGTGCTTTTGAGCTGATTCTTTGTCACCCTGCCAAGATGTTAGCCACTGTATCATGAATATGTTGCCTTTTCTGTGAGGAAAAGGGATTTCAGATTCAGAAATTTTGCTCATCATGCCCCCAAATGGATTCCAGATTGAGAATGGTCTATTTTCTTCCAGGAAAAATTTCCAGATCCCTTCAAGGCCACTCTCAGGGATAGGCTTCTGCACAAAATCAGATTTTGCTTTGAAATAGCTTTTGAATACTGCTTGCCCTTGAAGCAGAACTTCTGGGCGAGTGTTTGGAGGGTAGCCACCAATGTAAAGAACCGATTGAATCCAGCTCATTTCAATGCAATCCTTTCGTGTTAATCCCAGTTCTGGAAAGCCTTTATTCATGATTTGGAGCAGCCTGTTTGCTCTGCCCAGAAACAAAGCATTGTAAGAAGTTTGAACAGTCCTGTTTCCATTTCCAGGCGCATTTACTGTTTGGATTATGACCCTGATGAACAGATCTTCATCGAGCTTATCAGCAATTTGTTGCCATTTGTAAAGCACTTTTGTTGCCCCCTGTTCCAATGTCTTCGGAACAGTGAAAACTGTCACAATTTTGGGAACAGGCACCAATCTGATCTTCCAGGAGAGTATGATTCCAAAGCTGCCTCCACCCCCACCCCTGATTGCCCAAAACAAGTCTTCTCCCATGGATCGCCTATCAAGAATCCTACCAGAAGCATCAACAATTCGTGCATCGATCACATTGTCAGCTCCAAGCCCATACCTCCTCATCATCGGACCATATGCTCCTCCTGTTATGTGCCCACCAATTCCCAAGCTGGTGCAAAGCCCTGCTGGAAAACCATGAACCTTGCTTTTCTGAGAAATTCTATAATATGCTTCACCAATTGTTGCACCGGCCTGAACCCATGCGCTGTTATCCTCAATATCAACAGATATGGCCCTGAGTTTTCCCAGATCCACCAGAATAAATGGTGTTGCTGATTTCATCCCTAAGGTGTAAGAAAGGCCTTCATAGTCATGGCCTCCACTCCTGACTCTAAGCTGAAACCCAAGCTCTTTCGCACAGATTACAGCGGCTTGGACATGGGATTCAGCCAGTGGGGTGAAAATCAGCACAGGTTTTGCCACGGAGGGCAACAAACACCTGAGGTTTTGTGCAGTGGACTGTAAAACAGAAGAGTAGTTGGTATTTTTGGGGGTGAAAAAGGAAGTGGAGAAGGGGGCTGCAGTGTCAGTGTGGAGAGAAACACACTGATAGAAAACATCTTGGATTTGATATGAGAGAGATAATGAAACGGATGATATCAAGATTATGGTTAATGAGGAAATTATAAGCTTGGGAGGTGCCATCATCTTGTAGCACTGTTGAAAGTCTTCCTTTGCTTTGTGCTTGGAGAAGTGGTGAAGACAAGGTCTTATTTATGGGAATGATTGTGGGTGTTAGATTGATAAGCATGTCATATACTCCAAATTAAGATAAATGACACCCTATCTTTAAGATTTGTTATATTATTGTAATTTTGGAATGAAGCATTGAACATATAATTTTTTTTGGGATTCTTTTTACTCTTCTCTCACAGTATTACTTCGCTATCAGTCACCCATGAGTACTTAGCTTTGCAAGGTAGTCTTTACTAATTCACGTGGATTTCACATGCCCCGTGCTAGTAAGATGCAATCACACCCCTCTTGTATTCCTCCAACACGGTGATTAACTATCTGAGAACTTTATCAAGAGTAAAATAACCAACAAGAAAGTCAAGGCATTTTTGAAGGAAAAAAGTCAAAACCCATAAATCTCATATAAAAGATATTACTATTGAATTATACCATCTTGTCTAGTAGTTTTCAGCAATGGTTTAAAATTCCTTCGCCATCTTTTTCATTGGTTTTAATTGTGCGTGTTGGAATAACAAATGTGCCATACACTCTAAATATTAATGCGCACTAGCATTATAATTAATGAAGTCAAATGCCATTGGTTTGGTGGTCCTCAATAATCGGGAGGAGGGAAGAACATGCCTTACGCTATATTCAATATTGTTATTATAATCCATCTATGATGACCTCTTCAGAAAATCTCACTTACATTCAAAGATGGCGACTCCATACGAGGACATGTATGAGCCTGATAACTCGGACTTAGGTCCGTACTCCTGTTAGCAACACGCAAAGATAAATGAAATCATCTTGGCAATCATGAAACTAGTTTCACTTGTCTTTGGAGCTTATTTGGATTGATTTTTTTTTAATAAGAAAAAAAAAATTTTACTGAAAAAATTATATTTTTTTGTAATAATTATTTAGCTTGGCATTAAAAAAAACTTAAATTCTAGGAAAAGCTCAAACAGAATTTTTCAAAAATCAAAATTTTTAACTTTTTAAAAAATACTTTTTTCAAAAATTATATTAAAAAAAACACTTTTAGAAAAACCAATCCAAACGAGTCCTTTTTCATTTTAAATATTCTGTTCAATCACTCAAAATTTTTCATAAAAAATAATAATTATTAAAAATCCAAAAATAAAATTTTACAAAATATATTTATATTTGTTTTAACACTATATTCTAACATAAACTATAAAAATTTATATAAAAGTACTCAAAAAAAATTTTTTTGTGCATCTTATAGGTTATACCCTAATTCATGAATAAAAGATACTTTATTTTATTACTATTAATATGATGGATCTATCAAACGTCTTGACCCAGACCGTCGAGGAAATATTATTAATTCAAAAGGCCGTCCAACAAAACGTACAAACCTGAAAAGCCCAAACATAGCCTTGAATGATTAACGCGTGCAATTAAAAATTTTCAGAGAGAAAGACAATCCTAGAGTCTCATATGCTGCCGGAGTAGGTAAGGAATATTTCTGAGATATAGGAAGTCAACATCAAAGACATCGAATACATGAACCCTATTATTAGCTCACTTTTTTTGAGTCTTGGCCCCAGAAGGAAATTGGATTTTGGATTTTTTCTTTTTCTAATGTTGGATGTTGCTGAAGGAGAACGTTTATCTTTTTGATGAGTAACAGAAAAAACAACATTACTTTGCCTTAAAATGATCAAAAGAGTGCAGGAAATGGAAGCTGCTTATCTTGAACTTTGCTTGCAAGGAACAATGTTTTTATTATCCTTTTGGTGGGGCGTGTTTTATCTCTTCATCACGTAACACTAATAGCATATAAGGCTCGTTTGAATTAACTTTTTTTAAAAAAAATTTTAAAGAAAAATATTTTTCAAAAAAATCAAAACTTCTAACTTGTTAAATAAAATTGAAATCGACTTAAAATTGAAGTTAAAAATTGACTCAATGTCCTTGTTGCACCACCAACAACAGAAACGCAGTTAGCTCTTTGTAAATTGAATCCAAATGAATGAATTATACAACAAAGGAAAGGAGTAAATTAGACTTCAAACTCAATGAACTTTTGTTACATGCTAGAAATGAAATCAAAGCAGTATGTTAACAGGTTCAACCGTGTTCCAAGCTAGAACCTAAACCTGCTATGTCAAACAAGCCACAATGTAGCAAAAGCACATCTGCTTCAGAAATATACCGTATACACCTAAACGAGTTACAGTTCATCAAAAGCGCTTGTGCTCAAGTACATATTCTGCGCCATAACTATAAGAGTCAAATTCCTCTGGGCTGCCACTTTCTGCAATCAAGCTCTCGACGTGCTAACACTCATGCTTGAAGAAACTTCTTGCTGTACCTCTTTGTAGATATGTCATTAAAATTGTACTGAGATACATCAACTCCAATCAGCCAACTGTCAAATTATACAAGTCAACAACTCATGAATGCAAAAGTTAAAAGAGTACCTAACGCTTTCGGCAACGCAATAACATAGTTAACTTTTCAGAAAACTAAACATATTACATTGAGCATAAACTGGTGTTTAGTTTAAGAGACAAGGGGTTGCATGTCTCCTAATTCCCTAATTCAAGGGAGATGGTATATGCATCAAATTTCATTGCTTCAACATATTCACACTCTTGCAGTGGGAAGAAGTGTTAGACGTTATGTTAAACAGAAATAGAAGTGAAGGCACATCAGCAAGAATGGGAAAGAACTAACTGCAAAGAGGGTCCATAAATGGAAAAACAGCATACCATCTTTAATACAAAATTGGAGGAGCTCCAATTTAGACTGCTTTAAATGAAGTATACTGTACTGCTCTCCTTGACAATCATCAGCTGGCCTTTTCCGTGCATTATCTGCACATAACAAAACCTTTCAGCTATTAGTTGTTCAAGAAAAGAAGTATATATCCTTTAAATTAAAAGTATATCCCAATACGATGCTTTTAAATAATAATCAACTGATAGAGTGCATTTCAAGAGCTACTAGGTATAGACCACAAATCAACCTCATGATAAGTAAAAACACAAACATTACCTCTAATAGGGACATGATTTCCTCGCTTGAGTAAGGTACAGATGCCCCAACATTAACAGCGGCCTCGATATCAGCAATTGACATTTGTTCAAGGTGTAGTGCATGCCTGTGCTTCCCGAGTGCTGTGCTGAATGCTTCCAATCTGCCAGCAAATAGAGAAACAATGTCAAAATAAGCTGGAAGAGACATGATCTGCATTCATCAATTTGGTGAGGCACTGTATTAATCAAACTAAATGAAAATATGCATTCAAACCATTATCAATGAGGTTGACTATCAGACAAACCTGTCCGCTGACAAATCAGCTACAGCTGCAGGAGGGTCATCCACATCCATGGCTTGCCTTTTCCTGGCCAAAGCAAGAATAAACATCAAAAGAACTGTATAAAGGAATGAAAACCAGAGAATATTGCATAATGCCGACATAGAATGATTCTCAAATCAAAAGTGATATTCCTTAGTCAAACTAGCAATTTAATTCTTTTCTTATTTTTCATTTTCGGAAACCCCCCACCCCCATGGAATTCGAACCCAGGACCTCAAGCCTGGGGGAGAATATCAAAAGTGATATTCTTTAGTCAGACTAGTAATTTAATTCTTTATTCAATCAAATTTTATCAAAATGAACTGCAAAATGATAAGTTGAAACAAAATAATAAAGGAGCTCATATACCTCTTTTAATAAACAAGGAGCTAATATACTTTTGTCCAATAAGTAAGGAGCTCATATACTTGATTTTAGCTAATCAACAACAGTCATCATACTCACCCTCTTTTACTAGCAGAACTACCATCATCATCAACTTCACGGTGGCCTCTAGCATCTTCATCAGCTTTGCGCTTTCTTTCTGATTCCCTGGCCCTTTCTTGCTCACGCTCCTCCATCTCAGTCAGCTCCTGATGATATATGGCAAAGTTCAAAACTTGTAGAGCAGCTTCAACATCAGACTTCAAAACCTGACAACAACAGATAATGGTGTGATCATTCAATCAAAATATGCCTTTCTGCTCAAGGAAACCATCCTACCAATAATCAGCAAAATGTAAACTTATCTCATTTCAGGCTCACAAGTACACCATTTTAACTAATAATTCTATTAGTTAAAGAGAGATTTACATTTACATCATTCAGATACTTAAGTTTTAGAAAGGAAGGAAACAGAATCAAATTAGTTTCATACCTGTTTTCTCAACTTCAGTTTAGCATGAGCTGTTGATAGCCTAATGATTGTTTCTAAGGTTCTCGCAGTTATTGGAAGCGTGCCTCCCGCAGTCTATCAAAAAATTCACATTAGAACATAGTTTGAGACATAGTAGAATCTTAATGCCAAATACCATCCTTCAGACACGAAAGCAGTAAAGACCTACCTTTCCATTTGAACTAGCATTCCTGAGTTCAGCATATGCAGTTGCAATGTGATCAGATGCCTGTGAATTCTTTGAATCAGTAAGAGAACTCTTTTAATCATAATGCACAAATAAGAAAAACAGGTATTGTCCAAAACCAACCAGAGACACAAATTACACTTAGAGGAATCAAATAATGAAATAGGACCATAAAACTTCGAAGCTACGGCAAAGGAGCAAATAATAAGATCTGCATGGTCATGCATAGATTAATATCTTAAAGAGAGCAATAAGGTCACCTCATCAGTCAGCTCTGGCTGAATCCTGTGTTTGGCGTAATGAATGTACTTTTTGAGAAAATTAATGGTGAGGGTATCACGCTTGCGGCCCCTATCTTGTTTTCTCCCATGGAGCATTCTGTTGTACTTGACAAAGACAGCTGGTACAGTCTCAGCTTCTTCATCCCTATCATAGGAAGAAGTACCATCGAGTCCGGTGCCACCTAAAGAGATCATATTGCTTCACTTCAGCAATTTCGCATAATAGGGAAGAGCTCTATATTACAACTGAAAAATTACTGGTCACCTACCCCCGTCAGTTGCTGAACGATATCGATGCATACGCAAGACATGCTCCGAGACTTGCCGATCAACACTTGGATCCATTTGATCCAGTACAATAAATAGTAAATCAAAACGAGAAAGCAAGGAATCTGGAAGGCCAATGTTCTTCGTTGGAGTTAATGAACGATCATACTGTACAGAGCAAAAAAAAGTAGTAGTGTAAGAGGCAGATAAAGCTCCAAATTAATTATTTCTTTTAATCAAGTTTTTAGCAGCTTACTGTTCCATATATGGGATTTGCAGCTGCCACAACACTGCAACGAGCATTCAAGGATGCATGAATACCAGCCTTGGCAATTGTTACAGTCTGCTGTTCCATAACTTCATGAATAGCAACACGATCCTGATCATTCATTTTGTCGAACTCATCAATGCAAACAACTCCTCGATCAGCAAGAACCATAGCACCAGCTTCCAGCCTTCTTTCTCCTAATTTAATGGACAGCGCAACCCAGTAAATAACTGGTAAAAAAGGCATAGCTTCTGAACATCAAGATGCTTTACCTGTTTCTTGATCAGAAGTAACTGCAGCTGTCAGTCCAACACCAGAAGAACCCCGACCAGTTGTTGATATGGCCAGAGGAGCAATGTTCATAATTGCTCTAAGCAACTGAGACTTAGCAACAGAGGGATCACCAACCATCATCATGTTTATATCTCTGCAACAGCATGAAAGTTCCCCAAATCAGAAACGAATATACTAAAGGATTTTCATACAATGACCAGCAAAAAGCAATTTCAGGAAATGACAAGCAATGAGAAGGGAATCGAAAACAGAATCACTTGGTTGGCAGAAGGAGCTCGATGGAAGTCCATGAAGAACCAAGAAATGCAAGAGAATAAAATTAAACATACCCTCTTAAGTGGGTTCCATTTTTCAAGTTCTTTTCAGTTCCACCAAGCATCAAAAGAATCAATGCTTTCTTTATCCATAAATGCCCATATATAGATGGTGCAAGCGAATTAGCAAGTAGGTCAAAGACATCATCCCTCTGAGATATCTTTCTAATTTCCTTTAAATCTTCAGTTGAATACTCAGGTGAATTTGCTGATTTATTGAGAAGAGACACATTGTTTGCAACAAGGACTGTCCTGCAGGATCAAATTTGGGAACACACTTTAGATGGAGATGAATTAGCAGTCAGACACGTAAACATACAGAGACATGCAAATACATACACAAAATATAAATCAATACGGGGAATGCCACCTGAATACTCCATTCACACCTCCCTTGCTTTTTCCTGGAAGCGCTTTATATATCCCAACAATTGCCACGCGATCACCAGGCTTGCAAGAATCGACCAAATCATCTTCCACAATAACATCCACAGTTCTTGGAAGTTGACCAGGTGCAGAATTTTCTGGCATTTCTTGCATCGATAGTGTCTGGTGATCTTTGTATGTACATAGTCCATACTCAGTAACTAACAAATTTCCATCTTCATCCTGAAATTAATTTGACTATTTAAAGATAGAACTCAATTAAAAGTAGGAAAAAGATGATGACAGAGAACCAGCAGTTACCCGTGTCGGATACACAGAGCCAGTAGGCAGACCAATATTCGATGTAATATCTCTATATTCACGAACAGTGAACTTTTCTGTTGCAGGGCAGAAGTGCACACTCTTCACAACCTTTGGCCTCACAAGGGAGCCTGAATGTGCAAATTTAAGCGTTGAGCAGCCCATTGGGTCAGATAAGAATGTGCATTTTGCCATGAAGTGTCCAGTTTTGTAAGGAGTAATTCTCGTATAAATTTTAGTGATAGTCAGGCATCTAAAAGTGTTTCCCTTTATATGGGGAAAAAGAAATGAACAACAATTATTGAGATAGGGACATATACTAGTCATTCTTTTGTTAGGAACAATTACAAAGACACAAGTATGTCAAATTAGTTCAATTCAGAAAAGTCTGTACAAGCTACTCAATCCATAAGCACAAACAGTATCAGAAATGCATACAATTAGTACAATTTCTGTAAGCAAAGTTACTTGATGACTATATATATCCTATGCACCAAGGAGTTCTTTTCTTTTTCCTTGTTAACCCCCTACCACCATCCCAACCCCTTGCCTCCTATAGGATTCAAACCGATGTCATGACTCCTGGGGAAAATAGTCTCCTACGCGGAGAGTAGTTGAAGACACTGTATTAAAGGAATTGCAACAGAAATGACAACATCAGAGAAACTATGGAGAAAAAGAAAGTTACATCTTGTAACAATGCCCACAATGCAGACCATAGAACCAATGAACCCCGACAAGAGCTCTCTTGGGGTCACCCTTCGTGAAACAAAAGGGCCCGTTAGCCCAACCAGCACTTGTTCCCCTTCCTTCAAGTACTTGGCATTGATGGTTCGAGCCAAATCAGTTATTGCATCACAAAGTGGTTGCATAAACTCACTGGGGTTCTGAAGGAGCCTGTGTTTAATCCAACAGAAGTAGAGTTAACTAATTGCAAGTCCAAAATTCAACTATATACCACCTAACTTATTAAAAAATAACAAAAGAAACAGACAGTATCAACTATAGCACAAATACAAAAACATCCAAGCACAAACAAAACGCACATGTGCAGATATCTACCAGCCTAAGGATTGCAAATGAACATAGTTAACTAAGTGCAAGTCCAAAATTCAACTATATGCCACCTAACTTATTAAAAAATAACAAAAGAAACAGACAGTATCAACTATAGCACAAATACAAAAACATCCAAGCACAAACAAAACGCACATGTGCAGATATCTACCAGCCTAAGGATAGCAAATGAACATACCCCTCTATCTACACATATAGGTATGTACAGGTTCAGCTAATATGCAAAAGAACATTAAACTATCTTTTACAACAATCCAGTAAAAAAACTCTACTTCTTTTCTAAATATGGCATGATTTTGTAGAAACAACTTATTGCAAAAAAAATGCATCGCAAGGCTGCGCAAAATATACACCAAAATGGATCAAACTCTTTTCATACCCTGCGCATAATCGGGCTGCCATTCAACTATAACATCCTTTCAATTGCACAAATTAATCACTGAAAAATGTATTTGATTCAAGTTTTTTTTCTTCATTTCAATTTAATACTTAGTTTTATTTCTGCAAATTACTAGTGTTTGGTTAATTAATAAACAGAGTTTTATTAAAACTTTAAAATTCCCTTCAAATATAAAAGAAATTGAAGAATAATAATAATTTGAATATAACAATTACCTGCGCGCCAAATCAGATCCTTCTCTATAGTTGAAGAAGTCAGAGAGGTCAATGACTAAACGACGCCGGTTCAGACTGATAATCGTGCCAATTTTCTTGCTGAGCTCACCGTGCAGCTCCTGAAAGAGCAAATTCAAAAGTTATTGCACATATAATAAACTAAAGATAAACACACACATACACACACATACATACACAGCAAATGTGCAAAATTAGGGTACTTTTAGTGGGTGAAGGTATGAAAGTCTTACAGATTGATCGAAGAATTTGAGGAACTCGCGCTTGTGGGACGCCCTAACATCATCGCTCAGATCCATTTCTCTCCGATTCTTCTTCTCGCCTCAACCTTCCACTGCGTGTGTGTGTGTGTGTGTTCTTTTTGCGAGTGTGACTTTCTTTTTCTCTTCTTCACTCTTTTTAGGGCTTTAGATTTCGGCGGGAAAATAAGAGCGCGATTTGGCGCGAAACGGGATTAGGTCCGTTTTGGCTAGGGGAGGGTTTTATATACGCGGATATCTGGAGCAGTCAACCTCGCTGAGTGTTGACCTCTTACAAAAAGGGGAATCGCTAAAAAAGAAAATCAAATTTGCATGTCAAAAATAATATAAAGGCTTTATTTGCTTGCAGGAAAATGTTTTACGGGAAAATATTTTCTTAACTTTTGCATTTTGGCTGGCAAGGAAAAATGTGTCAACTGGATAAAAGTTTTCCGGTCAACAATTTCGGCCAGTTGCATTTTGAGGAAAACATTTTTTGTAGCAAAGCTATGAGAAAATATTTTTCATGACAATCAAACACCAAAAAACCTACTATTTTCTAGGAAAATGTATCAAACAGAACCTGGCACGTACTTATTAGCAAGTATTAGATAATGATAATTGAGAAATGCAAATATATCTTTTGAAATTAATTCTGCATAAGTTTTTAGTACTGGTATTATTTTTGTGAAAAATCTTTAGTAACTGAATACAACATTTCAATTATTTATGTGATATTTTTAGTAATCGAATAAAATATTTAAATTAAGAAAATAAGAACATAAAATGATGTAATAAGAGGAAAAAAGAAAATAAAAAAGATTTTTAAGTGTTATTTTTAGATAAAAGCTATTAATCGATAATTAAATAGATTTACATTAGGTAATAGTTGTATATGCATAGAAGGGTAATAGTTGTATACGCGTAGAAGGGTAGATCAAATGTTTTATTGGATAGAAGGGAGTGTTTAGAATGATGGCACGTGACATATATAAAAAGACATATATCTTCTTTTATATAATATATACATATAAATTTCTATTCAGTGGATACTACATAAAGTCAAATGTGACTATTATTTTACAAAATGAAACTCTTTTAAGATTATTTTTCAATAATTCTTGAAGTGGAATCGGTGAATTTTTAATGTGTAATTTGTTAATCAATTCACACATTTGTTGACTCGTGAAGTAATAAGCATTTGAATCGACCCCCTATAACTAATTGCAAAAGCGAAATTTTATATAGCAAGGTAATTTTATCTTCCTGGTCTTGCGAAGAATATATCTTTAACAGGGTCCTATTTTCCTAAGATATAAAAATATAATAAACGAAGGAGTTAAATACGCCACCAACTGAAGACTAAATTAAGGCTTAATTAATATTAGCTTCTCTTTACAACGGATGGCTTATCTATGGGTTGTGTCAACTGTTGGTCGGATTTATACAGTCAGAATTGTGATTAGCAGCATTTATTATCTATTTTTTTGCCCCCAATAAAAGCTTTGAGAAAGAGAGAGAGCAGTCTGTAAAATGCAATAACTAGCAGAGATGCCAATCAAAGGCACTCAAACTTGATAAAACACGAAAATCACTTCTTACTATTACATAAAAAGCAAAAAATGACTACACTTCCCCCCTAACATGTAAAGATAAAAATGACAGAAAAACGCAAGAAGTCATTTCATGTTCACTAACGAGCTAAAGCTTACAATTATCACATGAAAATAAGAAATTTCTCCATAGCTCAAAAGAGTTTCCCGTGACTGATTCCGCAATTCCAGATGAATCACCCTCTATCTTAGTATTCGAATTAATTTGGAAAATTTCTGTTGTTAAGACTAAATGCATTATCTGAATCAGGGCTTGAACGCCGAAAAGGCCACGACCGAGTTGTGTCCGCCAAATCCGAATGAATTTGAAATAGCTGCATGTGGTAAAACAAGCATCAATTATCTTTTAAGCGCTCTGAACGACAGCTCAACTAGTTGGTACCAGCAGCGGCAAACTTCTATCCTGTATATATATCCAGCTACACAATTGATAGTTGCGATCAAGAATAGCATCTTACCAACATTAACCTCATGCTGCTGTTTTACGTTTGCAACTGTGTCGAATTCAACTGAAGGTTCTGGGTTCTGAAATTATAACCATCAATTCAGTATTTAACGCAAGGTGAAAATTGGCATTTAATCAGTTTGGTAATGTGCTAGCTACGTATAAAATGCATGATTTAAGGATGTTAATAATTTCCTATTTGCTCTGCATTTCGTTGCAAAAGATGAGATGTGTTATAATTGAAAGAAGAACGTACAAATTGATTAATAGTGGGGTGCAGCCAGCCTGTCGTAATGGCTTTTACTGTTGCAATAGCTTCGAGGCCACCAGCTGCACCAAGGCAATGCCCTATCATTGACTGCAAGAGAGGAAAACAAGTGAGGCAGAAATAATATAGAAGTAGCTTGTGGATTTATAGATTTGGATGTAACGGAGCATTTTAGACCAATTAATGAGTCATATTCATAAAAAGATATATCAAACTGGAATGGTATTGGACCAATGACGAGAAACTTCAGTGCAGGTACAGGCCTTAGGATGTGAATGTGATGGGTCCCAAGCACTAATTATCAAAATGGACCACCAATTATAGACTCATAATAGAAAGTTTACACGTGGAAGTAACAAATGAATATATCTTCATGTTCATGATGATCCAAGCATGTGTACGCAGACTGCCAGGGGGAGGGAACGAGGCAGAGAGAGGGAGCTAACCTTTGTTGCATTCATTTTGATCCCTGAAGTGTTCTTGAATACCTTTTTAATAGCATTCACCTCAGCTAGGTCACCAACTACAGTGGAAGTTGCATGAGCATTTATGTAATTTACCTGAAAAAGAAGGCAGACAAGATTGATTCATAGTATTTATGTTTCTGAAATTTCAGTATAGAAGCATTATGAAGGTAAAAGTTTCAAGTCCCTCATGGTTCAGAACAAAACAAAGAAGATCACAAGCAAAATGAATTTGGCACTACTGGCGTCCACCTTCAAATATAATGTTCTTATTTCCTCTATGTCTCAAGATACAAAAAGCTTCAAATCGTATGTTTGAATGTAGTTTAGCATTTTGCACGTTTTTGGCTAATAAGAGCAAGGAGAGAAGCAATTAAGCAGACGAAGGTTACAGTATGTTCTGTAGGTCTTCAGGGAATCAAAGACAGGTTTTTACAGGGAGGTAGTGCAGTTGGGCAGAAAATCAATGTTGCTGCTGAGAGAAAGCACCCAACAAGAATATATAGATGTCATAAAGAGTACAGGGCCATATATGAAAAACACACAGGAAATGCTTGAGAAGCAATAACGGGTAAAGTTTGACAAGCAATGAGGCTGACATCTGACCAAACACGTACCCACTTACCAAGTAGTTCAAAACTATTCTCCTATAAGTACTTCTCTCACCCATATCATGGTTAAAGTTTAAATCTAATGATTATGTCATAATTCACATAAATTGGCAGAGAAAACACTGTCGATATAAAAATAAAGCAAATGAAACATCAAATGTTAAAGGAAGGGGACAGGAGGGCTGCAGAACGGTCTTTGTCCTTATCCGGAAAGGCAATGATTAATGACAGTAAGGGTGTACCTAAAAATTATCCATTCTTACAGATAAACAGTGCATATAGTAGATTGGATCAAGGGAGCAAATCAAGTTGTTAAAATACCTCTTCTGGTGAGACACCAGCATCTTCAAGGCTGGCCTGGATACATGAAGAAACACCGAGCCCATCAGACCTTGGATCTGTCATATGACAAGCATCGCAGTTCACAGCACCTCCTAGATACTCGGCAATTATTGGAGCATCTCGCTTCATTGCGTGTTCCAAGCTCTCCATGACCTGCCAAAATGCCCTAAATTGTCAAGGCAGATGCCCACCTATTTGACATCCTAATGTCTAAGGTATCTTGTAATGACCAGAGCACTCTCAAGTGACAGAAAGGAGAGAATTCCTGAGGACGAAGAACTTTCTTAACTACTTTTGCCCAAGAGAAAAGAAGATGAATGCATGTTGCTGTTAGACTAAAATAAGCAATCACTGCAACCACAAACTTACCAAGACTCCTGCCCCTTCTCCCATAACAAAGCCATCTCAATCTTTGTCCCATGGCCTAGAAGCCCTTTGTGGATCATCATTTCTCTGAGACAAAGCTCTGCATGCAACAAAACCTCCCAGTCCAATAGGAATAATGGCAGCTTCAGTTCCACCAGCTATCATCAAATCAGCCTCACCACGACGAATGTGATTGGCAGCAGCATAGAAGCAATAATTGGAAGTAGCACAAGCAGTAGAAATTGAGTAATTTGGCCCCATAAATCCAAGATCGATTGCAAGCAAGGCAGATCCCATATTTGTAATTGCATAAGGTATGGAAAAAGGAGTAATTTTCCTGAGACCTTTTTCTATTAATGCCTGAACACCATCAGAAAATACGGTAAGACCACCCATCCCCGTACCAACCAGAAGACCAGCTCGTTCCTTGTCAATCTGCAATTGGGTTGATAACAAACCATTTAGAAGCATCTATATTGCTCCAATTAAGCAGCCACAAGCATTTTTGTAAAAAGAAGTTTCAGGAAAGAAAACTTGTAAGACTACTCTGGGGTGTGAAAGAATAATCCCACGATGCAAAGACAAGGAGATTGAATTAAATCACGTTTTCTAAAAGCAAATACTCATAAGCTATCCAGATTTTTCTATGTTCGTTGCAAGATCTATTTTGCAATCCATATTTTAATATACTTCCGTTGAACATCAGCATAACTGTAGTATATGATCTCAAGCCAAGATTCACACATTATCTAAAGCCCACATTGACCCACACTGTCTGGAAGTTATGCATAAAACAGAAAACTCAAATCAACTAAACAAAAATAGTAAACAATTTCAACATAGCTAACAAAAAAAGAACCACCAAATAATCAACGACAATCAGCACAACTCAGCATTAAATTCGACTAAACACACCTAAGAAAGCCCCTTAATCCGCCACTTAATAAACAATTTGTCGCATACCCATTTAAAAAATACCAACTTTATCTTAAACTAAACAAGAACAACAATGCAACGTCAAATTCAGGTCAATAAAAATTAAATTCGACTAAACAACACCTAACAAAGCCCCTAAATCCCCCACTTAATAAACATTTATTCACATACCCATTTAAAAAAAACACCAACTTTATCCCAAACTAAACAAGAACAACAAAATGCAACATCAAATTCAGCTCAATAAAAATTAAATTCGACTAAGCAACACCTAACAAAGCCCCTAAATCCCCTACTTAATAAACAATCTGTCACATACCATTTTAAAAAAATACCAACCTTATCCTAATCTAAACAAGAACAAACAAAATGCAACACTAAATTCAGCTCAATAAAATCAACACCCAACTCAAAAACGAGTAAACTTGAGCTAATATAAGCTTAAAAAAAAGTTCACAAACCTTAGACACTTGATCTTTTCCGAGATTGGCATTCTCGAGAGCCTTCTTACCAGCAACGAGGCAATAACGAAGGCAACCATCAAGTCTGCGATCATTCTTACCATCAATGTAACCTTCCGAAGAGAACCCACGAATCTGGCCGCCGAACCGGGTGGGGAACTTGGAAGCGTCGAACCGGTCGATGGGCGTAATGCCGCTGTCTCCGGCGAGCAACTTGTCGTAGTAAGCGTCGACGTCATTGCCGAACACCGACACCAACCCCATCCCCGTGATCACCAAGCGCTTCTTCGGATCCTTCTCGGGCTTCGGCGCCGAGGAAGCGACCGAGGCTGGGATTTTGAAGGGCAAGTTGGTAATTTTCGGGGAAGGGAAAGCTTGGGGTTTGCGGAGTGGGTCGAGCGGCGAAGGGCGGAGCTGCGTGGCGGAGTTTAAGGCCTGCATGGTGGTCAGCGTGCATGTGTGTGTGTGTGTGGATGTTTCGACGGATATGATGTGGCTGTGTGCTTTTTTGTATCGTGCAGTGTGTGTAATGTGTGTGTGTGTGTGAGATGGTGGGGTGGCTTGACAAGTATGGTTGTGTCAAAATGTATTTTTGGGTAGAAGAAAATGTATGAAGATTCAACGGGAATTTTTTTACAAATAACACAAATTAAATAATAAATTTCAAAAATAGTCTTGTATTTGGTCGGATTTCAAAAACAGCACTTTTGATTTTTCAATAAACGAAATCGGGTATTCAAAAAATGAAAACATTTTCGACTATTCAATAGCCGAAATCGGGTATTGAAAAACCAAAAAATTATTCGGCTATTGAATAGCCGAAAAATAGTGTGGAATATATTCCCCTGGCAACCTGTCAGATTCCTGATTTATGAACACCAAATTTTGGCTATTGAATAGCCGAAAGTTTGTGCCGTCATTCTTACTTCCCATCAATCAAATATTCATTTATTGAATAGCCGAAATCTATATTTCGGATATTCAACTAACGAACTCAACATCACGAATGGCTATATAAACCAACCCCCTCCTCCTTCCCATTGCTTGCACACATCGCTTCGTTTTTTTTTCTTATCATATCACTAGCAAAAAAACATTTGGTTATTTGTAAACCACCCAATTTTTGGTAGCAAATCCTGAAAATAATATGAATCCAAATGCAGTAACCATTATTTTACATTATGGAGGCCAAAAAATCAACGGCCCTTTTGGCGTACAGTACGAGACTGCAAAGTCAAGGCGTAAAGTCAAAATAACAGAAGAAACTTCGTACGATGAGTTCGTTTACAGTGTTTATGAGAAGCTCAATTTGCGTTACGGCGTGGACAGAGTTGTGTTGCATCATCGTTTTCAATCAGCACTCATCAACTTCCAATATCCGTATTTCAAATTAGTGCGATCGATTCGATGAAAAGTCAGGACATGTACGAGATTGCTTGTCATCCCAATTACATGTGCACGGCAGATGTTTATGTGGACGTAGACACGGATGACGTGTACATTCCCCAGACAGTCAGTGGTACTCCTTATGACGAGGGTGTCCCCGATGTGAATGGAAATTTTACATGTTACCAAGACGAAGGCGACGACATGGCGACGATCGTGCCGGAGTCTTCCAACTTGAACGTGACTCCTCGGGAAATAAATAATGTGGTTGGGACATCACATGCCGGAGGCTCGCATGCGATTTTTGACTTGAATATGGACACATTTCAATCCGAGCCCGAAGAAGATGACAAGGATGTGGAGTTGAACCAACAAAATGCATGGTACGATGATGATGAATATGATGAATATACAAACTGTAACATAGAAGGTGGTCCGAGCAGCGGTGGAGTACCTACGGTGGAGGAGTTGGATAATGTTGAGTTACAAACTGCTACGCAGGAGTACTACATGAATAGCATGGATATACCAGCAAGCAAGCCCGTTTGGAACCCAGATAATAAGGAGCTTGCATTGGGCATGGTTTTTCCTACCAAAAAAGATGTGCAGCGGGCCGTACAGATGTACGCAGTCAACATACAAAGAGAGTACTCAGTCGACCGGTCCACACCGAGCTTGTACGTCGCTTCTTGCAATAGTAGCAGGCGCGATAATCCATGTAGATGGTACTTGCATGCCACTAAAAAATCCACACATCGACAATTCGAGATTACAAAGTACTGCAGGGTACACAACTGCCTAGCTCATAACAGACGGTGTGGGCACAGAAATCTTACCGCTGATTTGGTCGGATTTATGGTAAGACATTTTGTAAAACATAAACCTGATTTCGAGGTCGGGTTTGTTCGAGCTCACGTTAAGGAAGCACTCCAGGCTGATATATCTTACGGGAAGGCATGGCGTGGGTGAAATAAGGCGATCGCACTTGTATACGGCGATTGGCACACCTTATATCAGTCCCTTCCATGGTTCTTTAGAGCTTTGAAGAGAAAGAATCCGGGGACGATCGTAACTTACAAGTTCTTTTCGGGTTCGACGGCAGAGTACAAAATTTTTGACTATGTTTTCTGGGCTTTTGCACCGTGCATCGCAGCATGGAAGCATTGTCGACCTGTGATGACGCTCGACGGTACCCACTTACGAGGCCCATACAAGGGTCATTTTCTTACGTCACTGACGACAAATGCAACAGGAAAAGTTTTACCGTTGGCATTTGCCATAGTTGATGCTGAGACAACAGACAGTTGGGCATGGTTCCTAGGGCTCGTGCGGCAACATTTTCTCCATGATATGGAAGAAGTTTGTTTAATATCTGATCGCCACCCAGGGATACTTGCTGCTGTGGAAAATATCTCGTCAGTCGAGCATTTACGTGTAAAACATCGTATTTGCCTTCGCCATCTGAAAAGCAACGTGATGAAGCATTATCGAAACCAGTACGTCAAAGACTTGTGTTGGGTAGCTGGAAAAGAACATCAAGTTCGCAAGCATAATGCAATCATGCAAAAAATTCTTGAAGTTGACCCCACACCTGGCGGTGTTGAAAGGAAGGCGTACGACTATTTATCTGAAATCGACAAGGAACTTTGGACCCTTTCTTCAGATGGAGGGGCCCGTTGGGGTATGCAGACGACGAACAGTGTCGAATGTTTTAATGGTGTTCTTGTTGGTGTAAGATGCTTACCGATAACTGCGCTAGTCAGTCACACTTTCATAAAATTGGTGGAATACTTCTACAATCGATCCATAAATGCTAGCTATTTGGTTGGACAACAAACGCTGCTCTCAAGTAAAACAAGGGAACTTTTTGACAAGTGGGAGTCTCATTCACACCGTCACTGTATTTTAAATTTCCACTTCCCAACTTGTACGGCACAGGTCGAGCGTTTACCGGCGTCATTCACTGAAAGACCTTCAACACAAGTTGTGAAATTCAACGAGAAGACATGTACTTGTGGTAAATGGACAGCGTATCATGTGTCGTGTTCGCATGCACAGGCATTAGCACGTTATCTAAACAAACCAATCGATGGATTAATACCAGAGAAATATACGGTGGCAGCGTACACTGCAACATACTCAATGCCGTTCGACCCTTTGGGACATAAGGATTACTGGCCATCAGCACCCACATGGCAACTAGTGCCCAATCCAGCACGATTGTGCCAAAGAAGGAGAGATAGACTAAGTGGTAGGCGTATCCCCAACGAAATGGACCAGTCAGATCAAGGTGGTCGGAGAAGGTGTTCGAATTGTCATCAGGCAGGGCACAACCATTTAAACTGTATAAGGTGATTGAACCTGTGTTATTATGTCATATTTTTTGACATGTGTTATTCATTGGTGATTAAACCTTTGCTATTTTGTAATGTTCGTTGGTGATTGAACCTTTGTTGTTATGTCATATTCATCGGTGATTGAACCTCTATTATGATGGCATATTAACCAGCTTTTGAACATTTGATATTATGTAAAACGATAAGACATGATAATAAGAAAAAAAGAAATAAATAATAACAAAAGTACATCTCAATGACATGTACATATACACTCAAAACCACCCGCCGATACCTAAGCCCTACGATATCCGGTGCCACAATCTGGAGGGTGTCCCTTCTTCTCTCGTGGGGGCTGTCGCCTGCTCGGACCCTGATCGCTCGGGGGCTTCCTCTTCCGCGGTCTCTGCCCAGCCTAGAATGGTCCATGATGCTCGACCTGCGGAGGGTCTGGCTGGACCTGCTCGGCATGTCCCTGCATACAGTATGGCTAGGCCTGCTGTGTGTCGGGCTATACCTCCGGTGGCTGTGACGGTTGAGTCTCAACCTGTGGGTCGTCATGAAGATAATCCTCAACTCGCAGCGTAGCATCAGGGGATTGCCCAATCCCATGTTAACCAGATCCACTACTAGGCTGCACAGGTCGGATAGGCACGAATGGGGTCGTTATGAACGAGAAGAAGGGCTGGCTGCCTGAACCGTGCTAGAAGGACCCAGACGACCCCCCAACGCCCTAGCTAGACGAAGATGGCTGCACTGAATGAGCAGAGGGGCTGGGGGTGGCCTAAGTAGGTTGTGTGAAGAACGGGGACAGCTGTGTGGGCTGACCCGTCCAATATGTTGGGATATTCCACTGCGTAGGCGGGTAAGGCCATGTGGGCGTGGGCTGTGGCGGTGTCGACTGTGATGAAGTCGAGATATGCGGCTGCGCTGGCGGCGGGACATGGAAGTATGTGGGGGTATCGAGCACATGCTGGTACTGTGCCTGTGGCAATGTCTGCTGCATCTGGCCGAGTACACAGTGCATCTCTAGCCAGAAGCTCGCCAAAGAAAATGTACCCTGCGCATTCTGCTGGTACCCACGATGTAGGTGGTGATACACGGTACCCGTGGTACTAGCCTGCACACAGAGCACATCATTATTACACTACATAATATTTACATTCTCGTTATTACAAAAATCATGATGACGTTGTTATACTCTACTTACCAAGCGATCCATGTCCCGGGACTGTGTCTGGTAGCCGGTATGCGTCTGCTCCGACAACGACTGACCGATGACGGTGATAGAGTGACACCGGTACCACTGCATATACTGAGACAGTGGGACTACATCTGCGCTTTCCTCGGCGATCACCCTCCGCTGCTGATCCCAGAGACCACGCAACCGACCTAACTCGATAGGATCCTTTATTTTCTCTTTTCCTCGTATGTGGTCCACCGTCATCAACGGCAGCGGTGTGTCTGGGATCGACTGGCGCAAACCAAACTGCCTCAAAACCCTTTCGGGTCTGTGATACTTAACCATCCGTCCCAAGAGTAGTGGGACACATGCTCTCCACCATTTAGACCCCTCCGTGCAATACAGTGGCAGCTGGTCCATGGTGCTCATGTACGGCTCCCAATCAAACTATGATACAAATATTGTTGCCCAAATAAGTTAAATAGTTATTAAGCTAAAGAGTATATGTAATATGCAGTTATACGTCTTAATATGCTTATCACACCTGATCTGGCTGCATCTTGTCCAATGCATCGCGAATCACCAACAAACCGCTGTTAGTAGTATCTCGAAACTGCTTCAGCTGCTGATATATGGCACCACGGGGCTTCCCCGGTGACCCAACCTAATTACCCTCAGTCGGGTGTGATCGCCGCACTTGCCGTGCTGGCGACGGATGGAGTCTGGGCCTAAAAATGTCGAACCTATCGAACAACCACCACTGCACGTAAACCAATACGTTAGTAACATTGCTATTCATAGAAATTTTATAAATACAGTATGGAATATATATGATACCTGCATCAGACTAAAGCCGCCGCATAAATTCACTCTATCACTGTATGCACATAGATCCAACTGATGGTAGATAGATGGAAGTGCTGCAGCGCCCCAATTCAACTGTCTAATATTCCCAAAGGCGTGCAGCTCAGACAACCAGTTCATGTTTCCCAGGTTGCCCGGCGTCGTGAAGATGGCGATTCAAGAAGGAGAATATCCACAAACGGGCACGATGCTGAGCCTGCTCCTGGGTGTACTCGTCTAGATGCGTCGACGTGTGTACATGTCTCAACTCATGCAAGTTCACCTTGCCGGTTCTCGCATTAATGGTGTCGGGAGGAAGTGCTGCCCCACATACATCATGGAATAGCTGCTGCCACTCGACAACTGTGCGTCGCTCCTTACCGATTTCCGGCATAGGCGCACCCTGTACGGGTAAACCCCATAAAACTGCTACGTCCTGCAGTGTGATGGTGGCCTCTCCACAAGTGAGGTGGAATGTATGCGTCTCTGCTCTCCACTGCTCAACTAAGGCAGTAAGCATATGATAATAAAACTCCTATCCACCGGCTGCATAGCACCCATAAAATCCTGCAGTCGCCAGTACTTCCTGAACACGAGGATGCTCAGACTCGTCATATAGATGCTTATCGCATCTGGGTACTCGGCCCTCCCTCATATATGTGTTGCTCGTCATCAGATGAGTCCTGTGCTGAGCATAGTGAACGAGAATGGATGTATCCTCCGATACTGGTCTCTGGGCCATAGCGTCACCTACGAACAATAAATGAATTGATTAGTAAATATGTTAATAAAAATTATTATGATAATAATCATAATAATACTCAAAATAATAATGACAATAATAATAACAACAACAACAACAACAATAATAATAATAATAATAATAGTACCAACAATGATGATAAAACTAATAATAATAACAATCAGAATAGTAATAAGATTAAAATAATAATAATAATAATAATAATAATAATAATAATAATAATAATAATAATAATAATAATAATAATAATAATAATGATACAACTACTAATAATAACAATAAGAATAATAATAATAATAACAACAGTGAGAATTAGAATAAGAATAAAAAAATTAATAATAAAACTAATAATAAAGCTAATACCAATAAAAATAATAATAAAACTACTACTATTGATAATAATAATAATAGGAAGAAAGAAGACAACTACTAAGACTACTACTATTACTACTAGTATTACTACTACTACTACTCAAAATAATAATAAAACAAATAATACAAATGACAACAATAACAATAATAATAATAATAACACTAAAAAGAAGAATAATAAAAGATATTTTAATAAAAATGATAATAATACCAATAATAGTAATAAAAAATAATAATAATGCCAATAATAGTAATAAAAAATAATAATAATGCCAATAATAATAATAATAATAATAATAATAATAATAATAATAATAAATTGATAATAATTATAGTAATAGCAATAATAATAATAATAATAATAATAATAATAATAATAAAACTAATAATTGTAATAATAATAATTAAACTAATAATAGTAATAATAATAACAAAAATACCAATACTAATAAAAAAAATAATATTAATAATAGTAGTACCAACAATAATGATAAAACTAATAATAATAACAATCAAAATAAGAAAAAGATTAAAAAAACTAATAATAATAATAATAATAATAATAATAATAATAATAATAATAATAATAATAATAATAATAATAATAATAATAATAATAATAATAATAATAATAATAATAAGAATACAAATAATAATGATAAAACCAATAATAATAATAATCCAATAATATTAATAATAATAACACTAATAATTAATTACTATTATTATTATCAAAATTGTTATTATTATTATATTGACAGTAACAATAACAATTTCAACGTAGTGATTCAAATATCGACATCTTAAACTAAACTACACAACAATAACATCAACAATCATATCGGCAGATGTTTATACGTAACATAAACATGCACAACATATATGTACATGCACATCATGAATATATACATAAATACGATACATACATGTGAAACATGCATATACATGAAATAACTTGAAGAAAACGTAAAAAAATAATACTTTCAATCGGTAAAAACTTAAAAAAACTTACAATAAGAGGCAAAATTCTAGGACTATACATACATGTGAAACATGCATATACATGAAATAACTTGAAGAAAACGTAAAAAAACAATACTTTAAATCGGTAAAAACTTAAAAAAACTTACAATAAGAGGTAAAATCCTAGGCTTGAAGCTTTTTGAGTGAGATTTTGAGTTTTAAGGCTAAAAAAACGTGGGGTAAAAGGGGGGGGGATTGCTTTGAGATCAGGTGGGGAAGAAGAGTTGGGGGTATATATAGTAAAACGTTCGGTTTTTGAATAGTCGATTTCGGCTATTCAAAAATCGAAAGAGCGAAAATCGAGGGCATTAAATATTGTACAGTTCAGAAAAGATTTTTCGGCTATTGAATAGCCGATTTCGGCTATTCAATAGCCAAAAATTCTTATGTTACGAGTACGTGTATATTTTGCACGTTTTCGTTTTTTGAATACCTGATTTCGTTTATTGAAAAACAGAAAGTACTATTTTTGCAATCCAACAAAAAATAAGGCTATTTTTAAAATTTATTACTTAATTTGTGTTATTTGTAAAAAAACTCTGATTCAAGGGGGGTCTTGAATATGGGAGTTATCGATGATTTCTGTTGAGATTAATGTTTGATTGATGGATTCAGATGGCAGTTTTGATGGTACCAAAGGATGTGTATTGTGTGTTTTGTCTTTATTTTTTACTCCGTTCCGGTGTTAGTTCAACAATGTGGCTTTTGTGCTAACATGGCCTGAGTAGATGTATTTTTTTGGGTTCGTTTAGATTAATTTTTTAAAAAATATGCTTTATAATTCTTGATAAATTCGTTTGGATTAAATTTATTTTAAAAATATTTTATAACTTATGAGAAAAAAGTTTTTAGGAAAAAAAAGTTAAAATGGTTAACTTTTAGAATATTAAAAATGTTTATTTTAGAGTTCTAATAGGAGTTTGAGGTGATGGTGGGACACAAAAACAAACAGAGAAGAAAAAGGAAACAAAAAGAAGTTATAAGTTTGTTATTTTCGGTTTGTCTATATTGGTCTTTTTCTTTTTGTGAAAAGATACTTTTTTTCTTAGAAAAATTACTTTTTTTCAGTAAATATTTGGGTTAATAAAAAAAACTAAAATCCAAAAAAAAAAGTTCAATCTTAGAAAGTTAGAATATTTAGCTTATCAATTTTTTTCAAAATTTTTTAAAAAACACGTTTAATAAAATCAATTTAAACGAACCCTTTAACATTATTTGTGCCTTTTTTACAACAATAAAATTAAGTATTTAATATTTATAATGTTAAAACTCAAATGAAAAAAATGAGGAAATTTGGAAAGTTATGGTGCAAATTGCCACTATAAAGAACTAATATATATATATATATATATATATATATATATATATAAATATAAAAGGAATGCACATTATTCCACACATTCCTTTTTAAAGAAATTATTTGATACCTCTCTCATGATTTTCAAACAAGTGATAATTCACTTTTTTGTCATATTTTTCCGTCTAATTTAATAGGGGTGTGTGTCACATGCATGTTTTATGCAAAATGGGTGTAAGAGATTTTGACGAAACGATTATAATTTTGACATGATAGTACTTACTATTATTTTATTAACAGAGATAAGAAAATAACAAATTGAGAACGGTACAATTTAAAAAATTATAGAGTCTAAGAGAATTGCAAAATACATTTTATAAAAGAGGATAAAGGACGTGCAACACGCATTTCACCAGTCAAAATTAAGGGCAAGTTTGGATTGTTTTTTTTTTTTAAAAAAGTACAAGTTTGGATTAGTTTTTTTTTTTAAGTTACATTATTTTTGAAATAAATATTTGATTTGATTTTAAAAAAATTAAAAATTTGAAAAAATTTAAATATAATTTTTTGTAAAAATTAAAATTTTTAACTTCTAAAAATAATTAATTTTTAAAAAATAATAAAAAAACTAATCCAATCGGACCCAAAACACGTGCAAATATTGACTTTGAGAAAAAATAATAATAACAATAAAAAAAATGACTCCCCCCCCCCAAAAAAAAAAAAATAAAAAAAAAAGCAAATGAATAGCTCACAGCTGAGGTTTTCTGTAAATTTGTCAGCCGTCGATAGTAAAAGTTTCGGAGTTTGAACTCTGAGCACACAAAAACCAAACAATGACCAAAAGATCTTCAAAGTCTCGAAAAGCTTCTTCTTCTTCTTCTTCTTCACCAGCTTCAGCTTCTCCAGAAAGCTCTCCAACAACAACACATGGGTAAGCAAGCTAAATTGCGAAAGGCTTTTCCTTTTCCTTTTTTTTTTTTTTTCACTTCTTAGCTTCTTATCAAAATTATTAGTATAATTATTCAATTCCCTTTTAATTTTTGCTTTTTTTTTTTCTCAGGAAAATGGTGCTGAGAGTAAGACCAACAGAGAAAACGAAGAAAACGGCGGCAGATAACTGGAAAACTAAGTCAAGAAAGAAGCCCAAGACGACGTCGTCGAAGAAGAAGGCTTCCAAAATCGACGCCCTTAAGCCCAAGAAACCACCCACTGCATTTTTCTATTTCTTGTACGTTTTCTTTTTACATTTTCCTCTGCATATCTCATTTTTAATTGTATAAATTGAGAAAAAAGAACACTTTTCTGTTCTGATTATGGCACCTGTTTCAGTAATCAATGGAAGGCTTTTTCCCATATTCAGTTATTATATTATTACGGAATTACAAGGGGTTCAACGTTTATTCTTGGCAAAATATTGGGATTTTTTTTTTTTTTGGTGACTTATCCCATTGCCTTTTATTATGTAAATTTATCCGTTAGTGTACCACCTACAACTTTAAATTTGGAGGTTTTTTTTTTCCGTAAATTTTTAGTTGAATTATTTTTTTCCTTCCATTTTTTAATGTTGTTTTCTACTTGATGGCATTTTACTGCATGGGTGTTTTCAATTGCCCTGAATGTGTTCTTATTCTTGAGGTTCTTTCGTGCTTATGTTAAAAAACTGCTATCCTTGTTGTTTTGCTAGTATATTATCTTACTGACCGTGACTGATGGAACTCAAAAGATTTGCGCTTTGCATAGCCTCACACTTGCCTCTTGAGCTGAAGAGCCTCTGGCCGTCTGATGGGTATTAAAGTGCAGAACCTTGGACCGTTAAATGATATTGTTCAACTGACCCACGGTAGCTAATTTTATGTGCATTGGTAATTTTGGCATATTCATCTGACCGTTTTGATCATCATCATGGGGATATAAAGTTGTTTGTTTATGTTTCTAAAACCAATTCTTTTTATCTCAGTGGGGAACTATATATATGAATTGGGGAGTGGTCAATGAGTCTACGGTGTAAAGGTCTCATTTTGGACTCCCTGTGGAGTTGATACCTGGTTTCGGTACATCAATTTATTTTAATGGATTTTGGAGCATATAGGTGATAGATTTATGGAAGAATTTGAGAAAGGTTTATCTTTGTTTGACTCTGAGAATCATACCTTTGTAGGAATTATTTTTGTTAAATTATTTGTTCTTTAGTTTTAGTAGGTTTTGCTACAATTATGGAATGCCATATTTGACTTTGTTTTGCTAAGAAGTAAGAGGCTAACAAGTGGTAGAGTTCTAAGTTTATAGGCGTGGTTGTAAGTTGGAGTGCTGCTCAGGTATTTGTAAGATAAGGGACATTGGCAAACGATGAGACTAAATATACTGGATGAGAAATTTGATGTTAAAGTGGTCTTTCACAGACAAACAAGCCAGAGTGATACTAAAGGGCAGTCAGGTGCATGAAGCTTCTGCTGTGTGCAAAATCCGTGGAAGAGTTGGACCGACTTCCAAATCAGAGCTGTACAATTGTAGCTTGTTTGGAACAAGCAAGAGCCTGTACTTGGAGAACAAACATTGTTCTCTTTTAAATGCTTAACTTTGAGCTTCAATGTTTTCTTGAAGATGTCTATGAAGCTCTCACTATGGGCTTGCTCCTCCAGTATCAAAAAGTTGTGCTATGAGGAGGTAAGTAGAAGAGCTCCTTCCTCTTAGTCCTCTTATTATTTCCTGGTTTAAGCAGATAGAAGATTGGTTCTGATGCAGATTTTCCTAATTAATCCTGAAGAAGTTTTTCTACATAAGAAACTTTTATGATAGTTAGCATGAACTGGAGTGTAACAGTATTGCCACTGGAAATGTGTCAGCGTCATGCCAGAATTTCATGAGATTAACTTTGTGTCTGTTTCATGGTGTGGGTTGTGGTGGCTGGGTTTGGCATCTACAAGAAGAGGTTAATTCTGAAGGGCCTCGGTGAAACTTGAATAGTGTAATGGCCAGAATCCTACCTGTGAGGGAGAAAACTAAGAAGCATGAGGGGTGGATTGCAAATCAGTAACAGACTGGGGCCATGACCTGTACCACAGTTTCGGCTGTGAATGTTAATGATTTTATTCAAAGTGATTAATGGCTTTGTTTTTCGTTTGGTGTACCTCATGACTTCTTTATCAGTCTGAGATAGATAAATTTTATCTTTAGATCTTAAACTGCTAGGCAGATTTCAATAATGCAGGATTTATCACCAGGTCCCTTAAACATACTTATTGATGAAGCTCATATTATTGTTGAAAACAGAATTGGACTGTTTCTAATGGTCATGTGAGAATTACATTCACATGGAAGTCTATGAACTGGGAGAAGAGCAGTAAGGAGGAAAAGAAATTTAGTGAACCTGCAACATCATGTACACAAAGTGAAACAGAGAATAAGATAATTTTATGAGACTGAGGGGAATAGTGCTTATTGAAAAAGAGGTAGCTGGTGGTAGACAGATAAGCAAAAGTACCTAAAAGTTATCAGAAAGAGGAAAAAGATTGCTATCCCGGGAAAAATTGGTATCTTATTTTGTTGCAATTGGGGGTAGAGTTGTGGTGTTTTAACAAAGTTTATCTTTAGAAAAAGTTGACGACTTATTCAGATGGTTGCATATGTGGTGCTTAAAGTTGAGATATCAAAATATAACCTTGGCTTTTTGATGTAGAAAAGTGCACTTACGTCCCTAAGATTGAGGGGGCATACTAGTGTACTACGAAATTTTTAGGCTTATGCCCCATCTGACATGAAACACAAGCAGCCAGGTAACATTTACCTTATCTGTTGGAAATTACTGATATCATGTCATAGGTATTGCACCAAGATTCGCATTTCCTTCTTTAAGGGAGAAGATCTTGTAAGATATAATGTGCTTGGTATCCTTGTTCCGTTAATCCTGAAAAAGAAGACATGCAATCTAATTTAGTAAGAAGGAGTTGCCTGCAACATGGAGAACTTAAATGGATCTTCTATTTCAACAAGGTTTTCGTTCAAAGCAGGAACTTAAAATTTCAGTTGGGATTTTCCTTGGTGCCACTGAAGTGTGATTCTGTTCACCAATCTGCAAATTGCTGGGAATCTAGAGTAAAGACATTTCATTGTACTTCGTTCATTTATGATCATTTACATTGTAGTGTCCAATCAGGTTTGGAGTTTATCTGTTAGGTCCAAAATAATTGACGAAATACTTGAAACTTGCTTGGGGAGTTTCTTAGATGACAATCATACTTGTTTACAGTTCAGAGTTGGCAGCTTGTGGCAGGGTATTGTCACCACAATCCTCCAGTTTCTGTAGATTGGATGCCTAAGTGTGAGCATCAAATGTCTCTGTCTTTTTGCTAATCACATTATCTCTTTATTATCTACAGACTATAGCTTTTAGTTACTCTTTACTAGTTGACTGTATTAGGCACAAAGTAATAGCAATATTGGAGCAAAGCCTAGCATACTCATCTGCTGCCTTCGCTATTGCATTTTGACTTGTCATTTTGGCTTCAGCAAGATCCTCGTTTCTTATTTGACCAATATCTCTGGATTTCTGTTTCTGGATTACCATTGCATCAAAAAATAAAGCACTACAGTACTTGTGGTTTGGATCTTATGTCAAAAAGAATTTTGAAATTCACATTATTGCTAACTGATGTTCCTTATTTAAGGGAGGATTTTCGCAAGGAGTTCCAAGAAAAGAATCCAGATGTCAAGTCAATGCGTGATGTATGTATCAAGTGAGCTTCATAATCTTCCTTCCATTCAATTTCCTTTTCTGGTTTTGGCATTTAACAAAATTGCTCCCTCATTTTTGTCTGCATGAAATATTGTTATGTTTCCATGCTTCAGATTGGGAAGGCTTGTGGAGAGAAGTGGAAAACAATGACCTATGAGGTTTGTTCGATCTAGCCGCGAGATTTCTATGCTATTCCGAGCATCAATTTCAGTCTTTATTTGTTCAATCTATGATATGAAATCACCAATAAGAATACTTCCAGTTCTCTCTGTCTGTCTGTCTCTGTCTATATTTGAAAGTTATGTCATTATCTTTCTTAGATGGTCTCTTTCTCTTTGCTGTTCGTTTATTTTCTAGGGCAGAAAGAGAAGCATACACTAATAAGTTCTGAACAGTGCTGTTAAGCATTAAAAGGTACTATTGATAAGGTGGAAAATTGGCAGGAGCGGAAAATTTTGAATTTTGCTATTTATTGTGCATTGTTGGAAGAATATGGCTTGTTGTACATGAATGGTTCACTGAGAAATTAAAGAGAGAAGATTCCTGTGTTTACTGCTTTGAGAAGAAAGAAGATTAAGAAAAAGCAATAAGAGTAGAAGAGAAACAAGTAGAATAGAAGGCTCCAGAAAATTAACTATGTGCAAATTAGTCCCTATTATAAGGTTATTTTGAGTATTGGACAAGGGTTTGAAGCTTACTGTGCTTTTTACTGCTTATAGGAAAAGGTTCAGTACTATGACATAGCTACTGAGAAACGGGCCGAGTTTGATAGAGCTATGGCAGACTTCAATAGAAAGAAGGTATGTGCTATTACAGTTTCACGTGTGATTTATTGAGGTGGGGATGTGCTGCACTTTTCTCACCAGTGGTGAATCTTTTGCAGGAAAGTGGGGAGTTACTCGAGTACGAGGATGACTCCGACTTTGATGAATAACTCTTGGGTTATTTATCTTATTATGGATGAATATCTGGAGTAGGAATTGCATGTATTGGCATTCAATTGTATATCAATTTAGGGTTACTCGTGTTCTAACTGCCGTGATCGTTGACCTGTCTTTCCCTCCCCCATAGCCTTCTTGGATCTCTGTTTTTGTTTCATGTGCGTTGGCCCTTTTGTATTACATTCGCAGTAAAATGAATTTTTGTGAATATAACAATGAATTGGATTGAGCTTTATGAAGGCATTCACTTGTCTAGTTGTCCGCTAACTCTTCTTTCCGAAATGTTTCACATTTGAAAGGTAGAATATACAAACCACTATTGCTAGGTGGCGTTTCTCGTTTTTCATTTCGGCAGCTTGGAAACAGCTTTGAACTGTTTACAATCACGCATCTAAAGTCAAGTCAAGGCTAGAAGACCAAATGTAGCGGAGGGTAACACACACATTTGCAAATCCGTGGCCCCACGCTTGTAAAACCTCCCCCCACCCCCCACCCCCCAAAAAAAAAGAAAAAAAAAAAGAAAAATCCTCTATTTATTGCCATTATTCTTCTCCTTTTCCGGCGTAACATAGAATTACACCGGGGCCTGGGCAGAGGCAACCGCTGCGCGTCAGGTGGGGGGCCGTGGTTGAGGAGGAGGAGGAAGAGAAAGAGGAAGAGGGACGGCCTGACCATCACCAGGTGAATTGTGATAAACGAAAATGCCCAATCGAATATTCTTAGAACCTCCAGCAGTCAAATATCTTCCCCCCAATCAATCCGACGAGGTGTGTTTTGATAGGAAAGTCGCCACCGACAATGGTGTCTGGCAAGAGATTGATCCTTTCAACATACGAGTCCCTGTCCTCATTGTGCAACTCATCGTCGTCACTGGTTTCACCCGTTCACTTCTCCTTGCCTGCAAACGTATACGCCAACCATCTTTTGTCGCTGAATTACTTGTAAGCTATTGGAATATATATTCCTTCTACGTAGAAACATAATAAAATCAATTACCACCTTATAAGGGTCCTCAGCTACTTCTTATATTAACCAATTAATTTTTATAATAGAACCTTAGTGATTCTTAATATAAGCAATGTACATTTTCCCCACCTCAAAATCATCGCCATGTTTGTATGTATCATCATCATGCAAAATGGTTTTTACTTTTTAGTTTCATATAACATTTGCAAGGATCATGCAAAAAAGAGTGAAACTGGAGAAGATAAATTCTGTGTTTCTGAGTTGCAGGCTGGCTTGTTGGTTAGTCCATCAGGAATTGGAAGTATTCCAGGAATTGGAGAGTTTTTCCCGGAAAGGATATTTGCAGTCCCTCGTCTGACGGTGTTGGAGACACTGGCAAATTTAGGCCTCACATACCATTTATTCTTACAGGGTCTAGAGATTGATTTGCGCACAATATCAAGAATCGGAACCAACTCCCTCAGCATCGGCATTGCTGGAGCTCTCTTCTCCTTCACTTCCGGCGCGATCTTCCACTACATTTTCGACATTGATAATTCTACACAAGGCTTCGACTTTGGTTGCCTCTATTGGGGTGCAGCCCTTTCAGTCACTGGCTTACCAATCGTTGCTGAAATTCTAGCTGAGTCCAAACTTATCCATTCTGAACTCGGACGAATAGCCGTGTCTTCAGCCCTTGTCAATGATATCATTTCCTGGCTGCTTCTTACAATAGCGTCCGCAATCACTAGTAGCCATAAAAAGGTTTACTTGCCATTGTTGAGTGCGTTGGCAATCGTAGCGGTTTCCATTTTTCTTATCCGTCCGGCCGTTGTTTGGGCGATTAAACAAACAAGGAAGAGAGAAGATGACTACAACGAGGCCACCACAGGTATCATTCTCGTGATGGTCTTGGCCTATGGCCTCGTTACAGATTATTGTGGTCTGAACTCCATGGTTGGTGCGTTTGTGTTTGGTTTAATCTTGCCGCAACAAGTGCTTGGGGATAGATTCTTGCTGGTGGTTCAAGCATTTGTATCAGAGTTTTTCATGCCTCTTTATTATGCCACTGTTGGGCTGAGAATTGACAGTGAAACAATTTTGATCGAAGACAAAGGTAATGTGCTTTTGTTGGTTGGAGTTGTGTGGTTGTCTTTCCTCCCCAAGCTTGTCAGCACTCTCGCTGTTTCTTTCTTCTGTAAGTGGCCATTCCCTGATGGAGTCTCTCTTGCATTCCTCATGAACACCAAAAGTCTAATGGCAGTGATGGTTCTAACTTTAGGCCTCGACCACAAGGTAATCTCTCTCTTTGTTACAAAAAATTCGAGTATCCATTTTGAACTGCTGCCTATGCATAGACAGTTTGTCAAACTGCCATTAGAATCACCGCCTATGCATAAACAAAACTACTTCCTAAACACTAGTTGGCTATTGTAAAACGTCATGGGCACTGCCTATTCTAAAATGTCACATATAAGCGACGATAAAACTACTACCTATATGCATTTTTTTATTTAAAAAGATAAAATGTGTTACTATAGGCAGCTGTAGTGAAAATCGCCGCCATTAACTACAATTGACGGCAGAGCTTTATAAAAAATATTGCCTGTGTTTAGGTTTAGTGACAGTTTAACTAAGCCGTCACCCATAGTGGTATAAGAGACGGTTTTCGAAAACCACCTATTATTAGTTTTAAGCAAATTCTCTCTCTTAACGACAGAAATTGATCTAAAATGTTTGTTGTTACGAAAACATAATTTAATACTTATATACAAATAATCTTGTCTCCAGGCTTTGGATCGAAGAGGGTATCTATTTATGGTAATCACTGTACTCGCCATGACTATGACAACATCACCATTAACGTACTATCTCCACAAGCCGACAAAGCGTTTCTTGCCAAGCAAACGCAGGGCTCTGCAGAAGCTGAAACCCGATGCTGAGCTGCGACTCCTTACTTGCGTGCATGACCTGCAAACAGTCCCCGGACTCACAACCCTCCTCCGAATAACCAATCCGACGAGACGATCTCCTCTCTGTGTGTTCGCCCTTCAGCTCATTCATCTCACAAGGCACACGACCGCCTTGCTCATCGTCCAGGGAAGCGGCACCGAGGGCGGCCGGAGAGCCGATGGACAAACCGATCAAATGATTGCTGCATTTCAGAAACTGGAGGAAGAAAACCCTTTAGTTTCGGTTTATCCATTAACAGCCATGTCCGCTTATTCCACCATGCATGAGGACGTTTGTAGCATCGCTGAAGATAAGCGTGTCGCATTTATACTTTTGCCGTTTCACAAAAAGCAGACCATTCACAACAAGATGGAGGAGATGAACCCTGCTTACAAAGACGTGAATGACAATGTGTTAGCAAACGCGCCTTGCTCGGTTGGGATTTTTGTCGATCGCGGCATTGGAACATCAGCAGTAGCAATAGAAGAAGATGATAGACGAGGACAGATTTTTCACCATTTGCAAGTTGCCATGATTTACATAGGCGGGCCTGATGATAGGGAGGCATTAGCCTATGCTTCACGCATGGCGGGTCGACCCAATATAAACTTAACAGTTCTCAGATTTCTCCTGGGCGAAAACGCAATGGACATAAAGCGTGATGACTTTATGGAAGCTGGAAATGGAGTCATGATGCCAATGGAGGTAGACTTTCAAAATGAGAAGATCTTGGATGAACAATATGTAAATCAATTCAGGCAAAAAACACCCAATAACAATTCGATCAAGTACATAGAGAAGTTGTCGAACAACAGTGCTGAAACTGTCGCTGCTCTGAGATCCCTGGACGAGAAGTTCGATCTTTTCGTCGTCGGAAGAGGGTTGGGGATGCTGTCGCCACTCACGGCGGGTCTCGATGACTGGAGCGAGTGCCCGGAGCTGGGATCGATCGGAGATCTTCTGGTGACTTCAGATTTTTCATCCGCGTCTTCTGTTCTTGTAGTGCAGCAATACTCTGGAGTGAATCCAGCTGCAAGAGATGGCACGTCGACGCCGGACAGCTCCGCTGACGGCACACCACATGCTAGTGGCGAACCTTTTATGAGATGGAAAGTTTAAGATGGAAATTTTAATTTCTACAGTGTTTGAATTCTTTTGCTATATATTTGTTGTAATTGGAATAGATAATTAATCTTAGAGGGGCTATTTTATTCTTCTTTTTTTTTTCTCCCTTTTTTCTCGTTATGGGCATGAAATTATACACTAGAGACTCTTCTGCGATGTGAAATTGCTCATCTCTTACCTAATATATTTGTAAACAATGTCAGTTTAATTCTTATTATTTTGAAAATAATTTATATGGTCTTTAATGTTTATAAAAGATATAGATTTCATTCCCATTAAAAGGTCAAAATGGGAATTAAGTTGATACTTATTGAAAATATTAAGGATCAAATGGATTATTTTTAAAATAATAGAAACTAAATTAACTATTTTTACAAACAATTAAAACCAAATAAATTACTTTTGGAACAAATAAAAACTCAAATAATATCTTTTTGCAAATAATAAGATCCATTTATAAAATTTGTCCTCATTTTTAATTCACATCATGATTTGAGAAACTATTAATTAAGAGTCTTTCTATGACGACTCTGTCTTTATTTTTAGTTCGGTGTGTATGAGAAACAGAAATGGTTAATTATTCCACTATAGAAGGTATCATTTTCTGGAAAGGATATTGACTCAAAGCGGCTTTGTGTCAGTGATTATATTATTTCTTAATTATATGAGTACTCGTTATATGTTTGTAGTCGAGTCGGGACATAACCAATCATTTTCTTTTTAAGTGAAGTTGAAAATCAATAATAAAATATTTCTCACCATTAAAAATTGATTTTTAGAACTTTTCACACTTTAAATGAATAACATATCAATAGATTACTAGACTTGTAGTAATGGAACATTTTTGAACATATTCAAATTAAATATTTTTGAAATAAATTAGGTGAACTAAAAAGGATTTCAAGGCTTCAAGCTTAAAATTAATCTTTATCTTATACCTCAGAAATTTTCTTGTCGTACTTGAAAATATCATTTGTTTTTCCAATTTTGGTCAAGTACTCATAATATATATATATATATATATGTATGTATGTGTATATGTATATATATATGTATGTATGTGTATATGTATATATATATATATATATATATATATATATATATATATATGCAAAATCTTAATGGGAAAGAAAACTGCAAGGGGACGTGTCTATGTCATGACTTGATGTGGATCAAGAACGAAGCTTCCGCAGCAGCGCAAAGATAAATGCGACACACGGCTTGGTTCATAAAAAAATTCTACATTTCGTACCAAATGAAGCATATCAGTGACTATATATGGTTGACCATTTCTCCTTAATGATTATACGTAATTTTGGCACGGCCGGGGGCTTCGGTGGGGTAGGGATGGGGAATCTAATGATAAACAATCGTACCTTAGGGGTTGGGAGAAAGGGGGATTGATACATCTTTTTATAAAAATCAACTTATTTTTTTTGATTAAAAAATATTTTTTTATTTTTAACAATTAAACATAAAAAAAATGTGAAAAATATTTTTCAAGAATAAATTTTTTTTTACAAAACAAACGGATGTTAGTTTTAAGTTTTTGTTTCAACTGTCTGTTGAGCTGTGATTTATACTCTGTGGAACAAAATTTCTGCTCCTTTTGTTGACCTTGTCTGCTGACGTGAATATTGGTCTCACTTTCAATTAATTTCACATGCCATGGCAGCACTACATTTTTGAACGTGGACTAGGCCACGTTGAAAACCGCCACTACCACTGACACAACTTCTTGGTAAGAATTTTTACTTCATATTCGAGGATTAATTGGAAGGTGTTGCAAAATGTGACATGATATTCATGGTCGAATCTTTATTAATTATAAGTTCTTCTTTCATTGATAATGAAAAGTTCCCATTTATAAGGTACAATAAGGTATCTTAATTCATGTTTAAAGTCAGTTAATTTTTTTTTTCTGACTAGTTGCTAATTAATTATCATTTCTACTCTCATCCGACTAAAATCACGCTTAAGTTGGCTTTTAGGCCGGTTAATAGATTCAAACTTGGTTGCCTTGCCCCTTGTTTTGCTTGTGTTTAGTTGCTTGGGCCTGTTGTTTTGTGGCTTGTTTGGCTACTTCTAAATCTGAAATTGTTTATACTTTTGCATTGTATTAATAAATTTTCTTTTTAACGAAAAAAAAAAAAACTTCGATATAGAAGCTATTTTTTATGAGAATATGTTCCTTCTCTAAATTAATTTTACTGCCATATCCGTTGGCTCTGAACAACACTAAGGGCCTCGTAACCCCACTAATATATATATTTTTTTCCTGGAAAATTGCTCACTTTTTTGTGACCGTTAAATTTGGTGGAAGATAGCCATCATGTGTGACCGTTTTATCCAAGACCGTTAAGCATGAAAGATGAAAAGAGCCCAGTTACATAAAAGTCGCAGCTAAAGACGATATGCGCATGTATGTTCTGTTTCCAGCTAGCAACATAAACGAAACCTTTCGTAATATAAAGTGTTACGCAGTTTAAATTTTTGGTCTTTGTAACAAGTACGTCATTGTATTCGTTAATATCAAATTAATATTTTAATTAATATAAAATTTTATTATTTTCAACCATTTTCATCTTAAAGTTACCACTTTAAATGATTCTTTATTTTAGGAGTTAGGTTATATCTTTTTATATAAATGGAGTTGTTTAATTAATCTTAATGAATATAACATTGCAATTACTAAAAAAATAGTTAAATCTTTGAGAAGAAAATGAGTTATAACAAAAGCGGATAAGTATATGTGTTTGAGACCATAATCTAGCTGGACTACATCAATCTTTTGGTGAAAGAAAAGTCAACTAAGGAACAGCTTGGCACTTGGGCAAAGAAGAAATTCACGTTGTTCAGATTAATTGCTTCACTATGTAATCATATTTTTCAACTTTGGCGCCAACGCAGAATTGAGAGCTTAGGGGAAGAAACTTTCAAACAAAAGGACTGGTCGTTTTAAGTGTTCGATTAGCTTGTGAGCCCACTTGAAAGTGGGGCTCACGCACCTCTGACAATGTGATCGTTTAGAAGTCTTAACTCAAGAACTACATTTTCCTTTGAAAAAGACCATCATGGCAGACGCGATGTCACAGAAACTAGAGATCTCTATGAAATTTTGCTTGAAAATGGTAAGAGAACTGCCACAATGCTTGAAATGGAAACTGACTCAAGAATTTTTACTCCATGGATTCAGTGACTTTCTCTGCAATTAGGACCTGCCTCGTTGTTTGTGGAAGAATGTAAAAAAAGTGTTCGACCACAAATAGGCTCGAAGATGTTTCGATTTATAAAAAAGTCAACAAATGTGCTGATTAGCTCGTAAATTTTAGACTAACTCTTTTAACAGAGGATGCACATCCTTGAGACTCTACCTAATACTATTAGGAAATTGTTAAGAGGAGGATACTAGAGATGTCTCTTCCCCTAAAATGATCGGTTAACAATCTCGGCCCACCTCCCTTTGAAGGGGAAAAGAAAGGCCATCAGCCCATCATGATACTGCGCAATATTAGTACTGATCATAGCAATGATGAAAATGTTTCATTACTAGTCAAACCAACCATGGTTTAGAACTCCGGAGAATGAAATTAGCCGATTAAAATGCCAAAAGCTCATTGAAGCACCAAACAGAAGAAAAACAATTGAAAGGCAGAGCGAAGATCTAATTCACATTGTAATAATTTCCAACATAGTTTACTACACTCTTTTGTACACCGCTAGACATCGATGATAAAAGCTCAAAGTACATAAAAGATAACAAAACAAAAAGAATGACGAAATATTGGAAGAAAATTAAAAAAAAAAAATTGTTCTACATTTTCATGGAAACCATTGCCTTCGATTTTCTTCTGTGCTAGCAATAAGCAGAGGAAAAAATAAATAAAAAAAGAAGAAGAAGAAACATCTATATGCGTAAATTTTAGAATTAGAAGGGAAGAATCTCCAGAAGATTCGCAGCATTTAGATGTGGCAGCCACAGAAGAGGTAGAAGAAAACAAGGTTCGAGACAAGAACAATGGCTTCAACAATGGAAGCAATCCTGAAGAGGAAACTATCCACGAACCAGGCGTGCAATTTGGACCTCTTTTTCGATCTCAACCCTGAAGACAATGATGACGATGAAGACGACGAAAAAGAAGAAGTGGTGCGCTTCATGAACTTCCACCTCCATGACCACGGCGCACCATGGCCGCCGGCTCCACCTCCACCTCCACCGATACTGCAGCTCTTCTTGTTCAACCTCTTGAAAAAGCGCCTATACAACACGCTCTGCTTCTTCTCCATATATGTCGTATCTACTGAAATGTATGATCTGACGTCTTTTTCTTCTGGGTTTTTTGTGACTTTTGTGTACGAGAAGTTTGAGGGCGAATGACGTATTCTTGCTGGCTTCAAGTTGATTTTATAACGTTGGGGGTGGAGGGGGGGAGGTTGCGGTTGATGGGGATGCCGAGTGGGGTTTATAATTAGCAGTGCGTCAAAAGGTGGGGTAGAATCGTGCGCGTCAGGGTAGTTTCAGATTTCCAGAATAAACATCACTGTTATTTCCAGGACATTTCCATTGGCATTTTAGATTCTTTCCTTTATTTATTTATTTCTTTTATAAAATATATGGCAAATAATGAATAATTAGATTTTTAATTTTTAAAATTTTGATCTTTTATTGTAAAGTTTATGATTTTTCTTTGAACCCATTAGGGTTGGATTTTTTTTTCTTCCCAAAATTTGAAAGCCAATGTAAGATTGACTCGATATTGATTAGGGTTTCAAAAATAATCTAATCCTGTTTCCAAAATGTGTTAAACACACTCTCAGAATGCGTCCAAACAAAGATCATGTAAAATAATTCAAAAAAATTAAAAAAATTCAAATTTAAACATTGCGCTCTTTGATAATACAAACCGCACTCCCGAAATGCGGCCGCTAATGTGGCGCACTCTAGAAACGCAGTCGGCGCTATGGGAATGAGGCCGCGTTCCATAAATTAGCTGCTCCAGTCTTCTCCTCCCCATTTTCTCCATTTCGTTTTCCAAAATTTTCCCCCACCCCCAATCAAAATTTTTTTTATTTCTTAGCCTCACTTCTAAGGATTTTGCCTCTATCTTGTAAGCTATTTATTTTATGATGTGTTTTGTAGTTATATTTTATGTTTTGTATTATATAATTTGTTTTTAATTTGTGTAATTTTTTTGGTAGTTTAATCTAATTTCTTTTTGAGTGATGATGTTGATTTGTAAATTTGTAATTTAATTGTTGTTAGTTTATGAAGATAATAATTTAAGAAATTAGTTATTTAATACATTAGGGATTTAAATTTAGAATAAAGTTAAGATAGTTAATTTTAGAAAATTTGGGATTTAGCAATTTCAAAAAATTTAGTTAGTTAGTAATTGATAGTTTAGGTTTTATAATTTTAGTATTATTATATTAGGTATTATTATTATTATTATTATTATTACTACTACTACTACTACTACTACTACTACTACTACTACTACTAATAATAATAATAATAATAATAATTTTACAATTAAGACTACTATTACTAATTTTACAACAACTACTAATCATAATAGTTGGTCGAGCATGACCCTCCACCGCAGTCTCAGGCCTGGTTACACAAGCATAGTCTACTCCTGGGTAGCAGTCTCGACACCTTCAAATACGTACGTCAAGGAAACAGAACGCACCATCCCCTGTTAGACGTCAGTTACCTAACAACACTAGGGGACAGGGTCCTCGGCACTACACACCTGGATGATGTATTTAGTTTTGTAGCACTTTTTTTCATTTATGTTTTTCCTTTATATGGCTATTTATGATCCATACAGTGTGTTATGTATTGATGAGACTATGATATTTATGTCTTTCGGTTGATTACAACATTACAAGATTGATTACATAATAACATTCCAACATTACAATAAGTAAACAAAACAAGATTACAACTACTACACACCATAACTAGAACACATAGAAACATTCTCAAATTATGCATTTTGATTGCTGGGGGCAAGTTGCAGCAGTGTGGCTTGGTTGACCACATGCTGTACACCTTCGCCGTCCATGGTAGTCAGAGTGATCCATCTCGTTTGGAATGCGCTGTTCTCTGGCTCGTCCTCTTCTCTGGCAAACACAATGGGGGTTTGGATGCAACGTCCATGTAGGTGCTGGAGGCCAATAAAATTCGTGTCCAAAGGGCTCGAATGTCCTCCAGTATGTATCTTTGTACGCTTTCACTGTTAGCTCTTAAGGTATCATGTTCTCTACATTAAATTATCTAAAACGAGTAATGGTTTATGCATGTAAGCATGGCAAGTGATATGCAACCCACTTACCGCAAGTACATGTACTTTTTTCCCAATTGACTACCTGGTATGGCGAATTCTCGTTCCATTGCATTGGCAACCGACCGACCTGATATCTTCCATCTTTTTTAAAACTAAGTACATGATGACGATGTGTTGAGGTCTCCCACTTCTCAAAAATAGTTCCCTCACATTAGGAAGGAGACGACGACCCTCGCTTTCTAAGTGCGTGGCATAGACCAATCGATCATGAAAGTAACCTTATATCTTCATAAAGGTGTTAGTTACAAGAGCCGTGATAGGTAACCCCTGGCACCGACGAGGACACCGTTAAAACATTCGACATTATTTGTGGTCATCACACCCCACCTGTAGCACCTATCAGTGCTCATGAACCATGTATCAGCAAGGATATCGAATAAGAACTTGTGTACTCGTTTGCCAACACCATTTTGACTAAGGTTAACAGCAAGGATCATGTCTATCACAACTTCATGTTTGCGGGCTGGACATTCTCGACCAGCTATCCAACACATGTCTTTAATGAATTGATTTTGCCATCTCTTTATCACATTGCTTTTGAAATGTCTCAAGCAAATGCAATGTTTTATTTCAAGTTGACCATCACGTATAACCTGTTCGATTGCAGAGGTGATGCCTGTATGCCTACCGAATATGATGCATACTTAGGACACCTCACTAAAAGTTCTCATGTAACTGCTGTGAGAACCATGAGCAAGTGTGTCTTGTCTCTACGTCAACAATTGCAAATGTCAACGGCAAAACTTGGTAGTTGGCATCAGTGATTAATGCTACTAAGAGATAACTTACTTTCCCGCAAGTGTCTATCGTCAAGCCAAACCACTCTTTTACAATGCCTCCATGCCGTGATGCAAGGACCAAACACCTAATAAACCATGTCAAAAATTCTTTCAGCCTGCGTTGAACCTTCGTCAAACCTATATCTCATAATACTACCTGGATTCTTAGCCATCACAGCACCAAGCAACTATGGAAGCATTTTGTATGACATGTCCCAGTTGCCATAAACTAATTTAATTGCTTTATTCCAGCCGTTCCAAGCTTTCTCGTAACTGATATTCGCGTTAAACTTCTCTTTCATGTGAGTTTGGACAAGCCCAACCTCGTGATTAGCCTTCTTTGCTATGAAATGCCTCACCAAATATCTAACCAAATCCGAAGTTAAATTTCTGTGCTTGGACGTTGATATTTGCACCATACAAATATGTCAAGCCTTGTATTGCGTGATCTCCCACTGCTTATGCGCTGCTTTCTTTATAACACGTACAAACCATAGGCATGCTACACTTTCACTGTGTCTTTCCCAATATCATACCTTCCATAAGGTCCTACTCGACTTAACAACCTTGTATTCTTTTTGTATCTTTATCGCGTTTTGTTGAACAATCCTTATCGCGTCCACTTTTGATGGGAACACTATTCGTTTGGCCAGATCCATCCAGTTGGGGTCTTATATTGGGCGGTTGAGTGCCTCATACCTGCTTGTTGTGTAGAATTTGGTCCTGGCGTTATGGAACTCCACTGGTTCCTCCTTTTCTACCTCCAGCTCTATATCTGTATCCAATCCTTTAATATCGTTCTCAATTTGGCAGTTGAAACTTGCTTCTGAGACTACGTCTTGTTGATCGTTCAATTTACCATCCTTGTTTTCTTCGTCTGCCTTTGACAAAGCCGTATTTGCTACGACGTCACATCTCTCCTCCATGCCACCAATACGATAAGAGGGTCCTCTAACTTCAAAAGTAGACTATGGTTGCGGAGAAAAGGAAAAAGTGGCAAACTCTGCAACTGTTGTTACAATATTGATCTATACATCTTCATTATATGATGGTGCTACGTTTAGGTCCGGCATGTTGGACTGGTACGGGACTTCGGCCATTGGTTGCAGCACATACATGTCATCATATTGAAGGTCCACTATTACATGCACAACACAATAGTTCCAATCATAGTGAGCGGTGCTATACATGTCCCGCAGATCTTCATCATCAGTTATTGCACTTGGATAATAATAAATCTGTTGCAATGTAGCATGCCATCTAAGATCACAATAGCATAAGTTAACTCTATCAATGGTTGGACGCAACCCAAGCTTTCTAATTACACGAGAAACAAATTGATTGTCAATTGTATAGGGAAGAATCTAGATTTTACGTGGAATATTTGAACTCTTGTAATCAAGACCGTAATTGGTCATAATTTTTGACCGCCATAGTATAAAAGAACAATAACTTCGGTTGAATTCATTCTTTTAGGTGCTTTGGTAGAAACTTAGAGTGAGAAGTGGAAGGAATTTGATAGAAAGTTTGTGTGTAAGAAGCTGTAAGATGACTTAAGTGTTGAATGAGATGTTGGAAAAAGGGGCTGGGGTTTAAATAGGTAAAAAAAGCATTCTGGGAGCGAGGCTTCTGAAATTTCACATGATGTGAAAGGACTCGAGTATGACCGATGGCAAGGAATATATTTGATTTACTGCAAATGCACTCACAGAATGCTCTGCTATGAATAAATTCCCTGCATCTCCATCAATTTGGCTGGGGAATTTTTGGAAAAACTGGGAAAAGCAGAAAACGCATTCAGAATGCGGCCTCATTCTGGGAACGTGGTCTGCTCTCCTAGGAATACGGCCTCATTCTGGGAACGTGGTCTATTTTCCTAGAACGCACTCCTCATTCTTGGAGTGCGTTTAACACGTTTTGGAAATGAGATTGTGTTATTTTTTAAACTCTAACCAATATCAGGTCAATCTTGCATTGACTTTCAAAATTTGGTTTAAAAAAAATCCCATTACGGTTGATCAAACTACTCCATGTAAATATAAAAATTTATCATTTTTAATTATTCTTATATTAAATATAACTCAACTTCTGAGAGAAATAATGATTCAAAATGGTAAATTTTATGTTGGAATGATTAAAATTGGTAAATTTTTTGTGAATAGAAATATTAATCCAACTTTTAATAGGTGAAGAATTTCACTCGCTAGAAATACAGTAAAATTTATGTCAATTAATTGAATAGAAATAATTTAATTAAAAATAATATAAGTTACAACAAATAAAGAGATTCGATTTCTGGAGAAGTCATCTTATTTAAAGAAGGAGAGAATATTTTAAAAAAATTCTTCCTACCCATTTACGTAAGTGTAAGAGTGGAGTAGGTGAGTTTTTTTCTTTTCCTTTTTTCTCTTTTTTGAATTAAAACAAGTGAATTTTGTAATGGACTTGGTAAGACTAAAAAGTGTCAATTGTAACGTTGCAAGGAAAGATTCTCTTGCTATGTGGGCTCTTCCCTCTCTCTTTTTCTTTTTCATTTCTTTGTAGAGTTTTTAGTTGTACATGGTAAACGGTGTGGAGGAATTTGTTTTAAAAAAAATAGATAGAGACATTCAATGAGGTTTTATGAATTTTTTATAGCTAAATTAACAAGTGCATTGTATTAAAAATTTGGACCAAAACATTTACAATCAGCAACTAAATTGCATATTAGACCAAAAAACTACTTTCAACCTCCAATCAACCTTGGACTTCCAACAACAAACAATTCTATTCCATATAAAATCACTCGATTTGGTAACCCGAATGGAGGGTTTTCTGATAAATCAGTGTGGGAGATGGTTCGGACCAAGACATCCCCTTTGTAATTGGCTTTTTTGGCTGGACAAAAACCCCACAAAGGCGAGGCTCTTTTCCTGGGGTATCAACCTACATCCTCATTGTGTTTTCTGTTATAGGCAGATTGAAACTCGTAGCCATCTGTTCTTTGAATGCAACTACTCACAAAAAATCTAGAGGCATGATATGAAGCTTGTGAAAGGCCCCCACTAGATGAGAGGATATTTCTACCTGGATTCTTTGTATTATTCTTTGTAAATACAAAGGTAACTCATTTTATGTTTTTTTTGGTGAGATAGTATTTCACATATTGAATAATTAAAAAAGAGATTATTTTGAAAAATAGTTTACATTGTTACTTTCAAAAGATTTTTTAAATCACATTGCGAATTTTTTTTTCTAACCCAAAAAAAAAATATTATGCAAAACTAACCCCGTTTATAAATCGATTTGCAAATAACCCGTTTTAAATTTGGAAATGCGCCACACGCATTCCCAAAATACGGAACGTACTCTGGGAGTGCGGCCACGCTCCAGAAATGCTCTCGCGCTCCTGAAGTGCGTTCCGTATTCTGGAAACGTGTTTTCTGGGTTCCCTGCAAAGCTGCCAAATTTAATTTTGATTCTGATTTGATTTGATTGCGGGGACGACCAAATATTCTTAACAGCGCATTCTGGGAGTGTGCTGATAAGAATCCCTGCCACAAATCACGCTTTAGTCACTTCAAGTCACGGGAAATTTCAAAAATCGCACTCCCAGAATGCATTTTTTGCCTATATAAATCCCAACCCCTTCCTCCACAGGATCATTCAATCCTACCTCGTAAATTTCTACCATCACAATCACTCTCCACCAAATAAACGTTCTGCCAAATTCATTCACTTTGTTAGTATAAGCTTCTACCAAAGCACGTAAAAGAATGAATTCAACCGAGGTTATTATTCTTTTATACTACGGTGGTCACACAATAATAACCGATTATGGTCTTGATTACAGAAGTCCAAATATACCACGCAAAATCAAAATTCATCCTGATACAACTTACGATGAATTTGTTTCGCGCGTAATTAGAAAATTGGGGTTGCGTCCAAGCATTGATAGGGTTAACTTATGCTATCGTGACCCTAGATGGGATGCTACATTGCAGCAGATTTATTATTATCCAAGTACAATAATTGATGATGAAGATGTGCAGGAGATGTATGGCACAACTCGGTGTGAATGGAACCGCTGTGTGGCGCACGTAATAGTAGACATTCAGTCTGTTCAGCCTGACGACATATATTTGCCGCAAATAATTCCCAACGTCCCGTACCAGTCTAACATGCCGAACCTAAATGCAGCACCATCGTATGAAGAAGATGAACATATCAATATTGCAATAACAGCGACGGAGTTTGCCACTTTTTCCACTTCCCCGCAACTACATTCTACATTTGAAGGTTTAAGACCCTCTCATCACGGCGATGGCACGGAGGAGAGATGTAATGTCGCAGCAGATATTGTCGGAGGTAGATGAAGAAAACGAGGACGGTGAATTGAACGATCAAGAAGAAGATGCAATCTCAGAAGCAAGTTTGACCCATCAAATTGAGAACGAGGTAGAAGGACCGGATGTTGAAGCAAAGCCGGAGATAGATGAGGAAGAAACTGTGGAGTTCCATACTGTTAAGAGCGAATTCTACACGACAAACAGGTACGAGGTCAGCAAATGTCCAGTATGGGACCCAGACAGGATGGAACTGGCCAAAGGAATGGTGTTCCCATCCAAAGTGAATGGGATAAGGGCTGTTCAACAGAACGCGATAAGAATACAGAAGGAATACAAGGTCGTCAAGTTGAGTAAAACCCTGTGGAAGGTACGGTGTAGGGAAGCACACAATGGAATTGTAGCATGCCCATGGTATGTACGTGTCATAAGGAAAGCAACGCACAAGCAGTGGGAGATTACGCAGTATGACGCAATACATGTATGTATGACGCAAATAACTGCGTCGGGGCACAGAAATTTGACGTCGAGATTGGTTGGATACTTGGTAAGGCATTTCATAACTAAGAAAGCTGATTACGAGGTCGGGCTTATCCAAGCTCACATGAAGGAGAAGCTTAACGCTGATGTCAATTACGGAAAAGCATGGAACGGCTGGAACAAAGCAATTGAACTAGTGTATGGCAATTGGGACACGTCGTATAAGATGTTACCACAGTTTCTTGGGGCCGTGATGGCCAAGAATCCAGGTAGTGTGGTGAGATATAGGTTCGCCGAAGGTTCAACACAGGCTGAAAAAATTTTTGACAAGGTTTTATTGGGCGTTCGGTCCGTGCATCGCGGTGTGGAGGCATTGTAAGCTCGTGGTTTCGCTGGATGGCACACACTTGCAGGGAAAGTACAAGGGTCATCTCCTAGTTGCATAGCCATAGACGCCAACTGCCAAATGTTGCTGTTAGCTTTTGCTGTTGTGGACGCAGAGACAACTCATACTTGGTCGTGGTTCTTACATCAGTTGCGTAAGAACTTTTTCAATGAGATGCCCCAAGTGTGTATCATTTCAGATAGGCATGCAGGCATCGCATCTGCCATCGAACGGGTTACACGCGACGGTCAACTTGAAATAAAACATCGCATTTGCTTGAGACATCTGAAAAACAATGTGCTGAAAAGATGGCAGAATCAATTCATTAAAGACATGTGTTGGATAACTAGCCGAGAATGTCAAGCACGCAAACATGTGCATGCAATGAACACGATCCTTGATGTGGACCCTAGTCAGAACGGTATTGGCAAACGAATACACAAGTTCCTATCCGATATCCCTACTAATGCATGGACCATGAGTGCTGATAGGGGATTCCGATGGGGTGTGATTACGACAAATAATGTCGAATGCTTCAACGGTGTCCTCGTTAGTGCAAGAGGGTTACCCATAACGGCACTTATTACTAATACTTAAAAGGTTACTTTTATGATCGGTTGGTCCATGCAACGCAGTTGGAAAGTAAAGGCCATCGGCTCCCTCCTAGTGTGAGGGAACTCTTTGATAAGTGAAAGACCTCGTCACATCGCCATCACGTACTTAGTTTTAGACAAGATGGCAGATACCAGGTGGGTCGGTTGCCAGTTCGATGGAACGAGAATTCGCCAAACCAAGTTGTCAACTGGGAAGACCGTACATGTACTTGCGGAAAGTGGGTTGAATATCACCTGCCATACTCGCATGCACAAACTGTTGCTCGGTTTAGGGGGTTTGATGTGAAGAACATGATACCTCAACAGCTGACGGTGAAATCGTACAAAGATACATATTGGCGGACATTTGAGCCTCTCAGACACCAATTTTATTGGCCTCTAGAGCCTGCATGGACGTTGCATTCTAACCTAAGTCGCGTTCGGCAGAAAAGAGGACGAGCCGGTGGCCAGCACGTTCCAAACGAGATGGATCACTTGGACTGCCGTGGACGACGAAGGTGTACAGCATGTGATCAATCGGGTCACATTGCTCCAATTTGCCCCAACAACCAAATTGCGTAGTCCTTTATGTTTAGCGGTTGCCACAAGTCCCATATGTGATAGTTTTATGTCTATTTGTTTTGACGTTGTAAAGCTATTGTGTAATCGGTTTATGCATATTTGTTGTGACTTTATGATGTTATTGTGTTTAATACACGTTGTCTGTAAACATAGGGCTGTGGCATTGTGATACGGTCACGTTTAATCAACGTCGACATGTGTAAGAAAAAAAAAAGTTAAAACAAATAAAAAAACAAAATGAAATAATAATCAACATAAAGATAATGTCTCACGAATACATATGAAACAAAAAAGCACTCGAAAATTAATACATCATCCCGACGTGTAATGATCAGGGCCCTTCCCCCTGTTAGTGCGGTCAGGTAAATGACGTCTAACAAAGGATAGGGCGTTGCACTTCCGGGATGAACGTGTCTGGCGGAGCAGTAGCTCATGTGCCTGCTGCTGTGTGGCGGGTCCCTGGGTCGCCGGTGGCTTGGAGTGCGACAGCTGCTCCTGATGCTCACCGTCACTGGACACGTACTAACAGTGAACGTAGTCATGGGATCCCATATATTTGCTCGGTGACCCCCTCGATGACTCGCTCTGCGTCGCCTTATCATCCTCCGGTTCCTCAACATAGGGCTGGGACGATCTACCAGCCTCGAACGTGTCTGGCCACCAGAACCGCTGGAGAAATGAACAGGGGGCAAACGCCACGCGGATCGCTGCAATGGGGCCCATGTGGGTGGCCGAGATGACTGTGATGACCCACCCCGATGACTGTGCATGCGCTGCACAGATGGAGAACGTTGCGCATGCTGCTGTCCAGATCATTGCAACGGATGCACCAAAGGCGCATCGGGCAACTCCCACACGACTCTCTATTGTATGAGATGCTCGTGCTGCGTGTGCTGGAGTGCACTCGCCATGCAACTGCATAAGCTACAAGTGCCGCATGACATGCTTCATGTGTGCACCGCCCCCAAGTTCTCCCTCTTGGTAACGCTGCCACAAATCACGAGAATGATGGACGACATGCTGAACTACAGCGGCATGTAGTCAAACATAACGTACTGGGGTTAATATAAACTAATAGTCAACAACTTTAATTGAGTAACATAAACATTGGGAAACAAAGTCAGCTCACCAGTGACGTCTCGTCATGTGCGGATGCCACGTACCCATCTCGCCTATGACTGGTACCGGGATGACCGACCTGTAATATGGTCCGTCGCCGGTACCACTGCATGTAAAACCCGAGTATCACTGCAGGCGGCACATCCTCCGCCTGCCCATATAAAACGCGCTGGGCCCAATTCCCCTACAAATTCACAGCCTCGGTCAACGAAGCTCCCTCAACCTTCTCCTTGCAAACCCTATGTTTCTCATGTGTAGGGGGATCAGCAAGGACGGCCAACCTAAGTCCGAACTGCCGCAGGACACGATCCGGGCGGTGCCACTCAACAGTATGCCCACATATCAGCGGTATTCGGGCACGCCAGACGTCACTGTCAGCAACACAATAAGGTGGGAGGGTGGCTAGTATCGCCCTAAACGACTGCCATATGAACTATAACCAAAACAAGCACCGGATAGTTAATTACATGCTTAAGTGTATATGTAAAGTATTTTTTAATAAGGCATCTTAAGTGTATTATACCTCATCAAGCTGGAGATGGTCTATGACATCCCGACACTCTACCTGTCCTGACTTCCCGGATGCATCAATCATTTCCTTCTTGACGTAAAACTGTACACCCCGTGGAACGCCAGGGAGATGAAACTCCAGTTCTAGCTGATGTTGTTGACGCTAAAGCCGCTCTCATGTCGGATGCCGGAGCTGAGGCCGAGAAGCCGTGAATCTATCCCATGCAAAAAACTGCAGACATTGAACATGTGTTATGTTATAATAACGCTTGTAATAATAAAGCTAACATTCGTAGAATATAAACATAACTACTACATAAGGCAAACCAATACCTGAACTAGTGTCACGGCTCCGCATACACCCTTACATTGGCGAAAGGAGACGCGGTCAAGCTGCTGGTACAAATACAATAGTATAGCCGCGCCTCAATTGTACTGCCGGATGCGCTCAAAGTCGTCTAGTAATAACAACCAGGACAAATTACCGTCATTCGTGCTGGTGTTCACGAAAATGTGACAGCAGATGACGAGAAATATCCACAGCCATGCTCGCTGCCGCACCTGGTACCGAGTGGGCTCAGCTGGCATGCCCTGCATAACAAACCTGTCCCGCAGCTGGACGAAATTCACCGTGTTCCCCACAATGTCGATATGGCCGGTACCGTCCTCCGCCACCGCATCTGCATCGATACCCAGTAACTCCTGCATCCTGACAACCCAGTCCTCCCTCGACCGCGGGACCGTATCAATCATAGGGACAGGAGTACCGGTCACGGGAAGACCCCAATATACGACCACATCCTGCAAAGTGATGGTAGCCTCACCTACGGGTAAATGAAACGTGTGGGTCTCCGGCCGCCACCTCTCTATCATGGCAGTAATAAGTCCGCGGTTAAGCTGGTGATATCGGGATTTATAACACCTGTAGAATTCGGTCTCCAACTACTGCTGTACTAACGGGTGCTCTGGTGCATTAAACAATGATCTATCCAACCTATAGCACCTAAACATACCTAGATGGTGCGGATCCTGTAAATACTGGACCCGATGATCCATATAGTAGCATAGTAAAATGGCATCTACTGGTGCAAGACGAGCATCCATAATGACTCCTAAAATAAATAATAATAACGGAGATTAACTAAATATTACTACTTCACTATATACATTAACTCTCTAATTTTATCAAATAATAATAATTATAACACTAATATTATTAATAATAATAGTATTAATGATTGTAATAATAATAATAATAATAATAATAATAATAATAATAATAATAACAATAACACAAAGATAACATGTTTAATCATCCATCATCGTCATAATAATAAAATAAATACATGGATAAATATATCAACAATAGTATTAATAAAATTACTAATAATAATATCTAACATATTACATTAATCATCCATCATCGTCATCATCATCACAATGATAATAATACCAATAATACTAATAATTACATTAATAATTACATCTAACATATAATATGACTGTAATAAAAATAATGATACTGTAAATAATAATGATAATCTTAATGATAACATTTATTACTAATAATATTCATATAGTAATAATAAGTTTAATAATAATGATCATACTAATAATATTACTAATAATACTAATTACAACAATATTAATTCTATTTCTAATAATCATACTATATTTTACGCAACAATTAACATATCAATATAAATTAACAAAAAAACTAAAATTCTAATCTACAAATCTAACAACAATTAAAATTCAAATTAATACAAACTAAATTTAATTATCAAAACAAAAACTATACGATTTAAAAACATATTTCATAATTTAAAACGTTAAATACAATGGCAAAAAATAATATAAAAATAAAATAACTTACAAGATCAAGGCAATATCCTCGCTAAAACGCTTAAAAACTAAAATTTTAGTATAAGGGGTTGAGAGAAAACAAGAGAAAATCGCAAGTGGAGTTGGGGGAGAATGGGGAAAAAAATGATCGGGCATCAAATATATGGAGCGCGGCCGCGTTCCAGGGATGTGCCGCAGTCGCGTTCCCAAAATGCGTGCCACGCATTTTTGGACTCAAAACAGATTGTTTTTCAAAACGTTTTTTAAACGGGGTTAGTTTTGCATAATGTCTTTTTTTTTTGGGTTAAAAAAAAGATTTCCTCACATTGCTCTACGGGTTGCACATTTTGAATATAATTTATTATTTCTAATAGAAAAAAAAAAGGACAGAACTTAATGTATTATTTCCAGTAATTTTTCAAAAAAAAATTAAAATGAATGTCCAATTTCAACACTTTAATTCTAAAACTGATTATTTTGACTGAAGAATTGCAATTGGGCACATAGTCTGAGATAGATGAAAAAACTCATAAGGATGTGCTTTAATTAATTAGGATGCATTTTTCAGCTTATTACTATATAATATACAAAGAGGGAAGGCAAATTTAAAACTCTGTTGGATTTAAATCAGAAAATCAAGCTAGGTAATGCTTTGAAATTTAAATAGAAAAATGATGCCATTATGCTAATATATCTTTTGTCTTTGGTCAATTTCAAGTCATGTCTTTGTCAAAAACAACATACCAGGTATGACGTTTGGAGTCTTGTATATTCATGAGTATTTCATCACTTACAAAAATATTATATCATAGGCGAGGTTCAACGACAATAAATTAATAATACAATTATATAATGACTAAACATATGAAGATTCTTATTCTTTTATACGACCATAATTTAATTTTTAATTGTCCAAAATGATTAAGAAAAACCATGATTTAAGTTTTCTGTGGTCCAAGATGATTGAAAAATATAGAATAACTCTCCTGTCCTGCTATCTAAACAACAAACTAGAAGAGTGGAGAATATTAACACTGTCAACAAAATTCAGTGCAGATTGAATCATCGGCCACAATAAAAAAGGATGTCCAAAAAAAAAAAAAAAGATGATGAAAAGCGGAAAAAAGTTTGCAAACCAACTTTAGCATATTCTATAGAACTGGACGCCATGATCAATACCAATTCCCAGCCATGAGAAGAATCTTTCCATTTTCAGGTAAGAGCTGGCTCTAGAGACAACCATTATCATATCATTTGTTCACAACCATGGAAACTAACGATGGATCTAAAATTTTGTTCTCCTCAAAATTTTAAAATTGATATTTTTAATAAAAAATAATATAATACTTCGTGTTAAAAACTTGCATACTCTATCACAGGTTTAACAGTCTAATGATATGTTCTTTATTTTAAATAAAAAAGACTCTTGAGATCAATTCTCAATAGCTCTTTTGAAATCAATTTTTAAAAAGTACAAGTATTGTATCATCAATATTTGACCTCGTTGAAACTATAAAACCCCTCTGTAGTTTATCTTCGATATTCGTTACTCAACCTCTAGATCCTGGACAGATTGTAGCCTAAAGAGGGAATTGACACAACCATACACACTTTATTCCAACAGGTGGAGTGCATTGCTCGAGTGGCCCCCCCCCCCCCCCGCCCCAAGTCCCTTCAAGGCGAAGCCATCGTCGTTTGTGTATCTTTCAATTGCTTCTGACGATCTTTTTGTTTACGTGGTCTGCTTAGATTGCTGTTACATCGTTGTCATCCTTTGAGATTTATAAATGAATTTTGAGTTGGAATGCTTTTTTATTACTCGCACTTTATTGTCTTGGGAAATCCTAACGTACATCTGGCAGCTCATCAAGGCCTCAACTATAACTCAATGGCGTCCAAAGTTTTGGTTTGGATTTTTCGTTTGCTCAAGTGGCAGGCAAATAAAGATTTGCTAAGTGATTAAAAAGTTGTATTGCGAGTAACACTTACTCTTTTCTTAAAAGAGAGAAAAAAAAAAACAATGCTAGATATTATTTTATTTTTGTAATTTAAATATATATATGTGACTTCTTAGTTACGTTTTTGCTAGGTGGTACAGATGCTGTTATTTTTTTCTCTCTCTTTTTTTAACACATCAACTAGTCATGCAATCTTTTAAATGAATTTTTATTGGTTCAACATTGTATCCGTTAAAATTAATAAAATAACTCTCTATATATAAAAAATTACCATTTTAGTCATTTTCACATTAAATATAACCAATTCTTAAAAAAAAAAAAGAAGCAAAAATGGTAAGTTTATTTATATTTTTTTTAAAAAATACTTGTTTATTTTTTATTTATTTCCTATTTATGTATATTTATTTATTTATTGAATACTTATTTATTTAAATTTATTTAAGTTTATTTATTTATTATTTATATTTATTTTATAGTGAAGCATGTCAAGTACAAAAAGAATAAAAGAGTATGAAAAGTGATTAGAGAGTAATTACACTCTCGCGCGTCCCCCGTGAGAATTGGAGCGTGCAATTAAAGAGGTTCAATTACATCCAATTAACATGTGACTAGGTAATTACTTGTTTAAATCACCCTTAAATGTATAATTACTTCCAATTACAATCACATTCAATTACAAAATAACTTGCAATCACGTTCAATTACAATAACTTGCAAATGCGCCCTAAAGAGTGTAATATTGCAGTAATTGTAATATCTAGCGTACTACTCCGAGAAAAAGAAAAAGGAATTGAAGAGAACAAGTTAAAAGACGGTAACTTATGGCCCAATGTAATTATAAGTATCATAATTTTGATAGCCCATCAGTCAGTGACACTCATAGCCTCAACCAATCCCTTGGAATAGGCGAACCTTCGAGTGTATGCTTTGCAATATTTTCCAAATTAGCCTTTACAACAGGCTTCGCGCCCTTTTCTGACTCTAACCATGCCACATGCTGAGCCACCTTTCTCTTGAGATCTTCCATTTTCCCTTTCAAATACTTGAGTTGTTGCAAGTCAAGCCCTTCCATACATTCCTTAAAACTCGTGTACGACGACATTTCCAACTGCTTCTCCGTAACCTTTCTCTTATCTTGTAGCTCCTTATTCATCTCATTCAACTTCTGCTTAAGCTCATTCAACTTATAAGCATCTCTATCTTCTTCAGCATGCTCGTCATTGTCTATTTGTTTGCCTTCGTTTAGATATCGATTCAGGACCGCGTCCACACTGGGATGGCCAAACGTGAAGGCTTTTCCTCCAATGGAGAAGACAATGATGGCAATCTCAACACCACAGAGAGTTGAAAGCTCCGTTGCTTTCTTGAAAAGACCATTTCGACGCTTTGAGAATGTAACCCTTCGCGCATTCTCATCTGCGATCATCTTTATTTCGATTTTCTTCCGCCCTTGAGTTTTCTTTGTTCTTTCCATGGTTTAATTCACAGTGATTAGCTAATTATAATTTATAATCATGAACAATATGTGAACTTATATATTGGTTTCGCCCCTTTATTTGTTGTTTGAATTGTTTGGAAAAAAATCTGAACTTCTCTTATCATTAATGGAATTGCCAAAAAGGAAAGGTAATAAAATCTTTAAACATTTAAAGGTGGTCTGATTTAGATTTTGTGTCATAATTTTGGAAATGAAGGGAGACTTTTTCCATGAATGTCATTCAATCTATATGAATTTCTCCAGAAAAGGTATACAATCTGTCATTAATTATTGTATGACATTTGAAAATTATGAGAAAATCTGATTTCCAGCTTTTAGCACTATCATCTACGAGTAGATTGGCATGCTCATTCTTATATGACAACTAGGGTAACACCTCGTGCAAGAGAAAAATGAGTATTTTTGTCTCTTTAATTATTATTTATAGCCATTCCTTACATTTAATACTATGATAATAAATAAATAATGTATACTTTTATACATGAGTGCGTATAAATATTGTTTTTTGCACAGTGGTGAGTATGGAAATAAGAGCAAGTATTGTATTTGGCCTGGTACATTCGGCTGCGAGGCCAACATATTTTGACAATGGAGTCACTTTCAATATTTTGATACCGTTAATCTGTTTGATAAATGATCACAATAAGTTTCTCTATGTAAGGGAATAGCACAATAGAATTCCATTCCCATATTTATACGTTTATACCATCAAAATTTAATTTTAAAATTAAGACATGTAGATTGATAAAGCAATTTCTAAATAAAAATCATCAAATTTGGGCTCGGTTATTGGAGATGATACTGATGAAGATAAGAAAAACTATAAGTCCTACGTTTTCCGGTAGAATCGCGGCGAGGAGATACGTCACCCACTGGCTTCTATCGTTTCAGAGAGTAACATCGAGAGATTTTTGTGAGGGAAACATGATGAAGATGAAGGCCCATTCTTCACCAACTCATCAGTGCGCCTAACAATACCAACTCGTTAATTGTTGTATATTTCCAAGCATCATCTTTCCAACTTCTTCCTTCTTGTACTCTTCAATTGGCTTTTCCCACAATTCTTTGTCTTTCTAGCAGGACAAATAATGAAAATATTAATACCAATATTGCACAAAATGCATATTCACTATGGCTTTTTGCATATGCATGTTCTTCTCTTCGCATATAGGTCATCCTAATATTTTCTACTGATTTTTTTGCGACCTCTGTTCCCCCCCCCCCCCCCCATTTAGCTCTCCTTGGGTAGGATTTATAGTAAAAGAAAATGAAATGGTCAAAAGAAGTTAGTAACTACTTGAAGGAAATGAGAAGGGGAAATTAGAGAGTAGCTCTTGTTTCTGATAGGACACTAATTACAAAGCAAGATGCAGTGTAATAAGCTTACAAATCAATCTTTCTTGTCATAATATTCAATTGGTTTTTTTCCACCATCCTTTTCTCTTTTTCCCTGTGTCATTTAATAAACTTATGAATAAATGAATTCATATTAGGATGCAAAAATGAAAATTGTTTTCCTATTAAAGAAAACACAACAACAAATATTGAACAAGGTGCATAATTCACCAACCTTTCTTGTCCTCATTTTCTATCTTTTTCATTGGAATTTTTTGACGGCCTCTAGTTTTCTTATGCTCTGTGATTATAATTTCTAGTGAGAGATTTAAAATAAGAAAAGAAGATAGTAACTCTTTGTTTCCGATTCAATATTTATAAGTGCAAAATGTAGTGTATTATGTTACACATATTGTTTTTAAAGAATATTAGCCAGATTACGAACATCACAATCTAATACGTGAACCTTATTATATACAAATGATCTAATTGGCAGTCATCTAAGTTATCTTTTAGTAGAATCCAATATTTAAAGAATAACATACATTACAACAATCCTAATCTTATAGCTTGTTATATACAAATGGTCTAATTACAATCCAAGTTAGATTTTATGTATGAAATCCTCATTTTGTTTTCACTCAATTATATTTTATCATGTTTTAGCTTTATAACACCTCTATGTATCGTAACATAATCTAATTTTAAGCATGTTTTTTCATTAATTAATAAAAATATAGGGTAAAATGCACATTACTCCCCCCCCTTGTAGTTTGTATAAATAGTTGATTATCCCATGTGATGTAAAGCACATCACATTACTCCTTGTGCTTTTTTAAAAGTAGCATATAATCACCAACTTTAACTTTTTTTCGTCTAATTTAATACAGAATGTATTACACTCTCCTTTGACTTTACTAAACTTTTTTTTTTTACCAAAACACCCTTATTGAGAGTTATAGTATAATTTATTCATCTTCATTTTATAAAATCAAAAAATTAAAAATTTTAAATTACAAAAATAAAAAAAATAAATAAAAAATTAAAAATTTAGATATAAAATTAAAATTTAAAAATTATAAAAAAATTAAAATTCAAAATTTTAAATTTAAAAATAAAAAACTAATATAATTTAAAATTAAAAAAAATTAAAATGATTTAAAAATTTAAAAATTAAAAATAAATACAACTTTAATTAAAATTAAAATTTTAAAATTTTAAAAATTTTAAAAATTAAAGAACTTGAAAATTAAATTTTGTCTTTTTTAAAAGTAAAAAATGATATTAAAAGGGTTTTGTAAGGGTAATTTGGTCATTTAAAAGTCTTATGTAATGATTCTAAGATGTTAATGAAAATAGGGGATTGTGCCACTTTCTAAAAAGCACAAAGAGTAATGGGGTATGTTTTAAACCACAAATACAAACGATAAGGGGTAACGTGCATTTTACCTTTAAAATATATGATAAAAAATTAAAACACATTGATAAATCAAATGTTCAAATTAAGTTATTTGACAACATGCTACAAAGATTTAAAAATATTTTAGGAGCCATATTTTTTCCTTTAAGATTATCAATTTAATAACTGTAACTTAGAAATTATCAAACCTCATTGCTCTAGATTAAATATGTGTCATGTAACATGATTACAACTGATAAAAAAAATCACCACACGCTTTTACAATCTTTTAGAATTAGATATTTAACAATATCGCCCCGGGGGGGGGGGGGTTGGGTTTTTGGGAATATAAGTGTTGAAAGAGCACATTTAATTGATGGATTCTTAATATGTTTGAAACTATTAAAAATGTCATATCTTGAGTACTAAATATCTCTTGCGAATCACAAATCAACCCCTGTTATTATATTTATATTAACATAATTTTGATAACTTCACAAAATTTACCTTATTTTGATAATTCACAAACTTACATTAATCATATATAATAATCAATTGCTGCTTTAATTTCGATTATTAGGACAAGGAAACCATGTCAATGTGGTTCCCAACCCCATGGAATTGAACCCAAGACTTTATGCCTGAAGGAAATAGTTTCAACCACTTGAATTATCGCTTAATCTCGAATAAGAAGATATATATTTTGGTACTTGGAACTTTATGGTGATTTTTTGTTGCCAATCCCTAGACTAGATATATTTTCCACATACATGACAATATTTCATTAGATCTTGTTTTGGACTTAGAAAGAACCTACGAATAATATTGTGAATTGTAATTTGTTTGTTTACGCTTATTAAGGATGTATTACCAACCTTTTTGAGTAAATTTAGATTTTTATTTTTCTAAAAGTGCGAATTTTGACTATATATATATACATATATGCTGGGCAAGCAAAGTGACAGTTTTACCCAAAAAATCAATATGGCCAAGCCATCTGTTCAAAGGGCAATTTAACAAAAGAGACTCCTCAATCCTCCAAGCGATGCAGATTTGTCTCTTAAGCCTAATATTTTTAATTTTTTACTAGCCTTGGTGACCAAAAAAACACGGATCATTTCCACAATAGATCTTCCGTGCAAGCAATATATATATACACACACACACGTTTTTAAAGTAATGCATCTTTATACAATAATTAAATATTTCAAAAAAATTCGGATGTTTAAGATGCTCAATTAATATTTAACATCGTCCAGTTCTCGTTTTTGTTTCTTTTGATGTCGAATCATTTTACTATTTCCCAACTAACAAAGGTCGCAGATCAAATCAAAAGGCATTAATATTTTTCTTAATCCAGTATAGCTATATATTAAGCGTACTTGGATGTAATTTTGTCTAGGAGGCAGAACAGAAATATTTTATGGCCTTTCAAATTTTATTTGATCCATTTTATTCTTCATTTTTATTTTTTATAAACTGTATATATATTTGAATATCCCACGCAATAAGGGTCACAATATTGTTTGTAATATCAATAGATTAGGCAGCAACTATGACCTTTAAATACTTATATTTTCATGTAATTGAATCTTAAAGATAAACACTTGGCAAGATATTAATATTATAAAAATGGATAAATACACCAGCACCCCTTGTATTTTTAAAATAGCAAAAAAAGCTATTTTTTTTTATAATATAGGCTATAGCACACGTAACACAACTGTCATTTTTTGCTAACGGTATTAGAGGAAATTGTACAGGCCACAGTAGGATGTGGCGAATTTTTTACTCAAATAATTTCTGATAAAAACAAAAAGTAACTGTATAGAAATCACATGACACACAACAGTTGCTACAATTTGATAGTTTTCTTAACAGCATGGGATGATATGATACATTATCGAAAACATAGGGAGTTTTTAGATATTTTCAAAAATATAGAGGTATCAGTGTATTTTACGTAAATAATTGTAAGAACCTAGACCGCATTTAACTCAAATGAAAACTATCTAATTTATTGGAAAGATACTAGGGTTCGGCAACACCTTTTCAAGTAGCTTTTAGTATTTTGACTAGTCAAAATATTATTTTTCTAAATTATTGCTGTTCGGTAAACTACCGTTTGTAACTTTTCAAGTAGTTTTTAACGCTTCAACTAGTATTTCTCAAAAGTTTTTCAAGTAACTTTTAACTTTTCATGATTTTTTGGCAATTTTACCCTTTTTGTATTTTTTTTATTTTTCTATTCTTTTTCCAATCTCTCTCAATATTTTTACCTTTTCTTTCACAAATATAAATAAGAAATAATATAAAAATGAATTTCAAATTTTATATAATCAACATTACTAAAAATATAAGTTTTATTAGTATTTTTTGACAAAATAATTTTGAATATATTAAAATTAATTTTTATAATATTGATACAAATGTTTTATCAAACAATTAGTTATATTTTAATATTAAAATATGATTACAAAAATAAATATCTAATTATGAGATATATTATCTTAACTTTATAATGGTAATAATAATTATAATTATCATAACAACAATAATAATAACAATAACATGATATTGTTATTCTTTTGCATCATTTTACATTTATCAGCTAATCTAACAGCTAATAGCTAATTTTACCGAATACATTTTATTCAGTTACCTAGTTAAATAGCTATCAGCTAATAATTAAAATACAACAGCTAACAACTACCCAAACAACTATCAGCTACCCTAATAGCTAAATTTGCCGAACAGACTCTAAATAAGATAATCATTAACTAAGAGAATTAATGATATCAAACAAATCATTTTTCTCATTGGGGTATTTCAACATCATATCCAAACTATTACAATGAACTCAAATCAAGAGTGAGCATGACAACTAATTCCCTGCAAAATTATTTATTGACCAAACAAATTTTGCTCATCTAAAAGTTGAATCTTCTATCTCCATGGCCATGTGGATGAGCATTACTGGCATCACATGATCCAATAACATATTGGTGATAAGATAGGTTAGGTTCGTCAACTTTTGGAAATGCTAACGAAGCCGATGATGATGAACCTATATTAGTGAGTCGAGACTATGCTTTTGTGTGGGCCCTTGTGTAGGCCCTAACAATGAGAGTAGATTCACTAGGCAGGATTGGATTGAAAAGCCTGTAGATTATGGAATTCATATCAAGAAGAAGAAATGAAAAGGGCTTTTTAGTAGGAGAAAAAATGATTATACTAATATAAAAGTTACACAATGTACATAATTCACTGGCTTTCTTGTATATGCTATTTCTTCTCTTCGTAAAGGTCGCATATAAATCATCCTCATTTTCAATTTTTCTAATATTAATCTATTGATGATCTCTTGTTTTCTTATTATTCTCCATGTACATGGTTATGACTTCTAGTGATGAAAGAAATGGAAAGGAGAAACTAAGAAGATAGTAGCTCCTTGTTTGAAGAATACTTTTATTTAAGAGCAAGGTGTGATGTGGTTGTAGTTTTTTGTTTCTGGTATGCTGCTTGTAAGGGCAAGATGTAGTGTAATATGCTAGAAATTCATTATTTTCCATATATTACAAGTATTAAATATTTTAAAATGTACCACATTTTAGAGAATAGTAGGCATCAATTGCAATCATTCTTATTCTATACATGGAAACTTGTTATACGCAAATGATTTCATTAGCATATCAAATTTAGTTTGCATGAAATCGTCACTTTCTATTGGCTTCAATTTTGTAATGATTTAGCCTGAAAACATCTTGGCATTATCATATAAGCTAGTTCTAGTTATGAAAATCTCTATTTTTATATATGATTAATAAAGTTATAAGTGAATTGGGTATAATAAATTAATTGATAAAATCTCGTTTGGAGCAGTTGCTCCTTTAACCAGCCAATTTCTATAACCATGCATAAACACACTTGTGGAAATGATAAAGACAAATTTGTATGGAAGTGTTTCAAGTCTCCTCCATAAATCTGTCCTTAAACTATAAACATCAACAATATAACCTTTGTTAATATCACTGCAAGTAAGTGCTACAATTTTGTAGTTACCCCTACCTTCATCATAACCCACCCTAAAATGCAGTTAAATATGCTAAAATAAGTAGTTAGGTATGCAAATTGGGTGATCTAACAAAGTGAAACTTGCCTTTATCATATCGAGCTCTTGATAAAATCGAGCCATTACATGAGCCAAGAATGTGGCTCCACCTTCTTCAACTTCCTTAAAACTACATGGCTTGGTGGAGGTGGAGTGAACAAGATAGTGTGAAAAGATTGCAAAGCAGAGGTTTCCAGTTGTTTCTTTTCTTGTTTCTCTGCTCCTTTCTCTTTGTGGTGCTTAATATGTTCTTCTATGAATTTCTATCGTCAGTTAGCATAGACAAGCATCACCTTGAAACACATCTGAATCGGTTTGTAAGTGACAGTGCAGCCCAACTATCACCTGCTGCCTTAATCTCATCAAGATATATTGTTGCATTCAATTGATGAATATGTGACCTTCTAGTGGACTTAAATCTTTGATCTATAGCATGCCAAATCTTAGGAGCAGTTTGTAAGTGATAAACTTGAGCTAATGTAGTAGGAGTTACAGGAGTTATTGTATCTATTATCTATTATTGAACAAATTAATTAATAAGTAATTTGAAAGTAGACAAATTTTGAAGAATAACATTTATATAGAGATTATAAAAGAAAAAGAAGGATAGAATTTATCCAAATGTAAAATGAGACAAAGACTTAAAAACATTATTATTTAATTAAATGTTGACATTTTATTATTCTTGAAGTTTTAAAAGTATGATGACCATATATTTAGAAATGTTCTATATGAATTTTATATTTTGCATTGATGATATATGGGTAATTTTATATTTGTTGCCCAAACAATGAATCCAAGAAGGAGGAGGAGGAGGAGGAGGAGGAGGAGGAGGGGGAGGGGGGGGGGAAGAGGGGAGGTGAATTGGATAAATGGCACAAATACATACTTAAAAGTCTTTTCCAAGTATTTCAAGCTATCAAACATACAATATATAAAGATGACAAATAAAAGTGCTTGAAGGTAAATAGTTTGAGGAATCAAATGCAACAATTTAGAGTGATTCGAACTCTCGAGAGCCTAATTCATCATCTAAGATTCTCCCCTAAGGTTTCAAGAGCTTCACTAATGAATCGCCTTCTTACTAAGTATGATGCATATCTTTATATCAAACATTTTTAATAAGGAAATATATATAGTATTATGTAGTAGACATATGATGCATTTTTAATCAACCTTAACAAATGCATAATAAAAATGGACTACCTCGAGGACTTTCCAAGAAACATGACTAACTCATTCTCTAATTTTTGTAAAATGAGAATTAACTTCAAAATTTGATCAATGAAAATATTAGCATTATATTATTAGTCTAGAGATATTTGACAACCATTAACAAAATATGAAATGTAAACATGAAATACAATAAGAGAAATTAAAAAAAATTAAAATACTATGATTTAACCATCCAAAATTGAATAAAGTTAGTTAGTGGAGACAATGAGAATACCATTGTCTAACTTTGTGGTATAGATCAATTTTGGCGCAAGCAGAGAGCTTTAAGTTTTAATGTTATCAAGTAAAGCATAAATGGCTTCCAAAGCTATTACTAAACCTAGAAAAGAAAAATTTATTTATATGATATTGCCGTCGTAATGCATCGCACAGAAGTCTGTTATTTATACTATTGGACTTTTTAAGGTTGAGCTAATTTTGGATAACGTTAACGCAAATTATTTAAATACTTCTTTTGATAATATGGTTGCAATTATAAATGTCTAAACAAGATATCATACTAGATCTAGTTGCTTAAAGGCGATAACATAATCGACATAAATCTATTACTATGGAAGCTAATATTACTTTTCATATTTGAATAATATCATAAATCATGTTTTAAGGTTGTAGCTATTGCAAATATAATTAACTCGATATTTTGTATACATTTTTTTTATTTGTAACACCAATCATAAAAATCTATTAGGGATATTATAACTTGATTTTGAAAATGCAACGTTTTGGATATGTAATATGGTAGATATAAAACAAGTATATGGAAGCTAGTATTATTTTCCGTGTTTGGATAAACTGCATCAAGTAGGCCTTTAAGTGAAATATATGGTCCTGGCGCAACCTTGAACCTATCCCATATATATGCATGTTGCGTAGGCTACTCTAATCCGCCAACCTAGCTTAGTCATTTTCTTTTTAAAATTTGAAACAAGAAAAGGAAAAAAATATATAGAAAAGTAAAAAATAAAGGTGAAAGGAATGCAATCTTAAAATTCTTGGATATCTATAGAGTTCAGGAAATGTCAAGTTCTCATTTAATTGCTTCAACTAGTAGTTGCTAGGCGTAAAATGAGAAAAGCATAAAAACAGGGGGGGGGGGGGAGGGAAAGGGGAAGGAGGAATACAAAAATTTAATTTTAAGTCAATTGGGCTAGGTGGTGCAACTTGAGTAGGTCTAGATGGGCCATAAACGGTCAGCCTACTTGTCATGCCCATTGGCCCGTTGCACCTAGACCACGATCCATCCTGTGCCGAGCTCAAATATGGGCTGGATCTTTCTTTCTTTAGATTTGGAAGTTAGTTTCCATGGTTAAAAAATACATTATGAGTTCCCTAATATTTTTCAGAAGTCCTTAAATTGGTCTCATTACCTTTTTGTCAAATTTGGGAGAAAATACCATGTGCTTGGACTAATATTTTTCAAAGAGAAAGAGAACCAATTTCGTTTTTCTCTATTTTTAAGTTTTCCTTTCTTTTTTTCTCCTTTTTTGTTTTTTGTTCTTCCTTTTCACCTGCCATACTAATGACTTCTTCCTTTTTTTCCCCCCCCCCCCCCCACCTTTTTTTTTTTTGAAAAATAATGAAAAAACTTGTTGTTTATAATAAGGGATATGATGCATGAAGTCCAACTTCACCAACTTCAGCATCTTTTTGAAGAACTTCCAAACTGGTAACAAGATTTCATCAATTTGAATGATATAAGCACCAAGTTAATCTTTATCAAAAATATGTTTAGAAAAATTGGTTCTTTTGGACTTGTTTGAGAAAGGCAATTCGAGCAAAGCCATTATTATATTATGAAAGTATCAAAAGTATGTTGCGAAACATATAAAATTAGTTTAGTCACTTTCATATTCCATGAATGTATCCACACATCACAAACAAAAGAAATGAAGAAATTGTAAACTTTTATCTTCCTAATCTATTTAATCAAGATAGATACGTGGAAATAGAGGTGAAATATAATGGCAATGAAGTGTTTTTATGCAAGAAAGTTTGAAGTGACCCTTTTTTGTATTACGGGTACCTGTAAAAGGCTAAGGATGGCTCACAAGAGGTATAAGAGTGGTGCGACAAAATGATGATGTTGCTTACAAACAAGAAAGTTGTTAATGTAAGTGAGAGAAACTAATAGAGTGTGTAAAAAATGAAATAAATAATTTGTCTAGTGGATGACTTGAAAAAAAAAAAAAAAAAGAAGTTTATTGGATAATTTAAAATTTTGCATCACTCATAAACAATGTTGGATCGTGTGTAAAAATATGATACTTTTTATTTGAACAATTGAGTCAGTTGCACCTTAATTCAAGCAACAGTTGAGATATCTCCCACACAAACTAAAATCACTTTAAAGGTTTATGAAAAAAAAATTATTATATTCATTAAAAAATTATGGTATTAAACAATCCACCATTAAATTTACCTGTGGTCACCATTCAATTTGTATCCAAGATATATATAATGAACATGGTCCTAATAACATTCAAATTCCAATAATATATAATATCTCATTTTTTTCTTTGCTTGTTTTTTTTGGTTATTAGAATAAGGAAAATCTTATTATGGTATTTTCCTTTTATGCTTGTGCATTTCTTGTGATGAATCTCGAGTGTAAAGCAACGGTACCAAAAAGTGGAATATATTCACGCAAGACTTCTCATAGTATTGCTTAGATTTTTGTTTATTCTTTATGCTTTTTAAGGAAGTATGTCCTACTAACTTTTGGATAACCTTTTTCTTTTTTCCAAAAGAGAGCATCTTAAAAATTCAATAAATATTGCCATGAAAGGTTCACCAAAAGGTGTTGCATTTTCAAAAAATTGCACTCTTATGTAGTTATAACTGTACATTTTAGTATATTGAAACAAAAAGATTATTTTGGTCTCATCAAAGAGCACTTGCTTTGCATTTCTTTTAAGTCAATGAGCCCTTTAGTGGTTTTATTTAACCATTTTGGCGATTATCCTTTACTTCTAAAACAAAATAAATCAGTTCCCTTTCTTTTCTTTTTTTTTTTGTAATTTGTGACTTCATTTATCTCGATCTAAAAATTGTCAAAAAACTAAAACTTTAGACACATAAAAAGATAGCACATACAATTCTTTTCATTTTAACCACGCATGTCAGTTGTCCAAATTATTTCTTTGATGGTTTCTATTGTGATAACTAATGAGGTCATAAATTACAAAAGATAAATAACTTATTTTTTTTAACACAAAAAATTAATTACCAGAAAGATAGAAGATAAAGTACTACTTGGGTCATTAACCCATTTCTTTTACTCTTACATGAAGGCCTCATAATTGTTGGTTTGAAAGAATGAGCACTTATATGTGATTTTCTCTACTCGGAGGGGCTCGTAGGAGTGCATTCATCGTTTTTAATCAATTATTGCTTTGGTTTTTGATTAATAGATAACCATGTCAATATGGTGATCCCATTTTGTGTAATTTCATGATAAACATCAAATGTACAATAATGCGATTTAATAGGAGAATATATATTTTGCTACTTGGCCCCCATAGAGTCTGACAATCAAAATATATATGGATTTATAATTAATTGAGACGTTAAACTTTATCGAGATGTTTTTGTTGCCAGACCCTTGACTAGATATATTTACCACATATGTGACAGTATTTCATTAGATCTCGTTTAACCTTGGAAAGAACCAATCAATAATATTTTGAATTTCAATTTATCTATTTGTGCACATTAAGGAAGTATTCTTAACCTTTTTGAGTAAATTTAAATTCTTGCTTTTGACAAAAGTGAGCACTTCAATGAATCAATCAGGGAAGCATGAAAGGTTTTACCAAGAAGTTAAAGATATTGTATATGCTTGAGCAATTTGGTGATCATACAAAGTGAAATAATGCATCTTTATATCTTAAATAAAATATTTTGAGACAAATTCTGATGCTTCGGATGCTCAATTATTTCTTAACATCGTAGAATCCTCATTTTTATTCCTTTGCTGTAGAAATCGTTTAACTACTTCTCAACTAACAAAGGTCATAGATCAAATTAAAATTCATTAATCTTTTTCTTAATCCAGCATAGCTATATATGTTAAGCATACTTGGAGGTAATTTTGTCTAGAATATAGAATAAAAAATGTTATATAGCCTTCTAAATTTTGTTCAATGCACTTTTTTCTTCATGTTTATTTCTTATGGACTGTGTATATATATGAATATTGCAAGTACATAAGGTCTTAATATTGTTTGTAATATCAATAAATCACATAGCAACTGCGACTTTAATACTTTTACTTTCATGCAATTGTTTCCAAAAGATAAATACTTGGCAGCATATTAGGATGATAAAAACGGGATAAATGGAATATACCACACGCAACTCAACTATTAATTTTTTGCTAACAGTATTAACCGAAAATGTTAAATTATATATGGGGTTTATGAGTTATCTTTTAAATCACTAAAGACACTTCTGCACTTTTCTAATAAAACCACAAAGGGGTAAAGTATATTTTTGGCTAAAATATTTTATGAGAAAAATAAAAATTAAATGTATAGAAATCATGTGACGCACAATTATTGTTACATTTTACGGTTGTCCTAACAACATGGGATTATATGATATTTATTAAAAGAATGGGGAATTTTAGCTATTTAAAAAAAAAAAAAAAACATAAGGGCCACAAGTGTATTTAGGCAAATCACGGGAGGCACCTGAACATTTAATTAGAAAAAAAAATTTTAATTTTCTAAAAAGCTACTAAATAAGATCACTAACTAGGACAATTAATAAAATTAAAAAAATTGTTTTTCTCATTGGAAAATTTCAACAGCATATCCAAACTAGTACAATGAACTCAAAGCGTAAAGTGCACATGACAACTTATTCTTTGCAACATTATTATTTGTTGAACAAATAGATTTTACTCATTTAAAAGTTGAAGCTTCTAATTATCTCCACGGCCATGCGGATAAGCATTACTGTCCTCAGGTGTTCCACTACGATGTTGATCATAAGATCGGTTAGGTTCATTAGCCTCTTGGAATGATAATGAAGATGAAGTGATATTATACGCCCCAAGCATCTCACTACCATAGGCATAAGGTACGTTGGGAGCATAATTTGGTGGTGCAAATGAAAATGAAGATGAAGTGATATTATCCATTTGAGTTGTTCCACCAAGACATGGATAGCGAACACCACCAGGCACATCCACCGGAGGAAGTGATGACGGCGAAAAACCGACATCGCCATGGCCGTAGCTTGGATAATCATTAACCGGTGGAAATGAGAACGAAGAAGAAGCATTATAACCAACATTAGTATTACTATGACCACCACCAGGATATGGATAGAGCATATCTAGAGGAAAATTCGCCATGTTTCCCTGATCAATAGTTTGATTAAGATCTACCATGTTCTCTGGAATTCCAAACGAGGATAGGTGTGAAGCAGTGATGGGGTCATCAATTGTTCCGTGATGAGATGCATAATTAGCCTCATCAGTTGTCCCACCAAAATATACATCTCCAAGAAATTTGGTCGGGTCGATCACATCCCGTTGAGCCAAATTTCGCGCAGACACATCCTGATTTTCTTGATCAGGGAAACCTGATGAAGATGAAGCCCCACCATTCCTCAATTCATTAATGCGCCTGATGATCTGAACCTGTAAATCTTTGTATATCTCCGTCATCTTTCCAACTTCTTCCTCCGTGTACTCTCCGATTGGCTTGTCCCACCATTCTTTCTCTTCTTCTTGTGCTTCATCCATTTGGTCCAAATTCTTGCCGCGTTCGATTTCAGCTTCTGCTTGAGCACTTAACTCATCCAGCTTTTGGTTGAGTTTCTCAACTTTAGCCCGTGTGTGAGCCTCAGCAATGAGAGTAGATTCATTAGGCTGCAGGTTTAGATTGAAAAGCCTGTGGATGATGGAATCCATATCAGGGTGGAAAAATGAAAAAGGCTTCCTAGTAGGAGAGAAAATGATGATACCAATATCAATATTACACAAGGTACATAATTCACTGGCTTTTTTGTATATGCCATTTCTTCTCTTTGTAAAGCTCGCATATAAGTCGTCCTCACTCTCGATTTTTTTAATGGTAATCTTTTGTCGACCTCTTGTTTTCTTATTACTCTCCATGGACACTGTCACGACTTCTAGTGATGGAAAAATGAAAACGAGAAGTAAAGAAGAAAGAAGCTGCTTCTTTATGAAGGATACTTCCAATTAAAAGCAAGATGTGATATGGCTTATAGTTTCTTGTTTCCAGTAAGCTGCTTATAAGAGCAAGATGTAGTGTAATATGCTAGAAATTCGTTCTTTTCATATATTACAAATATCAGATATTTCAAGATTTACCATATTTTTACAGACAGTTGGCATAAATTACAAGAATCATAATCTTATAGATGGAACCTTGTTATATGCAGATAATGATCTCATCAGCATCAAAGTTGGTTTTGATTAAATCCTCACTCTGTATTGGCTTCAAATTAATTATAATTTCGCATGAATCGTTTTGACATATTATCGCATAATCTGATTATGAGAATTAATCTCCATTTCCATATTTGATAAAGTTATAAAAGAATGGATGGAGTATGAAAGATTAAAGAATGTTAATAAATCAAATATATTTAATGTTATGAGTGTATTTTTCATATAGCTGAAAACTTACATAAATGATTATATTTTTCATTTTAAGATTTAAATTTTATATTTTTAGGCTTAGATATTGCCAAAGGTACTGATTTCTATGTATTGAATACACACATACACACACACACACACACATATATATATATATCATGTAATACAAAAATATTGTATAAGAAAGAATCCTGATAGTCTTTTAACTAGCTGCATTTTCCAAACAAGATTTTTAATATTGATAATTCAACAACATGATGAATGTGTATACACAAACACTCATGTAGCAAATTTTGTTAATTGGATTCTGAAGTTATTGTAAAATGTCATATTTTGAGCACTGGATCAACCTCTATCAAGTCACATATTGTTTCCTTTATTATCTTTGCACCACACATGACAAATAATTGCCAAATTAGGAAATATATTTAATCTTATCTTATAGTCATATGATGCATTTTTAAGTGAGTATTAACTTTAGAATTTGATCAATCAAAATATTAGCATTACATATTATTAGTCTAGAGATGTTTGACAACCTTAGCAAGTGCAAACTATGATAAGAGAAATTAAACGAAACTAAAATTCTATGATTTAACCATCTAAAATTGAATGCAGTTAGAGGAGTGACAAGAATGAGAACACGATCATCTTACCTCGTATAGATCAATTCTGGAGCAAGTAAAGAGATTTAAATTTTGACATTATCAAATATAAAAACATATGTAAGCCGCTTCTAAGCAATTGTTAAGCGTAGAAAAGGAAGTTTTGTTTATATGACACTACTGTTGTGACGCATCACTCGAAAGTCTTTTTATTTATACTACGGGACTTTTTAAGGTTGTACCAATTTTGAATAATGTTAACTCAAATTATTTAGATATTTCTTTTAGTTTGTAATATGGCTGCAATTATAAATTTCTAAACAATATATCATAATTTGATATTCAACATCTAGCTGCTTAAAGGCGGTAATCCGGTAACCTAATGAATAATCTATTAATATGGAAGCTATATTACTTTCCATATTTGAATAATTTTGTAAATCATGTTTCAAGGTTGTAGTGATTTCAAATATAATTCACTCAAGATTTTAATTACTTTCTTTGGTTTGTAATACCATTCCAATTATAAAAATCTAAAGAGGGATATTATAACTTGATTTTCAAAATGCAATTTTTCGAAGATGGTAGTATGGCAGATATAAACTATTATACGGAAGCTAGTATTATATTTTGTATTAACGAGTTAGGCCGGGTGGACCCATGCATGAAATATATGGTCCGAGCCCAACCTCGAACCCAGGCCATATACGTGTAGTTTGCATGGGCTACCTAACCCACAAACCTAACTTAGCATTTTCTTTAAAAAATTTTAAACAAAAAAAAATGAAAAAAGAGATAAGAAGGAAAAATAATAAAGGTAAAAGGGGTGCAGTTTTAAAATTATTGGAAACAGTATTTAAAAAAAGAAAGTGGGAGGGGGCGTGGGATATTATAAAGTTAAGGAAATGTCATGTTCTCATTTGATTCCTGAAAAATGTTTCCACATTTCCTGTTTGTTTTGCGGATAACATTTTTCTGAAAAGTGTTTCCACATTTTGTTATGTTTGATTGTTAAAAATGGAAAGATAAAAGAAAACATTTCACTGGTCAAAGAAAAATAGATTGATTTTCCACAACTTATCACATCTTATTCCCCCAAACCTCCCTCCCTTCCCCATACTCTCATTCAGATCCCCTCCTACAACACACATACACAAAACCTCCCACCCCCCACCCCCACCCCTGGCACTCAACACCCCCACTAATGCATATAAATACATTATTTTGATATCATTAAAAAATATTTTTAATTAATTTTTATTGTGATAATCAAATAATAAAAATGTTTTTTAAAAAAATATTTGTCAAAATAAATAATTTTTGTGAAACAAATGGAGTCTAAGTTAGTGGGCTAGGTGATGCAGCTCATCTAGATCCATGTGAGCCATCAATGTTTGACCTACCCGCCATGCCCATTGGCCCAGCGCAACCGGACCACGATACGTGATCCGTTGAGATCATAAGTAGGCTAGATTTTTGCTTCTTTAAAATTTGAAGTTAGTTCGTGGCTAAAAAATACTTCATAAGTTCTCTAATATTTTCCAGAAGTCTTTAAATTGGTCTCTCGTCAACTTTTTGTCAAATTTGGAAGAAAATACCATGTGCTTGCACTTGATAATTTTTCAAACTACAAGAAAGAAAAAGAGATATGTGAACAAGAAAAATAAAGAGAATATAAATAACTATAGAAAGAGAGAAAATATAAGGGAGAGAAGAGGGCAGAATATTTTTCTGGTTCTCTTTATTGTTGGTACTTGATACAATTTTACAATAGAAAGACCCCTATTTACATCAATAATATAAAAATAGTTACATAGCACTGGAATTTACATGGAATTAATATATATAAGCTGATCCAACTACATCACATAAAAGTCTAGATAATCATAAATAATATCTAGAGTTTAAATAACAATAAACCAGCACTAACATGAATGTCCACAATAATTAATAATTTCATAATATTTTCCTTTTTCTTTTAAGTTTTCCTTTCTTATTTCATTTCCTTTTTCTTTTTCGTTTTTTGTTCTTCTCCTTCACTTGCCATTATTCTAATTTCTTTCTTTCTTTCTCTCTCTCTCTCTTTTTTTTTTTTAAATATTGAAGAAACTTTTGTTAATAATAAGAGATAGGATGGATGAAACCTAACTTCACTAAATTCAACATCTTTTCCAATGATTTCCCAATTTAGTAGCAAGATTTCATTGTTTTGAATGACAAAAGTATCAAATCTGCCTTTATTTAAAGGAGATCAATTAGTTGTCAATTCTAAAGCTCAAATTTAACAAGTGTAACAGCCAACTATGATTTTCTCATTTTTTTTTTTCTAAGCAGTGTGTAGATGACAAACTTTAGCCAAGTGTAATCCAAATCAAGCTCTTGACAGAGCTCTGTTAAGCATCAAATGGTGAAACACAATGCCAATATAAGTTGCCACCAAAGTAATGTTCTTTGCTTGGTAACATGACAATATTGAAGGGGACAAGGTTCTTTTCATCAACTTTAACAAGTTTGGATGTAAATCTATGTTTTCAAGAGCAATAGAAAGAACATCTAGTATCGTAAACTATTACATTCAAATGGTAACCTTCCATAAGGTAGAGGGAGAGTTAATGAGTTAAATGATAAAATTTTTAAATTTATATATCAAAATAGGAATGCTTGAAATACTTTTTTCTTTAGTCTACAAAAATGATTCCTTTTTTTTTTCCCCTTTTTAAATTTTTTTTGGCCATTTTTACTATTTTTGTCCTTGTAATTTTGTTTTATTTGTAAATTTAGTGTTGCCTCATATTTTTTGTCTCAAAATTTTCCTTTCCAATACTTGTTTATTTTATGTTCTGTCGTTTAAAAAAAAATTCAATTGTTATTGTCTTTTTCTTTTTTCATTTCAATTCTTTTTGCCCTTTTTAGAAAAATGAAATAAACGTTTTTTGAAAGGACAAAAAATTATCATTGCCATGTCACTTAAATGGTCTCAATTCATAATTGCCACATCAACCATTATCACGTCAACACTATTAAGGTCAACTTACAGTGTGCGAGACACTAAATTGAGTAAATGACTATTTTGCTCGTTAATTTTTAAATATTGCTGTTTTGATATATAAAATTATAAAATTAATTATTTACCTCATTTACTCATTAGGGATCTACTTTCCTCTTAAAAGTCTACACATAGAATAGAGATCTGTTAGATTTTAAAAAAGTAAATTATGTATATAAGCGGAAGACCCAAAAATATATAGAGATAGATTGAATGTAGCTTAAAAAGTACATATGCATGACTAGCTATGAATTTTGACACATACCATTTGCACAATTATACTTCATTTCAAGTTCTTGAAAATGAAAATAAAAATTATTGAATAACATGATAGAGTCAAAATAATAATAGATATTAAACAGGATTATTGCAAATATGTAAGTAAGTGTTTGCCTAGTTTCGTTACAATGCTATACTAGAAAACAATGCACCAAAAAGTTTATAATAAATTTAAAGTCAAGCTTCCATTTATATTTGCGGCATAAAAAAGTACAAATGTGAAACAAGAACATGAGTGTGTATACATACATCCAAATCCCCAGACACAAAAAAAAAAGAGTATAGGGAGGGAGAAAAAGTGTTTAAAAAATTATCATTTTTTAAAATTTGAATTTTATAAATAACTAAGATGAAATAACTTATGCATAAATGGTTAAATTTTTTCCCTCATATCAATATGAAAGAATATTTAATATGAAAGGATTTTAATTTATAATGCATGTGTCAATGAATAAAAGGATTTAATTTATAATACACGTGTCAATGAATATACAGTGTAAGAATGATGTACGGTGGGAGGGATGCACAATATAACTTGTTAGGCTTCTCATAGTATTGCTTAAATTTTGTATATTCTTTATGCTTTTTAAGGAAGTATATTCTAATAACTTTCAAAAGTTGCCTCTCTCTTTTTCCAAAAGGGGGCATTTTAAAAACTCAACAAATAAGGTTCAACAAAAAGATGTTTCAAAAATAGTTGTACATTTCACTATTCCAAAACAAAAAGACTATTCGGTCTCACCAAAGAGCACTTCTTTTGTTTTTTTCTCTTAGCTTAATGAGGCCTTCAGTGTTTTTTTAATAACTATTTTGGCAATTAAATTATTTATTTTCAAAAGAAAATAATTTAATTTTATTTTTTTAATTTGTGACTTCATTATTCTCAAGTTAAACATCATTAAAAAATAAATAATTTAGACGTGTGAAAAAAATTAACACATCTAACTCTTTCTGTTTTATACTTTATCCAAACTTATGTCTCTAACTCATTTAACCGTGTATATGTTACGTGTCTAAATTATTTTTTTTGATGATTTCTATCTGATAATTAATAATGTGTCAAATTACTAAAATAAGTGACTGAAATGCTTACAAGAGCTTTAAATGATTGTACCCCGGCTCCTCTGTGTTTGTACCACTTTAAAAACTGCTTCAAACAAATACATAAATTTAACTAAAAAAGAAAAATAATAACAACCATTTTGCCAAGTCTCGGACAAAAACGACCAACTCAGTTTTTTTTTTTTTTTCACGAGTCTCTCTCTCTCTAAAATACCACATACAAAAGCACATACTGTCACACACACATATACACACATATTTCTAGAGGGATAAAGTGACACAAAGAAATCATCCAAGCGGATCTGTAGCTAATTGGAAGATACCCATCAAAGAAAAGAAAGAAAAGATTTCATCTTTGATACTCTTATCATACATGTGTATATAAAATATCAATGTTCTTTCACTTGTCATTTCTCCTTTATATAGTTATAATATTATAAGAATATATGTAAAGAAAGGGGTATAAATATTATATTTATATTATACGTATATACATATGTAGAGTGGAAAAATAGAGACAAGGCAAGAAGAAGAGGAAGAAGAAGATGTTGGAATTGAGAGGAGGGAGTTGTTCTACGAAGGTGTTGGTGGGAGTGAATGTGGGCCTTGCTTGTGTTGATGGTGTTATTGCTGCTCTTGCTTTCTTCCAGGTATGTTTCTTTACTTACATTGCCTATTTACATGTATAAATTAATATGTTTCGTATGAAAATGTGGATATCAAGATGTGAATTCTTTGATAGAATTGATTGAGCTTTATGCTTTTCTCTATTCGAAGGGCCTTGTGGGAGTGCATTCTTGGTTTTTTTTTTTTTTTGTAATTTGTGTTTTTTGCGATTGGGTATTTTTGTCTGTTCTTGACTTGATAATTAGTTTAGGTCTGTATGTTGTGTGAGGTTTTCTATTTTTTTTCTTCCTTATTTTTTTTTAAAAAAATTTTGTCTGTTGGGTTTTTACAGTTTCATTGGTTCATAAGTGAAAGGAATTGTGCTTTTAGATTTTAATGAAAGGAAGGGATTTGAATGCTGCATTGGTTTTCAATATAATGGTATTGAATCTACTGATGGAGTCCTGGACTCTGGAAGTGTTCGATTTCTTAGACACCGAAACAAATGAGTGAATTTGGTTCGATTTTATGTTTTGTGAAATCTGTATCAGGGGAGACTGAAAGATGTCCATGTTCTGTTCTAAAGGAAAAATATATTTTTGGTGCAAATTTCACATGTTAGCTGCCTATTACGTGAGGGAATGTAGAAATGGTTGTCCTAGTTAGCTGGACTAGGAATAGTAACAGCTGCAGACAGCACGGAATGATGAGCATCTTGGTTTGTAGTTCCTCTGTGGGTACTGAAAATCTTCCTGCATGACACGTGTTTGATACGTCAAATATTGCTGATATGTTGCCATTTCAATTGCCAATATTGCCGGCGCATTGTGTTAGTAAGTGTGTATCATGATCCTATTGAAGAAATTAAAGAGACATTAAATACTACCGTCCTGTTTATAAAAGGAACAAGGTGAATTATACCTCAAAATGAAGAATGAAGATTAGAAAAGATTTGATCAATATGTTGGGGAATATTTTGTTTCATTAGTTATTTTTGCCTCTGGAAACCAACTGGAAAATAACGATGTCTACTGAGCATTTACGATGTTCCTGAGCCATAGTTTGTGTGTACAGAATTTGGATCTACTTATAGTTAAGTAGCCTTTGCCTGTGTATATCTCAGCCTTTCTTTCACTTTATGCTAGTTTAGTAACTATAGCAGGTGAACAGAATACATTTTTATGCACCTCATTTGGCATGCTCCTTGTTTTAATAAGTGCCAATTCTATACACAATTTCCCTCTCTCTTTGGTACATGTCTTCATCTTCTCCATGGCAAGTTTGAATTTTTTGATTGAATTAATCCAAGAAACTGGATATGTAATTTCAAATTGAAATCACAATAATAATGATGTAGACAGGCTGACTATAAGGTATCCATTTTATATATCATTACTTCCACTTTGCAAGATAAGTTAGAAACTGCGAATAGTTAACTATGATGGCTTAGACTTAATTTAATACCTCAGAACACTAAAGCAATGGCAGAAAAATTGTTAAAACTATCAAGACTAGCTTTATTATTAGTTCTTGAACCTTTTCTCTAATGCATTAATAAGTTTAAAAAGAACTGTTAGTACCAACTAGCACACACATGTACTTTATTTGGTGATAAAATGTAGAAGCTCATTATCTGATCCTGGGGTCTAACCATACTGTGGAAGCCAATAATTTCCGATAAAACAGTATGAAATATGCTCATTTACTAATTGCCAATTTTCTCTCGTCAACACCAAGGGTTATTGTTCAAAACTGAGGCCCCATCCCATGGGATTCGGATCCTCTTTGAGTGAAGTTCTATACGAGTGATTAGGAGGTGTATTCTAGTCTTTCAGATTTAAATAGATAAATTTTGGCCATTCCATTAAAGATACAATTAATGCATTTAAAAAAGACATATATGTTTCCTTTTCTATATTTTTCCTAGTCACAATCTAATCAAATCTGTCAAAGGCATTTATTTTTTGTTTTTACTTTTTTTCCTCATCACAATCTAATCGAAACATGGCGTATGGATTATTTTATTGATTTTCAGACTATGCTTAGATTTAGAATATAAGGCTCATAAAAACTCTAACTCCATAGAAATAACCATTACGGAAAGAAGTTTTACAGACTAAAAATCTTTGCTCTTCTCCTATGAACGCGATGCTTATGATAAGTTAATTTACTATATATTGAATTACTTTATTTCACTTAAAAGAGATTTGAAAATTTTAAGTATTTATTTTATTACATTGTTCATTAGCCATGTTGCCTAGAAATTCAGGAATTAGCAATTCATGTGGTTGATAATGACAAAATAAACAATGGAAAAATAAATGTCATGTTTTGATTAGATAGTGACCAGGAAAAAAATAAAAAAAGAAAAATAAATGCCTATCATAGATTTGGTTAGATTGTGACTAAGAAAAATATAAAAAAGGAAACACAAAATGTCTTTTTTTTTTTAAAAAAAAATTATTAATCATATTTTTAATTGGATAGCCTGGATTTATCTGTTTGAATTTAGGGTACTAGAATGCACGGACTTGGATCCTCTCTTATATATGTATGAGGGATGATCTGAATCATTCAAATGGGATTAAATTCATCTGAACCATTTATTTCCAATCAAAAGGGGGAAAGAAAGATATTGATAAACAATTTGAATTTTAAAATAAAAGGTTCGGATGAATTTAATTCCATTTGCATGATTCAGATCATCCCTCATATATATAGGAGAGAATCAAAAATAGGAGAGGATCCAAGTCTAGAATGCAGCTCCTAGTTACTTGGAGAGAACTTCACTTGGAGAGGATCCAAATCCGATCCCCTGTCCTTTCTATCCAGCTATATCTGAGTGGATCAAGATTGAATTTGCTGAAAACTCTGAAGCGTTGTGGCTTACTCAATTCTCATGACAAATTTGATTTTCTCTTTTCCATTATTAGTACCTGAGGTGTCATTGCAGTCATTAAATGCATGGACCATTTTCATTGCTCAAAAGTTGCCCTGAAACTGATACATTGGAGTAAAATTTGATTATGCCGTTCACCCTATATTCTCTGTGCTGAATTATTGTTGCCAGAATTGTTTGCACATTCCCTGTTTTGGTTGTGTATGTGCCTGTGATCATTCTGAAAGACTTAGAGAACTCAGAAATCATGTTTGATTTTTTGGAACTTCCTGATGAATTATGTCTTGTATTTATTGCAGATAGCCTTCCTGTAGTTAATTCTTTTATTAGTAAAATATCGTTAAGATGCCTAAAGGTGTGTGGACCGCATAGCTTATTTCAGAGAATAAAAATAATCAGCTTATGAGAGACTGATGTTATAACTACTTGTTGCTACATTACATGTGTGAGTATTTATGTTTTCATGTGTCTGGGTGTATGTTAGCTGATCTAAATGTTGATCGCTCTGACAAAAAAGAGAAAAAAGAAAAAAGGACTGCTTAGGTATCAAAAGGTGCTTCATTGGCCTTTTATTTTATTTTATTTTGGTGTACTTTACTTACTTTTTGTTTAACTGGTGCACCAGTTAATGAGGATTCATGCAAGAAGTTCACACCTTGGCTGGACTCGTCAAAAAGTAAGCAATTAGTATAACTTTTAGCATTTACTAAGTCTGTTACTCTTTCAGCATTGTATGTGAATGTCTTTACTTTGGACCATGCTTCTACTCTTTTACAGAAGCCATGCTCTTGCTTTTTCTTTGACAGAACAAAATGAGTAATAACTTTGCCTGGTGGCGCACCTGAATGGATTTGCAGAAGGGTTTTCTAGTGAATGATTAATTATGCTTTCAGCATTGTTTGATTGTTTTTGTGAATGATTAATCATGCTTTCATATTTTTTGATATCTGACTTGATAAAAATTTAAGGTAAGTTGCAAAGGCTTTGTAACAAAAAGACATATATTTCAATTAAAAATGCAGATGCTGTTAGTTACAGCATACATCTTCTCTTTAACATTTATAGCTTTGGGTTAGTGATCATATTTTTCAATTTAGAGTTTATTGCCAAGCAAATATATTTTAAAGAATGTGACATGAAGAATACAATCAAAAACATAAGGAAATTTGTACGTTATTTCTCCTTTCCGGAGAATTAGGCTGGTAGATTTTGATCTTGAAGGATTAGCTGCACTTGTTGAACATGATCAGTATGAAGCGAGGATATGCTCAAGTGTCTCCTTATCTTGTTAAAACAAAACGGCTTTCTCTTGTATTCTTTACGTATCAAATCTTTTATAATTATTATTTTGAGTGATTTGCATTAAATCATTTGTCAAAATTTCCTAATAAGAGAACCTTACAGAATTTATTAGGACATGGCTGCCAATTGTATTCAGGGCTTCCAAAGACGTGTATTATAGTGGTTTCCTTATTTTATATCAATAGCATGTCGTACTTAAGTTATCTTTTCCCCACTTTTACCTTTTATGCTAAATGCCTGACTAGAAATGTAACTGTATAGCATGACTGCATTTGCAGTAATACAATTAGGATCGTGTTTTCAAGTGAATAGTGATCTATTTGCTCCCATATTTACAAGTGAATAGCAATCTATTTGCTTCCATATTTCTATTCCTTATGTGCCTTTTTCTACTCGGTTCTAATTAGGTTCTCCTTGAATCCTATTGTATGTTCAATGCAGGTGTTTCATTTGATGATTGGGTCCTCAAATTTGGGTAAGAAACTAAGTGTCGCAGAGTGTTTCTTCTGTCATGATTGTCAAAAAATTATGAATAAAAGAAGAAAAACAAGGAACTTGTTTTTTCTTCTGATTTACTTCTAAATCATAAAAAATTTGGAAGTATAATGCACTTTGATCATGTGCATAAACCACATTTCTTCTTAAATTTATGCAGAGATATATTTGTGTCTTTTATATATCCAGGTCAAGGTCAAGCCATTAGCTCTTATATGGAGCCACAAATTTGTTATATAAACATATTCGAATAGTCGTAAGTCTGATGCATGACAAATACTAGCTTGATGCTATGCTCATTATTTACTTCTTCAATGTACTCTCTTTTACCAGCACAAGTTTGGCTGGAGACTTTCTTATTCTTGTATTTTCTTTTCTCCATACCTTCTGGTCAAAGTGGAGATCTCCTCAGATTTCTTCCATCTATCTGCTTCTTGCAAAGTCTCTTATTGCCTGCAATGAAGTATCTTTGCTTTATATTTCTAGTTGTCTTTGCTTTATGGTTCTGCATATAGGAGCCTCTGCTTCTGAGCTCTTGGTGGAGAAGATTACATTTCAGTCCATGTGTTAAAGTTACCTCTAGAGAGTCTTCTTTCCAATGGGCCTTCTCGGGGAAGTTATCATTTTGCTATGATTGTTTGGCAGTTTGCTACTTTGGTAGTTTTTACTTTGATACATCAGTTTATTAAATCTTTCACAAAGACTTGAAAAAGCAGCTAGTTCTGCCAATCTTCCTAAAAGTTGGAGTGCAAGAATTGTAATATGTTTGCTAATTTATAAAGAGGGCAATGCCATTGAAAGATCAGTCAAGAAAGTGGCAAAAGAAGAAATAGCAGTAAGAGTGACACTGTTTTGGTATTAGTCTTGGTCAAGTAGTTATTTCATCCACTATATTGCAGTTAAAAGATATTATTTTGTTCTTAAAAGATATTAGTTTGTAGTTATATCATCCACTCTATTGCGGTTAAAAGATATTAGTTTGTAGTTATTTCATCCACTATATTGCAGTTAAAAGATATTAGTTTGTTCTTTCCTTAATCTTTTCCTTCCTTCTTAATAGTAGTCTTGATTGACTGTTATGATTTTCCCCTGCTGATCTCATCTCAATTTTATAATTGGAGAGTGATAGTGGGATTCCTTCTCTTTCTCTTTCCTTTTAGTGTCCTATTTTATCTGTCTCTGTGTGTGTGTGTGTTTTTTTAATTTTTATTTATCTTTGTGTGCATGCGTGTGCGTGTGTGTGTGTTTTTGTTTTTTGGTGTTGGGGGGGGTGGGGGGTGGGTTTCAAATTGCAAAGTGGCATAGCAATATGAATCAAACCCAATATTACAATTTCTTTTTCACCTTGCTACTTGTACTGTTTATGGGCATAATGGATTTTATTTTTCTTTCTCTGCTTTAATTTCTACTCATTCAGTAGGTCAGGGGTCTTATTGGGGCAGGTAGGGTGTTTGTTTGAGTATGTCAGTGCAAAGAGTGCTGTAATCTTAGTAGCTAATTGCATGACTCTGTGTGAGAGAGAGAGTAGGAAAAGGCCACAAGTATTACCAGGAGTGCCTTTATAGCGTCAACATTCATATTCCTTTTACAATTTAAAGTCATAATGTAATTTTGTTGTTAATTAATTCTGAATTGCACATTATAAGGAAGGTAATATTTATTATGATTTTTAATACCAGAAATCAATATGTTCAAAGCTGAAGTTTGCAAGAATAATGTTAATGATAGGCATGGTTTAATCCTATGCAGAAGCACTTGAGCAGGAAAGTCAAACTAACTAATTGATTAAGCACAAGTGTATATGTTCCGTAAAGGAAAAAGAGAAATTACCTCATAAATCTTCTAAAGAGAAAAAGAAGTTGGATAGCAATTGTTTGTTAGTTTGGTTCTCGCGGTGTAGTAATACGAAAGCACCTCGTGGAAAATGAATGTGGATGGCATGTAGGCTAATGCTATGTCCATGAAAATTTAATTGTGGAAAGAAGGCACAAGAACAAGGAAGTTAAGGCTTCCAAACCAAATTAAAACAAACCAAAACAGAAATCCTACTAAATTGATTAATCTATTTGAATGCAATGTCACTAGTTGGTAATTTGAGGGCCCTAACAGTACTTTCACAATGTCTCAAAATTGATAGCATTAGGAGATGGTGAAGGCAAATGGTTTTTGAAATATATGCATGGTGTTTTGGTTTAGGTAGCTGTAATCATAGCAGATCAGTGAATCACAAGCTTTCTATAGTTTCCAAATCTTAAACCAACAAATTGCTGCTGTAAGAGGATTTACATGGGAATATTCATTCAAATTACGTGATTATGAGCATAATCTACTGATAAATTACTTTTTGATGGAAGTCAATAATGATTTTCCACGTTTTTAAATAAATAGTGCAATAATAAACACTGTAGAATTATGAATTAAATCTAATGTTGGTGCTCGAGGTTATCAGACTACGATAGACTAGAGCAGCCATTGGCATTGTTTATTATCTCTGTAACAGTATTAGCCCTAAATGTATAGCTAATTCTAATTTTCTATTGGCAGGTTATTTCCTTTACTATGTGTTAACTCTTGTTGCTGCTTGTAAGGGTTGGCTTTGCTGGTCACACTCCTGTGGTTTTGTTGTCATGGGTATTGATATCTGTCTACTTCCTCTTCATGTATGTATCACCAGACACGTCTGTCACTGTAGGATAGGGAACGGTATAATAAAATCTTTTTATTTTGCAGCTTGCCCCAAAATTCTGTTCCTTGCTGCATTTCTTTTACTTCTTTCATTCTGGTAAGTTTTCTTTCTTTGTTTTGAGGATATGGAAGTTTTGTCTTATAAAATATTACAGATGCAAGGGTCATTTAAAGCTGGTGAAGAGAAATTAGCTTTCCATTTTAAAGTTTGAAGGAGAGTTAGACGGAATTTCTATTGATAGGGGAGAAAAAAGACATTCCAAATAAGGAACTGCTTTTATTATGAATAATATGCTGTGTCATGCTTGCAAGTTGCATCTTCTGAAGCTTCAAGAAGAGGTTCACACCCTTGCAAATAATACTTGGATGAGCTGGTAACTTAGAGCCATGAAATTCTGTGGTGAAGCAGCAAAGTTAGTTACTTTGGTAGGTTGAGGGGAATACATGTTCTGTTTGCTTGTTACCTCGAAACCTGTGTCTCTTAAGTTTTAACCTTTGTTTATTCTTCTTTAACCAAATATTCCAAGGACTAAGAAACTAAGGGTACTGTTCAAAGCCATTACAGTGTTCTCCTGAATTTCAGGCTTGCATCTCTTGTAATTTATAAGAGATGCTGGAGCCTGTCTATAGTTAGCATTAGATGTTGTTTTACATGACTGCACAAAATCAAAACCTGAAATATATTGTTGTTGTTACAAAATGATGGAGGACACTTGTGTTTATCAAAACTATCATAGATTGCACCAACAGTGTATGTAACATCTCCTTTTGCTTCAATGGTCTAAAAGTGATTTCCATGTGTTCAAATTCGGGCTTATTTTGCTACGAGTCCCTGTTTTTATCACCTTTTTTCAAATTGGTTCCCATTTTAACATATTTAAATTATTCCTAAATGTTTGACAAGTATAGTCAAATTAGACCCAATTGTTTAGAAATATTCATATTAGTTCTCAATATTCCCAAAAGATAGGCAAATTAGTCCCTATTGTTTGGAAAAAGGCATTCATACCAGTCCTCAATAGGGTCCTCAGTAGGAAAAATTGGGACTAACTTGAATAAGTTCATCAAAGGAAAAACTGGGACTGATTTGAATAAGTTCATAAAACTTTGACGACTGATATGAGCTTTCTTTCCCCAAAACAATAGAGACAATTTTGACTATCTTTTGAAATGTTAAGGACTAATATGGATATTTCTGAACAATATGGACTAATTTGGTTATCTTTTGAAACATTAAGAACTAACTTGAATATTTTTGGGAAACGTTGAGAGCTAATTTGAACATTTCAAAACATTGGGGACCAATTTGACAAAGTGTGACAACAATAGGGATCATTTGGTAATAACCAGTTCTAATTATACTTTTGTTTACTTTTGGGGTCATTAACATGTAAATGGGCAATATCTGTTATGGACATATCATCTTAAATATGTTTTACCTGTATCTGCATCACTCTCAGGTTTGGTGATGATATACAAGGAATTCTGTATGTCTTCTCATTTTCTTTTTTCTGGAAATATGCTTCTGAAAGTTCTCCAAAATACCTTGTCTTCCCATAGATTAGCTCTCTATAATCAAGTTTAATCCTCTAACTCCAGACTGTGTCTGCTTGAATCTCACTGCACATTCAGGATTTGTTACGCTCTTTAGTAACATTATAGGTCTGTCACCAAATCAAGATAATTCCTGCAATTCTGGTAAATCATTATGAGCTTAAGTAATTATCTTCTCTGATTGATGCTTTTACAGGGTTGATCTTTGTCATCAGTCAAATGATGAGGATGAAGATGAAGAATATAGTCCTCGAGCAGCTTTGTTAGAGAAGATGAATGAGCCACATTCAAAAGCAGAAAGTCACCGAAAGTGTTGCTCTCTTCGAGCATTCCATGTTGGAAGCCGCCAAAGAGTTGTGATTCTGGTACATGAGCAAGACAAATCTCCTTTTTGTACTCATTCATCTGCTTATGAAAATTAGTGGTCTTTACCAGATTTCTTTCCAATTGTTTTTGACAAGGTTACGCTATTGATTTTTTTATTGATGATAACATCTGCCGTGCTAATATGGATTGGCCGGGGAAAAAATCCTATTGACTCATCAGTTGTGGCTCGGGTATATTGTTTTTCTTCCTTTGGATTCTCTTACCTCAAATTTAGCATATTCCTGATATTGCTTGTTAGGTGATAGTTATTTCATCAGACGTTGCATCAGGAATTTGATCACTCCAACCATAATTAACGAGAAATCCTCTTACCTCTTCTCAGACAAGAGAAAAAGTACAGTTTAGGGCAATAAGGGAAATTCTGAATGTATGAAGAAAATCTAATAGCAAGTCCACTCTCTGATCGATTTTTGAAACTCTTTACGAGTTATCCCAAAAATAGAGAACTTTGCACTGGACATTTATCAATTGCAAGTAACTTCTTGAGTAATCCCACTCTTTAAGTCCTCATAAAATAAAGTTTTTAGTCGTGTGATTTGTCCTCAGAACTGCCTCATTCCAATGTAACTTGTCACTGTTTCCCTTGGTACTAGTTGGGGGAACCGTCTTGCTAAACATATGTTCCATTAGGTATATTCCCCTAAAAAGTGGAGGTGTTGCATGATAAACCTGAAGAGTTCCAGCTATCAATTTATACTCTATAATTGCATCATAGATATGTTTCTAGCCAACCCATGTCAATGTAGTACATAAATGAAACATTCACGCTAAAGTCCCATTCTAAAGAGCTAGAAGTTCAAAAAAGTTGCTTTTGAAAGAAAGAATCTGCTAATGCAGGAGAATGTTGGCCAATCCCTTGCCCCTCCAAAATGGAAACTATCAAAATTGAGATTAAATGGAATTGCTTTGGTTCATGTTCAGGTATATGTGGTACTATTTGCCATAGCAACTCTTTTGCTTGGAGGAGCATTGGCATGTTATGGTAAGAACCTATTTAACTGTGTAATTGTTTTTCTTAATATTGCTAGAAACGAGCAGCCACAATATCAGATGGGTACCATTTTCTTTTTCCTTGTTATCGTATGTACATTTCAACTTCATTTTTGCCTCTATGTATAGTTTTCATGTCATGATCTAGTGACAAAGAGGCTGATGACTTATTCTCCATTTATCATATTCTATTGTAAGTATTTTCCACTAACATATTCTCAGACAAATATGCTAACTTAAAAATGAAATCTATTTGCTCTTCTATCAGCATGAGTAATATTGCAAAGGTTATGCAGCATCATTGACCAAATCTCCTGATTAATTAAAAAAGAGTGAAAGAAAGAATCATTTTGTTTCTCAAAATGTTAACCAAACAGATCCAAATCAAGCCATCCCGCTAACTGGTGGGGTCAACCATATAGATCTCCTGAGATTGCTTATTCTGCTCCAAAGCGTCTCCTTTATCTGTTTCTTGCATGTCAAATGTCACCTATGTGTCTCCATTAATTATTCTTAGATTTTTCTCTACAATTCTCATTATGTGAAGCCTCCATGCTTCTATACATTCTAAATGTGTCTGCTTCATTGCCTCCAAGCTTGTCTAGGTCATCTATGATGGTTCTATCTTGTTATCAATTTAGGCCCCTCCATGTTCCTTGAATAGCGTTGTTTTTTAATCTTGTCCTTCCTAGTATTGTTGCATATCTGTTTCAGCATTTTCATCCCAGTGACAGACATCTATACCATCTAATTAAATGGTTGAGTGGGGAGCCATGAGTCACCCCCTCAACCATTTTAGCTTATTCGTCTTTTCTGTTTCATGCGAAAAATTAGACATAATATTCTTCTTTCTTTTCTTTTAAAAAATTAGTTTGGTAATCTCTTTTTTTTTCCTCTTTTTTTTTTTTATTCCTCATTTAGTGTGAGTATTTCTGTTTTCTTATTTAACACTTGGTCAGAGCGCAACTGTTTCATTAATTTTTTTTATATTTTATTCTTTTAATAGTTAATATCAATTTTTTACCGTCAACAATTTAAATTTTTTTTTTAAAAGATAAATTAAATTTTTTTAAATTTCAACATCTTTATCTACTAACACTATAAATCCAAATTGGAGTGCCACATTAAACCTGTAATTCGTTCTTCCTTTTTTTATTAATGCTTTTATAATGGCAAGTATATGGTTTTATGAGTTTTAAGAAAATTAGGGTATTGCGTTGCACCGCATAAAGCGTTGCTTTTCTGGGTTGATGCTTAGAGTGAGGATTTTATTTTTTTATTTAATACTTGAATGGCATGTCAGGTTACATTCTGTGGTTACTTAACTTTTTAATATTTTATTTATTTTTTAACCTTTAACTTTGAATTTTTGTTATTGATTAAAAAAATTAAAAAAAAACTGATTTATTAACTATTTTCTTTTCTATCCCCAACCTTAAGAATATTTAAATTAGAAAAGGTACTCCTTTAATACATTAATAAATTCTTTTTATTTATAAAGCTGGTAATTTTTTATCATATAATACCTAAATTATATAAAACATTAAATAAAAGAATATATAATAACTGCAGTATTGCATGGTTCAATAAACTAGTATTTAAATATGTTGGTACTTACTGGTGACTCATATAGCAAAACTTGTTTACCACTATCATATAATACTTCCCTTTAAATTGAAGGGATTTTCAAATCATCCAGAAATCCTCCATCTGCTTTATTCTAGGCAGTACCAATCTCTTTTGTCTTAGACCATAGTCCAGGGTATCTAATGCTTTCTTTTCCAGCATTTTTACTGTGACAAATTTTACTTCGACTTCATCCATTGATCTCCGCCTACTATCTCCAAGGGAAAGACTATAATTTTGAGTTGGCATTCACTTCTTCTCTAGACTCATCCACAAAAAACGATATCATCTATGAACAGCATGCACCATGGCACCTTCTTCTAGATATGGTCTCAAGTTTGATCCTTGGTGCAGAGGAATTTTGTATGGAAAAGCACCAATCTCCAGCCATTTGTCCTTCACTCCTTATCTAGTCACTAGCTCTATTGTACATGTCTCTTACAACTTCAGAATATACCGCACACTTCTCTTCTCCAACACTCCATATGACTTCACGAGAAATCCATCATATGCCTTTTCCAAATGACTAAACAACATATAGTCCTTTTTGGTACTCTCTGTACTCTGTCAGTTTCCTTAGCATAAACTACAAAGATACTTCCATTATTGATCTCCAGACTCTTTTCCCTTAGCATAAACTACAAAGATACTTCCATTATTGATTTCCAAATTCTTTCTCTGACACAATTATCATCTCACCCTTATTTCATTTTGTCATAGTATGACTAATTTTGTTCTTGTAAATTGGGAACAAATTGCTCTTCCATGTAGCATTGGCCATCTTCTTGCTTTCTATAGTTACTTGGAAATGTCCTGTCCCTCAATTTATACCCTTGATCAGACCCAGATACACTAATTCTTCCAGAGGTTGCCATATTAACTGCCGCAGCAACAAAACTTGTCATGCCACGAGATTGAACAAAGTCCCATGTCTAAGGGTGATGGACTCAATGAAGGCTGATAAGACCCACCCTTGACATGACGATTGCTTGATATAGCCAGTTTTTGGCTTTCGACATACATCAAATACTTTTGCTGCATATCTCCCTAGTCTTTCTGAAGAGGCTATGCAAGATCAATGTCCTGAAACATGCAACTGTCTCAAGAATAGAAGGGCCATCATTACTAAAAGACCTCTAGATAGGGGATGTCTGAGAAGGGGTCGGGTTGGGAATGTCTTCATCTCACTGAGGTAAGAGGAAAATCCCCCACCCAACAATTGACACTTTAGCACACACATAGGTGGCAGGGGTGAACTTATTTGGCTGTAACCAAACTGAACTGAATTGCAAAATGCAATTCGATTATTCTTATATTCGGTTCGGTATTCAGTTACCAAAAATTGAAAAATTCGATTTTTTGTTCCATTTCGGTTATTTCTCAAAACATCCGGGTGATAACCGAATAACTAATTTTTTTTTTATATAAAAATTTTTATTTAGTTGTATATATTTATAAGTTTATAGCATTCTTATGAGCCTAATATGAATTTTGATGATGGATATTGGAATTTAATTATTATAATTATAAAGAAATTTTGCTGTTTTAATTAGTTTTGAATAATTTATATTAAGTTATTTTGGTTATAATCGAAATTGAACCAAAAAAATTTGAATAAATAATTTTGGTTCAATTTCAGTTATTAATTTTTAAAATTTCAGAAATTATGTTATTAAAATTCAGTTTTGGTTTGGTTAGACACACCATTCACCCTTAGATTAGGTGGATAAAACTACCAACAAAATTTTTGGTGTTTCCCATTTTGGGCCTTTAACCTGCCACCTTATTAGGTTCCCAAGCTAGTTATGCCACCAAAAACCTAACTTGAGCTTAGACCCTTATCCCAAAAGGCTTGAGGCAGATTGATGCAGCCCAATCCTAGTTATATTAGGATTTAGGTTTGTTATTTGTTATTGAGTCCTAGTTATATTAAAATTAGTTTATTAATATGTAGAAGGTTGGTAAAACCAAATCCTATTTAGTTTTGGATTTCTAAAATAGTCTATACATAGGGATGAAAGCTTTCATTAATAGGGAACTTTTCTAGAAATTATTCAATAATAATATTTTATTCTCTCCCTTAGGGTCTGTTATCTTGGGAGTTTCTTGGCTAAGTTTAGCCGTAAAATTGAGCTCCTTGATTTTCTTTCTTTCTTGTTATGTTATCCAAATATCCGCTGCGTTAGTTGGTATTAGAATAAGGTTTTCTTCAACTAATTTCAAGTTCACGATGCCTCTAAAGAAAGGAAGAGGTTGTGGTGCAGCAGTTGGAGTTTTTCTCCATGATCAACAACAACAAGATGGAGATATGCAAGAGTTGAGAAAGCAAGTTAAAGCCTTAACCCAGCACTTTGCGCAATTGGAAACTCCAATTCATGTTGACGATGATGATGAGTCGGAGGAAGAGATGTTTTCAATTTCAAGCATCTTGTTCCTATGTTGATGATGATGATGAGTCGGAGGAAGAGATGTTTTCAATGTCAAACATCTTGTTCCTTGTCATGGTGATTTGGTTGACGATGGTGGTGAAAACTCGAGGACGAGTTCTTTCACACCTAGAGAGACTGATGCAGGCCAATCCTAGTTATATTAGGATGTGTTATTTGTTATTGAGTCTTAGTTATATTAGAATTAGTTTATTAGCTATTTTAAATGTAGATTTTGGTAGAACCAAATCCTACTTAGTTTTGGATTTCTAAAATAGCCTATATATAGGGGGTGAAAGCTTTCATTAATAGGGAACTTTTCTAGAAATTATTCAAACGATATTTTATTTCCTCTCTTAGGATTTACTATCATGGGAGTTTCTTGGCTAATTTTAGCCTTGAAATTGAGCTCCTTGATTCTCTTTCTTTCTTGTTATGTTATCCAAATATACGCTGCATTACAGATTCATCCTTATTGTTCTGCAGATCACTTCTTCGTCCTGATTGCCTAAGAGAAGAGGAGCCCATAAATGAAAGTGTGCTAAGGACACTTGTATAAAGCCTACATCCAGCTGTTAGAACTGACTTCAGCTCACTAATGTATGAGCTTGTATCTAATAGCTACTTGACTCAATCATTGCCCTTAACTTCAGCATTGTCAGATTCCCAAAGAAATGTGGATCTTATTTATTTGTGAGCAACAAGTTATAGTCATAACCATCTAGAGAAAACAACTTGAACTTAAGATTGGTGCGGCTTGGTCCTTGTTAATTTTATATCAGATAATGAACATGGTCATCAATGCTAAGATATTTCTAGTAAGGCAATTCATGTAGATTGTTGTGAGAAGACTCGTTCTGCACAATCTGAAGGTTCATCTGCTTTGGATAAACTCAATAGTGTAGGTCTAGTATCAAGTACTTATATATGGGGACCGTGTATAAGGGATAGATGTTGTTAATAACGTCCTTAAAGCCGTCTTAAAGCCGTCTTAAAGCCCTTTTAAGGATCTTTATGAGAGTTTTGAGTCTGAGCTCCTTGTTTTTGTTTTATTGATAGAACCTTGGGATAGAGTTTTTATAAAGGGAGCTCTTCCCGCCCCGCCATTCCTGTAAGGAATGGAGTAAGGGGCGTACCTTTTCCTGAGTTAGAGTTCGAACTCCCCCCGAGGGGGAGAGCGTAGCAGGGGGGTAACGTTCTGCTTCTAATTCCTCTTCCCCCCGCTATTCCCGTAGGGAATAGAGTAAGGGGGGCTCGTCCTTGGCCTTCGGCCTTGAGAACAAGACCTTGGCCTTCGGCCTTGAGAACATCCTCGGCCTTCGGCCTTGAGAAGATGTTGTTAATAGGTATGACCAACTTCTTGACCATAACCGTGTCATTCTTTATTCGATAACTACTATACCATTAAACATGTAGTATTTGCATGTATGTGAGTGTCACTTCTATATTCATTTTGCTCTTGTAATCTCAGCTGGTAGTTGTTGTTCAGGGCTTGTATTATTCTGGAAAATGAGAAAAGTTAGATCAGAGAGGGCTTCTTCAGAAATGTGGAAGGTAAGTATTCTATATGCTTTGTTAGATTTAGAATCTATTTTGGTTTAGATTTGTGACAGATATGTTTTGTTGCATTATAAATGAGGAAGCAGACATCGATGGTATCTAAAGCTCTCTGATGCTATCACTTTAGATGTGAATATCTACTTCAATTATGTTGTCTCTATATGCATACCATGTTAATTTCTCTATATAGTTTATTTCATTTGAGTTTTATCATTACTTGTTCTCTTTGCTGAGTGTTTTAGTCCTTTTCAGATATGTACACACACACTCGCTCTCTCTCTCTCTCATATTGCAGTATGGCTAATCTTTTTGATATATGTTGTTCTAGTTAACTGTTTTTAGCATTGAAATTTGGATGATGCTTCTCCAATATCTTTTTGTGTGCTTAGGGATCTCCAGGAAGAAAATATTCTTCTAATACATCCCTTCTTCTATTAGTGATTCTAGTTCTATAAATTCCTAACGCAATTAGTTTTTTCTTCATATGTTCTGTATGCAGGTAGCAGGATTGGCCATCGTCTCGGTTGTATGTTTTACTTCGAGTGCATTTGTTGGAATCTTTACCGATATACCTGTATGTCTTACGCTGGAATTGTATAAAATGTGTTTTCAAGTTCCCTTTGGATTGATCTATGCATATCTAAGAGTCTATGTTGTCATTATTTGCAGCTGGCTTATCACTGGCGTCAACATAGTATTAATGATGTTTCTACGTCACTTCTTCTGGTTGTGTATTACTTTATAGGTACCCTTAACTTCTTCGTTATATGCTTCCGTTTATAGAATTGAGATTGCAACGAAGTGTTTGCTACAAGTACATTCATTTAGATAACTTTAACCAAGATAACATGAATGTAAGTGATATCAAGAGTCCTGCACCAGAAAATGACAGCATCTTTGCATGCATTGCATATAAAATTGAGTTGATTATCTCTAAATTGCCATTTATGATTATCTATATCCTTTCTGATCCCAGGAGATGCAGATTGATAAATGGCCAATGACTCAGTTAACCTTATTAAAGTAGTTTCAGGGGATTTTCTTTTCTTCCTTTTCCAACAGTAGGAGATTCATTGAACTAAGTTGTTATTTGCAGACAAAGTTCCTATTGATTGTTCAAATTTTTAGAGGCCCCTTCTCCTACCTTGCTGAATTTTCTTCCTTTATACCATATGCTTTTCGAAGGTTGGCTTCGTATGCTGGCGAAATGCTCCCATAGAAAATACTTTCTTTCTGATACAAGTCTTGGGAACAACCTCTTTGGCAACGAGTTCCTTCAGCCTTTGTGCACAGGATATGACCTTACAGCATATGCTTTTCATAATTGGTTTTCTGTTCTTGACCTATAGGATATGAATTTGGCTTCACTGTTATATAGTCCTGTTCCTGTTTCACTGAATTTCTTTGTGAATGTTTTAAATTGGAAATTAAACAAAAGAGTAGTTATGGGTTGGTAAGAATTTAGTTTGCCATTCTGAATAACAATCTAGAAGTGGGTTTTGATCATGTTTTTATATCATAGAATGGCTAATGAACTGTATCATAGAAGTTGAAACATTTTGTTTATGGAAAACATGATAATAAACTTTGAAAAGGCATTCAGTTTTACTTGGAAACAGTATTGTTTCTTTATTATTATCAACTCTCTGTCAAGAGTTCTACATGGTAGACTGCAAGTTAAATTCAAGAACTGTACTCAGAGATGTCTGATGTACTTAGAATTGATCTAGAATCAGAGATTTCACATTTTCCATCAGGAGAATCTAGGTTTTCTGGGGCGATGTCTTTTCTGTTCTGCGGAGGTTTTGATAAACTGAAATACTAGAAAAGTGGGTTCCTGTATTTGTCCTAAAGCATATTTATTTTAGAATGTTGGATGTATAAATTGAACCTTGTTGGAGAACAGAGAAATATGAATTAGAGAATTGCAGTTGCTCATAAAAGAAAAGTTTAAAATAAAACCAAACTGTTATGTAATTGTACATTTCTGCAGGTTCATCCATACCCTCAGCATTTGTGCTGTGGGTAATGAGAGAACTGCCACCTCTGCTTGTAATTAACAGGCAACCAGAGTCGAGAACAATTACTTTCATTAGTGATAACTCTGCAACTGTACATCCTCAAAGATGGACTGCTGCTACAACATTGCAGAATCAGGTTATGCTTGCTTTACTTCTGTAAAAACATTTTACATTTTATAGTCATTCATGTAATGAGATGCATCGTGATGCATTCTTTTGGGGCACGGAAAAATTTCACCTGCTTGTTTTGCCGTGAAAAGAGTAAAAGGTTGATTAAGCAAATGTCTTGGGGAGCAATAGACATGCCATGTCAACAAACTGCAGAGGAAAATTCTGGTCATGGATGAAACACATGAAAGACAAGATAGATGACATAACTGAAACTAAGATCACAAAAAGTTGATATAAGTTTCTATAATTAGGATCATAAGAACTTTATTTTTTAGAAGGATGAAATATGTAAAACTTGGACACACATGAAAGACGAAAGAGTGGATGCCAATAAAAAAGTTGTTTATGAGCTTAAATACTATCGTGGAAAAAACAGATGGATTGATAGAATAAACAATTTATAATTTATATTTTTGGATGCAGGTATCTAGAGCAAGTCCCATATGATTTAATTTGTGCATAAACTCTTGATTTCCAGTCAACCAGTGAATTGAAGGGAATAATGCGGAGATCTCTGCATTAAGGACTGGGCTTGCCATGGTACAGATTGAAGAAGGGAGTCGAAGACTTCCTTTTTCAGGCACTTGGAATACAGCCCTAGACTAACATTGCCTTTGGGCAACTTATGCTTTCATATAACAACCGAGTACAGGGCCCTATTTTCTTCTTGCTTTCCTCTGCTCTCTCTTGTGGTCCCGTGGCAAACTCTGATAATAGATGAGTTGTTTGACGCTCGCATGGTTTGTATTGGCATGTAATTTACATAAGTTGAGCTGCTAATGTATGTAGTTTGTGCCTTCAACTTTTGATTTGTTGTTCTGCTTCAATTTTGGTTGAATGTTTAAGCTAGAACTACTATTGTTAGAAGGTTTTGAATCCCACCTCCGGTCTTTTGCATAAGTAAATCCATTTCATTCCAGCAGAGAGCAAATTCAGCTCAAACGAACATACTCGTGCACTACGCTAACATTCCATGCTGGGCTTTTTACACGGCCACACCCCCTCCCCCCCCCTGGGGCGGGGGGTTCTTTGTGGTTTTTACCACCTCTTTTCCAATTAGGAGAAAAAATCATTTATTCCATAGTAAGTTGTGAACTGTTACTACGAATTGGTTCTAACGCATAATGAATCGTTAAGCAACTATGCAGACCATCTGTTGTTACTGAATCTGATGTTTAATGACTATGCAAGAGATGTTATAAGAATACAGCCATTTCCTTCTTTTTCCATCACAGAAGAAATATATATAATTTTTGTTGATATATGACGATGATGCAACTTTGAAGAACTAATTCCTTCCGGTCTTTTAATAGACATGTTTTTATCCGCTAGCATTTGGGAAGAAAGCAGTCACCCAACAATATGTTCCTCGAAAATGAGTAGCCACCTCAGTGACAATTATGCCATGAGAAGTAGATTTGGTATACAAGGAAACTGACACCTCTTGCCGGATGGAAGTCCTGCTGCTGTCTCCTTACGAGAATTCCAGGAACCTTTTTACTCCTGATTATCATATTACACGCAAGCATAAGCAAATCTTAGCTGATATAATAGGAAAAGCCCAAAAGTCCAAAATGTGAGATTAAGAGTAATTTGCACAATGAGTGCAGAAATTGCTTCGACCACAAGAGCATCCATAATTAGGATAGTTCGGACAGTGAAGTGAGAGGTAGTTTGCAAGTGAGTGCCGCAATCATATCATGAGAGAACTTGCTTACAGATAGGTAATAGCTACTTGAACAGAAAGAGAGAAAAAAGTACTTGCAAAATTAGCGTACCATTTACTATTGATCACGTATGCAGTGGACACAGGACATGTTACAACATTATGGACAGGATTTGATGCCTAAATAGACAAGTTCACAGAATTCCTGAACGTTGACAAAATGCTAATGGTGAAGAGGTAACTTACTTGGTTTAATTGCTCTGTCTTCTGCCCACAGCTCCAAAATCTTCAGGAGGCCATACCTACAAATGAAACCATGAAAGTTTAGATATCTCATAAGAAATATAGGTAAATACAATCTTTTAGTATAACGAGAATTCGACATAAGACTCAGATCTACAAGCATAACATATCACTGTCACAACAAAACCATCTTCATCCAATACCCCTGAATCATCATCAATAGCAGCATCCAATCATCATCAAGCAGCATCCCTCGCCGTTCAGCATCCCTCACCATTCAGCATCATCATCATCAGAAGCAGCAGCACCTTGGCGATGCAGTCTTGCCAAAAGCACCCACCAACAAAGATAAAATTGGAATAAATATTTTAGGCTCCCCCTCCCTCCATTTTACAAACTCGGGGAAAATAAAAAGTGAGAGTTGAAGGAATTGTCCTGATTCTTCTAAAACCATCCCACCTAGAAACCCTCAAAGTGAGAAAGTTGTCAATCCCTCCCTTTGTGTCCCTTTCCACCCCTTTCCTCAAATCCAAACAAGGTGCAGTTGTCATCAGTGCAAAGCACTTTTCTCCTTCATTTTCTAGCAAAATGTGGTCATTGTAAACATTAACTAAGGTCACAAAGGCTCATTAGTATGCATTCAATTGGCACATAAGATTTGGCTTTATTTTCCAATTCTCTACTCATATTGTGTATCTGTCTAATCTTTGAATATGTAATAAAGGATAAACAGGCCTATTGCACTTCCATTCTCCAAACCCCTATCTTCTCATCCTCTTCTCCATGTTCGCTGCTAAAACTCCACCTCCATACATTTGTTAGCTCAATATAGACAGGTTTGGAGAAGAATTTGGTTTTCAAGAATGATGTAGTGCTTTCAATTTCTCGTTAACAATTCATTTCTATCTGAACAAGCTTTTCAGTAGCCAGTGCTTATTTGAAGGCTAGCCAAGATGACAGTGAGCACGCTTCACCCAACTAAGTTTATATTTTGAAAGCACCAAAAACTCAACCTCTCCCCATTATAAGGAGATTCAAAATGAAATAGATCCGTAACACCACAGTTTGCTACCATGCATTTAAGAGTTACACCTACTTGTTGGGATGCCCATGCCCAAGAGACAAAGAGGACCTACTCACTAATAATAACAGAAATCTGCAGTGAATCATGGTTCTTGTATCTCTTTGCCTAATAGGATGAGGACTGTTAGCACATGTATCTTGCCTTATTCAATCAATAAAGAGGAATAAGTAAACGCTAATTCAGAAATCTGGTTTGGGATTTCCATGAAACAAATTTCCATGATCTTCCTCTCAATGAATTTTGATATAGTGACCAGACTCCAGCTCAAGCATTAAGTGAACCTTTTGAACTTCACGTCTACCTACCATCTGTGGTGTTGTAGGCTGAAACTTTACGATTCTTGTATGCACGTCTTTGATGTTAGAAGCAGCAATTAGAGTAGGTACATAACTGAAATAGTGAAATATTAAGTTGAAGATGTAGACATTCTAAGGAACAGGTTTATCTCTTCCATTTCTTTTTTACTTCTTGTAATACGTAATTTTATATCTTTACAAGGAATCAAAAATGGGATGCAATGCTATTGAATTCTCTACAGGAGTGATATAGAGGAAAAACCATGAAAAAATTATATTAACTTTTATAAATCAAGTTGGGTGATTATCAGTCGCAAAGAGTTCATACTTTTCCCGGATGCATAAACAGAATAAAAACCAAGTCGATTAGTTTATGACACCAAAGCAATGAACTGAAGTAAGATTACTTACTTTCCAGAAAACTCTGCCGTGTAGAAGTCCATAAGGAACTGCCCCAAACTTCCTTGAATCATTCGTATTGTATTTGTTATCCCCCTCAATCCAAATGTGCCCTTTTGGTACCTTCAAAGATAGAGATGGAAATTGGCGCTTGATGGAATAAAAAATAAAGAAAAAATACATACATAAATGCATAAATTCTGACAGGAATATATTAACAACCTATGAATGTCAAAGATACCTAAGATTTTATGAGTATATAAACATACAGAAGAGAAATACCCGCATATAAGCATACATAACCGACAATGACAATGCCAGAGCAAGGTACAACACTCCAAGCACAATTTGCAACAGACAAGGTGGTATACCTAGTGATGCATTTGCTATACCATTGTCAGTTGCCAAAGCAAGATATACCCTTACAAGCCAACAAACGTCATCTCTCAGTGTTTCGATCATTGAGCTATGCTCTAGCTAATGTTCAAAAACTGCATTTTGCAGTATCATTTTCTCAAAACATATAGTCTTGAAAAGCTAAAAAATTCAAAACCAGATTAATCAAGATCTAACAACTTTGATCTAAAACCTCCAGACCCCACAAATCCAAATTGAGATATAAGATCAAAATTTCAACTTTCACTTACATTTAAATGAAATAAAGCTTTAACCCCAATAGGTGGGATTGGTTACAATTCATGAAGAATGAAATTACATATACATTAGCTGTTGGCCACTAGTGCCGGACTTGGCACCGGCAAATGCCAAAGTAAAACCCCTAGATTAAACAGAGTTTTTAGTCTCATTTAGAATTTTTCTTTTTTTTTTAAGGAAAAAAATACAAACCAAACAAAACCCATTAATGCAATAGCAAAGCTGATCAGTAAAATCTTTAAAACAAACAGACAAACAAATCAAAAATAAAATCTTGATAAGAGCGTAAGTGAGATAATTACAACTAGAGTATTTTCTTCATCACTCTTTCTGGGGTTAACCAAGTAGGTAACAGTGTCACCTTCCATACCCACAACTCTTTTTGTCATAAACTTTCTTGGGTTTTCTGGGCTTCTAATCAACACCACATCACCTGGCCCCACTTTCCCCAACCGCATTGATATCTTTTCTGCCAATAGTAATGTGCCTGTCAAGTTTATGGTAGGGAGCATGCTAGGACCAAACGCCTGCAAACACAGAATCATTACCCTTCTCATTACAAGTGTATTAGCAGAGAGGTTTTGCTTTTACTTACCCAAGCGAAGGTGCAGATGTAGGTGTTGGTCACATGAAGACAGCAGAGGAAGTTAGCAACTACTAAGGTTTGGTTGAATGCTTCTTTCACAAAAGGTTTGAGTTGCCTTAGATTTTCAAGACCCATTTTTTTTTTTTCCCCACTTTTTGTTTCTTTTGGTCAGTTGAACAAGATGGCAGAAGATTCATATGGGGTTTGTGTAAATTGCATTTCCCCCCTTCAAGTTCTCATTATTTATTCCCTGTGTCCCTGAACTTTTAGAATCATCCAAATTCCCCTCCACAACTTTTAGAATCAGCCAAATTCCTCTCTATACCATTAATTTCTTCCTTTTCTTTTTTTTTTTTTGGGTCGAGATTAAAATTCTAGCTTGATGATTAATCATTGATCTACTCAATGTTTTTTTTCTTTTTTGTTTTTGGTGAAACTGATATACTCTCTCGATGCTGTGCAATGACTTTCTTGCCAAAATGTCGGGAATCACGTAGAAGAAAAGCTTCGATTGCACGGTTGGGTGTCCCTAAATTACTTTTGGATAAATTTTATAATTAATTTCTATTATTTTTTATTTTCTTTAATGGGTTCTTATTATTTTAAAATATTAAAATTAGTCCTCAATGTTTTAAAAAATATTTAAATTAATCTTTAATATTTTTCAAATATTGTCAAATTAGTCCTTATTGATAAATACATTTATATTAATCCTTAAAATTTTATAGAGATATAGTCAAATTAGTTTTTATTGTTTAAGAAAACAAATTCATATTATTTCTTAATATTTTACAAACTTAGTCAAATTAATTCTAAATTTGACATATTTTTCGTAATAAATGGATTAATTTGAGTAAGTTTGTAAAACAATTAATATGACTATTTCTCAAACAACTAAGACTAATTTGCTATCTATTTGTAACATTAAGGAATAATATGAATATCTCTAGACAATAGGAACGCATTTAATTATATTTACAAATCATCAAGAACTAATTTAAATATTTTAAAATAATAAAAATCAATTCAAATAAGTGAAGAAACAATATAAACTTATTGTGAAATTAACCTTTACATTTCGCTACCTCCCTTCCACCTCACCAGGGATCAGTTGACCATTGGTGACTTTAGAAATATTAAAAGTACGCAACATAAAAAGAGAATTAGCCTATATATATATATGCAACACCAACAACACAAATCAAGAGTGTGTGTATATATATATAATATCAGGTTGTTAATGTAAAAGATCAGTACTTTTTTATAAGATTTTAAAATCTACTCTTTAATATGTTACTAATTATATTAGTACACTCTACTAAGTTTATTATTTACTCTTTAGGTTTTTTATTGATTATATTTATAACTTCTGCAAACCAAAATCCCTAACATATGAAATGAAAAAGTAAGGTAACTGGAATAAGAGTTCCGAAATAAAGAAAAAGAAAAGAGGTTGTTCGAAATTTCAAATTAATCTAATAAAAGAATAAAAGTATAAAACACATCTCCAAACTTACAGAGTTATCTAAATTCTTTTAACTACCAAAAGTTCAAATTCAACAATTAGATAGTTGAAGGTTTTTTTTTTTTTTTTTAAATTTTTTTGTCAGTAGATAGTTGAAGTTGATAACGTAATTTGCGCAAAAAAATTCACTTAAGACGAGGCCTAGGTCACCAATTAGTCTAAACCCCTTGCGATGCGCGATTGTCAAGCCGGTATGATATATTTTTTATTTTATATTTTTTATAAATTAAAGGTCAATTAGCTTTATTAAAAAATTATATTTCTTTTGATATAAGCATTCATATATGGTAACTATTTAATTTGAATCTTCTATCAAATCATAATAGTAGTTCATCCATTAAAAAAAATTGATTGTAATAACTAAAAAAAGATCAAATTTTAATATTAAGAAAGCAACTAACTGCGTGCTATATCTCAAGAATTACAATTTATGTAATTAATATTAGTTTTTATATGCGGTATCTGGGACAGACAATAGAGAAGATTGTAGATGCTCAACCTAGAAAAGATTAACTCAATAAATCTCTCTCTCTTTACAATTATATAATATCAGATAAATATCTTACACGACAAGATTTGATTATCTCATAAGATATGGATTAATTATTTGAAAATATTTAAATTTAAATATTATGTCAAATATCTATTGTATTTAATAAATAATTTCAATAAATTTAAATATTTTAGGTTTTGTAAGAAAATTTAGAGTCTTAAAAAGCTTACACTTGCATTTTCAAGTATTCTCCTTTAGTGTGTGTATATATATTGTTATATGTTATGTTCTATATTATTTAAAAAAAAACATAACAATAGCAACAACAGAAACAACAACAACAACAACAACAACAATAATAATAATAATAATATCGATTTTCAAACTATTACATTATCTATTAGTCAAAGGTTTGGATTTGGTAAGATTTTTCGAAAATATCTATGGTTTACATTTAATATTTAAATTTGTGATGTAATGTTTATGTTTATTTTCAAAAGGGGACATGGGGGAGTGACATGTGTCATCCTCGGTTGTTCCCTTAAAACATATAATGATAATGATATAATAATGATGATAATGATTCATTGTGCACAACATCCAAGAGCGCCCAATTTGGAGAACATCTATGTGAAATAGATTAAGCAATACTTTATGTATTATATATATACATATACATACTTACACACCCCTTATGTGTGACTCGAAACTAAATTTAAAATACGAGAGATCGAACCAAGACTTAGTTCTAATATCAGTGGGTCAAGAATCATCTTTAATATTATATTAAGAATTATTGAAGTTTCATTATAATAATCAATTGGTCAAGATAAAAAAGAGTGAAGTAGGATTGTATAAGGTGATATTAGATTTTATGATTTTTCGTGGTAGTGGAATGTCTATTCCAACAAACCCAACAAATTTTGTTGTTATTGCTCATTGTGCAACATAGCTTGATTGATATATAAAATCTGACTAGCTTGATTGATATATAAAATTTGACTTCAGATTTGAAATCTATATATTATATAAAGTAAAATACATGTCATATTTAAAAATATCACGAATCTTCTTCTCATGCATTCTTTTTCTTCCAAATTTTTATTTCTATTAATTTATGCCATAGCTTAATTGAACAATATTTTTAAAGTCAAAGAATTCACACCAATTAAAGTCATAACCATACAATGATTTTATTTTTTAATTTAAAATAAACATTATCTTTTTAATTATAAATTATTTTATAATTTAATTCTTTTTATGTAGTTCAATATTATTTTTTCAGTCAACTAAATTAGTAATATATATTATAAAGTTATTTTTTTGCCTTTTTAATTTATACTCATGTGAAATCATGACATACCTATTTTATCCTCCAAAAAAATTTCCAGTCTACATCTTTGATTAAAAAAAAAAAGAAATACTTCCTAATGAAAATATATATATATATATATATATATGTGTGTGTGTGTTTGTGTGTTTATGTATTCCCTTCCCTTATTCTTCCATCTAATTCATTTTAATTTCTTTCTAAAGTTATTTTATAAAAATATAAAAAATGTGATTAGCGTTGAAAAATTACTAAATATTTAATTTTTACAAAATATGTTTATATTTTATTTTTAAATTTAATGTAAAAATTGACTATCAATAATAAATAAAGAAATAAAAATACTCATTTTTTCGTGTATTGTAGGAGTATAATATAGCATGGTCTTTGTTACAAATGGTATCTTATTTTTCACTTAGCTAATAAAGTAGATATTATATGAATTTCTAAATTTTATGTGACATTTTAATGGATATTTAAATTATGAATAATTTATCAATTATTAGATAACTTTTGTTCACACTCTTCTATTGAGATTTTAATTTTCTCTTCATGAATAACTGTAGTGATATATTTTGCATTGATAATATAAATGCACATCTATACCTTGGACATTAAAAAAAGGGCCCTTTTTAAGATATCTCTCTCTATATATAAAATATAATAATATAATATATAATATAATATTTGTGTTTAGAAAATTTCTAAATATACTTTATAATACTTTTAGTTTAAAAGTAATAAATAGTTAACATTTATTATAATATACTTAAGTATCTATTTTCATCATACAATTAATTCTACTTTTTTTTCTTTTGTAATCTCTATATAAAATTTTATCATTCAACACTTGTTCAACTTCAAATTACTTATTAGTTAGTTTGTTCATATAGGCAATAGTTGAATAATTAACCAATCTTTATTAATCAGTTATTTTTAAAATATATTATTTTCTTGATCAATTATTGATTTTTTTAATGATATTTAACTTTTTTTTAAAAATTATTTTTACATTTGAAAGGAAAATTATTCTCTGTATTGTGTGAGTGTAAATCTAGTTGTTTGTATTTCTTTTTCAAAGATGGTTATTATGCAACATCATCAGCTGGAATAAAAATTAATTGTGAAAAAGAAATAATTAGTAATTGTGATATATTCTTAATTCATGGCGCCACAACTTAGATATATCATGCACAATGATAAAGGAAAAATTCAAACCCTTTATTTCATAATATATATTGTTTATAATTTTTTAAAATTAAATGTTAAAATATATAATAATGAAAAAAATTATAATAATCCCTAAAAAAAACAAATATACGGAAATAAGTTTTCAGTCAATGTAATATTATCTTTGAAGATTAATTTCAAACAATGTAACGTTATCTTTGATGGATAGAAATCTGATAGAACAACAAATTCTGTTTAGATTTTTTTTTTTTTAACGTGTTTCTCAAAATCCAAACCTACATTATACTAAATTATTTCCCATATATATACGCCACCATAACATGCATACACTCAACAGTTTCCACACTTTTAAGAAAAAAAATGGCAAAGTTTTATTTTGCTCTTTGCTTGATGATAGTCATTGTTGCTACCTCTCAAGCAAGAAATATTCCTTCAACTATCAATGATTCCCCTCTCAATACAACCCGTAACTACACCCATGTTTGTGATCCTGCCAGTTTTTTTGAACTTGGATTGGACATCAAACAATTCACATATTGTGATGCATCACTTCCATATGAAGTTAGGGTGAAGGATTTGGTTGATAGAATGACACTCGAAGAAAAAGTGCAGCAGGTTGGAGACACTGCTTCCGGAGTGCCTAGAATTGGCCTCCCCAAGTACGAGTGGTGGTCGGAGGCTTTGCATGGTGTCGCCGACGTCGGCCAAACTGGTAGCGTCGCATCTTTCTTCGACGACGTTGTCCGTGGTGCGACAAGTTTTCCAACTGTTATTACAACAACTGCATCCTTCAATGAGTCCTTGTGGAAAAGGATCGGTCAGGTACTTATCTGTTATCAGGTCAAGATGAATTGCCAAGGATCCAATTATAAGTCTAACATTCATTTCTTCATATAGTGGCTATATAAGATGCATATCTCTATACGAAAACTAGGAGTTCACCCCCTAGGTCCAAATAACTTGATTTTCTTTCATAAACTGTTTGTATCAATGGATTAGTTTGATCTAAAACTTCAGTTAATGGGTGTAATCCAAAAAAGGATTCGTATATAGTTGTTAATAGAATTGAAGTTACCAAATTCCAAGGAGTCGGTATCAATTTGTGCCTAATTGCTCCATATGTAGTTCCTCGAATCACATTTTCTAAACGAACCAGAGCCAATCCGAATTGATCTTGCAAAAAATAGGCTACAGAACCAATACGTTTATTGTATATCTTTTAATATGTGTAAAAATGTTTGCAGACTGTTTCGACAGAAGCAAGAGCAATGCACAATCTAGGCCATGCTGGATTGACATTTTGGAGTCCAAATATCAACGTTGTGAGAGATCCAAGGTGGGGAAGAACCTTAGAAACACCAGGTGAAGATCCATATGTGGTGGGAAGATATGCTGTCAATTACGTTAGAGGCTTGCAAGATGTTGAGGGCACTGAAAACACCACAGATTTGAACTCGAGACCTCTCAAGGTTGCTGCGTGTTGCAAGCACTACACTGCTTATGATATCGAAGACTGGCTTGGAGTCGATCGTTTTCATTTTGATTCACGGGTAATGAATATATACTACACAGACCTCCCCATTTCATTCCAATTCTTGAGAGTAACTAAAAATTGATATGATTTGCTAATTTCACGAAGGTGACTGAGCAAGATATGTTGGAGACTTTCTATACCCCGTTCGAGATGTGCGTGAAGGAGGGCGATGTTTCTAGTGTTATGTGCTCATTCAACCGTATCAATGGCATCCCTGCGTGTGCCGATACGAGGCTCATGAAAGACACCATTAGAGGAGAATGGGATCTTCATGGGTATTGAACTTATTACCCCTATTCTTTCATAAATTTGAATTATATTGTCGTTGTAACAAAATTTGTGTTTTCAGGTATATTGTTTCGGATTGTGATTCGATTGAAGTAATGGTACATCATCATAAGTGGCTTGCTGATGAACCAGAGGATGCTGTTTCTCAAGTTCTGAAAGCAGGTAAGCCCTGCTGTAATTTGTTAAATTTCTTTTCGGCTGATCAATTGGAAAATTCTTAATGTGATCATTTTTGTTGAATAGGACTGGATTTGGATTGTGGAAATTTCTACAGCAAATATGGTAGCAATGCAGTGGTACAAGGCAAAGTGAGGGAGTCTGAGGTAGATAAGTCCTTAAAAAATCTGTATGTTGTGCTTATGAGGCTCGGCTTCTTCGATGGGAGCCCTCAGTATGAAAAGCTTGGCTTGCATGATATCTGCTCCGAAGAAAACATTGAGTTAGCTGCCCAAACAGCAAGAGAAGGCATTGTTCTTCTCAAAAATGATAATGCAACTTTGCCATTGAGCCGAGAAAAGATAAAGACTATAGCAGTGGTTGGGCCTCATGCAAATGCAACTGAAATCATGATTGGAAATTATGCAGGTACCTAAAGAACATCAAATATATATATATATATATATATATATATATATAACAGAACAGGTTATTCATTTACATCAAGCTTACTTCCTTTTTCTGGCCCTTTTTCTGGCGTAATACAGGGGTTCCTTGCCGATACACTTCTGCCATTGATGGCTTCTCAGCATTTGGAAAAGTGGTATACGAAAAGGGATGCGCTAATGTCCCGTGCAAAAATGAAAGCTTGATCTTCCCAGCAATGCGAGCCGCGAAGAATGCAGATGCTACTGTAATAGTGGTGGGGTTGGACTTGGGTGTTGAGGCTGAAGGCAAAGACAGAGTGGATCTTCTCCTTCCTGGATATCAAACTCAACTTATCAACCAAGTCTCATCTGTAGCCAAAGGTCCTGTCACTCTTGTAGTCATGTCTGGTGGTGTGGTTGACGTATCTTTCGCACACAATAATCCGAAAATTGGTGCGATCATCTGGGCTGGATATCCAGGGCAGGAAGGTGGCCAAGCCATTGCTGATGTCGTCTTTGGAAAACATAATCCAGGTACAAATACTTCAGTTATAAATTTAACTGATCCTCGTTAAACCCTGAACCCTAAACCTTAAACCCTCGCTAAATATAGTACTCACCCAATTGGGATTATTATAACAGGTGGAAGACTACCACTAACATGGCATGAAGCAAGTTTTGTTGATATGCTACCAATGACATCCATGCCACTTAGGCCAATTGATCACTTGGGCTACCCAGGCAGAACGTACAGATTCTTCAATGGTTCTACCGTGTACCCATTCGGACATGGATTGAGTTATACCAATTTCAGTTACAATCTATTATCCTCTCAAAGATCAATGGAGATATCTTTGAACAAGTTCCAACATTGCCGTGATCTCAACTACACGGAAGGGGCTCATAAGCCTCCATGCCCTGCAGTTCTGATTAATGACTTGAAATGTGACAACCACAACATTGAGTTTGAGGTTGAAGTAGAGAATACTGGTGAAAGAGATGGGAGTGAAGTGTTGATGGTGTATAGGAAACCACCAAAGGGCATTGTTGAAGCACCTTATAAGCAGTTGATCGCCTTCGATAAAGTTTTTATTCCGGCTGGAGAGAGTAGAAAGGTGAGTTTCAAGTTGGATGCTTGCAAGAGCTTGGGCATTGTCAACTACAGGGGTTACAATCTTTTGGCATCAGGAGGACACACCATCGTGATTGGAGATGATTTGCTCTCATTCCCTCTCAATATTAAGTTTAAAAAATGATGTACTCTCATCTAGCTCGCAGTTTAGGCTTTGGTATCAGTAGTATTACTTGATGTGCTCTCATCTAGTTGGTAGTTTAGGCTTTGGTATCAGTAGTGTTAGCTCATCTTTAGGTTTTGTGTTTGTTAGCAGTTTCTAATTTGTTTCATAAGTTTCAAGATTAATAAACTTTTTTGAACTTCCAATTGCACCTGGTATCTTTGATGTTATGAACATAACTGAAATACTGTGTTTGGAAGATGTTAACATTATAACATTATACTAAATTAAGAATCCTTAATTTAGATTAACTTTTATAACCATTAATTTGTTATAACTTTTATAAATTCATATATAGTGGAAGATTTTTTGGTTAAGAAAGAAAACAATACATCCTTTTCCTGAATGTATGAACAGACAAAAGAAACTAAATCCATTAGATTATTTGTAAGTAAACAATACAAATGATTCAAAAACCCCGCTGTACAATTAATTTCCTATTTTCCATCTTTCTAGTTAAGGTTAAATTCTAATTTGATAACAAATTAGCGATTTAATCTTTTTGGTGTTTTTTTTTTGGGTCAAAAAGATCTGCTACCTTTTCAAGTTTGCACAATAAGAAAACGAACAAGTTCATGAACTTATAGAATTATCTAAACTTAACTATTAAATTTCAATTTTGAAAATTTGATTGTTGCAAGTTATTTAAGTTATTTATGCAAAAAGCATTAGCGCGAACTTGCGGCTGTGTCTCACATTGAAAGAGCATTAGTATTAGAAACATCTATTGAAAAGGTTAAGTAATATTCTTTTATTAAATATTTATATCTAGTTTAACTCAACCAAATTAATTTGTGATGATTATGCAACAAAAGTAGATGAAGTATGATCAGAATTAATACGGCAAAGGGAATTGAATGACAATTTTGGTATATTCTTGTTTCACTTCAAGAAGATCCCAGCACCCAACTTCAACTTCAAAATATATCATGCAAAGTATGAAAAATAAATTAGGTTGTATTCGAATTGAATGACAGTATTCAATTTTTTTCTCATTTGTTCTGTTATTCACACTAGTGACTCTCAAATCCATGAACGAAATGTGTAATGGATCGAAAAAATTAAAACCTAAAGAGGACCTTGATTTTTCTATCATTTGCTTAATAAAAAAAAATCTATCTATTCTATATAATAAAACAAAATAAACTATTATTTTGCGCTTCCAAGTGGTGCTCTATATAAAAAGTTTTTCATACTTACTTATCAATTAATTAAATATGCCTATTTGTAAGTCATTTTTTGTTTTTCATCATTTATTTAGTTTCATTCGTGTATTAAATATTTTAATTTAATTAATATTATACCATTTCTTTATATATATCATTATTATTTTATTAATTCCATAATATATATAATTATTTCAATAACGATTTAGTAAGATGCAAAAATTGTATAATTTTAATATATTCAATTATATATATTATTTTCTGTGCATCGCACGAGTATTACACTAGTAGTATATAATAAAACAAAATATGCTGCATTTTCGTGCTGCCACATGACATTCTAATAATCCAGCTTTTCAACCTACATTTAATTACTTCTATGCCCTTAATATTGAAATCATCGTCCATATTTGCCCCAATTTAGTTTTACACGCTTAATAGGGTGAAACCCTATTTCTTCTCTCTTGCTGCTTCTTTTCCTGATTTCTCATCACACCTAAATAGTGTGAAACCCTATCTCTTCTCTCTCGCCGCTTGCCTTCTTGATTTCTCATCAATCACGCATTCTACATAATGGCAATCAATTGCTTCGTGGAAATTGTTCAAGGAAAGATTATGATTCGTTCCTTATATATGCTGATTTGCCCATCACTATATTAGATTTTGTTTTTTTTTTAAAGGAAAGATTATGAATCGTTCCTTATATGTGCTTTTACGGTATTTAACAATTTATTTTTTTATATGTGCATTTATTTATATGTATATATACGTTTTCTCATTCTGTTTTACATTATTAGGTGTGCATATCATACTTAAAGGTATTCTCGTGGGTTTTTTTTCTTTACCACAATACTAATTGATCTGGTGGTGTTTTCCGTATATATAATATTTAGATTTACATATGTCAATTGACTTCTTTAATATTTTTTCCCTTTAAAAATTTCTGATTTTTTTGTTTTGCTTTGGATTTACAGTGGTATCAACTTTCTAGGTAAGTTTTCATGTACTGCTTATATGAAATCTCTTGGCTATAGTTTTTTTTTTTTTTTTATATGTCAATTGACTTCTTTAATATTTTTTCCCCTTAAATATCTCTGATTTTTTTTGTTTTGCTTTGGATTTACAGTGGTATCAACTTTCCAGGAAAGTTTTCATGTACTGCTTTTATGAAATCTCTTGGTTACAGTGTTTTTTTTTTTTTAATATGTCAATTGACTTCTTTAATATTTTTTCCCCTTAAATATTTCTATTTTTTTTGTTTTGCTTTGGATTTACAGTGGTATCAACTTTCCAGGTAAGTTTTCATGTACTGCTTATATGAAATCTCTTGGCTACAGTTTTTTTTTATTTGCTTATTCGTTGATCATAACCAAATTTAAGTGCTTTGATAACATTTTATCTACTTATATAAATAATAAACAATTATTTCAATTTATCTACTTATATAAACAATAAACAATTATTTCAATTATTTTCTCAAATGGGGTTTATTATTGTTTATGGTCTTTTCATTTTTAGGTTTGGGTTTGTTCTCAGTTTATGTGTTTATTTCTGAACTGGTGTTTAAGTTATCAGTTTATGTGTTTTGAATTCATTTGTGTTAAATTAAATATCAACTTTAATTCATTTGGGTTTATGTATTGTCAATTTTCCTTGCGTTTCCAATGTCTGCAGTGTATATATTAATTTTGTGTATACAGCTTTTCATCCTGTTATGAACTTATAATAATGATCTTGATGCATATTTCTCATTTTTTATTTCATTAACTTTGATGCTATTTGGATGATGTAAATAGCGTCATTTTTATTTCATTAACAAAAGTTACTATTTGGATGATGTAATCTTCTCGAGCATGTTTATCTCTCTGATTAATGAAAGTTACACCTAGATAATGTTCATTCAAAATGCTGTCCACTAGCCTTCAACTTCAGTTTGTTTCTGTTCTCTCTTTCTATCTTTCTATCTCTCTATTTCTTTATGTACAAGTGTGGGTATGCTCCTACTGCTAATATGACTTTCTCAAAAGAAGCCCATGATCATGTTAAAGGAATTGATAACTGAGATGTAGCCAGAAATTAACTAAACTTTGAAAGTTGCATTTGACGTGCTACTTCTGCTCCTTGAACTTAGTTATTGAACTGCTTCATGCTCAGTACTTTGCCGATGTCATTGACATCTAAAAAGAATCATTTTTGTAATGAAGAAATAAGATGTCATGCATATTTCTTTGTGCAAAGTGATCTTTGTATTTAAGCTTTGAAACTCTGCGTCTTCTCTTTTGTTCCAGTCATCTTTTTTTGTAACATATTGGACTTTCAATCTTCAGTCTTGCTTTTGCCCTTAAAGAAGGAAATCTCCTATGTTCCAGTCATCTTTAATATCCAGATAATGTTTTTAACTTTTCGATCATGAATCAGTTTCTATTTATGCTTTTTTTTTAAAGTTTTACGTATGGCACTTTGTTTGCAATCTTTCAATTAATTTTTTAATCCTTTTATTTTGACTTTAGTATTCTTGCATTTTTTTCTCTTTTTTATACTATGTATATGTACAAACTTAGTATATTTTTAATTTTTTGGACTAAATCATTTTGGCAAAAAAGTTACTAAATCAAATTGGCAGATTTTATAAATCAGTTTGTCATTATATTTTCTGACTTTTGTTTTTAAATTTAGATGGCACCGGCTATGAATTACATTGTCGATCTCAAACCACCAAGAGAGATGTACCATATTATGGTACGTGTTGTTCGTGTTTGGATTATTATGAAAGGGATTGAAATCAATAGCATGGATCTGCTTTTATTAGATGAATGTGTAAGTACTCTTCTTACATGTATTTTATTGTTTCATGTATAGACTACTTAGTTTATGTTTGCACATGTGTTTGAGATTTTGTTTTCTTTATTTATTGACATAGGGGATACAATTCAGGCTTCAATTCAAAAGGCCTTGATCCCAAAATTTCAAAGCAATATTTGTGAAGGGGATTGTTACGCCATCCCCAATTTTGGACTTTATGAAAACAATGGCACTTTTAGGATAACACGTCATCTTCAATGCATCAGTTTTAATAACTATACATCTGTAAAAGTTGTTACTACACATACGCTTCCACTAAAATATTTCAACTTTGTTTCGATACAAAACATCTTACAACCCGATACTGAATATTGTTATAGTTTAGGTTTGATATAATAATTACTTTTTGTAATATTTATAATTTTTTTTTGGTTATATGATTTTTATTTGGCCTATTATCATATTTGTTTCATTACTTTCATAGTGTTGATAATTGTTTCAACAACTATTTAGTAGAATGCAAAAATTCTATAGATTTAATAATATGAAATCACAAATGTTGTGCCCCATGCATTGCACGGGTGTCACACTAGTAAACAATATGATTGAGTATGAGAGTGTACCCTGAAGGCCATCATCTATGCCAACTATTATTTAACAAAGAAAATGACATTATTGTCACGGTAAATAGACTAAGTTAAGATCTTGATTCTTGACAAGCTCTCACAAAACAAAGGAAAAAAAAAAAGAAAAGAACAATGTTGAAATTTTCTATCTAAAGAGAAATCTATATATATATGATAAATGAGAGTCAACGTTTAACTTAACTTTGCCATGTGTCATCTGTCATTCACCTTTTTCCCGCCTAAAAAAAGTTTCCTCCATCAAATTCATTTTCAAACCAACGAATTTATTTTCAAAATACATTAAGTATTATTGTACATGTCATTTTAAGCAATGTCATATGTTATCCTCTCATGTAATTTTTTTACACCTAGAAATTTCCTTGTCAAAATGATTTTTTAATGTAATGAATTATTTTTTCTAATTATATTTTATAGAGTAAAATATGTAATTCAAATTATTATATAAAATTTGTCTAGAAATTAGCTATTAGTAAGAAGTTTTATTTTGAGCAAATTTGATTGCATAGGCATATACTTAATTATTTTTAAACAAAATTTTTGTACGTGTATTGTCAAATCACTCAAATATAAAAATAAACAAATTCAAAAAATATTTTTTTAATATAAAATTTTCATGTGTAGATAAATTACTTTTTAAATTAATTTATAATATATATTTTTGTATCTATATCTATATATTATACTAACAAAATTTTATGAATATTTTAATCAATATTGTAATGCCACGTCTTTATTTGATGAACTTCTTTCTTCAAAATTTTCTCCTCATTTCTTACAGTATTGTAGTTGTGTATCATACTTCTAGTCAAGTAATTGATACTAACAACATTATTTTCTAATTTAAATTTTTAAATCATAATCTGTATTTCTATATTGTATATACTAATATCTTTTATTTTATAAGTAAAATAATCAACAATATATATATATATATATATATATATATATATATTAATTTGAATGTAATGCTAGCATTTCATCCATGCATGATTTTTTAAAAAGAAATTTCTAATAAATTATTTGTTACATTTGTAAATGAGTTAAACTCAAATAAATATCTTATAATACCACATGTTCTAATTTTATTCTATCAAATCTTCCCCCCCTCCCCCCCCCCCCCAAAAAAAAAGGATAAATTTATGATCATAAATATATTACTTCTTTTTTGTTGCTATTTTTTCATATCAAATCATTTTCTGGTTTTATTTTTAATTTAAATATTCTACTCAATTATTATAGATTCCTCATAAAAATTATTATTATTACCAAAAACTTATTAAAAAATCAGTTATAAAATAGATTTATATTTTAACCTCATATAAATTGTAAATATACCATAAATATTAATCATCTTCTATTTCTTTCCTATATTGAATCATTTTCTAATTTTACTTTTTCAATTTGAATGTTTTATTTAATTACTACATATCTATGTAAAAAATTATTAATATTCAGAATAAACTGAAAATTAGATTTCAGTTCAATTAGTACTTTATCTACCATAAAAATTGGACATAAAAAATAAATAAAAACATAAAAGTACGTATTTTTTCGTGCATTGTACGAGTTATAATCTAGTATATATTATTTGTCAAATCTGATGGGGCAATCGAGCTTACATAATTTCACATTTTGTTTTCTGTAAAATGGAGTATAAGAGCATCACTTGTTTGTTTAGAATAAGTTTATTTCAAATTTAAAATTTAAAAGCCATCTTATTTTTACATCAATTAATGAGCAAAGTAACAAACGATTTGCGTGCCATGACCCAAACGAATAATGTATTATCAGCAACGGAACCACATGCTTTTGCTTTTGAGGGGGTGCATGCCTCTCTCTAGAAAGAACATTATTATTATTTTTTTGTTATTATTTTTGAAATAAGACTAATTTGTATAAAGTGCGTCTCTTCATAACTAGAGTGCATTCTTCGTTGATTGTGACGGAGTATTTACTATTACTTCTTTTTTTGTTTTAATTAAAGAAATAGAAAAAAATTTAAAAAAATAAAATTCTAATTTATTGTGTTGTGAAAAATGAAAAAGTAAAAAAAAAAAGAAGTAAAACTAGACAGAGAAAAGAAAGAGAGAAGAAAGAGAGAAAGGATAGAAAAAAGAGAGTGTAACAAATAATTACTTAGTCACTTACACAAATAGATATATAGTTAATAACATGGATAGTAAGTTGAATATCCAACAATTTAAAAAATGAGGTAATGTTGAGGACAATCATGAAATGTAATTTTATCTACAATGACTGCATATAATTACATTTCTTTCTTAATTATATGAAAAAAATTATACATAAATGGTCATAATACATGACTATATGAAAGTGTTCATTTGTTTAAATTTTGTTTTCACCCACTAAAGTGGTTACAAATCATGCAAAAAATTTAAGTAATTTTCTATTTTTTCCATTACCAAAGTGGTCAAATAATTACATAGAAAATTTAAAAAAGGATCAAGTTTTTGTAAACTAAGTTAATTAACTTTTTGTTAACTTTAACTAATAACAAAAGAACAAAGAAACCTTAAAAGAAAAAAAAAAAACGCAAAGTTTGTTTGGTTTAACACTTAAAAAATAAGGGATATGAATGGCTTTCTTTCCTATAAATAATGAAAGCCAACCCACAGAATGAAATTTAATAATATCTCAACTCTCATCGTTATGAGAATTTTTGGTTCCTTTCTCTGTAAGAATGAGATAGTTATTTTGTTATTCTTATTCTTATAAATTATAAACATGTTAGATTATTATGATATTATTATGCTTAAAAACCTGTAATAATAATAATAATAGTAAACTCAAACTATTATGAAATGCACAAAAATGTCTCAACCAACCAATATGGAACGGGGGTTACATAATTTTGTTACCACATATACAATTAAAAATATTTTTCAAAGAAAAAGAAAATTGATAAAATTGATAATATGAAATTAAGGGTATTAACTTTAAAACATTTAATAAGACTTGAATTTATAAGAAAAGTGATGTTTTCCAAATTGTTAAGTTACAGAAACCTAATTTCTTTGCTTAAGTGACATTTTTTTCCCTTTTAAATCTTTAAGAGACATTTTATTTTTCTTTTATAAGTTAAATGAATTTTCCTATACAGAATAAATAAACTTGAGCTAGACCATGGCCTATTGTCCTGATGGAGAAAATTGAATCTATATTTGATATAGTGTTTTTTGAGGCACAAGAATATTTTCATTTGAATGTTATCGTACAAATTGATGTAGTTTTGCTGACTTGTAATCGACAATAACTTATTTAAGAAATACTTTTAGAATGATTTTCAGATGACTTTCTTATTTAATGGTGTGGCATTTGGAAAATTTTCATGAGTTTGGAAAATAAATGATTAATATAGAATTGCTCCTAAATAAGCACATAAAAATGATTGTTGCCCGCATTCGCATAATAGATCTTGTTTCGGACGGTGACAATCTTCATACGGTGTCCATCAAGCCAAACCCCGATGGTCTTGAATGTTCATCATCCTTACAATGAATATTTTTTTCCTTCCTTTTAAAGGGAAAAAAAGACGATCATGAATCATGTAGAGAATTACTAGCTAATTACGTTATTATAGAGGGCCAATTGTGCAATTAAAACGAAAATGGAAAAGGTCCATGACATATATCACAAAATTAATTTGTTCTCTCAAAATGCACGCAGACCATGTTGGTTTTGTTAGCCTTTCTGTGAAATGCATAATAATGTTTTCTTTTAACTTTAGGAGGTAGGAAGTCTATATACAACAATTGGACTTCGTACAACATGGGTGCCATCAGACCACTCGAGTGAAGCAGACACCACCCTTTTGCCTACTCCAAAGGATTCTATATCTCCTGTTGCAGTAACAACAAAGGATTTCTTCTCATTCAATGCTTGAAAAGAGAGTGTATCAGGCTCCGCTTTAATATCCACGTGAGGAGGGCCGGTGACTTTGGCCTTGTATATTGAGTTTGCAGAACCAACGTTGGTGACAGTTCTTGCAAACTTGACTGAAAAATTTGTCTGCCTAGCTTCAAGCTGAAAACTCATGGAAGGATAATTCATGTCCTTGGCGGAATAAACTCGTTGGCCTACAGGGCAATCGACTTTATCTCCGATTATCTTTCTCAGTGCTGCTAAATCATAGTGCAAGCTGCAAAGCAGGGTGATGAAATCCTCTCTCGAGGTTTCGTACACGAGACCAGGATTCACTGCTTTCAGTGGATCTATATGGCCGGCTCCATAGGCGAATTCAGCTTCGGGATTATTGGCAGAGTTCATGCGCCAGGCTGCACAGAAAGGGGATGTCAAGAATCAGGGAATTAATGGATTGTATCAGATTATCTTAGCATGCGAATTGAATTTGATTTTTCTTGTGTTAAATTTTACCAGTGGTCATAAGAGTGGACTTGATCGCTGAAGGAGACCAATCAGGATGGAATGTTTTGACATATGCCGCTGCACCAGCAGTATGAGGGCAAGACATAGATGTTCCAGACAGGAAACTGAACTCAACAGCTCTTTCATCAAGAGGGTCTTGTGAAATTGAAGCAACAGGTGAAAAAGCAGCCAATATCTCCACCCCTGGTGCAGTTACATCTGGCTGTAGATTCAACATAATTGAAATTTATTATTGATGAATCCAGATGCAGAGTCGTAGATAACACAAAATCATAGATAAGTTCGAAATGCAATAAATTGTGGTACCTTCAAAATTTCAGGGACAATCGTATTTGGCCCTTTCGAAGAAAAAGAAGCAACCACTGGGGCATCAGGATTTCGTATGGGTTCACTTTTCAATATGTTTGCTTCAGGTGCACTAAGAAACATAAAGCTTAAACAGAATCATCAAAGTGATTGAGAATAAGTAAAAAGAAAGAATCTGACAATTTTTTCCGAAATTCTCACTTGGTGGATTTGATGTAGTCCTCAACCAGCTTAAAGTCCTGAGGACTTAATATTGATGCAGGAAAGGAAACGATGGATGAAATATCAGGAGTTTTGGCCCTAAGGGCAATTGCTCCAACTGCACCTACTCTATGAGCTTCTTCGATACCTTCATTGTCTTCACATACTACAATTTTCCCCTTCACTAAGCTACTGTTTAGACATCCTGGATAACATGACCTGTAATTCAAGAATAGTATATTATCACTTTTTAATCTTATCGATGAGAACTGAAGTCAGAATAATATCGAGATTTAACTCACTGAGCCATGGATTTGCTGCAAATTGTCGATCCAGCATCTCCCCCATAGACCAAAGGGAATCTTGTCCCATTCAGCTCGAATGAATTAATTGTGTTTCCCTGTTCCACAAGAAAGATGTAGAATCAAGAAACCTGGAAATTTTCATGGCTAGAATTAAGACAACTACTGGTTGATGCAGATTGGTTCAGGGATATATACTAACATACAGTTAATGTTTTCCCATTTCCAAGGATAATTTTGCTGATAATCCGGCGATTTGCAGTGCTCGCTGCAACAGTAAACAACCACGGGGCAACACTTGAAGTTTCTGAGTGTACAAGGCCGTTGTTTCCTGCGGAATTCACTGTCAATATGCCCTTCGCCATTGCATGAAACGAACCAATTGCAATGGCATCTATTGGCAAAGGCCTTGCACTTGACGCCCCAATGGAGATTGTTATGATGTCAACTCCATCTGCTATGGCATCATCAAAGGCAGCTAATATATCCGCGTCTGAGCACCCTTCTAGAAAACAAACTTTATATGCAGCAATTCTTGCCGAGGGGACCCCTCCTCTAGCAGTGCCGGACGCAATTCCAAAGAAACTTGTTTTTCTCACACTATTTCCTGCTGCTGTTGAGGCAGTATGTGTTCCATGACCAGCTATATCCCTTGCACTACTGGCTTGAAATCCAGAGTTGTAGAACCTAGCTCCAATAACCTTCCTGGAAATTAAAATACATATTGTAAGCTATAAGCAAATCTTTAAAGCTACTTTGAGTTTTTGAGGGTATTTGGCTTTGCTTATAAGCAGTATAAGCAGGTGAAAGAAAGCAGCACCTCCCCTACTATTTTTAACCACCTGCTTATAAGTGAGGTGTTTCAACCAAATCAAAGTATGAAAAGTAACCCTCTCCTATAATAAAAGGTCGTGTTTAGTCATTTTAATAAATATTACTACCCATAAACGCATATTTACCAGATATGTGAATAGCCTATAAGCATATATTTTATCTAAATGCTTCCCAGCCTATTTTTTATTTGTTTATAAGTATCAAAATTTGTTTGTAAGTACTAATTGCTTATAGCAACGTAGAAAAAATAAGGCCAAATACCCTCTTTGTCTCATTGTAAATCATTTACAACGGCTAGCATTGGAAAATTAGCAAAAAGCAGCTTCAATGTTACAATTAAACTACACATAATTTTAACAAAAAAAAAAAAAAGACGTGGGGAAAATGTTATTACTTGTTGCAAGTGAAATTTTGACCACCATTGCACTCTCCTCTCCATTTCTTGGGAGCAGGTCCAAAACCTTCATCGCCAAAACTCTGTGATTCTGGCCAAATTCCAGTGTCGATAACGCCTATGATAACGTCACTCTCAATACTAGGACTGCGTTTAACAGTTTCAGGAAATCCCATGAAGTTCCATGATGCTGTTGTTTGTGGTTGGAGAATTCTAGATGGGAAGACAGACACCACCTCATCTAAACCTGCATATGAGATTAAATATATATATATATATATATATATTTTTTTTTTTTGTTTACATGTTATAGATCATATATTGACGTAAGGCTCTGTTTGTTTTGTAGAAAATGGCTTGTTTTGAAAATTTTTTTTAGGAAAAATGTTTTTCTAAAATAATATTTTTCATTTTTTGTTGTTACAATAAAAATTAATTAAAAAATATTTTTCAATGACATTGAAAAATGTATATATGTCTGTCGGTAGGGGTGCTGGGGGTGAGTTGGATGGCCAGGGGGTTCCTTTTTTTGAGTGGGAGGGGGGAGAATTTAATAAGTGTGAAGAAAATGTTTTCTGTTTTTGAGAAAAGAAAAATATTTTTTAAGAAGATCATCTTATTTTTTATTGACCAAGAAAATATTTTTTATTAAATTTTTTTTTTATTTTCTAGCACCCAAACATAGGAATATATATGCGGTTCCGCGGAACAACATAGCCATAAGTATTATAATTTGCGCTATTTCAAGCGCATACTTTCTGTAACTATGTTTTCAGGTGGGAAATAAACAGATTGTTACTTGCTCATTGCGAACAAAAAATTACTTTAACTATCTAAATGGAGGTAAGGGTTTAACTTATGCAAGAAACACATTTTATAACTTTGAACATGACAATGACAAGGACTGCATTTTTGAAGATAAAGGTATCATTTTCAAATGGAAATATGATTTTTATATATCGATTTTGACATGTTGATTTATGCTGTTTAGTAGATGGTGATTAGTTAATTAATAAAACTATGAGATATAAATGATTAAGTAACAAAACTAGAGGATATAAATGATATTATTTTCTAATTGTCGGAATATAAGTTGCTCTTTAGATCTAATATATAATTAAAATATAGATAAACCCGGAAGAACAAAACGAAAAATTGTAGAGACAAAACAATATATACTCACTAGCTAACTTGAGGCGTTCTTCTTCAGTGAGATATGCTGCGAATCCATTGAAGCTCCTTGTGTAGCTTCTAACCAAGGCTTGGTCAAGCACACTAAAGACCAAGAGAAAGTGCATAATATAAGTAGAATGTCTTTCTAATATAATAATTAAAAAGAAAAAGAAAAAAACTCACAGAGTTTAGTGTTTTTTGTACAATGAAATGCTTTACTTACTGAGTAGTATAAAGAAAAAAGAAATAGAATGTTTTTATGTACATGTAACTGAAAACTTAATATTGCTATCACAAGAACTGTAAAACCTTACAAAAACCCTAATATTCTTGCAAAATTTATAGCCAAACAATTAAAGAACAGAGTTTCATTTAGAAAAGCAATGAAAAAAGCTATTTAATTAACTGAACAAACAGATAGCAAAGGAATTCAAGTACAAATTATAAGGCATGCAAATTTAAAGATTTTATCGTAAGTGTTGTTTAGATTATTACTTGCTGTCGACAACATCTTGAAGCATACTAGCGTGAATGGCTGAAGTCAAAGTTTCGCCTTCTTGAAGGGCTCCCATGTAAACAATATGAATCTAATAAAATAAATAGAAAGAAAGGAGGGAGAGAAGTGTCAGCCAACATAATTAAATTAAATGTAGATCCACATATAAATAAGATAAAATTGCACTACTACATGATAATATGGTAAACAATGGAAATAAAACCCAAAAAAAAAAGAAAAATTCTCTATATGATCATGTGGAATCATGCGTGCCTGGGGTCTCCATCTTCTGTCTTCGGTTTGGATCCTTTATACAGTTATAACATTGTGAAAAAAAAAATTAATAGTAATAAATTAATAATCCAATCATTTGATCTATGTATTCAATGACTTATAATTATTTCATTATGACTATACCAATAATATCACCCAAATCACAATAAGTCTTGACCATGGCAAAAAGAATCCTTATGCCTGTATCACAAACTGGAAAACCGTAAAACAACAACTCAAAACATAAAAAATTCCCGGGTTTCTCTATTGCACATAAAAAAACTACTATTACACATAAAAAGACTAATAAATGTGCCAATTGAATTGCTAATTTAGGTCTTTGCAAATCAATTGGATATCACCAATTGTAGGAACCTCCAGATGAGCTGTGGAGACTTTTAGGAGAAGGCTATAGAGGGGTTACGAATCCTAAATTAATTTATATGTAATTGGCATTTGCCTCCCTTGAAGAAGGGAAAAAAAAAAAAAAAGAACATAAAAAATTGCTTGCCTTCCTTTCTTCAGCCGCGGCATTGCAACTTCCACATAAACAGACAACATAAACAGCAAAAAAGACGTAAGAAACCCAAAGAGGACAGAGTATAGCCATGTTTTCGATTCGTAAAACTAAGAGCAGAAAATTTATAGGCTTGTATAATTACTGCTCTCTTTACAACTTATGAGTGGCTTATAAAGAACAAATTCTACATATTGCATTTTTTCTTAACAATTAATTGCATTCCCTTTTAAAATCAAAGTCAACTTTCTTCTTTAATTCCTACGTTACGTTTTTTAGTGTTGAGTTTGGTAAGTGCAGTTGCGTGCTTATTAGGTAGTGGAACATATTGATTTCGTTAATATAATGTATTAGGAAACTACTGATGTAAGAGAATGAATTTGATTACGTGAAAGAAGCTAATTTTATGTAATAACAAGTAATGTGGTCAACATGTATGGATTGCTCAAATATTGTGGAAATCTATATATTATTATATAAATTAATGGTACTGCCTGATTTATTCTTGCCATGTGTCAATATGTCGCTGCATGTTTTCCCTCCAAAACCCCCTTCAAGAGAATAAATTATTCAATTTTAAAATTCTCTGTGATACTAAATTATAAATATGGTTATTGACTATATATAACAGTTAAAAAAAAATCAAAATTTTGAATTCAACTGACTATTATCAAATTACATATACATGGTAAATAAATCATGTCAAATTGATTGCCTCCAAATCTATCTATCTATACTATATACTAAAGCAATAACTAATTGCACCATAATGTTTCTCTCCAAGAATCGGATGCATCAAATTTAGCCATGTGGCAGTGCTTCCATATTCCTTTCCTGGCCACATGTATACCATAAAACATTCTTCCTATTATGTTTATGTTATGTTATTATGGAAAGGCATAAACTTCTCTCATGCCTTTCCATTTACTATATAAACATTAATAAGATCAATATTGAAAACTTTTAAAACCTTTATCAAAAATTAAATTTTACAATATATGTATATATATATATATATATATATATATATATATATATTATCTTCACACACACACACACACACACATATATATACACATACATACATACATACATACATATACATATACATATTACATATATTGTAAAATTTAATTTTTGATAAAGGTTTTAAAAGTTTTCAATATTGAAAATTGCTTGTTTCTTCTTTTCTTTTAGTTTAAGGTTTCAAAGATAACATGATATAATAATGAAGAAACTGTAGTCCTTCAAATTATATGGACCAATAATTTTGGCATTATTAGTAACTTTCAATTCATTAGAATTTATAGTGTAACCCTGTAAAACAGTAAATATATACAATAAGAATTTGGGCTTTATTGGTAACTAATTCTCAATTGATCTGAAATAATTTACTTTGGATAATACATAATGTTACATTTGATGGGTAGAGAGAACTAGGTGATAAGATATCAACGCGAAATATCTAGACCTTAGTAATACTAATCCGACTGTCAATATGGAAGCAATTTCCCACCTAAAGCAATTCCTATCGTGCGACCATATCATGTGTCATTCTCTACGGGTTTTTTTTTTTTTGTTCTTTTTTTGGTTGATTTCCCGAGGAAGTCACATTTTTTACTTTTTATGTATAGGTAATTAGAGGTGAGAAGATCCAAAGAGGAACCAAACGCGTGCATGCATCAACTTAGGATAAGTCCTATAAAAATTGACTAAAAGAATATTTTACCCAAAAAAAAATCCAAACTAAAAGAATTTCAAACTAAAAGTCCAAATTGAAAAACTGATTGACAAATTATTTCTTCAATAGAAGTTGATCTCTAGATTAAAAGAAATATATATCTCAATAAATTGACAGATAATTTTTCGATAAAACTAGTTGACGTTATGTTGTAGAATACGTAAATTTATACAACTTAAAATGATTGAGCTGAGTTGTTATGCTGCGCCCTCTGAACTCTCAACCCATTTAATTTTTAATTTGTTTATTAAATTTCTTATAATAAACCAAAGATAAGTGATGCAAATATAAAAATTAATACTAATTACATAAATTATAATTTTTGAATAGTAGCATGCAGTAAATTGCTTCTTCAATTTTTAAAATTTGATTTTTTAAATTTTTATAGTCAATTTTTGTCACTTTTTTATAGGTGAGTTTAATATTGAGCTTGGAAATAAATAGTAATGATAAATGAATGTTTAAATTTAAAAATATACCTTTAATTGATATATTATTTTTTAATTAATTAAAATAATTAAAAAAGAAATATGAGTTAATATATGCTCTAAATTAAAAGTATCATAAATTTTTTAAAAATATATCACCCCCGTGAATCATGTGGGTATATATACTAGTATTTGATCTAAAATTTGGTAAGAGACATCAACATGAAATATGTATATCAGATTTTAACATCTACGACTTGGTTATGTTCTTCTAGTTTGAAGCTTTTTTTTTTTTAGTTTTCCTCAATTTTGTGTTATTCAAATAAAGACTCTTTAAATTCATGAATGCAATGTGTGATGGATTGAAAAGATTAGGAATTTTAAGCTTAATCTATTTCATCCACTCAATAATCTAAATAAGACTTTTCCTTCTTTCTTTCTTATTCTAGATTCACTTTTTCCATCATTACTAAAAAAACAACTAGAGTAAAGTTCATTTTACTCCCTGTATTTTGTCAAAGTCATATAAAACCTAATGTGGTTCAAAAGTCGATTGATCCCCATATGGTTTAAAAAGATGTACACTGGCTCCCATACATTGGTCCCGTTGTTAATTTTTCCATTAACATTAACTAAGCCCCTCTTCGGCAACAGTGTTTTAAATAATATTTTGTATTTTGACTTAGTGAAAATACTATTTTGTCCAATTTTTAATGTTTGGTAAAACAGTGTTTTAGATAGTATTTTTGAAACATTAATAATATTAATGTTTTAGAATAGCATTTAGTATCTCAGCTTATTTTTAACAATCTTACCCTTACTTCAATAAGTTTTGGCAATTTTACCATAAACCCTATCTCTATCTACATTTTTAGATTTTCTTTCACAAAAATAAATTTAAATAATACAAATATCAATTTCAATTTCTATCCACATCAAAATATACTAAAAAAAAGTGCAAGTCTTATTTGTCTATGTACTTTTTTGACAAAATATAATTTCAATTAATTAAAATATATTTCTATAATAAAAAATATTTTTATAATATTAATAAGATTAATTTATCAAAAGATAATTTTTTTATCCTTTAATAATAAAATATTATAATAAGAAACATATATTTAAGGGTAAATTGTATTATTGCCCCTATTGTTTACGAAATATGTACCACATACCCTATGATTACGAAATTAGCTAAGACACCCCCTATTGTTTTATGAAAAGTGCACACGTTCCCCTAAAGCTCACAGTCCTTAGTTTGTTTTACGATTAGTGTGTAAATGTCTAATTTACCCCTTCATAATTACCATATTACAACTAGTTTGGGGAGATAATGTGTACATTTCCAAAACTACAATAGGAGATTTGTAATAAAAAAATTTAAAAAGAAAATCAACCTCCACCACCATCCCTCTTTTGTCAGCCACATCTCCTCCAGCACCCCATTTTCTTGTTAGCCATATCGTTGCCACACTTTCAACACAAAACACACATACACAGGGAAATAAAAGTAATTGTGGGCAGAGATGCTGGAAGCATTTTTGTGAGTAATAGCAAAAGAAGATGCATCATCACCTTCTTTGGAAGTTATCTTCAAATTCCTAGCCCCTCTCGCCTTACTTTTTTTGCGAGTATCACGTGATACCATGAAAGAGAAAGAGATTTTGTACCAATAGAATTCATGGCTTTATATTCCACAATAAGTAGTTACATCCAAAGATAGTTTTTTAGCCCTAATGACTCTTGGAAAGTATATCTCAAAATTCACAAAAGATTACGTAATACTGATTTTCAACAAAATCAATATAATACTGATTAAGAACAAATTTTGTGTTCTTATAATTATAATTATAGTTTAACCGGTGTGGATCATTATAATTCCGTCTCAATTTTGTCTCTAATGTGATTGAGCTAAAATAATTTCCGTCTCAAATCCGTCACAAATGCAATTTAACTAAATTTATTTCCGTCACTAATGCAATTTGACTAGAATATTTTCGTCTCAAATCCGCCTCTAATATGTTTTTTGTTGAAAATATTTTACCTATTTATTTTGTTATCCACACCTGTTAAACTATAATTATACTTATTATACACTATAATAAGTAGTAGCATTTGTATTTTTGTGTTGATCTAATACTGATTAAGAACAAATTTTGGGTGAATCTTGAGAATTTATGAATGATTTTTCATAAATGAGAAATGTAATAGTAACACATTTTAACTTACCACATTGGCCTTGATCCTTGACGCCAGTAACAGCTCCTTTCTTTCTCCAGTCTATGCTTGCAGGAATCGCCGTCGCATCTTCATATCGAAATGGTGTGGTAGATAACTTCTCACAGCGGGAGGCCCTGTATCCATTCCGAGAAGCGCGGAACTCCTCGTTTGTGAGATCGGCAAATGCATTGATGGCTAGCTTGCAAGGCTTAGTCCCAGCTTGGTCGAAAGACTTAATGAACTCTGTGTTCTCCTGGAATATCTTAAATCGCTTTGCCTTCTCAGCATCATCTTTATATACACGTCCGTAACGAGCCATCCATTGCTCATGTCTGTCAGCAATGGATAGATATATATAGAAGTTTAATAACAGATACAAAGTATCTATTATAATCAAGGATGGAGCCAAAAATTATTTCAGTAGGGTCAATGTACAAGCAATTTGCATAAATGACATAAAAAAACATAAATTTCAAAATTTTGCAATCGAATGGCTCAAACTTACGAAAGATAGGTGTCTTACACATATTTAAGCTAATAGTATTATTTATGTATTTTTTTTTTCTTTCACATCATACATAATATTTTTTTTTTTCTCTCTTTTAACTCTTACGCGGCACTTTTTCGTATTCTACCTATTAGGTAACATTGTTTTAAACACTATACATATATGTGTGTGTTTTTAATTTGTAAGCTAAAAATATTTAAAATTTATGATGATATTGTTCAATTGAGGTATTTAGTGGTCATTTTTATTTGATGTTTACACAAAAAAAAAATGTCATAAAAAGTTTTGAAGTTGAGGTTCTTAATTTTATAGTACACTAATTTGAAACCCTAAAAAACATCATTTTCCTATTTAAAATTTTTGTATAATATATTCATTTTTAATATTATCATATACATCATTTTTCCAATGAAAACAACTAAAGAATCATTGTTGTATGTGGGTTCATCTTTTTTTATTTATGTGATAAGTCCCTAACATTATTATTTTTCTCTAACTAAGCTCTTGTTGTTTTAAATATTCATGTTAATTCATAATATTTTACTACATAGCCAAATTAGATTCTAAACAATCACATTAGTTTTTATTATTTAAAAAATTTTATATTGATACTTTATATTTAACAAAGTTATTCAAATTAGTACAAATATAAGTAAAATAATGAAGATTTTTAAACTATTTAAATTAGTCTATAATATTTTAAGGACATAGTCAAATTAGCTCTTAAACATAGTCAAAGTTTTCATTATTTCAATATATTTATATTAGTCCTTAATATGTCACAATTTATTTGAATTAGTCCCATTATATAATATAATATTATAGGATATAGATTTTAGAGATATATTACATTTACAAATGAGGAAATTATGTTGTAAGTAACAATTTTTTTCCCCTTAAGTTAGTCCCTATTATTTTTAGATATTCAAATAAGAATAATGGTATAAAAATTACTGTAAAAAATGAAATGATATTTAGTAATTCTTTTATATATTAATTTAAGAGGCTTTAAGAGATGCCATATAATCTTTTAATTAATTTTTTTGGTTTATTTCTATTAAATAGTCTTTAATACTAATAAATCTATATAATCACTACAAGTCTTAATGGTTGAGGCATGTAAATGCTATAACTGATTTTTGAATGTAATGGTATCATATTCATAGGATATTTAAGAAAAACTAAAAAAGTGCAAGAATTAATTCTAATAGATATTTAGAAATAATTATTGTCACAGAAAAACCTAAAAACACACAAAAAATCACATATGTAAATATTTAGAAAACTAAAAAAAATATAGAAAATCTAAATAAGTCCGTGTAAAGCACGGGATAGGAAATGACTAGTTTAATTTTGGATTCATATGTATATGTGTAGTACCTAATATTGTACTCATGGTCTGCAAAAATCAATAGAAATTACATTTATGAGTTACTATCCAAAAAATATATAAAAAATTAATTTAAAAAATTACTTCATTAATATATTAATGTTTATGTGTAAAGCTCTCATCTATTCAGATGTCAATTTCTAAAGACACCTTTGGTTTTAGTATGTTTATTGATAGATAGATGGATAGATAGATAGATAGACAGATAGATATACACATATATGTACCAAGGCCGGAGAAGTGGAATTAGAGCTTGACACGTCAACTCTTCAAAAAAAGAGAGTTTGACATCTCAATTTATAAATTTATTAATTTTACTAAAATTCATTAATATTTCTAATGTGATACAGTGCATTGGACTCAAATCAGATACAATATATACTTTGATATTTTAATTGAAGAGGATTCATTTAATTAAAGGCTTGTTTAGATTGGTTGTTCAGGAAAAAATATTTTTTTTCTGAAAAAAGTATTTTGTTTTTAATGGGCAACTGGAGGGTCATTTCAAGGGTAGGAAAGGTCTCAGGCAAGGGGACCCTTTATCACCCTTCCTTTTTGTGATTGCAATGGAGGTCCTTTCAGGTTTGTTGAAAATTGGGGGCCAGAAAAGGGAATTTGGCTATTATCCAAAGTGTAAGAAGATCAAACTCAACCATTTAACCTTTGCTGTCGATTTGTTTACATTCTCGGAAGCAGACTTGAGCTCCATTAAAGTGATTAGAACTGCGTTGACCATCCTTAGCAGATTGCCGGGGTTGCAGATGGGCAGAGCCAAAAGCAAAATTTATTTCGCTAGATGCTGTGGTAGGCTTCAGGAGGAGATTTGCAAAATTCTCAACATAAAAGAGGGGCATCTTCCTGTTCACTACTTAGGGATTCCTTTGATCACTATGAGGTTATATAGGAGTAAATGTCAAGTCCTTGTTGAAAAGATTACGAACAGGATTGAACACTAGACAACAAGGTGGCTAACTTGTGCAGGTAAAGTCTAAGTTATCAAAAGTATATAGGATCACTTTTTCCTTGTCTACCACCTGTGCGATACAATTATTGAAATTACTTGGAATTTGATTGTTTTATGTATGTCAAAGGGAGCATTTGCTGGTTAGGGGTTGTCTTGATGAGTAGGTATCCTATCATTTGATGGGTTATCTATGATGTGATGCTTCCTCTGAACCGGCTAGAGAAACTTAACAACCGAATGAAAATACAGCAGATTCTCTTTTTTGTGGAATCTTGCTTTTCGCTGTTCGATACATGAAATTATCTGTCTAATTTACATTCCTTAATTCTTTGTGATGGTTCATTATTGATGAAAAATATACACTGGGATCTGGATTCAATTAGGTTTGAGTTTTAATTTGAGCATGTTGGTAAGGTGCATTGTTGGAAAATTACATGTTTCCAGTCAATTAAAATGAGAATTTTTGTTCTTGAAGATTCATTGTCATTTTTGTTTTTTTCCTTCCTTTGTCCTTTTTTATATTATTCCTCAAAGCATTTAAATCTTCTTTTGACACGATATGATGTTTCTCAGCATTTGCGTTACACCAAAATTTTCAAGCTTGTCGGCGACCATACTCTCTGTAAATTAATGCTTCTGGTTCATATTCTCTTAGTACCATGATTATATTGGACCTTTAAAACTCCGGCTAACAGTTACATCACTTGTTCAATTATTTTCGTTTCTTTACTATACTCTAGTCCTGATTACATGTATAATAACAGTGAAAAGATTCATCAAAATTATATTAAGGTAAACGTCAAGAAGATTGCTCCCGAATTTCATTTGGTGAGTTTCAGTTTGTTAGGAAATTTGTTAATTGACTCGTTGCGCATAGTCTTTATATTGATACTTTGCCATGTAACTGGTTTGGTTTATTTAAGAAGTAAGAACAAGTTTTCTTGAATTTTAACTCAATTTTATTTGGTTATGCTCAAAGTTCTATATTTATGTGGTAATTGACATTCATGAATTTTATTGAGTATGTAGTTACATGCTTGTTATTGATATTCGAAAATATCTTATCTGTTAGAATTTTGATCATGGACATAATAGTAGAAATGGCTAATTTATATGAGGTTAACGATAAATATACGCCAAAGATTAGCATGGTCTTAGATACAGTGAATCATGCATATATTTTTAATGATAGTTATAATGGAATAGTAGGATTTAGTATCAAATTCAAGGTTCTATGAAGAATAGTGATAAGCAATGGACATATAGGTAGTGGCGTTTCTTTTAGATTTCCATATGATAGTGGAAAAGGTAGCTCATCATTGTGAGACTGTTTTTTGTTGCAGTTCATACACCATAGAATCTTGAAAAGCTAGATGATACTTTTTGTATCGTCAAAATATGCGTGCAACTGAAATGAGAAGTAGGAGCTTTCAATAAATGTTCATCGCAAATAATTGAGTCTATGTTAATTACATCAAAATTAATATGAGCTTTTGATGAACTCTCAACTTATTGATTCTTCCGGCTTTTTCCTGCAATATGCGATGTTAAGGCCCAGTCCGGCTTTCCATTTCCAGGCCAAACTTACTTTTACAAGGCATGAAACTTTTGTTGTGTTTGGAGTAAGTTTATTATAAGATACTTATCTTGCACCTGCAAGTACACCCTAAAATAATTCTAGATATAAATAATTTCTTACTCCAATCACAATATACTATTTGTGTTTAGAATTATTTTAAATATAGTTGTGTTTGGTGTAAGCTTATTATAAGATATCAAAATGATCTTTGATAGTATTACTTTTTGTTATTTTTGTTTTATATTTAGAATTATTTGATCTTTGATAGAAGCGCTCGGGTCCAAGTTTTGGAACCTAGAAAAAAAAAACATTGTAGTTGTTATTATGGGATAAATATATTAAAAAAAAAGAAATTTAGAAGTAATTACAAGTTTCCACTTTATAATTCAAAATTATGCTATATTACTATCGTTGGTAGATAAAAAATTCAATTTGAATAATTTTTTATCAATATATCAACAACTAAAAAATTAATTTTAACTATAAAGATACACAAAAGATAAAAGATCATCCAAATATTAAATTAGAAAATAAATAAAACTACTACCATTAAAAGAGATGACACTTTAATTTTTTTGTTCAAGAAAAAGCTAAATCTTAAATAATTATTAAGAGCTAACTTAAAATTTTAAAAGAATATTAAAAACAAATCGTGATATTTTATCTTAATCTAAGGAAAGAACAAAAAAATACATTTTTGATATTATAAGTAGTATGATCTTTTGGAATTTACTGACAAGGACTTGCGTTGGTGATTACCGTTTGCTGATCAGCAGCCACTGTATTCAAGTTTATTAATTTAAGAATCCTCAACACTTAATAATATACAAATTAAAGGTGCAATGGTAGATTAGCTGACTTAGATTATCAACATCTAAGTATTATATTACCATGAAAGACTAGCACAACGTTAACGTGTAAGTATTTCTATAATACGGAGGATAAATTGTAAAAAGCGACATGTGTTTTGTTGAATTAAAAATAAAACTGTGTACTACCGCAACTATTTACAATTTATAAAAATATGATTCAATATAACTTTGACTTCAGTGGAATATCATTACATATGACATTTGTCTCAAGCAGCACCATTAATCTACTATAATATAATCTTTTACCAGCTTTCTTCATCTTAGATCTCCACCTCTCCTGTAATATATTATATATTGCCTCTAGAAAATTAATTTACTTTTCTTTTATTCAATACTGCATGGTGCTTATATTGTAGCTATTATAAGTAGTATGATCTTTGATAGTATTAAAGGTCGTATATATGGCCTTGTTGCATGTAATGTTGATAAAGTTCTTGGCATAGAGATCTTATATGATTCAGTAATCAATTCTTTTGGTATCCCTTTTTAATCTATTATATATAACGAATGAGATGCTTCATGGATCTATCTCATTGCAGGATTTACCTCATTAAGCTCTGTTCATGGCAACTATGGTGACGATTCGGTATTAAGGACTGAGCTCGAATCAACCAAGGAAAAGCTACATTCAATTGAAGAGAAGCTCAACTCAACTACAGCAAAACTTAACGTATTGAAAGGCTCTATTCCATAATTGATCTCATCTTATGTTGATAAGAGACTTGCTAGGCTTGGCATCAACCTACCTCTTATGCCTTCTACTCCTGCTCTGCTTTTAACAATAGCTATGTCTCTTGTTACTCTATTTGACAATTAGTCTGGATCACTAAGTTTATATTAGTTTTAGTTTTGGTGAAGTATATAACTATGTAATATTTTTATCTTGGTGAACTATCTAACTATGTTATGGTGAATTTGGAATTTGGCACTATGTTGATGACTTAATGGTTTAGTGAAATATATGATTGGTTGGGTGTAGACCTAGTATGAGTTACATTGTATGGGTTGAATGGTATATTGGTAGAATGTATGAGGACATATACCTTTTATGAGTTGTAGTGGTTGAATGGATGGATAGGTATGAATGCATAGATTGGTATATAATTATAGTTTAACAGGTGTGAATAACAAATTAAATAGGTAAAATATTTTCAACAAAAAACATATTAGAGACGGATTTGAGACGAAAATATTTTAGTCAAATTGCATTAGTGATGGATTTGAGACGGAAATAAATTTAGTTAAATTGTATTTGTAACGGATTTGAGACGGAAATTATTTTAGCTCAATCACATTAGAGACATAATTGAGACGGAATTTTTAGAAAAATGTGGTGAGGTTTGTGACGGAATAGAGACGAAAATATTTAGCGACGGAATAGAGACGAAATATTTTGTCAACATCTTTCATATAGTTTAAGACTAATTTGGGATTTGAGACGGAAATTTTAGTTGCTATATTTCGTCAACAACAAAATAGTTTTAACGCAATTAGAGACAGAAATTTCCGTCACAAAGTAGAGACAAACTTTTGAGACGAAATATTTCGTCACTATATGTTGCCAGTGATGAATTTTGACAAAGTATTTGAGACAAAATTTTTGATTTCCATCTCAAACAGAGATGGAATTTTCCGTCTCAAAATTTGAGACAAGGCTTTTTACTACGGAAATTTTCTGTCTCAAATTCCGTCGCAAACAAATTTTGAGACGGAATTTTATATGTTTGTGACGGAATTTTTTTGTCTCTAAACTGTTAATTTCTAATAGTGTACAAATGATAATTGAAAAATACAACACGATAATTAGTGAATTATCTTATCACACAAAGCACACACAACACACTGGATGCACATACACCATTGAGGATAGGGGGAAAGGGTGTCGATGGGAATAGGGTGGGGGTGTCGATAGGGGAAGGGGTTGGGGGGTGCAATGGGAAGGAGGGAGGGTGGTTGAAGGGGGCAGGGGGATGGTGTACTAACCGGGAGGAGGGATACTAGGTGCGATGGTGGGGTGGGGTGCTGCGTAGGGGGTGGGGTAGTGGGGAAGAAGATGAATTTTTTTTCTTTTTTTTAAGTTTTTAATAATATCTTTTACATTAACATTTTTTTAAGGGCAAAATAGCCCATTCATTATATTTGAACTCAAACTAAACTAGCAACACCTCGTTACATGTGCGTAAAACTCAAAAATTGTCAACTTGGATGGAAATACTAACGGAGGGAGTTGACGTGCATTTTCCCTAAAACCATAAGAGACGTCTTAGCTAATTTCTTAACCACAGAGCATATGGCGCACATTTCGCAAACCACAAAGAGCAATAGTGCAATTTACCCTATATTTAATTATAAATAAATTATCTTATTTCATTGATAGTAATAGCAATTATAGTTATTATAAATAATAGCTAATGTCTTTTTACAACATTTTGCAATCAACAACTAATTTAACAGTTAATTTTATTAAACATATTATATTCAATTAGTTAGTTAAATAGCTATTTGCTAATAACTAAAATTTAATAGCTATCAGCTAACCAAACCGCTATCTGCTACTCAAATAGCTATTAGCTACTTTAACCGCTAATTTTGCTGAACTCGACCTAAGAGCGTAAAAAAAAACACATACAATGCATTTTAAAAAAAAAAACACATACAATGCATTTTGAATTGTTAAGAAAAAAAGGAATAAACTCAAGCAAATTTGTACAAATTCCCTCTCTGCTTTTAAAAATAGTATAAATTTCCACCTCTGATTTTAAAAGTAGTATAAATTCCCTCTTCTCATTTTAGAATATTGCATATTCCTTCTTCTTATTTGAAATAAGTGCAAAAACACCTGTAAATAAGCCAAAAAAAATTAAGTCTTCTAATTATGTATATTTCTTATGTATGTTTTTTAGTCTGAATGATCTTTTTATGAAAAGATACAGATATATTTAATAATAATTGAATCTTGTTAAGAAATTTAGGACATGTAACACACACTTACGCATCGGAATTAAAGTACGAATAACGAGAAAAGAACACGCACACAAATAAAACATGGTTCGGCCCTCTGCCTACATCCACGAAAACCACACTGGATAGAAAAAAAAGTATTAAAAAGCAAGTAACTTTTGCACGACCCAAAAAGTCTAAACCCTCCCTTACAGTGTTATTACAATGGCTCTCTCTCTCAACCTAGACTTATTGCAAAACATATCTTACAACTAATGCAATAGTTCTATTTATAGAGGAGACTTCTTTGTCCTCCAAGACAAGGGTTTCTTATTCTATTAATTCTCTCATAATTAAGACTCTTACCATAACTAAAATTTTGACTCTCATTAAGACTCTTTCCTATTTTTAGTATGGGCTTGGGCTTAGCATTTGAGCCACAACCCAACAAATGCATATAAACAAAGAAGTCTACATAATTTAGTATGGGTATATATATTATTTTTACCCTACTAATGCTGTCTTTACACCTTATGTCAAATTAAAGAGGGAAATTTGGATCATTTTTAAAATCATAGAGAGTATTGGCACCAATTTTAAAATTCTCTGTTAATTCTGATGGAAAAACTAAGGATAGGAGCCAATGTACAATGTTTTTAAATGATAGGGATATCAATAAGTTTTAAGATCATAGAAAATTTTATACAACTTTCAAAAAGCAGAGTAGGTAAAATGCATTTTATTCAAAAGACTACATGATTATGTATAAGTCTAAAATGAACGTCAACATTTGTGTAGAGTGTTCACTGTTTAGGGAAACACGATTAAATACTGAGGATATTTTTATCCAACAATTTCTTAAAAATCCCATTCTACAAATAGCAAAAGGAGAATTAAAAGTTGTATCTTCTCATCATTTTAAGGTCAAAAGTCAGTTGAGTTTTGCCTCAAATGAAGTTTTAAAATGTGAAACCAAATACTTTTTTCTTTTTAAACAAAACTTCTGAAATATAGAGGTTAATTGGTTTGAGTCTCCAAAATCGAAACCAGATTGGCCCTCAGTCTATGTAAGTAGAGATATATATACGAGATGCATGATTTGGAAAAGGTTCCTTCCAAGAACATGTAAGCCAAGTGCTATGCATATCTGAAACGACGTAAAAATTGAGAATTTGTCGAATGCAAAATTCTTGATAGATTAATTCTATCTCTTTAACATAATTCACAATTCTCTTTGTAACTTGATTTATTGAACATATACCTCAAAAGCCCTTAATAACCTAGTTTGTTATCACAATTAATATCATAAAAATGCATGAAAATAGAAAATTGCTTGTTTCTTCTTTTCTTTTATTTGAGGTTTAAAAGATAACATGACATAATAATGAAAAATTGTAACCCTTCAAATTGTATGGACCAATAATTTTGGCAATATCAGTAACTCTCGATTCGTTAGAATTTATATTGTAACCCTGTAAATGAGTAAATAGATGCAATAAGAATTTGGGCTTTTTTAGCAATTAATTCTCAATTGATCTGAAATAATTTACTTTGGATAATATATAATGTTATGTTTATGGGAAGAGATAACTAGGTGATAGACATATTATCAGGAAATAGATTTAATCTAAATTTTGGTAAGAAATATTAACATCAAATATGTACATCAGATTTTTAACATTTACGACTTCATTATGTTCTTTTAGTCTGAAGCTTATGATATTTTTTTTTTAAATTTTCCTCATTTTTTGTTATTCACATAAAGATTCTTTAAATTCATGAATGCAATGTGTGATGGATTGAAAAGATCAGAAACTTTAAGCTTAATTAATTTCATCCATTAATTAATCTAAATAATAGCTTCGTTTCTTTTTTTTTTTTTTTCAGTGCTAGAATATGGCTATATATAAATAGGAAATCTACTTTTTCCATCATTACTAAAAGAGACTTGAGTAAAATATATTTTACCTTTGTGTTTTGTGGAAGTCGTATAAAACCTCATGTGATTTCCAAACTCACTATCTTCATGTGGTTTAGAAAATAATAAACAATGGCCCTGCCATTAAATTTTTTGTTAAAGGTAATGGAAAGTGTAAAAAAACACACATAAAATGCACTAAGAAAGATACTCAAGTAAATTGGTGCAAATTATCTCCTCTACTTTTAAAAATGGTATAAATTATCTCCTCTAATCTAAAAAATACTACAAATTCCCTCTTTTCATTTCAAAGATAGTGCATATTCATCCCTTTGATTTGAAATAAGGTGTAAATACACTCGTGCATGAGCAAAAAATCAAAAAATACACTTGTATATATCATTTTATTTTTTTCTTACTAGTGGTGTATTTACTCCTTATTTCAAATCAAAACAGAGAATTTGTATCATTTTTAAAACCAAAGGAGGCATTTGCACCAATTTTAAAATTCTCAGTTCTCTAATTAAAAAAAAAAAACTAATTGTATAGGAGCAAATGTACAACTTTTTAAACCACGGGAGTGTTAATAAGTTTTAAAATCATAGGAAATTTTATACAACTTTCACAAAATACAGGAGATAAAAATATATTTTACTCAAAAAGTAATTATGATTATGTATGAGTCTAAAGTGACGGCCGACATTTATATAAACTATTATTTGACAAAGATAGAGATACATTAGCGTCATGGTAAATAACCAAAATGTCAAGCTATATAACAAAAGAAAAGAAAAGATTGAAATGTTCTAAATGAAAGTTATGAGAACTTTTTTTTTTTTTTTTTGTCAAGTAGCAAGAGAGAAACTATCATTAGATCAAAAAATATTTACAAAAGAGTAGCCAGTTCAAACAACAGTAACTGACAAAGAAGAACAATCTCAAAATACTAAAGTCAATATGCCAATTCCTAGACAAAGACCTATTAGAACCACTGTCCTTAAATCTCCTACCTTTGCAAATAGAGTGGCGAAGGTTAAAAGAAATATTAGCAAAAATGGTATCTTATGAAGAAGCAATATTTCTGTGCAATCTGTAGTTTCTCTCTTTCCAGATGTGAAAAATTGCAGCATTGAAAAAGAGCCTTAAAATAGTACCTTGCAAAGATTTCTGATGGACCACAAAAATGAGTCAGGTGGTAATATCTCCCGACTTCTTTATGAGAACTTTTCTATTCTATCTTTTAAGAAACATGAGAACCTTGTTTTTGACATCTTTCACTTGGTAAGAATGTCTAAGGGTGAGTTCTGCATTGCTGTTGCAAGCTATTATTGTTATTATAAAAAGTGTTGAATTTAAACATATTGTTAATTAAAAAAAGTTGTTTTAGTGTTTGATTAAAAAAATAAAAAATTATTGTTGAATAAAAAATCAGTTTGTGATTTATTTAATTAAGATTACAGTTTAAAGTGCTTGTTATAATATTATTTATTTGAATTCTAATATTTTAATTTTTTCAGTTTTTGAATTTCTTACCTTTTGTAATTTGTAATTTTTAATTTTCATTTTTTACTTTTTAACTTTTTACTTTTTGTTTTTAAATCCATTTGTTTTATATTTTTTAAAAGTTTTTTTATTTTTGTTTGTCTAATATGTTTAATCTTTCATTATAAATGAACATGTTGTAATTAATATAGGTATATACCTACTATTTGTAAAACATGGTTTGAGAACAAACACGATAATTGATATTTTTCAAAATGATGTGTCTACTCACAACTCAATTGTTTTCTCAACCAAACACCTTATGCATGTACTTTTTACAAAATCTGTTCCTTCCTTTCTTTATTGAATATCAATCTCGAATAAACTCTAGCTTATTGCTAAAATTGAAGTGACAAAATCAAATAGGTCATAGAAAATTTTATTCCCATGACAGATGATTTGGATATACACCAAGAAATCACTATTTGAAAATATGAAATTTATTTAGAAATCCAAGATATGCTCAAACTTTACTCACAGCTTTATAGAAAGGGTAGTTTTGGAGCTTAAATTTTATGAAATATAGAATTAAGGACCTAAATTTTAAAAACTTTAATAGAAGGTTTTGAACTTACAAAAAGTGAGATTTTACACACCTTTGAGTAACGATGTTAATCTTTCACTTACATGACATTTTTATTTTATTTTTCTATCTTAAAGTTTATTTCTTTATATGACAACATAAATCCTATGTGGTATATACACGCATAAACTTATAAATTCTAAGTTATATTTACACATATATAAATTTTAAAAATCTTTTTTCTTTCGCTATGAGAATAAAATTAACAGTCATTTTTTTTCTTTTGCCCAATATAAATTTTTTGTTAGAAATTAAAAAATTTAAATTAATTGTTCTTTTTAATTACTAAAATAAAAATTATAAATAATTTATAATAAATAAAAATTAATTATACATTTAAATAATATTTGTTAAAAGTTTGAACCAATTAATTTAAATGCAAATTTAATTTAATTACTAAATTAATACTTAATTTAGTACAATAAAGTTTTTGTTTATTAATTTTTGTTTAATATGTAAAAATATATTAAATATGAATTATTTTAATACTTAAAATGCACAATAATTCTTTTTCTAAAAAATATATATATATATTATTGTGTTAGCATGATACATTGAATTTTCAAGTTTTTGTTTATTAATTTTTGTTTAATAACCCAAAATATATTAAATTTTTATTTATATTAATTTAAACCAATTAATGTAAAATGCACAATTAATTATTGGTTTATTGCAAATCGTTTAAAATTTTTATTTTTAATACTTGAAATGCACAGTTAATTAATTTTTTTAATTTTAAATATATAAAAAAATTATGTTAAGCAAAAGAAAAAACATAGATTAATTTATATTCTCATAACCAACAAAAAAATATTTTAAAAATTTTTACCTGTACATGTACGTAATAACTTAGAATTTATAAGTTTGTTAGATGTATATCATGGAAGAGTAAGATTGACATGTAAGAAAATCTACTTAATATAGAAAAATAAAATAAAAAGTCATGTAAGTGAAAAATTAGCACCTTACTTAACAATTTGTAAAATATCACTTTTTTATAAGTTTAAGTCCTTCTATTAAAACTTTTAAAGTTCAAACCCTAAAAGTCTAAAGCTACCCTTTTTCCAATCTTTGCCCAATAAGTAGAACTTGCATTTTCACGAAAGCCAAATTCATAAAAAAAATCCTATAAGGACAAAAGTATTTGCATTACAAAATATGACCCCAATAACATTTTATATGAATAGCATTCTTCTTAAATTATGTGTAAACATTATCCTTCTTTTGTTTCTTGTAATAATTACTGTAATTGTACTTTAGTTTTATAAGGCATGATTTATTCTATTATTATTATTGTAGTATTCATAATATATTAATTATCATACATGCTATTAACAATGTCTTCATCATTTTTATCTAAAAAATGCTATTAGAGTTCTGCAATCATTAATTTAAAAATATTACATAATTTAAAGTAGATATTTGCTAACACGAATTAAAGTTGTTACATATTTTGTTAATAGTTTAAAATATTCACTTAATAGCTTAAAATATAACAAAAGGTATTTAACTAATATATATATATATATATATCAATTTTAATTCTATACATTTTCAAACAAAATTTATATTTATGTATGACAGAATTGATTTAAAACTATTTTATAGATCCAAGCAGAGGACTTTATTTCAAAATACAAATCCTTATGAAATTCATTTATAATTGAAATGAATTACATACCACAAGTGCTTCCAAACACTATGTTAATTAGTTTGTCATACATTGCTTGTTTACAACATTAAGATAACATACTTCCTTAAATACAGTTGTGATTAGATAGTCTATTTCTCTTCCATATATCACTTGACATATAAGTTACTATTTCTTCAAATTTTCTTATTTTAGTTACTCGATATGACTTAATCTTTTCCAAAATAGAAAAAAATAATAAATACACCATCTATAATGTTTGAAGAATGATATATACGTGTAAGCAATTTAAAGAATTAAAAATTTGAGAGTTCTCCAAATACAAACTTTTTTATGGATTAATTCAATCTCACTAAAAGATCATTCAAAAATTTCATTGTGACTTGATTTATTGAAAAATATATGCCAAGTTGACCCAATTTAGTTTTTCATCACAATTAATTATTATCCCGAAAAGCACAGGCAAATGAAAAAATTATTATAAAATACTTTTTTAAAATTTTTAAGAGTTATAATATTAGTAATTAAAAGTTTAACTTTGGATGATCAATGATGTTAACATTAGATATATATGATCTTCTAAAATCTTTATCAACAGAAAATCTATATTATATTCTGTCATTTATCTACAACTTCTTTAATTAGTTTTCCTAGTCTAGACTTAGTATTTTTCTTAATCTTTCTCAATTTTGTTGTTATTCACATTTTTTTCAGTAAAAGGGAGACCCCTGAATTTATTTATTTATTGTTATTCACATGAAAGCTCTTGAATCCATGATCGTCTATTGAACCTTTAATTATTTTTCTAGTCTAGACTTAGGATTTTTCTTAATCTTTCTCAATTTTTTTGTTATTCACATTTTTTTCAGTAAAAGGGGACGACACTCCCTGAATTTATTTATTTATTTATTGTTATTCACATAGAAGCTCTTAAATCCATGATCGTCTAATGAACCTCCAAATTATTTTTCCTTCTTTCCTTTTTATACTGCACCCTGCATTGTGAATAAGACTGTAACTAAATTAAATAAGACTTATTTTCCATCATTACTAGAACAAGTATTATGATTATGAGTATGAGTATAAAAGTATGAAGTGAAGGCCAACATTTATGCCAACAACTTTTGACAATTGTTTAAGTTTAAGTTTTAAAATACCCATAAAAAGTGTAGATTATGGAATTAGAATTGGGTCGATATTTACTAACATCCAATTTATTTGAAATTATGCGTTCCATAATCTAGTGGATATATAGAGATTTGAAATTCGATGTAAGTTAGTCTTTCTTTGGATAAAGATAAGATCAAAATATTTTCAAACGTAAGTTTCACGATGAAAAGTTACATAATTTCCTATATATATATAATCGACTAAAACAGCATCATTTCACACTTACAATTTCATCACTTAGAAAATGGTCAAGCTTTGTTTTGCTCTTTGTTTCACGGTAGCCATTTTTGCTACCTCTACCACAGCAAGAAATGCCCCTCCTATTTCATCAACTTTAACCATCAATGATTCCCCACTTAACACTACCCGCAATTACACCCATGTTTGTGATTCTGCTAGGTTTTCTGAACTTGGATTGGGCATTAAAGAATTTGCATATTGTGATGCATCTCTTTCATATGAGATTAGAGTGAAAGATTTGATCGATAGAATGACACTAGCAGAAAAGGTGCAGCAGATTGGAGACAATGCCCATGGAGTGCCCAGGATCGGCCTGCCCAAGTACGAGTGGTGGTCGGAGGCTTTGCATGGCGTGTCCAACGTTGGCCAAACCGGTAGCATTGCGTCTTTCTTCGACGACATTGTCCCCGGAGCAACAAGCTTTCCGACTGTTATTACAACAACTGCATCTTTCAATGAGTCCTTGTGGAAAAGGATCGGTCAGGTACTTTTCTGTTGTTTATCTTACTTGATACTATCCTAATCGGGTAGAGAATAGTGAAGGAAAAACTCATCCAACTCTCTAAAAGTTGAATATCATTTCTTTTACCAATTTTTTAAATAAAGAAATGACCATTTTTGGAGATGTGACTCATCTCATATAGTTCTCCAAAATCTCCCCAAGATCTCTGAGAGTACCATCTGGTGGACTTTCAAGTAGTTGACTTTCAGTCGGAGGCGGACTTTCAAGTAGACTACTCCCAACCGGAAGTTCTCCAAAATCTCCCGAATACTATCTGGTGGACTTCAAATTAAGTAGATAAACCATAGTTTGCTAACTAATCAGATTTTATGTATATATGAGTGATGGTATAGCCCATTTGGTTTAGCATCTTCTTACATTCTTGTAAGATTTTGCAGGCTGTTTCGACAGAAGCAAGAGCAATGCACAATCTAGGCCATGCGGGGTTGACATTTTGGAGTCCAAATATCAACGTGGTGAGAGATCCCAGGTGGGGAAGAGCCTTAGAAACGCCTGGTGAATGTCCATTTGTGGTGGGAAGATATGCTGTCAACTATGTTAGAGGCTTGCAAGACGTTGAGGGCACCGAAAACACCGCAGATTTGAACACCAGACCTCTCAAGGTTGCTGCATGTTGCAAGCACTACGCAGCTTACGATGTCGATGCGTGGCTTGGAGTCGATCGTTACCATTTTGACGCAAGGGTAATATACCCACTACAACTAATAACTAATCAAAATTCATATCTAAATAACAATTAACTTAACTATATAATTTGCTGATCTTTCTTGGTAATTATTTCATGAAGGTGACTGAGCAAGATATGTTGGAGACTTTCCTTAGACCCTTTGAGATGTGTGTGAAGGACGGCGATGTTACAAGTGTTATGTGCTCATACAATCGTGTCAATGGCATCCCTACATGTGCCGATACAAAGCTCCTGAAAGACACCATTAGAGGAGAATGGGATCTTCACGGGTATAATATTAAACATACCATTTATTTATTTTTTTAAAAAAATATATATAAAACTAACTCGAATTATATTGTTGTTATATTCAAATTTCGTTTTCAGTTATATAGTTTCGGATTGTGATTCGATCGAAGTAATGGTAGATCATCATAAGTGGCTTGGTGATGAGCCAGAGGATGCTGTTTCTCAAGTTCTGAAAGCAGGTTAGCCATGTAATGATTTTTAATTTTTTTTTCTTCATCAATTGGAAAATTATTAATGTGATAATTAATTTTTGTTGAATAGGGTTGGATTTGGATTGTGGAAGTTTCTACACCGATTACGGGAATAATGCAGTTGTGCAAGGCAAAGTTAGGGAGGCTGAGGTAGATAAGGCCTTAAGAAATCTATATTTTGTGCTTATGAGGCTTGGCTTCTTTGATGGAATCCCTCAGTTTGAAAATCTTGGCAAGGATGATGTCTGCAGCCGAGAACACATTGAGTTAGCAACCCAAGCTGCAAGAGAAGGCATTGTTCTTCTTAAAAATGATAATGCAACCTTGCCATTGAACTCTCAAAAGATTAGAAACATAGCATTGGTTGGCCCTCATGCAAATGCCACTTCTGTCATGATTGGAAATTATGCAGGTACTTTAATTTCCTGCGAATTGTTATATATTTTATCTTATTTATTTTCTTTATTATTTATTGTTTATCTTTTTTCTGGTATAACATATAGGTGTTCCTTGTCGATATACTTCTCCCATTGATGGCTTTAGGACATTTGGAAAAGTTGCATACAAAATGGGATGTGGTGAGGTTGCCTGCAAAAACGAAAGCTTGATATTCCCAGCAGTGAAAGCTGCGAAGAAAGCGGATGCTACTATATTGGTTGTGGGGTTGGATTTGAGTATCGAGGCTGAAAGTTTAGATCGGGTGGATCTTCTACTCCCTGGATATCAGACTCAGCTTATTGATCAAGTCTCATCTTCATCCAAAGGTCCTGTTGTTCTTGTAATCATGTCTGCTGGTGGGGTTGATGTATCATTCGCGAAGAATAACCCGAAAATCAGTGCAATCCTCTGGGCTGGATATCCAGGTGAAGAAGGAGGCCAAGCCATTGCTGATGTTGTCTTTGGCAAACATAATCCAGGTACAAGTCGCTAAACCCTAAACCCTCCGTAGATATAGTACTCACAGATCTGATCTGAAAAATGGGATTATTGTAACACTTACAGGAGGAAGATTACCTTTAACATGGCATGAGGCAAGTTATGTTGATATGCTACCAATGACATCCATGCCATTGAGGCCAGTTGATCAATTGGGCTACCCAGGCAGGACTTACAAATTCTTTAATGGCTCCACAGTGTATCCATTTGGATACGGCTTGGGCTACACCAATTTCAGTTACAAGCTATTTTCATCTCAAAAATCGTTGGATATCAAATTGAACAAGTTCCAACATTGTCGCGACCTCAACTACACGGAAGGCGCGTACAAGCCTCCGTGCACTGCAGTTTTAATCGACGACTTGAAATGTGACAAAGGCGTTGAGTTTGAGCTTGAAGTAAAGAATACTGGAAAAGTTGATGGTAGTGAGGTAGTGATGGTGTACTGGATAGCACCGAAGGGCATTGCTGAGGCACCTCTAAAACAGTTGATTGCTTTCAAGAAAGTGTTTGTACCAGCTGGAGAAAGTACAAAAGTAAATTTCCAATTGGATGCTTGCAAGAGTTTTGGCCTTGTCAACTATAGGGCTTATAATCTCTTGCCTTCAGGACAACACACCATCATGATTGGGGATGATATACTCTCCTTTCCTCTTAATATTAAGTTTGAACGATGTTAAGTTTCAAGATTAGTTAGTGGGAAAATTCCACTATGGTATCACTAGTTTTCGTTCAGAAGTTCGAACATTTAGTTGGCAGTTTTCAATTTAGTATAATAATAGTTTAGTCTAGCTTTGTAGTTTGGGATTTTATGAATAATGAAATACTTTTACCTTTCTGTTTTTGCCTTAATTTGTTTCTACATTAGATTTGGGAACTGAATTTCTTTAGGCATATTGGATTATATATTCAGACTCCTCGAGAGAAATACGTGTACTTGTTGAAAGAGTTTTACCTTGTCTACTCTCGACACATAAAGATTAGTTAAAAGAGTTTTTCTTTTTTATTCACAATTTAAAGAGGATTAGCCTCAGCTCTAGTATAATTTAAATAAAGAGTGAAGATCTCGTTACGAGGTAAATTAATTACAACTCGATCCAACCAAAACACGTACAGTTCCAAAGTACAATTATCAATGCGCTGTTCAATCTATCCGCTTTTGGGCGTGAAATATGTCCACTTGTTGTGCATAATGGTGGATGTGACTTCCAACGAAATGTCTCTGATGGCGGTTGTCTGAGTTCATATGCAGGCAATTTTTTTTCCTTTTTTTTTTTTTCTTTTTCTCACTTTGGTTAAGGGTTGAATACGCGTGATAAAGGACCAAGGCTTATCTAGTCCTCGCCTTCACATATGGAACACGGCGTATATCAATTATCAAAAGTAGTAAAGACAGCCTTCAAACTTACTCCTTAATTATTATATCTTGTGAATTTTGGGATCAGCTTCTTTAATTTGTCTAAAAGTGATGACCCGCGTTTGATCAACACGATGGAGCTTTTCATCCTTTCAATAGAAAATCAACCAACATTAACATGTGAATTTTGTTCAAGAAATATTTTATTTCCATGCCTTTAGTAATGTCACATCCCCAATCCAAGTTAAATCTTCTAAAGCTGCAAGCAAGACTCATATTATAAATATAATCAATAATTACTTAAATTTTTGATCAATTGGTCCAAATTAATTAACCCAATTATTAATTATACCGATATAAGACATAAAAATTAATATTTTTAATACAAACAATTTGATTTTCTATACTCAACTACTCAGGTTATATATTTTAAGAAAATTAAAAGTAAATGCAAGTTTACTTTAAAAAGAAAAAAAAATAGAATCAGTGATGACTGATAGCGCTATATATCGCCTATCAGCTTTGTAGGTGAACTTTGTACAAATCATAATATTTTTGCTTTTTGCCAACTGCTATGACGTTATGAAGGATAGGCCCACAGAAACTTAAACCTACAATCTTCTAATTGAGAATTATGTTATCTAGAAATGTGTTAAAGTATGTATAAAATAAACAAATATATGAATTTATGATAGTTTACATGAGCTGCAAAAAAAAAAAAATATATATATATATATATATATATATTTACACAAATCGTTAATCCACTTATTAGGGCTGGTTAATTATATATATAATTTTAGGAATTTATTTATTGTTGCTAACCAAGTTTCTTTCAACATTATTATGTTATGATCATGTTGTTCAATTGTTGTCGTTCTGAATATAGTTTTAATTGACCAAAAAGAGATACTTTGTCTTTCTTTGCGGCCTACAGTTAATTAACAATTGAAGCTCGAATAATTTAATTGTACACCATAATATGGCCAAAAAACGAAAAAATATAAATATAATTTGTAGAAAAGTGAGCTCATAATCTTTGACAAAAGAAAAAAAAAAACATATTCGGGTTTTATGCTGCATTTGATGATGACAAAGGGCAAAAGCAATTTTGAAAAAAATGTAATTATATTAAGCCTTGATAATATTTTTCGTTTCATTTTATTTTGTTTGTCATCATATATAAATTATGACCCCGTGATTTTAGGGGGAAAAAAAAAAGAAGGGTGAAAATTAAATCACATTAGGTTAAAAGTAGGGATGTCCATTGAGAGGGGTAGGGTAGAGGCGAGGTTCATAAACTCCTACTCCGCACTTGTTATTTTTTCACATGCTCCTACCTCGTCCTTATACCTGTACTAGGGTTTTCTCCCGACTACCATCCCCGCCCCAACCAGTGTTTTTTACACCATGCCCTTACTTACGAGGCACCTGCCAACAAAAGTCAAAGGGCCGGTAGTATCGGGATAAAACCTTACCTGTTAAGCCCGTACTTGTTAAATGAAACTTCTACCTGTTAAGCCCCTACTTGTTAATTAAATAAATTAAAAGTCATTTTGAAGAAGATAAACTATCAAAAGTAATTTTAAAAAAATAAAAAAAAATAATTTTCAATAGATTAAAATAGGACATCAAGATGACTTACAATGGAAAAGTGTCTTTCTTTATACAATAAATTCCAAAGAATTAATTAAAAAAAATTACTTAGAAGCCATAAGCTATAATGATCAAATCAATACACACAATTAATTAGTAGATTATGCATCTCCACAGAACGAGTAAAAAGAAAAATTACTTACAAATAATAAGTTCAATTAATCAAATCAATATGTTCAATTTATGAATGAATCAATTTTTATATATCCACGTTGAACGTGATAGGAATATTTGAGATATATATACTGGGGAGGGGCGGGGCGGGGTCATCCAACCACGACCCCGTCCCCCCGCACCAGTGCACAAATAACCCCCCTGCACCAGGAGTTTTTTCGCAAAAATTTCGCCGATATCTCTGCGGGGCAGGCTACCGTTGACATCCCTAGTTAAAAAGTACTTGGTGACACTAAAATCGACTTTGGATTTCGGGAGTACTTCTAAGCAAGCGTAAGCATGAGCGCAAACCTAAAATAGGAGCGGTCATTTTGACTTGTAAGTTTTGGAAGTTGATCTTTTCAATTGTAAAACAATATTCCATCTTACCTTATTTTTTTCCAAAATAAAAAACAAAATTTTACCTCCTTTGGGTGTAAAATATCAAATAATGTTGTAATATTCATCAATTAAATGTTGGATGTTTAAATAATAGTACGGGCTAATCAATTCATGCCAATGGATTTGTGGTGCAAGCAATTATTCTTAACCATGTGATATTAATTTTACTTGTGAACTTGGGAAGGGAGGGGGAAGGTGATAGAATAATATTGAAAGTCAGTTTTAACCAACATATCATTGTTATGTTTCGTACTAGGGGGAAAAAAAGGTGATAAATAAATAGTTAATAAGTTAGTAACAGGGGATTTAGTTGGGGTTGGGGGTAAAGAAAAAAAAAGAGGTTGGGGATTTAGGGTAAAGAAAAAAATAAGTTAGCGTCACAATTTAAGTAATAACGTCAAGTAATCATCTTGATAGTTGGATGACAAGGATAAGAGGTCTTCAATCAAGATGTTTGAAATATCCTTCTTTAATTAATAACTTCCACTTATTATTTCTACAGAGATTTAGGGTAAATTTGGTCTTTAGTTTGAAATTATCATTACATAGAAAGGTCTTTAAAAATGAATTTTTGGTTAAAAAAACTTTTAGTGGAAACAAAAATATGTTTGTTTACTTTTATATGAAACAGTCTTTTATTAAATAAGATAATATTTGGTTTTACATTTAAAAGTAACAGTTGGTTACTAAAAAAGGCATTTTGAAACTTATGATAATAAACTACTATTTGTTCTACAAAATATACTTTTTTATTTTAATTATATCTTAACTTGTTTGAACAATTTTCAAAGAAATTACAGTCAAATAATAATTATTTTTAGTAATTATTAAATGAAATATAATTTTATCAAATTTATTTATTATTAAAATTATAATTATGTATTATTAAATTGATTTAATTATTTATTATTACATTTTATTAATTCTATTATTTTATTTTTGTCAAATTGAACTTTCAAGTTTATTTTTATTTTTTAATTATTATATTTTATTATTTTACTTAGTTGTTAATTAAAACTGTGATGCAAAAAATATTAATAATAACAACAATGAGGATACTTTTTATCTAAAAAGTTTTTAAAACTACTTTTTGCAAACTGCAAATGGGAGAAGTAAAAAATTTTAACTTATCTATTTAAGTCCAAAACTCCATTGACTTTTGGCTCAAACTAAATTTTAAGATGGAGAACAACACCCTATCTTTTTTTCAGGATGAACTTTTAAATTACAAAAGTTAGTTTGGCTTTGTAAAATAAAAAACCAAACTAACTCTTATTGAGCACACATGAAAGAGTTGTTTACATGTGTATTTATACATATTGCAGAGTAATACAATAACCCTATGTAGCCTTTATATTAGATGCCTTAATATTCTATAAATTGATACTCTAATATCCCCTCAATTAGAGTGGGAGGAGATGCAATAATTGTGCTTCAATTATTGAAAACAAACTGATAGGAGAGCCTTGGCGAAGACATCAGCCAATTAAAAACTTATAAGAACAAACTTAACTTGAATATTTTCCAAAACAACATTCACTCTATGAAATAGAAATCAATCTCTATATGCTTTGGATCTCACATATAAAACTGGGTTGATAGACAAATAAGTGACAAAAACATTATTACAAAACAACGTTATGAATAAAAACACAAGGCTCATGAAGCAATTGGCAAACTCAATAGTTCTTATTAAAGCATAGTTTAGGTACTAATATTCGACTTCAACAGGAGAGGGGTAACTCGAGAAAAGAAAGGAAGCCACAAAAGGGAGCTTTTTGTGGAAATATTTTAACATTGATACACTAATAATTTTAATTAGTAAATCTAATACTTAAATAATTAAATTAATATAAAACACTAATCCTATTCGCGGAAATTAAAATTTCGAAGTTAAAATTTTATACCTGATGCTAATACCAACCACGCACATCTTGATGGCCAAGACCCGCAGGTTAACTTTGCTTGTCCTATATGGGAGAATGCCAATTACTCTTCTAGTTATTTCTTAACTCTCAAATTCTTCGATAAGATTTTTGCTCATCCATTTCTTTTATGACATAAAACGTTATTACTTGACGACTTATATTGAAGGGGGTTTTCATCTTTTAGTTGTTTAATTTTATTTTTATTACCATTACTTTTTAGTTTTAAAATGTTAGCTTGAATACACAAACACAATATAAACACACATACATAAAAAAATTTTGTACAAAGCTAATTTTTATATTTTGAAAATGTTAGCTTATTCTAAAAATTTTTTTTAGGCATTTGGTTAGGAAAAAAAAAATTGTATTCCATTTGAGATGTATGTGTGTGTATATATACATATAAGATTCTAAACTGAATTTAATTTTTTATTTGATCTTGCATATTGTAACTCGATTTTTGTACAATGAATTACCTTTTATCTTTTTCTTCACATTTTGAAATTAAAATTTTTGACGCTACACTTTTTTTTGAATTGAATGATTACATTAACTTATTTTGTCTAACATTTGTATTTTATAAAAAAACATAAAAGTATCTTCCAATATAAAGATTTTATTTAATAAAATTTGGTGAGATAAGATAATATGGATAAAACTGACCACTCAAATTGTCCTGTGCCATACATAGTGTGAGAAAGATTTTTTGAAGGAAACATGGGGACAGCAGATCACCTTGGGAAAATGAATAAAGTGAACTGTAACTCTGAACACTTTGGCCAAGGTAAACTAACAATTTAAATCTCACCCAGGAAAAAAGAAAAAAAAACAAATAATTTAAATCTAAAAAAAATTGAGTAATAATATAAAAAGCTGATAAAATAACAATTTTTTAATTTTTGGTCAAGATTAAAAAACATTTCATAGAGCAAAAGAGCAGTCACCCAAAGATTTCGAGCCTGATTCGCATTTTTTGTCAAACCTCGTGAGCCCCCACTTTTTCACCTTCACGCGTGCTCTCTCATCCTACGGTCCATGTCCCATCCGCATATCACGGAAACCCTTTTCAACGGCTCACATTCTCCACCTTTGACTCTCTCCCCTCTCTCTCTACATCAGCACACTTATACATGTAAGCGTAGTACATTAATGTAGTAGACATATTTCATAGCTCACTTCACTTCATTAGTTTCTCTCTATCTCTCTCTAAAGTTCTCAACTTTGTTTCTTCATCTTCAAAGATTTGGTGTTTCCAGAGACAACCCATTTGTGTTTTCTCCATTGGGTATCCTCGAAACATTTTTGATTTTGTAAGTTTGTTTTATTTGCTTTTTATTCTTCTTTTCCCTTTATCTCAGCCATATTTTTATTTCATATATGCATGTTTGTGTACTATATATTGTTTCGTGAAATGATTATTTGGTAAATTTAAGTGATCATCCGATATAAAGATTGTGTACCCTTTTGGCTCAACTGTGTATTGTTATGTGGAATGATTATATTTGTAATCTCTGCTTAGGAGATGAAAAAGGGTTGAATTTTTTTAGGTGGCATGTTTGCTGATTTGGCTTAAGATATTCTTTTTGAAACTTCAAGCTTTCTATTCTTTTTTTCTTTTTCCTTTTTAGTTTGTTTGTGTAAATATATAGATTTGGATGTGTCTCTATGTAAATAAGTTGCAGATTTATTTGAGTTTTGTACTATATCTACTAGTCTATTTGGTTAGATTTCAGCAGTAGCTGCTAGTGTTTCATTTCTTTCTTACAAGTCTGTAACTTTTGGGTGCTTCCTTCAGTTTATTGAGATTGTATTAATGTTGGCTATTTAGTAGATTAAGTTCATATTAGTCTTTGAACCTTTTCTTTTCTTGTTTAACTTTTGCTGTTTGTGGTTAATGCAATTAGTGACTTGACATAGATAAAGCTTTGGTTCATGTGACCTTGACCAGGTATGGTGCTTGTGTACTTGTGTTGAAACAGCCTGCAAGGCAGGGTTCACTGCAATACAGCCAAAGTGGGTCTGAGTCTTCTCTTGATTCCACTCATAGGGGTAGTTTTGCGGACTAGGCATTTTTCATGGGAGATGTAATTCGTGTTTTTGCTTGTTTTATTCCATGTACTGTGTGTGTGTGTATGTATATGTATATTTATGTTTCTGTCTATGTAAATGTATGTATGTATAAGAACTGGAATTCATCACTTTCTTGTTATTTCTCTGTGAATACACTGATTTGTCTTTTGATAATTAACAAAGTTTGGCATTTCTGGAGCCCTTTTTGTTTCTGATTTCTGGTGATCATGCTCAGGCCCTTGTTGGTTTGTGGAAGAACGCTAATATAATTGGTTTTAGGGGATAAATACATAAGATGCTTATCATAAAACATGGGTTTTAATTATTTGATTTCAGCAAGGATTTGGGTTGAAGCCTTATACAAAACTTGGCTGAGTGAGTGGATCAACATGCCGTGGGTGTCTTCATCTCTGAATCATTGTGGCAAGTGTGTCCGCTTGGTAGTGTTCTTTCGCGTTATACTGTAATTTGGTGAGATACTCCTCCCCTTCCCTGTTCTTGATTCCTTCTATATTTCATTTTGTTGGAACTGTTTGTTATCACAGGTTACCAATGAAGAACATAGATATAGCTGGTTCATACAACTGATATAAATTATGGAAACTGAAGATGTAGAAGCTTCTATTGATTTAGAAGAGGAATGTGAATCTTGGTTCTGTATGATGTTGCAATTAGCATGCTACCTTTTCCTACACCTCTAACTAATGGAACTCCTATTCTCTTCTCTTGTAGGCGAGTCTTGTGGTCTTCTGATAATCTTTTATCTGCCTGGTATTACTTTCTAGCTATATCTGGTTGGAGGAGTGAGAATGTATATTGCAGTTAACCCGAAGAGATATCAAGCACTAACAGAAGTACAAGAAACTAATATGTGTCTTGGGAAGATTGCTGCTTACCAATTGATGCAAGTTCGTCAGGTACTCATGCTCTATGTCATATGAATCATTGTAAATTGGTCTCTATCGTTTGTATTTGCAATTGGGATTGGACTTATAACCTGAAGAGCTAGCGGCTGCCAGTTTCTTGTTTTAGTTTCAATTTTCTTTTTGAAATCTGAAGCAATTAGCTTGTTCTGGAAACTTTTTGATGTTTGGCACTAAATCTATTACTGGTTTTTGAGGTTTCACTTTTTGAGGTAGTATTATGTCTCGGCAGAAGGTCGGTCCTTGAAAAATGACCGGTTGTTTGGTTCTTAGATGGGGGCACTTCTTGCAAAGCTGCAAAAAAGTACATTTGGTAGCTATCAAAGTATGCAAATCCTCTTGATTGTAACAAATATTATCATCGCCTGAAGCGATGGTGACACATGTCACCATCTTAAAAGCAAATGGCGAGTCATTCAAAATAGCATGTCATTTATGATTTTTTAAGATGCTAACGTGTGTCACCATCCTTGCACGGCTGCACATTATAGTGACATGCGTTACAATTGGTTAGGCCTGTATATTTTTGTAGGCACATGTGATTTTGGCACTTTTAGAGAAGGTGCTCTATATCGATTTAGAGGAAAAGCCCAACTAGAAATGTCTAGAGGTAATCTGGGTGGCATTGTCATTTATGTTCATAGAAGTATTGGTCCTTGTTTCTAACAATTGTTTGAAAAAAAGGTTTTCGGTGTGCAGCACTGCCTTTGCTTAGGGAAAGGTTTAAGTAAGAAAGTGTGATTAATTCCATTTTACAAGTCATTTTGGTCAATTTGTGATATACTCCATTATATAGGCAATATTGGTTAGATTGTGTCAGACAATATGTTGTTTATAAAAGTGGAAAAGGTTGTACCAAAAACGTCAAGGAGTAATGTGCATGATTGTATAGTTTATTTCCAAATTTTCGTATTCCTTAATTCCATTAGTTGTTTAAAGAGCTCCCCAAAGGCATTTTTTTGGTTTGCATGAGATAGTGAGAGGAGTGAAATGGGAGTAGGTGGCTTGAAAGTGAGAGTGGTTTATAAGTCAGTGTTAAGGGTTTAAGTAATAACTTTGGTTAACTATTTTGGGATGATAGTTTTTGGGTCCAAGACAATTTTCTTAAGCTCCTTGTAGGTTTAACTAATAACTTGAGAATTTTGCTAGTAGATATGTGTTAAAGAAAATTTTCTTAAGCTTATTCTTAAGCTCCTTGTAGGTTTAACTAGTAACTTGAGAATTTTGCTAGTAGATATGAGTCAAAAAGAATTATTCTTAAGCTTATAACACTAGTGTTGTTTGCAACCCAGAGGTCCTTTGGCCTAAGTGATTGTACCCTTAATGTAATAACTTGAGTTAATCGTTTTGATGTAGTAGGTTTAATTCCTAAGATAGTATCCTTGAGCTTATGGCACTAATCTTGTTTATGGGCTTGGAGTTCTGGGTTGGGAGTGTAACAGAATTGTAAGTGTCAGGTAGGGTAATTGTACCACTTACCAGGTCGTCATTTTCTTAAAAACATATTATTGTAATATCTCACACTAGGATTAGTCATTTTGGACCTCTAGATTTGAGACTCAAACCAATTATACTTAAGCCTATAACACTAGTTCCCCTCGCAAACCTAGGGTTCTGGGTTTGAGACATCACAAAATGGTGTCAAAGTTAGTGTTCGGCTTGAGTAACTATGCCCCTAACATAATAAGTTAGGCTAACCATTGAACCACTAGATTTGAGGCTAAAAACAAAACATATTGAGCCTATAACACAAGTCTTGATGCAGGGTTGGAGTGATTGCCTAAGGCTTTGCATGGTATAAGCTCCAGCATTTTGGCCCTTAGTGTCTGTGCCCTTACAAGTACATTAGGTCCTCAATGTTGAGTGACTATAGTGCACCACACTGATGTAAGACTAAAGCAAGGAGTGTATTTGTAACTATTGTGGGTTTACGTAATTATATAGATTAACTATTTCGGGCCAATTGTTTAAGGCCCAATATAATTACTTCTAAACTTGCGATACTAGTCTTACTTGTGGCCCTAAAGTTCTGTGTTAAAGCATGATAGGAAGTAGCATATTGGTATTGTATCACACATTAGTCAATGCAGGGATGTCTTTATTGGTGTCAATATAAGAATAATTCATATAGAAAAAAAACTTGAATATTTTTTCAAAATGTAAATGCTATAATTGCCTTTGACGGGGTCTCATATTTTGAAAGTGTTGGGTCATGGGGTCGTAGGGATTGGGGTAATGAGCTTTTTTTAATGGGGTCAATGTTAGAGCCTGTTTGGCTAAAGCTTATTTTTAAGTCTTTGCAAGCAGTTAGTGCATATAAGCAAGTTTTTATGTGTTGGATAAATATTTGCTTATAAGCTTCTAACATGTTTGGTAAATAAATGCTTATAAGTAGCAATGGTAGTTTAAAATGACTAAAAAGGACATGTTATCAATTAATGTGATAAAACTTTAAGGGTAAACATGTCTTTTTGACATGTGACATGTTTCACCAAGTGCTTATAAGCTCCCCTGAAAAAAGCTGGTCAGGGCTGCCTTTTCTTTTGCTAGCTTATAAGCTTCTTTACCAAACACATTTTTCATCATTTTTTGCTTATAAGCTAGTTTATAAGCTTAGCCAAACACCCTCTTAGTCTTTGAATATGTATACATAAGTGGTGTCAAGTGACACCACAATTGTATATGTAGAGCTGTCCTGAGTCAATGCCTTCATCCTCACTAAGCATCAAATAAAAGAAGAAATAAAGCTGATAGAATTAATATGTGTATTTTTGGGGGTGATGTTTCTCTGTCATTGTGTATTTTGACTTTCACTAATATCTTTCCAAAACTGAAAATCTGTATCTGTGAACCCTTTATAAGCCCTGAGTAAGGTAATTACACTTTTAAGTTTGATATAAAAGTAATGGGCCAAGTGAGAGTCTTATTTCCTCGTTACCCAGCTGTTATATCCTCCATGTTTGAGAAAAGTTTTGAGCAAACTTATTTACCCTGAAATCTGCTTTTGGAACACAACCACTTCATGCCTAAGAACATCAGCTTCTTGAACTTGTTCATTAATAAAACTAGAACATCCACCCAATGAAGATGAGATATGATACACCTTAGTTAAGTGTGGGAAGCTCAATCCTTCATTAAGTGGCATCCTATGTTGTTTGCCTCTATTATTGAAAGATTTCCATGACGAGTTTCACTTTCACATCTGACAACCTCAACCTTATGTGTACAACTCAAATCATGTGGTACCATATGAGAAAGTGCAAGTTCGTGAAGATCTTACCTTCGAAGAGGAGCTTGTGGAAATAGTGGAGCGGCAAGATCAAGTGTTGTGCAGAAGAGTGATTCCTTGTGCTAAAGCGAGATTACAGAACCAAAGTGACACATATGCCTTGTTTCTGTGGCATCGAGATGTGTTTAACTTTTTCACACTGACAAAAAAAAATTAGTCCATGCACTTCTAGTTTTACTCAGAGTGACACATTGGCTTCATTGCTGTGGCTTTTGAGATATGTTATATTTGCATTGGTTCATGCATCAATATGTGGTTTAATGTTTTCTTTTCATTTCCTCCTGCATCTTCCTAATCCATGAGCAAGATTTTCAATTCTCTCTTCAACTTCTGTTGTGATTTATTTGATCATTGGATGATATTGATGCTCTTGATTTTTATTGCAACAGGCTGAGTATTTCCGGCAGTTGCTTAAACCTGTTACGTAGTCTTGTTCAGTTAAGAGCACGGGTTTTTGGGATTGGTTTCTTTTGCTGTACCTTTATATTTAAATTCAGGAAGAAGTTAAGAAGCACTCGTTGCAGTATAAACGAGCAGAGAACACAGCTGTATTTCACTACAATGGATACACCTTAGTCATTGCAGAGTGTTGTGTTGAATTTCCTTTTTGAACTTGTCATCCAGTTTTAAATAACAGTGTCCCTCCAAAGCTGCCTTTCATTTATTAGAGATCTTGTTCATTCAAGAGTTGTACTCATGCAGAGTAATAAACATAATTCTGTACTTCCTCCTGCTGATCAAGGAAGTGGTGGTTACTTCTCTAATGCTCCTCCGGGCTCTTTCTCTGGTGGAATGGTTTTACCTCCAAGTGTTAGTCCTTTGGGACCCTTCCATGGAGTTGAAGTTCAGCCCTCCGAGGCATGCCCGAAGAACTTCATAATCTTTGACTGCACTGATAATAGAAGTAAAATCATGTTCCACCCTGCCATTGGCTCCCATATGTCTTATACTGGTTTTACTTTTGGTGCACCTCCTTTCCTGGATAATATCGAAAGGAACGGTGCATATAGTCAGGAGAAAGAAATGCCTTCTTACGTGAAAGAAGATTCAGAAGATATAGATGCATTATTGAGCTTGGAAGCAGAAGACAGTGAAGAGTCTGATGAGGAAGAGGTGAGTACAGCAAGGACAGATGCAAACTGTGGAAGTAGTTCCCCCGAGTCTTGTTCCAATTACGTGTCTCATCCGAAAAAGTGTAGGCTATCTTCTTTCCAGAAGTCCTTAGCTTGTAGCAGTAGCTCCAGTGGAAGAAAGCGTCAGAAAATGAAGAAGATGGTAAAAGCTCTACAAGGAATTATTCCTGGTGCTGGCCAGATGAATACTGTTGCTGTTCTTGATGAAGCTGTTAGGTACCTCAAGTCACTCAAGGTAGAAGTGCAGAAGCTCGGAGTTGGAAATCTGAAGAGCTATATCTAATGCCACTAGGTGATCACTTAACTCTTCTATTACAAACCTATCATCCAACCTTCTGTTATCAGTGTTTGCACGTGTTACAGGCAACATGGCCTTGAGGATCACATAGCTGCGGGCAAAAAAAGTGATATTATGATTGATCGCATTCGTGAGGGCATAGATGCCTAATAGATATCCTCTTCTTGTGCGCTACTCCTGTTTGATTACCCACCTATCTTCCACGGTTATTTCAATTTCACCGTCGATTAGTTAACACACTTTCGTCTGTCCGGAACTGTTGGAATTTCTCTTCTGCTGTTTATTTTTTCCTTTGTCAGAAACATCTGTTGTTGCTTTTAGCTGTCATAATATGACTAAATTTCGAAATATTAGTTGTTTAATAGCTAATGGAGTATGCAATATTATTTGTTGCATTCATTTTATGCTAAAATCTTCACTTTCTGGAGGATCTTTATCTTTGCCTCTTCTTTTTGTCTTCCCTTGCTGGGAATATTGAGGCATGGAAATGGTGGTCATGCATGCATATGTTATAATCATCCCATTTCACCACATTTCTTGCTGTTCCAATAGCTAATGCCCCGAAGTGGCAGACTAGCATTTGCAGATCTGTTAATTCCTTTCCAAAGTTAATGTAGCCTATGTTTTCTTGCTGCCTATTATACTACTTTCTCGATGCATAAATAGATGGAAGAGGCAAACTCAGTTTTGCTCAAACTTATTTTTAATTTTATTCAGAAGTCAGAACTTTTGGCTTTTTAAAAAAAAGGTACTTTTGAAAGTTTAGGAGTCTTTTTAAAAAAAGTCAATCCAAATGAATTCTAAATACGACAGAACATTGGGAGCTTAGACAGCAGGTTTTGCGTTGCCCAACCACCACTCAGGCTTCGTGCATGTGTGTCTGTGTGAGAGGAAAACTTCACACACGCTGGAAGGACTAAACTGCATTATCTATTGCAATACACGTATTCAAGAAGTTAACAAAAGGTACAAAATGGAAACAAAGTTGGCTATTAGATTCCAACAATCAGAGAACTTAACATTTGCGTCACATTCACACCCTAAATAAGGTTCAGATCAAGAAAGGAAACACGTCTCTCCAGATAGCTTTCTGCTATTACTGAGCATGCTCGAATTTGCAATACCCATAACCTGAAAAATCGAAATAGAATCCTTAGGTATTGTCCAATCCTAGTGTAGATCTAGAATATTTTACAAGTGGAGTTGAGTTATTTTTGAGATCGAAACTAATGAAATTGCAGCGACTAAAAGGTTAAAAGATTTTTGTAGGGGTCAGTAAGAATTGTACCCCCACAAGGGCTAACGTTGATTCGACCCAAAATTATAATTCTAATGATAATGATAATAATAACAACTGTAGAATACCAAGTTGCTTACTTGGGTTCGTGACAACTACAACGCCAGTGTCTTTGAAATCGCAATTCCAGAAGTGTCTTCCCTGCTTCTGGTAATAAAGGTTCATGACAACAGATGCATGGTTCATGAGAGTAGTAGGATGGAAGCAGGCTCCATTTTCCTGTATAGCGGAGCAGTCCACTGAATTACAAGCGTAGTTAATATTTTCCATTAGTGCTTGATCTGAAGTTGAAGGCTTCGGAATGCACCATGCTCCCTGCATAGAGCCATTACATACTTCCCACTATTTCAAATAAAAATTAACTTAAAAAAAAAAAAGAAGAAAAATATTGTCCCACTATACATGACCTGGTTATACTCTTTCTAATAATAATTCAAGTATTGATTTTTTTTTTTTTTATTTCAGTTGATATAATGATTTATATGTAATGTAGAACTTAGAGTTGAAAAGTTTCATTCTTAAAATCGACACGTGAGTTTTGCTTAAATGGATTAAAATTAATGTGACAAGAAAATTCGAGGGTCTAACTCACCTGACCAGGTGCCTGTCCATTTGCAGGCTTTATCCCACCTGATATTTATTAAAAAAAAAAAAAAGAAAGAAAAATTGGTTCACATCAATATATAAAGAAGTTAGAGCTCAAAAAAAAAAAAAAAAAATGCCGCACAACCAGGATATGATGTTATTCTAGTTCTCTCATGCTTGTCTAGAATAATTTTTTTTTTTCATGAAAAAAATATTTAAAAGAAAAACATCTTTCGCAATAAATATTTGATTCATATTTTGGAAAAGCACAAATCAATTTTTTTTGGCCAAAATTTAACTTCTTAAAAAAGTACTTACTTTTAAGAAACTACAATCCAAACGAGCCCATATTTAATATTTTCGTCAACCGAAATAAGAGAAGAAAAGATCAAAGCTGTACCTGGGTAGAACAACAAGTGGAGGAGAAAGAGGCCGAGAACGGGAAGGGGCAGAAATATTGAGTTAGCCATGGATGTTAAAAGTATGTGATGCAACTGATAACAATGAGAATATCAAAAAGTGTGTACAGTGAATCAAGTAATAGAAAGCTTACATTTATAGAGCCAATTTTTTCCATGTGATGTATCTCTTCATATTCTAAACGTTACCTTTGCATGCTTTTGTACTATTTTTTTGATATTGTACAGGTTCAATATATTTTAGTTTCACTAAATTTTCTAATTTCACTAGAGGCTTTCACAATTTAAAAATGTTCAAAAACATTCATAGTGAATTTTAGTGTCTATTGAAAATCTGGAAATGATAGTTTTGCTGATATAATATATACACACACATAGAGGGCAAGTTCTTAAAAACTTATAGCTAATATAAATTATATATTTATTTATTGGAGATCCTAAAGACGCTCCAAGTACTATAATTCATCAATCTACGTTTAATTACTTTTTCATCCTCACACGACCATTAGGATTCTAGCTTTGTTGATTTTGGCTAATCAATGATATTCACTAAAAAGGTTGTTTTCAGCATTTTCTTAAGAAGTAATATGGGACAAGGAAATTGATAGGACTTCAAAAATTAAGACCATGTCTTTATAATTTTTCATGAAAAAAATTCTTTGTGCAACACAAATATGAGACGTGTAGATCAATTGCATGCAATCATAGTTTCACGTTTTTAAATGAAGGTTTTGAAATATTCCAAGGTTATGAACAAAAATAAATCTTTTATTTGAATGATAAATGTGATAATGGTTATTATTTCCTTCACTAGGGATTTCAAAGCCCGTGCTTCATACGGGTTAATTCTTTTATTAAGTTTTTATAATTGTAATTCTAAATTTGAGTAGAAAGAGTGTAATTCAAAAATTTCATGATTGCTGAAGAAATTTGAGATGAACATCAGATAAGGAAGGCCACTCTGAAGCGAAGGCAAAGATGTGATGATCATCTGTATGATTTTTGTGCTTGGAAACAAAGTTGAGTTGATAAGTAAGTTAGAAGAGATTAATGTTAATTTTGAAGAAGATTGACCATTGATTGAGTTACGAACTGGCTTATTGAAGGTTTAGAAAAATAGAAAAGTGCTAGCTATAATGGCACAAATAATATTGCATATTTTTTGTCCAAATTATCTCTAAATAGAAAGAATCTTTGTACCTTGAACATAATTGTGCTGGCTAGAATTGTAAGTGATGTGAACATGACATAATATATAAGAGAGATTATTTAAGTATTGAAGGTGTCGAGAACCGATAAATCAGTCCTTATTTTCTTTAATTTCTTATCTGGAGGCCATATAAGAATAGATCATATAGAAATAATTGAAGACCAATCACTTATAATAAGTCTCCAATTTGTATTTCAATATTGAAAACCAAAAATGAACCATTTGGCTTATTACAATTGGAAAAAAATAACGAATTCTAAAATAAAACACATTATGTTCTACAACTTTGAAATTTTAATAAAAAGATAATAATTCAACTAATAAATAAACAATGTATCTACAAAATTTAGCATTAGAAAACCTCTAATTTGTAAAAGCTTAATGATTTCTTGATACTTTGAACAACCCAGCACACTTTTAAGTTTACAATATAAACTAAAATGAGCTTTAACCAACCAAGAATACATGAATTTCACATACACCTTACACCCAATTCCTTAATTGATCCATCTTGAGAGCGTTTTGAGCTTGATTCATTTTCTCCCGCTCGACCCCTTCAGAGGACGGTGCAGAGAGAGAGAGAGTGGAAATGAGAGGCTTTTGTATTGTATTTTGAAACACTAATTGTATTGTATGCAATGATATGGAGAAGATGTATAGATATATTGCAAATAGAAAACACATGCCAGAGGCTTTTGGGTTATCTTTGGTAGAGTTAAAGAGTAAAGGTGATGTATCATACAAGAATAACTAACCAAGAGGAATGGTCACACATTTGATAGCAAAACTGTACCTATTGAAGAGTGGCTAATCATCATCAGATTGTAAATATGCAAGGCTAGGTAAAAGGAAAAGTTTTCTTAGTGGAAAAAAGATCTACAAGTATTTTCTTTTAGAAAAGGAAAAGGATAAAAAAGAAATATATGTCAAGACTATCAAGTTCAAAAGTAATGAACAGTAACTATTTCACACTTGATCACTCTTGGAGTCTGCAATTGCATTTGGAGATTTAGGTGATAGAGACCTATGCTTCATATTGCTGCCTTTCAATTCAACTAAAAAGTCATGTGCGGATAATCAGAAATCAAACCACATGCTTCAGTACTCCTCCACAAACTATCCATCTTTTACCATTTCCAAACCTGGTCAAACCAAATGGTAAATGATGGATAGTTTGTGGAGGAGTAATTAACTAACCAATGGTCAAACCAAGACAACAATTTCTCAATGATAACTTTATCGTTGATGGCGTCACCCTTCTAAGATACTTAAATCATAATACATTATATATTTCTATCCAATTCTAGATGCAGGAAAATCAACTACGACCACACTAGCTCAAAAAATAAACCACCAGTCAATATTGTGTACGTGTGTGTATGTTACTTTTTTATTAATTATTACTGTTTTGCTGGTTATGAGTTACGATCTAATGGTCATGGTGAGTGTGTTTTAAATAAAACAGAATAGTAAAGTATCAATGGTAATATTGGACAATTGTGATAATTATAGGTTGATAAGATAGAGTGATATAATATCTAACCAATTTTTGTCCAAATAATTCTCTTGTCACTAATAAGACATAAACATAGAGTATATTTTTTTCAATCATACCCACTTTCACATTCTTTTCGCATAATTGTAGTTGTAGTAATTATAAATATTAAAGAATATGCACTCTTAGAATAATAAAATCCTACAATGGCTTGTAAGTATGTTCGTGGTAGATTATCAAACGATTTAATGCCTTTTTACTGCAATATACTTATGCTAAAAGTTTGCAAAAGCATAATTCTCCTTTTATCATAAGAAATTTAATTAGGCTTCAAGCCTTCATAGAGATAATAAAGAAGGTATGTCACAGTGCAATTCATTGTTGAAATATATTTCACTCTCACAAGAAAAAATAATAAGATTTAAGTTCAACTTATAAGGATCCTAGGCCACTCTTCATATTGACCAATTGGTTTCTTTTTTTTCAATGAAAACCCAGTGATTCTTCACATTGTATCAGAGCTAGGTCTTGGCTTAGTCTCTTATGTCTGTACATGTGACCTATCTTTGCTCTTTGGCTTATTTAAGCACCTATTCTTGATTCTTTGGCTCGTCTGAACACTTGTTCTTAGTTCTTGGCATTCTTGGTTGTTCTTGGTTCTTGTTCTGAGTCACACGCGAGGAAGGGTGTTGAAATACATTTTCCTCCCACAGGAAAAATAATAAGATTTAAGAGCACCTTATAAGAGTTTTGGGCCATTCTCAATATTAATCAATTAATTTTTATGATGGAATCCTAGTGATTTTTCACATTCTTCAATGATTATACAATTTTTTTCCTTTAATGAATTATTTCTTAAATAATTATAGATAAGTATGAATTTTAACCTTAAGAGTTTTTCTCATATTTATTGCATAATATGCAAATCGATGAACTTTTGATTCGTCACCTGACAAATTGTTTTGCTCAACCTATGAAAGAACCATATCTCAGGTCCATTGTATTTGACATCATAATCGATATACATACATATGTGTGTGTGTGTCAATGTGTGTGCACGTTTGGTTACTAAAAGTTGCATAATAAAATATCCTTATATTGTTAAGAATTCTTTTCCTACTAATGTTCATATTACCCACTTCAGATCTTTGAAAATGATAATTCGTAGATACAATATCAAGCTTATAACGTGTCATAGAAATAACTTAAAAGAAAAAGGAAACGGGAAAAAGGAAACAGGAAAAAGTAAAACAAAGTAAAGAGAGAAAATATAAATAAGAAAGAGACCTTTTTTTTTCCTTATGCAAATTTTATAACATAAATAGAGAATCCCATATAAAACAAAAATACGAGTATAGTTGTATGTCACTAGCCTTTGCATGGGTTTAGAATACAACGTTCAAGCCCATACTATTTTTTTAGTTTAACGACAACAAAAAAAGAATCTCATCATGTGAATATCTATTTTGATAATCTAATAACGAATGAAATTTTCTAAAAGGATCATCATTTAGACAATACACTTTTATACTATTGTAGGAGGAAGCAACCACTTTGAAGCTTAGATGAAGCTGAGACTGATGAAAGTTTTGGCTTCTTCATCAGTTAGCTTCTTAACAAAACTAACCCGAGTTTTTATATCAGATCCAGGACCTAAGTTTTGGTATTCTGCAAAGAATACAGTCCTGCAAAATAATGTCTCCATGATTAAATTATTGCAAAAGAAAAGGTAGAGAATGAAGTTCATGTGTATTTTCTATGCAAGGCTCCCTTTTTTGTTTAAAGATAAATACCAAAGTAGACAAATAGATGCAAACCTACAAACATATTAGAATTGCCACCAAAACCATTATTTTTAAAATAGTCTCATGATGCTCATCACATAATTTTTATAAAAGAGACTTCAAATGCATTACTATGAAGAAAAAAGTGAGAAGTTATATTTTACGACTTTAATTATATAAATCCCTTCATGAGATTCATGTACTTCTAACTTTAAGTTACATAGGACATCAAACTGTCGTAACTGAAAAATTGTATGTATGAATAGTAATATATGATCTTTTAGTCGTTTTGAGCAAACCTAGAAGAACGGAAAATATACGGCAAATCATTTTTTTCAAGCCTATTTGTGGACTAAAGAATGTTGGCTCACTTATTGTTTGCGGGATACTGATGTTCATATTAGCCTATTCGTATCTCTGAAAATGATTATTTATAGATACGATATCAGGTTTGCAATGTGTCATAGAAATAACTTTAAAAAAAGGAAAGAGGAAAAGTAAAACAAAGAAAAGAGAGAAAATATAAATGAGAAAGAGACTTTTTTTTTTCCTCAATGCAAATCTGATAATATAAACAGAGAACACCATACAAAGCAAAAATACGAGTACAGTTGTGTCTCACTAGCCTTTGCATGGCTTTAGAATTTTTAGTAAAAAAAATTTTTTTTTGAAATATTTTAAATAGCCAACAAAGGGATAGTGAATAATAAAAGAAAAATTAATTTTTTTTGGGCAATCCAAGTGGTGATTAAACAGCGCCAAGATAGAAAAAGAATAAATTAAGAGATATTAGATTTTTGTCATGTCGTTTGCTTCATTAAGGGCAAAAACGAAATTTGTGAACATAGTCGTCATTCATTTTAGCTGTTTAACTAACAGTGTCAAGTTAGAGGGACCTGTGAAAGGGGGGAAAGAAGAATTTTGTCTAACAGCAAAAAATAAGAGACTTGAGTGTCTTTTTCCCGAACTGAAAATGACGTAAAGTAATCCTTAGTAATAGTGGACAATTGTGATAATAGTGGGTTGCTAAGAAAGAATGGTATAATATCTAAATAATTTCTTTCTAAATAATTCTCTCAGTATCACTATTCGAGACATAAAAATCAGAGTATACTTTTTCAATCATATCCATATTCACATTCTCTTCGCATAACTGTAGTTGTAGCAATTATAAATATTAAAAAATATGCACTCCCAAAGTAATAAAATCCTACAATCGCTTATAAATATGTTCGTAGTAAGTTATCAAATGATTTAATGCCTTTTTATAGCAATATACTTGTGTTCAAAGTTTGCAAAAGGATAAGTTTCTCCTTTATCATAAGATATTTAGGCTTCAAGCCTTCATAGAGATAATCATGAAGGTATTTCATTACTTTAATTAGTGCAATTTTCCAGAGATTATACATTTTCTTTTCCTTTTAGGAATTATTTCTTAAAATTTTCTAGATAAGTATGAATTCAAACATTAAGACTTTTAGTCATATTTATTGCACAATATTTGAAAAGCGATGAACTTCTGATTCGTGACCTGACAAATTATTTTGCTCAATCCGTGAAAGAAATGAACTTCATTTGACGTTATGATCCACATACAAACATACCTATGCGTGTGCGTGTCAATGTGTGTGCACGGGCGGTCACTAAAAGTTGCGTAGTGAAATTTCCTTACGTTGTCAAGAATTCTTTCCCTACTGATGTTCATATTAGCCTGTTCGTATCTCCGGAAATGATTATTTATAGATACGATATCAGGCTTGCAAAGTGTCATAGAAATAACTTTGAAAAAAGGAAAGAGGAAAAGTAAAACAAAGAAATGAGAGAAAATATAAACGAGAAAGAGACTTTTCTTTTCCCTTTATGCAAATCTGATAATAAAAACAGAGAACCCCATATAAAGCAAAAATAAGAGTACAGTTGTGTGTCACTAGCCTTTGCATGGCTTTCGAATACAATGCTCAAGCCCGTAGTATTGTTGTAGTTTAGCGACAGCAAAAAAGAATCTCGTGGTGCGAACATCTATTTTGCTAATCTAGTAACTGAGGAAATTTTCTAAAAGGATCATCATTTAGACAATACACTTTTATAATGTCGTAGGAGGAAGTAGCCAATTTGAAGCCTGGATGAAGCCCAGAGTGATGAAAGGTTTGGCTTCTTCATCAGTTAGCTTCTTTACAAAACTAACTCGGGTTTTCATATCAGATCCAGGACCCGAGTTTTGGTATTCCGCAAAGAATACAGTCCTGCAAAATAATGTCTCCATGATTAAATATTTGCAGAAGGAAAGGCAGAGAATGAAGTTCGTGTATATATATTTTTTTATACGAGGCTCCCTTTATTGTCTGAAGACAAATAGATGCAAACCTATATGCATATCAGAATTGTCACCATAACCATTTTTTTTTAAAACTGTCTCATGAGGCTCATCATATAATTTTTGGAAAAGAGGCTCCAAATGCATTACTATGAAGAAGAGAGTTAGAAGTTCTACTTTACCATTTTAATTTTATAGACCAATTTCATTATGAGATTCATTTACTTCTAACTTTGAGTTACGTGCCGCAACTGAAAAAATTGCATGCGTGAATAGTAACATATGATCTTTTAGTCGTTTTGAGCAAACCTAGAAGAAAGGAAAATATACGGTCAATCGTTTTTTTCAAGCCTATTTGCGGAGTAGAGAATGTTGGCTCACTTATCGTTTGCAGGATTGCCAAAATCTGACCACCCTTGAGGGTTGACGACGTCGCTCATCTCAGTGTAGGCGTACACAATTCTAGAATATGGCTTCCATGCCCTACCCAAGAAAGCAACGCCACCTGTACCTGTTACTTTGCAGTGCACAAACGAGTAGCCAGTATCTTGCGTCTCCCTCTCTCTTGCATGTGCTCCAATCATTGCCATTTGATCTCCGGGGATGACATGTAGTTCGTCATTCTTCATTAAAGCAAATTAGGGTTTCAGTTTATGTTGACTAGAGAACATATGAGATATGAAATTCACGAGGGGGAAAGGGGCCGTGTTTGTGAGAGAGATCTCCTCATAACATCATGCCGTCATCAGCATAATTCAACGGTTGTGAGTTGCCTATGTCGTGTTATTATGGTTATGCTAAGAATTTACGACCGTTAAATCTCGCTCAGAATAGCAGCAAATCCATTCTCCATTTTATCTTACCAAATAGATAGATTTCCCACTGCCAAAGATAAAATCAACTGTGCCCTCAATGTAACAGTCCTTGAAGAAATGCATGCCTCGGTCATCGCAAAGGGTGTCCTGAAACCCATGGAACTTACAATTATAGAATGAAGCCTTGTCACCACCGATTCTCAAGGCTGCGGCTTGTGCGTCCTTCATCTTGCCATCTGATCTCGGTGCCGAATTCTACAATGAAAACGAAATCGTAACTCAGTTGAAAGAACAAAGAAGAAAATAAGAAAAATGGCTTCTTGATACATACCACAAGGATAATGTTAACAGCATTGAAATAATCAAATTCAACAATCAAGGTAGCACTCTCCACGATTGTATATTGCAATGCCGTGCCACCAAAAACCAAGATTGGCATGTTTTTAGGGCCTCCATAAAACGTGATGAACGGCTTCGTCCTCTCAATCTTGATTTTCTCGGTGTAGTTTCCACCTCCGATCAATATGATAACGCGATTAGTATTCCCATCTGGAATGCTCTTGATGGCATCATTTATAGTCTTGAAATCACCACCTCCATCGCTGTTTACCTTTATAACTTTGGTGTTAGCCTCAGCGGTCTCTAGGGCAGGGTCTAATGTGCCTTTTCTGGCCGATAATGGTTGTACATTTTTCTCAAACCACCTATTCAGTTGGCTGGCATCAGCTGGTACAGCTTCAATATCATCAGAAAGTGCAGCCGAAATGAAACAGCAAATAGTCACGAGGACCGCTTGAAAAATAATACACGTCCTTCCTGCCATTATTAACTGCGTTTGCGTTGTGAAGATTGAAACTGGGGGGGCCCAAATATGTAGGTTTGTACGGGTAATTGTGTGAAGCTCATATTACTAGAGCCAGAGATAGAGCTGAGTATTCGGCTGTGAGAGGTTGCTAGAATTTGCTGTGGAAATCTACGACTAAAGCTGCGTATTTTTCACTACTAATGCCCTTCATTGATGGTGAAATAACGAACGAACTTTTATGGCCCACTTATTGTACTTTTAGAGGAAAATTTCTGACCGTCGGACTGCGTTGGGTGAGAGATACGACATGCAAACTTTTCGAACAGAGCCGACAACTCATGACCCATGACTTGTAATAGATGTCAATTGCGAGTTCTTCCACGAAAAGTACCTATGTGAGAATCTAAATCAAAGTCACTTGCTATATTGTCCAAAAGAAGGAGAGCAATTAATAGTTATTCACATTTTTTTCCTTCTAGCGTTTGAATTGGAAAGAACATATCATCGTGCACATTGTGTTGGAGGATTTAATGATGATAAGATTGATGCCGGACCCTCAACAATCGTTGTTGTTACTCCCTGGTTGCATTAAGGAAATTCAAATTTGTCATTGTTTTGGAAGAAAGTAGGGGAGCTAGGGAGCTTCAGCATGTCATTATTCTAATAATAAGGATGCAAATAATCAGTTCAAGTATTTGTGCCATCCTTATTAGCACGACAAAAATGATAATTTTGAAATATAAATGCTTCAAAATGGACTATGGTGGTTGATGTCCTCTATTAAATAAGAAGTATTAAATTTATTTTGTATTCTAGTAAGACGACGCATGAAATTTGCTACAACTAAGACTAAACTACAATTTCTGTTGCAGTACACATTCAAGAAGTTAACAAAAGTTGCAAAATGAAAATAAATATGGGCTACATAAATTGCATGTAGTCTTAGTTTCATGCTCCTCAATGTATGATTTCGAAATATTCCAAAGTTATCGACAAAAATGAATCTTTATTTGAAGGGTAAATGTGATAACCGTAAGAAATTCCTATCAACAAAAAGCCCAAGACAGTTTTTCTTTGTTTTTTTTTCAAAACTTTTGAAGAAGGTGTTTTTTTTTGAGATTTCAAAATTTTTGGCTTCTCAGAAAGGCTCATATCCAAACTAAATAATCATTGTAAAAATAATATTTTTTCAAGAAAAATGTTTTTTTTTTTTTGAAAAAACCTATCCAAACAGGCCTTATGAGTAACAAATGAGTACATTACGAATGATGGTAAATTGTCCATGGTCGTAGTGGATAATTGTGCTGGAGAACTAATGGAGATGATCTATTATTCTATTATTTTACTAATTATAATTGTTTTGTAAGTTATGAGTTACGATCTAATGGTCATGATTAGTGTACTATAATTGTTTTGCAGGTTATGAGTTACGATCTAATGGTCATGATTAGTGTATTATAAACGAAATGGGAAAAGGACATTCAAGTCCCTATTTTTAGCCGACAGGCTAATAGGACCCTCGGTTTCTTTTTCCCCTTCCGAGGTTCCTCAAACTGAAAACCGTTAATTAAAGTTAAAACAAAAGTTGGCAGTGTTAAAACAATGTCATTTCTATCCTTAATGAAGCAAATGACGTGGCAAAAATCTAACATCTCTCAATTCATTTTTATTTTTGCAATGTTCATCCACCACTTGGATTGCCCAATAAAAGTCTAATATTTTTATTTTTATTATTTATTTATTGTTAATTACTCACTAGCAATCTGTTGGCCATTTAAAAAGTATCGAAAAAAATTTAGCAAAACTATTGTAGAAAACGTTCCTTAACAAAGTTATTTTATAAAGAAGGCATCTGGTCCTTTGAAAACGTTCCCCTCCAAGCCCTGTCCCCTTAACAAAAGGAAAAAAAAAAGAAAAAAGAAAAAGTAATATCGCAAAACAAGTAGGGTAATTTCAAATATCAAAAGTTCAATAAAGACCTCTAGACTTTTGCTCGTACATTTAAACAATATAACCATATATAATTTTTTTTTTCACAATTCAATCCCTAATCACTAATGTTTTTAGTTAAAGGTAATAAGAGCATTTCCAAAGTGATAAAAGTATCGAAAAAAATTTTGATAAAAAAATTTTTTTTTTTGAAATATTTTAAATAGCCAACAAAGGGATAGTGAATAATAAAAGAAAAATTAATTTTTTTTGGGCAATCCAAGTGGTGATTAAACAGCGCCAAGATAAAAAAGAATAAATTAAGAGATATTAGATTTTTGTCATGTCGTTTGCTTCATTAAGGGCAAAAACGAAATTTGTGAACATAGTCGTCATTCATTTTAGCTGTTTAACTAACAGGGTCAAGTTAGAGGGACCTGTGAAAGGGAGGAAAGAAGAATTTTGTCTAACAGCAAAAAATAAGAGACTTGAGTGTCTTTTTCCCGAACTGAAAATGACGTAAAGTAATCCTTAGTAATAGTGGACAATTGTGATAATAGTGGGTTGCTAAGAAAGAATGGTATAATATCTAAATAATTTCTTTCTAAATAATTCTCTCAGTATCACTATTCGAGACATAAAAATTAGAGTATACTTTTTCAATCATATCCATATTCACATTCTCTTCGCATAACTGTAGTTGTAGCAATTATAAATATTAAAAAATATGCACTCCCAAAGTAATAAAATCCTACAATCGCTTATAAATATGTTCGTAGTAAGTTATCAAATGATTTAATGCCTTTTTATAGCAATATACTTGTGTTCAAAGTTTGCAAAAGGATAAGTTTCTCCTTTATCATAAGATATTTAGGCTTCAAGCCTTCATAGAGATAATCATGAAGGTATTTCATTACTTTAATTAGTGCAATTTTCCAGAGATTATACATTTTTTTCTTCTTTTAGGAATTATTTCTTAAAATTTTCTAGATAAGTATGAATTCAAACATTAAGACTTTTAGTCATATTTATTGCACAATATTTGAAAAGCGATGAACTTCTGATTCGTGACCTGACAAATTATTTTGCTCAATCCGTGAAAGAAATGAACTTCATTTGACGTTATGATCCACATACAAACATACCTATGCGTGTGCGTGTCAATGTGTGTGCACGGGCGGTCACTAAAAGTTGCGTAATGAAATTTCCTTACGTTGTCAAGAATTCTTTCCCTACTGATGTTCATATTAGCCTGTTCGTATCTCCGGAAATGATTATTTATAGATACGATATCAGGCTTGCAAAGTGTCATAGAAATAACTTTGAAAAAAGGAAAGAGGAAAAGTAAAACAAAGAAATGAGAGAAAATATAAACGAGAAAGAGACTTTTCTTTTCCCTTTATGCAAATCTGATAATAAAAACAGAGAACCCCATATAAAGCAAAAATAAGAGTACAGTTGTGTGTCACTAGCCTTTGCATGGCTTTCGAATACAATGCTCAGGTATGTTTTGCAGAAATAAATGTACTCTTATTTTTGCTTTTGCATTGCAGAAATAAATCCATCAAAGAAATGTACTTCAAGTGCATTGCATTTGACATTCTGATCCACATACATACATACCTATGCGTATGTGTATCAACGTGTGTGCATGGGTGAGAGATATGATATACGAACTTTTTGCATAGAGCCAAACACTTATGACCCAAGACTTGTGATAGATGTCAATTGTGAGTTCTTCTACGAATAGTACTTATGTTAAAATCTAAATCAAAGTCACTTGTTACATTGCCCAGAAGAATTAGAGAAATTAATGGTTATTCACATATTTTTTTTGTTCTAGCATTTGATATTGAAAAGAACATATCATCATGCACATTGTGTTGGAGGATTTTATGATGATAAGATTGATGCCCAACCCTCTGCTATCATTGTTCTTACTCCCTTGTCGCATAAAAAAAATTCAAATTTGACATTGTTTAGGAAGAAAGTAGGGGAGCTTCAGCGTGTCATTTTTCTAATAATAAGGATGCAAATAGTCAGTTCAAGCATTTGTGTCATCCTTGTTCGCATGAAAAATTGATAACTTTTGAAATATAAATGCTTCAAAATGGACTGTGATGTTTGATGACCTCTATTAAATGAGAAGCGTTAAATTTATTTCATACTCTAGTAAGACAATACGTGATTTTTTTTCCTGTGAGAGGCTATGCCATAATAAAAAAAGCTACATCAGCACCAATCTCTGTGAGGGAATGCCCCACGTCTTCTCTGAGGATGCTTCGTAGCTCTTGGGGAGGGTTCTCAAAAACATGGTCTCCAAGCGGTAATTGTAACCCATAATGGTCATCCAATCAGCACTTTTCTTTGCTTCTCTAAATACATGCTTTGGTGAAAAACCCTAGCGGGACGCCATAATTCTTCTACTTTCTTAATTAATAATAGTATTGCATTCTTTGGGCATTCACTCCCATTTATCCAACCAGTTAAAATCTTTAAGTCTGTCTCAATATCTCGTACAGTTGTTCCATGGTGTTCCGCTAGTTTGAGTCCTTCCAAAGGCGCCCTTGCTTCTGCTATGTTGCTTGAAGTACAACCTAGGTTAATTGTGAACCTCCTCATCCATTTGCTCTAATTATTCCTGAAAATACCCCTTGCGCCAATTAAACCAAGATTTCCTTTTGAGCAACCACTGATATTAGGCTTGACTCCATTTGTAGGTGGTGTCTAATTGATAAGTTTGCACAACTTATTGACAATACATGGAATTTGCTACAACTAAGACTAAACTGCAATTTCTATTGTAGTACACATATTCAAGAAGCTAACAAAAGTTACAAAATGAAAGCAAAGTCGACTATCAGATTCCAACAATCAGAGAACTTAGCGTTTGCATAACATTCACACCCTAAAAGAGCTTCCAATCAAGAAAAGGAACGTGTATCTGCAGATAGCTTCTTGCTAATACTGAGCATGTATAGTCAAATTTGCAACAACCAGAACTTGAAAAGAATTCTTTGTGCAACATAAATATGGGACATGTACATAAATTTCATGTGATCCCAGTTTCATGTTTTTAAAATGAATGATTTCAAACTATTCCAAAGTTACAAATAAAAATGAATATTTTATTTGAATGGTAAGTGTGATAACCGTTATTATTTTCTATTTTTTCAAAGAAGTTCTTATCAACAAAAAGCACAAGATAGTTTGGCCTAGCGGTTTTTTAATAACTTTTGAAGGAAGTATTTCTTTGAGATGTTAAAAATTTTGGCATCTTAAAAAGCTCAAATCCAAGCAAAATATTTATTGTAAAAATAATGTATTTTTTTCCAAGAAAAATTAAAAAAAAAATGAAATAGGCCCTTTGAGTTACCAGTGAGTACACTATGAAGCATAGTAAATTGCCCATGGTCATAGTGGATAATTGTGATGGATAACTAATGGGGATGAACTATTATTGTCTTATTTTATTAGTTATAATTGTTTTGCAGTATATGAGTTACGGTCTAATGGTCATAAGGCATTCAAGAATTGTCAATTCCCAACTATAAACTCTATTAAAAAAAATTAGTGACCAATATATATCATTAATTTTAATGTCTTTGAGCAAAAATACGTGCTCTCTCAGTTATGTGGTCAAACTATCTCATGCAAGTATATATTGGTCATAATAGTTGGTTAATAAGATAGGCTACGCATGAAAAATGGTTGACATCGCGGGAACTAGTTTTGTATGGATATATGAACTACTTTTGTATGGATGAACTATTTTTTATTATTTTATTGATTATAATATCGTAAAAAAAGTTCAAGTCAATTAACAACACAAGATTTGAAGATTTTTATTTTTGTCTATATTTATCAACTTGCACCTCCCTGGGCCAACAACCATGCACAACAGAAATGCGTGACTCATATCACTCAAGCCTTTTGGTCCTTCTTTTGCATTACTTTATGCATGTGGAAATACAGTGTTAACGTCAAATAACTCATCCTCAACCCGCATTTGGCACGATTTTACTATATTTCCAAAATTATACCATATCAACCCGCGATGGTGATGAACGCTATTGCGACAAATTATTTCTGACAACAATTATTTAAACTTGTTTTTTTTTTTTAAGTATTGCAATAGAACTCACAATTCTCTTTGAATTTACATGGGTAACTAATCTCTCCAACCGTATCTCTAGATTGCTTAAAGGCTGTGGCGACCGAATCTCTCTCTAAAATTTTCTATACCGGTTCGATCCGATCTCTTGATTGAAATAAGTTCGTCAGCAGATCGCAAAATTTTGGTTACGTTATTATTTTTCAGATCGTTTAGGATAGGTGATTGCCAATATGTCTGACCCAGACAAAGTAAAAATATATTAGAAAGAAAAAATAAAGGGCAAGATTCACTCGCTGGTGCAAAAAATTGACGTGCATTGCATTAGTTTAAGCCATTTTACACCCTGATCAGCACCATCTCGAACCAACAAACACAAAATAATAGCACATGAGTGGGTTCATAAATTCACAATCACATCCTAAACAAATTACAAACACTTTGTGAAACATCTCACTTTCCGGGGACAAAGTTTGTGGCGTAGGCCCAAGCGTTGTTGTTAACTGGGTCGGCGAGGTGGTCAGCAAGGTTCTCCAATGGGCCCTTTCCAGTAACGATGGCCTGAACGAAGAATCCAAACATGGAGAACATGGCCAATCTGCCATTCTTGATTTCCTTAACCTTAAGCTCAGCAAAAGCCTCTGGGTCATCAGCAAGGCCCAGTGGGTCAAAGCTGCCACCTGGGTAGATTGGGTCGGTAACCTCGCCCAGGGGCCCACCAGCAATACGGTAACCCTCAACAGCTCCCATCAAGACAACCTGGCAAGCCCAGATGGCCAAGATGCTCTGGGCGTGGATCAAGCTTGGGTTGCCCAAGTAGTCAAGCCCACCCTCGCTGAAGATCTGGGACCCAGCTTTGAACCACACGGCCTCGCCGAATTTAACCCCGTTGCGGGCCAAGAGCTCAGGGAAAACGCAGCCCAGAGCTCCGAGCATGGCCCATCTGCAGTGGATCACCTCGAGCTCACGGTTCCTGGCGAATGTTTCCGGGTCAGCTGAAAGCCCAGCGGTGTCCCAACCGTAGTCACCGGGGAATTCACCGGTGAGGTAGCTTGGGGGCTCACCGGAGAATGGGCCCAAGTACTTAACACGGTCGGGCCCGTACCATGGGCTGTTAGGTCTTGGGGGCCTACCAACAGCTTTCCTCATGGACACTCTTCCATTGCCCATGATTTCAGGGGCTGATGGTGAGCGTTTCACTGTCTTTCCGGCAAGTGATGGGGATGAAAGAGCCATTGTGGAAGCAGCCATGGCAGAATATTCAACAAGCTAAAAATGCAAATCAAATGTTATTCAAATTGTGTAATGGGCTTTTGGGTTGAGTTCCATGGGCCATAAACTTAAGTGCTTATATACTTCTTGAGATCACAAGGGTCCTTATCCATACAAATCGTTATCTATGTTTTCATTGGTTGCTGATGATGTCTTCATCTTGCTTGCCTGCATGGCAATGTCTACGACCACAACATTGTATAAAACGGGTTATGTCCAAAAATCTGTAACGCAATCAATACGTGGCATGTTCAGGCCAATGAGGATATGCCACGTTGCTTACATGGATAGTTCAATATCTGCATATTGCAGACAGATAGATTATATTAGCATATGATAGGTTATGGCTGAGCTATGTCAAAGATATTTCATGTGATGCTTTTGCATTAGAACCACTTATTATTATTACATCTTTCAAGGATGGTTGAGAAGCCTTACTAATGTCCATGAGATATTCAAAAGATCTAGTATGTTCGAAAAAAAATAAAATAAAATAAAATAAAATAAAATCTTGATGGAGATGATCAGAATATAAGAAAATTTGCATGCATGTATGATAGTTTTTGTGATGGCTGCAAAGAGCCAAAGATAGCCTCTAAATTGTAGAACATACTAAAAGAAGCATCGATTATATCTGCTGTGAGTATCATCGACATATAAATTCTAGCTAATATCTTGGCTATGATTAATTAAATTCTTCAAAAAAAGCTGAAGAATTATATGTTTGTAACATGTTGTCATCTGCTTGACAAGCCATACATTTCTGCTAAGTAGAACCCTTGGAGAAAGATTTATAATAACATATTCATCCTTCAATAAGCAAGCTAGCAAAATCGTTATGGTCTGATCTAGAGGTCACAAGCTTAAGTTGCAAAAATAATTTCTTCTAAAGATTAAAAAAACACTGGTGCATATTATCGATTCAAAAGTGAATTCTACCCATTTATAAACTAGTCCGCAATAGGAATTTTGTTTTTATGTACAACTTTAATTTCTTGGTTATTATGCAGACAAGTACTTCTCCATCATAATGATCTTAGGAGTTAAATGTATTGCATATATATTGATCTAAGAAGGACCATGAGCAAGAAAACTTGAAAGAGATTTTATCTCAAAAAGCAAGCTGAACAAGTACCAAAAACATATATAAAAAGAAAAAATAATCTACTCTTAACAACAATATATTGACAACGGTCAAAAAATCTTCCTGTTGTTGATGGTACAAAAATCTTTAAACCCAAAAAAAAAAAAAAAAAAAAGATTTTACAAAAATCTTGGAAACCAGAGGATAGAATGCTATCCCAAGTGCTGGCTGTGGGACAACCACATTGGTTAGATTCCAGTAGCAAAATCCAGGTAGAGCTGATGGATAATAGGCTGCCAAGTGGAAAAAGATTTCAAGCAAAAACATAATCTTGAAAGCCAATGAGAGTAGAGATATAGATATCAAGAGATAAGAAGTGGTACTAAAAGTTTATAAGTCTCAGCTTCTAAACCCCTCTATATTAACCGCCTAAACAATCCATTCTTTTCATCACCAACTCCTCCTTCAACACGGTCACCAAGCATTTTTCGATTTTATATCAGCCCCCTCTCCAACCATGGCAGCTTCTACAATGGCTCTCTCCTCACCGTCTTTCGCCGGAAAGGCGGTGAAACTCTCGCCATCTGCCCCTGAAATCATGGGCAATGGAAGAGTGTCCATGAGGAAAACTGCTGGTAGGGCCCCAATACCTAACAGCCCATGGTACGGTCCCGACCGTGTTAAGTACTTGGGCCCATTCTCCGGTGAGCCACCGAGCTACCTCACCGGTGAATTCCCAGGTGACTACGGTTGGGACACCGCTGGGCTTTCGGCTGACCCGGAAACATTCGCCAGGAACCGTGAGCTCGAGGTGATCCACTGCAGATGGGCCATGCTCGGAGCTCTGGGCTGCGTTTTCCCCGAGCTCTTGGCCCGCAACGGCGTTAAATTCGGCGAGGCTGTCTGGTTCAAGGCTGGGTCCCAGATCTTCAGCGAGGGTGGGCTTGACTACTTGGGCAACCCAAGCTTGATCCACGCCCAGAGCATCTTGGCCATCTGGGCTTGCCAGGTTGTCTTGATGGGTGCTGTTGAAGGCTACCGTGTTGCCGGTGGGCCCCTCGGTGAGGTTACTGACCCACTCTACCCAGGTGGCAGCTTTGACCCGTTGGGCCTTGCTGATGACCCAGAGGCTTTTGCTGAGCTTAAGGTCAAGGAGATCAAGAATGGCAGATTGGCCATGTTCTCCATGTTTGGATTCTTTGTCCAGGCCATCGTTACTGGAAAGGGCCCATTGGAGAACCTTGCTGACCACCTCGCCGACCCAGTCAACAACAACGCTTGGGCCTACGCCACAAACTTTGTCCCCGGAAAGTGAAGAATTCAAGAGAGTTTGTAATGAACTTGTTGTAATGAAAATGTTGATGTTGCTTTGATCATGATGTAAAAAATCTTGTGAAATTAGTGGAATATAATGAGAATTTGAATGCATCTACTAGTTGACCTTTATTTTTAGTCAATACCATCTTGGTTTTACAAAGGGTTCAGATTAATTGAAATTATCTGTCCATAGAGAATCAAAAATAGTAGAAGACGCTTTTCCTTCTTGTGTAAGAGTTCTCGGAACCATACTCCTTCCCTTTGTTAAGTAACCCTGCGATTACGCCTGACCTCAATTAGTTTACAAGGAACCTTTCTCAACCTAGATTGCTATCAAGAGTATACGATACTGATAGTTGTTTCGGGAAATAGATAATCCACTGCACAAAATTCCTATTAAACATTACGCAAGAAACTATCGTCGCGACTTGAACTGGCAAAACGAGTGTGTAGACATGATAAACAAGTCTGTCATAGCTGTCATAAAAACATACTACTTTTTAAATTCACTATTTTCAGGGTGTTTGACTTTGGTTATTTAGAGTGTTCATAAACACTTAAAAAAAAATTTCCTCTCACACGTTTTTTACTATTCAAGTGCTTATAAGTACCAAATAAATAATGCCAAACACCTTATTTATTTTCCGGCTACTTGAAATTTCAAACATAAATCTTAAAATTAAAAATTAAAAAATAAAAAATAGTGACTAAAAGAGCGAGAAAAGAGAAAAATCTTTTCAATAATTATCACCAAATCTGAGTTGTTTATATACAGCTTGTACATTTTCACACTATCACTAAATAATGTATCCCCAGTTTCATGAAAGGATATCAAATGTATAAACATAATAATACAGGACATGTACAATCGCAACAATTGAAATAATTATGTTGGTGCATCAAAAGGGTAACCGCTTGGGCAACAAATTTGATACCACCGAAGTGGGCGCTCCAACCGAGTTTGGCCACGTGCCACCCAACTGTATTGGCGCATTCAGCACGAGTATCCTTCTTTGAGGTGTTCTCTTTCTACAAAGATTGTTACCCTTCGTCTACCACAAAATTCTCTACTCAAGTCATACCTGTTTCCATATTTCTGAGAAAAGCTGAGCTTCTTCATTCTTATCATCATTCTAAACCAAGCAGCTTCTTACCGATTAACTGAGCAAACTGGTATTACCGCTCAGCCGGACCATAAGAAACAAGATCAGAGAAATGCTTAGCCACTAGATTCGAGCTCAAGTACGATTTGTGGCCCTTGCTCTGGCAACAGCCTTCTCATAAAGTCCCTCGTACATCAATGCTGATGTTTCCCAGCTAAAATCTATGCTCATGACCTTTTGAACTAGCTGTTTCCAACTCTCACTATTGCTGTTATAATGGTTAAAGGCGCGTTCTAAAGCATCGTTGAAACCCTGCATAGTTTCATAAGCTCCCAGCATCAAGATGAAGATTGACTAAGATGTTTAACAAGAAATAAGTGATAAAAGCACGACCAAAAACAAAGCTGATGGAACAGAAACTGAGAAGTCTTCATTAGCAGAACGCATCAACTGATATCCACTCAAGCACTAGTACAAGGTTACCTGCTCATCAGCTGAGAAAAATGTATATCCGTTTCTGAACTGGACAGGAACGTTATCATCATCAACATCGAAAACACTGCACAAAGACTCGAGAGCTTATACCAATTCTCTGCAATAACTAAGAACCACAAGTCTCTAAAAGTTACGTAATGGCTATCCCACCTGTCATTTAGACCACCTGTCTTTCTAGTTATAGGAATTGACCCATATCTCATAGCAATCATCTGCAATGAGTAAGATGAACTCCCCAAATCAAAAAGCAAACACTAATTTCATGAGTTATGGATCATATATGGTGCAATACGCACCTGTGTAAGTCCACATGGCTCAAAGATTGATGGGATGATGAACATGTCGGATGCTGCATAAATTAAGCGGGCAAGGGATTCATCATACTTCAGTATCAGTCGTATATGTTTGTGATTCTGAAAGTGGTTGGCAATATCTTCAAATTCCCTCTGCAACAATTAAATAATAGTTGGATAAGAAACAACAAACCCCAAACTTCACTAGAGAAAAGAGAAACACCTTTTGGATATCTAATATGTACAAATGATGGAGAAACAACTTCAGACGGAATATTATTGTCAAAGGGAAAAAATAAGTGAAGGAAGAGTTCCTCTATATTTAGCAGATTTTTGTCTTATTCGATGATGCTTTCTCCATTTGAAGTGAGGAAAATCCCTCACTGCTTCCTCTACCAAAAGTTAGCATTCTTTGCCAGCTTACTTAAGTCTTCACATTATTTTTTCTTCTACCATCATATTACATAGGTCTCCTTCTCTGATTTATCTCCTACCCTCCACTTCTTTGTGACATAAACCAAGTCAGCCAAAATTCGTGCATCACTCTTGTTGAAATTAATATAAAAAGATAAAATATGGGGAGAAAATATGAAAAGGTTGAAAATTGTTGGAGCCACCACTAATGGTGGCTCTAGAAGAGAAATACTCATGAAGACTACATTGTAAATTGTTGATGTTTCATGAATACAATAGAAGAGCCTAACGATAACTTGGTGAGCAAGACTAGAAGCTAAACTAATAAGGTAATTAGAATTCTAAAGAAACCAATTTGACTATTACCTAATCTAAACTATTGCCTAATTTAATACCATAAGATGAGAAAATACATTAATAACCAAAATATTCTTCAACAGCCCCCTTCAAACTCAAGTGGTTTAACAGAGACCAACTTGAGTTTGATAACCAAATTGCTAATTAGTCTCCGCAGAGTTGAATAGACAAATCATGTAATGAGTTTATCTACGTCAAAACTCGATCTGAAAGAACGAGAAACTAGAACACTTGGAATGCGAACTGAACTTGAAGGTGTAGCTATTGCGAGCTGCCAAGAACAAGAATCAAGAATGCCAAGAATGGGATTAAGCTCCAAGAGCCAAAGCGAGAATCTCGAAAACCAAGAACCAAGAATGGGATTGAGCTCAAACGAGCTTTAGCAAAAAATTCCGCAAAACCGAGATAAGCCAGGAACCGAGACTGAAGGGCTCACACGAGCTAAAGCAAAAAACCAAGGAACCAAGAACTGAGAATGTAACAGTCTAAATAAGACTATAGCAAAATAGTGGTGGAACAACAAGATAGAAATGATACAGGCTACAAGGAAGGTGGCTTTGATACCATGTTGAAATTAATATAAAAGGATAAAATATGGGGAGAAAATATGAAAAGGTTGAAGATGGTTGGAGCCACCACTAACACTGGCTCTAGAAGAGAAATACTCATAAAAACTACATTGTAAATTGTTAATGTTTCTTGACTACAATAGGAGAGCCTAATGATTAACTTGGTGAGCAAGACTAAAAGCGAGACTAACAAGGTAACTAGAATTTCTAAGGAAACTAGAATAACAAGGAAACCAATTTGACTAATTACCTAATCTAAACTATTGCCTAATTTAATACCAAAAGATAAGGAAATACATTAATAACCAAAATATTCTTCAACAACTCTCTTACTTGGAGACAGATTTGGGCTACAGGTTCCCAAACATCAGCTAAAGTTTGCCAAGCATGTCCTTTTTATAGAACTTCTAGAAGGCTGTAAGACTGACAAGATATTGGAGGATAGATACGTGCGTGGGCGTGGTATGGGTGTGGGTATGTGGGTGGGGGGGGGGCGCTGTTGTTAGAGAGAGAGAAATCAAAATAACCTTCCACCTTGACATCATAATAACATAACACTGTTTATATGTCATTTTCCTATTTTATATAACAAATTTGAAACTGGACACTGGAAGAGTGGGAGGTAATTACAATTTACAACACAATTGCAGAGCCAAATGTCATCTTCTCTATGAGGACCAAGTATAGTTCATTGCCCAGCAAAACAGAAAGTATAGTTCATTGGAAAGAATAATACTAGTTAGTAAATGACAACTTCAATTCCTTTCTACTAACTGAAGTAGATACATGCAATTGATTGAAGTCACATCCTGTGCCCCACCAATTAAACAGCATTACAGACCTTGCCTAGAATTTTATTGGCAATTTAATCTTTCAGCAGCAATGTTAACATCAACATCTTAATGGCTAAAATGCTGGCACCAAGTTAAAAGGTGAAGTGAAAACATCATTGTAGCTTGGGCATGCACAACATAAATCATAACAAGGACAGGAAGAAAATTGTCTACTTAAATCAACGTGACTTGACAGATATATATCTTTTTGATCCCAAGATATAATCAGCAAATCAGTTCAAGCAGATTATGCGGTAGGAGAAAAGGATCACAAGTGAGAAAAAGACCACCTGTAAATATAATCTTCTCGCCACACCAGAATGTTTTGTGACATTTTTGTGTAACCCACAAACAGCCAAAACATCTCCTGATACTATGTAAAGGGGAAAGAATACCTGAATGTGTGGCACGGGGCTTGAACCAAGAAGAACAAACTGTCCTCCCAATTCCAGTGTTCGATATATTGCATGTCTAATAAGATGCACGCCTTTCTGGGGAACCAATCTTGTTATGGAGCAAACCTGCTCAGCAATGTGTCAACTATATCAAGTAAGAAGAAGCTGTTTACGCATGCAACTTGTTGCTGTTTAGAGAATTGTCTCGTAATTTTCCCTGAGACCCTTCTGTTCTTTCTTGTCTTTTGTCAAGCACAAAACTCCAATTAATAATATTAATGACAGCAGCATAATCACATTATACTTATCCAGAGGCTTCATTCAAAGACCAATTGCAAGCATGAGAGATAAATGGACACCAATGGTTGTGCATTCTGACACAACAAACCAAAGAAAACATGCCGAATCCAAGTTACTTGCAAACAACAAGTGCAGAAAGTAAGCATTCTTATAAATCCTTGTAAGCTAATCCCAGAGATATACCAGTTGAGTATTGCTGATTAGATAAAATTCATAATAACATTTGTGTCATAACTTCTTCCCCTATAATGTGCCAAAATATATTTGAAGTGGAGAAGGTTGAGAGGTGTAGTGTGATCTTCTGGGAAGTTGGTTGAACTGTGGAGTAGAACAAGTTTGGCATAACACAAGTTTAATGCCCCAGCAGAAGAAGCTTTCTGAATGGACGCAACATAAAGTAGAGATAATGATATCTGTGGTAGATGTGTCTGTTTAATTGACAGTTCTTATGCCACAACCATGCTGCAAATATTGGCCAATATATAGCTCTGAATATCAAAAGCTCAAAGGCTTGCATGTAGAAATTAGCACAGACATTAAGGACTGCTTGGTTCCGATTAATGTAAAACACAAAGCACTATCTAAGAGATTAAGAGAAGCATTCTATTCATTGTGAAGTTCCATAATCTACTTCAGAATTTTACAGTTCACTGGAAAGATCCCATCTAAAAGAATGTAACAATTCTCTACTATTCCACATAATTATTTTGATGACCTGAGTATCCGTATTTCCTAATTATCGATCGCCGCCTGAAATGTAACACATTCTTACATAACAGTCATTTGACCAATCACTAGATAGTCCAGAATACTGACCAATGGCCGCCTGGTATCAGCAGAAGAAAGCCCTAGTCTTCTTCTTAGAGCTTCCTTATTTTCCTCTTTTCCACCAACATCGTATTCATTATATTGAACTTTGAGATAAGAATCAGTAGCTGGGTTCCACGCATCAGTATCAATCCCATTCAGAATCCCAACAAACTTCTTAGAATGAGAGTTAAGAGTTGCATGAAGACCTCGTCCTCCCTGTTTAGCATAAATCAGATGTGTTAGTCTTCGGAAGATACTAATGAACTGGTTGTCATTGGAAAGATGACACCAAATTTCAGATAGATGATAGATTTTTCTTTTATCAATTCTAGGAATATATATTCCTTTACCTTTTTTATACAAAATTGGTGTGCACTCAGATTTATGGCTTTATCAAGTTCAAGTCATAATTAATCAAAATGGGTTCAAAGAGGAAAAATAATCAGGAAAGGGAAAAGCAAACTAAGCTCTCACCCCATGTCTATTATCATCAAGTTATCTTTTCTTTCCTTGTGGAACTTCAAGTTGCTGGAGAAGTGTTCCAATTTCATCTTTACATTCTTCTGCAAGTCCAAGTTTATTTTCATCATTTTCTATCACTTCTCTGAATATTGTTATTGATGTAGTTAACCAACCGTTCGCTGGTATGATAATGTTAATACATCAGAATGCTTCTGAATTTCCACCAACTTCACTAATCTAACTTTCACAACTTCCATGTAACTGAGATACTTCCTTCCTTCCTAGGATTCATTAAGCTTCTCTATGGATCTTCGCGGAACACTATCCTCAATTATCCTTTTCACAGGATTCAATTATTCTTCATCTATTCAGTTTTACCCATTTATACAATCTTCATTTTGGGAATTGCACTTTTTTATAGGCTGCTGACAAATCCATGAAAAAGGAATGTTCACAAGCCGTCTGTTTACACCTAAGGAAGGCCAAGTAATGTAACCTCTTGGCAAAATCTATATGAGAAAGAAATTAATAGTCCATCCCATCTATATGGAGAAAGGACCATAGATATTTAAAAGAAAATGTGAAGAACTGACAGTATAGTCAGAATTGACCAATCAATGAATAATATAAAGAAATGGCAAGCATAAAAGACCTCTAACAACTTTGATAGCGTGCACAGCTGTATACATCATTAAATTCTACTACTCTATGTAGCTGTACCACCTTAATGCAATACAAATGAACCCCTTACCAATTAACAGCCCAAATAAAGCTAATGGCTGGTCAGCTCCAAGTCTCCAACATTATGGGTTTGAAATACCGCAAAATGGAAATCAATTTATAGATTGCATCAAGATTATATTTATAATGAGACCTATTATAATCAAGTGATTGTGATGGTTTCTTTCTTTGAAGAACTTCTGATCGTACTAGTAGTTTCTGAGATTCACGCACCTATTGGAGGAACACCACGCAAGTAAGAAAAAACTGACGCTTTACCTACATCCATTCCTTAACTATGGGTAAACAATTGAACTAAGGCAAGCCATGGATATATGTAGACCCCCTCCACGAGCATTGCAAGTTACAGAAAGCAGAGCCAAAAATAAATAAAAACACACATAACCTTCTGAACTTTTCCAAGTTTTCGGAATTAGGAAATCTTTTAATCAAAGGTAATATGCTTGAGTTCTGAATAATGCATAAAGGAATTGCAGCTGGAAGTTGTTCTAATCTCCTACTGCCTTCAGAAGAATCCTAATGGAGAAATCTCGACTAATTTGAAATTAATAGGTCCATACAGTAGATCCACGAGTAATTTCAAATTACCTAGGGAGCCTTTGAGAAACCCATGTGCCGTGATCCTTTCCTAAAGTTAGTAACAAATCTAACAATAAAATTTAAATTTAATAGTGACACATCCCAACTTCCTCCCAACAGTAAAATTTATTCAGCGTAATTTTCGCTGTGACTTACTTAAACTTAAAGAGAAAATAGCAGCAAAACTAACTGTCACCTCAAAAAAAAAAAAACATTATAAAGCATTCAGGTTTATCATGTGAAGTGACAGTAAACCCATACCTCACTGGTGCGTGCCTCTTGTGCATATGTTGGTGAAACTGTCGTTACAATGTTAGAGAAAACTACTGCACCCTGAAAATGATAGTAACACGTCAAAGAAAATCAAAGAAAAAGGAAGAGATGTAGCAGCTCTAATTAGATGTCCAAGTCCTTGTTACCTTTACAGGATTAACCCTGTCATGCGCAGAGTTATCCTGCATCCTGTCCGGTCTGTTTAGGTGATACACATCAAGACCACAAGGTGCTAGTTCTGATGCTGGCGCAGTTCCTTGATACTCAAAATTGTGGCATGTAAAACAGATTCTAGCTGAATTCAGTCCTTTTGGTGCATATATGTCCCAATAGAGTGGTGCCTTTGAGAACAAATTTAAATTTAAGGAAACCAAAAAAAAAAAAAAAAGTTAAAATGTGAAGTCTGGAGTTAAAGAGAGAACAGAAATGTATAAGAGACTCTAAACTTAATTTTACATACAACAAATGCTGTTTGCCAATCATGGCAATGAATTATGTCAGGTCTCTTGCCAGATTGTAGAATTAACTCAAGAGCCGCCCTGCTGAAGAATGAAAAGCGCTTGAAATCATCATGCTCTCCATAAATTTGTCCTCTCCAGAAGAACTTACCAGGATGTTGAGGCTCAATAAAATATACAGGAAGTCCTGAAAATCGCGAGATAGTTGATTAGAGTATGCAACAAAGCCAATAGATTAGAGTATGCAACGAAGCAAGTAGATAACTGACGCCAGAATAAGCCTTATGTGTATTTACCTTCAACAGTGCCCAGCCAGATTTTGTTTTTGAATAACTGACCATCAAAATATGACTCTACCGCTACATCTAAGGCCTGTATAGCATAGAACATTGTGTCGTCAAATAAGAATCCGACATATCCAGTCTTCTGAACAATGAATCAAGCTTCATAATGATTAGCTCACCCTCAAGTCATTAACTAGTTCATATTGCATGCAGTCATACTTAGGAAGAATCACTTCCACGAGGTGTCCTTTCTTCTGCAGTGCTTTACCCAGACCAGTCACGACATCACCCAGACCACCAACCTACAGTACAAACAAAAGCGATCTTAAATAATTTTGTTATCCAGGCAACACCTTTCGGGCTGGCCATTGGCATGGTTCTCATTACTCCATAATTAAAAGAATAGAAGGAAAAAGAAGAGGTATCTTCCTTTTGACTTTGAAGTAAAGGAAAGAAACATTAAACACATTTGAGCGCCATCCTACCTTAGCAACAGGTGCCATCTCAGCTGCGATATGAATCACATGCAATCCTGCACTAAAACGTGATAACAAATTCAAGTTAGAGACTATGGTGAATAGCTACAAATCACCAAATTGGTATACATACCTTGTCGGAGACATAATTAGCTCAAGAAATAAGGCAAGAATTTCGCGCTCGCCTTTTCCCTTGCTTGACATGTATACATCATGTATACGTCTATCTCTTTTCCACACCAATTCTCTCAGCAGCTTTGCATCATCTTCTGAGATTTTCTTCTCAAGAAACCAACCATCAATCATGAGCAATAATCGACTCCAAAATTCCCAAGGCATATCATCTACAGGTTGATTTAGTGCTCTTCTTTTGCTCTCCTCTTTTAAGTTATCAAGGGTTTCTTGGAATTCTTTCACTGAATCTTGATATAACTGAACATAAGAATGAATCTCTTCGTCAGACCTTTGAAGACGCTCATCTAGAAGTTTAATCTTTTGCTGCATTAGTTCATTATATTGTTGCAATCTTTCTGATGAAAGCTTATAGGCATTTGCCTCTTCAAGAGATTCTTCAAGCATGTCAACCTTCTTACAAAGTTCTTGGTTTTGCTGCAGCACTACAATTGCTTGATCTGCCTGTTTGGTTGCCTTATCTAGCAATGCTTCCAAATGTTCCACCTTCTCATACAAGCTTTTGCATTCAGATTTTAGTGAAGACAACTTTGAAACATCTTCCTGGGAAGCAGCAAGTTTAAGCTCCAAATCTTTTAAAGTTGCTGCTAGATCAGATCTTTCTTTCTCTAGCATCTGAACGCGTTCATCTGTTCCCTTGATAGTACTTAGTTCTGCTTTCAGTGCTTGCAGATCATTCTTTAATGACATATTTTCTGTCCTTAATAGATCCAGTTCCTTATTAAGTGACTCGCCACTTTTATTATTAATGAGAGGAACTGAATTCTGCACATCATGCATATTAACTTCAAGGCTGCTCCTACTAGATAGTTCTTTGCGCAGCTTTTCCAACTGATCCTCAAGGAGTTCCACATGAATCTTTTCTTGTGCCGCAACCCTGATACGTGCATCAGTGTCAGCAAGTTTCTTCTCCAAAATGTTAATCTCTCCCTGCAAAGCCTCTTTCTCACCAAAAACTCTTTCAAGATCTTGTAGTGCACGAATACGAGCTTGGTTGAGAAGATGAATATCTAAAACACCACAAAATATGTGATTACAAGTTACATATATTTCCGTACAACATTGGAAAGGAGGAAGAAGATTCAACTATTCGTGTATATGAAATGCCCTACTTTTCTCTGCATTTCTTATCATTCCAATCATATCTTGAGGCTGAATACCTGTGTCTTGCTCGTCCTCTTCTGCATTGATTGACTGCTGCAAACAAAAGATGAAATAAGGTGTATAGACAATGACACCTTTCAATTTACCATTTAGACATTTGAAAAACAAATTACAAGGGTGTTCAAATACTAAAATAAGTCCTGTGAAGAAAATAGCAGATGCCTTCTTTTTAGCAAGTTGTTGTAGTGCAATTAGCATTTAGCTAGATATTGTAGACAGAATAATTGATTAGTTATTTATGATTCAAGAGTAGATAATTCCCCCTGATAACGCACCTGAACTTCCTTGATGGAGATATGTTTCTGCAAATAATTATCATGCAATATATAAAGATACTAAATGCTAATCCACCAGTGGGGAAGATATATACAAAAAAATAGAGCAATCAATCTTTGCAATAGAAAGTTATAAGGTTAAATGCTTTCACATGCTTAGGTTAAACTCAATACTTTAGACAAAAACTTCTTACAGAATGGAGAAAACGAGGATTTGTTATCCATATAGACTATACCCTAGCTTAGCTTTTTCAACCTAGGTCACAGTATATAAATTTCATAAAGCTGCAGCCGTGACCTAAAGAGGACTAACTAAAAATAACAGTCAAAAGATTTCAGATAATGAAAATGTGCAAGATCAGAAGTCATCCTTTTTTCTGAGTCTCAAATTCACTCACACATCTGGGAGAACTAATTCTCTTCTACAACATCAGGAACCATAGCTTGATTACCAGGAAAAATGCAAAGAACAAGACAATTGTTCTACTTTCTCTTCATTAACTGACAGTTAAAAAGAAACATTTAGTCATACTATAAGTAAATGTTATGTATACCAAAGATGTGATATCATTGAACAGACTGCTCATATCTTTCTCAACTGCATGCTCAGCTTTCTCTAGAGTTTCAACATCATTGTCAAAGTCTTGATGCAAACTTTGGGTGTCTTCTAGGGAAGAGATTTGCGGATCAGACCCTTGATTACCATCTTCATGCTCAGCTTCTACTAGAGTCTCAAGGTCATTCTCGAAGTCATGATGCGAACTTGAGGCATTCTGTTTAGAAGAGTTCTCTGCACTAGACTCTTCATCACCATTCGGCTGTAAATTTGCATTTGTCGGACACCCAGGATAGATTTTCTTCACTTGTTGTCTCTTACTCTGTGAGCTGCAAGAATTTCAACTCCTAAATAACCAGTGATTCAGAGTCCACGGATACATCAAGAGAAGAATAAGCCCAAGAATATGTAATCTGGTAAAGAAAGATTGGATGGCATTTGTTTCTTTTTCCTATTTTTCTCCTCAAGGGGAGCTAACTTCTGATTTCTGAACTCAAGTACTCAGGAAAACCCTCCAAAGTAGCTTGCTATGATTGCATAACTTGTAAGTTTTAAGTTGATTCCTCTAGGACCATTGCTAATGCTGCTGAATTACAAGTTAATAATATTTCCTGAGTTTTCAATTAGTATTGCTTTGGTGTTTGGCGCACCATTGACAGACTGAAAGTAAATAAGCATAGACATCAATCAGGTAACACAAACTTGAGGCAGTTGACATCTTACTCCAGACATATCTCACATCAAACTTAATAGACAAGTGCCAGCAACAAAATGCTCGAGTAAAATCAAGATGATACATCCTCATATGTTCCAGTTTATGTTATCAACAGTATGCCACACTAATAACCGTAAAATGCGCAAAAGAAACACCGCAGCTTCGCAATATCAATTGAAACAAGAAAAAGCAAGCCTAGGTAGAAGATTAACTAAGTCAGAGTTATGCCAATATGCTATCAACTGATGCATACTGCCACGTGTCTAAGCCAAACCAAACCAAGCTTCTTACTTGTGAAACACATGCTCATGAAATATGGCCTTAATATTTCCATCTAACTTATTCTAAGTCTTCTTCTGTTTAAGGTGTATGATCTCCATTGCTTCAAGACTACCTATTAGGTGCCTCTGTCAATCACCTCCTAAGTCCTAACATGTTCGCCATCTCAAATAGTTCTCCCTCATCATCATCTTGTTTCTAACTTTTCCTTCCTAGCCCTGCTACACATTCATCTGAAACTTCCTACCTCAGCTGCTAACATCTTGATGGTATTTCACCGTCCAACAATCCAAATCATACAGCAAGTTTGGTCTTTATGTAAATCTTGTAATTTTTCCTTTTAATTAAAAGATATTTTCAGATTATACAAGCCTCCTGCCACACTTCTCTATTTCAGCCAACCCAACTTTGATTCTGTGATCAACATTAATATTAATCTCTCCATCAGGATATAGAACCAAGATATTTGAACTTTGCCTTTTCAGTATATTCTTTCCTATTTTTTTGGCCCAATCTAACTTCTTCCTCATTCTAGCATTCAGTATATCGATGATTTATGAATCCAACTTAAACCGTTTCGCTTACAAAGTCTCCAGCTAAAATCATAACTAGGCATTCACACCTTCTCTAAACTCATCCACCAGAAAAATATCATCTGCAAATAGCATGCACCATGGCATTTCATCTTGAACATCACTAGTGAGCTCATCTATAACAAGCGCAAAAAGATACTGGCTTAAGGTTGATCCTGGCTGTAGGCACTGGCATCTTGTGATTATTGAAGCAAAAACAAATGAATAAGGAGAAAAGGAGAACTTGCATTATTTCAGGCACTATTCAAACACAGAATTCGAGAAGTTTAACATCCTAATCAGCTTTGCCTTAATACTGTCACTATTCAACCATAGTAATGACACACACTCAAGAACTCAATGGACAGAAGAAAAGAGCTATTCTGTTTCACTGATCCATCAAAATACCACACCCAGCAAAGGCCGATTGTCATGCCTCGAGCCGTTCCTTTTGTAAGCATTACAACATATCAATTTGAGACATTACAACATATCAATTTGGGACATTACAACACATCGATGTGGGACATTACTTTTAGAAGTGATATTTGAGTGGTTATTAAGTGAGTGTTGTGGAAATAACTAATAACTTGGGTAACCATCTTGGTCCAGTTAATTTAATCCCAAATAGTTATTTCTTACTCATACAATACTAATGGCACTCATGGGCCCAGGATTCTCGGCTCAAGGCGTGAGACAAATACTCATAATATTTTGATGATATTAGAAAGTATAATTCAGAACTATGCTTACATGAAACTTCAAATTTCATATCCTCTATACAGTTTTCAGTTCTATAGCTAGTCATCATCTTAATCCATCCAGTGTAGCAATATAGATGCAACTCATGCGCATTAGATTCTCTCAGACAACATAATTAGAGGTCCTAAGCTACTGTAAATTTGAATAACAAACAAAGAAAGATCCACTTGTCATGAATTCTATCAATCAACCAAAATTATAGAAAGTCACATATCCACATCAAAAACAATTGAAAAAGACAGAAGGATGAAACTTGTTTGTCAGATTAGATAACTTCTTAAATCTCTAAATACATTGCATAATATGTAAATGATGAAAACTAAAAAGAAAAATCACCATTCAATTAGCAATAAACAAAGACCACATGGAAAATAATAACCAAATCAGCAAACAATCACTACCACATAAACACTTCATCCAGACTAACAACAACGCCCAACATATGCACAGATAGTAAAAAGTAAATATTATGCCCATTACATTAAACACTTCATCCAGGCCTGCAAGGTCTAGCTAATTCTCACGTGCAACTTCATCAAAAAAAAATTCTGGAAGTGCCCATTTTAACCCATATAGTCTCTTATCTACAAATGCAAATGCCCCGACTTTTTGCAGCCTCTTGGAGACAAATACTGCTCCATTTAGATAGTGTACCCAAATCTAACTATCAGTCTGGCACCATTTTGAATTTAATCAAGTATTATCCTCACACCACAATAAAGTTAATCAACTAGCGCAAATCCTTAAACCCATCTAAGCAGTATGAGGGAACAAGAGATTATAAAGCGACTCTTACATTTGTGTACGTTCTATACTGAATGCTGGACAATATTAGAGAATCCGACATTCTTTTTTTAAATGTCATTCTCTTTTCTTAAAATGCCATTCTCAAAACAGTGTAATTATGGGAAATGAAAACATCCCTCAGATTTAATCATACCATTCCATTGCATCATCAATTCAAAAAGCATGCATATATTCTGATAAAAAGAGCAATTAACTCATTATAAAATGAACACAGAACGAAAAGGAACATCAATTCATTATAAAATAACATACGTAATCATCATATCCCACTAGATTGACACCCGTGATAAATGAAGCTTCATATAACGGTAGCATATAAGTTTATTTTCGTGTAGCGACAGTAGTAGCTTCTCTTTTTTGACGAAGCTAGTACCTGAAATTGCGCTGACGCATCTTGCAAGAAGCAGGGTGCAAACGATGGGAAGGAGGAGGACAACAACGCAGTTTCTTGATATGCATGTAGTGAAGCCTTTGCCCAAACCACCCTTGACTAAGAAACAACGTCGATAGCTTAGCCTCCATTGCGGAGCACAACAAGCCGTACTTCGCCCGCGCACACAGATAAGGTGTGATAGTGCGTGTAAAGTGAAGGGAACAAAGCGGTTTACTTGGGAACAAGGATTAATTGTGCACCTTTTGTGTGTGTGTGTGTGTGTGTCACAAAAAGAAAGTGTACGACTGTTCTGTTATCTTCGCTCTTTCAGAAGGTTACGAATCCTCTAAACGAAGGAAAATTTACTTATACTCACTCGTATATAGGTGTGTGGACTGGACACGTGGCAACCATTTGGGCCGGTTTTATCTTGATCTGATGGTGATCGCTATAGTTGTGGTGGGTTTCACACGAGGATGGGAGTGGGGTCCACTAACATGGGAGTTTCTTTTCCCATCGTTAAAATGCTTTCTCTGGAATCTCAATATGCTGCCGTCTTGAATGTTGCGTGAAAAGGTCGCAACTAAAATTATTTTTTAATATACTGGATATTTGGAGGAAAATATTTTCTCAAAAGATATCTTTTTTATTTTAAATATCACAAATTAATCAACGCAAAAAAACTACTTGTCACCTTACACAAGATTTTAAGTAGCGGTGGAAGACTATACTTTTTTCTAGCCAAAAGTAGAAGACCATATGTTTCTTCGGTCAAGGAAAAAAGAAATATTTTTTTATTGAGTGTCTCTCATTCTTCAGCCTTACCCCCGCCGCAATCCTTGCACAGTAATTTGTAACCGTTACATACAATTATAATACCAAATTATTATTATTTTATTCATTCTCTAAAATAGACTTACTTCTAACATCTATAGTCAATAATAATTATTATCCTTTATGTTTTATTTTTGTTTTAATAAAAACGACTAATTACAAGAAAAAAAATAATAAATAAAAGGACTAAAAAGTACTTCTTAAAAACATAGCAATTTAACTTGTCGAAAATAAATGTAAAAGATAAAGAATTGCTGAGTACTAGACTTTTATTTTGACAACTTATCTTTTTCTTTTTCTTTTTCTTTTTACTATGACACAACCAAATCGTTATACATCTCTACTAATATATAAAAGAAAACATGGGTTTTTTGAGCACTATTCATAAGTGGTTTTCCTCTAATCTAGGGCTATAGCATCATTTTACCTATCTTTTAAAGGTCAAAATAGTACTTTAAGAAATGCTTTTTAATTTTTTTTCCCACTTTTTCTTCTTCCCAGACCCAAATAACTAAACGTGTTCTTTTTACCTATTTCCTTAACCCTATTCTTCTCCTTATTCTCTTTTGATGTTAAGCACTTGTCGCTCGCAACTACAAATCGAACTCAAGCGCATTTTTCAACTCCTTGCACCCAGATCGGGATCTAGGTAGGAAACAGACGCCAAAGAAAGTGAGGATGGTGGTGAAGAAGAGCACAAAGAGGGTGTAGCAGAGGTAGTTAAGGTTAAGGCGTAGAATGTGAAAGAGGGATTGGGGAGAAGATAAGGGAAAGTAATTGTGAGATGTAGGAGAAGTAGGAGGAGAAGAGGAAGACGAAGGAGATGAGGACGAGGACGAGGATCAAAAATGTCAAGAATGATGGCTGCTAGAAAGGGTGTGCTTTGAAAGGGTGGCGTTGCCATCGCCACAGGTCACAGCGACAGTGATCGTGGAGGTGGGAGAAGGGTTGTTTTGGGAGTTTTGGTGGGTGGGTTTTCTGAGGGGTTTGGATACTAGAAACCAGCATCTTTATCCATTGAGTTCAATTAACTGGTCCAAAATATTTAAACTCGTGAGTAGTATTGAACCCAAACCAATTATAAAATGCATATAAATCAACAAATTATAAGGTGCACTTTCAATAAGGTGCACCCTCATTTACGCTGTCTTTCGTATAAAAAAAAAAACACAAAGAGTCATGTGCACGATTTCTTTCTTTATCTTTGTTTTTTCTCTCTCTCTATCCGATTTGTTTCTTTGTCTCTTTTTTCACTCTCTTTCTTCAATCTCTTTCTTTATCTCTGTTTTCACTCTCATTCTACTATCTCTTTCTTTGTATTTATTTTCTCTTTCTCTATGTCTCTGTTTAGTCATATTTGTGACAATTGGTTCTGATGGTTGTGTGTGTACACACACACATTTTAGTAGTTTATTATTGCTTGTTTAATAAACTATTATTGTTTGTTCAGTATTCCATAATTATTTTTGTTTAGTAGACGATTATTATTTGTTCAATGTTTTGTATTTGTTTGTTCAGTAGCATTTTTATTATTTTTCAGTAGACTTTTATTATTTGTTCAACATTCTATTACTATTTGTTCTGTAGCTTATTATTATTTATTCAGTATTCTATAACTATTTGTTCTGTAACATATTATTTTTTATTCAATAGTAGTAGCATATTTTTATTTATTTAGTAGCATATTATTCACCAAGATATCTGTTTATAATTGAAATTGGTTGAAACTATCAGAATTATTTATTCATTATTCAATATCTGTTTGTTCATGAAAAGCTTCATCAGATTTATATATTTTTGTTCATAACTCACAATTCAAAGTTATAGATTTTTTTTATTTTTTTGGACATTGTTGCTTCAGATTCGATGTTTTCTATTTATTTGGACGTTGTTGCTTCGGTCATTTTGATTAAATTGAGTTACGATTTTGATTTTATATCTTTATTGAGTTGTTGAACAAATTGAATTGAAAAATTGTATTTAGAATTTTGTTAGATTTAGTTTTTGTTATGAAACAGAGGAGAAAAAAGTAGAATTGTAGTCAAAGAAAAAAGAAGAAAAAACACATTATATAGCACATGATTTCATAGCACTCACATGTGCACGTTGCACACGGTACAAGGTCTGATACAAATTTCATATAAAATCGAGTGAGAGAGTGTTACACTATTAGTTGCTTTTTTTAATTTTTTAATATTATATTTCTTTCCTTAACAGTTAATTTTGTTTTCAGATTTTTAATAGGCGATGCATGTCATTGACAAATTTATACCCGACTTTTCAGAAGTTACATTATCACACAAAACTTAAATACGAAAAACATGGGCACCTGTGGCATTGCGCGATCTGTATAACAGTCAAAATAGTGTTTTTTCATGTGTGCTATTCTTTTCTTTTTCTGATGATAGGGTGAGCTTTGTTCATCTTTCTATTTAATGCTTAGGTAGAAAGTCATGTGGCATCCATTGTTGTTTCTTCAATGTTCTAGAATCTCGTTTGTTTTTTAACAGTTAACATTAATTTTTAATAATTGATAAAAAAATATAAGTTACTTTTCAATTTTAACCTTTTTCATATTATTTACAATGTAAATTTAAGTTGGGGCATTACATGGAATACCGTGATTATTTTTTCTTTCTTTTCTCCAATGCTTTTATAATGGTAATATAGAGTTTTCTTTTTGTTAGCAAGTGTCCCACTTTTTTCTTCTTCTTTCAGTTTGATACTTCGGTAAGTGTTTCTTCATTTTCTAGTGCTTTTAATATTTAGATTATTTTTTCAACAATTAATTTTTTATTATTAACAAATTAATAAAAATAAAAAACTAATTTCTTAATTTTTATTTTATTTTATTCTAAATTTTATAAATGTTTAATTTAAAAAGATATATTTCATATTAATAAATTATTTTATTTGGAAAACTATTTCACGTTTAATTAAATATCTATCTAAATCACATAAAATATAAAATTAAAATATATAACACTCGCAGTGTCACAGGTAAATCCACACACTCATTTCTATTGATATAAAATCACTACACGACACTATGATCAGGCTCATATAGTTGTTGTTTATATATATATATAGAGAGAGAAAAAGATTTACTCTTCAATGGGTAAAAAGAAAGAGTAAGAGGGTGTTCGGTTTTGCTTATTTGGTGCTTATAAGTACATAAATAGTAAAAAAGGTATTTTTTTCTAAGTGCTTATAAGCAAAGTCAAACACCCTCTAACTCTATTCCCAAAACATTTGCCGGGGGAGGAATCAATTGGATAAATAACAAAAATAGTTCCCTATATTTACTATATTTGATGCCTAAGTCTCCTGTATTTCAAAATGATCCTTTTACACTTCTATTTTTCACTCACACAAACACCGTTAGTTGTAAGTCCTATTTCCTTAAAAAAAATAACGGTTTTAGCTCGGGCCAAAATACCATGATGTGCGATTTACGCGACAAACTGTTAAATTTTTAATGGAAATGAGGCTTAGAATTGATGATGTAACGAGAATGAAAGTTAAAGATTTAAGATGATCGTTTTAAAATATAAGAGATTTAAGTGTCAAATACTGTAAATATAGGGACTGTTTGTATAATTTATCCAAATCAATTAGATATAAAGTGTATCGTTAAATAAATAGTTACAAAGTACTAAACAAATTATTGTGGGAGCACGGAACAAATATTCATTGGATAAATAATTGTGGGAGTTGTGGAATAGTGAACAACCAACAAATACACACCCTCACAAGCTGTGCAGGATAATTTGTGATTAGATCCTCACCATTTTCCAAATTTGACCCAATTCGTCCTATGGTGTCTCGGCCCGGCCCGGTTACAACGGAGAAAATCCAACAGTGCGTATAATAAAAGCCACGCTTCAACAAGCTGACAATTTGACCACCTCAAAAGAACAAGAAGGCCAACAACAATCCATCCTGGTATACGGTGTAAACAATAAAGGAGAAGTAAAAATTGCAGCTGAGGTACGCTTTTCATTCATTTTACTATCACTTAAGTGTAATATACATATATCAATATCTTTACATGGCTTTGATTATGTAAAATATTGTTGTTGATTTTATATTTGTTGGTGGGTATACGAAACTCTAGCTCTATGCGGAAATGGAAAAGGGTCGGACTCATTTTGTTTTGTTCCCCCCCCCCCCCTCGATATGTAGCATTACTTGTAAACAAAGCCAACATATATATATATATGTGTGTGTGTGTGTGTGTGTGTGTGTGTGTGTGTGTGCCCATGTAGTGTGTGTATGTGCGTGTCGTTGTATCTTTTCAAGCATCTACAAGTCTAGGTAGTGCAATGTTTATAAGGGTTGGTGAAGATTTTTGTTTTCATTTTTTCATGTTAATTGTTGTGGATTTGATTTTGAGTTGTTATTGATTTTACTGTAATGCAGGGAAACGTGTGATGGAGAAAAGCAATAGCTATTGTTTCTCCTCTGTGGCAGCATCGGATGTTCTCATTCCCCTAATCATTGGTACAGTTACCATAATCTTGATTCGAATTGTCTATGTTATGTACCGGAGTAGTAACACTGGTCGATCCAAAGAGCCACGGCCGCTTAGTACCCTCATTGTACTGGGATCAGGTGTGTGCTGGATGCAAGTGCGTTTTATTCGAGTTTTAGTAGTTGTTGTTGGGATGTTGTTGTATTAACAGGTTTGATTGTGATATTGCAGGGGGGCACACTGCAGAAATGCTAAATCTTCTAGCAGTGTTACAAAAAGATAGGTTTAAGCCGAGGTATTACATTGCTGCGGCCACTGATAACATGAGTCTGCAAAAGGCACAAGTGTTTGAGAACTCTTTGCTTCAGGAGGTATATTGTGTATTTGTAGAATTTTTTTCCATTAATACTTCCATTGAGGAATAATTTTCTTTTTACATTTGTCTTCTTGTTTGTCCACTGTGCGTCTTTATAACTGGGAGGAGATTTTTAATTCTTTGATTCAAGGATAATATCTATGCTGTTTATAAATGTGAAACATTAGGCATTTATAATTCATTGGGAATATAATATGCAAGCTAGATTAAAATGTAAAATTCTGGGTAGGCTTCTTTAGATCGGACTGTAAATTATTTTGAAAATGTTCTAATGCCGTGTGAATGTAGTCTTAAAGTACTATTGAAACGAGTTAGTTTCTATTGAATGTTCTGGATTGCAAGTATTTTTGTTCTCCAATCTAATTGCTAAACATAGCATAGAGCAAACTGACATCACTAATTCAGAAGTTGGAATTAATTTCGTAAGTTTTTGAGAGTGGGTTGTAGAGAGATTTGGATTCCTTTAGCCTGTGATGGTTGCTTGCTGATGAAAGACTCATGCTAGACTGTTATGCAGAATATGTTTATTGCTTTAATTTTACCAATATATGTTTCTAAGGATGCAATATATATGCAATTAATAGTTCACCATGAAAATTTCCATTTTGTTACGTGCTTCTGTGTTTCCATAGACCCAATGTTGACCACTGGTTAAAGGAGACAAACAATGTTTCCTGGGGATTAGGGGGTAGCTCAAGCAATTGAGACTACCTCCCTTAGGATTGATGAACTGGGTTCAAATCTTGTAGGGGACAGGGGGTTGGTGGGTTGGGGGTGGGGGGTTTGTACAGAAAAAAAAGGCTTCCTGATTCATGCTTCTCGTTGTCGTAATTGTGAACTTCAACACAAAAACATGTCATATTAATTCTTTCATGTGATAATGAACTTGATAGCATAATCTATGTCTTGTGAGGAGTATATATGCTGGTTCCGTTAAAACCCCTGAAGAAACGCCAATATGTATATCAAAACATTGGAAGAATTTGGCATATGTATATTAAAACCTGTGAAGAATCTCAGATATGTATGGCCATTTACTGTGATGTATGCTCTTCCTAATCATACTCTTCTTTGCTAGGAAGAACTTGGGATATGTATGTTAAAACCTTTGAACAATCTTGGATGTGTATATCCATGAACTATGCATGCTTTTCCTGGTCATTCTCTTAATGTTATTGTTCTTTGCTGTATTTCTTTGTTTCCTCATGCGTAGACAGAAAGAATGAGAGAATGTGTACCTGTTCTGGATTCTTCTGATGGTTTTCTCTTGTTTTAGGCAGGTGTTGAGCTGGTAGGAACTGCTCAATACATGCAGATATACCGCAGTCGAGAGGTCGGTCAGTCTTATATAACCTCCATTGGAACAACTTTAATTGCTATTGCTCATGCATTGTGGTTGATGATTAAGATTCGTCCCCAAGTGGTATGATATATTTCCTCATTTTTATCCCTATGAATGTAGCAGTTTAAAATTCCTTTCTAGTGGTGCTTTGATTTTCCTCTTTGATGTACTCCTTTTTCAGATTCTATGCAATGGACCTGGAACTTGTATACCTCTCTGTGCGATTGCATTCATGTTCAAGGTTTGAACTCCACCTTTATTTGTATGATAATTTTCTTAGTAAAATGGTCAAGGTGCCTGTCAATTGTGTTAAAGTTGGGCTCCCACCTTGTTCACTCCTCTAAATACTCTCAATCAGCAGAACCAAATGGGAAATAAAGTGTCTTCGCACTTCAACTCTTGATATGAGATTCGTTGTTCATTCAACATTGTATAATTGTACTTTCAGGTGTTTGGAATCAGGTGGTCGTCTATTTTCTATGTGGAGAGCATAGCCAGAGTGAGAAAGCTATCCGTAAGTGGCTTGCTTCTTTACAAACTTCGAATGGCTGACCAGCTTTTTGTGCAATGGCCACAACTGCAAAGGAAATACCCTCGAGCTCATTATGTGGGTTGTCTTATGTAACTGGTTCTTTCTGCAATTGCTACAAAATGATCTAATTTTGATGCCTCCTCTTCTACGCCATCAGTCGGTCCATGACGCATGACTTGCACACCAATGAGAGAGAGTTTTTGAATCTGTGGCATAGATTTGCTGTTAGGATGTCAAGGGTCCATATGCATCATACATTTGCTCACCCTGTTAAATTGTTTCCAATTTTTATCTATTTATTTATTTTTACTTGATGTGCCTTACGTGATCTCCCAGTGGATGCTGAGAAATAAATGGATTTTTATGAGTTTTTATCACATTTATAATTTTTGATGTTATTAACTTGTCGGGTGTGAGAAATGTTTTATATTATACTCATTGTTTAAAGAAGGATATATTGAAAAGGTGTACTGTTTTTGTTGCTGATGGGAAAGAAAAGGAAAATGCTGACTGGAAAGGTGAAGTGATGTGTTTGTATTAAACAATTCCAGGATGAGTGATGTGTACCAATGATAAAATTTTTACTCATTGATAATAAAGAAATTTTGAGTACCATTCTATCTCTTGATAATTTCATTTCGTCATTGACGTATTATTTCTGTGAGGAAGCTATCTGTTCATCATGGGCTTTTCTGTGACTTGTTCTAGAATTTTTATGGTTCAATTAACACCATAGACATAGGAAGTGAACCCCCAACCTGCCAACATTATGGGGACCACTTTGGGCCCATCCATCTTATTGTGGAACAAGATAGCTGCTAAAACGGGAACAATTGGCAAAGTAACAGGGCCAATAACCTTGAAGGGGGAAGAGACGTCGAAAATCAAGCCCACTGCACCAATCGAGAAAACTTGCCAAGCGATAGAAATTGATGCCACAATACTTGCATATGAAGTCTTTCTTAGTTCAAACTGTTCCATCTCATTTCTCAAATTCATCCACTGTCCACCAGCAATGAGTTTTACTGTGATAACACAAGTTGCAAATAGTCATCGCTGTATGAAAGTTTCCTTTTTCAGTACTTTCTGGAATAATAATTGTGCAAGAGATAGCAATAAGATATATAGAAGAAGCTGAGAGAGTGCATGAAAATTCTATTAATTGTTTCCTTTTTGAGATCCCTACAGGTTGTTCAGATTCACTGTTGAACACGAGGGGGCCTGAAGAAATGGTGAGGACCAGGGAGTTAACTATCAAGAAGGTTAGCTTTTGTGTGTTGAGAAAGAGAGGGAAGAAAGTATTGAAGGCTAGCTGAGTCGCACTGATGAGGGAGTAAGTTGAGACAGGAAGGTATAGGAGCCCAACTGCATATAATATGTTTTGCGACTGCTGGAAGTGTGCCAAGGAAGATATATGCTGTTGCAAGGATCAATGCAGAAGGTGGGCTTCTTAGGCAGTGGTTGTTAGAGTAATCTATGGCTCGTGAGAGGTACAGGGCAAAGGGAACAAGGATGGGAAAGCCAATGGTTGTAGAAGGGATGCTAGCAGTATGCAATTCCAGCTTTGTTCAAATAGTTTTCCCAGGAGGGTAGCACTTGGCTGTGCAAAAGAGGACAAAGAGTGTATACACCACAAGGACTTGAATCCAGTGTCTTACTTCCGGGTTGAGAAACTGGTGCCATTGGTTTGCACCCCATGAGTGGACTGGCTTTTGGTTTTGGCTTCCAGAACTGTCGAGAACGTAGGGTAAAAAATGTTAGTTGTGTCATGATAGATATTATTAGGTGAACCATGTCCTGGAAGTATGATATTCTATTTGAGTTTCAAGCTTGTAGAGATGTGAATTATTGTTCTCTGTTGCCCTTGGAAGTATGGCCATAAAATGAGTGTGCAAATCAGGTAGGGTGTGTGATTCTCAGTGAATGGAATGGCAGGTTTGCTTTATGAATTATGCATGTCTAAGAAAAATATTTGTGGAATTTTCATACTGAATGTATTACTTTTCTGGCATTGAAGAAGAGAAACAGAGAGATTATTTGAGATGGCAGGACCAGTGCTGGTTTTTCCAGTGATGGGGGAGGTTGCTTTTCAAACTTTTATCCTCTTTCAGGCAATACTGTTCTGTGCAATTTTGATCATATTGACGTTTGCTGCAATGATGACTTGACTGAGGAAAATCATATGAGATGTACGTGGCTTACTCAAGGATCTCAGTTCTGGCTCTTTGACATTCTCTGATTCAAAGTGTGAAAGCTCCTGAGTATCAAATAAAAATGGATCAGAAGATTCAAAAGCAGCTCAAAGCATGTAAATGTTTACACTTGCCTACTATTATCACAAGACTTGATATCATGCAATTAATACTGTGATGTTAGGCCTTACTCTTGTCAATTCCATGTTGATAGCAGATGAGCATTTTCTGTAGTGATTGCTGAAAGACACTTTATAATCTATATAATCTAATAACTTTGTCCAAGACACAACATATATTAAGCCACAATCTTATTGTGTGTCTATGCAGCATGAGTTGCATGACTACTGTTAAGCTGATTTGTGTTTTAATTGTGATGTCATAATCTTTCTAGATGATTTAGTTAAAGAGCCATGCCAACAAAATGTCATCATGCTTTTTGTGTCACCCAGACATAAATACGTCTTGGATATATGCTGTCATGTGAATTTTCTGTTATGTTCCCTCGTTATGTCTAGCTATTCTCATAAACTTCTGTGTGTCAAAACTTCCTCAATGATTGATGCCTTAGTGAAGCTAACCATTTGGAAAATTTTATGTTTCTGGAGTTATTAGTCAAATGTATGAATATGTTTACTGAAGTGGATTATGATGAGTTTCTAAATATCTCATATATTTGAAAGCAAGGATCTGAAACAACCGAATACTGACCTTTTCAGGTGGGAGAAAGAAGACCTTGACCACGGTGATGAACGTGCAGATAAATTCAAGTTGGAACTTTGAAATCTAGAAGCGGATTGGTTTTGAGGCAACCATATAGTCAGAAACGCATATTAAGTAAGTGGGATATGATAAATTGATACATTTTCCTCATCGTGATAATGAAATAAATATTACCCGGATTAGCTCTGGTTTTACTGCCAGTGTTGATTATTTCATAACATCAGTAGTGATCTGTGGTATATGCAGGACTATGCAATCTCTTGCTTGCCATGGACTCAAACCTATATACCTAGTTGATTTTTGGGAGACAACATATGAAGTTTAGACTACTGATGCATTATTCCAGGCACGTCCCATTTTAATTCAGACGCGCAGTATCTTCCCCGGTAAAGACACACATTATCATGTTTCTATTTGCATTTGTTACCGACTGACTGATAATATTTGGATGTGGACATACGATTTTTCTGCAGGTTTTTTTGTATCTTAGAAGAATCTGTTTTTGACTGCAAACTCGGATGAAACATGCACTTGCAGCCCGCAATGAAATTTGTCAACTTTGCCTGCCTTTTATGTCATGGAATTTTCTTTGACGACAAACTCGGTGGTCCGGTATAAGATGTAACGGTAACACGTGTCATTGTATGTGTATGTGGTGGTGACTACCGTCACTGTTTCTAAGACCATCTCCTCGAATCGTTTTCTAGGAGCAACCCATTGCTTTATTTCACTTTCCGACCAGTTGCGTGTTTGAACAGTGAGCACCAAATCGAACGTCCGATCAGCTTTCACGTTTAAATGTCATCAAACACACAAAGTACGATAAGTTTCTGAAACTTTCACCATCAGGAATAGTAAGCTGCTTGATTTAATGTTTTAATGAGCTAATTATTAATTCAAATAATAACAAAGGAAAAACTTAATTATGATTTGTAAGGAGATCCTTAAACGAGATAGAAAAACGCATAATACTAACAAAGAAGGCGCCTTCGACAAGACTAAGTGAATCGTATCCTATTTAGCGAAATAAGAATTGACTTGGTTTAGGCTACAACATTAATAATTAAGAGGATGGTTTCATGAAAAAGGATTCCTGCAATCATGAGGTGTTCAAGAATGTTTCAAACTACTAAAACGTGGTCATTCTCATTGATCTAGTTTTAATTATGATATAATAATGCTGCAATTAAGCATGCATATGAACATAAACTCCCTAGTTGTAACAATAAGAAGTGCTGAACAAGCTGCAAAAAGCCATATACTGCAGCTTAATTAAGTTGCTTCTGCCATAGAAACCTGAGAAATATCACGGGTGAGTTTGTTTTGAGCCCTAATCTTCTTATCATCAAGATAATGCTGGTAGATATATGAAGCAAAACCCCACATGGCCAGCAACATAGCCACAACTTTCAAACCAGTGATTTTATCCTTGAAAATGAACACAGCAAAAACTGGAGCTATGGGCAAACTCAACATGCTGATGAGATTTGAGAAGAGTGAAGAGACCTTGAAAACAAGCCCAACAGCGCCAACAGTAAAAGCCTGCCACCCCACAGCTGTCCACACCAAGTCCATAACATATGAAACTTCTCCCAATTTGAACTCATCCATCTCTTTCTTCAAAATCTTCCACTCTCCACTTGCAAAGAGCCCTATCAAGATAGCAACTGATGCAACAAAGGATTGGTAGAATGACAAGTTTAGTACTTGTCTGAAATTTTCTTTCTTGATGATCCTCTGAAATGCAAGCTGTGTTAGTGAGAGCATCAGGGCATAACCAGCAGATGCTGCAACTGTACACACAAATCCTATCATGTAATGCTTTCTTGAGGTTTTCCCGGACGATCCGGAGTCGGTTTGGAAGACAAGGAGTATGGCAGAGATGGTGACGAGTATAACCGAGTTTATTATATAAGGTGTGAATTTTTGTTTGTTGAGGAAGAATGAGAACAAGGCATTGAACGCCAGTTGGCTAGCTGCGATCACAGTGTAGGTAGTGACTGGAAGGTACATTAGGCCTATTGAGTATAGCATGCAATCTGCTGATAAAAATAGGCCTAGGGAGACATAGACAGATGCAAGAACCAAGGCAGATTTTCGTGTTCCGCTTATCTGTGTGCAAGATCTCCAAAATTTTGTACCCGTCTCGATACTCTGAGACTTGGTTCTTGTGGTGCAAAAGAAGGGGAGCAGCACAGGGAAACCAGCAATCTGCACAAGAGTTGCCATCCATTTGCTCTCTCCACCTTTGTCAAAATACAATCTACCCAAAAGGGTGCCTACAGAACCACCAGACAAGACAAAGAATGTATACATGGCAATCTGAAGCCACCATTTGTATCGTTTAAGCCAAGAAGAAGTTGTTTCTTGGCTGAAATTGGCAGCTTCACTTGACTTTGCTCCTCTGGCTTCCTCACCTGCCCAAGAAACATGAAAAATCACTTGCCGCTGCTGGAAAACTGCTGATTATTTAGCAACGGAAAAAAATCAGTTGCTAAATACACATAGAATTTGTTCTGCAACATAGTGGATTCGTAATTGTATGATGCTAAAAATGGTAAATTTTTGCAGGAACTTTTCTGGTCTATCTCCTTTCAAGTTGCCAAGAATGATCATTTTTGTTCATCCATTTGCTTTGCAAGTAGAAATCTTTCTGAAGCAATTAAGCTGTGATATTTTCTTGTCTGTGGGCTTAAGAAAATTTTACTCACCAGTAATATAAGTTGGCAATGATGCTTGGGCTTCCTCCATTACAGATATATCTGCTACTGCAATTGACATGAAGTTGCCAAAGTGGACTGGTAGACTATTAACTGCATGACTGGCGTTTATAGCTCAGTCTCCTAGATACTTTGCATTTATTTATGGTGTAATAACCATATATTTTGACGGGTCACGAAACACTCATAATATTACTCTTTACTAATTAAACGATTGTGAGTTGTATACATCATTTATTAGAAATTTTTTTATAAATGACACAAAATTTAAAATTTCTTATTAAAATAGCTTTGTTTTGGGACGTATTGCAAATCTAATCTTTTTGGCTTTTAAATAACCGAAATGGGCAATTGAAAAACTACATGTTTTTTGAAAAAATGAAAGTTCCTTTCTGAGACGCTGTTAGGCTGCATGGAAAATTTCGGCTTTTGAATCACCGAAATCGACTGTTGAATCCTCAAAGTCAAATTCGATTGTTGAATAGCTGAAATTAGTGGGGAATAAATTCCTGTGTCAGCGTGGCATATTTGGGCATTTCAATAGCCAAAATTTTGTGACGTCGTTCATATATCTCGTTAGCGAATATTTTTTTGACTAGGTGGCAGCCAAATTCGTTTGTTGAATAGCCGAAATCCCAATTTTGGCTATGCAACAAACGAAGTCAGCCTCAATTGACGGTCTACAAGCCTCTATATAAACCCTCATCCTGTTGCTTCTTTCATTCAAACTTTTAAAATATGAATCCGAACTCAGTAACTGTTATTTTACATTATGGCCGCCAAACAATCAATGGCCCTTTCAGTGAAGAGTACGAGACTACAAAGCCAAGATGCAAAGTTAAAATAACACAAGAAATGTCGTACAATGAGTTCGTTTACAGTGTTTATGAGAAGCTTAATTTGCTTTATGACATGGACAGAATTCAATTACATCACCATTTCCAATCGACACTCCTTAACTCCCGATATCCATACTTCAGCGTTGGTGCAGTCACTTCCGATAAAGAGTTGGAGACATATATGAGATCGCTTGCCATCCCAATTAAATGCATACATCAGATGTTTATGTTGACATAGACACGGATGACGTGTACATTTTCCAGACAGTGAGTGGTGCTCCTTCTTATGGCACTGTCCTCGATTTGAATGCAAATTTTAGTGGTTACCAAGACAAAGGGGTCGATATAGCAACGATGGTGGCAGAATTTTCCAATTTGATTGTGTCTCCTCAGGACACGTTTAATGTTGCAGGGACATCACATGCCGAAGGCCCATATGCGGTGCGCGACTTGAATATGGACACATTTCAATCGGAGCTGGAAGAAGAGGACGAGGATGTCGAATTGAACCAACAAAATGCATGGTACGATGATGATGAATATGATGAAGATCTATTTGACAGGAATTTCAATTATGCAAACTCTAACATAGGGGCTGGTCCGAGTAGTGATGGAGTAGCTATGGTCGAGAAGTTTGATCAGTTACAAACTCTTGCACAAGAATACTACATGGATAGTATGGATGTACCAACAAGGAAGCCCGTTTAAGACCTTGATAGAAAGGAGCTTTTAGTGGGCATGGTTTTTCCTACCAAAAAAGATGTATAGAGGGCCGTACAGATGTACGCAGTTAGTATACAACGAGAATACATGGTCGATAGGTCCACATCTAACTTGTACCTCATTTCTTGCAAGAGTATCAACCCCGATAATCCATGTAGATGGTACTTACGTGCCATAAAAAAAATTCACGCACTGTCAATTCGAGATTACAAAGTACTGCGGGGTTCATAATTGCTTAGTTCCTAACAAATGATATGGGCACAGAAATGTTACTGCTGATCTGGTCAGATTTATGATAAGGCATTTTATAAAACATAAATGCGATTTCGAGGTAGGTTTTGTTCAAGCTCACATTAAGGAAGTACTTCATGTGGATATATCTTATGGAAAGACATGACGTGGACGAAATAAGGTAATGAAATTGGTCTATGGCGATCGGCACCTCGAATTGTAATGTCATTAATTTATTTGGATAAGTTAAATAGCCATTTAATTAAAGAGCATATACAATATGTAAATATATATCTTCATATTTATCTAACTTGATCGGGCTGCATCTTGTCCAATGCATCACGAATCACCAATAAACCCTCAATAGCGATATCCTAAAACCCCTTCGACCAAAGATATATTGCCCCACGGGGCTTGCTCGGTAACCCTACCCAATTCTCCTCTGCAGGGTGTGTCCTCTGCACTTACCATGCAAGCGGTGAATGGAGTCTGGGTCTGAAAATGTCAAATCTATCGAACATCCACCATTGCAAATAAATAACAACATAGTAACATAAGTAATTTTACAAAATTTACCCATACATAACTAATTAATTATAATACCTGCATAAGAGTAAATCTACTGCATAAGTTAACTCTATCAACGTATGCACAGAGATCCAACTGATGATACATGTATACAAGTGCTGCAGCGCCCTAATTCAAAGACCTAATTGCCCCAAATTCTTGTAGCACAAATGACCAGTTCATGTCTCCATGATTACCACTGGTGTTGGGGGATAGATGGCAATTCAAGAATGAGAATATCCATAGACGGGCACGTAGCTTAGCCTGGGCAACGGTATAGTCCTCAAGATGACTCGTATTGTATACATTTCTCACCTTATGCAAGTTTTCCTTGCCAGATTTAGCATTAATTGCTTCCGCAGGAACTGCAACACCACATACTTGTTGGAATAGCTCCTGCCACTCAGCAACCGGAAGTTGCGCTTTACCAACATCTAGCATAAGGTCATTCTGTATGGGTAAACTCTATAAAACAACTATATCCTGTAACATAATAGTGGCCTCTCTGCAAGTGAGGTGAAATGTGTGCGTCCTGTTCTCCATCGCTTAACTAGGGCTGTCATCATGGGATAATAAAACTCCTGCCTGCCTGCTGCATAGCACCCATAAAACCCAGTGTGTATCAATGCCTCCTGAACACGAGGGTGCTCAGGCTCATCATGTAGATGCTTATCACATCTAGGTACTCGTGCCTCTCTCTGATAGGTGGTGCTCATCATAAGGTGAGTTTTATGCTGCGCATAATGAACGAGAAGAGAGATATACTCTGGTATGGGTCTATGGGCCATAACGTATTCTACGGAAAATAAATAAATAAATAAATTAATTAATAATAGTGATAATAGTAATAATAGTAGTAGTAGTAGTAGTAGTAGTAATAGTAGTAGTAGTAGTAGTAGTAGTAATAGTAGTAGTAGTAGTAGTAGTAATAGTAGTAGTAATAATAATAATAATAATAATAATAATAACAATAATAATAATAATAATAAAAAATAATAATAATAATAATAATGGTAGTAATTACAATGATAATAATACTAATAATAATGATAATAATAATAAACTAATAATATTCTAATAATACTACATAATAATCATAATTATAATAATGAAAATAATATTAAGCCATTAATAAACTAATAAAAATACATAATAATCATACTAGTAATAAAAAAAATTATACTAAGCATGATGCTAATAATAACAGTACTAATATTAATTCCATTAATATTCACAATAATAATCACACTAAATAATAATTATTAAATTCAATACTTCCTACAAGTTTTTATAAGTTTAATAAATTCCTATTTCTTAATTTCATCCCATTCCACTTTTCTTTATTCTATAACATTCTAAACATAGAAATTAATAAGTTTCCTATTACTTTAAAATTCTTAATTTCATTAGATTTCATTTTCCCAAATATCCTATTAATTTTAATTTTCGTATTGTCTATATCTACAACTAAACTATAGATTTACAGCATCTACATATATAACATATACATGCACAACATATATATACATAAAAAAAGATATATACATTCACATGATATGTATATCCAACATATGCATACATAAAAAACATATATATGCGCATAAAATCAAAAATTTAAATCGGTAAAAACTTACAAGAATAGACAAATTCCTACGTTTGGAGCTTGTTTTATGTAAGAATGGAGGGTTTGGGAGCATGAATTTTTTGTGGGAGAAGATAGGAGGGGAGAAGGAAAAGATTCGGGTGTGAGGAAGAAAAGGAGGGGTGAGTTAAAAGCTGAAGAATGTTCGGCTATTCAATCACTGAATTTGGCTATTCAATTACCGAAAATTTGACAGTTACAGCGGGCAATTTAAATGCGGCAAATTTCGGCTATTTAATCGCCGAAATTTGTTTCAATGGTTGAAAATTACTTGGCCAACGGGCTCGTAATAAATGTTGTATTTTTGTTGATTAGACAGTCGATTTCGACTTTTGAATAGTCAAAAAGGTTAGATTTGCAATTCGTTCCAAAACAAAGTTATTTTCGTAAAAAATTTTAAAATTTGTGTCATTTAAAAAAAAAATCCTCATTTATTACAGTTACTATCCATAGCCTTCATTGCAATAGGCTTGACATTAGCAATGAACTCAAACGAATCAGTTTCAGCTAATAATGTTCGACTCAAAGCGTGCAAGTGGCACCAAAATTAGCCGCCAGCAGACTCTTTCATCCAAACATTCAGTGGTGGACGCGATATTTTGTGTTCAGCTAAGCAATTATCATATCATCATCATCATTTATGTCACCAGTCGATGAAAAGGATGTGACATATATTGTTAGTTCACTACATTTATAATACCATGTGGGTTTTATCACTCAAATGCCGTGCCCCAAAGATATTGCATATATATATAAAGATATATATACACACACACAAGCATTTAGTCCTGTGCGTAGGTTCTAATATATTTTTAATTATAAATTCTAGATCTAACTGTACTTCATTTTTAAATAATATAAGAAAGTACATGAGTAAATTATTATGATAAATTAACAATAAGGACCACTAATACTATTTGTTAACTAAATTTTATTTATTGTTTACAAACAAAAGAAAATAATAACTTGCCTTAAAATTCAAAAACTATATATCCAAACAAATAAATTTTACTCACAACTATGATTTAAATATCAAAATATCTCATAATCATTTCAAGATCTATTACTATTTATGTAAAAAATAAAAATTTATTGTACGTATTATATAGGTATTTTTCTACCACTTTAATAATAATATTCATGAATGATATCATATACACAACATTTGCCATTAAATTAAATTTTGCACCATGTATATAATATTTGATATTAATATATTTGACTAAATATATTATGTTATTTAATTAAAATTAACATGATATACGTTGAACAGTCTCATACATTATATAGCATTAATAATATTTAGTATAATATATTTTTAAATTGATATGTCAAGCTCTTGTCTATTTTAAAAAGTTAATGTGCCACTTTGACTTTAGTGTGTATGTGTGTGTGTATATATATATATATATATATATTATAGATTTATCATAAAAAATTTATTAGATTTATAATATTATATATATATATTATTTTATAAATCTTGTTATATCATTTGTAAACAATATTATAAATCTAATAAAGTTTTTATGATAAATTAGTAATAAGGATTTTTTTCATCATTGTAATGCTCAAATCTATAAATGATATCATGTATGCAATATTTTTTGTAGTCAAAATGTTTGTAATATTTAATTAAAGTGAGCATGATATACATTATATATAATATTAATCTAATACATTATATCACATTAAAATATTAATAATATTTAACACAATTAGTATTTCTCTACCTGACATGTCAAGCTCTGTTATACTTGGAGGAGAGATGAAGTATCAAGTTCTAGTGTCATTTTCGGTACAACCACATTGAATTAATTTTAAAGTTATAAATCTTGTGATGTAATAGTAAATGACTAGATAATATTTATAATGAGAAAATATATATATATTTGAATTTGATACCTTTGATCTTGTCCAATATTGTTCTTCCCAAGTTATTAAAAAAAATTCCAAAGTTTACTGTCTCTTAACACTAATTAACTTTTAAAAAAAATTCATATTTTTTAATGTGACTATAAAAAATCGTTATCCAATTACTTTATCTAACTGTTACATGCCATAATGCACACGTGAGCAGATGCTTAATCATTTATACGAATTATAGCAGGTTTCTTAAGCATGGTTTTTAATTAAAAAGAAAGAATCCAAAGCTTATGACTAGTACTTTTTCCGGAAAATTATATCATAAGTATTTAATAGAGTTATTTTTTAAATTAGTGTTTATTGTTTTGGAAAGTTTAAATTAATTCTTAGTATTTTATAGATATAGTTAAATTGATCTTTAATATTTTAAAATATGTATGTTGGTATTCAATATTTTTCAAATTCATTCAAATTAGTCCCTAACATGAGTAAAATAACAAGGACTAATTTGAAATTGAATAAGTTTGTGAAATATTGAGAACTAATATAAGAATATGAATGCTTTAATATTTAGGGCTAATTTGACTACATTTATGTTGAAGATTCATTTAAACCTTTTAAAATAATGAGGACTAATTTTAAAAACAAGTGACAACATTAAAGACTTTTTTGAAATTTACCCTACATTTCATCCTTGAGATATAAATGAGTAAATTGGCTTGCACAATTTGTCTACAGCTATGATTCATAAACACTAAATGTATTTGGAACTGTAATAAATCTATATTAATAGATATTTTAAGTTAGTGATTTATAAATAAGTGTTATTGATTTAAGTGATAATTTATATTAGCTAATTTGGACTATTTAGCACCAGTCACTTGTGGATTAAGAAAAGGTGGTTGTAACGTCTTACATTAGTACAGAAAAATTTGTCAAGTAAGTGACTTATAAATTTAAGTGGTAACTTAATCATTTTGAACTACTAAGTTTGAAATTCAAGTAACTATATGTTAAATCTTCAACACTAATCTCGTTAGCGAATTTGGGATTTTGAAATGGTAGCATGACATCAATGATCACGAGTTTGTAAGGAAATGAAATATTGCTAAAAATACAATAAACTAGAAAAACTTCTGAAGATTTTTTTCATTTATTTCTAGCCCAAATGAAATAAATATATATGAGTCTGGAATGATTTACTTTGCAAGAAGTTACTAACCAAACATGGTGGCTCTGCAACTTGGAAGCAGTCAAATAGTCGAAACTACTTTCTTAAAAATAATAACTTGTGTTCAAATTTTATAAAAGATGGGAATTGAGCTGAGAGTGAACATGATGTCCAAGCTTTGATCAAATAGGTTAACTGTTGGTTGAGACGTACGGTTCTTATATATGCCCTTCATGTTCATCATGTTTGCAACGTGACCAAAGTGTCCAGAAGAATAACACAAAATTGTACAGAATGTGCTTGCCCTTACCATTGCGTATCGTCCTATCTAATTTTCCATATATGTAATAAATTTCAATAGTAATACCAAATGGTCCCGACACGTCTATTTAGCTGTGTGCGCTGTTAGGGACCCCATGTTTACATTCAATTAGTTTGATAAACCGAATATAGAGACTTACAGATCTTCAATTAGTTCTCCAAATTAAATTGTTTTTATAATAATGATCTCAAACTGATTGAACTTACAAAAGAAATTATCCTTGATAAGAATGTGTGGTCTCAACACATGAATAAACCGACCCCGTCTAGTGAGAGCATGACCTAAAGAGGTGTTTGATGTGTTAATAAAATCTATTTATAAGCAGGTTTTACTTGTTTATAAATAGGTAAAATAGAAACAACACTCGCTACTTTTTCTTTTTACCTGCTTATAAGTAAAGTGATTTGACCAAATAAAAAGACAACTCTACCTTTTATGCTCTCCTCGTGCTTTAAGACCCCTTTTAGTGATATTAACAAATACAACTACTTATAAACACATATTTGCCAAATGTCAATAGTTTATAAACACATTTTATCCAAATATTTATTTATTTATTTGTTGTTTGCTTATAAGCATAAAAAGTTGTTTATAGACTTTAATTACTGATAAGCAACTTAAAAAAAGCAGAGCCAAACACCGTCTTATTTTGGTTTGTTGAAGACCGTTGCTTAATACAGAAAGAAAGAATTTGTATTAGTAAATTCATTGCAGTATGGTTGCAGAATGCAATTTACATTAGGTATGCTTACATTTTGGCAATGGATTAAACAAGAGAGGGAGATAAGTTTGTTCGTAATGAATGAAAACAGAAATGGAAAGAGTGCGTGGCAGTACACCACCTTACGAGAGACTCCTTTCCTGTGACTACAACTTTCTGCAAATCTTGAAACCAAAACTGAGTAACTTTGTTGTGATTCTGACACAGCAGCAGCGAGTAATATTGCACAAAATTGTCATAAAGGCAAGCTTCGCGAGATAAATTTGAAAGGGATGCCTCACTTGATCCCTGATTTCGATTATCTGCACTTCATTTCTGTGTCCGCCAAAAGAATTTATAGCCTTGTGCTTTTCAGGCCTGCAAGAAGCAGTGTGATGTAAGTCAGATATGTGTAAAACCCAATAACGAACACAAATTCTTATCTACTAATTCACACAGAGAAAATGCCAGATGCTGTTTGACCTTAAAGAGCACATCTCTTTCACCCTCTGGGTGCGTGTGTGCGTGTGCTTTTGTATCCATGTGTATCTCTGATGCAATATTTGGAACCAAGCAACTTAAGAGTCTTACTGTTAATGAGGAATCTGAAGAAGAATGAACGCAATGCAATATAGACAAAATGAAATTGCAGCTCCAGCAATGAAGTTGCAGAACAGCTTCTGGTTATCTCTTGTGGGTACAAAAACTGTCTTAAGCTTGTTGGTTAATTCAAAAATTCTGTAGGATATCTGCAGAAGACGAGGGAAAATAACACCAGAAAAGGAGGTAAACATTAGATCACTTGTAATCTTCAGTATGAGCGACTTTTGCTAAGATAAACTAATTGCAAATTCTATTTTGACAAGAAACCTCAATTTCTTACCAAAACATAAGTTGCAGTTGTAAGCATGAAATTAAGCATTGGATAATCTGGGATAAAGCAAAGAAGCCACTTAGGCTGTCCGTTAGGCACATTTGATCTGCAGAAAGACAATATAAGATAGTGAGAAGCACATCAGGTAGTTTTGCTATAGGTGTCAATGTTGGTAAATTGACATGCAAGAACTATTTTTGACAGGCCAATCCTTTTGATGCGAGAATAATAGAAAAAGAGAACTAATACTTGAAGCTCAAAAACGAGATGTAGTAAAAAATAATCTGCATGCACTTTTCACTTTTATAGATTAATATATGTAAAACTCTGGTTCTCTAATACGGAATCTAATGGGTGTTTTACACACAATCATAAGACATGCATGTCAATCCAAAGTTGAGACAGTTCACTTTTGATATAGATCAGCCTATATAATGTAGCAGTGCATAACGCATTAACAATTCGAAAGGAATTCAACCAAAATGGAAAGAAACCACGCACCTCAACCAGATATGGAACTGTGAGATATAGGTTTCCAGAGTAACTTTGCCGAGCCACCTAGGAAAGAGCAGTCACAGAGTTAGAGAACTTAGATGTAATCATTTAATAAGGTTATGAATAAAACCTATGCCATCCAGGGACTTGCAAATGACTACACACCACCAAATTTTTGTGCCAAGAGAGGATAACAAGAGGCAAAAAAACACACAAAGGGGTCATGCCGCAAATCTTCAAGCAACCGAGGAAATTAAGACTTACGCAAAAAGAGTCAATGAGAAACTCCGGAGCTCCTGAGTGAAATTTCGCAAGCAAATGTAAACACTGGAGAAATAAAAAAGGTCAAATTAAAGAAGTGGATATTGGAAATGAATATACAATTCTGTCTGGGGTGACCAAGACCCAAGTTTCTCAACAATTTAAGAAACAAATCACCCTAATCTGGTAGCAACGACGACAATATAGACAGTGAAAGCAAAGAATATTAAACCACAATAAACGTGTTACTCACGTTATGGGAATCCACGACGTGTATGGATGATACTTGTTGTATGTGACCTTGTCCAACTTGTATATATACTCGTACCAAAGATACCCAACCTAAGAGTAATAATGTACGATCAGATGATAATCCTAGATGTTGTCAATGCTATGATCAGATAGAACAGCAACTCACAACTACAGAAACAGAGACAATTGATGCTTTGATGGTACGCCTGCGTTTGGTTTCGGACTCCTCCAATTTCTCCATCCACTTCTCAACCTGCAAATATATAATTCTTTTCATTTTACCAGATCCATGTCCAAGAAACAACTGCTGCAAGAATACACCTTTGAGACATTACATTAGGATGAAAATAAGCATATATCATGCCAACAATCCATATATAGCGATCGAGCCCAGATCTAAAATGCCATTCATGCAACAGAGGGAGATCCAGTTTTGCAGGATCCACGTAACCTGCCATTGAGAAAGAACTATCATTAGATGCATAAGAAAGCATGCATACTAAAAACTCCAAAGGCTGTCATGAGACTTGCTGCAGAACTGTATCTACGGAAATTAACTAAGGATGCCACCAACCTCAACATATTCTGATACACTAATAACCAATTTTAGAACTTAGTTTGAAAGCCGTATTCACCCATGGAATAAAAGGGTGTGCTTTGGAAGAAGCAATCTGGGATTTGGTATGAGATTGACATATGATCATGCACTTATTTTTGAAAGACAAAAACCCTATGAGTTGCTGGTATTGTAATGAAGACAAGTTCTTAAGTGTAAGTACACTAGGAATACTATTCAATGAGAAGTCTAAAATTGTGGCAATCATTTCACTGTGGTGGATGCCTCTCAACCATGCAAAAGGAGAACAATGAAACAATGGTAGTAAAGCAGAAAACATAACCAGATTTTTCACATATACAAGTACTATGCCAATAGTAATTCCAAGATCTCTATGGTAATAACATCCAGTTTTGAAGAAAAATGGATCTAGTAGAAGCATGTAGAAGACTCTACTATAAGGAAACAACTCTTCATAACCCCAAAACTATGTGAAGAATAAAAGTTAAGATTTCACCATCCTTACATTTCAATCTCATTAAAAGAATTTATTTGGCCAGCTCATCAAAGGTTGACTTCATAATTTATAGACTGAACTGAACTCTATAGGTCTCAAGTTGAAAGTGAGAATACAGTTAAGAAACATAACAAGGATGAGTTTGTTACCAACCTAATAGAAAGGTAAAAGGACTCCACAGAAATTCAAAAACTCCAGGAATCTCCCATATCAAGATGACCACAATAAAGCACATTAGGATTTTCACAGTCATCACTGATCTTATCTCATTATAGTTGTAGCCAATACCAAGGGCCCCATACACCATAAGAGTGAAAAGCGTGTGCATTGGGCAAATATAGTACAGCATGTAGTCGTTGTTAAGTACAATACAACAAAAAGCCACGAAAAAGTTTAGCCTCCACATCATCTGCATTATGGAGACAACAGCAAAATTTAGAACATAAACACAATAAACTGGAAGTTAGAGGAGAAACATCAATTTATGTTCAAAAGAGTCACCTGAGCGAATCGAGCAACACTAAAATCCTTCCTGATATAATAATATGAGAAATTTCCGAAACCGGTCATCCAGACATATGCAGCAATAAAGACCCGAATTGCATTGTATATCTCAGTCGCAGCAAAGTAATGGTACATCAGAAAGAGAACCTGTCAATGACACAACACACTCCGCCTCAGTTATTCCGTTAGTAAAGAAATCTTTCCTGCTCATACAGGTAATGACCACTTATCCACAAAAGTCTCGTACAGGTAATGACTACTTATCCACAACTAAGTCCTTGCAGTAAACTGCTAGTCACGGTAAATAATTAGATAAAGGAATATACACAAAATGATTCTTGTGGCCTCTAGATATATTAAATGCTTTTGACAACCATAAGAATCATTTTGCTACAAAAATATACCTGCATCCATCCTTTCCATTCCTCTGTCTGATGCCGATTAAGGTAAAGCAATGATTTTCCTGAAAATGCTGACTTGTCTTGATGTTTCTTCAGAGAAGTCATTGCTGAAACTATGATAAGAAGTAAGTATAGGAAGAGGAAAAGATCGCGGCTGTAGCTCTGTTACACAAAACCAGGCCAACAAAGAAGCAGTTAGAGTATATTGCATCTATGACAAAGCAAAATGGCATTAAATGTAAACAAATCCTAAAGCCATATAAAGGGAATGAGAGAGAAAATTTGTTCACTGGGGTGAATGAAGGTATCTCACATATATAAATGCTTATATATTTTACAAAGCACAAATATTACAATTGTTCTCAATGAGGTCTCATATGTTGAAAGCATTGTATAATTGTTTCATGTTTAACAGTATCAAATACATTATTTTCAACAAAAGCAACTTAAACAATCATTTGTCAACCATCTCTCCTTAGATTTTTCAATTGATTCTTATCAATTTCATAGCAGAAAATGCTAGTGGTAAAATCAGCTAATTTGACCAGAAAATTTTTGCTTTATCTCAACCAATTCTTTAGTAAGGTCAATAAGTCCCTTGGTATAACTGAGTTCACTACGTGAATGCACTTTAATGATGTAAGTATCAAGGTAATTCCTCAAGTACTAAAAGATCCACAAAGAAAAGCTCCATGAGATACAAATGAGCAAGACAAATTAACTTCTTATCTTCTTCCTCACTTTCTCTTTATTTCACACACTAAAAGGCAGTGCAGCTCCATCCCCTTTTTTTGTTTGTTTTATTTGTTAAAGCAAAGTCAAAGTGGGGTCATCTCAATTTTGTAAAGGGGTAAATTTATATTATGCATATATACACTTTTTCTTTAAAAGAAATGGTGGGTCAAGTGAGCCCATAATACAAAAAGTGCCGCCATCCCTGGCCATACATGACACATTCAAAAGAGCCATTAAAACCATTGTCAATTTTGCGTCTTCGAAAACAGTCATACACTTAGCTACAGCAAAACCACATTCTTTAAAAATACAATAATGATATCAAGAGAACCACAAGCGTAAAGGTACCTTTGTCGAATCTGCAAAGAAATTAGTCCGATCACATACATAGAAGTAAAACAGAATTCCCCCAAATTCAGACCTACATGAGATTGAAAATACTCCACATGAATGATTAACTTAGTGATAGAATCTAAGCATATAAATGTAACCAAAAAACTCACATTGCTCTCAGGGTTGCTCGGTTCTCAAGCAAAAAAGAGTCATCCATTGTTAAAAACCTAGAAGCAAACAGAAAAAAGAGGAAAAAAAAAAAAAAAGGTAAGGAATACCTCAAAAGTGGCATGAAGACTAGAACTCACCCAAAGGGCTTTATTTTCAATAGTATATTGACCTTATTAGGTTTGTTTTGACTGATGAAGTGGAAAACTTTGATGATGCTGGTTTTGCAAGACCTCCCTCCAGCAAAACAGCCCGATCATCTTCCTTGATTGAATCATTTGCCAATTCAGCCAGATTATTATCTGAATGACTGCTACCAGTAAAATTTGCCCACGCAGCATACATATGTTAGTTTGAAGTGATAATAAGCATTCCTTTGCAGTTTTCTAAATAGATAAACTAAGAAGTCTTGTATTTGGCACAGATCTTAATGGCCTAGATATCAGCTTAAAAATGCCACTATCCATTTTGTGAAGAATCCTAGGGTTCCATCCTAAAAACCAATTAGTCAATGGGAGAAGTAGTCCAAGATCTTATTAACTGGTCTTAAACTTTGTGATTTTTCCATTTGGGAGGAAATATTATAATACACTTTGTGATTTTTCCATTTGGGAGGGAATATTATAACACTCCCTCTCACGTGTGACCTGATTTGATAATTGAAGAAGGGTCACGTGAGACCTGATCTGATAATTGAAGAAGGGTCACACCACACGTGATTTAATAATTGAAGAAGGGTCACACATGGACAAATTAGAACGTCACAAATGGATGAAGAAGGATCACACGTGGACAAATATAATTGGCTCATAACTTGAGATCTGATACCATGTGAAGAATCCTGGGATTCTATTCTAAAAATCAATTGATCAATGGGAGGAATAGCCAAGATCTTATTAAGTGGTTTTAGACTTTGTAATTTTTCCATGTGGGAGGAAATATTCTAACACATTTTAACATAATGCCGCTAAGGAAATTTCAAGATCCCTTAGAGCAAAGTAACAACCAAGGATGTCAACGATATAATGTTGAAAACCCTCATGGTATTTTATATATGGAAACTAATAATTCAATCAACTCCTCAGAGGATTTGACAAGTTTTCCCCCTTCTAGAAATGTATAAAAAGGGGGTCTGCACAGTTACAGCTATTTACAGAAAACAAGCATAAGGCAAAGGTGGAAACAGAGCCAAGCTAGAAGCAAAAGGATGAGGCAAAAGCAGGCAGCGATTAATGCCTGTAATTAGTCCCAGGCTCTTCTGATCCCCAACACTAGGAGGACATCGCAGTCGTTTTTGGATTAGCTTTTCCCAAAAGTGCTTTCTTCTGCAACTTTTCTAAAAAAAATGCTTTTTTGAAAAGCTAAAATTCTTGGCTTCTGGAAAAAATTGAATTTGAGCCTTTTTTACAGTTTCAGCTTTTTCCTCAAACCATGCCACATACTTATTGGAAGAAGGATGTGCTTTATCCAGGAAAAAATTGCTCTTTCATGGGGGAGCTAAAAAGCCAATCCAAACAGGCTACAACTATTGTCCTTTCCATACAGATCAAATTTAAATAAACACATTTCAATTGTTTCAGAAGTATATTTGAAAGTCAATACGGAGAGGTACAGTGGACACGATCACAGAAGCTAAATACAGATCATATCCATACAATGTACCACTCTCAATTTCTTTTCCCCATTTCATCAGTATAATCATCATACGCACATCACATACTTACACTTTGGATGGGGATGATGACTTCTTATACTCCAATAGCTCTGAATATAACCATCCCACAATAACTGGAATAATTCCAAGCAGAAATGACACCTGAAAAAGAACAAGTAATCAGTTGTTAAATTTGAAATCAGCACCCCTAAGGAAACAAAAAATAAATACCAGTAGAAATGAAACAAGGAGTACAGAAAACAAGCATCTGGTGGAAAAGATACAATACTTGGTACATAGCTCCTTGATTTCAGAATGGATCATGACAACATACTCCATAACAAACGCAGAGTAGGATAAAAGGAGGAGAAGAAGAAGATATTAGAACTTGAAAAGATTTCCGTACTTCCCTTTGTTGAGAAGCTTTTCATTCGACTGACAGAGGTTCATGGTACTTCAGAATTCATTTTGATCAACTAAGGAGTCTTCTTATTAGTTTACAGAGCCTCTGTCATATTTTAGGAATTATGTCCAGTCCATGAATTTTGAATAAGGATAATGGCAGCACAGATAGAGAATATTATTTGAATCAACCCTGATGACCATATTGTACATTTATAGAGAAAATAATTTGGAGTGTTTAAATTCACAGAAAAGATAGTATAGAGGCTCACTACATTTCAGCTACCAAAGCTTAGTATCTAGATCAATTTTCATAACACATCGAAGCTACTAAATTCTTTAAGTTTTGGCAGGGAATAAGTCACCAAAAAGGCATATAATTTTGTCTCAGCATAATGCTGATGCAAGAAACAAAAATAGCATCAATGTTGTCTTTCTTTTCAGTTCTTGGTTGTGCTAAAAACAAACAACTTACATCAATAGAATTGACTCATGATCTCAGCACTAGCAGAGCTCATAACGAAAAACCCACAAGTTCAACAAATCACCAAAACTTTGCACTAACCTCACATCTTAATCTTCAATTGCAAATGATTGTTCTTAGTTGAATCACAATACCCGTATCCAATGCTAGTTTATTAAGGGACAGTAGATCATACTAAATGATACACCGAGCAAGCGTGACCCTCTGTGTCCGCAAAACTACACGCATTAATCACACTATACTGTATGTAAACAAGTGTGCATTTCAGTTAATGAAGTCCTAACATTATAAATCACAGTTTTTACTTTTACTAAATCACATTGGAGGCCACGAATTCCCGACCAAAATTTCCTCCTATTTGAAATCGACCACTAAACATTGCACTAGTCCTTAACAACTGATTCCATTTGCAAATTTTCTTACGTATGTGGTTCTCGTCTATTTGTGAAGTTCTGCATTTGTCCTAAACACCTCATTTCCGTCCGGATTTGTTTCAAATATGTCACTCCATCAATTCGCTTAGCTAGGAAAACTAACAATTTTTCAGTTATCATCTAATCTAGCACATTTTCTTCACCAAGATTTTTTTCTAACAAACAATTCAATCGCAATTAAAACACAATCAAAATTGAGGAAAACAAATACAGTAACCGCTAACAGTTACCTGTCCAGGCGTGAGAGGTCCAGCAACCATAGCCATTTCGCGCGGAAATCGAATCCAAGGATCGCTAATCGAATGCACGCATTTCACGATCACTATGTGTGTGGATAAGAGTTGAAGGCGTGGTTAACGATATATATATAACTGTTTAAGACATATATCTATATCTATATATATATAGAGAGAGAGAGAAGGAAAGGAGAGATCTGAAGCAAGGTTTTAGGTGAGAGATCGCAGCAGCAAGTCAGACAATGACGACGTCGTTTGATTTGCTTTGGGTGGAGATTTTGGTGGTTGGAGACTGAGAGAGCAGAAATGGCTTCGGTTTTTCCTACTCTTGATTTTGATGGGAAATCTCACACTGTTTTTTCACCTGATGGAAAAAAAAAAAACAGACATTAATTAATTCATTCTACAAATATGGAAATCTCCGTTTGTTTGCTCTTAAACTGTAATTTCTTGTGAAAACCATTTATTATTTTTTGTTGGGTGGGGTTGGGTCATGGGTGGTGGGGAATGCTTATATTGAAAAATATTTATTTCTGAAAAACATAATATTTTCTCAACTTTATTTATCTAAAAAAAATATTTTTGTTATTTAGTTGTCACACCAAGAAATATTTTTAATAAATTTTTTCTTGTGCTTTGTCAATTGCAAATATCTTTTTCTATTTCTAATTAGAAATTTCTATTTGTTAAAAAAAAATTTGACTATATATATACACACACATGTCCTACTAACAAATGCGCTTTTTAAGAATCAAATTTATATTTTCTTCTTTATAGAGCTAAGGCTGCTATCATATTATTTAACAATTGTTGGTTAAACGAAAATATCTTTTAGAAAAACATGTAAAATTAGTTACTTGTTCAATATTTTTGAAACATTGTCTAATAATCTCTTTGTGATTTTCAAAATTTTGCATTTTTTATCCAACATAACAGAGTGTATGTGTACAAGTATGGGAATAAATTTGGACAAATATCCTCTGCATTTATGAATAATTACCTACTTAACCCCCTTTTTGAATTTTTCAATTTGCTACTTCTCTCTTGAACGACAGTCTTTGTCATAATTTCTTAAAGAGAGTTAAGAAAATAACAGAAAAATGACGAGCATGTGATCTCTCAAAAAGTACATACAGTAATGAGGTATATTTTGTAAAATAGAAAAATAAGTAGTTAATTAAACAAATTAAATTATATTTTACCCAAAAAATAAAAGAAATTAAGTTTGTCCTAATAATAAAATAATCTTCATCCGAAAGTATTGGATTGTGTTTTACTATATTCTGTCCATTACTTACAATGTGCGCCATATGCACAGTGTTTCATATGAGCACTATATATATATTGTACTGTGCGTGAATAATATGCGTATAGTACATAGCAGTACATGTGTTCAAAATTCTTATATTATATGTTCAAAACTCTTATATTAAGTTATAACATGTTTAAAAGTCTTATATTATATGTTCAAAAGTAAGTTCACAAAATAAAAATTATAATATCATAAATTTTATACTCTATGTTCAAAACTCTTATTTTACATACTCATAGATTATACTCTACATTCAAAACTCTTATATTAAAATACAAACATATTCAAAACTCTTATGTTACATGTTCAAAAGTTTAAAAGCAAGTACACAAAATAAAAATTATAATATCATAAATTTTATATTTTATGTTCAAAATTCTTATATTAAATGCTCATAGATTATACTCTATATTCAAAACTTATATATTACATATTCAAAATTCTTGTATTATATATTCAAAACTTTTATATTAACTTGCAAACATGTTTAAAATTTTGCTTTTCATGCACAGTACGGTTTAAAGTGTTCCGTAAGATCACAATCCCTACAGAGCACAGTAAAAATCATGTATCCTGTGCAAAATTAATTTTGTAAAGAAACTCATCATTATAGTTTGGCAACTTGAAATGTCATAAACTTTTTGTGCTTTTATTAGATTTTCAGAATCTCTTTGCTTTCCAAAAACAGCTAATATTTAAGTATGATCAAATTATGGAAAAATCTATACATGCGTTAGCAGCTCCTCAAGCTTTATCGGCGCTTTTGGTGCTTCTTTTTATCCTCTTAATTTTCATGTTATGTATAAATCTATCTTATATACTATGTATAATGTTCATTTTTTTCCTTTAATTTTTTTAATATTTTGTTTCTTTTCTTAACTATAATAGGTACGGATACAAGCCAAAACTAAAATCGTAGAAGCTAGCTACACTGCTAAAACTAAAGAGTAAAGTTGTAATTTTTATGAACGTTTAGATTGAATATATATATATATATATATATATATATATATCTTCAATAAATTCTATTACTTTGATAACCAAAAATTTGAGTTAGATTTTGGTTTTTATATATCTACAAAATGTTATTTCATTCTCGTGCTACTATATATATATAAGCCTAATTAATTAAGACCGTTATATTATGAAGCCACTTCATTATCTTTTTCAAGAAACGAGCTATAGCTAACGCATCGTACATTATATATATATATATATATATATATATAGATATATAGTGATGTATACGCAATAGCAATGTTTCGTTCAGATGAAGGGATTTATATGATATATGGTAGAGATGGTCATGGCTGTGCCAACAGAATTGGAAAAAATCAAAGACATCGATGGCAATTGATAGGACCTTCTAATTAGGCCCACGATGCTAGGAGACAAATAACTATATATGAGTTACAACCCTCTATCACTTGTTATTGTATAATATATAGTTCATTGTGTATAGTTGAAGCAACGATAACTAATTTACTCTTGGATGGATTAATTGGGAAGCAAAAGTAGATCCAATGCTTGTTTGCTTGTGTGGATTAATAACTCATATAATTAGATTTTGCGTAAAGATAGATATCCACTGGTTATCAAAAATTAGAAAGAGAAAATAAATAGATCTATTTTGAAAAAAAAAATCACTTAATGTCAATCAATTGTTAGATGTTCGGCGTTGATCCCATAATGTAGAAATTTAATGTAAGATCAATATCATGAACTAAAACATAATCTATAGAAACACACAAATCAAAATTCAACTACGTTTTCACCCCTCCAGCCGACAAAATAGTAATCAAATAAACCAATTATGTTCAAAAGATTTAGCATATAAAACTCTACATAGTTAAACCTCTTATTAGTTAGATTTCAATATATCATTAATTATTTTCGAAGTTCTCTTTAAAAATTGAACGTTTAGAGGATTGTTTGTTATTTATTTGAAATTAGGAATTTGGTCCCATACGTACGTACGTACGTATTGAAAGGTTGTTGTTTGGGGGGGGGGGGGGGGCGCTCCAAATTCTAGTATTGTTGATAAGGATCTTTGAGGAGAACATTTCGGTTTCTTTCAATGAAATTCACTTGTTAACTTAGCCCGGGGGAGACACACTTTACTACATTGCAATATCATCACTCATGTTATTTTCTATTCTTAATTATTTCCGTGTTCAATCCGCTCTTATGTCAAACTCGATCGTCCTCTTTGGGCGATAGGCATCAAGGTCATTTTCTTCATCAATTGTTGATCCCGACCTATTTTGTCCTCACCCCCACATAACACCTGCTAAGAAATTCATCAGATGTCTATTTTTTTTCGTTCACTTAATTAATAGCTCATGATATTTATAGAAATACACCCTCCCCCCCCCCCCCAAAAAAAAAAAAGACAGTAATCATAGGGATGAAGAATACATTACTTATGACGATATTGTTTGTACATACGTTTGCCAACGAACTGAAATGTATCTAGCTTTGATACTGAAAATTTTCTTTTAAAGATCCTTAGCTCAAAAATGTAGTCATTTTTCAAGTAACAGCTTCCTTCTTTCATTTCTCTTAAAATATAATTTTGGAGAGTTTGCTGAAATTTAACCTCCATTTGGTAACTATATAATTAAAACTTCCATTTGCTTTAATGATTTATTAAGAAAACTCTTAACTAATATGATCATGCATGCCCACTACTTCTCTCAAAATGTTGGTCTGGGTTTGAATCTCATGAGGTTAGGGATTAGATTTCAGGATGGGGATAAAGGAAAAGGAAAAATTTATTTCATATATATATATATATATATATATATATATATATATATATATATTGTCACTCATTTCTAGCATTAGTTTCTTAATTATTTCATGACGATAACACATTCAGCGTTATTGTTGAATAGACAAGAAACATAAGGGACGATTGTGTGATTTTGAATATCTAAAATGAAATGACTGAGGGCAAGTTAATGTAATTGACCCAAAATCTAATATTAGATCCTATCATATTTTCATTATCTGTCTAATGCTCTGTTTGTTATAGTCTTATTTTAATATACTTATTCTATGGAAATGAGACACATCTTATAAGATTTAAGAAATCTTATCATACATCCTATGAAAATTCAAAACAAAACCATACTTTTTATCTTATAAGAAATAAGCAATCTATCCTATATTATTTTTTACAACTATAGAATGCATGGTATATGTGATAAGATATCTTAAATCTTATAAGATATCTCTAAATTTTAATAGAATAAATATCTTAAAATAAGATTATTCCAAACACACTAGAAGTCTACTTAATCTACAAAACATGATTAATTGGTGTCGCTTCATCTTAATTTCATGAGCTTTCTATTTCCATTCAATTCATATATTTGTTTCCTTTTATGTGATCTTACGTATTTTAATGAGCTCCCTTTGTTTCTTTCGCATATTCTATACACATCCGCTATACTTTTAGATGTTCATACCTCTTTCTTCCACCAATTATGCCACTCGGCTAATTGAGATTAAAACTATTTACTGTTATTTTTTTCTACTTAGTTTTTTCAATTGGATAAATTGTGATGATTTACTTCACTAAACCAAAGAGGCCCAGGTGATAAGACCGCAAATAACAGCAATTTGTGGACATGAATGAGTTCTTAAGTTTTAAGCTATATCTGAGATATGCAAAAGAATGGATCCTTGGCATGTTACCTAATATATAATCAAATCCTAACCATGGAGTGAACAAAGAAGAAGGTCCTGTGCCAAAACGCCAACAACACAACAATGGCAACAGGCAATGGACCTGGGACACTCCTAAGATTTAATCATATACTTCGAACCAGAACTTCAGGCATCATCAAAGATATATCATAACCCTTAAGTCTAAAACATATCAGCGGAGCATTTGAGGGTTATCAACTAAGTCTACAAATGGCTTAAAACAACTTTTATGTTATATCAGCATTATATCAATTCATCAACAACTCAGCCTGTCATTAGGCCAAGAATTCAAACAAATAAAAGTAAATGACAGAAAAATAAAAAGAAGAGTACCTGATAAAAAACTCTGAACTTTTATTTCTTTATCAAATTTACAAAATATAAAAATTGAAACTACCTAACTTGATTCTTGTGTTTCTCCTTCCGAGTCATGGCTTTTATAGACAATTGAAGCCTCGGATTTGAAACAAAGATTCAAAACAATTTTCCTCGGACTCCACAGATTTCAGATCTGGGAAACAACATAATTACAAACAGTAAAAAGTAAATTACTGTTTATGAAGAGTAAATTCCACTATCTGTGAATAGTAGAACTGTTTGCCTAATATTGACAAATCTTCATGACATCTGTCCTCGTTGATTTTATCTAATCAACTGTGACTCTCTTGTCTGATTGTTGAGTCATCAGATTCCTTTGTCTTTGAGTAATTATCACGACTGCTTTCTCCACTGTCATCATGATAACCACTATTCTTTTCTTTTTTCACCTAAACTTTATCCTGTTTAGGATCACTTTGGGACGATTCTCCCTTCTTCTTTATTTGAAGTGGCCCTTTCATCGCGTCCTTCATGGATTCGAACACGTCATCCAAGGAATAGTTTTCTTCTTCCTCTGGATCTTGGGACTGACCTGCAAGACAGAAATATCTGCTGCCTTGGGGCGAAATCTCCATTGATTTCTTTGAAGATGTATCACTTTGTTGAGTGAATTGTATCATCTCCTCTTTGCCATTATGCATATATTGCAACATTATATCCTGCAAAGATATGGATGGATTTTCTTTCTGCAACTTATTCACGAACTGTTCAAACCATGATTTTGGTTGAATTGTTGCTTTCTGCTTCTCATTAGCTTCTTTCTTGTATTGTTGAAGCTTTTCTTCAATTTCTTTGATAAGATCCTGGGAATATAATTGATTCGTCTTAAGATCTTTCTGTATCATCTTTTGCCAGAATTTTGTGAAGAATATCCTCTTCAAACATGGAACATGCTTATCTGCATGACTGACTTCTGGAATCCATCTGACAATCCGCGGAATTGAGAACTCCAGAAAGAAATACATTGTTGCAGTTCCTTCAACTGATTGTTGTTCAAGATTCTGCACTTTTGGAGATACTTCCTTCCATCTTTTATAAAGATCTTGGAATGGTTCTGGAAGTATTGATGAATTTGGACCAAAATAATTCCACCAAATTATAAACCATGATGGAATATCCTTATTAAGGACTGTACCAGCTATTTTCACAAACCATGAATGTTTATGCTGGTCATTCTCAAAATAAAATACCTTTGAGAATCCTTCAACATAATCCCAATAAGAATATAATATGGGACCTTGTTGGGTTAATACCACATAGGACTTCAGCTTATGTGTAGAAAGTCCCCATTGCTCTGCATTGATAAGAGTCTTGATATAGATCTTGCTATACGCAATATCTTTGGACATCATATCTACCTTTCTACTCTTTTTGAAGTGTTCAAAATCTACAGATTACGTCTCCATGAGAATCTTCTCATAGTGGTGTCTCGTCTTATAAGACTGAGCTGGAAATTAGAAATCATCCAGATATTTGGACATCAGCAACCATGGATCTTGTTGATTTATGAGATCATTTTGCGACAAATAGAGGATTATTTCCTCTCCTGCATTCTGTGTATATTGCACAGATTCATCTTGCTCTATAGTATTTAGAGCTGAAGCGAAAGAACTTATATTTCTTTCTTCTGCTTTTTTCTCCAGTTCCTCAAGAAACTTTATTGTCTCTGAGTATATTGGTGAACTGGGATGTGGAAGCTTTATATCAAACTTCTGAGCACGCAATATATTTTTACGTACTTCAGCTTCTTCAGAAGCAATTTCCAATGCTTTATTTACATGGAAATAATCAGGAGCATTATTTCTCCCTTTACCTTTACCATGGCCATATTTGCCACGGCCTCTTGATGATCCACCATGGGCATATTTCCCACGGCCTTGAAAACCCCCATCAAGAGGTTGCATCCCCCTGCAGATATTCACGGGATAAAAAATCAGGCAAAGTATTATTCTTTCCCTGAATGTGTTTGATTTCAAACTCAAAAGGGGCTAAATATGTTTGCCATCTTGCGAACATATATTTCGAAACATCATGTTTAAAATCTTTATTGAACATGAATTTTGCAGATTTGCAATCAGTTTTGATCAAAAACTTTTGATTCAAAAGATCATCTTGGAATTTTAAAACACTGTTGACAATAGCCAAAATTTCTTTTGCAACAGGTGCATATTTTTTCTGACTTTCACTCCATTTCCCTGAAGTAAAGCGAACAAGATATTCTTGTTTTGTTGTGGGTTGAACTTGTTTGAGTATTCCACCATATCCAATGTCTGAAGCATCAGTTTCCACAATCTTATACCATTACGGATTTGCAAGCATAAGGCAAGGCAACTGTTTGACCTTTGATTTGATCAATCTCACTGCTTCAGTATGACTTTGTGACCAAGGGGAAGGGGATTTCCTTAGTCTTTCATATAAAATAGCAGCATCAATAGCCAAATTCTTATAATAAGGCTGAATGTAATTAAGACTGCCTAAAAATCTCTGTAATTGATTTTTATCCAAAATTTCATCTGAAAATTTAGAAGCAAATTCAATACTTCTTTCAATAGGAATTATTTTCCCATCTTCAATATTATAACCCAAAAATCTGATTTTAGATTGAAAAATCATTATTTTTGGTTTTGAAACAACTAACCCATTTTTAATAACAAGATTTTTGAATATTTCAAGATGTTTAAAATGGGTATTAATGTCTTTTGAAAATACTAAGACATCATCAATATACACAACCATGAAATCATTATATGGTATGAATATATCATTCATTATCCTCTGAAATTCAGAAGGAGCATTTTTCAAACCAAAAAGCATTACATTCCATTCATAATGACCAAATGGTACCACAAAAGCAGTTTTATATCTATCTTCCTCTACTACCTGTATTTGGTAATAGCCAGATTTCATATCAAATTTCGAAAATACACATGCATCATGTACTCTATTAATTAAATCCCTTTTATTAGGAATTGGATATCTGATCCATTTCAAAACTTTATTAAGAGATTTATAATTAACAACTAATCTTGGAGATCCTCTTTCAGTTTCTGATTTTTTATTCACATAAAAACCAGTACAACTCCAAGTTGAGTTAGATTTTCTTATTAAACCTTTTTGCAGAAAAGTATTTATTTCTTCTCTACATCTAACCTGCTCTTGTTCATTCATTTGAGCTGGTCTTGATTTTGTTGTTATCATTCTCTCATCAAAATCATCTACATATGGTAGACTAACAATATGTTTTTTCCTATCCCAAAATGCATTAGGATGATCAGCACAAATTTCTGATGAAAATTGATTAATAAGCAACTTTATATGTTGTTGAAGTTTAGGATTTTGTAATTTCTCATTTATTGTCAATGAGTTAATTTCTTGATTAAGAAAATTCAATTGGTTATTTTTAGCTTTTATTAACTCAACCATTTCATTAAGAACCCTAGTTATTGGATCCTTGATAAATTCAAATTGAATTTCATTTCCTTCAAAACTACCTATTATTCCGTTAGTAGTTATTTCCTTTATTGGAAATATTTTGTTAAGGAAAGGAGTACCTAATATGACCTGATTTGTCATATTTCTGACTAATACAAAACTATTAGGAATACACTGTCTATTAGTGCAAATATAAGCTTTAGATAATTTATATAAAATATCCATTTTGTTACCACTAGCACTTAATAATGTATGTGTGGTTTTTTCAAAATATTTTGTAGGAATTAATCCTTCCTGTATACAATTTAAATCTGCGCCACTATCTATTAACGCAATTAATTCTTTTCTATAATCTCCTTGTATTAAGAGATCAATTTTTACTAACCACTTTTGAGATGTAATATATTCCATCTTTCCTAAAAATGGTTCTAATTCCTGATTTATACTGGATTCTGGAATTTCTTCAATTTTATTTTTTCCCTTATCCATATTATCCAGTCTTTTATTTATATTGATATTATCCTGAGTTAATCTTTTAACTTCAGTTTTCAAATTATTGACTTTCTCTTTCAAATCATGTATTGTAGTTACAGATGTAACAGAGGATTTTATATTCTGTTTTTCTTCAATCCTTTTTCTTACTTCTGATAGAGTATAAGGAATGAATTTATCTTCTTCTTGGATACTTAATTCTTCAGGTTCTTTTATTTTCCCTAAAGATTCTAATATTTTATTTCTAATTTCAGAATCTTTTATTATTCTGAGTAATTCAACAATATTATCATTAGTTAAAACATTCAGTTCCATATTTCTGAATTGTAATAACAATTGATAAAAATTTTCATTTTCATCTTTTTGTATATTATTTATACAATTTTCACAAGGTTTATATTCCTCTTCTGAACTTTCTGTAGTTTCAGATTCTTCTGATAAATATTTCAGATTATCCTCAGAGCTAGATTCCTCTGAGTCATTAAGATCCTTTTGATCTTCTTCTGATTCAGAATTAAGCATTACCTTCATGAGATTTTCTTTTAAATCTTCATTAATATTTAATGCTTTTATTTTCTTTTTTACAGGACATTTTGGTGCTATATGACCTATTCTCCCGCATTTATAACAAACAATAGGGTTTTTGGATTTTGATCTAATCCTCTTATTTCCTTGTTGTTTTTTAACAGATTTTCTTATTTGTTTCCTCTCTCTCCTAGCAGCTATTTTCTTTTGATAGGTTGGAGAATTATATTTTTGGATATTAGAAAACCTAGTATATTTCTTAGGTTTACTAGATTGACTTACTTCAATCCCAAATTGTTCACAGAATTGTCCTAATTGAGACTTCTCTGTTAACTTTTGTTTTTTAATTTGTTGATTTAACTTAATTTCATTACATAAAGCTAAACCTTCTTGCATGCATTTTCCTATTATCATGCCATATGTAAGATTATTATAATCAATAGGTGAGATTCCTATTCTAAGAGTTTTCTTTACTCTTTCAACAAATAAATATGGAAGACCATCTATAAACTTAGACTTCCAATGTGCTTGATTCGCATCAGGTAATTCCATTACTCTGCTAAGGAATACATCCTTATACCACCTAAATGAGGTAAGAGTAGGACACTTGAGATTCAAGATTAGAGATCTTATATTCTCTGCATTTGTTGTGAATCTTCCTGTAAAATGTTCACAAATGTTTATTGTTAAAGTATAAACAGCTTCCTGTTTTACTATATTGTTTTCTGTTCTTGTTGTATTCAAGACAGTTTGTCTTTGGGTTTCATTGAGATAATTTTCCCACCAACCTTTAAGCTGGCCTGTAAACCCTGCTATTATCATTAAAGCAATATTTCTATCTGAATTATTATGTTGCTTACATATAGTAGCATACATCATCATTCTATGGATGGTATTATAAATTTGTTGATCTGAGTGACCATCTATATTCCACTCATAAATTGTCTTACCATTATAGTAAGTTTGTTCATTTGGCAATTCCTCAAATAAAACATCTTGAGGTGTCGATCTAGGATAATAATATTTTTTCTGGACCGGTTTATCAGCAAATTTATTATTACTCTTTATTCTATTAAGAGTTTCATTAACCATTTCTTGTTGATGTATATTATCAACTAAATCTGGAGCTTCTTCTTTAGTTATAACATTTAATTTAAATGTTTTAAACTTATTATCAAGAAGTTTCTCAAATTCAGATATTTGTTCCAATTTAAAATTTTTAATTTCTGGAGGAGGTTGAATTGGATTACTCTTTAATCTTGAAGATTCTCCAATATTTTTCTCCTTATTATTACCTTGTAATTTTTCCAGAGAATTCTTTAATTCTTCAATTGCCATATAATTTTTTAATAACCTATTATTGAGATACAATATTTGTTCCCCTAAGGCTACTAAATAAAGATTAGTAAAATTATTTTGTTTCACCACATCATTTATATTCTTAGTTGTGGTTGGAAGAGTTTCATTCTCTTGCAGATTAAAGAAAGCATTTGCATATAATTTCATTCTTTCTTTATCCATTATTATGGGTTGATGAGTTGGAGAATAGACTGATTCTACCTGTTCTCCATTTTTTAATTTCCAAAATTTTTCTTGGACATTTATATGATTCCCTAGATAGGTTTCTAAAACCATGGAATAAAATCTTTTATTTCATTTATATTTTCCAAATGGTTATAGAATTCATCTTGAAGTAATTTTCTTTCTGCTAAATTAATATTTTTAGCAACCCAATCCCTAAAAGGTTGATATATTGGTTTTTGAAATTCAGCTTGTATTTGTTTCCTATCTGAACTGCCTGGACTGAAATCAATCTTATTTTGATTCATTATTAAACTGGAAAGTTTAATTCTGACTCAGTTATTTCTGGTCTAAAAGCTTCTTCAGGATTATTATATACACCCTGAGCTATATTATCTTCATTGATTTTGATTCCCTGAACTTTATTTTGCAGGTTATCAGATTCTGATTTAGAAGATGAACTCCCTACAGTATTGGGTAAATCAACTCTATAATCTATTGGAGAAATATAAGAATATATTGAACTAGTTCTAGAATATCTAGATCTTCCTAGTCCTGAACTTCCACCTATTTCAGATGTACTTTTCCTATTAAACTGAATTTGAATATCTCCAGTAGATGTTTGGATTGCATCCACCAAATCTTCATTTATTAATGGTGTTGCTGGAATTATTTTTTCAGCTAACCAAGTTTCTGGAAAGTTTATTTCATCCCATCTTATAGATCTACGAGTTGTTATTTTAGATCTATTAAAATTGGTTTCAAATATTATAGTTTCTTGTTGATTTGTATTCATCAACTTACACTTTGGATTCAAAGTATACAAAGGCTTAAAATATACCCTATAACAGATACAAATAACTTCTGTACCTGGCAAATAATTATAATCATGCGTTTTTACATATAAAGTTAACGCATCCAATATATTAACATCCGACAAAGATAATTGTAAATTCGGATATGCATTGAAATATATAGGACCATGAGCTAAACTAGATTCCATTATGCCCATGAGAGATTGACGCCAGTTCATATTACGAGAATTACGTAATACAGCAATAAATGATTCAGGTAAACCAGATAATGTGAGAGGTTTAAAAGCTACCTGAACAAGTCCAATATGCAAGAACTTATATTCTGATGTATATGCATCAATATCATCTTGACTAAGTAATTTGATAGTCAATCCCTCATTATGTATAGGAACAGATTCTTCACAAGTTTTAACAATTTGTTTAAAACTTAATTTATCAAAAGTACCAAAAGAATATATCATCCTAGGTTCTATTTTAGGAATTGTCCACTTATTTAACAAATCCAAATTCTTTGGAATTTCATATTCTTCCTTCTTACTGTTTTTCACAGTATTTTGATTTTTTGCAAATATTGAAAGAATTGAAGACATACTCAGATTATTTGAGCAATCAAGTGATGAATTGAAATAATACTGATCAACATAAAACTTGAGTTAATACTTATCACCAAAGAGTATTGACTAACAGTGGCTCTGATACCAAAGAGCAAAGCTCATTGGGGTGCCCATACACCTACGTGACCCCCGTCAGGATGCAGCCACGCATACCTCAAAACCTCCTTTTACGGCCTTCCACCTCTCGATGGATACCAACCTATGCCAGGATTTTTAAAACCACTTACGGTCCCCTCTCGCATAGGGTCCTCTGGGGATAAGAGCTCAATGCTTCGCAGTCGGGTCACACTGGAAGAACTCCCCATAAGGATACCGATACCATGATATTTGTTTCCTTTTATGTGATCTTACGTATTTTAATGAGCTCCCTTTGTTTCTTTCGCATATTCTATACACATCCGCTATACTTTTAGATGTTCATACCTCTTTCTTCCACCAATTATGCCACTCAGCTAATTGAGATTAAAACTATTTACTGTTATTTTTTTCTACTTAGTTTTTTCAATTGGATAAATTGTGATGATTTACTTCACTAAACTAGCTAGATTGATATAATTATATATTTTGAGGGCTTTTAATATCATCATCTAATTCTATGATTATGTAATTTTCTCGTTTTGTTTTAATTTTCTTCGTCTAGTTAAGTTTAGCATATCCATAGTCTATAATTTGACTACTAATTCAAATATGTGCCTTTACCAAAATGCAAAAGGAAATTAAATTTCAACTTGTGCCTATTTTCCTACTGTTATTACGAGGGAAGCGACAGTAACTATATATGTTCATCTTATCATCATCTTGAGGTAAGTAAAGTTCCCATGAATGGTTGAACCCTACAGTTCACGAGCCAATCGGCACAACGTTTGTGTCTAATTAAAGGGGTACATTCATATCCTATATATATATTTCTTACGAAATTCAATTAGTTCTAACGGTACATTAATTTTATTTTCTTTGAATTTTCTTCCATTTTCTAGATTTTAATACTAGTACGTACTTCAAGACTTTGACGTACTCAAATTCTTTTTTTCTTCCAGCAGCTGCTAGCTAGCGGTGTATATATCATTTCTAATTACTTGTTCACACATGCAATATTATTAACTGCAAACGTACTTTTTCAATCATTTTCACACTGAAGGCCACACAAGCATATATATCAAGATCAATGTAATCTTGGTTTTCTGCTGGTACCAAGTCGTTTTATCTCCGTACATTTCAAAGAAAAAACTTGGTGCCTTCTGGAAATAAAACACCAAGCCATGGAGTTCTCTTTTGAATAATATGACATTCAAGAAAAGAAACAGTACTATACAAAAAACTAAGCTGAAAAGCAAGTGTGAAAATAAAACTCAAGCAAGTACATGCGATCGACATATAAGTGTACTGTTCGATAGGAAAATTAAACAAACAGAAATCAGGGTTCGTGGTGCGATCATACCAGCACTAATGCACGCACCAGAAATCTGGGTTGGCCTCTATATCTCACAAAAAACCCCGTGGTCATAGTAGCTAAGTTAAGGAAAGATATAGAAAAAGAAATAAATTTAAACATAAAGGAAGGCTAGCTCTGATCAATATTCGATCCCATCTAGTGAGATAAGACTCGGGTTCATTTGTTCGTACTGTAAGGTTAATGGAATGGTTAGGGGTCATGGCTCTCGTTTAAGAAACGTGGGGTGGACAACGTCTTGCAGGAGGCCATAATCAGGAAACTGAATCTGCGGCTGCTGCTGCTGCTGATGATGAATAGTAGTAGGGGTTAGTGTTTGCTGCTGATGTTGATGATACATAGAGCCATCACTGCTACTACTGCCACGAAGGCCGTAGAATTGGGGCGGCGGCATTTGATGAGCCATTAGGAGTTGTTGAGCAAAGCCTGGTGGTGGTGGTGCCAATGATGGCGTTGGCGATGAAAACATGGTCGGAGATAACATTCCGGCAGCAACATGCCCTCTAAGGCTTGTGGGCACGTGATGGTTGTGTTGGCCTTCGTATGTGGTGATCACTATCGATGGATCTTCAAATGACCTCTCCACGCGTTTCTTCACTGGGCATTTTTGGGACGTGCAACGATAGTAGCTCCTGAAATAAAAACCAAACATGTCACAAAAATATATACTAACATCTAATAGTAATTCCTTTTCTCTTTGTTTTTGGTAAGTAAAGAAACAAAGAAGTATAGTAAAGCGACGAAAATAGGAAAAAAAAAAAAAGTATAAAAGCTCGAGTTTCACAATCAGGGATTTAATAAAAAATTTGTCCAGTTATGAAGCTGTCAAGTGTGCAAGAAATCTTACTTTTGAGTCTTGAAGCTTTCTCGTATATACAATTAGATTAATGATTTTGAGCTTAAATAGTGCATCAGTGCAAGTTTAACATCATATGATTTGTCGGAGAGAACACGATTTCTTGAAGTTGTATATATACTAATTTTGAGATTCGTTATATGTATATGTATCAGGGACGATAATAATATTCTTCAATACTAGTTAAACGATTTTACTAGTTCTTAACATGATTCAGCTAACACTAACTAATGGGAATTGAATTACCTTGGGTAAGGGCTATTTTTCACAGCTTTCTGTCCATATTTTCTCCATCTATATCCATCTTCAAGATGATCAACCTCACTCTTTGTCACGAAAGCAAATCGTGGCTGTTTTTGCTTCTTCTCGACTTTCTTCTTTTGCTTGTTCCTGTTAATCATCGTCAAGATTCAACTGACTTAGCCAAACATCACCAAGATCTGATGCTTTAACCATGCAACCAAAAAAAAAAAAGAGAAAGAAAAGAGAAAAGAAAGAAAAAGAAAATCAAAATTTAACCCTACTCTTTTTTAGGGCTTTCTCCTCCCTGATCATCATCACCTGCCTCTCTCACTTGCTTCTCTTTCTTGCCCTGGTGGGCGCGATCTTCAGGCGCCGCCTCGGTCGAAGAAGACGATATAGAAGAGTTGGGTGTGACCGGTGGAGTTTCATTTCCACTCACAACTGGTTTCGAGTCTTCCTTCACTGCAGAAAATGGGTCACAAGAAGAAGACGATGGAGCAAACCCTCCAAAAGCTCTCTGATCAAGTGAAGCATAATCAATGGATCCTTGTAAGCACTCACTAAAGCTCATATATGGAGAAGCATCACCAAACATTGGCATATCCTGAACTGAAGAATCATCATTGTTTCTATTATTGTATGTGAAACTAGAATTGTTATTGTTGAGGTATGAAAAGCTAGTAGCATTATTATTATCATTGAATGGTTGATGATAGAAAAAAAGATCTCTAAAATTTTCAGACATAGTGATTAGAAGATGAAGATAAATTAAAGAGAGAGAGAGAGAGAGCTAGGGGGTTTTATATGAGGAGAGTTTCTCTAGTTTTATATATCTTTATTTAAGCTTTGACACCACAAGAGGAAGATATTCATATGGGGTCTTAATTAATTTTTGTTTAATTATAAATTATAATTGATTAGAGAAAGTCAGAAAGAAAGAAGAGGAGAAAATTTTATCCACAGCTGCCGACCCCACTATGTAAAGAAGGTTTGACAAAGGTTTTTTGATCACTATATTTGAGTCTTGTCAAAATTAAATTGTCACTATTAATAAAAGTATCTTTCATGACTTTTTCCCCTTATATTTCATAAATAATTCTATTTGATTATCGAAGCTAACATGATATGTGCCTTTGTCATGGTTGAATGAGAAAAGATTATTGTACGAATTAGTACTTTCTTGGGTGCACTACTCCTTGGGTGGTCAAACCAGTGCTATGCCTGATTTGCACCAAATTCTTAATTTACATTGCCATGAAAAGCGAGGCCATGTTGTTTACTGTTAATTGATATCAAATGCTTATTCTCTTTCCCAATATTTTTTTGAGATAATATCTATTTAATAATTCCATATGCATGAACAATCTTATGATCTTTTCATATTTGATGTCTAGATTCTCCTTATATTATAACAAATCTTAATACATAACGCACATCAATCGTTTTAAAATGAAAATACTAACCGCAATGAATTGTTACAAACTCCCAAAAACCTTGAAAAAACTATGCTAGTAAACATTTTCTTTAAACAATAAATACAACTAAAAGACACTTGCAATGTCATAATTAATGATTATCCTAGTGAAAAGATTCTTGTAATTACATATACATAGAGAGATATAATAATGCAACCATTTGCAAAAAAGCACAACTTTTAGGTAGCGTGACAAAGTTAAACCCTGATCAACGTTTGAATTTTTTTGGGGGTGAGGTCCACTGGATGGCGCTTGTTGGCAGATGGAAAAAGTCAACGATGAGTAACGCGTCTTAGAAGCAGTCCCGGTCACCGGGAGGGGCCGTTACATTACAGTGGTCAATGTTTTCAAAATTTTGGTTTTTTTTTTTTTTTTTTTGGATATAGGGGAAATTTTGTTTTTTTGGGGGACAGAAATGAATGGACACGTGTCCCCACTTGGCACCGCCATTTGACCTGGGCCGACTCATGACTGGCACGTGGGTAACCCTCTGTGGTTAACCGTAGCTGTCTTGCTGGTCGGGCGATGAACGTCGTTGTTCTTAATACAACATGTGCCTAGCTCGTGGACACTATAAAACGAGGCCCTTTTTCCTTTTCTTTCTTGTTTTATCGTTAAGACGGGATGTTTTACCGCTGACTTTCAAAGTACTTTGCAGAAATCACATTTTCAGAGCATCTGCAGAGGTCATCGTGATGCTTTGTTTTGATTGAATAGTTGGATTCCTTTTGTTCGTATCAATTCTTTTAAAAGGGTTAACCAAAGGAGAACCCCTTTCCCACTTGGTCAGAGGCCCCTTTTCCAAATGTTCGTATCAATTCTAAGTTGATTGCCAGACATTTGGAAAAGGCCTCGAGAGAGTTGTTCTCAATCAGTCCCTTAATAGGTACGCGATGACGTGCGTCTTCTTCAATAGTCCAAATTGGACAATTAATTAGCACAACAATTTGCTTCGATATGAAAATGTATTTTAAGACGACGATTTTTTTGTATTACTGCTTGCTTAAGTGTTCTGCATCCCCAACAAATGACATAATTAAAGAGAAGTACTTTTAACTAGAACTTTTCGCAATGGGACATGAGTTATGAATTTGAACCATTATCGTTTTAAAAATTAGCTCTATTTCTCTTGGACCCGATAAAGAAAAGCAACACTGCTCTGATGATATATATATATATATATATATATATATATATATATATATACAACTTATTAGATGTGGCCTAGCAAAAAAAGGAAAAAAGAAAAAGAAAAACTTAATAGATGTGTATTCTTCTATCACCTCTGTTCTTTACTTCTTCTTCTTCTTCTTCTTTATTATTTTTTTTTTGGACCTTCCACAGGTTCAAAATCAGGTTTGACCCCACTTTTACATTTCATTTATTTCATATTTTATTTCATTTTCAATTATTAATTCTCTTTTCCAGTGGGAATCAAAATTATTTTCATTGATTTCATATTATATTTCACTTTCAGTTATTTTGTTTTTAAGTGCAACCAAATTAAGGCGTATGACTACAGGGAATGAGGTGTGAGGTTGAAAGCTTAGTTTTGATGGCATTCGAATTTATCATGAAATTTCGGAATATTTTACGATATGGAAGGCGTTGGGGGCCACTTTGAAAGGGAAGAGCTTTTTTCTTCTTATTATTTTATTTTTCTGAAAAAAAAGAATAATTCTAAAATTCCTCCTATTAAGATCATGTAAATAAAAGAAAAAAAATAACAAAGAAGCAACTGGAGAAAAACCTATATTGAATCATTTCATAGTCAAATAAAACGGTATAGTGTGTGTTTTCTTCTCTTTTCTTGGTATTTGATTATTTTGTTCATTAATAAGTCTCATCTTTCCATAATTTGACATCAATAGAACAAGTTTCTTTTTTGGTCACATGGAAGGCATGGAGCCGATTAAACTACTACTTTACAAGAAATCAAATGACTTTCTCTAGCCTTATCCAATAGTCATTGAAATTACTTCAGAACATCACTGACGATGGAAAAACTACAAAATTGTTGTTTGCGAGCCATTTTGTACACATGTTAGTTTTCCTATAAACATATTTAAAGGTATAACCATTACATTATATTTCGAAACTATTCCTGCGCCATGTTATGGCCCGTATATTATCAAATGCTACTTCCTTATATATTATCGTGTGACGCCTTAAGAAAACTGAAATTGCAGTCATATGTATAAGCTTGCCTTTTTTTTTGTGTTTCTCCTCTCGCGCTTTTATCAGTTTGATAACTAGATTGATCAGTATTGCTATTCATATGTATAACTTGATCACTCTCTTTACAATAACATTTATACATTATGAAAGAATCTACACTCGATCGAGTTTAACGTGGCTTGTTTTGGGGGCTGTTTGGATTGGATTTTTTTCAGGAAAAAACACTTTTTTTTTAAAAAAGTTATATTAAATTTGTAATAACTATTTGATTTGATTTTCAAAAAAGCTGAAACTCTGAAAAAAACTCAAATACAGTTTTTTTTCAAAAGTTAGAATTTTCAATTTCTCAAAAAAAACTATTTTTCAAAAATTGTCAAAAAAAATACTTTTAAAAAAAACCAATCCAAACGAGTCCTTAAAATCCTCTCGAGCATCTCGATTGCTTGCTCAAATTGCGGCAGGATAGCGAACATAAATACTATTGTTTTTGTGCGTGTTGTAATACTTTGACCTTGGTACATGTGATCTATTTTACATACATATACTATTGATAATTAGTTAGTCTACGATGATCAAGATGAATCATTCGAACCTAACTTAGGGACGATTTGCATTCTCCACACCAAAAAAATGATATAATTAGACTAAGGTGGACCAAAATGGAATCTTCGTACAATTGTAGGTGGAACATTATCTATTTTGGAGATTTTTTTTTCCTTTTGTTATGTCAAAAGAATTTAAGTTGGCCAATTTCGACTACTGAAAAATCAATAGATTTCAATTACATACCAACTGCTAGATTCACAGCGCAAAACTTTGCCCAAAAAATGCGATAGGTGAGTCAAAAATAGAATCTTTAAGACTTCAACTGCACGGAAAAAATTGAAACACCCGCTTTGAAGTGATCCTCATTATGAACCAACATTCTTAACCAAAAGTAAGCCGAGCAAGAATCTCATGGTAGTATGAAGGGAAAGTTGAATCGACCACAGATTCTTGGCTTGTTGTTTGGTTTAAAGGTATACTTCAAAAATCTCATTATTTTATGGGCTCGTTTGGATTGGCTTTTTTCAAAAACGTTTTTTTAACAGCTTTTGAAAAATAACTTTTTTTAAGAAGCTGAAAATTCTGGCTTTTAAAAAAAAAAGTTGTATTTGAGCTTTTTTCAGAGTTTCAATTTTTTTAGAAGTCAAATCAAATAGTTATTGCAAATTTAATGTAACTTTTTTAGGGAAAAAAAAAGTAATTTTTCCTTAAAAGAAAGTCAATCCAAACCGGCCTTGTATTACTTTAATAATATCTTACTCCTATTGATACTATTAGAGTTCCTTATTATGTACGAAGACAATTGATGATAGTTAATACATGCACGTAAATAAGTTCGCACACCATTTACGCGAGCAAAAAGGTAAGAAAACAGTAATTAAATTTCACGAGATTAAAGATTATTGCGAGAGGAAAACAAGATTCAGGTGGGAAAGGAGCAACCTCAGCAGCTAAACTTGGCAAGTGACGAACCAAGAATTAGATTTCTAGTCAAAAATAGACAACTTATTAAAGACAAACATAGTGAAAAAGCTGTCTGCCCAGGCTAACTATAGGTATATGTCCACATGTATAACCTAACAATTTTCGGTTGCATCGGTACCTAAAGACACCAACAAGACGGCCACACTGATGCCACCTGTGGGAACCGCTAATTCTTGTTCTCCTTGTCGACACGATTTATGAAATCACTCGTTTTGAGCACCTTTTTCATATTAAGAGGGTGTTTGGCATTGATTTTTTTTTAAGTTGTTTATAAGAAATAATTTACGTTTATAAGCATTTTTTTATATGTTTATAAGTAAATAATAAATAAGTAAAAAAGTGTTTCGATAAAATATAATTATAAGTTGTTAACATGTTTAGTAAGTATATGCTTGTAAGCCATTGTATTTGTTAAAATAACGAATTCCTTTGATTAAATTAAGGGGTAATTTTTTGTGTTTTTAAGGAATATAAACGTATTTTTGTTTGATAAACTCTCATTGCTAATAAGCATCTTAAAAAAAAGTTGGAGGAGTGGTGCTTTTTTTAATCTTTTTTTTTTTTTTTGCTTGAAACTAACTTTATCTGCTTATAAACACAATTTCTCAAACAGGTAAATTTTATTTTTTTAACTTATAAATAGGTTTTACCAACTCATAAACACTTCCAAACACCCTATAAATTTCTTTTTGGTTATATGTTCCAATGATCGATAGAAGTTAGATAGTTTTTGACCGAATTTTATATGTGAACGCAATATTATAAATGAATAATGAAGAAATTTGAACTCATAACTATACCAAATTTATAATTTGAGTTCTTATACTATATTAAATGATCGCTTCATATACAAAATTTCAACTGTTAAAAAGGATTCTGTCGTTTTTATTTAATTGTTGTCAATCATATCGTGAGAGGACTTCATCAAATGTGCTTTAAGGTTTGTTCGAATTGGTCTTTTTTTTTTTTAGAAATGTTTTTTTAACAATTTTTTTTTTAAAATATGCCTTTGAAATTAGATAATTATTGATTGAAGATTATATGTGGACGTATATGATCATAAATGAATAACGGAAAAAGTTAAAATTCATAATTTTATCGAATTTATAATTTCAAATCTGGTAGTACATTTTCATATATAAATATTAAACGGTGCATTTTTCGTTCCCATTTTTCGAACCTAATGCCCATTTCAAGTTCGAAAGTTGTTTAATTCTTACCTTATTTTAGATTTGTCTAGACCGTTTTTGCTATTGTTAGAGCTGTTTATTTAGAGTTTGTTTGGTCGCTGAATGACAGAGTTTGGCATGAGTTTGCCAATCAAATATCATGTTAATTAAAGAAGGGAAGAGTCAAGAGACAGATCAAATGACACACAGGCAGATGCACAACCACCAAATGTTGCTTTCTTACCAAACAATAACAATATATATATATATATACACACACACACACACACAATGGCGGAGGGATATTAGTGTGAGGGTGTGTACATGCACCCCCTCAACTGTTGGGGAAAAAAATTGTATGCTTTATTTTTTCTCAACTCCGCTCCCCCAGACCCCCCTTGACTGCCATGCTCCCACTCCGTGGACGCTGACAGCCCTAGGCGATGGCAAAGAAATGACTTATAAACAAAGGCTTCAGTATCATTATGCATAATTTTTATTTACTAAATTATTTTTCTTTATTATTAAATTTCAGCTGATTTCAGTATTTGGATCCCTCAATATTTATTAACCCCTATTTGTTTAGTTAATGCATCAAACGAGGAGAGGGAAGAATGAAAGTTTTTGTTGACAAACATATAGGAGCGATAAATAGTTAATGAAAATAGAGCTTGTAATTTAGTGGTGTGTTTCTAGTTTTGCAAAAGTTTTTATAGAGCTTGAAATTTAGGGTCTGTTTGGCAAAACTAGTTGTTAGAGTAGCTGATAGTGGTTTGAGTAGCTGATAGTTATTGTATTTTAATTGTTAGCGAATAATTGTTTGGTTAAGTGATTGAATAATATATGTTCGATAAAATTAGCTGTTTGATTAGCTGATGAATGTAAAATGACATAAAAAGATAATAATACTATGTTATTATATTATGATAAATATAATTATTATTACTATTATTGAAATGAGATAATTTATTTCATAATTAGACATATGTTTCTTGTATAACATTTTATTATTAAAGTATAATAAAATTACTTTTGATATATTAGATTTATTAATATTACAAAAAAATGTTATTATTGTAGAAATATTTTTTAATTGATCGAAAATTTATTTTGTGAAGAAAAATAATAAACGGATGAATAAGACTTACACTTTTTTAGAATATGTTGATATAGATAGGAATTAAAATTGCTTTTTATGTTATTTTAGATTTATACTTGTGAAAGAAAATATAAAAATATAGATATAGAGTGTATGGTAGGTGAAATTACCAAAAAATATTGAAAAGAAGGTAAGATTGCCAAAATAAAAAATGAAACACTAACCACTACCTGAAACATTAAAAATATTAACGTTTCAAAAACACTACTTCAAACACTCTTTCAACCAAAAACACTACCTAAAACACAACTTTACCGAACAATAAGAATTGGATGAAATGGTATTTTGACTAAGTCAAAACACTAAACACTAGTTAAAACATTGTTGCCAAACAGTATCTAAGTGATGTGTTGTCATGTCTACGTACTTGGCTATCCTGAATTAAAAGAAAAAAAAAAACAAGAAAAGTGATATCTTTTTTTATTTTTTTTTGGTCAAGTTTTCTTACGCTACTAAATAATGACATTTATCCATTTTCAAACCAAATAGCCCTTTGTATTATCAATTTGAAATTAAATTGAAGTATATTAGATTTATTATTTATCTTTTGCCATTTGTTCTTTTGTGGCTATAGGTAATTTTGTAATATTTTGTAATAGAATCAAGAAGAAACGAGTAATAAACTTCTTAAAATATAAAGTCAAGTGAGGACAATTATATAATATATTTTTTCTTATTTATAATAATTACATTTTTATATATGTATCTTTTATATGTTAAAATGTTATTATTATATTAATATTTTAATAATATTATATATTTTATAATTTTTAATTTTTATTAAAAATTTAAAAAGGTGCACCCGCTAAACCTGGGGTCCTGGCTCCGCCACTGTATAATATATATATATATATCAAATTTGACTTGTATATTATATGTTTTACGCATCTTGAAATAAGTTTTCTTATTATCCAGAAAATAATGCTTAAACTTTATCCGTCCAAATGAGTGTTATTAGACTTTTGATAATTAAGCAGCAAAGCGTTCAGAAAAATCCGGAAAAGGAAATAAAATACAAAGAAAGAATCATTTCAATCTTATAAAATCCGATTTAATTACTCCGATCCATTTTCATGTAAAATCAGTCTAATAATAATCATGAAGGCTGTTAAAATATTAGCAACTAAAATCATTCACTACATCAAAATCACTGCTTACTTAACAAAAAGAAGAAAAAAAGAAAAGAATTGTGACCTTTTGTCTTTGTAAAGCTTTTTGTGATTAATACAAGTACTTACTAATTTAGTAAAAAAAAATAACAAATTAGATAACAATATAAAAATCAGTGAAAATTATTTGAACTAGGATAAAATGCACATTATCCAATGTGATTTGTCTAATTAGTTGGTTATCTATTGTATTTTAAAACTTACATTGTTTTCCCGTACTTTTCAAAAGATGGCATTTATCTCTCTATGGTTCATCTAATTAGCTAATTATTATTCCCTTGTAATTTTTCTATTTAGTTGATTGCTCCAATCATTTATGTTTTTAAAACTTACCATATTACCCTTTTATATTTTTTAAAATATGGCATAATCGAATCTTTTTTCTATTATTATCTAATCGTCTTTGGCTGAAAATAAGGATATTTTTGTGAAAATACATAATAGGTCATAAGTTTTAAAGCTTATAGGTGCCAAAAAAAAGATTTTATGATACACAATAAATTAATTTAAAAAATTAAGACATGAAATTATGTACGATATTTTGAAAAACACATGATATAATGTGGTACGTTGTGCCTTTTTAAACTAGTATTTTGGAATGATAGTTTTCCTTCTTCTTGAAAAAGAAATATATTGTTTGCTTATTTTCAATATTTTCAACCCATCGGTATTGACAAAAATCATAATTTAGTCTCCTCATTCACCAAACATATGCGGTTCTAATCAAAATTTTAATTAAACGAATGCATGCAATATTCATTATATATAGGTGAATGATCCTAGTGCCGAGTCTACCTTATGTCAAGACTAATTTAATCACCACACCACCTACCCAATCATAATGGTTTGACAAGAATTTCTTAGACTTACGATGCACAAAATCCCACTCGTGCAACACATGTATACCTGGTAGTTCGCCGTGTATCAGAGCAATATAGAACCTGTTTGGCTCGGTTTATTTTGTAACTTATAAATTTGTTTTAAAAAAAATTTAATCACCTTTAACATGTTTTTTACTATTTGTAACTTATGAGCCCCAAATAAACTTAGTCAAAACAGGCTGATAATGTTTTTACATGTATATACACACATTGTATACACATGTCTTGACTTATTTAATAACTGGATTATAGAATCAATTTTTTACCCGAAATTCACTATTAAAAATGAATTCTCTTGTCAACAAAAAAAATAAATGATATTCTCTCTGATTGGCTAGGAACGGTCAATTATGTACAAAGTTGCACAACGGAAACATGTTCTCTGGATGATTAACAAAATCTTTTTATTAAGGGAGGCATCTATTTTTTCATTTCAAATGATGTATATACAAGGGACATGAAATCTACTTTCTATATTGTTAAGCAAAATAAATAATTAAATACAATTTGTTTTTATAAGTCTAATTATTTAGAAGAGCTAAACTTACTATATTTTCTACATTTCTACATGGTATCAGAGCATAAAAGATTAGGAGGAAGCTAGGAACAACTAAAAACATGTACAAAATTCAGAAGGAATCTTGTTATGAAACATTTTCAAAAGGAGACTTGTAGAGTTTTCATCACCTCATTTCATCTAAAAAACCTTAAATTTACAAAAGAAGGGTTTATTGTATTTATTTATTTTATTTAACATGTTTAAAGCGTAACAAATTAGTAAATAGAAACTCTACGGGTCGTATTTCAGGTTCATATTTGTGGCAAAACTGTTCTTATTGTAAAATTTTATAATACTTAACTAGCTGGATGGTATCTCTTTCAAACGAAATTTATACTTCTTAAGTGTGTGTTTGGTTTGCCTGTTTTTTGTTTTTATTTTCAAACGATATTTTGTAAATAAATATCAAAAAGAAAAATACTTTTGTTAACCAAACACATTTTTTTAATTTTAAAAAACAGAAAATGAGAATTGTTTTCAAAAAATAAAAATAAAAATAAAAAATGAAAACTAGAAAATGAGAACAGAAAATAGGCAAACCAAACGCAACCTAAGATTTTCGTCATTAAAAAGGACTTATTGGAGGGGCGGTTGCTGGTCATGAGGACTTTTGGATAGAGAAGATGAAATAGAAAAAAGAAAGCAGAACAACATTGTTGGCCTCATAAGTTAATGTCCATTTATGGGTGACATAAAGTATATAGTCTTTGGTTGAAGTTTCTTAATTGGAAGTCTTAATCAAGTTTTATCAATATCACAAGAGAGAGCAGGTCATTTGTTAGGTGTATTTTTACTGGAAAAAATTAAAAAAAGAATCTTTAAGATGTTGACACGACACATTATTATAACTAATATATAATAGCCAACAGTCAAAACCCTCCAATTGCAATAAGTCTAGTCTAAAGTTTTTATTCTAAAAAGCACCTTTTAAGCTCATTATAAAAGTCGCATAAGAAAGCTGGGTAAGTCTTCCCTTCGAAAAAGGTGCGATGAGGTCTCATTCAAGAGCTCTTCAAACTTCAGAAAGCTTCAATTTTATGCTAATTTGACATAGTGTGTGCTACAAATTCATAATAGACGTTCATCCAAATTGCTGACCTTATGAATAACTCTTTCTGACGTTATCATCAACAAGTTTTTTCATATAATAAATTGCGAGAATCGATCATAATATGCTCATATATTTATTTCCTAAGCAAGTAGGGTTAGTTCGGGTTTTTTTTTTTCCTTTTCATGAGAATTATGACACATAATTTTCGTTGGTAATAAATTAATGCATCAAAACACAACAGTTATAACTATCAAAAATTGATCTCGAGACTACTCGTCCTTAAAGTGAAAATTACTAGTAAATGTATAAAGGTGTAAGGACATGTGTAAATTCTTTATTGGAACTTTTATTGATAAGCTGATCCATCAGAACAATTCTCCTTTTTGGTTGAGCACCATTCTCCATTGAGATACTCAAGCTCACATGTGCAAGAAATAGCCACTAGATGTGAATGCAAGGCTTGAACCTTTCTTCCACTTTCTCACCAAAACAATTAAAAATGCTTTTTCGCTTCTTTCAATTCACCAACTTGTTCTCACAAGCAACAATCACCCATTCTTTTTCTTTCTTTCTTTTTTTTTTTATTTTGATGTTGGGGCGATTAAACAAAATTGAATTGACACTCTAAAGTCAACAGCATCAATGATGATTCCCCATCTACTCCCCTTGGAATGTTGTGAATTAGTCAATGCTTAAACTTTAATAAAATTACTGAAACTAATTAACTAGAGACCTTCAGTTAAGGAAATAATTAAATAAATAAACCACACACATCTGCATATTTGTCTCTTTCTGATATTGGTTTAGGCTTACAAGGGCACCAAGTGTGAAGGGTCTCCACAGGGTTGATCCCTTCGGAAACAGAATATTTTTTTTGACCAATTCCAACTATTGGAGCACTCTTTGTGAGCGCAGCTATCGTAAGCTGTATGAGTAAGATCATTAACCTCAACAGGTTAGTTTTAGTGCAGGAGCGTGAACACTAGTACGCATCTTGAATTTAAATCGATCAAGAAATTTATTTCTTTCAAATTAATTTTAATATGCGACGGTTACTATAAGTAACAGAGTGGCTTGCTGCCAAATCTACTGAGATTCAACCCTTTGTCGCTTTGATTCTTTTCTTAAAAAAAAGATAGAAAAATCTAATTTTGATATATTTTGTGGCTAACTAACTTATATCGTATCTCCTCCAATTGAGATAATACGTTCTGGATTTGGAATTCTTGGAGTAAACCCAAAAAAGAAGAAAAAAGAAAAAGAATATTATCCTGTTTCCAGCTTAGAAAAGGAGGACCCTATTCAATCTGATTATCATTAGTTTATAAAGCATTGAATTAGATGTAAAGAAAAGGACAAAGCATCATCTCGCACAATCTAAAAGATTGAGAAGGTTGACGCTGCATATTTTTTTCTAAATTATATTATATATTATTTTTAGTTCTGAATATTGATTGTATACACCATGAGTAGTGGTGTTTCGCATTTGCATCACAAGTCAAAGTGACTCGAGACCTTTTTAGCTCATCGAGAGTCCAAAAATATGCTCAAAGAGAGAATAGTGGGTACAGTTGAGCTTAATAAGAAAAATCAAATAACCTTTTCATAGAAGACCTGGGAGCAGCATGATATATATTATTTAAGTCAGGTGTGACGCCCTCGCCTTGACCAGGAGATGAATAAAAAAGAATCTTGAATCTCTTAAAGTTGTATGGTAGTTGCGATAATATGACATGAGACTTGACCAAGTTTTTAAGGATTTTTTTTTTCGCCCCATTTTAATTTAATTTATCATTTTTCATAAAATTTGAATTCAAATCAAAATTCTTGAAAAAGTAGTTTCAATTACTTAAACTACTCTCTCGATCCCTAAATCTGGCTGACTTTTTTGATTCACTATGAGTCCAACAATCACGTCACATCTGAGTTTCTTGGTTATTTTGGAGAAATTGAATGACTATCACCAAAGAAAATGCAGGATATCCTAGTCCGAACTTCTAAGGATATCCCAATAATAAAAACTAGGGTCAGACGCAATTCAGTAACCGCGTTCGATCCCTATCTCTTGCTATGAGTTGAGTGTCCTAATTTATGGTGAGCTGTGAAGTCAGTCCTTCTACCCAAATTTATCAATTGGTGGTCAGACTATGCCAAATATTTGGTGATTAAACTTCGCTAATTGGTTTCCCTTATAATGGTTAGGGATATAATAATATTGTAAAAGTTCTTAATCGTTTTGTGGTGCATATTTTCTTCATTGGAGTAAAATAGAAAATCATACGAGTAGAGACAGAGCTCCAATTTTGATTTTATATCTTTCTACCACAAATATTGTTGAACCCTTAATTAAACATACCATACAATTTACAACTTTTTGAATAGATCCAATGTGATCATATATATGATGAGTTTTTTTGCCGTCAACAAAAAGTATCAAGCACTGACCATACTAAGCTGCAAGATTCGCAAATGCTTTAATCAACTTCATCTGGGTAAGACTTGACTTGATTTAATTTGATATATTTTAAATATTTTCTATGTATTAGTTGCTTTACTTTTCCTTGCTTTTTTTTTTGGGTCTACAATTACTTGGACTTCAAACATTATAAATATTAATCAAGGTGCAAGTAGTTGGAATTCTTCCAAGTGGTTAATCCCATCACCATAAAAATTTCTGTATTCTAGAATACTTTACTCCCACTAAGTCCCCAATTTTTCTTATATTTGACTTGACCTAGAATTCAAACCTTAAAAAAAATAATTTTCATTGAACATATATGACCTCTCTCCAGAGAAAAAAGAAAAAGAAAAAAAATCCTTTTCGTAGAATTGGCAAATAGGTACTCGTGGGTCGACCCGACCCACTTAGCACAAGTTAGGTGGGTTGACTGGTCGATCAAGCCAACCCGTTTATCCAACGGAACAGAGGTGTTAAAACCCTAAACTGACCCTAATGGGTTGGTGGTTTAGACGAACTTGTAGGTCATTTTTGGCGGGTTAGAGGGGTTCGCGGGTGGTTTTGACGAGTTAGGCGGGTTCACTGGTCGTTTTGGCAAGGCACCTACGGGATTGACCCAATCAGCATATTTGACAAGTTATGTCAGGTTGATCTATTTGTCTGGGGGGTCATTGAATCCTCAACCCCAGTCTTTTTTTTGGCAGGTTAGGTGGGTCGACCCGCGGATTTCAACCCGTTTTGTCACATCTACCTTTTAGATTCAAGATGGGTAGCATTGTCATTTTGGAAAAGGAGGGAACATTTTGACTATGAAAATTTTGCCTTCTATCATATTAAACTACAACTATACAAACAAATAAATTCAATGCCTACAAAAATTAAAGTTTGCTTGGATGAACTTCCTGGCCCTCAACCCATGCAATGCCTAAAGCAATTAAAGCCTTCTCTAACTAATCAGACACTATTTCACTAGAAGGCCTTGACTAGTTCACAAGGCTCCTACAAAGCCTCAATTGCCAAAGAGGCTGTTCTCAGAACTTAGCAGCCAAAACCAAGAATGCACTAAATGAGCACTTAACCATCAAGCCAAGACTATGGCCTTCAGCATATACTGTTCTTCGCTCGAATAAACTATCTAGGTTGGCAAAACTTTACCTCAGCTTGTACTTTGGCAAGCAAGAACTTCACTGGGACAACTTTCAGGTCTGTTACAAGCCAAATTGCCGGAACATGAGGACTGCATCCTCCCCGAAATCAAAGGGTCATGTCAGTTAGATTTTATGCATATCTGGCTCTAAGTTGTTCTAGTTGCCTTTTGTGTCTCGCTCCAAAAAAAAGATTTTGCTCTTGGTTCACTGCTTCGCTTGAGCAGCAGCAGAGGCCATTTTTTGTTTCTTCACTGAAAAGGCGTTGTCTCTGTGAATCATGGATGAACTTCCATAAGATCAGCAAGAGTTATCTTTCCATTATTCCCAGTGTCCAGCTGTTCAAACTGTTTACAGATCAGCATAATGTCCTTCTCAGACACTTTCCCCATCTGCTTGAGCTTGTATATAACGTATTCTGATTTACTGCAGATAGATGACATGCAACAAATCCAAATCAGGACATTATCACAGATTGACATTTTATTTCTACAAGTTAATGTTTTCAGACCAAAAACAGAAATCATAGTAAAAAAAGAGAGAGCATGTAAAAGCTTAGGTTTATATATATAAGTGTTGTTTCTTTCCAAATAAACTACAATGTTGTTTCATAAAGTATGACTGCTCACTCCATTGAATGTCAACTAGCAGACAAACATTTCACATCTATTCCAGCCGAATCTGTGTGTAATGAGATAATTGGCAAGCACCATTGACTCAAGAAAGTAATGAAGCACCTTGAGCTTTCTTCAGTATAAGCCTGTTCTCTAATGACATCAATTTCAACTTCAACTGATTGCAACTAGTGTGACTTTAAAGGGATGCAAAAGGAGGTGCTAAGGGGGAAAGATAGACGTGGAATTATACACTTCACGGTAACATGTTACAGCAATTGGAAAGAAACTTACCAAGTGAATTAGTGAGCTATCTCACTTGAATATGTGTAATGACCTTTCTCAAACAATTTTACATTGATTTTAGAGAACAATTTCATCAACAATCTTAACAATTCAATAACTCAGTAATTCTTTCCATGCTATGAGGGAAAATTTTGGTTCCACAAGAGCAAGCCTGTCTCAAACAGAAGTTAAATAAAGCAGCTGGGATCCAACAGGGAAGCACCTTGCTTGGTCTTATTTAACCAGTTCTTAGCCTATTTTGCATACCAATTGCAATTTATATCAAAGGAAAGCAGGCCTGGTGCTCACAATAGAAACTAAACTCCTGGGAGGTAATAATAAGTACAAGTACTATCCAGTAATGAAATACTTGTATAGATCTGTGCATATACAACAAGTACAATTATTATCAAGCAATGAGATATTAATTTAGATCTTGTATGTATACTCAAGCCAGTAAATGGAGTTTAGAATGGAATATGACTTAAAGAGACAAGCACAAGACTCCAGAGCAAGCTGATGCAAGACAACACCTTTTTGCAATGAAACATCCCAATCTATCATGCCTGGGCTTAGTCAAGATAGAATTTTGAATTTCCACCCTAATTACTGCTTATTGGCTCACTAGGAAAAGAATTCTCTGTTGATGTTCATATGTGCTGTCTTTCATACAAACTAACAAAATCAGCAAAACATAATGCCAACTGATTATTGTCATTATTATTATATTTTTATTCGTTTAACAAGCTCAACTAATTAAATCTCTAGTGAATGAACCCTACATTTGCGTTCTGCAGAATGAGCATGAGCTCCTCATTCTGAACATCAAGCTTTTTTTGTTTTCTCATACAATAAAAATTTAGCTATTATCTAAATTCACCCCTACCTAACAAAGTATGACACTTCTTGTAACAGTGCTTGTTATGATCTCTTGGCTTAGCCAAAATAATCATGATATGCCCTTTATCACCGATAATTCTCCTCTGACGAATTCAAGGTATACGCATGTATCAAGATGCATATTCATACTCTGCACTAAAACACTGCACTGCATGTTAATTGATAATATCTTGTATTCTGTCGTACAAAGCATGAGTCAAAAGAAAACCTACAGTTCAAATAGTCTTTTAATTGTATGAGATGTCACGAGCCCTTGCAAGCCTAAAAAGTAGTCCTGAAATGTATCAAAACATTGAATATCTTGGCCATGCTAGTGGTGGAACAGCAGAAAAATTACTCATCCAGGCTGCAAACTATAACTCTTAATTCATGCTTGAATACTGCTACAAAGGATGGGATTTACACCATCCGAACTTACCCCTCGTAAGATCTTCGGTGAGTACTCCGTAACTTTTACTGCTTACACTATTTCTATCCTGTTCGGGATATATGTGTGTGTGTGTGCGCGCGCTGATTCACATCAACCAAATGTCAGCTTCTTCCAGGATTTACGAGATTTTGTTTCGTGCAAGAAATACACTACTGATTAGATGGCACAACTGTGCAGCCCTCTCCTGGAGTAAGTGCTGGCCAAGCTCAAACTAATAAGAAACTAACTTGCAGTATTTCATATGGCGTCATCTGTGAGAAACTATTACTTTTCAGATTAGTTTCCCTCCACTATAACAAAAGGATTCTAATTTGGTTTTATTAACTGAAAAATGATTACTTTCATATAACATTTTACTCTAATATGGTCTGTTTACTTATTTTATGAAATAATATTGAAGAATCTGCCAATTAAAATGTCCGTTAACGGCACCCAATCAGGTAACTACTCTCTTGTCAATCTACTCACTTCATATGGTTCTTTAATTTTCTCAGCAGTTCAATGCTTGAGTGCTTTCACTTTCATCAATTGTTACATAGTGTTGTTAATCTGAATCTTTGTTCCACAAAAAAGAATGAGCCATGTGGACTACAAACAAGACTCTACCTACATATGACAGCTTGGCATTAAAGTAGAGCCAAAAGCAAACTAGTAGTAACTCAAGTTTAACATAACTCAATTATGTATAACTCAAATTTAACAGAACTCAATTACGTATCTTTATTTTCTTTAGGATCTACAACAAATATGAGTTAGAGCTAGAAATATTTCTCCCCCAAAAGGACACCTATCAAAAGAACCGAACACTAATGTGCATAATTTCCACCAAGCAATAGACATTTGGTTTACATTCTTCAAGAACATTGAGAGTAACAGCCATAAAAATAAATGAAAACTCAGAAATGCAACTAGATGGTAAGACCTAATAAATTTTTGTATTTAGATTTTTAACTACCTTTTGGATGAGTTTCACTAAATGTTAGGCACATAACATTAGCCATTTTGTTCAGGACACATAAAGTGCCTTCAATTACATTCCTGATAAACAACATCCCCCCCTCCCCCCGACACACACACAAAGAGGAAAAAGGGAAGTGAAGTCCAGGGTAATTCTATCAATGTGAATAAGAAGACCCATTAAATATATTTAATACAACTAAACCTTGAGAAATGCTTTGATTGTTTCAGTTAGAGCTATAACAAACCAATTACACGCACCCTATCATATTGGTATAAAGTTTTGTGATTCAGTAATATGTATATACCCATTTCCTGACAGACTACAAGAACACAGATTGCTCACTGCCTGTCTTATGTATCAGATCTTTAGAAGTCGATGTATAACTTACTTCCATGTAAGGATCAAATAAAGGTTTTGTACACCAAATTAGTTCTAGTTAGTTATAGTTCTCCAATCAAAGAGCTTGAATTTGTAGCCATATTCCAATTCTCTTTAGTTCTTATACAACCCCTTTTGATTAAACAAGCACTTCATAATCATAATTCAAAATAACAATTTGGGAAAGACCTAGCCATACTAAAATTTGCTCTGATGTCAAGTGCTCAGCCAACTTCAATTATAAATTCATCTTACATATGGAACATCACTTGATTCTGAAATGTGAGATGTGAAATTTGATAATCCCCAAGTCAAGTGTGTAAATGCATGCTTTGTCAAAAAGCATCTTGCATCTATAGCTTTCTTATACTGAATGTTGCAGCAACCAAAAAGAAGAAATCTCCAACATTATGCCATTAAAATCATTAGTGCAAATTCTGACACAAAAAGGAAAATAGAAACAAAAAAAAAAAAAGAGGAATTGCTAAATTATTGTTATTGTTCTAAATTCACCCATAACTGGCCCAAAAAGGGTGGCACCTTTCCCATCTAGGGGTAGGAAAATCATGATCGGCATAGCAACCAAGAACTATGAAACACAGGTGTGGGTCTTTTGTCAAAATGATCAAAAGATTAATACACTGGTATACTAAATTCTTGGAGGTTTATATCATAACTTCATTCGACTCAGTCCTTCCTGCTTCTAGAGCTGATTAAATATAATGCTCTCATATTTCCCCTTCACAATTTTATCAGTGTTGATTTCACGTTCGTAGATACATACTTTGCGCTATAACACCTCTTACATAAGATCCAAACAAGTAGAAACAAGTTATTACTAGATTGTAATGTGCATGTCATTATCAAAGCATACACCTTGAGCCTATGAAGTCCAAGATATAGTTACTTCTAAGTCAGCTTGATACTTCTGTTTTTCTCTTCTTTCTACTCTATTCTCTTTTTCTTCTCAAATCTGTTATTCTTTCATATTCTTTTCAAGGAAAATAGAAGGCAATCAGACGTTTCAGAAAGTCGGATTGTTCTACTATATATTTCTAGTCTAATTCATCATTTCCATTATCAACCTTTCTGTGTTACATTCATAACACATCAACCTTTGTTTCATAAATTTCCTACCTTTTGTCTGGGGCCTAAATAAACCAATAAAATTTTAACACAAACAAAGGTAGCAGGAAATTGGATGTTTTTACCTCACAAAACCATTATTGTCAATGTCAGCAGCAAGGAACTGTGAAACAGTCATATTCTGACTGAGGACCCATTTCGCCACCCTCCGATGCCTCTTATCAACTCTTGCCTCAGCCAAGTAAAGAAAAGCTCGTGCAACAGTCAGCGTGGATACAAGTAACCAAATAGATGCAAAAATCCGACCAGTCATGGAAGTAAAGGCCCTATCACCATATCCAACTGTAGTAACCGACATAACCGACAAATAGAACGAATCCAACCAGTCAAGCCTCTCAACATAATGCATAACAAAGCCTCCAATTCCAATACAAAGCACCACAACACCCAATGCCAACCCAACCTTCATCCGAATCCTCATCCTTCCCTTCTTAACATCAATTATATACCGTCCGGGATCATGTGCTCCCCCACCTTTAATAGTCCTCAACAAATAATTCTCTTGCAAATCAAGCACATAAGTCACCATCCCACTAAGCAATATATCAATAAACCCAAAACCAATAAGCACGAAAAAGATCGAAAACAGCTTTGTAGGAGTAGTAGCAGGGGTAATATCACCATAGCCAATGGTACACATTGTGACAATGCAGAAATATAAAGCATCCACAACAGGGTGTGTTTCATTAGCATTAAAATGCTCCCTGAAACAAGAATAGATAACAACTCCAAGACTCAAATAAAGAATCAACAACATAATAGATTGCCTCACAATTGATTGAGACCCAAACTGAGGCTGGTCATTAACAGGCGAATGATTCTCATTGATCACAGCCATTGCAGGCGCAGTTTTCGACCTGTGAAGGTGGTGCTTTGTCCATGGATGATTCGGGTCCAACAACCAAGATTGTTGCTGGCTCTGTTGATGATCAAGATTGGATCTTTTGGGGTCAAGAGATGATGATGACGAAGAAGAAGCTATATTATCATTGAATATATTGTTTACCCAAATACCACTGTTGTTATTGTGTCGCATAGCGGGAGATTCGCGCACGGGGCTGCCGAGAAGAAGAGGCGCAGAGTCGAAAAGGGAGGCAGGGGAGGGAGAGGAAGGAGAGGCGGGGCCAAAGATGAGGAAATCTTTGAGTCCTGAAGGAGTGAGGTTGGTGGAAGTGGGGGTGGCGAGTGGTGGAATGGAGATTCCATCTTCGGGTAAAGGAGGGAGAGAGATTGGTGGTGGCGGAGGTGGCAGTGATGATGGTTGTGGTGGTGGTGGTGGCTTTCTTGGCGTGGTGGTGTAAGGAAGCAGAGGTTCTCTTTCCATGTGAAAAAGATTGCTTGGAGAGAAGAAACCCAGATGGGTGGGGTTGGTTTTACATGTGGTGACCTTTCAATAGCTTTAATGGCGTTCACAAGCCAGAGAGCGAGCGAGCGAGAGAGAGACAGGGAGGAAAATCTATACACTCGCTTGAGATTGAATTGGATGCCATAATAATACTATTCGGGAGAGATAACCAGGGGCCTTTTTGTAACGTTGCCAAAAATTTTAGAAACGAAAATTAGAATCATAAATAAAAAAATTATCAACAATAATTAAAAACAGAAATTGTAAAATCGTTTGATCAAATTATAAAATTTATAAACAAAAATCAAAAACAATTTTGGTTGTCCATAGTTTACAAACTATTTTTGTCATTTTAGTATTTTTTGTTAAACAGAACACATAAAAATATTTGAGAAAATTTTGTAAAAGAATAATGAGAATATTTTAAAATTAATTTATTTTCTTTAAGATAATAATTTTAAAAAATAAGCTTAATTATTTTGAGACTATATTTTTATTTTCATTTTTTAATTTTTAAAATTTTAATTTATCAATTTATTTTGAAAAGGTGTCTAAAAATAATTTTAATAACTATTTTTTAAAAATAATAGAAGAGTAATTATTTTAAAAATTATAACAATAATTATTTTTAAAAATAATTTTAATTTTAATTCTTAAATTGTTTTTAATTTTCTAAAAATAATTATAATTTATTAAAATATATTTAAAAATATTTATCAAATAATGTTGAAAAGTTTTTTAATTTATTAAAATTATTTTAAAATATCAAATTTATTAAAATGATTTTTAATTTATTAAAATTATTTTTAGAAAATATTTTTAAATTTAAATTAATTACTTTTAATTTGTTAAAATTACTTTTCAAAATATTTTTAATTATTTTTAAAAACTTCTTTTATAAAAGTAATTTTATTTTAAAAATATCTTTTGAAAAATATTTTTAAAATAATTTTTTTGTAAAATATTTTTAAATAATTTTAATTTTTAATTATAACAGGTATTCACTACAAAGTAAATAAAAGTTTTAAAAACCTATTGCCACAACCTAAGAAAACCACTTTTTTCTTATTTATCAAAGTTACAAAAATAGATTGTTAGTTTTTATTTTTCCATACAACAAAAACGGAAACAAATAAACTGGTTCTCAAATATTGATCAACAAAAATAGAAAACCAGAAACAACAATTATGCCAAACGAGTCCTAAGGAATGTTTGGCATGGTCACATGAAAATTGATTCCTTCACACACACAAAAAAAAAATGAAAATTTGATTTTGAGAATAAATAAATAAATTGTCATGTTGTGTCTGGTTTAAAATGTTTTTAATCTTTATTTTCTAAAAAATAGTTTTTAGTTTCTATTTAAGTAAAATATGGAGTATGTGTTTGGTTAATAAGAATAAAAATTATTTTAATGAAAAACTAGAATAATATTTGTGTATTTTGATTTTATATGCACTCTGCTATTTGCGTGTGCTTTTGTTTGTAATTTGTGTGTGTGTGTGTGAAAATTATGTGTATGTGCAAATGTGGAAGTCGTGTTTTGTGTTAAAGAAAAATAGTAACAATTTTTAGTTTTCCAAAAATAACAACAAAAGCAAGGCAACAAATATGCGCGCTATTGTAATTTTTTATAAAAATAAAAACAGAAAATTAACAAACCAAAACGTAATCTAAATTTCTAGTCTTTAACGATTGAAGTTTGAAAAAATAAAATAAAATAACTTTGTTTTTTTTTAATTTTTATGCTAGTGCAAACTTGTGTCTTCTGGAGTCTATTATTGAATAAATAAAAAACAATAATAACAATATTATCTATAAAAGTGAATCATTCTGAAGAATATCAATCTACATTTTAACCAAATATATATATATATATATATATATATATATATATATCAATCTCAAGAAGATGAGTTAACAAATCAATAAAAGAATTAAAATTCAGATAAAGAAATAAGTATGTCTTTGGAAGGGTTGAAATGCGTGTACAAGTTTTGAACTATAAAATTAATAAGTTGTTAGTTGAGATGGTAGCGGCCTCACTTTCGTAAAAAGGAGAACAAAAGTTCAAATCTCAGGAAGCACACTTGTTAGGAGAGTTTTTCCTTAACTGCTCTTGACTCGATAAAGATTTAAGTCTAACGCGACTTAAGAACACCCTAATTTAAAGCCAAAAAAAAAAAAGCACGAGCAATTAGAGAAGTTGTATGGTCAAAAGAAGCTTTTAATTTGAATTTTTAGAAAATTGAAATGGATAAACACTTTTTCCAATCTTCATCTATCTATCTATATTTATATTATTATTTTCATATTTTTAGTTAATGCCATATGTCATAATCTTATAAGTTATTTTCACCCAAAAAAAAAAGAGCTAAGCTTTAATAAAATACAATATTTTTGTTATATTTTAATTTTACTTTCTTAGTTCAACTATTTTATTCAATTACTATAAATATCGTATGAATAAACATAAAAATCAATGCCAAAAATTAGAATTTAGAAAATAAAATTTAATTTTATCGTTGCATATATTATAAAAATTAATGTATAATACTTACACCTTAGGTGTCTTGTTTTGAGGCCTCCAGCCATGCTAGATATATTTTTTTACTTAGTATTAACATGTGATATTCATAGAGGTGAGTGTTACTACATCTAGCCACATTAGACGCATTTTCTCTCTAGTATTAGCATGCGATATTCATGCATAGTAGTGTTATCGTCTATTCTTGTGTTTCATGCTCATTAGTTTTGTATTGTTGTAGAAGATTAACTCAATTATAATAAAATTGATAGTTAGCGATAGTTGAATCTCGTCCGTACAATATAACGTTCTGGGATGAGGACCATGAGGACCTTGTCTGTCCAACGCCAAACACGTCCTCGCGAAAAGTAGGAGAAACACGGACAAAGAGACATTGGGACTGCTATCACCTAATGGCACCTGGGAAACGCTGTTTGGACCTTTGCATTTTAATTTGTATGTTTTGACAATTTACTTTTTATTTTTTATTTGCTTTTTTTTTTTTTTAATAAGCGAACTTTCATTTAATATAACGCCAAAAAGAAAAGGGAAAAGAAGTTACCGCCTGTATATATATCCAATTAATGATTCTCTCGTCTGTATCTACGTTATGCAAATTGTCCTTTCTGTTTAACGGGAAAATATATTTTAATTTTCTTATACATACACATTTTAGACTTTCCATCAAAAAAGCATTTCACTTGTCACCTATTCTTTTACCGAAATAACATATTTATAAATTCTTTTAATTTTTGACAGAGAGACCCCACACTAGTAGCCCGATAAAAATTATTAGATTTCACGATGCGGAGTCTTACCCAAAAGATATGGGCCAATTTGACATTACTGTTGCATTCTGCTATTATTATTTTAAAAAAATTTGTTAAATTCACATACTGATGAAAACAAATTATTTGATTATTTGGTAAAATTATTATTCGACAAAAAAGCAGTTGAGCGAGTGGCTTAGGAATGAAACTTCAAAAAATTCTCAAAGAAACTCTAAATCGAAATATGCCTCAGACTTTCTCAATTTTAACTAAGAGGGTGTTTGATTATGCTTATTTTAGTGTTTACAAGTCCCTAAAATGAAAAATTAATAACTTATTTTGAGTATTTAGACTGGCTCCAATAAATCCCCTAAAACACAAAAATACTCATAGTTAAGGAAGTTGTTAATAGTAAAGTGTTTCAACAGTTTCCTTATCTGATCCCCAAAATTCTAAGTTTTTTTCAATCCCCAAAAGCCAACACCCATACATAGGGGTTTCTTTCATCTCCAAAGCCAACACCAAAATCTCATTCCCTATTCTCATACCTTTAAGACTACAATATTTTAAAAGAGGAGAGCTGTTAAAATAAAATTAATATAGGAATTTCTTAAATTAAGAGTTTGATAAAAAAAAATTAGAAAAATTATTAAAAAAGAACTGAAAATAAGGGATCTTAAATTATAAAAAAATTACTCAAATCACTTAAATTTAAAAAAATTATTAAAAACAACCTTATAAGTACTCAAATAAACAGTGTCAAACGCCCCCAGGGGCATAGGTGAGTTGGTAAGTGGCCAAGTGATTAGGGTGGAGACACCCTGACAACGCGGGATCGAGTCCGTGTGACGGCAGTACTCCGCTGAAATATTGCGGGGGCTGTTGCTGGATTTCCACGCCCGTTGGTCCTCTCCCTGGTCGGGCTGCCACTCACGCACATCCTTCGATTTACCTCCCGCCTGGTTAAGGGGCCTCTGGCTAGGTGGGAAAGGGGTTCTCCTTTGGTTAACCCTTTTGTAAAAAATAAACAGTGTCAAACGCCCTCAAACTAGACATGTGTTGCCGGTTGAGGGCTTAATTTTTATTTTTATTTTTATTTTTAAATCTCCAAAGCATGGTTAATATATACGGTTAATAGTCACTTTTACCACGCAAGTACACGTGATGTGATGCTTTTCTGGCAACCACGAGAAGGCAAATAACAACCAATCATGCCACTAATGACGCGTCGAAATTGGTAGCGAAACGCAACAAAACGTATGGCTATTCTTAATTAATTAAATACGTAAAATTATAGGATTGGGACACATGGAAATAGAGGTACCCCACAAGAACGCTAATTGATTGACAACAAAATTTGTACAAATTCATATACTGCCAAATAACCTTAATTCTGAGTTGTCCCACACGTTAGGGAAACGGTCAACGAAAGCGAACTTACAAATTTTAGTGGTTTAATTAATCGAAAGCAAAAAAAAAAACAACAATTGTGCTTTTCGTCAGTAGATTCTTAATAACCAAGTAATGATTGATAGTGCTCAACTACAAAAGTGATGATTCAATTAATTGTTTATGTCGCACGTACATGTTTGTTCTTTGCTGGCATGTTTGGCAATCATAGATTTTCTAATTTTTCTTTTTTTTTTTTTGGGTTGATATAGATTTGTTGACTTCAAAGGCTTTACTTTCTTATGTCTAACGTTGACGAAATGATTAAATATAGATTCAATCATTTTTCATTTGGGTATTGATGAGCATCCAAATAAGCATTCACAAATACGCTTTAAATGTAATTCCTTATTTCTTTTTTTGCCTTTTTACATAATTCAAGGTAAACAACACTAATTGTGTTTCTATGATAAGAAAATCTAGCTAGTAGAGCCTAATCAACAACCAACCCGTGTAAAACCTTGATCCAAAATGCACAAAGTTAGTGAAGATACAACTTGCAAGAACATTAAGTAAAACTCAAACCTAGTCGTAGATACATTCTAAGAATATTTTCAACTCTAGCTAATTGAAGCATACCTTACGAGCCCAATCATCATGGTTGGAATGAAAGCAAAGAACCATCCAAATCCATTTATCTCTAACTTTATTCACGTTTACTTGGCACACCATGTTAGGATATTTTGATTTTTTTTTTTCTCGTCAAAAAAAATATTTTTGAGATTGGCCACACAAGGGTGTGTTGCTGCGTCTTAATTCGACCTCATTTCTCCTGAAAAGGTCTAAAAGTCAGGGTCCCAGCCGCAAGTTTCCCAAATTTGACTTCCATTCACAAAAATGCAACCTGTCAGCAGTCGACTCGTATCAGTTGCCAGATCTCTCAAGTGGGCGGCGGTGGAAGGATTTTCCCACCGGTCTTTGCCCTCCGCGTTGAAAGTTCTTTCTCACGTGTGTTGTTTTTGGCTGTCCGGGACGATGGTATTGAGCTTCGTGGTGTTACTTGATACTACTCAAGTTAAAAGAATAAAAGTCTGTTTGTATATATTATATGTATTTGACACCATAAGAAAAATAAGATGAATCCACATACATTAATGATTCTTTAGTTATTTTTATTGAGAAAAGATGTATATGATCTATAATGTTAAAAAAGGAAATTATTATACAACACTTATAGAATAGGAAAATGATGAATTTTTAGGGCTTTTATTTCTTATTTCTTGGGTATTCATTGCTTTTTCTTCTTCTGGTGTGATATATTTTGATTTTGCGATAGCGATAATTTTATTATTTGTCGTATCGTCATTGTTTTTTATTCTTTTTGGTATAATATATTTTGATTTTGTGACAACTATAACTTTTTTGTTCAGTTTGTTGTACAGGTCCATCTAGCCTTATAGCTTCTTTCAATTTCTATCAAAGTTAGTCCCCCTTTGCTCAGAATTTCTTTATTATATCACCCACTATTGACTATGCAACTCAACATGTTTGTGCCAAACGCATGACAATTTAAAACACTTATGCTATTATGGTAGATTTTCTACTTTTTGTTTGGAATTATATTCATTTTTATAGTTAGACTTACTTGGAACTTTGTATTTCATTAATGCTTATATAAAATACTTTATTGATCCTCACCTGGGGAAAAAAAAAAAAAAAACAGTATCTCTCATGTCAGCCCAGAAACTTGTACTCTTTTAAACCAATTCTTATAAGTTTTTCTTTTAACCAATCTTGACCAATACTACTTCTTCATAGGGCATGTCCAAAAAGTTTAGACTTTAATTAATATGAGTTTGAAAACCTTCTCACAATTGTTTGCTGTCACACAAGAAGACGTAATAAAAGAATATATGCTAATATCGTGAAGATATTGTCTATGGATGGAACAAAATGCTACAATAATAGAGGCATTCAGTTATCTTACACCTATCTTATCTAAGCCTAGCTTTTCCCTAAAGAGGCATACAGGAAGCCCATTGATTTCGATTTTGCTTCCCTTTCTTCTGCTCAGGAAATAATAAAATACTAAATAACAACCACAACAACAACAATAATAATAATAATATATATTATACAAACAGACGAATGTTTCCAATAACTTTATATTAAGGAACAAGATTCAAATGAACTATAACATTTTATTCCATTATAATTTTATCGCCATTTCATGACTGTTAAATGTCGATAGATCCTAATAGACAAGTAATAACTAAATGAAAGCTGAAGAAATAATTATTACCATCCTCTTCTGATCAATTTTGTTCCTTTCGACCACCCCAACCCCCAAAAATTTGGGGGGGAAGGGGGGAGGGGGGAGGGGGGCTGGGTGGGGGGAATGGAGGGAGGATGGGGGAAGCAATAACTAACTACAGTATTTGAGGTCGAAGATTTTGATATTCAAGAAAACGATAATCCAGCCAACTAAATCCAATTGCTCTTTGAAAAGCATAGTATGCATGGATACCATAAGACTATACGCAAAGCAATCAACAACTTTAAGCAGACAACAATACACAAGGAATAAGATAACTGTCTTAAATAAGTTTATAACAATTTGATAATCAATAAACAATACATTTTCACATAATTTACCACATAAGATAAGTGCCTTAAAATAAGATTATTCCAAACAAAGCAATAGCGACTTCGAGGGTTTGCAAGAGATCATACTTGACAAACAACCCGTCAACCCCACTAGTCCCTCCAATCTTTTTGAAAGACGACAAATGCTAAATATTTCCCTCTTTCGATCACTCATCTATGACTTTTTATGTATGTTTAATTGGCATATCAACGATGGGCATTCACTTATGTTACGAGTTCAATGTAAGAAAAGTTTCTTCGTCCCGCGGCAGATTAAACAAGTTAATCTAGAAGGTAATTTCAATGAAAGAACTTCACTATTTTCATATCACAGTTTCAGGGAAGACAAGGTTCAACTATTTTTGCCCGTGACACACGTGACACATAACATGCCACCTACATCCAAGCTTAATGCAAATTAAAGATTTAATAGCTGTTATCTGGATCCTTCATTTTTCACATTCAACACCATTACATACTAGCAAAATATGTAAGAGAGATAACAACAATGCCATAAAGAGTTCGGAATGTGGCTATGGCATACTCATATAGATTACAGGTGGAGGACGATATCATCAAGCTGAAAGAAGCTAATCATCATCCTCAAGAACGTTTCGACGCCTCTGAATCTGATAAATGAAAAGTGACAGTTTCAGAAAACTAAAGGATGCTCTAAAACTAAACCAGGCAGTGGAATAACACCCAAGTCAACAATGAAAAAAAAAAGTATTATTTGCACTTACTGTTACTTTAGTCTGTCTAGAAGTTTGGGTGTTGATTTGCTCGAGAAATGAAATGAGCTTGTCCTCAGAAACCTGGGAACATCGCCAAGAAAAGGAATTGATAGTCATTTCCAAACTTAAATAAACACAACAGTGTGAAACAGCAAAAAGGTAAATCTCTAAGAACACCGGTACAACTATACCTATGCAAAAGCATTATATGCAAATAATTGCACTAAGGCCCTACCTTTTCAGCTATCTGACCCATCTGGGCAGATCGTATGAGGATATCTTCAACTCCCCTGGCCTTGTCTGGCTTGACCAGTGCAATTCGAGCTACTGCACACAGATCACAAAGCAAAATGTCGCACTATTTAAATAATTGAAACCAACGAAGGTAATAAAGCAAATGGAATGAACAGCACAAAATGCCAGCACACTATCCCTTATTAACAAACTCATAGGAGATGCCTGCTAAGATAAATAGCCGACAACTTCCCCACCGAACCCAACCCATTGGAGGAGAGAAGGAAAATAGAAAATGAAAACAGAGAGGGGGATGAAATGAAAAGGAAACAGAATAGCTGACGTAAGAAGCACATGCATTCGCATCCAGTTCTACATATGTATGGGAAAACATTTACATTCATACATAATAAAGGATTTGTGGCAGAGATGGAGGGAGAGGAGAAAAGAGCATTTTTGCAGAATTAATTGTATATTCAGTTGACAGCATTAAGCAATCAAAATAAACCATCATGAAAGAATCTGCAGGACAATGGCAATGGCGCTCAACTAGAAGCTACATATTGATAGGATCAACTCATCAACCATTAGCTTGAGTAGAAACTAAAAAGGCCTCCAACACAATATACAACATACATGACCCAGGATGCTGCTACGGCCGGTGAGAGCCATCCAATAAGAAGGGGCACCACCTTCACTGAGAGACAAGAACCAGAAACAACAAACAAGGAACACATACACAATCTCTGCTCCATAGGCATAACCATCAGCCTATAATCTCTCACATATTCAAGATTTAAGAATAATGGAATAATAACTCCCAAAGACCCAACTCTGATCATTTTCCGTCTAATTGAACTCACAGAAAACATATTTTGATATAAGCAAACAAGGAAATTGTTTATCTAATGGCTCCCCAATGAGAAAAGAATTACTCCATTGCAGTCTCTCACTGAAGCAACAAAGAAAATTGTTTATTTACGGGCTCCCTGCTGAAAAAGAATTACCTCCCCAAAGTATCTGGTTGTCAAATAAAGTGTCTCCTAGAGGTTTCTAGAGAGAATTAGACAGTTAGACTCAGCAGAATTGAATGTTTTGCCTTGAATTTGCAGTTAGGAGAATATGACCAGCTTCCTAATAGACAAATTACAGAAGGAATTTTAAGTAGTTCCAAGAATGATCTATCTATATTGCCAGTTTCCATGTTATTATCCAAGTTGTCATGGCATACTAAATAAGTCAACATCATCTTACCACTCAATGTTACAGATATTACATCTTCCATTAGCTATCATTACTTCAAAAACAACAATACATCTTTGTCAAGAGTTAACAAATTACGTACCTCTTTTACATGGCTCAAACAACTAATTACAGTTTTAAACAAAAAGTTAGAGAAACAAGACTGTAACTCCCATATAAAGATGACCATGATTAGAGAAGGACAATTGGACAACACTTCCACAGTATTCAGGCCAGGATATTAAATTTCCTAATCGTCTAAAGATGAACTGGTAATCGCTATCTAGAGTTCTTTATTTGCAACTCACCACTTATCCAAGGCCATGCAAAAAAGATATACCATCAACCATCACCCATCTTTTTTGACTTAAAACCAATCTCCACAAATTCGTTTTCAAATGATTTAACCATTATTGCCACCAACATAGGCACTATCCTAAATAAGGTTAAAAATCATGTTTGTGTATTTGTCAGATGTACCCATTCCAGTCTCCAGAGAGATATGACCATAAAGAGGAGGTAGCAGAAAAAATGAAGGAAAAAAAATTGAATGGCAGATCGTTTTGAAGATACTAACTTTTCTGGTACTTAAGATGACAAATGGGTGAATGCCGAATACAGACAAAGGCTCAAAAAGAAGGGAAAGATGAAGCTTTTTGTTATAAATCATTGCCTTTGCTTGGGAAACCCTACACATGAGCAAACAGTATATCATAGAAACACGGAGTTAAAATACAAATATGGCCCAGGTCCTCAAACACAAACACCTAAAGTCGACACCTTGATAAGTGAACTTTCTAAGTGAAACAGCCATTCATCACAACAATCCCACAGATAGCATATAAAAAATTTGAAGACCCCAATTCCATCGATAGACAGGTCAAATGACACAAATTTCCGTTGGTCTTTGGGCCGCTTCAGTCAAACTACACAACTTTACCACAAATACAGTGTCAACTCTATGTTTTACTTTACATATTCTAGCAACGTATGTTCGACAAGCTGTTTTCATTATTTTCAAAATTTAAGAAAATATTAACCAATACTTGACTGGAGAGCTTGACCATAGAACTCTCCATAAGTACTTGTTAACTACCAAATGTAATGTTTCAAACACAATTCATTTTGTATCTCATGCATCACCATTAAGTATTATGGGTATAGAGTTTTTTCCAGACTCTAATATGAATGCTGTTAGTCATAAAACACCACATAAATACAAAATATTGATTCCTTCCCAGCAAAAAGTTTTACTTTAGTCTTAATAGCTACTAACCAGAGCAGACAACACAAAAAGTGATCCCTAAATACAAGCAACAGCATGATCCAATTTCATTTATTTCCAATAACCTAGTATAGTACTTAGTCAAACATCATCACCAGAAACCAATAAATAATCCTCTAATAAACGGGAAAAGCTCAAATATGGTAGCAAACATCAGCACTGCAGCTGAACCCAGACCAAGAAAGTTCTACTGTACTCTCCTTGTGTTACTTCTGAAGCCAGGAACAACATTTTCTAGTTACTTGACGATGCACCCCTCAGAAACAAATATTCCATCTGATTCCAATGTGAAAATGCAAATCTTATATAGGAGAAATTTTATGCTTGATAAGTTGATGCTTTACTCACCAGACAACCATAAATAAATCATATTAACAAGTTCAATCAAACAAACACCCAGAAAAAGGAGACTGAAGGAGAAATTTTGAACTAACTGTTAATTACATTAATGGTGTTTGAATGCAAGAATCATAAACCACAGCTATTTTCAAATATAGAAACAAGCCAATCCATGCTTCCTAGACCTCCACTTACACGCACAAAAGCTTAAGTGAACAAAAAATTAGATCAAGTAGAGCTTCAATATAAACTAGACTGTTTGTTAAATTCGACTTACATCTCTCTCGTGCTTCAGATGTCAATATCTGAGTGAGTATCATCTGTCTTCGTTCTTCTGCCTCCCTAGATCAATAAACTTCAATCAGTTTATATGAAGAAAATCTTATGAAAGCAAATAGTGTTATCCATGAAGATCAGCAAATTCAGTACTAAACAGAAACATATGAACCTTTTAGCATCCTCCTGAGCTTTCTGTTGTTCCGAGTTTTGATGATTTCCCTAGTTAAAAGAAACAAGGCTACAATGAATACAAAGAATACACGAAAGCATGCATCAAAGCAACTGAGTTGAATAAAGATAATCGCTTACCAAGCCTTGCCGAGCCATTAGCTCCTGCATTCTTCTTTGCCTGATAGCTTCCAATTCAGGGTCATCCTAAGATTAAGTGAAATATTAAAAATAAAAATAAACAAAAGAAAAAGAGCCTGAGCATATAAATCCTCCACAAAAAACACTGTATTCAGCACTGTGACAGAATCGACACTTTATTTTTCACTTTTTCCTTGACGTTCGCATTTGGTAAAGCCAATAGGCCATACCATGAGTCTATGAGCCTCAGGAAGCCACAACACACTCACCAAAAGTACCTTTCCTTTGACATCATAAACAAAGATTAGTTATTACCTTGCTACATCATAATCCAACGAATGACCAAAGCGAAGAGAAAGCAAAAACGCACACCTTTTAAAAGCCACCAACCATCATACTACATATCCAACCCCTCCATTCAAAACCTGATACTGCCTCCACACTGTCAGCACGATCACTTCTACCATCAAAACTCCATCAACTTGTCCTTCAATATAACACTAACCCAAAACTACATTGGATTAAACCGCCAGTTAAGGTTAAATCTTTGATTAAGTTCTCATCTTTTCTACACTTAGATAAAAACGAACTAAACCAAACCGAGCCTTATCATAACTGAGACCCGATACATTCATCTTTCAAATTCTATAGTGATCAGGTCAAATTTGTGAAATGCTAGCCGTTGAGACTCGTTTACCTTCTAGTGATACAATTTCACCCAACACTCTAAAGTCTACTAGGGGAAGGGGAAAAAAAAAAAAAAAACCTAATCATCAATCAAAAAATAAACAAAAATATAGAATTTGCATTAGATGTGTATAATACAATTTTCTTAAGCTTAGATTTGCAATTTAAGAAAACAAAAGACGCGGATAACATATACCATACACAGGTGAAATCGTTAATAACAAAAAAGATTAATTGGTGCAAAAGAAACACATAGTGTAACCCTAGTGTGTGTAAAACAGAGAGAGAGGTGAGATTTACCATTTTGTAGAGCAGAAATCGAAGTGCAAGCGAAAAAATGGAAACCAGTAAAGAAGATGATATGCTGGCGTTGGAACAACGCGTGTGAGAGGATTATTGAATATATGTACATGTGTAGCTCTTAGGGTGTGTTTGGATTGGAGCGGGAATATTTAATAAAGGAAAGAAAAGGAAACGAAACGAGTAATTTATGTTTGAATTAGAATTTTTTTGTAGGAGAAAAGAAGATAAAAAATTATGAGTATCTTGTGCTTGGTTAGAAAGGAAATAAAAGGAAAGGATAAATTTTATATGTAAAATATTGAGAGTAAAGGATTTCAAGAATCTTTTCTTTTCATTTTACTTCAATTTGAAAGGATTGAAAATAATGAACTTGAGAGGATTTTGTTTTTTCTTCCAAAATCCTTCCCCTCCTAATAACTTCAAAACAAACAAGGAATGGGATCTCAAAATCCCTCCCTTCCCTTTCCTTTCGCCCCACTCCCCTCGATCCAAACAGCCCCTTAATGTGGATCTGCTTTTTATTGGGCTTTATCTATTCAATATTGGCCGGGTCCGTCTCTAATTTACCACGGGTTTCGATTGATTTTTTTTTTAAAATAAATAATTAATTAAACATATATATATTTCTTTGTAACAATTATTTGGTTTGTCTTTAAAGAAAATTAAAACTTAAAAAAAAGTTTAAATGTAATTTTTTTAGAAATTAAAATTTTTATCTTAAAAAAAATTCTATTAAAAACTGTTAGAAAAAATTTTTCTAAAAAAACCCATCCAAACTAGCCCTTAGTTGAACAGACCCTCTACTTTTGTCTTTTTCTTGCTGAAATGCTAATTTGGCCCAAAACAGTAAATAAGATTTGAAGCTAGTGTGCTTGACAAACCAAATCCATAATTACTCCCTGGCCTAGGGCTGTACGGATTAAGATCCTTTAATATTAATAGTTCTCGTGTGTGTGTGTGTGTGAGACAGTTTAACTCATTGTATGTGTGTGTATATATTTACAATTTACATGAGATTAAGATATAATCTATTTCATAAAATTTGATTTTTTAAGGTTTTGATACTAATTATATATTTTATGAGAGATTTGCAATAATAGAGTCAAACATTTAAATTGAAAAATAAAAATAAAAAATGATTTAATCTCAAAAAATAATATAAAATGAATAATCTATTTATTAGAGTTTAACTTATTTATGAAAAGGGTTAAGGCGAACATCTAGGCAAGGAAACGCGTAGTGGGCCTAATGCAAATGGCTTTTTTTTTTTCATGATATACCAATAAAATAGAATTAGAATATGTTGGGATTCTAATGTATTTATTTGAATTCAACTCATTCTCAAAATTAACAAATAATTTACAGAAAATTATATTCGAATTAAACTTCACAAATAAATATCAATGTTGATTATTTATATTAGTTTATACAATGTGTATATATACATACATATATATATATGTATGTATGGATATTATGATTTAAAAAAAAAAAAAACTAGATTAGGGATTAATTTTTGCTTGACATAAAATAACTTAATATAATTTAGGAAAGAATGCTATTGGTATCAATTATTTAACTAAAAAGTTGATACTCAATTGCAATACGGTATGAAACGAGGAGAAAGATTTTGAAGAAAGAAAATATAAAATGAGAAAATGTGGCATTACTAATTATAAAACGAGGGCTTGTGACATTAAGATATTGTTGACAATATTCATGAAATTTTGTTGTATTATATATAGGTATATATGTTATAAATTATTTTTAAAGGAATATGTCCACAAATGACAAAATTTATATTAAGAAAATGTTGATTATGTGTACATATTTTTATATCTGAGTGATTTAACTATATACGTGCAAATATTTTACGGAAAAATGGTAGTTTTAAGGCTTGAACTTTGCAGATTTTGGAATTAAGAACCTCAACTTTAAAACCTTTAATAGAAGGGGTTGAACTTATAAAAAGATAACGTTTTACAAATCATTAGTTAACGATGTTAACTTTTGCTTATGTGTCATTTTTATCTTTTTTATACCTTATATGGAGTTTCCATCGTGATATTCTAAATAGAATCAAAAAGAAAAAAAATAGCTCAAAAAAGATAGCTCAAAAAAGAGAGGGAAGAAAAAAAAAAACAAATCTGCTCTCTATCGTACCTAAAATCGAAAAGCCCTTATCTTAATTTGTAAAACAAAAATCACTTAGCAAACTACTCTTAATTTATGTGTTTTTTTTTTTTGTTGGTCTATTATAATTTATTTAATTTTTTAATATTTAAAATACACAATTAATTTAGATTTTTCAAATTTTAAAATAGATATAAATTTTTATATTATGCAAAAGAAGTAAATGTAAATTTAATTTATATTCCTATACAATAAAAAAAAATCAAATTTTCTATGTGTGTACATGTACATGATAACTTATAATTTATAAGTTTATGTGTATTTGTCATGTAGGCGTTGGATTCCCATATAGAGAATCTCCTTATGCCATATAATATTTGTCAAGAAAAAGATTGCTATGTAAGTAAAGAATTAATATCGTTAATTAATGGTGTGTAAGATGTCATTTTTTCATAAGTTCAAGCATTCTATATTTTGTAAAGTTCAAGCCCTAAAAATACCCTTTTCTCAAATTTTATTTAGAAAATAATTAATTTCATGACTACATCGATGTTACTCACATAAGGAGCTTCTTACCATATATACTGCTGCTATTCTTACCATATCCCTGTAGAGTGGGACGAGTCGAGATACTATTACAGTCTCTTCACGGAGATAAATAACATTCTCTCTAACATAAACACCAACAGAAATATAGCCCGATAAATATGTTTGCATAAGCTAGCATTAATAAGTTTTTAAGAGGTTGTTTGGCTTTACTCATTTGTGGCTTATAAGCACTAAATAGTAAATATTATGTGAAAGAGGTGTTTTTACAAAAGCCGTCACCAATGGCTAAGATCCTTTCCTTACTCTAACTTTAGGATGCTGTTGAATACCTGATGAGATATAATAGTTTTCAAAGTGTCCATTACAGAATACGAATATACGACAAAGAAAATGACTCTCCCATTCTATAGAAGGTAAATATGAACTAGGATCGACTCTGAAAGATAAGTTTCTCTATTTATTTATGCTCTTGTGCATGCTTTTTTCTAAGTGGTTATGAGTCAAACCAAACACCCTCTAACAGCATGTTTGGCTAAGAGGGTATTTGGCTTTCCTTATTTTGGTGCTTATAAATATTTTAAATATATATATATATATATATATATTTTTTATTATTTAAATATTTATAAACACCAAATAAACAAAGTTAAATACTTTCTAAACTTATTTGAGGCTTATAAGCTGCAAATAGTTAAAAAAAGTGATTGAATGCTTTTTTTTTTATCACTTGTAAAATGAGGAGAGCCAAACAAGCTCTCTAACTCACAGGACCGAGTGGAGAGATGGATTATATGCTTTCGAACAATAAAGCAGAAGGAAATCAAGAACAGCAAGCAAAAAGGTCCCGAGCCTTTGAGAGATCAAAAAAGCGAGCAGCAGAAAAAGCCAAAAAATGGGATTCACAATGGGCTTAAATCTGCTGCTTCTGCTAGCCATGGTGGGCACCAACCTCCTCTCACTCTACCACCTCTCCACCACCATCAAGTCAACCTCAAACTCCACCACCCTCCACCAGCAGCTACCAGTCCCTGATCACCTCATTCACCAGCTCAACACCATACGCGCCACCATCAGCCACCTCACGCGCCTCCAGCCATCCTCCACCACAATCAAGAATTCACCTGCCAAAACCACCACCATCACCACCCCTTCTGAGCTCCTCCTTTACACTCACATCTCCCCCATTGCCTCTGCCTGCAAAGACCACCCTCAACTCCTCCACGAGTACATGAACTACACACCCTTTTCACTCTGCCCCTCCGATGCCACCTTAGCTGAGTCCCTCATCCTCCGCGGCTGCCACCCCCTCCCTCGCCGCCGTTGCTTCTCAAGAACCGCCACCACCATTAACAACCACCTCCCCACAGACCCTTTTGCTCCTTTGCTTGGAAACACTGTCCAGTGGAGCCATTACACCAGCTGCAAAAGCTTCACTTGCTTAACAAAGTTGAAGCCTGAGATGGGTTTCGACTTAAAAGTCGAAAAGATGAGATTTTTACAGTACAAAACAGATCTTGACTTGCCCATCAGTCAGCTTTTGCAGCTAGCTAGATCAGCAAAAAGTGTTATTAGGCTTGCATTGGATATAGGTGGTGGCACAGGTACTTTTGCAGCACAAATGAAGCTGCTAAATGTGACTGTTGTGACCACTACAATGAATCTTGGTGCACCCTATACTGAGGCTGTTGCATTGAGGGGTTTGGTGCCTCTGCATGTGCCATTGCAGCAGAGACTACCTGTGTTTGATGGTGTAATGGACCTTGTGAGGTGTGGTCATGCTGTGAATAGGTGGATACCATTGACAATGATGGACTTTTTGTTTTATGATGTGGATAGAGTGTTGAGAAGTGGAGGGTACTTTTTGTTGGATGGTTTTTTCAGTAAAAGAGTGGATCTTGACAAGGTTTATGCACCTCTGATTAGGAAATTGGGGTACAAGATTGTCAAGTGGGCAGTTGCTTATAAGTCTGATACGAGTGGGATCAAGAATGGAGAGGTTTATTTGACTGCTCTTTTGCAGAAGCCTGTTTCAAGATGATGTCCATTTTGGGGTAATGTAAAATTTCTCGTTGAATTCATATAGATTTAGTTTTGGATACTGTCAGTGTTCATTTCTCAAACATGATATATGTAGTTGCTGTTTAGCGAATGTTTGCTCATGCAATTGCGTTAATAGAGCTAAGAACAATATAGCAGACGTGATATTGTTGTTGTTTGAAGTTTGAGTTTACCATGGCTTACATTGTTGTAACCTTATTGGAACAATTTCTGGTGGTTTATTGTTTGATTTGAGAATAGAGCCGGTGTTATCTTGTTAGAATGATATATCTGTGTGGGAATTTCTCGGTCCTGCCTTAAGGAAACATATAGATCTTTTCTTTGTAATTTGCCATTTTCTGTAGCATTCCTTTTTTATTTTTTAATTGTTTGGGAGAAGTTAAATTTTTGGTTTAGGTGCTTTGATTGTTAAGATATGCTGCCTGAGGTCTATATAATGCATTTGTCAACTACCTATGTCTAAGTAATGAACAAAATAGTCAATATACTTACTAATTTCATTCCAAATAGTTGGTGTCCTGTACTATTTTATTAATTAACTTGGATTCTTGCAGGTGACTTTGGAAATTATATGAGGTAAAACTTGAGATTATTATGGTTGAGATATTTGTTTAATGAAGTGGTTCTTGTTACAGTTATACGTGTTATATAGTTTTCTTTCATAAATCGTGTATAATTTACAAACCAAGGTTCATTCGGGACATGAAACCACGTCCCGCTGTCTTGCATCGTTTGAGCTTATACTTCTTTTATGAGTTGCTAAACAGTAAAATACTAGATGTGGCAAATTGACATTATGTACATGTACTTCCTGGTTTAACAAGTTGGCAGTGACGATCTACTACTTGAGGAAGAATTTCTTGTTGTTTGGCCGTTAATTCTGATTTTCCAAAATGCCTCTTATTCTCCAAAACAGACAAGAATTTTGTGGGGTGGCTATTTCAGTATTTTGACATGAACTCTTTTCTTAAACCAAGTAATGGAAACAAATTTTTGGAGAAGAGAAATATGATGTTTTTCCTATTGTGTTTATTGGTCGTTTAGTTAGAAATGGTTAAGTGGCCAAAACAAATTATGTTCAAGAACAAGTTTTTGAAAAACATAACTTAAAACAGCCTTGTTTCCTTCTTCTTCCTCAACCACTTCTCAATGTGACTTCAGCCATTAATTTGGTTCTTTTGCAGGTGTCATACTTCAGTTGTCACTCACTCGGCGGAAGGATACTATACTCTTCTTGAGTACTTAATTTATTCAACCAATGCAGTTAAGAGCAACAGCGATGTATGCAATCGCCACTCTGGGTTAGGCCTTATGAGATTGATGACAGGGTCTGTAGATTGGGCAAGAAAGGGTGGTACGAATAGCAATTGAAGAGGCTAAGTAGTCCTTGAGAAGAGACTTGTTGAAGTAGGATGGATGTATATGAATTACCTTAGTTGTAACAACATGCTATATAAAATCTTAGTTTAAAGCTACATCTGTACTAAGTTTCTAGCGTGGCTGAAATTTTGCAGATTCATAGATCTACTTCAAGTAGTAAAGATCTCCTCTTTTGAAAAAGTGGCAAAGTGCCACGGATGCTTAGATCACTGGCGACTTGAGTCGTTAAGCTACATATTGGCCTCCATCCTTTGCAGAAGAGATTGTTGAAGACTTTACCCTTCCATTCATTATGATAGGATAGTCATCCGAAACAAGAGAATGGAGGCGTCAAGACATCTTTATGACCAAGAAGGCCATATTACGAATTGGATTTGAACCAATATCGACGCTATTTTCCTTTTAGTAGATCGTGAGTGGGTTTGTCCTCCTCCTCATTATAGTCCTCTTAAAATCAATAGCATTTTGTCGAAATACATCTTGTCTTTTCACCTTAGTAGTCCTATGCATAGTCAGTACTATAGCCCCAATCATGGCTACTAATAAAATAAGACTAGAAACCAAAAGCCATAGTGGTAGGATGCCTTGAGCAATGCATATCCTGATTTAGGAGAAAAGGTTCTCTCTTAAAAGGTTTGAAGGAAAAACTATAGATGTTCGTGCTACTTTATTGCCGCATGGAAAATTGTTGTTTGGACATTATGAGAAGCCACCATAACTAGACAAGCCTGATATATGCTTTCCGATAGCTAGTTGGAGGTTAGTTTTTCCTGCATTCCCCTGCCTCACAGTGCACGTTGTTCTGCTTTTGAATCTTTCATTACACATGATAATAAGAATGGCTAACATTAAAGTAGCACAATGCAACTAGTTCGACTGCTGTGAGGATCTCTTTGTGTGGTCTCGCGGTGGCAGCAGCGGTGGGGGTTCCCTTGATGCTACCGAATTAAGTCTTATTACACTAGACGAGGTTGATAGCTAGTGATATTTCAAATTAGTAAGAGAACCCTGACATAGTTCTCGTGTTGAGTATTAAGAGGGTTATGTCACGTAAAAATCGATCATTCTTCTGAACATGTGAATGGAATATAAATCACACTGTATTTGTTGACACACATCTTGTACACATAGCTCAAGTATATAGAAGGGTGAAGGGTCGATCTACTAAAACGCTCTTATTAAGAATGCCATACGTGGGCACGTAGAACATCGGTCTCGAAAACTATGACTGAATGGTTCAGTGGCATCCTTACTAGTAATAGACTTTCACAACATTATCTCAGTGGCTAGATTCAGGACTAGCTTTAGCTTATCAGTCAAGACATTTGGCATGTAGAACACGAACATCCACAACTAAACTAACAATACTTAAGCAGAGGGATATCTTGACTTCTTCCATATAGTAGACTATGGACAAGATGTTATTGAACGGCAACCATATTATTAAGATACATGGCAGTGTGTTACAAGTACAGTAGGAACCTTCTCAGATACATGGGGAACAAAAGAACGACCAGGTAGGGAGAGAAAAGGAAAACAGAAAGGAAGAACAGTAAAATTAATGTAGTACTACAGATCTTTTACAAATTATTTTGCAACCTTTTTGCTCAGAAGGTGTTGAAAATCAAGCGCATCGATCTTAGCAGCAACGATGAAATCATTTTCGGTCAGTCCTCCTGCAGCAGACAGCAGATCATACGAGAGATGCGTTTTGTTACACCGTGGAAATGTGACTTGAAGATGAGAATCTTATGCTTATCATGATAATTTATAATGTACTTTGGCTGATTCAAGGCATTCTATGAATCAATACCTTCTCAGACATTGGTGTTAATCAATAAAGACAACTATTGCATCTCAGCAGGCGATATTTTCGTAGAAATATTAGGGTCAAAATTAATGTTAATGAGAAACAGCTCTTACCTTGAGCATGTGTCCATACATCAATTTGCACCTTGTTCCAATCAAGAAGATGAAGATCTGGATGGTGACCTGGATCAACATAACATTTACTCAGTCAGATTTTGAAAAAGTAGTACCCAATCATAAGCAATGTGTCTACCTAGAAACAGAAATGGACTGACAAAGCCTCAAGAAAACAATGAATTTCGAACAAATACCATAAACTCAGTTGATGTGTGCATGAAGAAAAGGTCAGAGCATGCAACATACACTTCACAACAAATGTCCCAGTTGCTTAGTATTTTAACATACATCGACAAGTAATTTTGTCTAGATGTTTACAAATTGAAGTAAATGGACAAACTGCAACAAGGCAGGTCAAATATTCACCAACTTAACCCTCCAACCAAGGAATCTTTTTCTAAACCATGGTCCATGAAAGCGTCAACCCATTTCACCCCTTGAAAAAATATGGTCTGCTCCTTCCCGCCCTTCAGAAATTAATAGATCATGGCCATTAAAAACTGCATATCCTTCTGAAGAAGTTCAAATAACTTTTTTTTAAGATAACTTTTTTGTCCTTTTCTTTATATATATATATATATATATTCCTTTTTTGGGAATAGATGAAGTATTGACAGTAGGAGGAGACTAAAATCATACTATAGCTTCAAAGATCACCCCGAATTGAACTCTTGAATATTCCCATCCAAAACACTTTTAATTGATTTCAAGACCATCATTTACCAATATCTAGAAAGGACTTCCTTCCCACCAACGTTCTTCTTAAAGGCCTTTAAGCTCAATGCCTCAGATGATACAGCCGTAGGTCCTATAAACAAATATCTTGTGTAGGCTTCAAGCAGCAACAGAGAGAATAATGCAAAGAAATTCCTGTTTCTTTCTAATTCATAAGCCACAATCATCTCCCAATGTCATAATTCAGGATATTTGCATGCTTACTACATTTCCCCTTTCAACTGAAACTAGTAAGCAGAGTTTTGCTATGAGATCAGAGGATGCAGTACCTTCTGCTTCAGCAACACCAGCCACGAGTTGAAAGAAGTCCAACCCTTTAAGAAAATTTTTGACTTTCCATGTCCTTTGCAGCTTGAATGCACCACCTTCGTTAACCAAATTCCATCCAGGAACCTACACACAGATTGTTTAATTAAGTACAAGTAAGAAGGATATTGAATTAAATTACAACCGCATCAATCAGTTCGCAGCTCCTGTAGTAGAGAAGTTAATATTGTTATTAAACATCTTAAATCGTGAACCTTTGGCATCAATTTGTTTGCTTCTTCTTCAGTCATGGGCTTCAACTCTTTTGAACTGCATGGTATGCATTTCTTGACCGCCAGATCTAAAATGTAAGAAACAGTTAGCAGAGATAAGAAATCCCATCAGTGAGAAGCAACAAGCAAGAAGTTACATATCATGCATAATGTACATTATCCTATCAACCAGAAGACGGGTAGTGACTTTCAAATACTTCTACTATGAGTACAGAGGTTATTACTATTGTTGGTAAGTAGTTTATTTTGATAGATATTTAACACGAAAGGAGAAAAACTGCAACTTATGCTGCTTGCTTCAGTAAACCTGGAACTCTATAAGCTAATAACATGGTTTGAGATTCCATTCACAAATCAAAGGCTACACCTAGCGGCCCGAATGTTGAAATAGAATAAACATTTTTTCTAGTTAATAATGCCAACAACATTCATATGTCAGCACTACATAGGGCCTTTAAGTTTGTCAAAGAATGGAAGATGCTCCAATGGGACCAAATCTTAAGCTAACAAGCCTACGTCAAATGGAAGAATCATCTTAGACTCTAAAGTCAAAACTGCTAAACTTTGTTGACTGCATCACAACAACCAATTTATCAAATAAATAAAATTGTATTCTAAACCTAGAATCAGCACCAAGATTGACCATTTTTTACCCTTCAGGATCAGCATGAGATGATGACTAATATCAGGAAGGAAAGAACCAAATTGCATCAAGCACTTTCAAAACCGAATTTGCAAATTGGGATTGGTTGATTATATCCAACAAATTACCAATTGGCACTAGAGGGCGTATATCAGGATTTTATACAGTAGTCTTGAAGCTTGTGACCAATTAACGTGGATAATCGTAGTCTCTAACAATCAAAACATCAAAAAGATTAAAGGCATCGGCACACCTTCAGAAGTGGAAAAATTCCTAACTCCATTGAGCGACGAGGCACCAACATGATTCTGAAAAATCTCAGCAGCACGAGAAGTTGAGCTGTATGCAAACCCAAAATTTGTCCCTATCCAGGAGTTTGCAGGCTGAGCTACACCTCCACTGAACCTTTTTTTTTTTTTTTCATTACACAAATATGTTATCACCAGTACAAATTACACATACACAAAAAGAAAAAGCTTGAATCTTTTCTATGAACTATCTGAAATAATCATGCATGATCTTGTACAATCAAGCCTATCAGCATCTTTTAACTGATCACAAAAATTATCAAAGATGGTATTCAAAAATATGCATACATATATATGTATATATATATATATATATATATATATATACACACACATAAATATGTGCTTTGGAAAAGTGAAGTACCTTCCTTTAGCTGGGGAGATGCTTTCTGAGAGCGAACTAAGACGAACCTGATGAAGATTCAACAAAATTTATCAACTTTATCAGCACAGCTTCATCAATATTAAAGTAAAACTACTTGATGAAGATACATTTCATCATTTTCTTTACATCTTTATCATCAATTTATATTTGACAAATACTATATATTAATTGCCTTACAAATAGAGATAGATACCTGGGCCTTAGAGAGAGAGTGAAGGCGAGATTGAAGTGTTCGCAACATCATTAAATCTTGCTAAACGTTAAAGAAAATCAAATGTGTTCCCAAGATTATAAAGAGTTGAGAAAATTTATGTTTGTTTTTGTTTTTGCTTTCTTGAGATGACACAAACGAGCAAATTGACTTGGGCTAGCAACTGAGCATATATAAAGAATCTTGAAGGTGGCAACTATAACAACAACTGAAAATTTTTCTCTGTGTTTTTCTTTTTCTCATGGGTAGGTGGAAAGTCAAGCATGATAAGTTTGAGTCTACAAAGTACAACTTTAAGATGATTAAAAAAAAAAAAAAAGAAAAAACCTACATGATGATACTCTTTTCAAAAGGGTTAACCAAAAGAGAACTCCTTTCCCACCTGGCCAGAGGCCCCTTAACCAGGCGGGAGGTAAATCGAGGGATGTGCGTGAGTGGCAGCCCGACCAGGGAGAGGACCAATGGGCGTGGAAATCCAAAGAATGCCCGCAATATTTCAATGAAAGATCGCGCCACACTGACTGATCCCGCGTTGTCGAGTGTCTCCACCCTAATCACCACTTACTACACTCACTACGCGCTGCTACATGATGATACTCAACACAATGATTGTTGTGGAGTCACGTGGGTTGAATCCATCCATGGTGTTAGGTAATATACATGGATTATTAAGGTTTGCGGTATGTAAATTTTGATTCTTTAATTTTTTAAACTTTAAAATGCTAGGATTGTCGTAATTTGTAGATGTTATAAAATAATATATTGTTGTTTTTTTTTGAAAATGTATAATCAATACCTGATCACTTGGGTTGTGATTTATTTATTTCGATAGAATACTCACTAAGGTGCTTATTTGTTACAAGTTCTTTGTAATGCTAGAAAAATTTAGCATCTAAGAGGTGGTTTTAGGTTTTGTGAATTTTACAAGTAGTCATATTTTGGCATTTCTTTTGTTGATTCTCGACTTAACAAATTCTTCATATATAATTGAACTTAAATTTTTTTTTAGTTTTGAATTTGTTTATAAAGTTTTTGTGACTCGTACTAGAATCATCAAATTATAGAAAATATAATTTTATTAGGAGGAGATATGAATTATAATTGGTCAAGTATAAAAATCCATTAAGACAAACTCTAAAGAAAGTTAACTTGAATCCGATTAATTCACACATGAGATATGAAGAAATCTGTGTCTCATGCTTCAAACACTCTAGAGTTTGATATTGTTTGTGTAGATTTTTTTAACAAAAAGTATCTTTTGGAAAAAAACTACATTTTTTAAATAAATATTTGGATTGGTTTTATAAGAAAATCTAAAACTCTTAAAAGAGCTAAATCAAAAGTTAGAAATTTAAACTTCTAAAGAGAATGCTTTTAAAAATTATAATAATAGTACTTTTCTTGAATAAACAAAAATTAATCCAAAAAAGTCCACAATTGAATTATTGCTTAGTAAAAAAGGAACAAGAATTTGCACATCTTTTGGCAGGTTATGTAATGTATGGTATACAATTAATTATAGAGCAGTAGTTGATTGAAGGAAGTATTTTATGTTTGAATTGGCTGTCAAGTAATGTACACATGATTAACTTTTAACTATTCTGATTATTATTATTATTATTATCGTTGTTGTTATTGTTATTGTTTGGGATTAAAAGATAATTTAAATGGTTGAGATTACTTCTTTCAAATGATGTTCTGAGTTTAAATTTTGGAAGAGTGAGGGATTATGTAATAATAATAAAAAAAAAAGGTTATTGCTTGATCATACGTACCAAAGACTCATCGTCAGGATACTACTTCTATGAACAATGCATGCAAAACGATATAAATTACATGAAATAAATATTCGCATTAGGGAGGCGTTCTTTTGAAGATGGTCAAGGTCAGCTTCGATGGACTCCCTGGTGGGGTCAGTAATAGAACGCCACTACACTGGGCAGTCGGCGGCTATTTTAATTATTCATATAAATTTATAATTATTTAATTATATATATAATATTTTCAAAGTATGAGCAGGTTCATTCGAATTAATAGTTACATTCTCTATCATGCTCAAAATTTTAACACTTCCTCACCGTTTTATAGCCTGTTTGGGATAGTCTTATCTGAAATCTGATAAATATCTTATCTGATAAGTATCTTATAAGAAATAAGTGTCTGATGTAATAAAACTATTTGGTTTGTTAGTTGAAATACTGTTATAAATTACTTTGATAATAATGTTATTAATTTTGACTCATGATATTTTAATTTTATAATTAAATAATAAATTATAAAATATAAATATTAATTAAATTTTATTTTTGTCTTAAAAATTTTAAATTTTTGAATTTTAAATTTTTAATATTTAATTTTTAACATTTTTATTTTTTATTTTATAAAATTTTTAATTTTTTATTTTTTATTTTAATTTTTTAATTTTAATATTTAATATTTTATTTTTAAATTTTAAATTTTTATTTTAATTTTAAAATTTTTAACTTTCTTTAATTTTAATTTTTTAATTTTTAATTTTTAAAATTTTTATTTTTAATTATTTTCTATCTGATAAGATATAAGAAAAGATATAAGTACCTTAAAACCAACTTATTTTTTATAACTACAAATAAGACATCTTATAAAAAGTATCTTATAAGTGTCTTATAATAAGTTGATAGCAAACGATCTTTTTTACATAAGTTATCAAATAAGATAAGTGTCTTATAATAAGCTCCAAACAAACACAGCATTAGTGCGTTTTCTTCTTCTTCTTCTTTTCTTTTTTATGCAATAAAAGAAATTTAATTGGCAAAATTTGTCTTTTAGTATACTTAACAAAGTCCAATCACCTATTGACAAATTTTGAGCGCGTTTCTTGCAAGTCCCTCTTGCCTTGATGTTTGTTCGCTATTTGAGCTTTGTCTTTTCGAGTTGTTTGCTGTTGCTTTTTCTAATGGGCTTTAGATGTGATTGTCCCACTTGTCTTGTTTGTTCTGGCTTGGCATCATCTTGTAGTCATCATTTTTCTTTACGAGAGGAGACAATCTTGATGTCCAAGTTTAAGAGCCATTAATGCAGCCTAGAAGAGAAAAACCTTGGAGCTAAGGCCAAGCGGAAGATATTTTCGAATTCAACTATTTGTATTTTCTTTCTAGTGTTTTAAACACCTTGAGCATCTATAACTTTAACATTAAAGATACAATAAGAGAAGGCTTACATCCCTTCTTTGTAAGTCGGAGCCGCATGTCAGGAGGTCTAAAACACACAATTGTGCTCAAAAGTTCAACATAATTGCATTATTTTACTAAAATAGAAGTAATTAATTTCCTTACCACATTACTTATTATTTGCCAATCAAGCAATAATTTAAGTAGATTTACGTACACTTTACCATTCAAAACATAGTTTAGAGACCTACCAAGAGTTGTAACTAACTTATATCTTGATTAAAATGCAAAATAATCACATCTTAAATACCAAAAACAAATACATATTAGATGGTAAGTCTTCAAAAACTATAACATTTTGATTCTAAACTTACTTAAGAAAGAAGAAAAAATAATGTCAAAAGAGTCCTAAAAAGAGGAAAAAAAACAAAAAAAGTGAAAAAGGAAGGGGCAAAACGTAAAAACCAAAAAAAAGCACCATCCATCTCTCTCTATATCTCTGTTGTCCAAAAGGCCAAGAGGTCCGCTGATCTGTGTACACCTCCGAGGTTTTCTGCTTCAAAGATTCTCCTTAAAATATGGTTTGTTCTCTCTGTCTCTCACACACTCACACACACAGACACACACACACTCTCTAAACACACATTAATTCACCCAATAGAGCAAAGCGAAATACTTGTTACTCAGATCAGATCAGATAGATGTTAATTAAATCGTGTTTTATGTTAAACTCCAATTTGGTAAACAAAATGATGAAAAGTTACAAATTTGGAACTAATATAGAATTAATGATTCAGGGAACGTGTTATTTTTCTCTTTTTTCTGTTTCTTGTAGCTTCCCCTAAAGTGAAATGGTGTGAGACCTCTACTTTATTTTTATTTTCTTTAGTTCTTTTGTCTTGTTAAGTGGTTAGAATTTATAAGCATGTAATTGTGATGATTCAGCAACCTGCAACTTGAGCAAAACATAGTGTTTTCTTCTACACTTTACCCTTTTTAAATTTGCAAGAGTTGGCTCTGTGAAGCTAGCTTTTTTTGGTTAAAAATCCAATCTTGTTTTGATTGTATTGTCCATTGTGTGTGTATGTATGTGTATATGGATATATATGTTTTTGCTGAAAGTGATTCAGTATTTTTAGATATAATTAGTCTGAATGTCAAAATGGTTCTAATTGTGAAATTTGGTTTAAAGATTTCAATTTTAGAAGGTTGCCAAATGGTTAGTGTTGAATACACTTAAATTATTAGATCAATACGTTACTCTCTTGGGACTTTCTGCAATAAATGTAAGGTGCAACTGGATATCGTAAAACTTCAGTTTCGATTTAGTTCTAAATCATCTTGCTAGTTATAATTCGAAAAGATTTTGTTGCACAAAGAAATGTGTTAGTCAATTTTGTCAGTTGATGTCTGTCAAATGCTTGGTGGTTGTAGGACATTTGCCCTTCTGTTAAGAACATTCTTCTTCTAGATTCAGAAGGCAAACGTGTTGCAGTCAAGTACTACAGCGATGACTGGCCAACAAATAGTGCAAAGGAAGCTTTCGAGAAAGCTATATTTGCCAAGACTCAGAAAACTAATGCCCGAACAGAAGGTTGTTCTGTTTAAGTTTGTATTCAGTTCAATGATGGCATTTTCTTTTTGATGTGTTTTTAGCTTTTGTTAGCTGCTCTCTTTTTTAATTCCTTGGACCATCACGTTTTCATTTGGTAATTTGATCATATTTGTTGCATCTTGGTGCTTCAGGACTATTAATATACATGCTTTTGTTGTATTTTTTACGGCAGTTAAAATATATGACTTGGAAAAAGCTTAAGGCATAACTTCGTACTGCCTGTAGGTTTCTTGGATATATGAGTTTAGCAAATAAGTTTCTCTTTATTGAACTAAATTTCTGAATTAACTTGTTGTACTGAAATGTGGTTAAGACCCCCTTTTTTTTTTGCATCTATTTACTTGATATCTAAGAGAATGATAGGCTTGACATGCATGGTTAGTATTCCTACTGCCGCTTACATTGGCTCGTTAAGACATCATTGGAGCTTTTACAAGGCACGGCTAGTAAAGATACTAAAGAAGCTAATGGTATACTGCCAATTGGGCTAAGATTAGTTAAAGATATCTTTGTGCTACACCAGACCTCCCCTGCTATTGGTCCATGTCTTCACTGTACTTCCATCGCTGATATGGTTTGTTTATGATGTTTAACTTGGACATTACTACACATGCAGCGGAGGTAGTGATGTTCGACAACAATATTGTGGTCTACAGATTCATTCAGGACCTTCATTTCTATGTCACAGGGGATGAGAAAGAAAATGAAATCATCTTAGCCACTGTTCTTCAGGGATTTTTTGATGCAGTTGGTATCTTACTCAGGTAATAACTCATGTTTCTCCACATGCTTTTTTATAATGTTCAGTTCATTGTATTTTTGCTTCATGTGTTTTCCTTGTCTACGTTGGTATACTGTTGTTCTAGGGGCAATGTGGAGAACAGGGAGGCGCTTGAAAATCTCGATCTCATTCTCTTGTGCCTTGATGAAATTGTTGATGGCCGGTCAGCTGTCTCTCCTTTTCTGCCATTCATTCTTAGTTCATCTTCATAATTCGAAATAAATATGAAAAAACGTTAAAGTTTAAGGGAGCTTACATCATCAGTTGGGGTAGTTGAAGTGATTCTCTAAGAGAGTGTCTGCCTTTGCTTTTCTTAGGCTACTTATAAGCAAATGACAAATGAGTAGAGAAGTGTTTGGATAAAATATGTTTAGAAGCTATCGATATGTTTGGCAAATATATACTTATAAGTAGTGGTGCTTGTTAAGATGACTAAAAAGGATCTTTCATTAAAGTAAGAGAGTGTTGCTTTTCTTTTTTGAAAGGCTAGCATTGTCCTTTTATTTGGTCAAACTACCTTGCTTATATACTTATAAGCAGATTTTACCAAACATGTAATTTTCCTTTTTCTGCTTATAAGCAAGTTTGACCTGGGCATGAGCAAAGCCAAATGCCCTCTAAGCCGCTTGATGGAGTTTCATTGTTTCCGGTACAGGATGTGCTAATTGCACCTTCAAGTTGTGCTTCCATGTCATGCTAGAAAATCAGGAGAATATAAAGTAGTTGATGTCACAATTGATGGTCTTAGCTACTGAAATTTAGTGGCCTCATATTCTGCTCTTTCTTCCCCTGCAGAATTATCCTTGAAAACGATGCGAATATCATCGCAGAGAAAGTTGCAAGTCATAGTGTGGATTCTGGAGCACCTTTGTCTGAGCAGGTTTGTCTTGGTTCCTGGTTGATCTCTATTTCCTCTTGTTGGAGAAGGCAAATGGTAGCCTGATAATTCTGAATGGCTTCAGCAAAGTTATTAGACAATTCTTCTGTGTTTAACTTGTGCTTTTGTCATTAACCAGACAATTTCCCAAGCATTGGCAACTGCACGTGAACATTTCACCAGATCCCTTCTCAACTGATATCAGGAATTTGCTAAAGAGAAGCACTATGCATGTTCCCCTCTCTTGGGAAACACTAGTTTCACTAAGATCAACCTGATTCTGCTCATTTGAACGTATTACCGCATCTTTGCTCATACTTCTATCCTGAAAATCTTCTGTATATTTTGTTGAACTTATTTTCCATTTAAAGCGCACGATTCTTATCTTATACATTTGCTCCTATGAATCTTCTATATGTTTTATCGAAAAGTTCCAATTTGGAAATCAAATTGAAGATGAATGCTCCGTTTGAGGGTGTTCTCATCTTGATCTTATAATGTAGACATGCTATGATTTACTTGGTTCTTTCGCGTCCCATGTTCACTGACCTTTGATCAAAGTTTGTATAATGTGGATGTCTGCGATGATGAATCCCCAGAGATTACTCAAGGCCCATGGTTCATATCAAAGTGGGGTTCATAATATCAAAAGTGACCTTCACGGCTCCATATCGAGTAAACTTTATACTATTCTACTTCTGGTGGATGTGAGATGATATATGCCTGGAGTTATGCGCAAATGTTACTGTGCTTCCCGACCACTGTGCTCCCTCGAAATCCTGTGCTTCTCTTGTTTGAAAACAAACACACACATATATACATATACACACACTAGAGCTCTGTGGCTTTATTTGTGTTGTTGAAACTCTTGTAGTTGCTATTGTATTGTTGTATTGTTGTTAAAGCTCGCTCGCTCGCTCTCTCTCTCTCTCCATATATACATATATATGGCAGATACAGTATTCACTATTTTGTCTGAATTAAGTCCGTTTATTTCCTCTATTAAAGATTTGTTAACATATGGTATATAATCTATAAACATATAATATAAGTATGTGAACAGTCTAGTCTCCTGAATACAATATAAACCTTAATACTTGTAAATATTTATTAGTGAACATATAATGTAAAATTTTTGAACATATAATATAAAAGTTGTGAATAATTAATTAAACTTATGAACATATTTTATAAAATTTGAGAATACTTAAATATTTTGAACATAAAGTATAAACATTGTAAACATATAATATAAGAGTTATAAATAATTAAAAGTTATGAACATAAAATATAAAAGTTATAAATGCGGAGTATTGTTGCAAAAAAGTAGTACATTGCTCAAAAGATGCGCAATGAGGAAGGTGCATGGTATAAGCCCCGACAGTTATGTTGCAAGAGGAGATTTTGTCAACTAACAACTATTCGTGTCAGCATGAATCCTGCATTTATCTTATCAAGTAATTGGAAGCTAAAAGCAAAGCTTATTAATTGCAACAATCATTATAAGGTAGTGCACTATATCAGTATTCACTAGCATGTTAATGGATAAGAACATAGTCTGCTTCGCTTATGAACTTATCAGCAGCTGTTGGGGGTAAGTTATGCCGAGAAACCGGTTGGCGAACCTGGGCGTGACTCTCTGCCTCGTGCTGGAACATCTTCACTAGCTGTTGTAGTTCCAGTTTTCTCACTTCTACCTGCTCTTCGTTTATTGGTGTCTTCAGTCCTAGGTAGACCATACCAGCAGCAATTAGCATGATTCCTAGGAAGAAGAGTAGCAGCGCGAACAGACCAAAAGCGTATGGTGTGCTTTCCGCGCCAGGGATACCATCCACATTGATTCCAAACAGTCCCGTGATGACGGAAAGAACAAGGCCACATCCACCAAAGACGGCCAAGTTATGTGTGACCCTGAGGCTCTTATCCTGCCATTTCAAAAAAAGGGGAATGATCTAAATAAAACCTTGATAATGCTGAAAGAAAACTTGGAAAGATGATAACAAGAGTATTGCTCGCATACAAAATGATAATATATACGCAGCCTAGATAACAAAAACGGGGAATGACAAGGGAAACTGCCTGGCCAAAATTCACTGAGATAGAAGTCACACCCAAAGCAATAATATCACCAGTCACAGTCAGACTACATTCTATAAAATATTTTTCACTAAAGTAATATCTGGTCTGCCAGCTGTTTCATCACAGCACAAGATAAAAAATGACAGAAGAGTAAAATCTGTATGTGTTCCACTTCATTGTCCCAAATATAGGGTCCTATCACCCAGTACTTAGAATTTGCAAAATATTGATCTTCCATAATCTTGGTTTTAGCATAATAAAACACCACGTCGCTTGAGTTACTTTCAGCATGGAAAATTGGATCAGTCAGGGGCCTAGACAAATTGCAAGAGCGACTCCATGAAGAAGCAGAGCTATAGTGGATTGAAGGTGATGGGGCCACGAAAGCCCAGGAAATGCTACTGCAGAAGGTTAAAAACTGGTGGTGAGCTTAACATGAATGAGGTTATTGGTGGGGGTCAATGGCATGATCACCATGGCAAAAACAAGGGAAGCATATTATCTTGACGTTGGTAACTGGGGTGGTTAAGATATGGTGTCTTCATGACTTTTGTGTTGAATGATGGTTGATATAAATGGTGGGCTTCATACATGGGATTTGTATTGCTAAAAAGGGTGATTCATTGTCCACTAGTTGCAGGTGTAACATAGGTTCTCATACATCCAGGGATGTGGGACAAGGAGACTTCATGTGTCTAATCAATGGGCTGAATGCCAAATTTGTCTTATAACTTTTTTGGTGTATCATGTTTGTTCCCTTTTCTTGGTTTTTCTGTCAAAAATTTGAATAGATATTAAACAATTGGATCTATTTTGCATAGGCATGTCTTGAGAAGGGCAATGTGGTATTAAGGAATAGTCTGCAGGGTTCAAATGAAATTAACCCCTAGAAACCACAAGCATTATTCTTACTCTATCCTGGACAGAAGTTTGGGGACTAGAACAAACCTGCAACCATGCACGGATAGTACTCTGCATGACATCTTGAATAGTAAATAAGCGGCCACGAACAGCTTCTTGCTCTTCAATCATCTCTCTTGTACTCTTTCTTATGCCGTCAAGTAACGTTTTAGTTGCATTTCCTCTCAGATGCAGTAAAAGCTCAAAAACAATCTCTTCCCTGGCATGAAGTGACCATTTCACTCGGATGACCTGTAATTTTGGAATTTGATAAGTACCAAATCATTTTGCTAAAGTTGATGTTATTCGATAGAAAAATTGAATTTTAGACTCACTAATGTCAGGTGGCAACATAATTAAGAGAGTAACAACTAGAATTTCCCAGCTTGGCAGTTCGATTGGCATTCAGTAATGTGATATGCTTATTTTATCCCAAAGGAAACAAAGGGGGAAAAAAAAACTTGGCAGTTCAACAAATTGGTAAGAGTGCTTAGACAATATTCAAAAGCTACAGAGAGCATGCTACAAGGTTTCCTGAGGGGCGGTACATGTTTATATTAATCAAATGCTACACCCAACATTCACCACAACCACAACCACAAACCATTCCTGAGTTCTTCAATGCCCTAGGTAAACAACCATGAAAGCAGACAGTAACTCTCAAGTTTGTGATGAAAAGAAGTCAAATGGCAAATTTCACAGATTAATTTACTAAAAATGAACAAAATTAGATATTAAAAAAAAAAATTTAAAAAGCCAGAGATTAGATCAAATATATCATCATACTAAGGGGCAGATTAGATGTGAATTTAACAATAGGCCATATCATCCAAGGTTAGCACTGGTAAACCAAGTTAAAAGCGTGCGGCAATGTGCCATTTTGCAAAGAGAGATTTAGTAGTACTTTAATGAAGATCAGAAGGTAAGCGGCAGAATGCCAATAACACAAGGAGGCAAAAAATGTACTCCACCATTCCACTCATTTTTAAATAGATGAGGAGCCTGACACTAATGCAATATATAAATGCCAATGTAAAAGAAAATATACTCACAACTTTGTACATACTGAAAAACAAGATAGTGGCACCATACAGCAGCCAAGTGCACAGAACAAGCATTTCTCTCTATTTGTGCCACTTACCAGCAAATCTAACCATTCTACTGAACATGATGAATTCTTCCAAAGTAGGCGACATTGCTCCAGCTATTAAACAAGTTCTATTTTATTTAGTTTATACAGGGGAGACAAGAAAACACGTGCAAGCACGAAGATCAAAGCATCACCTACACACAAGTCATAGCACAAAGATATAAATTACTATTGAGATGCAATCAATGCTTACAACATAATGTCCTGTTGGATGGACCAGTTACACTCTTTAAGGATTCGTAAGTGAAAAAAAGAAACCAGAATCCCTTTCCTAGGTTAAAATATGTACCTGCCGTGATAACCTTCTGATCTCTTGGTTGAGGATTATACCAAAAAGGTATAGATCTTCATGATTCCTCCTATCACCATGAAGAAAATATGTCTTGCATGTCCAATACGAGGTACAGGGTAATGACGTCACATTAGCAGTTATTCTTTGGTTGTAAGTTATGATACCTGTTCATGAACTTCAGTTCCACTTCATCAGCAGCCCCGAAAATAGATTTCCGAAATAATCTGCCCATATGATGAAGCATCTTAAGAAAACCACTATTTTTTTCTCAAAATCTAATGAATAATTCACTAGGCTATGCAGCATGGGAGGCTTAGACACTTACACTAAATATTTGAAGGGTAGGCCTTGTCATAGTCATTCTATTCCTCAAACTTTGTTATTATATCTAAAATTATAGTTATCATACCTAGGCGTAATATTCAGCCACTAAAACTGATATTTTAGCCAGAAAGCTGCATAATCTTTGCTCTCTCCATAGCTATAACACCTTATTCTGCTATTTCATTTGCCAGGACCAGATAACTCTGTGGTATTAACACATGACACATAAGGATTTGCAAAAAGCATGAAGCATGTTTCTCATTCAACAAGCTTTTTTAGTTTATAATCCTTTACTTAATAGTCACATTAATGGACAGTTGACTGTACTGTCATGTGAAGAAATGTAGTTCAAGTTGCTTTGACTAAGAAAGTAAACTATCTGAGTTGCTTGACAAAGAAAGTAAAGTATCTAGATCAAAATATGAGCCTTAGAGTATAGATGGCCACCAGGGAAGGATTACAAGAGTTTGGAGAAGCAAAGTGAACTGAATCTTGTCCAGGACCTGTGCCTTTATTCCTCTAATTTTTTTCTTCTTTATTTTTCTTTTATTTTTTTAAAAAACTTCAACAAGCTCATAGATTGTCTATACCGGACTTCTACAGCTTCCGAAAGAAGTATTGACATTAAATATTAAATAATACCTGGTTTTTGGAATTATATAAAGATTCGGAATCAATCACATTCAACTTCATTAACAGGGGCCTGTTTGATTTGACTTCTTTTCATGAAAAGATACCTTTTTCCCCTAAAAAAAAGCACGTGTTTTTGCAACGAGTATTTGGCTTAGTTTCAAAAAAAGCTAAAACTCTAAAAAAAGGTTCAAATTCAGCTTTTTCTAGAAGCCAGAAATTTTAGCTTCTCAAGAAAAGCACTTCTTTTCAAAAGTTGTAGAAATCCTCTCAAGAAATCAAAATGTAAAACATTAAGCAAGATCAACTTATAAAAATATATGATCACTTTTCTTCAGTTAAGATGCCTTCTTGCTTATAACAACCAGGTAATTCCAATTATATGACTAAATAAATGAACCTCACTGGAGACAAATGCAGGTCTATACAGATGGTTCTCATAAATGAATTTTAGTTATCTGCCTACAGCAATCCATTAATGTTCCTCAGATTCACGTGAAGCAAGTCTCCAATAAAATAGACTAGCATTGTCCTCACCTGTCATCCCATCGGGCAAGGCGCAAAGCTAGATGTGCTATGACTTCATGTACAGTCCTCGGTGTACTGTACCCACCACCAAGAAGAAGTTCCTAGAAAAAAGTAGAAAAGAGAGGATTGCAGCCAAAAGTAGTAGAATCTGTGTATGTGCTGGAGTATTGTTAACGCAAAATAAACAGAAAATGGAATTCTGCAGGCTTTTTCATTGTCTGAATCATACAGGTCCTCATCACATGAAAAACGAACCTGAACTTCTGTTATGCCCAAAACATTGATATTTTTTGCGTATCCTTTTGTGTGGAGAACAGTAATCAGAAAATTCTGTGCTTGCCAAGATCGAAGAACAACAGGTATATCATCTTCATCAACGTAAGGATCGCCAACGGACTGGCCCAAGAGCTCAAACAATAGCCCTCCAGCCACCCTGACAGGGACCTATATTCAGCATATTAAACGATGTAACAAGGACAACCCGAATTTTGAAACTCAAGATTAACAAACTTCACCGGCTTCATCTCATTCTAATATTGAGTAAACAGTGTATGTGTATCACAGCCTTGCCATTTGCTCTTTTTTTTCCCCTCTTTTGGGTGGGGTTGGGGGCATGAGAGGAAGAGAGAAAAAGCAGGAGAGGACACTGAAAAAATTGCCTACAAAGTTTTGAAATTGATTCCTAACTGTTAATTGTTTAGTTAAAAGGATCAGAGGAGTTTTCTGATCATCATCGGTAAGAAAACCTTTAGGTTCGTTATCCAGGAACTTGTTCAGAAATACCATAACGAAAGGAACATAGGAGTTTCACTAGGTATTTGATCAAAAAGGATCGTCCAGTTCCTCTAGAACCTATCACTAAAATACCCCCAGAGGGGGCATAAGGCTAAGCAGAGCGAAAAGGGTTTCCATGAGATGGGAAATGAAAACTATTAGCCCCACACGAAGCTTGTGAATAAGTGATTGTCTGATACTGAGCAAGGAATACCTGTCTTTCTCCTACACAGGATGTATTGAACTCATCATTGATTAGCTACGTTTTATAAAATGTCAACTAAGTATTGCAAGTAAATTGCTCCAGGTTGTTTATGACAATGACCCCTTGCCAATTTCATGCTATCATTTGAAAGTTCAATCCGACACAAACAAGAACCATTTGTGCTTATAAAAGTAGGTGTACAGCCAAAAACAGGTATTTCAGCACCCGCTCTGGGGAAAGCTGTAGGCTGGTGAAAGTAAGGTGCAGATTTTCAGTGTCCTACATACTTGGAATATTACATGTATGAGACTGATACTTAGGTTGAGAGTAATCAAATCCACTGAATCCAATAAGTGGTTAAATGTTAATGCAATATGTGCTTTCTAGGTCCAGTGAATGACATATTAACAATTTATTCCAAGTAGAAGGCAAAAAGATTCAGCACCATGAAAAAGAATTAAAATATTTCTTCTTCTTTTTCAAATTAGTATACTGATATCAAATTGAAATCACTATTTATGGTTTTATTCCAATGGAAAGATCTAAGCAACATCATACAACCACAAATAATAAACTGTGGAGTTCAATTCAATTTCACCTTTTATGCACTCTACATGTATCTTGTTTGCATTTGGATAATAATGTTATTACCTCTACAACTTTTAACATAGCCATTTGACAAGTTGTGAAAACCATGACAAGCATCAAACCAAATGATAACAGACTAAACAGGCAATCTACCTCATACAGAAGATGATTCATCCGGTCACTAATTAGTCGACTTTCATCTCTTAAAGCGATACTAATGGCAGGATGTAACCATTGGGCATTGTTGAGCCACGCATCCACAAATGGATGACCTGCAGTAACATGGCACCACCACACAGGCCCAGCTGGACGCTCCCAGTAAGGAGCAGCTAGATCGGCAACGGTTAAATCATCTTCGTCATCCATGAGATCAATGTGCGGAATGGACCACCCAGCATCAACTTGAACCATCTGAACGAGTTCAGAAATTCTAGCCCAGCCAATAGGTACCCAATGACTCCCTTCAAATCTTTCTGCGGTATGAAAATGGTCAAATTGAGAATTCGCTTTATCTAAATCAACCACAGAGCCAATCTCATGAGTCCCCAACTCAATAAGAGCTGGTGATTCAGTCAAATTTTTCCCTTTTAATCTTTGAGCAGAAGCCTTAGTTCCTCGATAAGCAGGCAGTTGCCTCATCATATTCCCACGATCTACTTGATGAGCTGACAAATCCTTTGAGTAAGATCTCGGCCTAACTATCTTCTTATGCCCTCGAACAAATTCAAAAGCACAAATGAGTCCATCTATCCAAAGCTCACTCCCCAGAGTAACATCCTTACTGAAGCAGCCTCTATGATTGCCAGGCTTCTTTGTTCTATTGCCCTGGGATGAGCGATCCTCATTCATGCCAGTCATGTTGTCTTCCATAAGTTAGAGCACCAGTGAAAATTTTCTAATTACATGTGCACTTACTGTCAAAAGGATATGCAAGAAGTCTCAATACACCACGTAAAGAAAGCTGTTTAAACTGAGGAACTTCTGAGCTGTTTCTCAACCAAGTCTATTTAAACAAGAAGATTGCAATAACTTGTCAAAAAGCTTCCGAGGAATATCTTCGCATTGAGTTGGAGGACACTGTTATCAAGATATGAATTCCATTCAGTCATTCCACGGTCATAAGCCAACCTTATCCTACATAATAAGACAGTAGATATTCACGAAAACAGATGGCAAAAGTTCTGATCCTTTACGGCTTCCAATGATTCTACAGTGAACTAGTAAAGTAATAGCGCAAAAGGTGTTTACATTTAAAAGAAAAAAATAATCAGAAGTTATCAAAATCATAGTGATACTTCAACTAGTTCACCCATCATATGACAAAGGGAGCACCAAATTTTTGCAAAAGATTGCAATCTTGCCCAGCAAAAAAGGTTGCAATCTTAAGCTAAGAATTCTTTTACCCGCTAAGAATACAGAGGAAAAATAAGTAATATCAGTGAGAAGGATAAAATCATCTGGGTCAATTCTCCAGGTAGGGAGTACACAGTGAATGCTGCTTGGGAGTTGACCACAGACAGACACCAGAGAATGGATCTAAACATGCCTTCTGTTCTTGGCTCTTTTGGGCCTAACAAACTTAAGAAGGCTAGAATTGTTTGTTGGGGATTGAACATCAATCCGCTAAGTTGTTTCTGTTGGCACTGTATTGATGATCAGGAACATTTGGTTTTTGGGTGCACATTTGCCAAAAGAATCTGGAACAAAGGATGGAGTTCGATTAAGGGACCTGTGGGACTTAATGATTGGAGGGACATCTCAGCTTGGTTCAAGCACAACGTGGAGAACGACTCAGTCCAAATCGCTCTAGTGATGCTGCTTGGAGTATATATTTACCATCTCTGGAATGAAAGGAACAGGAGGATCCAAAGAGATGTGGCGCTCACTGAAGAACAAATCTTGAATAATATTGTTTTTGACATCAAAGGGAAATTGTATAAGGTTAGAAAGATTAAAAACTCTCTTTAGGATTCTGCCATCGTCATAGATAATCACACCAATCGAGTTCTTTGTAACGAATGGAGTTTAGCTTCCATTCTTGACTAGGTTTTGCGCATTTGCAAAGTCACCCCTTTTGTAATTGACTTTGCAACTTTGTAACTATGTTTTTGGATGGAGGAATGGAAAATTTACTGCTTGCTTAGCATAATAATAATAATAATAATAATAATAATAATAATATAAAAGATTGATACAAGAGATGACTTCAGTCTCTTATCACTTATTGAGAACATTACAACAGCAGAAGCAACCTTATTGAGAAGCCCAACTTCAAATCTGAAACATAGAATCTCATACGAGTAAAAGCAGGCTCAAGATGACTACACAAACACACGCAATAAGGTGGCAATAGAAAAAAAAAAGTGAAGCAAAACACAATTGACAAAACCACTTTTCACGACTTACATCTCTTTCCTCCACCTAGAATAAAATTCAAACTCATGACATATTCACAGACAAATTCAAACAAAATTCAGATGCATAACTACAGAAACTCACACAAACTTTCAACATTTTTGTTTGTCCCTCAACTTCTATGTGGAATATAAGCATATTTACATATCTCCCTCAACTTCCACTTAATTCATAACACCACCCCCCCCCCCCAAAAAAAAAAAAGCCTTCATTGACAAAATTCGAATAAGCAACTTGGAAATAATTTCAACTTAACTTATGCTTATCACTGAAAATCAACTCCTAATATTTACAAAATGATATATGAATCATGAAAACAAGAGACATAGGAACAACTGAAAGAAACTATAATCAGAAATAGAGTGTGCTCAACAAATTCATAAGCACAGAAACACGTCCAGATTGATATGAAACAAACTTAAGGAAAATTAAAAAAAGAAAAATCTAGTCCGCATTTACATTTTCCATTTTGGCGAACATGTTCATATTATTTCTTTAATTTTGAAGGAATTTAAATGAGAAATTTTTTTTAAAAAAAATTACCAAGCTTTTGAAGCCGAACAACAACAGTAGCAGAGGCGCAATCGTATAAATCTTTTTTCGATATTTATAGATTTTGGGGAGTTTAGACAAGTATCGTGTACTACACATACGATGAAATAGATGATCCCACGTGTCTTTGACTGTTGGCTAGGCAAAGTTGGTGAATTTATTTATAACTATTATTTGCCCTGTGCGACTAGGACTGTACTTTGTCGTGCAAATCCGATCCCAGTTCGAAAAATTGGGTACAGATAAATTATTTTTGGAGAATTGAAAAATTGGAAAAAGAAATTAGAGATGGAAAAAAATTTTGAAAAAACAGGTTGAGAATTGGAATAAATTTTTTTTTTTGAGAAAAGCTGGAACCTGAATTTTTTAAAATTCTTTTATATATATGTATATGTGTGTGTGTGTGTCATAATATGTGTGTATATATCATATGTTTCTTGGATTGTGTTTTTTATTCATACTTTGGATTTTCGGGTTACGATTGATTAGTTGTGAGACGTAAATATACGGTTGAATTATGCATTTTTTAATAGCTTGATGATATGAGATTTATATCGACACTTGTACATCACAAAGGTCAAATGCTGGTGATTGACTGAAATAACACATAAGTTGAATTAATTTTTTATATTAAGATTAGAACTGACTCTATATAGGATAGACATATAGGTAGAATTATGTATTACTTAAAAATTTGTGGTAATGGGTATGGATGTAATAATACTCCACCCTATCCTGCCTCGTAAGAGTGGGACAAATTTTTTCTTGCAAAAAAAACTCATTAGAGGTGGGGTGGGAGTCTTTTGCCCCTACCTCAATACATTGGCACGTAAGCGTAGTGGCTTATCGACCCTGTCCTACCCCCCCGGTATAATTTGTATGTGTGCTTATTATCTAGCTATATAGTTTTATAATTTTATTATAAATATTTTTTTAATTTAGCGGTTAACATTTCTTATGCGACTTTGAAAACCAACATTCAAATCTCTTTAACAATCCTTTGTGTTAGGATTTATTCGTGCTATTTATTGGCGCTAAGATTAAATTATGCGTTACTAATAAGTAAGGGTTCTAACAAATAGAATTTTAATGCAATTTAACACTCTATTGTCCTATCCCATTGACGGTGTCACATAAGAGCAAGGATAGTGCCAACAGTTTACCCCCAACACCAAATATAAGATAAGGGTAGGGTTGCTAATTTTCCCAGTAGATGCAAACTAAAGGTTGACAAAACCCAGCCCTACCCCTAACCCCACCCCCAATCCATCGCCAAAACTAACAAAGGGGATAAAAGTATTCCAAGATTCAACGGCTGAAAACTTATCAACGTAAATTAGGAAAAATAAATATCGTGAGAATATAAGAATAGAGAATTGTTACCCAAACAAAATGACACAGGATGACCGTACCAAGTCTGCGTCCAGGAAGATTGAAACCTATTGACTATAGCCGCCACTCAAAAAGGGTTACCTCATCATCAAGTCACCAACTTTCTTGATCTTGTGGCTGATAGAAGCATCAAGCCCCTTGTATGGGCTTCTACAATCAAATCAAATCAAATCAAATATTTTACAACTACGAATAATAATTGAAACAGTAGGAGGGCGGTATACAAGGCCCGGGCCAGATACAAGTTACAAAGACGAGGAAGATATTAAGGACGTCAAGGCCATTGACATCAACTTTGCATTAAATTACTACTCAACAGGGTTAGCTACTATTCTGGATTCCAACTAAAAAGACCACAACTTCTCACAGCGTGGGGAAACAAGAAGAAACCAAGGAGAAATTAAAATCAAAACACAGAAAAGCCAAGCATTCACTAGCATCATCGGTTAGCACGCGTCTCCCTAACGTACATTAACCGATGATAAATACGTTAAAAGTACAACCTCACGGCACAGGGCAGCAGCCGATCAAAGCCCTTTCTGGGAACACGATAAATGTCCAGTATTCCACCAAGGGGTGGTGCTAGAAAGGCCGCTTTCACACTCATTACAAGACCCTGAAAAACCAGTAAGGTGATTTGATTAGTAGCTGTTTTGCCAGATCTGTTGGGACTGCTTAGGTTGGCCTTGGGAACTGCCCAGCGAACCCTCCCTAGGGTTTTGCTGTTGATGATCCAGAGTTATTCCCGTCTGAGAATGATAGAAGTTCGGGTATCCAAGATTTCCATAATTCTGTGATGGCTGCTGACCTTGCCGGAATCCACCAACTTGCTGGTTTTGCCCCTGAAAACTGTAATACGTGCTGGCTGGAACAGCTGACATTGTTCGGGAACCAGATCCTTGAAGCCACATAGTTGAATTGTCATTCTGAAGAATGACAAAAGTTGCAGATAAGGATTTCGACATAAGATGAGATAGACGAATCTCATAAACACGGGACAAAAAGGGAAAACACCGTTATAGTTTTTGCTTCAACATATGAATTAAAAGTCTCTTGAACAGTTAATAACACGCACAATTAAGCATCAAGAATCACGTTAAATTTCTAATTACCAAATATCTAGAATACCTGCTGCTGAAGAGACATCAAGTGACTATTGTCCTTGTACTGAGAACTCAAGACATCATCATAATTTAGGGCTGTGCCTGAAGGGGCCGCCAGAGGATTCATAGGAAAATTGCCAGGTATTGTAGTTGTACTTCCAAAGCCACCATAACCAGATGGAACAGTAGCAGATTGAGACAAACTACTGACAGAGACACTGTTCTTATATTGGGGAAGCACTGCTGCCAGAGATTGATGGTAAGTATTGTTACCAGCAAAACCTTGCTGGAAAGCTGAAGGCATATATGTATAGCTCTGAGGCAAGAAAGGATAGCCAATCATGTTAGTGAAAGGACCCAGAGGAAGAGTAGGCTGGGAATATGGATGCACAGAAACGTGTTGAGGAAGAGCAGGCCCTGTAGCAACACTAGTTCCAGAAAGGCTCTGTTGCGTAGGCAGTGCGACAGTCTTTAAAGCCTGCATCAACAGAACAACATTATCAGCTTTCTCCCTCTCTTGAATTGGATAACTAACTTCACTGATGGCTATAGGTTTCTTTTCCTACATTTGTTTATTGACTGATATTACAAGGAAAGTAAGAAAACAAACAATTTTCGTGACTCATAGCTGTCACGCAACACTCACATCATTCCCAAAGTTCAGCTAGCAAAGTAATTAAACAGCAGGTTACTCTGTTTAGAATAGAATTAATATAAACAAACACCTCTTGTACATTCATTTTATATTGGATCTGAAAGTGCAAAGAGCAGAGGCTTTTCAAGAAAGCTGCAATGTAATATATATCAACCATGTAGGTGAACTCAGGAGCAGACAAGTAAAGCTGATTTCCAGATGGATATGTTCCAATAATTCCATTCCTCACATCCTGATAGAATAAATCCTAAGCAAATTGACAAAACACCTTAATGGCGACAAGATAGAATGCCATAAAAAAATTTTAAAAAAAAAAAATTCTTGTTACAGAAATTTAGGACAGAGAGTGGGACAAGATGATTCAGGATTTCAGTCAATCTTTGTCCTACCCCAGAGTTCCAGGATATGAATTTTGGTGATCCCATTTCCAATCGAAAATATTTGTATGCCAATCCAACCCATCCCAAATGTTTCACGGATTTCCGGACAAGATGGTTCAGGTTTCCAAAGGAAATTTTGGGTCAAAATAAACAAGAAGAAAATAGCAAATTCAAATTTTAAAATCATCATTAATGCAAATTAGAAAATACCATTTTCACCACGCAACAATAACAAGATAGCAATGACAATTACAAATATTTATGTCAACTACGAGACAAAAATCAAAGATGAACAACTCAAGAACCTTCACTGGATTCTTGATAAAAACAACTTTCCCTATACATCAATTTCTACTATTGGTAATACAGTTTGCTCGAGTGTCAGGATCCTATATGATTTCTGCAACTACTACAAGGAAAAAGAGAGAAACATGCATAAACAACTTAAACTTAAATACACTCCGTGGAAAAAAAAAACACTTAAATACAATTTCTAATATATGAATTGGGGAAAAAAAAGGAAGAATAAAGCACCTGTTTGGGATGGGATGGGATGTGGTTCAGCTTTTAGGAGGGGATGGGATGGAATAAAGGGAGTATCCCTATCCCGTTGAAAAGTTTGAAATTCAGGATGGTACGGGACGGGATACTAAGAAAAACAACCGGGATTTTTCAGTACAGGGCAATTCGGTGCGGGATTTCCTGCTACTACTACCTGGATGGGGGAATTGGCTAGGAGGAAGTCAGTCACTCAAATGACAAGTCATGAGGTTTAACATCCACATAAAACTCGTGGAAAAGAAAAATAAAATCACATGTTAATATAATTATCATGTGTTGGCCCCACCCAAGAAGGGGCGCTAAAGAGATAAACAGGGTGCTATGAGGAGAAGTTCAGCAAAAAGCCAGCTGCAATGATAAGCCTAAACTGTATTCTCATTAAACAAGCATTTTGCTTGGTTCTTATCAAATTAAAGAGGCAATAGAAGTAGAAAATGTGGCAAATTTGTATGTTACTCGACACAAGAAATTCCATTAGACCAAAGATGAAACGGAAGCATAACACAATGCTTATGCTGTACCAAAAATTAAAGCACAAGAAATTCCCATGTTGCAACAGAGGTTTGGTTCTAAGTTGTTGGCATCACAAGGATAAGATGGCACAAGCAAAGCTCCAATAACAAACAAAAATACAGGGAAACTCCCCAAGGCAAGATTTTCTGCAATGGGAACTTTTAGCCCAAGCCCGAATTGTTTTCAAAAATATACCAAACTCAAAATATCAAAAAAAAAAAGGACCAACAGAGTGAGCTATCACAAAGCTAGAAACTAACACAGATTCATACCTCTGGCATTGAAATAGCTGAACCACTGATGGAAGTCACGGTGCTGCCGTATTTTGCAGGCAGTGATTGTGCCATAGGGAAAGGTGAGTATGGAATATCAGACTCTCTACCAGGCTGAACATTTGCCGCCAATAATGTGCTTGGCAATGAAGTTGTATAAGCCTGCTGCAATTAAACATATTTAAGTAAGCAAAGCAAAAAGTACTCTCCTAGTTGTTCCTAGCTAGTAAGGTGAAGCAACACCATAATCAACCAAACAAGAACTCAATAGGACGAGCCATCATGCACAAGAATTAAGATCATATCAAATTATATTGGAGAAGCAAGGCAGTTCTCATTAACATGGAAACTAATTCAAGAAAAGGAAAGAAATTTAACCAAAAGTATATGCTTTACATGACTGCTGTAAAGCATGTAACCCTCAAAGTAAATAAGTGGACTCCCTCCTGCACTCTAAATTTCCTTTTGTTAAAGAACTTCTCACTGATAGAACAACATCCAACATCTCTCATCATGTTTTATGGAAGTTTGAAAGGAAAATAACAAATTAATCTACAGGTAGAAAGGAACATTTGGAGAACAAGTGACCATATTTTAAATTTATGAAGCACAAGCATCTCAGAAATGAAAATTTCCTCGGTTAACCATAGCATAAACTTAGTTATCCCATAAAATAATCCCCATCTTGATCTAACAGTTGTATGATAAAAAATGAACATTTCAAAGACAAATTATCAATTAATGCTTGCACAGTTATATATTTAGTTCTTAAAGTTACAAATCTACTATTTGATATTCTCTAGATATTTATATTGCATTACAACCGGGACATTTTAGATACTTAGAGAAAGGGTTAGTTTACTAGATTTCAGTAGTGAAAGGCCTTCAGTGCAATCACTCATACATTTCCAGATAAACCAGATTACACACGCATGAGTTGACTAAGAATACATGACCGTGTATGTCACCAACATCATGCCCCTGCTGGGCACTCACTCAAAATATTGCAACAATGGAAATTCTGGACGATTTTCAGGTAATTTTCACAACATTTACATCACAGCTTTATATTTCCTTCTCCTACTACCATTGCAGTTGAATTAAGGATAATTGGCACCTCAGTCTCTCAATAGGGGAAAAAAATAACCACACATGCACCTAAAATACTTCAACTCACCAAGCAAAGAAAATGAACAGATAAACAGAAGAAAGGCAAGGAGGATCAATTTACTACGAAATCCAGTTGATTATCAACAACACGAAAGGTTAAATACAGATTCACCAACTAATTTTTATATACCAATTTCGACCAAAAGACATAAAAAATTCTCAGATTCCTGTCAAAACTTCTATGGATGGGAAGATATACGAATCAAAAATGAAAGTGAATTATTTCCAAAAATTTTCCGCCTTAAGAAATGATATTTCTAGCGACTTGGCCAGATGAGCAATACAATAGTATCTCCTTCAGAGGGAAAGCATTTAAAGGTCAAAACAAGCAACTTCTCAAGATAAAAGCCATAATATATATTTACCATGACATTTGGAAATGGAGCATGATCTTGTGCCTGGGAGCTTGTCTGAGATTGAGGGAGCGCAACATTCACCTGCTGGGAATTCTCAAATGTATAACCTGGTGCAGAGGAGGGATAGGCATATTGATTTCCATGGTCAATTTCAGGATTTTCTGATTTCAGTGCTTCCTGTTGAGAAGCCAAAGGTGAATCATAATTTGCAGAACTTGCACCAGCTCTGTGAAATAAATTACTGTCAGAGGCATTTCCGAATGACTCATCTCCATCGAACTCTGAGTTTCTGCCAGAACACATTTAGATAGATATTTCCACAATAACATATACAGTTTAAGTACATGAATAATGGGCTAGTTCTTCAGAAAGATTTGCATACCTAGCCTCTGCGTGCCCAACTGCTGAAGCATCTGCTTCCGTGGTTGCCTCTTCTAAGTTAGTTTTCAATGGCATAGATCCCAAAGAAGCAGAAAATGCAGCCCCAGCTCTAAAGCTCCCAAAGCTCAAGTGTGAGCAATCAGCAGTCTGAACCTGTAGATGATCTGGAATTACCACAGATGGGACATTAGCTTCAGGTGGTGAACCCCTGTCCTCCTGTTGTATATTCAGTTGCTGTAAATTTTCAGTTACTGATGACACAGAGGCTCCTTGAACTGCAAGGCAATTAGAATAGAAGTCAAAACTTAATTGAGAATCCAAACTTACGGTCAAAGGTACCAAAACTCAGTTCAGAATCCAAACTTCCTGTTAAAGCCTTAAAGGTACTCATAAATTTAACATATAAGTATGTCAGCACCAACAGCTTTTGCTACTAGAGGAACATACATTTGTGTTAACCACATGTTAGTATATTTTGGATAAGAACATATTAGAAAGGTAGAACCATTTTCTTTATCAGCTCAATGTAAGGTTGACACACTGTACTACTACTTGTTTTCAGACTTCTAAGTTTCAAAGACAGTAAATTGAGTATATGAGATTAACTAAAAGGCAACAGGTGCAATAATTGACTTCTAAGACTGCAATATACTACAGTACTGCTTGTCTTCTGCCTTCTAAGTTTCAAATACATATAGTTAAGTAGAGCATTCAACCAAAAGGCAACTTTTTCTATAATATCTCATGTTAACTAATCATGCCACCAGCAAGAACAATCCATCTCTATCTGGCTAAGGACAATAACCTCAACCAACCAAATGAGACAATAGAAAGGTGGTATGCTTGAGAAGGAGAAGAAAAACACTTAAGAAAGAAAAGGCATTGAGGTTTTCCACAATGTTCTTTTGTCGTTCCATTACTGCACTATCCTTTGCAGGAATATAAAAATATCAATTGAACTAACCAATTTCTTGATGCTGCTATTACTACAATTCTGGGCATTATGAGCACAAAAGTTATGCAAAATGACAAGTATAGGGATACAGGCCAAAAGCCATGAATGTTCGCAGAGGACTAGAATGACATTCCCCCCCCCCCAAACCAAAAAAAAAAAAACCAAAAAAAAAAAAGAAAAACCAACACGAAACTACTCATCTTTCACCAATACATTTAGGTAACAAGATAGCCATGACCAGCCCCAAACCTAAGATACATTGTCAAATGCGCACATGATGCTGAAGTATAACTAGCAAACAAATATATAACGCCGAAAGACTCGGTCGATAAAATTCAACTTACTACGAGTCAGAGCATGTTATGGTTGTCAATTGCTTGTCTCACCAAAACCATGTTTGCTAACTATGCTCCCAATAAAACAGGACAAGTTCACAAAAAATATATTAAAAAATTTACAGACAAATCACATAGTAGTCAGTAAAGGTGATGAAGGAACAAATGAGCAGTGCTAAAAAGCCAATGGAGTTCAATAACTTCAAGAGCAATCCACATTTATCACTAATAGAATCAAAATTGAGAAGATAAGTAAATTGTTAAACAGGAAATATTAGACTAATAATATTACGCAGGTAAACAGGGAATATTAGAGTAATAATATTGGTTAAGTAATAAAACACGAAAATCAGAATATCCTATAGAGCAGTCACCTTCGGCATGATCAACATCAGATGGTTCATACGATCCAGCATTCTCATACAACTCGTTATCAAAGAGAGGTGCACCCCCAGCATTACCCTCTTGCATCTTCATGCTGCAGACGGAAGCAGATTCCACATGATTGGCACTAAGATGTTCAATAGCACCATCATTTAATGCTTCAACTTCATCACTCTGGTCATGCCTATTGGTTCTATCATATGTCAATATAGAAGCATCTGAATGCAGTTTACCATCTGCAGAAGGCTCTGAGACTGGGGGCAGACTAGCAACTGATGGAGGCTCAATTAAAGGCCACTCATCATCAATAGAACCATGCTGGGCGGCAGAATCCTGTGATGAAGGATTTACATCTGAAGTCTTAGTATCAGTCGATGAAGACCCCTGAACATTGTGATAGGATGTGTTTGGTACACCCGATGCTTTGTTATGTGGCTTCCCCATCTTCACAATGTCAGCCATTGACCTTTGACCAGGAACCCCCACCCAGGCAGGTTGATATCCGGAAGATGGTTGTGGTGCTGGTGAGATTCCATCAAAGGTGCTTACTGCTGTTACTTTGTTTTCGGTGGAAACAGCATCACTACATAACGTAAAAGTACATTAAGTTTGTACACGTTGATGGACAAAAGACTCAAAAATGTAAAGCGTTATCCAAACAAGCTTGCATATGGAGCTGAAATTTGGATGCAGATCCACAGAAGAAGAGATTGTACTCATGTTCAGGGGAAAACAAGAAATTCCGAAAGCAACTCCTGTTTGGGATTGGTGAAAAATTGTGCACTTCCAAATTAAACTATAGGTTGTTGATCAATGGGAAATAAGATTGATTACCTCATATGCAAATACACACATAACCTAGAGGTACAACCTTTAAAAGATGTAAAAAGGATAGACAGATCAAAACAATTTCAATGCATTACTGAGAAGCAGACCGACTCCCAACAAAAGCAACTTCAGTAGCCATGAGCAAAGTAACAGATCAGAAACACTGATAAAAACTTCCTGCTCAATGAGACAACAAAACCCTGGGAGAATCTTAAGGCATCCACTACTTTACATGGCAGCTGCAGAAGCACCAAAATGAACCCAACAATGCTTTGCAGCAAGGTCACCAGGACACTCAATTGCTACTCAATGCTATGGGCTGAAATAGGAAGGCCTGATAAGAAATTCGGTGACAATAGCTTTGGTAAATGGAGTCACATTGTAATCTAATATACACAATAGCTCTGCAGAAAACGATTCAGTAACATGACTTCATCAAGAGAACCCATATATTGAAAGATCGAATCAATTATAGTCTGAAAATATATTTTTATAATAGTAGAAATAGTTCGAGGGAAGATAGACGGAGTTTCAAAGCATAAATTGCTTCAAATCCACCTACTCGTCAAGGGCAAACCTCTAGATCTTTTAATATCCATAAAATCATTCACTGACCTTCACACCATACACGATGATTGTCAACTTATCCACTCTACAATCTCCGCATCACATTAATAACACAGCCAAAGTAACTCAAGAATCATGACATCTAAATTTTTCACGGAAGTACACACAAGATGAAAGAAGATGGATAGACTAGTTGAGCTTATAAAGAAAACTTATGCACAAATCTAATGGTCCCCTGCAGAATCACATGATCAGATTCATGAACTGTGTAAAAGATCCACAAGCGTTAATTCTGATAATACCAACCTCACTGCTGGCAGCCACCTACTTGTGTGTGCAGCCACTCCAGGCACTGAAGATAAAGAACCAGTATAGGCAGTTGAACCATTATCCTTCTTGTATGCTGTCTTCCCATGAGAAGCACCAGCCTCTACAGAGGAGATAGTCAAAAAGGTCATACATGAACTGATTTCACGCATTAATATGCCCACTAAAAGCTGCAACCCATACGCACATACCAGAACTGAAAGATGTCGTACCACCACGCCAATAACGGTCTGTGCCACTCCTAACACCACGAGTAGAAGTGCTGGAGCCACGAGATCTAGCTTCAGTTGTATCCTTATTCTGAAAAAGAGATAAACAAGAACAAACAAATTGAAATTTTTATGAGCCACTCATCACAAGGAATCCAAAAGCTACAATAACATGTATAACACTTCTGTCCGCCAAGCAAACTAGAAGATCAAGTAGTAAGCAAGCTTCCCACATTTATTCGGCCAGTCACTCTGACAAGCAGGCATCAGATATATAAGTTACAATTTTTATTGATTCAATAAAGAAATATCACCATTAGACATGGGGACAAAATGGTGAGATAAGGCATCAGACAATGTTGAAAAAGTTCTTTTCTGGATGATCACACACCTCTTTCTTCTTTTCTCGTTTGCTCTTCACCTCGTGGAAAGGATCTAGAAAATATATAAAACTTTGCATTAGAAATAAACAGAAATGATAAATGCATAACCAATCAAAAGCCTCAAAGTCTTCCTTGTGCAGCTATAACTCCATCATCCACAGAAGTAACATGGAGGAAGCATGGGAATTAGAGAAAGAAACATAGTCAAACCAAACATAGTTCCAACAGCAAGTTCCATATATAGCGACAACAGTGATAAGGACCTATAGTATGCCCCCAAAAGGAGAATAAACCTTCAGGAAATCAGGAACTCCAGCTGGGGGCCAAAGCCTCTGTGCACAATATAGTACTGATCAGACTTTTTATATCTACATATGTGTTTCTTTGTTGTTCAAACAAAAAATTTGGAAACTTTACTGCACATATCAATATTAACTGCTCCATAAGGCATAAAATTCAATCTTTTACGACACATTGTGCCAGAATCTGTGAAGAAGATACTTACTAGATTAATTTTCGACATTAAAGACATATATACTAGATTTCCCTTTACGCCTAGCACAAATTTCAAAACTTTACACCAGAATTAATAAAAAAAACAGTTCCCATGTAAAAATAAAAAGGAAGTTATAGTTTCTTGCTACAATCACCAAGTAAAAGAAAACCCATTTAGGAAAAAGAAACAATAACATTATTTTCCCTGCACAAAAAAGTAAACAATCAACAATAACAGAAACTTTTTCACTCCTTCACACTATTCTCAGTTAATTAAAAATAATAATAATAACATCTCAAACAAAAGAAAATTAATAGTAAAAATCATGTCTTTTTTTGTTATCTAATCTCTGCCTTCTCAAAACCAAACAGAAGAAACACAAGAGCTTAACAACAAAAATACATTCGCTATAGTTGAAAAAAAGAAAGAAACACGACTGTTTCATGCAACTACCTCAAACCCAACACTCACACACACACGCACACATATATGCGTGCATTTATATACAAGAGCTTCACCAGTAAAATAGAAAGGAAATTTTGTTTTTTTTGGTGCAACAACTTGACACCCACAAATACACATACATGCACACACAGAAGCAAAACCCTAGACCAAAAAAAAGAACAAAATCAGAAATAGAAAAAGAACATTTTTATGAATTAAAGAAAAAAATCCTAGGGTTTTAGCGGGGGGGTGGTGACCTTGAGAGAGAAGCCTATTGACGGCTTCATTAGGGTCCATATTACATTCTTTAAGAGCTGCATAGATCTCAGCTTCGGGGCAGTTAACAATCTCCTTTAAGCTCATCACCATCTTCCTCGATCCCATTGGTATCTCCTTTAACCCTAACCCTAATCCATTGTTATTATTGGTATTGTTGTTACTTCTCACGCCCCCCACCATCCTCCTAATATTTTTCTTTATAATATATATATATAATTATATATATATGTATGTATATGTTATAGATCTATTGGTAGAAAACGCACACAGAACACACACTGAGGGCACTGATAAATTCGCCGACGAGAAGAAAAGAAAAGCGATACAAGACGAAGATATCCGCCGCGTGATACTTCTTCTTTCTTTCTCTCTATTTATTTTAAAGTATCTCCTTTTTTTTGTATCACCTCTCTCTCTTTCTCTCTCTATCTCTGCGTGTGTGTGGGTGTTTGGGTGTATGGGCGTGTGCGAGCGTGGGTCGGTTTTTCCTTTTTCTTTTGCTTTTTTTTTTTTTTTTTGTAAATTTCAATATTTTTTTTTTTGGGAAGTTCTAGGGTTTGAGGAAGTCTTGGTGAAAAGGAAAGTATGATTTTGTTTAAGGGGAAAAAAAAAGAATTGTTGATTAAAGAAAAAATTTAACCAACAATATTTTTAAATGAATTTTGTAATGTTTTAGCCACTTGTAAGTTTTGTTTGCTTATTTCTTTACAAATTAAAAAAATGTTATAATACAATAACTGTGTAATGATTTGATTCCTCATAAATGATTACTATTGAATATTAATTTTCTGCAATGTCTTGATTATTCAAGAATGATTAATATTGAATGTTGTTTTTGTGTAATGTTTTGATTATTCATAATGACCAAAATTGAATGTTATTTTTGTGTAATGTTTTCTTTTTTGTTAGAAATATGGATGGTTTTATTTATTAAGTAATTGTGTAATGTTTTGATAATTCGTAAATTATTAATATTGAATTTTATCTTTTGTCATAAATTTTGTAATGCTACGGTTATTTATGAATGATTAATGATATTTAAAAGAATTTTGTAATGTTTTAGCCACTTGTAAGTTTAAATGAATTTTGTAATGATTAGACCCAAATACTAATTGTATAATGGTTTGATTTTCATAAATGGTTAATATTAAATGTTATTTTTGTGCAATGTTTTGATTATTTGTGAGTGATTAATATTGAGTGTTATTTTTGTGTAATGATTTGATTACTCATAAATGATTAATATTGAATGTTTTTTTATTCATAAATTTTGTGATGCTGTGGTTGTTTATGAATAATTAATGATAAGTAATACATTGTGCCTGATTTATACATTGTGCCCGATTTGATCTCGCTCGTTTTTCTTGCTTTGGCTTGGAACTTTTTTTAGATGTAGTCAATAAAGTTTGAAAATTTTTAGAAAAGTACATTTCGGGCATGATAGGAAAATTCTTGATTTGAGAGGCCAATCATGTTTTTCACACGTGCAATCCTCTCGAAGTTCTTTTTTTTTTTTTTTGGGTAAAAGATTTTAAAGCGGTTAAGCTATCGCTTGAGTTATATTTTAGTCATTTAATTATCTTTTGTCGTGAATATTATTTATATATTAAGTGAAATCCATTGTACTATTCCATTGATATTTCTATTGAAATAGACACGTTGAGAGGGATAAAATAATAAAAACACTTAGAGAAAGCCCAAAAAAATTTTAAACAAGACTTGAACTCAAATTCACCAATTCACTGATCAATATTCAATGATAATGTAAGTTTAACTCTTGCTATTGACATTTTAAGCAATTGGGTTTGAATTATAAACAAGTTATATTTGATGGTAAAAAAAAATTATAATAGTTAAACATGTTCCCATTTTCCCCTAACCATTAGCCCATGTCAACAAGGAAATTGATGGAATTGCTAAAAAATATCTCAATTAATAAATCAATGGTCCTTTTTTTTTTGTGTGTGTAGGGGAGGCCAAAACCTTTAAACACGAAATACTCTAACAAACTCTTTACTTTTTTTGTTTGGCTCATTTGATAGTACTATTTTTGGGTTGGCGTATCTAAGCAAAAAATGGAAAACTAAATGACAATTTTATTTGGTTCTCAATAAATATGTTAAATTAGAAAATTTCAACGTCTCTATAGATCTTGTTCGTATTTTCCTATCGTCCTTTGTAGCATCCACATCAAATTGAAGCATAATGTTATTGTCACTTTAGCCTTTTCTCAAACCTCTTCAAGTGTATGATTCAAGACTTGTTGGGTTTAATTTTAGATATAACATTTTATTAAAATGCTTTTGAATGAAATTGGTTTAGTTTTTGGTCTTACTTCTGAAATTTTAGATTTCTATTACCTTGAGAGTAAACTTCCCATTCTATTTAATGGATTTTGTGATTCTTTAACATTTTACTGCGGTTACCTGAACAAGTGTAACGTGCAATTAAGACTTCCTCTGTCTCTACCCCTCTCCTGCCATTTCCATTCTCATTTCTTTCCTTCTTATTATAGAAGTTATCTACAATTAATGTATTAATCTATCCCTTGAGATAAATTGATACCACTTTTACAAAGAGAGTAGGACTGCTAGTAGATGAATTACAGTTTGTAGAGTAAGTATATAAGCTTCTTTGCCGTGTCCCTTTTACTGTTCCTTCTCCCTCTTGTATAGACTTGTGTGTCTCACATTATAGGCTAATCCCATAACTTATGCAAGGAATTACATAATCCCTTTAATCATGCACGTACTAACATTACTAATGCACTAATTGATTTACTTCCTTTTCCAGGTTTAGTTGACTTCTTGTGCATTGATTGGACTTGTGAAAAAAGGTGAAAAAATATATAGTTGCTAATAGGAGTCGAGCTATGAACCACATTAAAAAAAGGCTCGCGCCCGCACCACAAATCTGCAACGCGTTTTCTCAACTAAAGGAAACCACTTTTTTTTTTTATTTATGCGCGTTGCGAAAAACCAGTTGCCTGTTTATTTTTTCCTAAAATCGCTAAACCAAAACAAACGAGTTTTTTTCATTTGTTTGCATAAAACGCTCACTGGAAACAGAAAATGCTCAACCGCAGCGTTTCCAAATGAGCCTTAAACTTTATCCCAAACCTATGTCGCACTAAGGACCACACTATATGGGCCCAAAGACTTCTCTAGATTGTCAGCTTTGTGTAGTGTAAATCTTGGGGAGTTTTTCTTCCTTTTCCTCATGCCCCAATCTTGGGTTGGTGGAATTATCTATTTGTTATGTAATTATTGTGTTTTTCCATTTACTTTGTATAGAGTTTATTTCACAGTCAAATGGAATTCTTAGATATTTTGTTTTCTAGACAACTTTGGTTGGAGTAATGAACTATTTGGTTCTCTTGCTACTTATGTGATGGTTTGCTCCGGTGTAGTAAAAGTTTCTTATATCCTCGTGGCTTGTTCAGATTCTGCTAGGGGACATTTGTTTGTAAGGACGACTTTGTATTGTTCAAAGTGGTTTCAAATGACACCACATTTTTTTTTTGAAAAAAATTATATACATGTTATAATTTTTTGTAGAAAAAATTATGTCCATATAATGTTAAAAAAGTAAATTTTGGCCCAACTAAATTACCCTGTGACCTCATGACTTACCTTCCATCCTTTTCATTGAAAGGGATGTATTTGATAGCATTAAAAATAAAATAATAATTCAACCACTTTCACAATATGAGACCCACTATCAAGGTCAATTATAGCATTTATATTTTAAAAGGATATTCAAACCTTTTATATATAAATTATTTTTATATTGACACTAGTATAAAAATTTTTGGCTCTGCCTCTGTTTGTCTGCAGGTTGGAAATTTCTCCTATCGTTCGGTTCCAAATATACAACCAAGAATGTCTATATAGTTGTGCCAACCGCATGGCAAATTAGTTGTTTATGCAACTATGATAGAGACTTTTATTTTTGTTAAGATTTGTACTCGTTCTCTAGACCCATGTTTATTTATGTACAAATTTCTTTATTTTGTATATTGGGCTTATCTTCATTGATGTATAATTCTTGATGTTTTGTAAATTTTTAATCTATTAATAATATTTTTACCTTGACGGGGAGAAAAAACTAGAATGCAGTGTGCGATTCTTTTCCTTCATTGAACTCTCCTTGTCGAGGCCTGCGACTGTGTAGCCACTAATGACACTTGAGACAGTATGTTATTTGTGGGACACGTTTATACTGTATTAATTGCGTATAGATAGGTGAACATATTTATATTTTAAAATTTTTCACACGTCTTTCTATAAAATTGGATTATTTTAGGGTTTAAAGTCTAAATTCATTTGAAAAAACTAAAAAGTTTAACTATTCAAAAAATATTTTATTTTTAAATATTATATAAAAATACATTTAAAAATCAATTTAAACGAACTCTTACTAACCTACCAATCAAAAATATTTTAACCAACAGTAAATATATTACACCATAAACACACACTTTGAAAAGGCAGTGATTTTCTACAATTGAGCTTAAGTCACTGGTAAGAGTGAGCATTTGGTTAATAATCGAACCGAATCGAATCGTTTAAAAAACCGAATAGATCGAAACCCAAATATATTTCGGTTTATTTAGTTCGGTTAAAGATGAAATTGAAAAATAAAATTAAAATAAAAATTATAGGATAGAAAAATGGATAAATTGTTATATTAAAATACAATAAAGCCTAAACCAATCACTTTTATTCATTAAAATATATCATAAACAATATAATGAAGCATTACCAAACATATAAACTCTAATTAAGTTTGTTACAAAATTTAAAAACTCTAATTAATGCATATGAAAATAAATCCAACAACTTAGAAGTTCCAAATATGTATTGAGAAAAGAGCATTTTGTTTTGAAGTTAAATATTTTATAATATGAATGATATATGGTATGGGTAAAGATATTATGTTTTTTTAATATATAAAATACAATTCGGTCTATTCGGTTTGTTTTCTTACTAATCGAACTAACAAGCTGAATTTTTCAAAAAAAAAAAATGATTGAATTGAACTGAATAGACCAAATAATGGAACCGAATCGACCAAACTCAATTCGGTTCCGATCGGTTTCTACTCACCCTTAGTCACCAGGTATTGGCTTTTTGGTACTTGTTGAGTTGTTTGCATTGACTTTTTTAATAGAAAAATATTTTTTTTGAAATAAATTTGTAATAAGTAGGTTGAAAATTTTAAAAAGTTAAATTTTAATTTTTTTCTAAAAGTCAAAATTTGTAGCTTCTAAAAAAGTGGTTTTTATTTTTGTAAAAATTTTAGAAAAAGCCAATTAATGAAAAAGCACTTTTTCCTTTGAAAATCACTATTTTTTTGCGATAAGTATTTGGATTAAATTAAAAAAAAAACCTAAAACTCTAACAAGAGTTCAATTTCAGCCTTTTCAGAAATTAGATATTTTACCTTCTCAAAAATCATTTTTTTCAAAAGTTTTAAAAAATACTTTAAAGAAAAATCAACCCAAAACATTAAATTTTAGTGCTTAAGCTTATATAGTTGTATCTATCATTTAGGGTTTATTTAGATTTTCTTTTTCAAAAATAATTTTTTTAAAAAAATATATATATATTTGCAATAAGCTAAAGCTCTAAAAAAGTTCTTAAATTCATTTTTTTAAAGAAATAGAAATTTTAATTTAACAAAAGACACTTTTTAATAATTATAAAAATATTGTTGAAGAAAAAACGAATCCAAATGAACAGTTAAAAACACTTTTTTAATAATTATAAAAAATATCATTGAAGAAAAAACTAATCCAAATGAACAGTTAGTAACCTGTAATTTGTTTTTATATTTTTTTATTTAGCCCCTTCCAAGAAGGATCCATGTGGTGTTCTTGAAGACTAGAAATTTGGATCGTGGAATAAATAAAATCCGTTTAGGTTAAGTAAATTTTAAATGAACTAAAATTTTAAATTTAATATAGTGGTTAGAAGCACTAAAAATAGACGTTAGAATATTAACGTTAGCAGAGAGCAGTCGGTAATTTCATTCACAGAGACCAGAGATGAGGCTCCTCCTCATATCCTCACCACCACCGTCACCATCACTCTCATCAACACCGTTCAAAGCCAACGCCGATGACGCCGCCGCCTCCACCACCACTATCACCACAGCCACCTTTCCTACTGCTACTTCTCCTTGGGTTAAGCGCGCATTTCGGGCCGGTGTTTCGGTTGCTCTCTCGCTCGGGCTTCTCTTCTCCGCTCCTCCAACTCAGTCGTCGGCGGCGGAGTTGATTTGTCGCGAAGAAGAAGAGCAGGTGGTGGAGCTGGATGCAGCGCCGCCGTCTCCTCAATCGGTGACCAATGAAGCGATTGTTGAAGAGGCTTGGCAGATTGTTAACGATAGCTTCCTCGACACTTCTCCTCGCCACCGTTGGTCTCCTCAGTCATGGCTTGTAAGTTCTCTCTCTCTCTCTCTATATGTATATATTGTGTGTGTGTGTTTATTGACCGGTTTAGCTTAAATTGCTTTGTGTCTGTGTATGATTTTGTCTCTCTCTTAATATATAGGTATATAATATACACACACATATATGTGTGACTGTGTGTGTTTATTATCGTTCGCGATATATAACACTTCTGGCTTCTAATACTCTCTCTTTCTATATCTATATGTGTGTGTGTGAGTGATTTATTGATTGCGTGTAATCAATTTTAAGCCCGTATTGGCATTATTTGATTACATTCATGGCTTTTAATTCTCTCTCTCTCTCTGTGTATATATATGTGTCTGTGTTGTGTGTATTTGTTGATTGGTTCGACTATCTTCGGTCCATGTTGATATTAGTAGAGAACATGATTGAATCTGTGATGCAGTAACAATTACAGAGGGTTGGAACATTATAGTGTGTGCCTTCATAAATATATGATGATTAGAGAATTGATAGGAAATTTAGGTAAATTGATTGTTCCCCTACTGTAAATTGCAGTTGGAAGGCATGATAGTGATGCGTATTTATGATATTCAACCTGCTTGATGTTTTTTTTCACTGGGTTCATGGGCTAGATATGAGGCCCTTGTCTTTTGTATGATATTAGTTAAGCCAATGACTTGACCGGTTGAGGATGTATCATCTTACTTGAGATGATTTTTGGCTGCAAACTACTATTATATGCATAATTTAGTAATTTCAGAGAGTAGAAATCAGCCCGGATTGAATCCGTGATGCAATAACAATTATTGCGGGTTGGGATACTACATTGTGTGTTGATGTAGTGCAGAATTTTATTATTTTAGTTAGTAATTAAAATTGGTTAGGGTTTAGGATTTGTTACTTGTTGTTGAGTCCTAATTATATTAGAATTAGTTTGTTACTATTTTGATATGGGAAGAATTAGTAGAACCAAATCCTATTTAGTTTTAGTTCCTATTCAAATTTGAATTCTTATTTAGTTTTAAATTCCTAGAATAGCCTATATACAAGGGTGAAAGATTTTACTTTTAGACATCTTTTTCAGAATTATTCAATAATATTTTATTCTCTCCTAGGTTTATTATCTTAGGAATTTCTTGACTAATTTTAGCCTTGAAATTGAGCTCCTTGATTCTCCTACTTTCTTGTTTATATTCTCCTTGATTCTCCTACTTTCTTGTTTATATTCTCCTTGATTCTCCTACTTTCTTGTTTATATTCTCCAAATATCCGCTGCATTATGTGCCTTCATAAGTATATGGTGAGTAGAGAATTGATAGGAAATTAAGGTAAACTGATTGTTCCAGGATTCTAAATTGCAGTTCAAAGGTATGATAGTGATGCGTATGTGTGATATTCAACCTTGCTTGTGTTTCAGTACTAGGTTCATGGGCTAGATAAGAGGCCCTTGTCTTTTATGTGATGTTAGTTAAGCCAGTTAGACTGGTTCAGGATGCATCTATCTTGTTTCAGATGATTTTTGGTTAGAAACTACTGTTACAGCCTTTTGTGAAAATACAAAGCAAGGCTGCATATAATTAACTGCAAAGGGGGTCCTCTCTTCCCTGGACCTGATGCATAACGGTAGTTTTGTGCATCAGACTGTCCCTTATTCAATTAGGTGGTGTTTCAGCTGGTTTCAGTTCTTGTGCACCTTGAATATGCAAGTACTTTCGTGCATCGGGCTGGTAACCCTTATTCAATTAGGTGGTGTTGTAGCCAGTTTCAGTTTTTGTGCACCTTGAATCGATCCACCTTTTCAACAGAGACTACACTAAAGGACACGGGAAATAAAGGAGGCTAATTTGGGGATATCGAGATAGAATTCCTAAGTCTAAACCAGCCTAGCTATCCAGTTTCAGTTTTTGTGCACCTTGAATTAATCCACCTTTTGAACCAAGACCACGCTAAGGACACGGGGAAACAATGGAGGCTTTACCTGGGGATATCAAGATCCAATAATGATAAGATAGACTCAAACTGGGGATATCAAGATAGAATTCTTAAGTCTAAACCAGCCTAGCTATCCGCTCATCTCATGACATGGGAATGCTGAGATGCGTAATTTCTTTGTCTTGTTTGTGGTTCATTGTTGTTTGTTTCCTTCTCAGTAAACCAATTTTGGGAGAATAGAAATCAGTTGTTAAGGGGTTGCAATAGTTCTTGAAAATCATAAAGTTTTATTTTGTTTAGTTGTACCCGTTCTTACATATCTTCCACTACTCACTGCTTGGCACTCTTTTGCTCTTTTATCATGGGAGTGTTTTGAGGAGTTGTTGCTGCTCCTTTCAGGAAAAGAAAGCTGATATATTAGGCACTTCAGTTCCGACAAGATCAAAAGCCCATGATGTCATTCGCCGAATGTTGGCGAGCTTGGGTGATCCTTACACACGTTTTCTTTCTCCAGCGGAGGTGATTAATTCTTTAAGTTTCTTCTAAATTATGGTCACTGAGTAATAATTTTTGCAACCAAGGACTAAGATATTGAGCTACATAGCCAGGTAAAAACTGGAATGCAATTCCCCTTGGCCTAGGCCCTAGTGTTTTGCCTTCTTATATTCTGCTAACTTATCATAGTTTGAGCAAATGTAACTTTTTGTGTGTGTTAATTCCTTTTATTTCATTCAATTTTTTTTGGTCAAAAAAAAAATTAATTTTTTTTCTTTTTCTTTTTAAAAAACCCCCAACCCACCCAACCCCCCAATCCCTTTATTATTTATTTATTATTTTTAATATTTAATAATTATTTATTACTTATTATATTTATTTATCTATTATTAATTATTATTTATTTATTAAGTATTATTATTTGTTTTTCGTTACTAATTTATTATTAGTTTATTTTTTATAGTATATTATTTTTTAGTTTATTGTTTATTAATTACTATTTATTATCTATTCATTATTAATTTATTTCTTATTGTTTTATTAATTTCTTAATTTAATACTTATTATTTATTCCCTTTTTCTATAATTTATTATTTTTTATTGATTTATCATCTATAATTTATTAATTTGTTATTGTTATTTATATGCTTTTTCATTATTTATTTATTTTTAATATTTATTATTTATCTATTTATTATTTTTAATTTATTACTTATTTGGTAATTTATTATTTATTATATTAATTATTGTTATTTATACTAAATATTTATAATATTTAGTTTTATTATTTATTATTTATTTTTATTAGTTTCTTAATTTATTACTTATTATATACATTATTACCTACAATTTACTATGTTTCTTAATTTATTACTTATTATATACATTATTACCTACAATTTACTATGTATTCATTAATCTATTATTTTTATTTATATGCTTTTTCATTATTTATTTATTTAATATTTAATATTTTTGTTATTTATCTATTACTTATTATTGGTCTATTCATTATTTCTAATTTATTACTTATTTGATATTTTATTATTTATTTATTTATTATTTAGTAATTTATTATTCCTTATTTATTAATTTAATAATTTATATATTTTAATATATAATAATTGTTTATTATTTTTAATTTATTATTTATTTAGTATTCATTTGTTATTTATCTATACTAATTATTTATTATTTCTAATTTCTTATTTATCTATAATTTCTTATTTATTTCTTATTTATTTATTATTTTATTATTTATTCATTTATTTATTATTTATCGTTGTTCATAGCAATGACTTTACTTTGCCTGCTATTCTTTTCCTTAAGGGTGTGTTTGGATTGGAGGGGGAAAATTTAATAAAGGAAGGAAAGGAAAGGAGAGGAAATGGGTAATTCATGTTTGGATTAGAGTTTATTTGCAGGGAAAAGGAACATAAAGGATTATGAGTATCTTGTGTTTGATTAGGAAGGACATGGAAGGAAAGGATAAATTTTATACGTAAAAGATTGAGAGTAAAGGGTTTCAAGAATCTTTTCCTTCCATTTTGCCCCAATTTGGAAGTATTAAAAATAAAGGATTTGAGAGGATTTTGCTTTTCCTTCCAAAACCCTCCCCCTCCCAATACCTTCAAAACAAACAAGGGATGGGATATTAAAATCCCTCCCTTCCCTTTCCTTTCCCCCCATTCCCCTCAATCCAAACAGCCCCTAAATCCATTTCACGGGTGTTTACTCAAACTCAACACTAATTGACTCCCGAGGTAACTTCATTAGATTTGCTTCTGCTCTGATTGGAAATCTAACTCATAGTAATAATTGAAGGCAAGGCCTAAGATTGCTTATTCCTTCTTGAAAGTTGGCCCGCATATTATTTATTATGTATTGTTTATTTATTTCTTGATTTCTTACTTATTATTTATTTACTTATTATTTCTTCATTCATTATCTATAATTTATTATTTATTCATTAATTTTTAATTTATTATTTATGTGCGTTTTCATTACTTATTTTTAATATTTAATATTTATTTATTTATTAGTAATTATTATTTATCTATTTATTATTTTTTAATTTATTGCTTATTAATATATTATTTTGTTCTTCCATTTATTTATGATTTATTTATTATTTTCATTTGTTTAATATTATTTATCATTATTTATTATGATTATTTATTATTTAGTTACTAATTTATGTATTATTTTTATTTATTTAGTATATTTACAACTTACTTTTTTCTCAATTTATTGTTTATTTATTTATGATGTTTTATTTATTTGTTATTTATTATTTATTATTATTTATTTAGTATTTATTTATTTATTTATTTATTTGTTATTTATTATTTAATCTCGTTGCTTCGAGTAGTAGGAAAAGAGAAATTCATGGTCAAGTCTTAATCTTATTTATTTATTTATTACTTATTATTATTATTATTTATTTAGTTATTATTTATTCATTGTTTCATATTTATTTGCTTATGTATTATTATTAGTTATTAGTTATAACTCATTGTTTATTATTTATAAAATTTTATTTGTTCTTCCATTTATTTATGATTTATTTATTATTTTCATTTATTTAATATTATTTATTATGATTATTTATTATTTAGTTACTAATTTATGTATTATTTTTATTTATTTAGTATATTTACAACTTATTTTTACTCAATTTATTGTTTATTTATTTATGATGTTTTATTTATTAGTTATTTATTATTTATTTTTGATTTATTTAGAATTTATTTATTTATTTATTTGTTATTTATTATTTAATCTCCTTGCTTCGAGTAACAGTATGTATTATTTATTTGTTTATTATTTATTACTTATTCTTCATTTATTTAGTATATTTATTTATTTATTACTTATTCTCTATTTATTTTATTATTATTATTATTATTGATTTATTTGTTTATTATTTATTATTTAGTTATTTTGTTATTTATTATTATTTTTATTTGTTTACTTATGTTTAGTTATTATTTATTTGTTTTATTTATTATTTATTATTTATTTGTTTATGTATTATTTATTATTTATTTAATTAATATTTATTATGTATTATTTATTTGTTTATTATTTATTACTTATTCTTCATTTATTTAGTGTATTTAATTATTATTACTACTTATTCTTTATTTACTTATTTATTATTATTAATTTATTTGTTTATTATTTAGTTATTTTCTTATTTATTATTTTTATTTATTATTTACTTATTTCACTCAATGTTAAAACAATACTTTTAGAAACTGTAGATTCTAGTTTTTTATCACTTTGTTTCGAGTAGTAGAAAAAAGAAGAGGTTTAATAATGGGAACAATCTCCGCACTCTAGCGCTCCAATGAACAACAATTCTCCGCCTTATATTTAGAATAGTGGTCGATCCCTTGTAAGTTACATTCTTAACAACATGTTATATCCACGCGGTGATAAATCTTTCCAAGAGTACTACCCTATATGTAGAGAGGTCCTCCACTTCGATTCTTGCCCCATTAGCGTCTTTGATTCGAGATAAAGGATTAATCTGTTAAGTCTTTTCTGTTTGGAGCCGGCCAATAATAAGATGCACCCAAAGAAGCACCTACTTGAGTAGGTATGTATACCTTATTTTTAGTGTGTCACACGTGCTTTAAAAAGGAAAAGGAACATAATAGCTCATTAGCTTCTCTCTCCTCTCCTCTCATTTCTCTTGCTTCTCTTCTTTTCTCCTCTTTCTTCTCTTTTTCTCTCTTCTCTCACACATACGTAGCGAAATCTCCATTGGAGACCACACAAAAGCTTTACGATCTAAATTTTTTTCAGCTCCTGAAACTTCGTAAGCAATTATTTCTTCGATCGGCTTAGTTGCTGGTTGTGTAGCTGTGTGTGTGTGATGTGTGTGTGAGGGTGTGTGTTGTTGTGATGAAGAGTGTGTGTGAATATAGAGAAGGCTTTTGTGGTCTTGTGGTTTTCAAACTTGCTTTGCTTTGCTTTCATAGATATTTGATGAATTCTTTGATTTTTGCTTTTTTTTTTTGTTTTTATGGTAATTTTAGATTTATGTTTTTGTTAGCATTATTCTTTGCTATTTTGTTGTTTTGTAGTTATAAGACTTTGTGGTTTTGTTTTGAGACTTGTTTTGTTTTGCTGCCATAGATGATTGATGAAAGAAGAAGCGACAGACGATTTTTTTTGAGTTGTTCAAAATATATATATATTTGATTTGAAGAATTAAATCTTTTTGTGTTTGTGGAAGATTCAAACAAAAAATTGCAAAAGATAAAAGAAGAAGAAAGATTGTGAAAATATTGCTTGCAGTTGCGGACATTCTGGGTTAAGATTGTGAATATTTTGATCAAAGTGATGAACTTGTGTGTACATGTAGTTTATAAGTGTAAACATGCCATTTTTCAATTATGAACATATAATGTAAAATTGTAAACATGTAATATAAAGCTTGTGAATGTACAAAAATTGTGAACGTGCAGCATAACAATAGTGAATGTATAAAAATTGTGATTATGTAATATAAAGTTTGTGAACGCATAAAAATTGTGAACTATAGTATAAAATTATGAAATATATGTTTTTTAAACAATGATTTTTTTTATTTTCTGAAATTTAAAAAATAAAACGTAAAAGAAAATGAAATTAAATAAAAAAAAATTCTTAAACTTTTCTTAGCATTTTCTCTTTCTTTCTCAGCTTTTCACTAATGCTTGTAGCTTTTCGTTTTTTGTTTTCTTAATCTTTCGTCACATGTTGACAACTTTTTCTGACTTAGTCAACATCTATGTCAGGCTTGGCACAAAATGCAATAGCATATGTCGAGGGATTGCTAAAAGAATTAGGCATGTAAGGCATGTCTTACATAGGGCCTGTAGAGTAGTTTTTTTTTTTTTAATAACTTGTGCGCGTGTTGTACTCGTGAGAGAGTGTACGTAGCTCTTCAGATGCACCTAGCTTCGTGTGCATCATGTACGGACTGCCCAAATAGGATGCCAAGAAAGAGGTTGTCTGTTGTGCGATAGCCGATTACCTAAAGTAGCTTTTGTGAGAATGAAATTCATGGTCAACTTTTTATTCTTTATTTGTAATTATTACTTATTATTTGTTATTTATTATTTACTTATTTATTTGTTTATTTATTATTTATTACTCATTATTTATTCCTTAATTTTTATTATTTATTTAGTTATTATTGTTTAATATTTAATAATTATTTGTATGTATTATTTATTTATCTTATTATTTATTATTGTTATTGTTGTTGTTGTTATTTTTATTTTTATTATTTATTTATTTATTTATTTCATTCAATGTTAAAACAATACTTTTAGAAACTGTAGATTTTGGTTTTTCATCACTTTGCTTTGAGTAATAAATAAATAAAAGGTGGCTCCCAGATAGGATTCCGAGAAAGAGCATGTCCGTTGGGTGAATACGTAGTAGCTAATGGTCAAAATGAAGTTCATGGTGAATTCTTTATCTAAAACTACTGCATTTTATTAGAAAATGAAGTACAGTTCTTTGTTTGTACATTGGCCGAGTGTTATATATTATTTTATTTTTGGTCAGCTAATTAATGGTCCTTCAATTTGCATATTTGCTTCCTTCACTTCTTGGATTCTGACAGAATTATCTGCTTGTATATACCTACACATGCATCTACGTACCAACAATATTTACCTTTGTCATAAATACCAACATGTAGAGTATATATGTACTTAGAGCAACAGCCGAGACTCATAATTACTCTTTTAGAGATGTCTTCATTTGATTAAAAAAGAGAGAGGTCATTCATTTCATGTTCCATGCAGATGCATAATTACCTAACCATATAATCTTTTGATTTTCTTATGTGCTTAATTAGTCCAGAACCTCATGTCATTGTTGTTGTTTTACTTACAATGTTGCACTTTACTTATTCTATGGGTATGTCGACTAAAAATTCATGAATGGAAGTTCTCCAAGATGGCGAGGTATGATATGACTGGGATCGGAATAAATCTCAGGGAAATTCCAAACAACAATGGAGCTGTGAGATTGAAGGTTTTGGGCCTCATTTTGGATGGCCCTGCTTATTCTGCAGGTGTGAGACAAGTATGTAACTATATCAGATTACATTAGCTCGTGTTATAGTATGCTAACTACACGTTTGGTTCATACCACTAGTCATGAAGTTGTTCAATGATAATTCAATCTTATATTAGTTGAAAAGTAATGAAAATACTTATCACTGATTTATTGTTAGTATCTGCACATCTTTATATACAACTTATATAACACAATTTAAGGAATTCAAAAAAGGTTAAATCCCTAATTTACAGCTCTATAAATCTAGATCTACAATGATAGGAGTTTACCATATTTAGATAGCTATTTCTAAATCTTAGCTTTGACTATGCATTACAACACTCCCCCTCAAGTTGGGGAGTAGATATTTATCATTCCCAACTTGGTAATGAGAATGCCAAAGGTTTTAGAGTCCAACCCTTTAGTAAGAACATCTGCAAGCTGCTCTTTTGTATGGACATATGGTGTACAACTGTTTTGAGTCCAATCTTTCTTTAATGAAATGTCGATCTATTTCTAAGTGCTTGGTGCGGTCATGTTGAATTGGATCTCTAGCTATCGCCAATGCTGCTTTATTGTCACAGTACAACTTCATTGTTTTATCCACTTTAATTTTAAATCTGTCAGAATAATTCTCAACCAATTTAGCTCTCACACACCTTGTGCCATAGCTAAAAATTCTGTTTCAGCATTAGATCTAGCAACCACCTTTTGTCAAGTAATCAAGTTGCCCCCAATAAAGGTGGAATATCTTGTAGTGGAACGTCTATCTTCCAATGCACTTGCCCAATCTGCATCGATGTAAACCTCTATTTACATCCCTTCATTTTTGGTGTAGAGTATTCCCTTCCCAGGACTTGATTTCAAATATCTCAATATCCTATAGACTGTTTCCATGTGCTTTTTTCCTGGAGCATGCATAAATTGACTCACAAGATCTATTGCGAAAGCAATATTAGGTCTGGTTAGTGACGAGGAGATTAACTTTCCTACCAGCCGTTGATATCTCTCTTTGAACTCATGGTCAGCTACATTACTTGACATGAGTTTGGTTTTTTGAGTCAATTGGTGTTGCTGCAGGTCCGTTGCCTAGCATCCCAGTCTCGTTTAGCAAATCAAGCACATATTTTCTTTAAGATATAAAAATTCCTTCTTTTGATCTTGCCACTTCAATGCCCAAGAAATATTTGAGGTTGTCTAGGTCTTTTATTTCAAATTCTCGAACCATTTTAGCATCCTAGCCACCTAGCATCCCAGTCTCGTTTCGCAAATCAAGCACATATTTTCTTTGAGATGTAAAAATTCCAAATCAAGCACATATTTTCTTTGAGATGTAAAAATTCCTTCCTTCGATCTTTCCATTTCAATGCCCAAGAAATATTTGAGGTTGTCTAGGTCTTTTATTTCAAATTCTTGAGCCATTTTAGCATCCTAGCTGCCAAGCATCCCAGACTCGTTTCGCAAATCAAGCACATATTTTCTTTGAGATATAAAAATTCCTTCTTTCGATCTTTCCACTTCCTAGGTCTTTTATTTCAAATTCTTGAGCCATTTTGTGTTTTAGCCTCTCCATCTCTATGTTGCCATCACTTATCATAATGATATCATCAACATAAACAATTAATATAGAGATTTTTCCAGTTGGAGAGTGTCTAATGAACAACGTATGATCTCCACAAGTCTACCCATTCTTTACCTTCCTAAATGGAGATCTTCAAGAAGAGGTGTACATGGATGTCCCACCAGGTCTAAATGGAGGTAACAATAACAAGTTGTGTAGATTAAATACCCACTGGCAGCTCACAGTCTCTTTTCCGTTGGGTAGTTCAGTCAATTCCCATGTTTGATTTGATTTCAGGGCTTGCAACTCATCAAGGATAGCCTTTCTCCAATTCTCATTCTTTAATGTTTCATAAATATCTCTTAGGATATCTATTTGTGACAATTGTGCAGTAAACACCTTAAATGCACCATTTAACCTATCATATGACATAAAATTGGAGATTGGGTGGGTGCCTATTACAGGTTCTAACCCCTTTTCTCAAAGCAGTTGGCAAGTCATTGTCCTTATCAACTTCTTCTATCTCTAAATGAGAGTCTAAAGGTGGTCTTACCTCAAAGGTTTGAGATTGAGTTTGCTACTGGTAAAAGATAGATGCGTTGTCACTCTGGATCTTTTTTCTTCTTTCATACACCTTCATATCTTTGCTGCCATTAGAAGCATCTTTGCTGCAGTTCAAAGTTTCAGGTGGTAATCTAGCGTCTTGTTCCCCATCAGGTGAGATTTCAGCATCAATCAAATCAGTCAACACTGGTATATGTGGATGAGGTGAAATTTGTGGCTTAGGAGTTGAATCATGCATGTGAGATGAAGTTAAGTTAAAAGCCAAATCATCTATAGGAACAATCATCCAATTTAGATCTGATGCTTCATATTTCTCCCTGTGAAGATCTGAATTGGCAAAATAAGAAATGTCCTTGTGAAACGAGACATCCCTACTCACATAGAGTTTTCTGGTGTGAGGGCAGTAACATTTATATCCTGGTTGATTACTAGAATAACCAAGGAAGACATACTTAATGGCTCGAGGATCTAATTTGTTGTTCCCTTTGTTATAAACATAAGCAACGCAGCCAAAGGTTTTTAAGGGAAGCTCGTTTGAAACCTTATAATGAGGAATTATGTTAAGGAGAGATTAAAGAGGAGTTTTGATACCTAGAACTCTAGATGGGGTGCAGTTTATGACATAGGTAGTTGTGAGAATGGCATCTCCCCAAAAGTGTTTTGGCACTTGATGATTAAACATAAGGCTCCTTGTGACTTCTAGGAGGTGACGATTCTTTCTTTCGGCTAGGCCATTTTGAGTAGGGGTACCAACACATGACATAGTGTGAGTAATACCATTATCAACAAGAAACTGTTGTAGGTAAAGGTGATGATTCTTTCTTTCGGCTAGGCCATTTTGAGCAGAGGTACCAACACACATAGTGTGAGTAATGCCATTATCAACAAGAAACTGTTGTAGGTAACCATTGACATATTCCCCGCCATGATCACTACGTAGCCTCTTTATTTGAAGATTAAATTGTGTGGTAATCATGGAGTGGAATCTAACAAATAGTTGACCTACTTCAGATTTATGTTTCATAAGATATACCCAAGTTAGTCTAGTGGCTTCATCAATGAAAGTAACAAACTATTGATAACCAGACAAAGTACTAACTTGAGCAGGACCCCACACATTGGAATGGATAATAGAAAAAGGAATACATGTTTTATCGATATTAATTGGATAAGGAACACGATGGCTCTTAGCAATCTCACATGCATCACATTTTAGGACAGAGACATCATGATTATGAAGCATAGAAGGAAACATTTTTTTGAGAATCCTAAATGATGGATGGCGTAATCTTTGATGCCACAACCAAACCTCATTGGAAACTTCTTTATTACTGCTACTTGTAACACTTCTTGTAACAAGTGCTGCTCTTTGTTTGAGATAATATAACCCATCTCTTTCCTCAGCTAGCCCAATTTTCCCCCTTGAGATTCGATCCTGTACACCACATTCAGAAGCAAAAAAGTTAACATGCCTGCCTAGATCTCGAGACAATTTTTTCACTGAAATCAAATTCTCTGCTAATTGAGGAACATGCAAGAGATTAAATAATTGTAATGTGAGGAGAAACAATAATGTTTTCTTTCCCAGCCACAGAAGAGATTGTTCCATTTGCTACTTCGACTTTTTTCTTCCCTGAACATGGTATGTGACAAATAGCTTTGAGTTCCCAGTTATGTGTTCTGATGCTCCTGAATCCACAACCCAGGGTAGTTGTTTATCTTTTAAGAAAGAATTAAATGCAGCAACATAATTACTAGATGCAACAGAGGATTTAGCCGGTAAAAGTTGTTTTAGCTCAGCTAGTAATTCTGGGGCAATACATGAGCTTGGCCTTTCTGTTTCTTCACAAACTTCAGTCATATTGGCATTTCCTCTTCCCTTTCCTCCTTTCCTCTTTGGTTTGCCATGAAGTTCTCAGCAGGTGGTAACTGTGTCGTGGTTTCTTGCAAAAGTCACACCACAGTTCATCCTTTGAATTTTTCCCTCTCTTCTTTTCATCCCCAACCTTCTGGTTTTGTTTGACCAGTATTGCTGAATCTTGAAATGTCTCCTTCACCATTACCTGCTTCCTGCTTTTTTCATTCTTAACCAATGGGAATGCTTCATCTAGGGATGGGAATGGACTCTTGTCAATGATTAGAGAGTAAATAGCATCATATTCTGACAGCAATCTTGCAAGAAATTTGTAACTCCTTCCCTTCTCTAAGAGCCGAGTAAAGTTAGCAGATAATTCAACTGAGTCTAGTTCCAGACTTTGGTAATAGTCAAGTTCTAGTCTAAGTTTCTTCAATTTGTTGAAGTATTCGGTTACATCCGAGGCCCCTTGTCTTGCATCTTTAATTTGGTTTTCCAGTTCAAACATCAATCCACTATTTCCTCCTTTTGAATATGCCCGATTCACTGCATCCCATATGTCCTTTGCACTTTTCAGAAATAGGTAAGTGTCATCTATGCCTGCTGCATAAAATAATCAACCACGACATCACATAGGAATTTTCTTGTTCCCACTTCTCAATGGCAGTATCATCCTTTTGAGGTTTTTTTTTCGTGCCATCAAGATAACCAAATTTTCCTCTTCCCTTCATGAATAGCTTGACAGGTTGAGCCCATTTAATGTAGTTATGGGAGTTCAATCTCTCAATATTCATGGGGAAATTATCAGCACCATCAGAGTGTATGTGAGTGATAGAAGTCAATTTGCTATCTCCTTCCATATGGGCAGAAGTAAGGGTTTAGGGTTTAATTGTGGGAGAAAAAAAAAATGCCTGTAGAGAGAGCTTTGAAAGTTTAAGGTGTTGGGTGGGCAGGAAAGTTGCTGGCTTGATACCAAGTTGAAAAGTAATGAAAATACTTCTCATTGATTTACTGCTAGTATCTGTACATCTTTACATACAACTCATATAACACAATTTAAGGAATTGAAATGAGGTTAAATCCCTAATTTACAGCTCTAGATCCACAATTACAAGAGTTTACCATATTTAGATAGCTATCTCTAAATCTTAGCTTTAACTATGCGTTACAACAATATTGACTCCGGCATTTAGCAACATGGTGGTCTATAGCATGACAGTTTTGCCTAATTAACTAATACTTTCAACTGACTGTTTCCCTTTAGACTATGTTTTTATGAAATTATGCTTAGAAAAAGCTAATATGCCTGGTAATTAATTAGCGATTTGTTGCAAAATGAGCTACTAAGCTGAACATCAGATGTTTTCACCTAATATGAGGGAAATCTTTTTGCGCATGTTGAAGATTGGAGTTAAATGAAAAAGGTGCCATAGCCTTAGCTACTATAAGTCTTTCTTGATATGTGATTCCTACCACTCAACCTTATCATCAACTTTCTTCTGTCTCTTGCTTCTGGTAGGGAGATGAACTTCTGGCTGTTAATGGTGTGGATTTCAGAGGAAAGTCTGCCTTTGAAGCATCATCAATGATACAAGGCCCCAGTGAAACATTTGTGAACATCACGGTTGTAAAATTTAAGAAGCAAAGACCACTATTTACCTGTCTTGATACTTTTTCATACTAATCCCCATTATTATGTTTTGTTAGGTCAGGCATGGAAACTGTGGACCTGTTCAGTCTTTTGATGTCCAGAGGCAATCTATTGCTAAGACACCTGTTTTCTATCGACCAGAACAGATCGAGAATGGCTCAACTTCTGTTGGTTATGTGCGCCTCAAGGAGTTCAATGCATTGGCAAGAAAAGATTTGGTTACAGGTAAAAATTCTTTCTTTTGTCAATTCCAATGTGTAATTTCTCCGGATGATTCTTTTGCCCTGAGTTTATGATTACTGAATTTGAATACTTTCTGTTCTGTATTTAGTTTTCCCAACTTTGCTTGCTGCTCTATTAATCATAAGAGCAATGTCTTCTACCAAAAAATAGAAAAGTACAGCAATTTCTCCTAAATTACTTACAAAAGGACAGTTGCTTGCATCAGTTCATAATAATATTTTTCTCACAATGCAGAATCGACCTGAACATTTTCAGCAAAAGCCAACAATAGTTGGCTACTTGATCTAATCAGCCCTCCAACTCCAGCAGCTCCTGCTCTCTGCATATAGCTCCCATCAGTATTCAATTTCAAGAACCTTATTCTGATTTAACAACTCGTAAACCAGTTGCATCTTCACCCTCTTCTACTGTGCCCCCTGAAGCCAAACAAAGCTGCAGTCTCCAAATCTCTTCTCCACTGCTGCCAGCTAACCAATTTGGCATCCACCAACTGCATAACACTCTCCGTATCACTTTGTCCACGACAAACCTTGTATGATTGTGCTTTTAAAGTTAATTATTCATTTCTTTCCTGCCACAAGAACTATGAGATAAATAAAACAGTCTACATCCTAGCATGCCCTTTCTGCACAAAATCCCCTGAATGCAACCAAGCAGACAATTTGTACCTCACTCCTGCTTCAAGTCTATCTTGCACTCCAAATATACGAGCGAAATGTCCCCACACTTGCCTGGCCTTCTCGCCATAAATCAAACAATCATCTAAAGAACTAAATCTCTTGTACTTAGAGCCATCTTAGTTCAGCACTATCATCCTAGTACTGTCCACACCCATAAGCCTCTTATACTTAGAGCCACAAGGACATTTGATAGACATATTATCAAAATCAAAGAACTAGACCTTATAAGCTGCAGCCAACTTTCAATGCCTAAACATCTCTTGTGCCACCATCATCCTTGGCATCCTTTCAAGCTTCCCAACCAACTACAAGTTCAAAGGCTCTACCAACAACTCAAGTTCATCAGTAAATAAGGCCGCTATTAGTCTATTTTGGAACACCTCTAGAGGATCTAGCTGTCCTAAGTCACCCAACCTTCAAGAACAATCACCAATCAACATTCCCTGAAAAGTTTTGTTCCAAGCCCTTGGAGTACAGGGAGCTTGCTGTCCCGTAGTAGGAACCCTTTCACGCACCTTTGTTTGAGTAGCAACCCCATGATCAACACTATACCCAGTTGCTTGGAGCCATAAGAAGTCCTTAGGTGTCAAAATGGGAGGTAGAGGGCGTTGAAGAAGCCTTCGGGGGCCCAAAGAGTTTCGTGGTAGGCAAATGAGTGTTAAAAGGCCAAGAGAGAATATTCTAGAGAGAGAAACTCAATGCATGACAAACTTTAGGATGAATTCTAATGAAGGATAAAGTTGAACATTTAAAATTTTTTACCAATTAAATAGAAGTCCAGAAAGCTGGATGTTGAGAATGCAATGTGAAAGAAGCAAAAAAGAAGACATTGTTGATATATGTCGAATAGAGGAGTACATGGTATGTCCTGCTTTTGATGGTATGTCCTGCTTTTGATATTTGGAGCTAAAAGGAGTTCTGTTGTCAAAGAATGCTCCATTTTGAGGTAGCTCTTCTCAGATATGTTAGCTCTTTGTTAGTTAATCTCCTTTTTGGGATGATAAAATGAAAAGTTATTGGAGAGTGTAACTTAATATGATAAATACTTCCTGAGCTAGAATAATACTGAAAACTTCTGTACTTTTTCTATTGCTTGAGAGAAAGGGAACCTTGCTGCCATTTTGAGGAATCACTGTGCTTACATGAACGGCAAGAAACATAACATATAAGCCCGTCACTCGTGGAGAATGACATGCTTAGGCTTATTCTTGATAGAGGAAAGTCAAGTCTATGTATACAATGACTACTTTATACGGCTTCTGGTTCTTGCATTACTTAGTGCAAATATCTTCACGTTTGGTGCTTTCAATTGTTATAATTTTTCACTTAAAGCAGATATATAGGACTATTTAGTTTGAACTGTGAAAAAGCAGTAGAGAAAAGATATTTCCATTAACTGAATGAATTAGGAGTACATATATCAACTATTTATAAAGAGCTGAGAGCTCAACAGATTGTGCTAGCTATCTAACAGCCTGGTATAACTAATTGATCAGTGCACCACTTATCTGATACACATATTGTTCTATCAGTGAGCAGATTGTGCCAGTTATCTAACAGCCTGGTATAACTAATTGATCAGTGCACCACTTATCTGATACACATATTGTTCTATCACTGGCTTTAACTATTGTTCTAACTCACAGATCAACTGCCAGTTGCCTATATTTACATATATGCCACAACTCTACTTATCAGCCCCTCTCAAGCTAACCTAGGGGTTGGCACCAAGGAAAGCTTGCTCCTTAGATAGTTGAACTGTTGTTCTATCCAAGCCTTGGTAAGTAAATCAGCAATTTGTTCCTTGGAAGAAATGTAAGAGAGCTGCAAAGCCTTAGAAACCACTTGTTCTCTGGCAAAATGGTAGTCTCTTTCTATATGTTTTGTCCTGGCATGGAAGATTGGGTTTGCAGCTAGGGCCACAGCAGAAATATTGTCACAATGTAGAATAAGAGAAATAACATTAATCTGCAGATCATGAAGTAGGTAGGTAAGCCTCTTTATTTCAGAAGCAGCATGAGCCATTGCCTTGAACTCTGCTTCTGTGGATGACCTGGCAACAATGTGCTGTTTCTTACATGTCTAAGAAATAGCACTAGGTCCCAAAAAAGCAATATAGCCTATTGTAAACTTTCTGTCTTGCATATCAAATGCCCAGTCTAAGTCACTGTAGGCATGTAAATGCAGTGGTCTAGGCTGAAAAAACAGACCTTGACCCAAAGTACCTTTAAGTTATCTTAAAGTCCGTTTGAGGCAAGCAAAATCTGCAAGAGTAGGAGAATGCATATGCGAAAACAAAGAATTGATAGCATACTGGAGATCTGGTCTTGTCATTGTAAGATACTGAAGTGAGCCTTGTAAGCTTTTGAACTATGTACCATTAGAATAGGTGTATGATTATTGGCAGTTGTAGTAGTGGCTTTAGAAACCGTTGGAGTGGCAACTGTAAAACATACAGTCATACCTGCCTGGGCTAAGATTTTCTTAGCATACTTGGTTTAGTGTAGCACTAGCCCTGAACCTTTATACCCAGAAAATGTGATAGAGACCTTAGGTTTTTCATATCAAATTCAGTGCTCATTGCTTGCGGAAGAGAATTGATGAATGAAGATGAGCTACACCTTTGACTATAATGTCATCCACATAAACCAAGACTAGAGAGTATAATCTGTAGCAGTTTTGTGAATGAAAAAGAAAGTGTCTGCTGTGCTTATTTGAAACTTTTGGCCAATTAGAAATGTAGACAGTCTGTGATACTAGGCTTTAAGAGCCTGTTTCAGACCATACAGAGACTTCTTAAGTTTGCAGACATAATTTGGTCTTTCTGAATCTTCAAACCCCTGAGGTTGAAGTATATAAATCTCTTCTTCTAAGGCTCCATGAAGAGAAGCATTTGTGACATTTAACTATCTTAGACTCCACTGAGATGTAACGCCAAGCACAAAACTATTCTAATTGTCTTTTCATCATAGGAATAAATGTTTTCTGGGAATTAATACCAGGCTCTTGTAAGTACCCTTTGGCCACTAACCTGGCTTCATATCTAGCCACAGAACCATCAGCATAAGTTTTTATCCTATACACTTTGAGCCAATAGGTTGCCTATTTTTCTAGGTAAGGGGACCAGATCCCAGGTCTGCTGATCAAGTAATGCTTTGTATTCTTCCTTTATTGCAGTATCCCAGCATTCATATTTGGCCACCTCTTTGTAAGACTTAGGTTGATGCTGAGTAGGTGTAGTAATCAAGCTGTGCAGTTGATAAATAGTGGTGTTAAACAACCAGTCTTGGACCATGTGAGCATAAGGTGCTGGCACACAGGTGCAAGTTCTTGGAAAGTTTTAGAATGATTGGTGGATAGACTAGGAATAGAGACTGGTTAAGACACATTTTGAGAAGGAGACTGATTAGAAATGGACTGAACTGGAGGTAATCCAGAAGTGGATAGTGTATCAGAGGTCCCCATAGCAATATGTGGACGCTGAAGTGGAGAGTATGATGATTCTGAGTCATTGGAAATAGACTGAGAAATGGAATAATTAGGAGGAGGTTTCCATTCATTGGAAAAAGAATAGATGGAAGGATATTGGAGGGTGTAACCATAGTGGAATCACTTGCTAGATGACATGGGCTATGGTACTAGTAGTATTGTTGGATTTTGGGTAGGGAAAAACCTGTTCATTGAATCTGACATGCCTAGACACATAAACCTTGTGTCTTTCAATGTCTAGGCATTTAAACCTTTGGTCAGAGGGCAATATCCCAGAAATACACAGGGTTTAGATCTTAGTTCTAATTTGTGTCTGTTGTAAGGTTTGAGTGATGGGCTTCGAAACCACCAAAAATAAATTCCTATTTCTTACCTGGCAACTTTAATTTGTGTACGTGGTAAGAAAATGGTCGAGTCCACAAGGATTGGGAGAATATTTTATTCTAATTATACCAAGTAGATTACTCAACTAAGTTGCAACCAAAATGGGGGGAATGAAATGCGAAATTAGTAAAATTAAGAAATCTGTCTAGAGCACTGGTCACGCTGCGTGGGCACGCAATCTGACCAGAAAGTAAAAAAACGTAAATAAAAATTAAATTGACTAAAATATGCAATTCTAAATTAATGCTAAGCTGGAAAATCAGAAAATCAGAAAATCAGTGAGAATAAAATCTAGCCTGAGGAACAATCGCAATTTCGGCCAACAAATTCGATCATAGATGCAAAAGTACTTTCAGCTATTTCGATAAATCAGTTATAGTTATTGGCTCGGGCTAATAACCTTATCTTTTCTTACAGAGTTGATAACGATTTAAATCCCTACGATTTTTCCCGTAATCCCCTTGCCTATTAGACGTTCTAATCCCTGGAGATGCCCGCAGGATCTATCTAACGGCAGCAATAAAAATCTAGGAAGACTCGATTCTAAAAGTCAATACTCTCGCGGTAATTGCTTAGATCGCGTAATTACACAGGAAACCTGGCTACCACTATATTTAGCTTAATTAAATTAATCTAATAGGCTACCTATTGTCATGCAATTAAATAATCGCGCGCAAAATTAAATAATCGCAGATCAATATTAATTATTAAAGCATTAAATACGCAAATACCAAAATAGCATGAAAGAAAGAAAAACACTTAGATCTCACGAATTTGATGAACCGTAATCTTGATTAATCCTCGGCTAGAAAAGAAATTAGAACAGCTTCTCCAAGAATATTGCCCAAAGAATAAAAAGAAAATTTACTATTGTCTACTGAAAGCTGTCTACCTCTCAAGTGCAAATAAGAGGTATTTATATAATAAAAACCCTAACCTATTTTCCTTATTGGATAAGGAAACCTGGCCCAAAAATAATAAAAAGGTAAAAGCCTGAAATAAGTCCAACAAAATAAAAAGCCTGCTAATATTTAATCTAATTCCTTCCAAAAGCCCAGAAAAATATCTTCAATCTTGGTCAACCCAGTCAAAACCCGCGTAGCAATCAAACGGCATTTTTCCACGTGACGACGTCAACTTTGACCGCTACAAACTTGTCCAAAAAGCTTCAATATCCATATGTAATGCGTCCAGCTCCTTTTCTTAAGCACATTTATGCAAAATTACATTAAAAACATCGATTAAGAAGTATTCTATTCCAAAATCAAGTACATCTAACATATAAATTAAATACTTATTTAGAACTTATCAAATTTCCCCACACTTGAACCATGCTTGCCCTCAAGTATGAAAACAATTAAGAACAGGGAATTCACATGCAAGATTGACCAATACCGAAATTATGCAAAGATACCAAGTTTTACAACCAAAATTAATACCAATCCTGCAATTAAAATTTCTGTACTTTTATGCACATAGCTAGCTTCAAAGAATCCAAAATACAGAATAAAGTCAAGACATATGTCATCAAAGCTTCAACTTCACAATTCTTTTACCAATTTTATCATTCTTCATTTCATCATGTCACCATTCAATCATAGGATCATAATCATTCAAGCTCAACCTCTTAACATATGCACAAGTCCTGACCCAATTCAAGCATTTATAAAAACAAGCAAGTTAACATCGACAAACTAACTTGCAATGTTTTTTGCCAAAAGAGTGTACTAATTTTGCAAATTCCAGCAACACTTTTTCCAAAAGTAAGACTTGACTTGACCAAAGATTTTCAAAAAGAAGCCTAACTTAGCAAGAAAATTCTCATAAATAAACATCTTCATAAAAAATATAGCCACAAAGTTCCCTCAAGAATAATTCTATCAGAATTTTCCACTGGACTTCAAGCTAACTCAACCATCCATCAAAGTAGACATAGGCACATAATCCTTCAAAAGTTCCTCCACCTCGACTCAAAGAAACTTGAAAGGAAAAACAAAGGTAAGCCAGTTTTTCAGCAAGTCAAAACAATAACCACCACATGTACAAGTCACCTTGCTAGCACCCAAAACACTATATAAATGAACCTTGCATCATTTAAGCACACAAAAGAGATTTAAGCCAAGTATGATTATGCTAATGCAAAGAAGAGAGATCAAAGCACTGCCTTGATATGCAATTTTTCCTCAAAGAAAATAAGTTTGTGTCTAGGCTCACCGGAAAGCCGGATCACTTCAACTGCCTTTTTCCACAATTTTCATGAATTGCCTAGAATGTCATCCAACCTTTTTACGCGACGACAAACATTTGTGATGAATGCCCCCGGTTACTCAGTTGGTCACAATTCCAAGTGGCTTTTAGCTCTACTCATAAATCTCCATTTTTTTTTTCTTTCTTTTGGAGACCAGCGGAGTAAAAAAAGGTGCGCATTTACTTTGATTTCATTCATTTATTCTTGCGCTCTTTTTTTTTTTTCACACTTTCATCACTTTTGCAGGAGTGACCTCAACCCCAACATAACTTTCCTAGACACGCACTTTTTCACAATTTTACCACAAAAATAAATCAAGGCAAGTACCTCTCAAACTCAAACTAAGCGAGCTTCCAATTGAAACGCATGCACATTTTCAGCCCAAGTTAAGATTAAGCAAGGTTCAAGCATAGCTTGTTCAAGTATCTATCAAGGGACAAAAACAATGGGGATGGATTCACTGCATGTACTAACTTACCGTTGTAACCAAAGCGAGTTTCCCGAGCATGGGGATTAGATTCTTTTTTTTTCATGAGGAATGCCAAGTTTACAACGTAGAAAGTAGAGCCAGAAAAATATTTGTACAAATAAAACTAAGGAAACAATAACTTGACTCAAAATTGTGTTTTTGTCAATTTTTTTTCATTTTTCTGTGTTTTTTTTTTCATTTCATTTTTTTTTATGAAGACAAGGCACATGAAGACTTAAACAATACTAAATAAAACACAATTACGTAAAAAGACTCGAATTACCACATCAAAAACACTTCTAAGCATAAGCAAGACTCAAAATAAAAGACAAAAAAACACAAACACAAAGTAGTCCTCCCCCACACTTATCATACACATTGCTCTCAATGTGGAAATAAAAGAAAGCAGATAAAGAAGAAATAAGGATAAAAACAAAAAATAAAGAAAAGAAAAATCTGAGGGCTTCCCTGGAAACACAAGTGAGGGAGTGGTGTAGCCGTCAAGCGTCGGAATCAGGACCATGGTACCCCGAATGTCGTGCCCACGCATAAATGAACTCCTCCAATTTAGCCAGCCTAGTGGATTGATCGTGAGGATGCTTCAATACGAGCAAGTCGAGCATCGTCTGCAGCCTGGGTCGTGGAAGAGGACGGTCTTGCCAAATGAGAAGCTGAGGCTTCATGAGTCTCCCCCGTAGGTTCACCGCCCTGACGAGCTCCCTGCACAATGAAAATAAACCTATCTCCGTCCTTTCGGATGAGATTCATAGCTTGCAAACATGGTAGATCAAGATATGCAACGTCAAAGGCTTTAGTGAGAGTAGTGATGCGTGACCTAAAGCGAGTCTGCGTATTTGCAATATGAGTAATAAAAGTTCCCAAAATGAGTGGCCTCCTACTAGAATGAAGAACAGTTTGCAAATGCTGAAGAAGCCAATAACCAAAATTAACTCTTTTCTTATGATCCATGCACCAAAGGAAAAAGAGTTCCATTTTTGTCAGAATTGCAGGGTTATTGGCTCTTCCTGAAAAGGAATATGCCAAAAAACGATGGATAGAAATTAGTGCAAGATTTTCAAGAAACTGATTGCGTGTGGTGCTGGGTTTGTAGGGGAGGGGATCTCTAGGAGCTAGTTCCTTATAAGCCAATGCAGCATCAAACACAGGGGGAAAAGTGCAATAACTGTGCAAATACTCCTCAGTAGCAGAAAATCTTCTAGTAATGAATTCAAGCACAAGGTTAAACTCAGTCACAGATAGAGAAAACCCAGTACTCATCAAACAAAAATGAACACGATTCGGTGTGTTAACAGTCATAGTGCCCGACGTGTCAAATTTAAAAGTGGCATAAAATTCACGTGTAAGTTCATAAAAAGTAGCCTCATGAATAGATGCATACTTCCTCAGACCAACATTATCAAGAAATGCTAACACTTCAGATTGTAAACCAAGTAATTCTAGTGCAGCTAAATCTATAGTTTTACAAGCATATAGGTCTCGAGAAAGCATTTCATTATACCTGAGACGATGTTCCGCGTTGTTGAATAATGGAGCATTAGGTGGAAGAGTGGTGTTTGTACCTTGCGAAACTCGACCAGCAGTTATTCGGAATTGGCGGCCCGAAGATGGAAGTAGGGGTGCAACCAGTGGCGCTGTCGTGGCTTGTTCTGGCGTTGTAGTTGCAGTCGTATCACTACTGTCTGTTGAAGGTGCCGATAAAGCAGTTGATGGTGTTGAATCACGAGACGAGGAATCCGGAATGGTCTTGACAACATTAGGCGGATTTCGGCCCTGAAAAGTACGCACACAACCGGTTGGAGGCGACTGCACTTGCGACGCAATGCGTTGGCTGCGATGACGGGGTGGTTCACTGGTGGATGGGTTCCTGTCCATGACTGACTTTAAAAAGGCACTGATGGTGAGACAGACAAGGAGAAAAGCTGAATGAAACCAAAACAGATGCAAACACTGAAACACAACTAAGCACTAAATTTTCCTCTATTCTTTTCAATAGCTTCTGCCTTCTTTTTTTTTTTTTCCGAATGCGCAGTACCCAATTCATCCAACAAAATTATCAAGAAGTGCTACAGTAAAGAAGATGATGGTGAATGTGTAATGAAAGTATTGCTGCAGCTTATGGCGATGGAGCTGTAATGATGATAATGTTGGTGTAGTTAAGAGAAGGAGATAGAAATAGAAGTACCGAAGACTGCAGCAACGGCAGAGTGAAAGAAAGATAATGATGATATGTTGCTACCGGTGAGAGAAGCTGGTGGTTAGTTGGCACGAAGTTGGGTGATGGTGGCGAGAAAGATGATGATGCTAGGTGGGTCTTGGTGACGAAGACGGTGATGAACGATGGCCGGCTCGACAGAGAGAGAGAAAGAGATGGCTGTGTGGCTGATTGGGGATGCGGCAAGAAGATGGTGATGGTGGTGCGACGGCCAGAAGGTGATGATGATGCTGCTGGGTGGTGATGTTGGATGATGATGGTGATGGCTGATGAAGATGATGTTGATGTCGAGTAGTCAACAGAGAAGAAGAAGAAGGAGAATCTAGGTTTTTTTTTTTTTTTTTAAATTGGGGATTGGGTGGGCCAATTTTGTAAATAGGAAAGTGGGGCACTAATTATAAACTATTTAGGAACTAACCCATAGTTTCCTTTGTGCTTGCAATTTTCGACCTAAATCCACCAATTTTTTTTTTTATCATCCTCAGCTTTCTTTCTCCCATGTCTTCAAGCTACCCTGTACCTGTAGCAATGCAGAATCAGGGTTTCCAATGAAGAAGATGAATAGGAAAATAATGGAAAAACACAAAAAATTATTAGAAAAATTCCTAAAAATTGAAGAAAAATGATAAAATTTGCAAAAATTAAAAACAAATACAAAATAAAATTCCGAACTCTGTGGGTTGCCTCCCACTAGCGCCTTTGTTTAACGTCGACTGCTCGACGTTCCGGAACGGTTACTCGTATTCCGTGGGTGCTTCCAACATCAATTCTTCCACTGTTTGCACATTAAATTCATCATAGAAAAGCTTCAAACGATTGACCATTCACCTTTAACACTTTATTCGTTTCCAAACTCTGGATTTCCACTGCACCATGCGCAAAAACTTTAGTTACAATAAAAGGGCCTATCCAACGAGAACGAAGCTTACCTGGAAACAATTTTAGGCGAGATTGGTAAAGTAACACTTTTTGGCCCACGAAAAATTGTTTTCTTGATATCCGCTGATCATGATAAACTTTTGTTTTCTCTTTGTAAATCCTTGAGCTTTCATACGCATCGTTCCGGATTTCCTCAAGCTCTTGGATTTGCAATTTTCGTTGTCCTCCCGCCTTTTCCAACTCCATGTTGCATTGTTTGATAGCCTAATACGCTTTGTGCTCCAATTCCACCGGAAGATGGCATGGCTTTCCAAACACCAGTCGATATGGTGACATACCTATCGGTGTTTTGTAAGCAGTGCGGTAAGCCCAAAGAGCATCGTCTAGCCGCAAACTCCAATCCTTCCTGTTAAATTCACTGTCTTTTTAAGAATTGATTTTATTTCTCGATTAGACACTTCAGTTTGTCCATTCGTTTGCGGATGGTAAGCTGTGGAAGTCCGATGGGTCACACCATATTTCTTCAAAAGCGCTCCAAAGACTTTATTGCAAAAATGCGTACCCCTATCACTGATTATGGGTCATGGAACTCCATACCTGTTAAAAATACAAGACTTCACAAAATCCACGACTACTTTAGCATCGTCAGTACGTGTAGGCTTGGCCTCTATCCATTTAGATACATAATCAACAGCAAGAATGATGTACACATACCCAAAAGACGAAGGAAACGGTCCCATAAAATCCAATCCCCATATATCGAAAATTTCACACACAAGAATAGAATTCAAAGGCATTTGATCCCTATGTCCTAAACTACCTGTCCTTTGACAGTTAGCACATTTTTTACAATACTCACAGGAATCACGAAATAGGTTCGGCCAATATAATCCACATTCAAGAATTTTACGTGCAGTTCTCTTTGGACCAAAATGGCCACCACATGCATGTGTATGACAAAATCTCAAGATGGACGGAATTTCAGATTCAATGACACATCGTCTAATAACCTGATCAGTGCAATGTTTACACAAATAAGGGTCATCCCACACATAATACCTCGCATCCCTTTTTATTTTATCTTTTTCGCTTTTAGACAACTCAGGAGGCAAAGAACCAGTGACTAAGAAATTGACGATATCAGCAAACCAAGGAGAGCTATTGTGAACAACAAAAAGAAACTCATCTGGGAAGTCGTCCTGGAGAGGGGATGGTTCCTCGCTCGTGGGCAACCGGCTAAGGTGATCAGTGACTAGATTTTCAGATCCCTTTTTGTCTCGAATCTCCAAGTCAAATTCTTGCATGAGTAACACCCATCGAATAAGCCTTGGCTTCGCATCCTTTTTTGCTAGAAGATATCACAATGCTGCATGATCAGAATAAACAATTACTTTAGTGCCAAGCAAATATGAACGAAATTTTTCTAAAGCAAAGATTATCGCTAAAAGCTCCTTTTCTGTGGTGGAATAATTGCTTTGAGCCTTGTCCAATGTCCTAGAAGCGTAATATATGACATGAGGATCTCGTCCAACTCGTTGGCCTAGGACTGCTCCAACCGCATGGTCACTCGCATCGCACATGATTTCAAACGGAAGATCCCAACTAGGAGGTTGGATAATTGGGGCTGAAATTAACTTCTCCTTCAACTTGTCAAAAGCTTCCTTGCATTTCTCGTTGAATTCGAACACAGCATCTTTTTGAAGAAGCTTACATAGCGGTTGAGATATTTTCGCAAAATCTTTGATGAAACGCCTATAAAAACCTGCATGTCCAAGAAAAGCACGAACTTCCCGCACATTTGCGGGGTAAGGCAAGGTTTTTATAACATCTATTTTCGCTTTATCCACCTCTAACCCTTTCGAAGAAACTATGTGGCCTAAAATCAAACCTTGATCTACCATAAAATGGCACTTTTCATAATTCAAAACTAGATTTGATTCAAGACACCTTTTCAATATCAAAGCTAGATTATTCAGACATTCATCAAAAGACTCACCATACACCGTGAAGTCATCCATGAAAACCTCGATCATATTCTCCATATATTCAAAAAAAATACTTACCATACACCTTTGAAAAGTGGCAGGCGCATTGCATAATCCGAATGGCATTCTTCTATATGCGAACGTGCCAAAAGGGTAGGTAAAAGTCGTCTTTTCTTGATCTTCCGGCGCGAGCGGAATTTGTTGAAAACCTGAATAACCATCAAGACAACAATAATGAGTTTTTCTTGCTAACCTTTCAAGCATCTGATCAATAAAGGGGAGAGAAAAATGATCTTTTCTCGTTGTAGCATTCAACTTCCTATAATCTATGCATACTCTCCATCCATTTTGAACTCGAGTGGGTACTAACTCACCTTCATCATTTTCAGTAACTGTAATACCTGTTTTCTTTGGAACAACTTGCACAGGACTTACCCATTTACTATCAGAAATTGGATAGATCATACCTGCATCGAGAAGTTTCAAAATCTCTTTCTTCACTACCTCCATCATCGGTGGATTGAGGCGACGTTGAGCCTCTCTACATGTTTTAGTTTCATCATCCAACAAAATTCTATGCATACATGTGGAGGGGCTCAAACCTTTAATATCGGCAGTGGTCCACCCAATGGCTTCCTTAAACTCCTTTAAGACTTTAATCAACCTTTCTTCTTCTATTGCGCTAAGCTTACTAGAGATAATAACTGGAAGCATTTCCTTTTCTCCCAAGTATGCATACTTGAGATGATCGGGTAATTGCTTCAATTCTAATTGCGGGGCCTGCAAAATAGAAGGAAGAAGCATTGTATGAGATGCAGGAAGTGCAAGAGAGGATGAACCGTACCTCCATGGTTTTTGTTCTTCCAAAGCATAGAGTATTTCAAGAAAATCACCCTTTATCGCATGACTTGTCTCAATTTCCTGCAACCTTTCAAGAGTAAAACTTTTGCAAATAACCATATTCAACTTGTCATCTTCAAACAATTCAAGAAACTCTTGATCCCATAATTCATCTAAATTCTCAAATAGTGGATCATAAGCTTCCAAGCCAAAAACACAAGAGACATCACTAGGATATTTTATGGCATCATAAACATTAAATTTCATTATATCACCATCAAATTCCAAAGTTAGAGTTCCATCATGAACATCAATTTTAGCTCGAGCAGTAGTAAGAAAAGGTCTACCTAGCAAGATTTCACAAGATTTGGAAGATGAATCTTCCTCCATATCAAGCACATAAAAATCAGCAGGGAAGACTAATTTACCCACTTGCACAAAAACATCTTCTAAAACACCTTCGGGATAAACCAAAGATCTATCAGCTAGTTGAATTACAACGCCCGTTTCTTTCAATGGTCCTACCTATAAAGGTCCCTCATTTAAAGTGGAGTAAATAGACTTAGGCATGACATTAATAGACGCTCTTAAATCGCACATAGCTTTCTTAATGCCTAGAGAGCCTATTTGACAAGAGATAGCAAACATACCTTGGTCTTTGCATTTTGGTGGCAATCTCTTTTTAAGTACGGCGAAGACATTCTCCCCCACACTTATCTTCTCATTACCCATAAGCTTCTTCTTATTAGTGCATAGTTCCTTAAAAAATTTTGCAATTCGAGGTACTTGTCTAATTGCATCAAGTAAGGGAATATTTACCTCAACTTTGTGAAAAAGCTCAAAAATCCCCTTCTCTTCCTTCTCTTTCTTGGACTTTGTGAATCTCTCAGGAAAAGGAGGCTTAACCACCAGCTCTGCACCATTTTTAGGCTCTGTTTTATCTCTGTCGAGCACCTTATCATTGCATTCCGCATCAGTTTTTTCAATTTCTTTCTCCAATTCAGGTGCTGTCAACTTTGCGTGCCTACGCCTAGCCTGACAGTGGCTGTCCTGCAGCTTCTTTCCACTTCGTAAGGTCATGGCACTTGCGTTTTGCTTTGGATTGACCACCGTTTGAGATGGTAGCTTACCCTGGGACTCTAATTGGCTAACGGAGGTGGCTAATTGGCTAACTTGGTTTTCCAAGTTCTTAATACTTGCCTTGGTATCCTGTTGAAATTCTTGAGCATTAAGAGCAAGAGCTTTCACAATATCTTCAAGAGAAGTACTTGAATTTGGAGGTGAAGGCTGCTGTGGTAGAGCTGGTCGTGGTTGAAAGTGTTGCGCGTTAGGTGGGTGATAATTTTGTTGCCTTGCTCCATAGCTCAAATTCGGATGGTCCCTAACCGGGGTTATAAGTGGTTGAAAAAGGATCGTATCTCCGCTGTGGTGGACTTGGAAATCCTCCAACGGCATTGGCTTGTTGAGGATCCTCTTCTTGAAGCGTGGGGCACATGTCGGTCAAGTGTCCCGCCTTAGCGCAAATTCCGCAAACCTTTTGAACTGGGACATTACCACCTGTAACCAAGCTTTGAACAAGAGCAATTAATTGAGTCAATTTCGAATCAATTGAAGAAACACTTACCTCGTTAACTCTTCGTGAAGGTTCTTGTCTTGCTCCGAATTGCTGCGAATTTGCAGCCATGATAGAAATCAAATCTCTAGCTTGTTGTGGTGTTTTATCAACTATAACACCTCCGTTTGCGGCATCCATCATTTTTCTCTCTATTGGGAGCAGCCCTTCATAAAAGTATTGAATGAGAGATTGCTCCGAAATTCCATGTTGAGGGCAACTCGCACAAAGTCTTTTAAATCTCTCCCAATAGTCATATAGTAGCTCCGAATCATACGCTTCGCATCGCACAAATTTCCTTTCTAATACCAGTTGCCCTTGATGCAGGGAAAAATTTGTCAAGAAAAGATCTTGCCATTGCATCCCATGTTGTGATAGATCCGGATGGAAGGTAGAATAACCATTCTTTCGCTGTATCTACCAATGCAAACGGAAACGCCCTTAGTTTAATTTGATCTTCCGTCACTCCTTGGGGTTTTATGCTGGAACAAACTACATCAAACTCCTTCAAATGCTTATGTGGATCCTCGTTCTCTAATCCGCGAAAGGTAGGTAGAAGGTGCACTAGACCCGATTTTAGTTCAAAATCTGCGTTCAATGCGGGATAAGTGATGCATGTTTGTTGATTCAAGGGGGCAGCCACCAATTCACGCAAAGTCTGGTTGTTTTCAGCCATCTTCTCGTTTTCGGATTCACTCGATGGTTCACTTTGCACTTGTAAAGCTTCGGCTTGCTTTTGGAGTTGTTTTCGCAACTTTGCTTCTTTTTTCAAGCTCTTTGCGATCTCTTCGATTTCAGGATCAAATTGCAACTTACCTGTACGATCTGACTTGGCCATAAAAAAAAATAAAAATATCAGCACCAACCCCCGGCAACGGCGCCAAAATTTGATGGGCGTCGAAACCACCAAAAATAAATTCCTATTTCTTACTTGGCAACTTTAATTTGTGTACGTGGTGAGAAAAGGGTTGAGTCCACAGGGATTGGGAGAATATTTTATTCTAATTATACCAAGTAGATTACTCAACTAAGTTGCAACCAAAATGGGGGGAATTAAATGCGAAATCAGTAAAATTAAGAAATCTGTCTAGAGCACTGGTCACGCTGCGTGGGCACGCAATCTGACCAGAAAATAAAAAAACGTAAATAAAAATAGCATGAAAGGAAGAAAAACACTTAGATCTCACGAATTTGATGAACCGTAATCTTGATTAATCCTCGGCTAGAAAAGAAATTAGAACAGCTTCTCCGAGAATATTGCCCAAAGAATAAAAAGAAAATTTACTGTCGTCTACTGAAAGCTGTCTACTTCGCAAGTGCAAATAAGAGGTATTTATATAATAAAAACTCTAACCTATTTTCCTTATTGGATAAGGAAACCTGGCCCAAAAATAATAAAAAGGTAAAAGCCTGAAATAAGTCCAACAAAATAAAAAGCCTGCTAATATTTAATCTAATTCCTTCCAAAAGCCCAGAAAAATATCTTCAATCTTGGTCAACCCAGTCAAAACCCGCGTAGCAATCAAGCGGCATTTTTCCACATGACTACGTCAACTTTGACCGCTACAAACTTGTCCAAAAAGCTTCAATATCCATATGTAATGCGTCCAGCTCCTTTTCCTAAGCACATTTATGCAAAATTACATTAAAAATATCGATTAAGAAGTATTATATTCCAAAATCAAGTACATCTAACATATAAATTAAATACTTATTTAGAACTTATCGTTGAGCCATGGGTAACACAATACCCCAAAGCTCTATGGCTAGAGTAATCAGGTTTGATGGATGGAAGCTCAAATGGGGATTTTTGGTTCAGTGTGGATGTAGGCATCTATTGATCAAATAGTTTGCCATAGATAAATCTTTTAACCAAAACTGAGTAGATAAATGGCTTTGATGAAGTAGGGCTAAAGTAGTTTCTATTAAGTGTCCATGCTTCCTTTCTACCTTGCCATTTTGCTGAAGGTATAAGGGCAACTTGTTTGATGTAATATGTGCTTGGATTGCAAAAAGATTTTAAACTTTTGATTTGTAAACTCTGTACTGTTATTTGTTCTCAATATTTGTACAATAGTTTGAAATTGTGTCTGAAGCTTAGAATAAAAATTGAGAAAGATATCAAAGAAGTGTGATTTATATTTCATGGGATAAAGCCATACAGATCTACTGTAATCATCAACAAATGCAATATAATACCTATAGCCCTTATGAGAAGCAACGGGGGTAGGTCTCCATACATCAGCATGAACTAATTGGAAAGGTTTACAAGAAACAGAAGATGAGACTTCGAATGGTAACTATGTGATTTAGCTAAGGAACATGATTCACAATCAATAGTGATTTCTGGAAGTTTTACATTCAAAAGCCTAAACAAAGTCTATGGTGTGGAAGAGGATGGATGCCCAACCCTTTGATGCCATAACAAATCTTGGGTTGAACTTTTGGAGACAGTGTTGGTAGTCAAAACTTGAGCAGATGACAAACTGAGAGTAGAAGTTGCAGGGAGAGTGGTAGGTAGAACGTAAAGACCTCTGTCACAGGAGGCCCTGTACAGAGTTGACTGGTTGGAATTGTCCATTATATAACCTCCTTGGCATTAAACAAAATAGTGCAATTGTTGTCAGAGTTTAATCTTGATATGGGCAGAAGATTAGTGGTAATTTGAGGAACATAAAGAATATTTAAGAGAATAAGAGGTTTAGAAGAGGCAGGAATGATACTAGTACCCATGCTTTGTATAGGTAAGACCTGACCATTTCCAACTGCCTCTGAATCAGTGCCAGCATAAGGTTGAGATGTCTGCAGCAGACTTGGATCTTGGGTGACATGAATGTTGGCCTTTGAGTCTAAAACCCACTGCTGATCAGAATTTGGAGTTGTAGTCTGAGCTTGTAGGCTTGCTCTGTTGTCTGCTGAACCTGGTAGTTAGTAAAATCACCCCTGTGCCAGCAGTTAAGAGTTATGTGGTTTGGCTTACCACAAATCTGATAATAAACCTTAGTTGTAGGCACAACTGACTGTTTGTTAGAGGAGGTAAACACCTGAGAGCCAGGAGAATTAGGTGCAGAACCAAGAATGCCTTGCCCTTGAGGGCTGACAGAACCTTAGTTGAGCACCCCACCCCCCTCCGCCCCTGCTCTATTTCCTTTGCCTCTGCCTTGTTGAGGACTAGATTGGGATTGAGAGTACAAGGCAATGTGCAGATTTGAATTAGAGGAGTCAGTCAGAGAAAAATTTTCCATCTTAAGATGCAATTCTTCTGAAATAAGAAGACTGTGATTGGTACTGGTCTAACTCTGATTGAGGCTCTAAAAAATTGATATTCACTTGGCAAACCTCTAGGAATGTACATAACCAGATCTTCCTGAGGGATTCCTTCGTTAGCACGTGCTAGATTATCCTCAATTGTTTTCACATGGTCCAGATAAACTTGCTTAGTAAGAGTACCTTTAGAAAGATGTAACAACTACAATTTCAGCTGGTAAATATTTGATCTACTATGAGAACTGAACCTATGAGCAAATGCTGGCCACACCTGACTTGCTGTTTCAAGATGAAAGACTTGAGACATAACAGTAGGTGTCATGGTATTGAATAAGCAGTATTTGAGATAATCATCTTGTGTTTGCCATTGCTCATATGCAGGATTAGGGACGAGATCTCCTGTAGGCCTTGAAATCAGCTTCTGAGGTGATGGAATCTCCCAGTCACTTGATCAAACAGCTTGCTTGCACGCAAAAGAGATTGAATGTTGGACTTCCATAGCATATAATTGTTGTTGTCCAGCTTGAGATTGGATAGATTGCCAATGTTCTGGAGAAGATTCTTCAGTCCAGAAGGAAGATCTTCTTTTTAGCAGCTGTAGCAGTTGCAGAGATAGAAGCCATTGCCATGCAGCTAAGGAAAATGAGGGTTGAAGAGAAGTGTTGAAGCAGAAGAGATTGAAGAGAAATAAATCGGTAGAAAGCTTTGCAGTGATAAGAAGAAGCTTCAACTAGATTTTGGTGAAGTTTTAATGGCTAGATTGAGGGATTAATGGAGACCTCTCTTGTGAAAACCCTAAAAGTGGAGGTAGAAGAAGGTTCCAGGACTAAGTCTGCTCTGGATACCATGAAGAAATAATAGAGAGAAGATATTAACTGAATGAATTAGGAGTACATATCTCAGCTATTTATAAAGAGCTGAGAGCTCAGCAAATTGTGCTAGCTATTTAATAGCTTGGCATAACTAACTGATCAGTGCACCACTTATCTGATACATATGTTGTTATATCCCTGGCTTTAACTAACTTCTTATCTCACATATCAATTACCAGTTGTCTATATTCAAATATATGCCACAGCTCTACTTATCAAACTGTTGTTTACTTTAGAAGTATTTCTCTTTGTGTTTTGATAAGAAAGACTAGTGACAGAGATGTTTAGATAGGCTTATACTCTATATAGTTAAACCGTGAAGCATTGTATGTGACAGTCAGGGACTGTAGCACTTGCACATTGACTGCAATATTAGTTAGTTAGGTGACAGGTTGTTATACACTCACTTAGTTATAAGCTGATCACTAGGTCCTTATTTGTCTAATTATATATGAGATGTAACTGCTGATCATAATATGGATCTCGGATAGTTTCCCACATGTTTCTATTTCTCTATATGGTGGTATCAAGAGCTTGGTACATTTTGGAGATTTTTTTTCGAAACCCTAGGGTTTTTGCCATGAGAGATTAGCTTGTGAACCTCAATCAAAAGGAATCGCAACCTCTCTTTGCTTCAAATCTATTCTTCTTCATCTCACCCAGCTTTGCTGAGCTTCTTCTTCAAATCGCATCTCCATTTATGCTAATTCAAGCATTCATCAATGGCTTTCTCTAAAGATTTACAAGCTAGTGTCAAGTTTATGCTCCAGAATTTCACTTCTATGGTGCATATTAAGCTAGATTCTTCTAGTTACATGGTTTGGAGGGCAAAATTCTGGAGGATCTTCAAAGTACAACATCTTTTGGATCATGTGATAAGGAAGTCACCTTATCCTCCTCCTAGAGTCGGGCATGCCACTGGATACTCAAACAAAACACCTAGACTCTAGTCCTTCTCCCATTTTCTAGAAATCTTATTGGATGTAAGTGGGTCTATAGGATCAAATACAATGCAAATGGTATAGTATCCAGGTATAAGGCAAGACTTGTTGCCAAAGGATTCCATTAACAAGAAGGTCTGGATTACATTGAGACCTTTAGTCCAGTGGTAAAACCTCTGACCACAAGGATTGTGCTCACTATGGCTATTACCTATGAAATATCGACACCTCTAAAACTCAACGTATCACATGTTGGACATCGACACGCCTCCGACACGTGTCTAACACATTTCTGTCAATTTTATTTTTTTTAATTTCGGATGTGCCGATATGTCCCTTGACATGCAGCGACACAAGAAACAGGACACACACGGGGTATTTTTAGTGATTTTTAAAACTCTTCGGGGCATTAATGCAAATTTGAAAATAACTTAAAAAAAAAAAAGAAAAATTACTGTCAAATTCCCAATTCCACACTCACATAGCCCTTTCTAATTTCTAAACTCTAAAAGTTTCTCACATCTACCAACACATCGTAGCAAGTTTTTGGAGTCATTACCAATATCCTTTTCCGTGCCGTCTAACCTTGACCTCTCAAGGTTGTTTGCGTCCTCCTTTGACACTAGACATCTCGGACGTGGTCTTCTTTCTAATGGTAGCTCTCTCCATCAGTTGCCTGGCCAAGACTTTAATCGTTTAGCTGCGCGGACTCTCCTCACATGACTTCTCTCTCGATCCGAACCTTTTTCAACTAGTCTACTCATCCAAAACTTCTCTTTGTATGAAGAGGTTTATATGCTTCAACCTTAAGGTTTTGAAGACCCTGACCATCCAGAATTTGTTTGCAAGCTAAACAAGTCTCTCTATGGGCTCAAACAAGCCCCCAGAGCTTGGTACCATATGCTATCCTCATTTTTGCGCTCAGTTAAGGGTTCAAGTGTAGTACTTCTGATAGTTCTCTCTTCATTCATAAGGCTGGCCTTGCAATTACAACCATCCTGCTTTAGGTAGATGAGATAGTCATCATTGGTTCTTCTCATTAGGCTATCACTACTGTTAAAAAGAAAGAGGACGCATATGGACAGAGAGAAAGACTCAAAGGCTTAATACCTTTTTGGGTATTAGCCTGCTTTATTTATAATACTATGATAAGGAGCAAATACTATATCTCTTCTGATGTGGGAGAGGGACTTATTACAATAGCAACATAGTATATTATCTAACTCTCTACACTTATACTCCCTCTCAAGCTGGAGCATATATATCATATGTGCCCAGCTTGTTACAAATATATTTAACTCGAGAACCACTAAGAGATTTTGTAAATAAATCACCTAACTGATCACTCGAGCCAACAAAAGAGGTGACAATCTATCTCAATGTGCTTAGTCCTTTCATGAAATACTGGATTGGTGGCAATATGTATCAGCTTGATTGTCATAGACGAGCTTCTTAAGACTGGAGCTGGCGACTTGAATCTCCTTCAGAAGATTCTTCACCCATACTAACTCACAAGTAGCTACCGCCATGGCTCGGTATTCTGATTCAGCACTAGAACGAGCAACAAAATCTTGTTTCTTACTCTTCCAAGAAATAAGATTTCCTCCAACGAACACACAGTAACCAGAGGTGGACCTTCTATCAGTAGGACTTCCCGCCTAATCAGCGTTTGAGTACCCAACAATCTCTATGTTTCCATGATCACTGTAAAGTAGGCCTTTCTCAGGTGAGCCTTTAATATACCTTAAGATTCGAATGACTGCCTTCCAATGTCTTTCACGTGGAGAGTTCAGAAACTGACTGACAACACTGACTGCAAAGGAGATATCTAGTCGAGTAACAGTTAGGTAATTAAGTTTTCCAACTAACCTTCTATATTTTCCCTGATCTGATATCAATTCCCCCTCATCTGGAAGAAGCTTTGCATTTGGATCCATAGGTGAGTCACAAGGTCGTGCTCCAAGTAAACCTACCTTGCTCAACGTATCTAATGCATATTTATGTTGGGAAATAAATACCCCTTGTTTTGACTGTGCGACCTCAACACCTAGAAAATAGTGAAGCGGCCTTAGGTCTTTGGTTTGAAATTGCTGATGAAGAAAGGCCTTCAGCTCATCAATCCCTTTGCTATCATCACCAGTTATGACAATATCATCCACATACACAATCAAAAGAAGTCGTTTGCCAGATGAGCACCGATAGAATACAGAATGATCCACATTACAACGACTGATGCCAAATTCAACAACTGCAGTACTGAAACGTCCAAACCATGCCCTCGGAGATTGCTTGAGACCGTACAAGGCCTTCTTCAATCGACATACTTTCTGAGACTCCCCCTGAGCAACAAAGCCTGGCGGTTGCTCCATATACACCTCTTCATCAACATCACCATTCAGAAAAGCATTTTTAATATCCAACTAATGGAGTGGCCAATGATGAATAGCTGCCAAGGAAAGAAAAATTCGAACAGAAGACATCTTAGCAACGGGAGAAAAGGTGTCACTATAATGAAGTCCATAGACCTGTGTATATTCCTTGGCCACAAGTCGAGCCTTTAAACGATCCACTTGACCATCTGGGGAGACCTTCACTGTATACACCCACTGGCAACCAACAGGGGACTTATTGGCTGGCAAATCAACTAACTCCAATGTTCCATTATGATGTAACGTAGACATCTCTTCAAGCATAGCATCCCGTCAACCAGGGTGAGCACAGACCTCTGGCACAGACTTAGGAATGAAAATAGAAGAAAGGGAGGCAACAAAGGATGCATATGAAGGAGATAAAGACGAATAAGAAACAAAGTTAGATATTGGGTGCCGAGTGGTGCAAGAACGAGTACCTTTACGAAGAGCAATGGGTAGGTCAAGATCAGATGATTGAGCCAAAACTGGATCTGGAAACGGCGAATCAGATGATACCGGGGTAGGTGGCAATGGACGTGGACGGCGTGAGTAAACTTGCAGGTTCGGTCGATCTAGACGTGCAGTAGGAGGCAGTGGAGAAGTGGACTCAGGAGTGGAGACGAGGTCCGGAGTATGAGAAGGGACCAAAGACATATCAAAGGTAGGGACTGGAAGTGGTAAAGACTCGACCACGGTATTAGAAGTGTCGGTTGAGGAGAAAAAAGAGGTACCCTATAAGAAGGTAACATCAGCCGACACAAACCATCGATTCAACTCAGGATAGTAGCACCTGTAACCCTTTTGACGTCGAGAGTACCCAAGAAACGCACACTTGATAGATCGAAGACCTAGCTTGTCTATCCCAGGGGAAAGATTGTGTACAAAGCAGACACATCCAAAAACCCGAGGAGGTAGCACATAAATAGCATCACGAGGGAACAAAATGGAGAACGGTATTTGATCATGTAACACAGACGATGGCATACGTTGATAAGATAACACGATGTAAGGACCACATCATCCTAAAATCGAAGAGGTACATTTCTATGGAGAAGAAGTATACGAGCTGTCTCAATTAGATGACGATTCTTTCTTTCAGCCACCCCATTCTGTTGTGGAGTATGTGAACAAGATGACTAATGAAAAATGCCATGAGAAGATAGAAACGAAGAAAAAGAAGACGAGAAGTATTCTTTTGCATTGTCACTTCGAAGAATCTGAATAGAAACCCCAAATTGTGTTTGAATTTCAGCATGAAACATGGTAAAAATAGACAATACTTCAGAACGTTCTTTTACTAAAAACAACCATGTCATTTGAGAATAATCGTCTATAAAAGTAACAAAATAGCCAAACCCAGATTTGGAAGTAGTTCGACAAGGACCCAATGTCGGAATGAACAAGAGCAAAGGGGGCGGCATCTCTTTTATTGAATCGATTAAGAAAAGAACTACGACTATGCTTGCTTAACTGACAGGACTCGCAGGACAATTCTTTGACTGCCCCTAAACAAGGAACCATTTTCTTGAGATTGGGCAGGGAAGGATGACCGAGACGAGAATGAACTTGTTCTGGTGAGGGAGCAACAACACGTGGTAGATGAAGAAACATTGAGATAGTATATAGTCCTCGCTCCTCACGCCCGGTACCAATCTTCGTGCCAATATTCAGATCCTGGATTGACACAGCATCAGCAGTAAATGTCACAAAACAGTGAAGTAGTTTGGTCAACTGACTAATGGATAAAAGATTAAAAGGAAAGTTTGGAAGATACAGAATAGATGATAGTGGAATGGAAGATGTGGGGTGTGCAATACCAATTCCACGAGCAGAGGTAGATGACCCATCTGCAAGTGTGACATTCGAAAACATAACAGGTTTAAACTGAGAGAGTAAACGGACATTACCACAAATATGATCAGATGCACCAGAATCAAGAATCCAAGGACGAAGGTTGGGTACAGTACGGGTCATAAGAGCTATGGATGAGCTAGTCTGAGCAAAGGAGGCGGTCGAAGTAGGATGCATAGCTTGTTTAAAAGCCTTAAACTGCAGGAACTTGGAGTATTCATCCCCTGTAACAGTCACCGAAGCAGGAACTGTAGAAGTAGAAGACTCGACCAAATTTGTTTGGACTGTATTAGCAACTTGAGAAGGACGACCATGAAGAGTCCAACAATTGTCGCGAATATGACCAAGTTTATTACAATAACTGCAACGAGGGCGCTGACCGTATGAACGCCCTCCCCCTCGCCCAGAAGTGCCACGACCTCTACCACGAGCACCACGATCAAAGTTTTCGTCATGAGTTGAGGTAGGAACAACTAAAGAAGATTGTTCATCTTGAGAACCAGAAGTCAAAGAGTGGGGCTGAGCACACTGTACTCGAGCATAAGCATCATCTAAAGTGGGCAAGGTAGAACTGGATAGTAATTGAGAATATACAGCATCATACCGATGATGAAGTCCGTGTAACCAGAAGATCAAGCACAAATTGTCCCACTGTTGGGCAACCACTGTGGGATCTGTACTGAGTGGGAAAAGATCACGAAATTCAATCATGGAATTGTAAAACTGGCTTTAATAATCTGTCAGCTCCATATCTGCCTGGGCCCGCAGCATGTCAGACATAACATCAAACGCTCGAGTAACTTGATGAGAATATCTCACTTTAGCAGAAGTCTAAATAGTTTTACAAGTTTGGTAATTCCGAAAGCATGTTTGGATAGAATTCTCCATAGATTGCCAAAGCAAACTCACCAGCTGGGCATCGACACGGCGCCAGGTGCGAGCGTCAGTCGTAGATAAATCAGGCGGACAATCAGAGGATAGGTGATCTTTCAAACCTTGTCCAAGAAACCAAATATTTACAGCCACAGACCACGACGAGTAATTCTTACCATTCAGCTTAATTGTTGTGACAGTGGGAGTACAGAAAACGAGGGCACGACAACTGATAGAGTAGCAGCAACATGAGTTCCCTCGACAATTGATGGAGTAGCAGCAACATGAGTTCTCGAGGACTCAACATGAGTCTCTGTTTTCTTAGCAAAGTCAGATTCCATAATGACTGAAAGAAAGAATCAGATGTGCAGCAGCCTACACTATAATAATAGCACTCCTATAAACTAATTCAACAATCCAGCAAAAGAAGAAATTAGTTCCGCATTTTTTTTTTAATCTCAAAGACATTGTTGATCACAAATAACACATTGCTGAGGAAGAATTTTGCAAAAAAAACTGCACAGCTGAGACGTGCACACTTGGGCGAGCATCCCGGTGCGAGAAGGAAGCTGGCCAGAGCTCCGGTGCCAGCGCGTGAAGCTCACGCGCTGAAGGTGCCGGCGCGTGGCACTGTTTCCGGCGATGGTGAAGGTGTGGCCGAGGTCACTTGAGCATGAGGAAGCGATATGCGGGTTCAAATTTTTGAAAAAAATGATGGGATTATGACTAATCGGAGATGGCATTTAGGGTTAGCGTTTTTTTTTTTTTTTGGTGGTTACAGATCTCTCTCTCTCTATATATATATATATATTAGGGTTAGGGTTAATATTTGGCTCTAGATACCATGTTAAAAAAAAAGAGGACACATATGGACAGAGAGAAAGGCTCAAAGGCTTAATACCTTTTAGGGTATTAGCCTGCTCTATTTATAATACTATGATAAGGAGCAAATACTATATCTCTTCCGATGTGGGAGAGAGACTTATTACAATAGCAACATAGTATATTATCCAACTCTCGACACTTAACAACTACTCTTATCAAAGCTATGCATCAGAAGTTTGCCATGAAAGGCTTAGGCCCTCTGTCTTACTTTTTGGGTATTGAAGTGAGCTATTCTTCCACTGGTTTGGCTCTTCATCAAAGCAAATATGCTTTAGATATTCTTCAAAAGGCAGGCATGGCTGAATGTCACTCCATTGAGTTACCTACTATGGCTAAATCTTCTGGCACAAGAAATCATCAAATCCCATACTCCTATCCTACTCAGTTCAAAAGTATAGTGGGTGCTCTCCAGTATCTTACCATGACAAGGCCAAACATTCAATATGTTGTTAATACTCTTTATCAATCAATGCACAATCCTACTCAACATGACTTTGCAACTCTAAAGAAGCTTCTCAGGTTCATCAAAGGCTTATACTCTCAGGGCATTTTTTTGCAGCCTAGTCCTTTCACTATCGTAGCATACTCAGATTCAGATTGGACTAGTGATGTCTTGGACAAAAAATCAACTACTGCTTATTGTATTTTTTTGGGGCATAACCTAATCTCCTGGACATCCAAACAAAAGCCAACAGTGGCTAGGTCTTCCACTAAGGCTAAATACAGGGCCATGGCCTATACACATTAGCTAAAATAAGGTGACTCACTTATATTCTTAAAGATTTAGGGGTTCCAATTTCTTCTCCTACACTCTTCTATGATAATGCTTTAGCTTTAGCATTGGCTAACAACCTTGTTTACCATGCTAGAACTAAGCATATTGAGATTGACTAGCACTTTAAAGGAGCTGGTTCAATCAAAGCAATTAGCCATCTCTCACATTTCTACTTTAGAACAAGTTGTAGACTTACTTACAAAGCAATTATCCAAGCTAGTTTTCCAACATCTCAAAGCCAAGCTTCACATGGCAAGCCCAGTTTAGCTTGAGGGGATGATAACGAATACTAGAGACACAGATGTTTAGATAGGCTCATACTCTATACAGTTAAACTGTGAAGCATTGTATGTGGGAGTTAGGGACTATAGCACTAGCACACTAACTGCTATACTAGTTAGTTACGTGATAGGTTATCATACACTCACTTAGTTATAAGCTGATCACCAAGTCCCTATCTGTCTATATATATATATATATATATATATATATATATGAGATGTAACTGCAGATCATAATGAGAATCTCAAATAGTTTCGCACATGCTTCTATTTCTCTATATGTTTCAAAGGGGAAAGTGAATTACCCATGTGAAAATTGACTTCTTGCAGCAATTAAGCGACTCCAAGACACGGGAGTTGCATATTTGATTCTTGATCTTAGAGATAATCTTGGTGGACTTGTTCAGGTTTGTTTGCTAATTTAATTGGCAATTTATGGATCATTCAATCTTTGTATTTTCTAATGTGCTATCTTAGTTAGCCAAAGTAGCATCTTGTAGTTAAAGGTGTTTGATGTGTTCTAGCAAACACTGGCAAGTATAGTAATTGAATCAGTAGTATAGGGCAAAGAAAGTTTAGATATCATTTGAACAAATATTACAATGTATGCTGGCAATTATGATTGATATTATATTTGTTATTTGAGCAATCAAATTAATTGGAAGCAGAAGTAAAATTAAGTAGAAACAGATTAAAAGTAAATAAAAAGTACAATTTGAGAGAAAATAAAACTATCACACTTTTTTTGAAAATTAGGGTACAAAATTCACCCTAGGTAGTATGAGTGTGAGTTTTAATTCAAAAATTAAGATTTAGAATTGGCGGGTTCTTACTAGAGCCTATCTAATCTTTTTTGGGGAAATAGATGTTCAACTCAATCTAGACACCTCTCCTGAATATTACAGAATTGAAACGCACAAGAATTGAACTTGTGCTGCAAATAAACCTACTCGTTGCCTACCTGAAAAGACCCCAGATCAATAGGTTATACGTAAACATATAAAATCATGCTCAAGATTAATTAAAGCAAAACCCTAGCTTCTCTCTTTGATACCAATGAATTGAAATCAATCAACAATGAATAAGTATTAAGAATAAAAACTAAATGCAAATTTCTGTAATTAAAATAAAACATTCAAGTGTAATTACTCTCCTAATGTCTAAGAAGAAATAGTATCTTTACATAGTTAAAGTTAAAGGAATAACACTTAGAAAATAAAAGCAAACTTGTTGGATAGATTTCTGCACCAATCATCTTCAAAAATTACTTTCTTCCTTTGCTGTTGATGTTCCTGCATTTTTCCTTCTCTTCCTTGTCTTGGATGATGCATCAAATGCTCTTTCCAAAGCAGTGAGTCTTACTCTATCTTTTCTTTTCCAAAAATAGTAATTCTTTCCTTGTTTAACACTTTTCCTTAGTTGTTGTGAATTGAAAAAGGAAAGGAAAATCATACTTGCTCTCCAAGATGAAATAAAAGTTTCCTTCTCCAGAAAGCTGAATCTTTAACAAATCCAGTAGCTGGGACTCTATTCCTTCATACTGCAACCTTAATGGGCACGTCTGAAATCTCATGGCCTGGCCATAAAACTCTTTTTAGCAAATTTATAATTTTCTTTAGGTTTCATGGCCTCTGATGGTCCCCATGAGCAAGTCTTGAAACTCTTTGTTGCAACAAACTTTACCCTGGATTTTAACTGAAAATACTAAACTAAAACATTGATTTTAAATCTAAAATTACTATAAAAGAGGGCATATTAGAGTTTTGCTGGATAATTATCTTTAGACCTTGAGATACTTATAGATACATGCATATGCACTTGCATTAACGCATACGTAAATACATTTTTCAATTTTTCGTCTTTTCCTTATGAATTAATCAAGAAGATATTGCAGATTCACAGTTATGGTCTTCCTTTATTTGGCTAGATATCTTGAAGCAGTTTTCACGTATATTGTAGTTTGGGTAGGGTAAATTGAGTAAGACAAAACTTGCTTTAGTGATGCTAAATGCTTTATCTATATTTTTCCAAGAGCTTATGACATAGTTGATCTTGTTTGTTCCTTCATAAAATTTGATTTTGAATTACTTGAAAACATATAGCTCCATCTCTGACGTTGGTCTTTTTCAGGCTGGAATTGAGATTGCTAAACTCTTTCTAAATGAAAGAGAGACGGTATGTAAATGTCCTCAAATCATGATATGTGTTATCATCAAACATTTTATTTGTAAGTCAACCCAGACCATGGCATAGGGTATCATGAAATGCTCTCTATGACTCTTGTAATCCACTCTTTCTAAATGAAGGAGACATGGTATGTAAATCTTCTCAAACCATGATATGCGTTATCATCAAACATTTTATTTGTAAGCCAACCCAGACCATGACATAAGGTATTGCGAAATGTTTTCTATGACTCTTGTAATCAACTTGAAGTATTCTTCAGTATTTAAAAGCTTTCATTGTTATGGAGGAAACCTGTTAGATACACATATGTTTGTCCTTTGTTATCTCTTTTCTCCTTTTCCTATCTTTCTTCTTACTTTTCCCTTTTCTTATTCTTTTCTTTTTTTTTGGGAGGGGGGCTGGGAGAGATAAGGGTTGAAGGTTGGAGGTAGAGGATTTGATTAGGTTACAATAGAAGTAGTTGCTCGTTTTTCATAGCCATTGCTTTTCAGGTGTTGTTCCATCCTATCATCTGTATATGATCTTGCTTAGCCTATTTTTGTCTGCCAGGTTATGATCCAGATTCTTCTGCTTTGGTCGTTGATAATTTGTTATATATTTCAGTTGTTTCATGCCTTTCTTCTTTTGTAAAAGTTCTTTCTATTTTTGTTATATCAAATGAATTCATCTGGTCAATGTGAAGTGAAAGAGAAAATGATTTCATTATTATTGAGAAGTAGTTATAACCAAATATTTATAGTATGTCTTGAACTACAAGTCATTGTAAGTCAATAACTAATTGACTGACTACTTGAACACATGCACTACTATAACTAGCTACCTAGCTGGCAGAATATTAATTACATCTGTCAGAACTTTATGCAACTATTCTATCTAGACTATCATCCCCCCTCAAGATGAACTTGGTGAAGCACCAAGGGCAACTCGCTCCTGAGATATGAGAACTGCTTAAAAGTCAAAGATTGGGTGAATAAATCAGCAATCTGCTCTGCTGTAGATAGATAGCTGAGTTGTAGTTGCTTATTAGAGACTTGTTCTCTTGTGAAATGATAGTCAATTTCTATGTGCTTGGTTCTGCCATGAAAAACTGGATTTGTAGCCAAAGCTATAGCAGATTGACTATCACAGTAAAGTAGAGGAGTGGAACCATGAATGTGCAAGTCCTTCAGAAGATATGTTAGCCATTTGATTTCTGCCACTGCATTTGCCATAGTCCTGTATTCTGCTTCAGTTGAGTTTCTTGCAACTGTTGGCTGCTTTTTAGAGCACCAAGAAATCAGGTTTGGACCTAGAAAGATGGAATACCCTGAAGTGGATTTCCTGTCCTCTGCACTAGAAGCCCAATATGAGTCTGTGTAACCTATTAGATCAAATTATCCTTTTACAAATTTTAACCCCATAGATACTGAGCCCTGAATGTATCTGATGCATCTTTTTAAGAACTGAAAATCACCCTGAGTAGGAGAATGCATGTGTTGACACAAACTATTAACTGCATATTGTATGTCTGGCCTGGTCATTGTCAAATATTGTAAGGCTCCAACAAGACTCCTAAATAGAGTAGGATCAGAGAAAAGAATAGAGGAACTAGAAACCTGAGACTGTTTAGATGAAGTAGGTATATCAACAGAAGTACATTGTGCCATGCCAGCCTTTTTGATTAAATCTAATGCATACTTGGTTTGATGCAAAATGAAAGAATCAGACATTCTTTGAACCTCTAAACCTAGGAAATAGGATAATTCCCCTAAGTCCTTCATAATGAATTGTGTATTCATTGCCTTGAGAAGCTGAGTCATATAGGATGTAGAACTGCTTGTGAGTAGAATATCATCAACATAAATGAGCATCAAAGTGTAATCTGAGGCAGTGTGATGTATAAAAAGTGAAGAGTCTGCTTTGCTTGCTTTGAAGCCCTGTTGGATTAAGAAGGAAGTCAGCTTATGAAACCAAGCCCTGGGGGCTTGTTTCAGACCATATAAAGATTTTCAGGTTTAGAGGGATCCTGAAAACCAGAGGGCTGAGTCATATACACAGTTTCAGAGAGAGAACCATGCAAAAAGGCATTAGAGACATCGAATTGCCTGATGGACCATTCATTAGTGAGTGCTAAGCTAAGAACAATTCTAATGGTTTGTGGTTTAATAACAGGGCTGAATCTCTATGTATAGTCAATTCCATGTTCCTGCAAGAATCCCTTAGCCACTAGCCTTGCTTTATATCTAGAAATAGAGCCATCAGCATTCCTTTTGATTTTGTAGACCCATTTACAACCAATGTGTGTTCTACGATGAGGAAGAGGAACCAATTCCCAGGTTTTCTGTTGTAATAAAGCCTAATATTCCTCCTCCATTGCTTTCACCCAACAAGCATACTTAGAAGCCTCTTTGTAACTCACTGGCTCAGTTGTAGTAGGAGTTGTGATCAAGGAATGCAACTGATACAATGGTGGTGGTAGTGAACCAGTCTTTGACCTTGTCAACATAGGATGATTGTTGATTGGAGCAGTGAAACCAGATAAGCCAAGCTGATTTGGTTGAATTGTGGAAGTAGAAGAAGAATTAGAATCCTGCTGATGTGAAATTGGAACTGAAGAGTTCATTAATTTTAAAGGGACTAGACATAGGAGTAAAAGAAAAAACTTGAGAAGGAATGGAGGAAGGAGATGTGGACAATGTGGAAGCACCAGCTACAGGTATAGACAGTTCAGAATAAGAATGATCTGTGACAAAATGTGGAAAAATAGGAGATAAAGGAACATCAAAGAATGTAGAAGCAACAGCAGAGTTGCTAGGCTGAGTATGAGTTGCATATGGAAATTGATTCTCAAAGAACACCACATGTCTTGATATGAAAATTTTGTTTGTTGTCAAATCAAAACACTTATACCTTCTGGTATTTGGTGGATAGCCAAGAAAAACACATGGCCTGTATCTGTTTTCTAGTTTATGGTTATTGTAAGGTTTTAGCCATAGGAAACAGAGACATCCAAACACCTTAAATTTTGTGTAAGCAGGTTTTGTATGATAGAGAAGTTCAAAAGGAGTATGATTGTTTAATGTGGGAGTAGGAAGTCTATTAATTAAAAAAATTGGCATAGGCAAGGGCTTCTAACCAATATTTAGAGGGTAGAGAAGCTTGGTTGAGTAAAGACAATGTTGTTTCAATAAGATGTCTGTGTTTCCTCTCAGCCCTGCCATTTTGTTGAGGTGTATATGCACAAGATGTTTGATGTAGAGTGCCTTGCGACTGAAAAAGATGTTGAAACTTTTTGTTAACAAATTCAGTTCCATTATCAGATCTGAATAGCTTGATTGTGGTATTAAATTGAGTAGTAACCATGGAATTAAAACACAGGAAAGCATCATAGGTATCAGATTTAAGTTTGAGTGGATAAATCCATGTAAATCTAGAAAAAATCATCCATTAATAAGAAGTAGTACTTGTATCCCATACAAAATAGCACAGGGGATGGTCCCCATATATCTGCATGAACTAAATGAAAAGGAGTAGGGGATACACTTGGGGATATGGGAAAAGATAACCTATGAGATTTTGAAACAGCACAAGAAACACACTACAGTGAATTAGAAGTACAAATGAAACCTAATTCACTAGACAATTGTTGTAGAACAGAAGAAGCTGGATGTCCAAGCTTGGCATGCCAGAGATGAGTAGCAGCTTGTGTAACAGTAGAGCTATGACACTGAATGGAAGCAGGAATAGCTGCAGCACTTAGTGCAGTCTTGTCCCTTTTATTATTGAATTGATAGAAAGCAGCAAAGTTGACTGATGAAGGAAGTGCATAGAGTTCATTCCTACAGGCGGCCCTGAACAGGACCTTGCTTGTAGTATTGTCCACTAGAGTCACCTCCTTTGAATTGAAAACAAGAGTACATGAATTATCTTTAGTGAGTTGGTAGATAGAAAGAAAACTAGTGGATATATAAGGGACATGAAGAAGATTAGTAAGAACAAGCTGTGAAGTAGGTGTATATAGTTTACCTGACCCAGTATGTTGAATAGGTAAATTCTGTTCATTACCAATAGTCACTGTATCAATTCCTTGATATGGCTGAGCTACCACAAAATTGTTTAAATCTACTGTGACATGAGTGTTTGCACCACTGTCCAAAAACCATTCAGAACTAGAACCAGATAAGGAGGCTGCAGATTGAGCAGTCATGGCTTGTTTGCCTTGTTTAGGATTGCCATAATTGATATGGTCATACCTATGCCAACACTCTATTGTAGAATGATTGGCCTTACCACAAATTTGGCACTGTAATCTAGGATATGATTGAGCATAAGCTTGACCAGCCTGGGACTGTTGAGATTGAGCAGCAGATAGTCCAGTAGCAGGTGGTGTTCCTAATATGCCAGGCGCAGTTTGATTAGACCGACCAGTTCCATTTCCACCATCTCTCCCTTGAAACCCTCTACCCCTGCCACTTCTGCCTCTAAAAGCAGCATTAGTAGTGTTATTGTTAGTGGAAGTAAGAGCAGCATGAGTGTCCTGTGTAGTGGAATTAAGAGACATAGTAGGAGTTTGAATGATAAGGTCTTCAGAAATAATAAGATTGATTAGTTCAGGAACAGAGAGAGGAGTAGATCTTGTTCGAATAGAAGCTTTAAAGGAATCAAACTGAGATGGTAGCCCCTGGAGGATGTAGTAGATAAGATCTTCGGGATCAACAGTAACTAAAGCTGCTGCAAGAGCATCTGTAATATTTTTGACTTGATCCAAATAGGCCTGCATAGTTTGAGTACCTTTGTGTAGATTGTGCAACTTCAGTTTCAATTGTTGAATGTGTGCTCTGCTGAGATAATTGTACTTAGTAGCCAATGAACTCCATATAGCTACAGCAGAGGTCAATTGAGACACTTGAGAGAAGACTTCAGAAGAGATAGAGGCATAGAGACAAGTTCTAAGATGCTTATCAATGGTAATCCAATTAGTGTATTCTGGATTAACCACGGCAGAGCCATCAGGTTGAATAACTGTGCGAGGAGGACAAGGAGCTGCTTCTGTGACATGATCAAGAAGATCATAGGCAGAAAGTGGAGCTTCCATCTGAGATTTCCATTGGAAGTAATTGTTGTTGTCTAGTTTAATATGCACTAGACCAGATAGATTCCTCATGAGAACCTTGAGTCCAGGAAACATAGCTAAATCTAAAGGTAAAGCCATAAGAAGAAGCTATGAAGCTGTTATCGATGAGAGAAAACCCTAGACAATGAGAACAAACAAGAAATTGTATGAAAATTATATGAATTTGTAAGGCGAGTGAAAGAGAAGAAGATTGAAACTGATTTGATTATGATATGTTGAAGAATTAAAGAAAAAATCAAGGTTTCATTGATGAAGAAACCCTAACTTGCGCGAAGTAGAGAAGTGAGAAATCAAATAGAGAAAAGTGAAGAAATATGTGAAAAACTATATGAATCTGCTCGCAATGATATGGGTAAAAAGATGATGGGGGAGTTTTGAGAAAAGGAAGAAGAAAAAAGAAGGATGATTAAAGGCCATAGCTATGGCGTCTGTGAAAAAAAAAAAAATTCTCCAGGATTTTTCTGCTCTTGATACCATGTGAAGTGAAAGAGAAAATGATTTCATTATTATTGAGAGGTAGTTACAACCAGATATTTATAGTATGTCTTGAACTACAAGTCAATGTAAGTCAATAACTAATTGACTGACTACTTGAACACATGCATTACTATAACTAATTGCCTAGCTGGCAGAATATTAATTACAGCTGTCAGAACTTTATGCAACTATTCTATATAGTCTATCAGTCAATAGAATCTCTCGTACATTTTAGCAGAGGGCTTCTGTGGGTTAGCTTTTCAAAAAATGAGATTTTTTATATAATTTTCAAAAATACTTCTTTTTGAGAAGCTCAAATTTCTGGTTTTGGGGGAAAAGCTCAAGATTAGTATGAAATCAAAAGCAATTCTCAAATATCGACCATATCCCATCTAGAGGTTGCTTCTCTGGCTGTTAGCCTCCCATTGCTGTCCCAGCACCTTCCTTATTATTAAATGATCCACCAAACTTTTCCAGAAACAAAAAAGAAGACCTGATCCACCATAGGCTTCTCTGTCACTAGCATTTGATAGCTTTTGCTTAGTATCTTTGCTTTGACCTGAACCTTAGCCTGCTTGTTCCAATTTGTCTTGCAAGAAAGTAAAGGACTGGGTCCAGGGGAGTGAGCTCCTTGGAAATGTAGCTATCTATTTTTGTCAAGCAGTCAATGGTTATGATTAGTTGCTCTCCTCTTATAATGTTTTCGTGGGCAGGTCACTTACACTGTTGGAAGAGATCCCCAATATGTGAAGAATATTGTTGCTGAAACTCCGCCTCTAATTACAGCTCCTCTCATTGTAAGAATGACTTATATCAAATTGGTGATCATATTCTAAGCTATATAACCAGAGCCATATTTTTCACTGAAATGATCCATGAAAGAGACTTATAGCAAAGTTGCGTGCCCTGGGGCAACTTCTTTTCTCTAATAAGAAGGACAAGAGCGCAGGTTACTGTAAAACGCCCGAGCATTGGCAACTTATCACCACAATAATCTTGCTTACTTGTGTTTAATTTGAACCAGCGACCTGAATCTATTATGAACCAATGGCTTGTGGGTGTCTGTGAATATGTGGATTCAGATAAATCATATCATATTTTTGTTACTGTTTTAGTACAAGTGTAGGCAGAAGTTATTTGACTTTCATGTAATTGAGGCATGTCCAAACCATGGCTTCTTAGGAATTTGCTTGATTTACTCTCTATTTGTTCAAAGAAGCAATATGAATCTATCTGTACATTTTATGACATTAGTGATTGAAAGCCAGCAATATAACAGCAAATAGTACCTAACTTTTTGTCAGATCATACAATAATTGACGAAATATTAGTTAGTGAAAGACATCTATAACTGCAAATACTTCCATAAATTTTAGTGAATGATTTTATTTATTGAGGGGTAGTGGTGCAAGAAATCTGAGAAAATTATAAGTTGGATCAGTAGTCTTCTTTTCATTCATAACCTGATCTACCTATTGCTTTGTGCAGGTTTTGGTTAACAAAAACACTGCTAGTGCCAGTGAAATTGTAAGCTGCTCAAACTGGTGCCTCTTACTAAATTTAATACTCTAATCTTACTGTTGTAATAGGTGGTTATCATTTCAGGTAGCCACTGCACTTCACGATAATTGTAAAGCTGTTCTTGTGGGAGAAAGGACATATGGCAAGGTTGGTTCTTTATCATCCTTGGTGATGTATTATATTGTCTGCACATGCGTATGTTAGATCTGATAATAATAATCTTCTGTGTTCTCTCTTGGCCTGCTGAAACTTACAGTCATGTGTTGTCTTCTTACTCTTGATCTTTAGTATTACTTGGCCCTAGAAATTCTGCAACCCAGGTTTCTGCAACATGTTTGAAAACATGAAACTTGTGATTTGTGATTAATGCAATGCAAGTCATGGCATGCCTCAGATGTGAATTAAAGAAAAATACAGTCCACAAGTTTGCATAACTGCTTAGTGATCCTCTCCAATTCTCTGATTTTGTCCCCAAGCTTACAGGGGTCTTCTTTATTATATTATTATGAGCTTCTCACAAAACAGATCTTTCATTATTGTATTACTATCAACTTCTCACAATTCAGAAAGCAAATCTTTCAGATTTTATAGATGAGTAATCACAAACTTCCTCTTTCCCATTTGGAACTATGACTAGGTTTGGAAAGTAGCACGTTTTGGTAATTGAGAGTGTTAAGAATAAGAAACATGGGCTTCCATCCTAAAACTAATTGTGTATTAGGTGTTAGAATATATAGGATTAGTATGCATTTTTGTTATAAAACAGTTAGTTTGGCTGTTAAGTAATTAAAAGAAAGTCAACTCATTAATGTTGACTTACAGCTCAGCATGTATGGTTAGTTAGTTAAAGCTAAGTCATTCTCTATAATACTGCGCCTATAAATATCTAGCATTGTAACAGATTCAGTTAATGAAAATGAATAACTTTTTCTCCAAGATATTAGCTTCTGTTATGGTATCAAGAGCAGGTTAGATCCTGTTATCTCTCAGAGCTTCGAGCTTCTTATCCATGGCTTCCAAAGCTGTTCTGCTCAACAAAAATCATCTTTATTTCTAGTTGCCCAGTTCATTTTCATCAGTGCGAGCCATATAGTAACAGTTTTTCATCACACAATTGGTCAGAGTCACAAATCTCAGAATTTTTTCTTAGGGTTTTTTGTCATCCAAATTTCTTCATAACTCCTTTGAATCTTCAGATCTAGCTTTCAAATTTTGTTGATAGCTTCTTCTTTCTGGTGCGAAGCAAACTACTGGAGCAGTTTTTGGATCTTTTCTCCAATTGTCAAGTTTTTGCATCACCTCACTTTTACGAAAACCCTAATTTTTCATGGCTCTTCCTTCAGATCAGGCTCTCTCTCCAGGAGTTGAGCTTCTTCTTCAGCATTTTTCAGTTTATGTTACAATCAAACTGGATTCTAATAATCATCGCTTCTGGAAGACACAATTTCAGTCTTTTCTTAGGGCTTGTGGTCTTTTTTCTCATATTACTGGCCTCTTGCCCAGTCCTTCACCTACCATTACTCAGCCGGATGGAACAATTTCTTTGAATCCTGAATATACTGTGTGGCAGACCACTGATGATTATCTCAAGAATTGTTTCTTTGCCTCTGTGACTCTTTCTATTTTTTCACACATTTATCAACTTCAGACATCATCTGAGATCTGGAGTACCATAGAAAGGAGGTTTCAATCTGGCAGTAGAACACAAATCTATCAACTAAGACATAAACTTCATAACTTGAAAAAGGGCACTAAGACTATTCAAGCCTATGTTGACGAGTTGAAGGCTTTGGCAGATAGCTTAGCTGCAGCTAATGCACCTATTACAGATGAAGAATTGGTTTACTACATTCTTCAAGGTCTCCCTGTTGCCTATGATTCTTTAAGAAACACAATTAGGGTCAGGCCAGAAGCTGTGACTGTGTTTGAACTCACTAGTCTTCTGCTAAATAAAGAGATCAACCTTTCTTTCAACAACAAGCTGACCCTGACTGGCTCTAATCCACAATCTACTGATATGCAAATTGCTCTCTACATTAGCATAGCAGCACAAAGAGGCAGAGGCAGGGGAAGATCTTATAATAATACCAGAGGTAGAGGGTAGAGAGGTCAAGGCAGAGCTAACACTTCTATTAACACTGGTACTGCTAGTACTAATACTCAGACGGCGCTCGGTACTAAACTTACTTGCCAGATTTGTGGAAAGCCCAACCATAATGTACTCCAATGTTGGCATAGGCTAGATATTGACAACTATTATTATGTGAAGCCTGAGCCTACTGCACTTACTGCTCAAGTTTGTACCTCTTCTGGATCCTTAACTAACACTGTTGCAGCTAGTCCCTGGTACCTAGACACTGGAGCCACTAGTCATGTGACTTCTGATCTCTCTCAGTTGCATCATCCTCAGGTTTACACTAGCAATTCTTCTGTGGCAGTAGGAAATGGGGCTCATCTGCCTATTCAAAATACAGGAACTGGTATTTTGTCTACTCCTTCAGCAAAACTTATAGTTTCTAATCTTCTATATGTTCTTGCCTTGTCCTCTAATTTGCTTTCTGTTTACGAACTTACTAAAGACAACAATTGTACTGTTGTTTTTAACTCTAAACAGGTGGTCATTCTGGACAGTTAATCCAGTGTGGTGATTTTCCAGGGCCCCTGTGACAAAGGTCTTTATCCTATTCCTTGCACACTACAACCTCCCAGTGTTTCAGATGCTTCTGCACTTCTTTGTGTCTGGATTAATTCTACTCCCAGTGCTGATAGAGATTGGCATCTTAGATTAGGACATCCAGCTAAACATGTTTCTACTGTTGTTGCTTCTTGTATCAATAAGCAGTTAGGGTATTTTTCAGAGCATTGTAATGATTGTTTTGTAACAAAATCCCATAAACTGTCTTTCTCTAGTTCAGTAAATAAAGCTACAAATCCTTTTGATTTGGTGCATTCAAATGTATGGGGTCCATCCCCTATTGAATCATGTCAGAAATATAAATATTTTATCATTTTTCTGGATGATTTCATCAAATTTTCTTGGATTTATCCTCTCAAAGCTAAGAGTGAAGCTTACACTGCCTTTGTTAATTTTCACTCCATGATAAAAACTCAGTTCAACAAAGATATAAAAATTTTTAGAACTAATAAATGTGGGGAATATGTTAATCACAAATTCCAAGCCTATCTTCAAACACTTGGCACCATTTATCACACAACATGTCCCCACACTCCTGAACAAAATGGTAAAGTTGAGAGAAAACATCTCCACTTGATGGAAACTACCTTGGCACTGCTCAATCATAGTAAGATGCCATCTAAGTTTTGGCTGAAAGCATTAGCTACAGCTAACTTTCTGATTAATAGATTACCAACACCTACTCTATCCAATAAATCTCCCTATGCATGTTTGTATGGAGATATTCGTGATTACAATGCTCTGAAAGTCTTTGGCTGATTGTGTTTTCCCTGGCTGAGACCATATTCTGCTCATAAACTGGAAAATAGATCAAAGCCATGTGTTTTCTTAGGTTATTCCTCAACTACAAAAGGCTATAAATGCTCAGACTTAGCAACTGATAAAATCTATATATCCAGGCATGTTAGGTTTGTTGAGCACACTTTTCCATTTGCTACAGTCACATGCTTATACTTCTCTCACACCTGATCAGTTCCTTTTTAGATCATCTTCAACCATACAGGCAACCTCTTTTGCTCAGGAATCCTCATTCCAGGGTTTTGTTTCTCCTTCTATGCCTGTATTATTTCCAGCATACGCACAGTCTAATTCTTTTCTTCATACATCTGCTAACAATCAAGAATTAGATTCTCTTATGACTCATGGCTCACATTCTTCTACAGTTCCAGATATCTTACAGCCTAGTTCATCATCATCATCATCACAATCCTTATCTTTTGGACAGTCTCCACCATTGAATGAAACTGTTTCTCAGTCAGTCTCTAGTCCTTCCTTTATTTCATCTTCATCATCATCATCAGTGTCTCATTCACCACAAAACACCCATCCTATGTTGACCAGGTCCAAGACTAGTTCCCTACTACCTCCTCTCTATCCTCTTCACTCTATATCATTAGTTTCTACTCAAACAGAGCCTGCCATTTTTAAGGAGGCCTCTAAATTGCCTTGTTGGCAGGCAGCTATGAGAGAGGAATATGAGGCTCTAATGACACAGCAAACTTGGACATTGGTACCACCACCATCTGATAGACAAGCTATTGGCTGTAAGTGGGTATATAAAATCAAAAGGAGACCTGATGGATCTATTGCTAGGTATAAAGCAAGACTGGTTGCCAAGGGTTTTCTTCAAGCACAGGGTATTGACTATGAAGAAACTTTCAGTCCTGTAGTTCAGGCTCCTACAATCAGGATTGTTCTCTCTTTGGCTTTACATTTTGGGTGGCAACTGCATCAATTGGACATTTCTAATGCCTTTTTGCACGGAAATCTTGAGGAAGCTGTTTACATGGAACAACCTCAAGGGTTTCAAGATCTTACTTATCCACATTTTGTTTGCAAATTGCAGAAGCCTCTTTATGGTTTAAAACAGGCACCTAGGGCCTGGTATGCCAAACTGTCATCATTTTTACTTCAACAAGGTTTTATTACTACTTCAACAGATACTTCTCTTTTCATTCAGAGAACTGCCACTCATACCTTAATCATCCTGGTCTATGTTGATAATATTATCATCACTGGTTCATCTACAATAGCTATCTCTAGTATTATTCAAGCAATGGGCAAAGCTTTTGCTATGAAATATTTGGGCCAGCTATCTTACTTTCTAGGTTTAGAAGTCACACACACTCAAACTCAACAAGGATTGTTTCTTCATCAAACTAAATATGCTAGTGATCTTCTTGAGAAGGTTGGTATGACTGAGTATAAACCTGTTTCTACTCCTTCTGTGTCCAAAAATGCTAAGGGGTCTGCTGCAGGAAGTGAACCATTTTCCAATCCTACCCTGTATAGGAGTTTAGTGGGGGCTCTACAGTATTTAACTGTCACTATACCTGACATTCAATACTCTGTCAACACATTGTGTCAAAAAATGCATGCTCCAACCAATGCAAATTTTGTCTCTCTTAAAAGAGTTATCAAATATATTAAGGGAACACTTCATATGGGAATGCAGTTTATACCTGGCTCACTATCTCTTCAGGCTTTCTCAGATAGTGATTGGGCTAGTGATCTTTCTGACTGGAAAATCAACTACAGGGTATTGTGTCTGCTTGGGCCCCAATCTCATTTCTTGGTGTAGCAAGAAACAGCCTACTGTGGCCAGGTCCTCCACTGAAGCAGAATACAGAGCCATGGCCACCACTGCTGCAGAAATTGCTTGGGTTACCTATTTGCTTCAAGCTCTTCATGTTTCAGTTCAAATTCCTACTTTAACCTGTAATAATATCTCAGCTCTTGCTCTCGCATCTAATCCAGTTTTGCATGCCAGAACAAAGCGTATAGAACTTGATTATCATTATATCAGGGAGCAAGTTATTCACAAGAAACTTCATATTTCCTACATCTCTTCTAAGGAGCAAGTGGCTGATCTTCTTACAAAGTCATTACCTGCTGATCAGTTCCAATATCTTAGAGCCAAGCTTCCTCTTGTGGTGCATCCGAGATCAGCTTGAGGGGGGATGTTAGAATATATAGGATTAGTATGCATTTTTGTTATAAAATTGTTAGTCTGGCAGTTAAGTAATTAAAGGAAAGTCAACTCATTAATGTTGACTTACAGCTCAGCATGTATGGTTAGTTAGCTAAAGCTAAGTCATTCTTTGTAATACTGTGCCTATAAATATCTAGCATTGTAACAGATTCAGTTAATGAAAATGAATAACTTTTCCTCCAAGATATTAGCTTTTGTTATTAGGTAGAATCACTTGGTCTTGAAATTTATGATTTGTCAATGTGGGTGGATTGTATTCTTTAGCAAATTCCCAATAAATTTCTATTGGTGTGAGATTATATCAAGTCTGCTGTGGGATCTAAAGATGCAGTTAACTCTGCTGTTATGCTGATGCATGCGGTAGGGTAATCCAGTGATAGCTTCCAGATTAATGAACATCCAGCGTCAATGAGTTAGTATGGTGGAGTGGGACAAGTGTTGGAAAACGTTGTTTGCTGTCATCAGCAAGAGCACATTGTAAGGTCATGACAAGATGCTCATATGCTCTATCAGTCATTTAAGAATGTCTGATGGGCACTAGTTTGGAAGAGTCTTGTTCAATCTGTCAGGAATGGAGTAGCTTCCTCCTAATCCTCCCTGTCAACAATTCACTTGCGTCTGTTTCTCACCCTCATCATTGTAATCTAATTTGTATTAAACGGTCCAGCATATATTTTCTTTTGTACACTTGCGTATTTCAGTTGTGAGTTCCTGTGAAGTCTTTCAAGCAGATTGCGATTTGGTCATTTTGGTCATTGTTAACAACTATAATGTAATGTTGGTATAGGGCCTGATCCAGTCAGTATTTGAGCTTCATGATGGATCTGGCATTGTTGTCACTATTGGGAAGTATGTTACACCAAACCACTTGGACATAAATGGTAATGGTGTTGACGCCGATTTTAGAAACTTTCCTGGTGAGTTATACTTATCCCTAACCAAATTAAGTTTTGTCCCACTATGAATGGAAGTCGGCTACGTGGATCATCTCCATGGAACTGATGAGCCGACCTCATCAGTACGGAAGTAGGGAAACTTTGGTTACTAAATTAAATCTGACTTGGTCTTCAAATTGCAGCTTGGAATGAAGTTACTAAACGTCTGTCCAGTTGCCATAAGCCACAAGCACGATAAAGCACATGCCTTTTCGATTGACTTTTGCCATTCAAAGTCCACTTTCATACTTGGTTTGATACAGTTCTCGTCTTCCTGAGCCATCCTGGTTAACCTGAGAAATCAATCACATTAAGAAGAGGTGAGTTATAAATGTGCCAGGTTTGTCTCTCTTGTGGATCTGACGCAGACTGCATCACTGCGCAATAATCCAATGTACATACACTGTTAGGCCTTTTTATTTTGTGTTTGCCTGAGCAGCTGAAAAAAGCCAAAAAGTAGATGATATTGTTAATCTTTTGACTTGGCATGGTTTATCTTAAACGCAATGCTGTCAGTTTTTGGAGAAGAGGATTGTGCAGATCTCAGCGCAGCTACAGGACTAAATGAAAAACCAGGTCAAGAATTGCGCCTAAAAGGTTGCTGAGGCTTGATCAAGTGCCAAAGAATTGTTTCACTCTCTGCATATTTTGACTATATTTATTATTACTTTATCACCGTCAGCTTTTTTTTTTTGTAAAATTATAAAATTATGAGAAAATTCAAATGTAAGATTTGAAAGAAACGTTTAACCGTTGTAATCTAGCATAGATGCCACCTTGTTGATTCCTAATAGCACTGTGCAGAGTTAATTGATATGCTTGATTAGGTTTTATCTTACCATCTAACACAGTAACTGTGGTAAAGCACCTGATGCGTAACCTTTTGCTTTTTAACACTTTAAGGAGGATATGATTCACTAAACCACATCACTTACACAACTAGCAATAAAAATTTCAACTCAATAAAAAAAAAACATATGCAGTCAGGACTTGTTTTGGTTGGCTTTTTTAAAAAGTTTTTTTTTTTTTTTGGTGACTTTTGGAAAAAAGTGTTTTTGCTAAATTTTTGGTTGCTTAGAGTTTCATCTTTTCTTAAACCCAAGGTAAAATACTTGTTGCAAAAAGAATGTATGTTTTTAAAATATTTTTTTATGGAAAAAAAGTCAATTTAAACAGATACCCTAGGTGGAAGCCGTAATCAATCTTTGAAATGCTTTAAGATGCGAGTCATGTGTAATCTTTCGCATTTTAGCCCGTTTGGATTGGTTTTTTTAAGGAAAAATTATTTTTTTTCTTAAAAAAGTTATATTAAATTTGTAATAATGATTTGATTTAGTTTTTAAAAAAGTTAAAATTTTGAAAAAAGTTCAAATATAATTTTTTTTAGAAGTTAGAATTTTCAGTTTCTAAAAAAATTATTTTTCAAAAGTTATTAAAAAAGTTAATCCAAACGGCCCTTATTGTTGTATTGCTAAATTAGCGACTTTTGGGGAACAATATCAAATAGTTTTAGAAGAAACAAGGTTGTCTAATGGCAGTGATGGGCGTTCTGCATATTTGAAACTTTAGTTGGAAGATACAAGAAAAGGCCAAACGCAGTGAAAGTTTACTCTTCCTTATATTGACTCACGTTAATTATTAATATAAACAGAAAGAAATACTATAATTTTGAAACTAAAGAGTTAAATAACACAAATTTGATCGAGTTTTTAAATTCGAATTCAAGATGTCCATGTTCTGTTCGAGTTTTTCAAAATTAAAAGTTAAAGTGATTCTTTTTAGTCATAAGACAGATTAGCTGAATTTTAAATGCCTTGACTTCGAGTTTTCAACGTAATTTCCAAATTCACAGTAGAATTCATGATTCAAAAGTTTAATCTCTAAAAATGTAACTACTACTACCAACTTGGTTATGTAACGCACTTGTCAATAACTTCTGATACCATTAAAATTTCTTTCTACAACTTTTTTTTTTCAAAAAAAAAAAAAAGAAAATTAGGAGATTTTTTAATTAAGAAAAAATTAGGCTCTGTTTATTTTGTAATTTATAAGTTCATAAAAAGAAATACTCTCTTAGCTTATAAGTCCTAAATAAACTGAGAGTCTATTTTGTTAAGTTTATTTGGGATTATATGCTTCAAATAATAAAAAGTATTTAAAAAAATATTTTTTTAAGTGTTTATAAACAACAAAATAAGCAGTCACATAAGCTCTTAGCCAAACCGGCTGTTAATCACCTCTTGGGTAGTGTTCATGTGAGCAGACAACTTCTCCGGAAGCCAGTGGTTTCTTCAAAGAATCATGACATGCAAAATAGTGGCTTTTCTTTAACTTCACTTTTGTTGGGACCTTTTTATAACTTTTGCGCAAGCTGCACTAAAATAATAAGACCCACCTGAACCCATCGATTGCTATACATCTGGGTATAGCATGATTCCAGAAGACCTTGAGTAGTAGGCCATTTGATGCCTGCCAACTTATCATGTTATCTATTGACACGTCGTGATATATATATAGGATGGCAATGGTCATGATGGTATTCAAAAGAAAATACCAAGAGTATACCACACTATACTCTTTAAAAAATACCTTATTGTTACTTAGATTTGAACAGAAATATTGACTAATTCCTGTTGGATTGAGAGTGGTATAAAAAAAAAACCCTCTCAACAGCACACTTTCTGATTTTTGAGCTTGTGTTCTCATTCTCTCAAGGAAAGTCACTACAACCTCAACTAACAACTTATTGATATTCATACGTAAAATATAAGGGAATGGATCATCATTCATTCATTCCTTTTAAAATAAATTATGTGAATAATTTACAATTATGATAACAATATTACGATATTAAGAAAAAATCTTTACCCAAGTTATAATCCCATGAGCAGTACATAAACTCAATGGTAACTTTTTGTCACTGTAACATGATATGTCACAAACAAAATCTCACTATGCTTACTTTTTGATTTATAGTCCGATGTAACAGCCGAAAAGATCATCGGCAGAAAAGTGACAGAAAAAATGACACAATAGACAATCGTGTTAGTTATGTTACAGATTTTTTGTTTTTTAAAAAAAAATACAAAACTAAAAGAGAGCATATTTTTACATTCTAAACATATAACCTCTTTTTTCTCCTTCTCTTTTCCTCCTCTTCAGACAACTTTTATCCTATTTAGCACCTCATCTTGCTTGCAATTTCCAACTACCAAATGCCTCCTTTCTTAAGTTTTCTTATATTCCCCCAACACTTGCCTCTCATCAGTGCCTCTCCATTGCAAGAAAGCTGTGATTCCTCACATTCTCTTTATGTATAAATATACATACCAGTTGCAGAAACAAGGATTGCTTCTTCTTCACAGCAGCATTCTTGATACTTCTATTGTTTGAGGACTTAGCATTCTTGATACTTCTATTGTTTGAGGACTTAAGAATCTCCTCTCTCACATAATCTTCAATCGCTTCGATCGAAAAAACACAGATCCAGGAAGAATTGCTGAGGAGCTATGGATGCAAGAATTCTTCAGCATTGCTTTTTCTTGCTCCTCTGTCTTCTATTCGTTTCAGGTAAATGCCGTTTTCCTATATACGATTTTGTTTCAGATTAAGGTATAATGTTATCAAATGATTTGAACAGTTTACCATCATATGATTCGCCTTATTGCATGAAGTAAAATTTCACTAAAACAGGTTTTCAATGAATCATCAGAACAAACTTTTAATGTAAAGGAGAAAGAAAACAAAACTTACACTAATTTCTCTTTCTCCAGCTTCATGCTTTGCAACGATTTTTCCCTTTGAAGAAGCAATCAAGAATAGCAATAACCGGGACGATCAAGAAAACCAAGTAACCTTTACATCTCCTGGATCTGCTGCACCGCTGGATGATGATAACGGCGGCGTTCCCATTGTAGAACCAACTCCTCCAGGGATGGGACCGCCGGCGACAACTCCTCCAGATGTAAACCCGACAACGCCTTGGATGGGACCACCCGCGACAACTCCTCCGAATGGAAACCCGACAACGCCTGGGATGGGACCACCGGCGACAACTCCTCCAAATGTAAACCCAACAACTCCAGGGATGGCGCCACCAACGACAACTCCTCCAACTACCACTCAACCCGGAACGATTCCACCACCAACTACCACTCAACCTGGAGCGAATCCACCGCCAACCACGACAGGGCCGGGACAATCAGGCGGAGGAGGGTCTTGGTGCATTGCCAACCCCTCTGCTTCACAAACTGCTTTACAGGTGGCCCTGGATTATGCCTGTGGCTATGGAGGCGCAGATTGTTCAGCAATTCAACCAGGCGCAAGCTGCTATGAGCCAAACACGGTTCAAGACCATGCTTCTTTTGCTTTTAATAGCTACTATCAGAAGAATCCATCGCCTACAAGCTGTGTTTTTGGAGGAGCCGCTCAGCTCACAAACACCGATCCAAGTAAGATTTACGCTGCATTCTTCCAAGTGATTGACTCATTCTCCATCAATTGCTCATCTGCCAGGACTCGATTTATATCGTTAAGCTTAAAGTAGGATTAACTAGATCCCTTTTAACGGATTTTTCAAAATACCATTGCCCAGTAACTAATATCATAAGCTGAGCTTCTTGTTTTCCCCTAGAATCACGTGTACCCAACTAAATTCTTCTTTCTCACATTACTGCAGGTAATGGAAACTGTAAGTATGCAGCTGCTTCATCAACCCCCTCAACGCCTGCAAATCCTCCACCAACACCTCCCAGGTAACTTACCTGAAATCATTTGTGAAACATAGAGCCTGTTTGGATTGGCTTTTCCAAGCACTTCTTTTCTTAAAAAAACACGTATTTTTTGCAATAAGTACCTAGATTAGATTTTTTAAAAAAAAGCTCAATTTCAGGTTTTTTCAGAAGGCAGAACTTTAACTTCTCAGAAAAGCACTTTTGTTGGAAGTTATAGAAAAAAAGCTCCAAATGAGCCCATAGTCCTTCATCTATAGAGAAGGCAACTGAAACTCTCTTCATTTTCTTTCTCTTCCAATTACAGCACAATGACACCCGTCAATCCTTACCCTCCCGGCGGTTATGGCTCCGAACCAACAGACTTCGGATTAGAGCCAACAGGAAACCCCAGCGCGGCGAACTCCCTGTCACACTACCTATCGCTGGTCTCCACCGTGACTTGTTTCGCGCAGTTATTATTCGTCTGCAGCTATCTTTGAACAACTCGAAATGATAATTCAGTTGCTATCTCTGGAATGAGATGACAATCACGACGGCGTGCTGCTGCTCTTCACAAGGCTTTCATGGAGGCACAGAGAACCATGATGATTTGCAGAACCTGAGGGCCCTCCTGCAAGAATGTCAAAGCTATGCTTTGGTCTTCTATATGGCCTTTAGTTCAAGAAGAGAAGCCACAGAATAGGAAAAATAGCATCCTTATGGTAGATTTTCACAGTTAATAAAGATTGTGGAAGGGACCATTTGTTTTTAGGAACATTTTAGCAAAGATACATGTACAATGTTCAAGAACTAAATCAGTTATAAGATGAGTAATAAACTGTACAACATTCATTTTTAAAACCTGTTTCAGAGTATTACACTATCTGTTTCAGCCTAAGGCAACACTTGTTAATTGGTAGCCATCAAGTCAATTTAAGAAAGAGACGAAAAAGCATTGAACTTCTGCATCACATTTATAATCTAGGTGGTTATAAAACTGCAAGCTTGACAGTTTTTGCCCTTTGTTTGAAACCAGATGAACAGCAGAGACCTCTTATTGAGATTGCTGGGAAGAAATAAAAAACCTGTCTTTCAATTTTCATTTCAAGATGGCATAAATCTATTCATCTGCAGCTCCAAACAACGCTGTCTTCTTTGTGAATTTACATTTTTCAGAAGATATTAAAATATATGTTGTCTGAACTTTGTAAATGGGGTTCACGGGTAACTTTAATAGTCGAGACTATTTCTCCAGGAACAAATGACCTGGGTTTGAACTCAATGAAGGCTGCGGGTTGGGTTGGGGGTTAGAGAAAAAGAAAAGAAAATACCTTGTAAACAAGGACGAGCGTCAACAGAGAGGCAAGAGCGAGCTATTTGGTAAGTTTTTTCATTTCAAATAATTCAAAAGACAAACACAAAAAAGTATTCCTACGAGATACAACAAATCATCACCAATTTATCGGAGGAATGCAATTCTAAATTGGTCATTGAGACATACCCATATAGAAGTGTTTTCATATTGTGTGATCAAGGACATACATAAAATACAAACACATAAAACATTCCTACGAGATACAACTATCATTTTCGATTTATACAAAAGAAAGTGTGTAAAATTCTTATTGTTTTACGAAGATGATCGAGAGGGTCTCCACAAGAATTCAATTTTTGGGAAAAGATAAAAAAGGCAAGAATGGAATGTAAACAGTTAGGAAGTATTGCTGAGGTTGCAACTACTGGACCTCGATAAATGCTTTCTGCATGCTTGATAAAATATTTTATTATGCATGTCATGTGATAAAATATAGTGCTTCGAAAATTTGGAGAAAAACAACTATAAACTTTGAGAGTGTTGTTTTAGTATAAAGTATAGATTAATTTTTTTTTCCTTTTTTAGAGATGTGCTCCATATTTTTGGATACTTATAGCCACCCAAAATAACTAAGAGGGTGTTTGGCTTTGTTTATTTGGTATTTATAAGTACTTAAATAACAAAGGATATGTGAGAGAGTTTTCTAAGTACTTATAAGCACTTAAAATAAGCAAAGGCAAACACAAGGTGTTTGGCTAAGCTTATAAGTTAAAAATAATGAAAACAGTGTTTGGTAAAAAAGTTTACAAGCAGCTTATTAAGCCAGCAAAAAAAAAACCAAGCAGCCGTAACCAGCTTTCTTTTGAGAGGGCTTATAATTACTTGGTCAAACATGTCAAAAAGACATGTTTGTCCTTAATTGATTACATATCTTTTTTAGTCATTTTAAATTATCATTGCTACTTATAAATACTTATTTATCAAATATGTTAGAAACTTATAAGTACATATGTATCCAAATACATAATAACTTACTTATAACAACTTTTACTTATAAACACCAATTGTTTATAAGCACTTAAAAATAAGCTTAGCCAAACGGCTCCAAAAAGTTAGGCCAAATAATCAACGCCTCTAATGAATGGCACCTCAAACCAGAACTTTACGTAGCTAACAAACAGATCCTGCTACACACTTTGAATTTCTTTCGTTCTGTTAATCTCGTTAGTGTATTACATTGTATATATAGGATGAAAATGAAAATTTCTTCAGCATCAATATTGCTAGTGTATTTATTTTGACGCTGGTGAATTTAAGATATTCAGTAATCACTTTTTATTTGGTGGAAAAAGAGACAAAATTCCATGTAGGCGTTGAAAAAAATAACGGAATACTATATAAAAATTGAAATAAAAAAAATTGTCATGGAGGAGTTGTTCTTTTTCTTTTTGGTTACGCACGGAGGAGTTAGAAAAATAAAAAAATACCAACAAAATAGTTGAATTAAAAAAAAAAAAAGCTGCCACATAACATAAAAAATATTTCATTTAGTTAACAGCTTGTAAAATATTATTTTATTATAAATTTTGAACTTTCAAACTTAAATTCCATATCAGAAAAAGTTCAGACCTTAATCTTATTTTGTTTTCTTCACGTTTTTTACAATATATTTAGATTCACTTTTTTTTTATAAAAAAAAAGGAAAGAAATGAAAGGAAAAGGAAAGGAATGAGATTACCTAATGGACCTTCTTCTTTTGAATCAAAGAAAAAGTGTAATCAAACGGATTAAAAGAAAAATCTAAGGAGTCGATTTTGCAATCTTCCAATTTGGGTATATTTTGAAAAAATATGAAAAATTGATGAATAAAGAATTTTAATTTTATTTCGCGTTTATGCATAATAATGAATATGAAATGAGTATCTAGCAACTTTGTTTATTTAAAATTATAATTTTCTCTCCTTTCTTCTATAATCTGAACAAAAAAATATACACACATTGTTTCTCTTTCACCTCTTAATTTATTTTATTTTAAATTTTTTTGGGGTAACCCAAAAGTGGAAATCCTTTTATTTCCTTTTCTATTGTGATTTCTTTCACTATCTTACTTATAATTTATATTCTTTGGCCTTGCAATCCAAACATAGTACAACAAAAATCAATTTAGGCACTTGGTCTAATAATATGCTTTTTGCTTTGTGAGCAAGATCCCAAGATCAATTTTTGGAATATGTAATACCGTTGATTTTAGTCTCAATTCTTTGTCCAGAGCCTATAGTCAAGATGATTTTTAGGTCTTTCGACCTTTAATTACTGAAAGGGTGTTTGTGAGTACTTATAAGATGGTCAAACCTACTTATAAGCAAAAAAAATAAAAATTTAGATGTTTGCAAATTGTCCTTGTAAGTAACATTGGCTTACAAATGACTAAAAGAAAAAATCATCCTGACTTTTTTGTAGCTACTTATAAGTAATGAGAGTTGACCAAATAAAATTATATTTATATTCTTTAAAAACATAAAAATAATTACCCCTTAATTAAAGAGAGATCTGTTTTAGTTCTTTTAGCAAATACTACTAATTATATATCTACCAAAAATATTAACAACTTAAAAATACATTTTATTCAAATACTTTTCTGTTTATTTATTATTTACTGTAAGCATAAAAATAAGCAGTTTAAAAAAGGCAAAGCTTGCTTATTTTGGTTGTTTATAAACACTTCGAAAAAAGTACTCTCTCATATATTTTTTATTATTTAGGTGCTTATAAGCACCCTTTTAAAAAAATGACGTAAGATCCGCATGATCTTTGCGCTAAATAGAAAACCCAAAAAGACAAATACACACTAAAAGTCCGCCCCGACGGGCCCAAAAAATGTTTCCACAGGATAGGGGCTACAGCCCATAAAAATTAACAAACATAAAGAGAATAAAACTAAAATCTTATTGGATTACGTGGCCCAATTTAGTGGGCTAATAGTGCCCATCCTCTAAGCCCATCCAGCCCAAAAAATTCAAAACGAAAAACTTGAAAAAAAAAAAAAAGAAAAGAAGAAAAAGAGAAGTCTTTGCCTCTTTCTTCCGCTCGTCGGAAAATCTCTCCGCCCACTCGCCACCGCTGCGTTACCTGTCACACACACACACACACACACTCTCTCTCTCTCTCTCTCTCCCTCTTTCTCTCTCTCTCTCTCTCTCTCTCTCTCTCTCTCTACATAAATGAGAGTTTGACGCCCGTGCATAAGTAAAAATTCGGCCATTTCAAGCAATGGAGGTTGAAGCAGAGTCTCAAGGTAATTACCCAAGCTCAATTTTTTCATATACATATAAAAATTTTTAAACTGGTGTATATATACATATATGTATATATATATATACACACACGCATGTATGTATTTATGTATGCATGTATATATATGACTAAAAATAATGGGTGTAGTTGAGTAAATAGTATGCGAAGTTGTATAGATAACTTTAGTTGCTTATATATTTAATGTTGGGGTTGGTCATTGCACCTCTTGTTGCGTATAAATATTTTTTTTTAACTATTAAGATAAAAAATAAAAGAAGTGGGCGCTACTCATGTGATCATCAAGATTGAATTGACTTAAATTGAGTAATAATTGAAATTTTGGGATGTATATATGTTTGAATGTTTTTATTTTTCCTTTTTTTTTCTTGATTTTCTATGTGAAAGCACGGAATAAGAAAGACAAAAGGAAAAGGTTTGTTTTTTGGTCGTTATGTATGATTGAAGGTTTTCTAATTTTTGTAAAGACCTGTCACCCCAACCCGACTACTCGTCTGCGTGAACCCGCATTTCGGTATTCGAACCCGAGTTATCACTTTTGGAGGGGTTGTTATATGGTTGAAGGTTTTTAATTTTTAGAAATAACCCGTCACCCCAACCCAACTTCCCATCTGAGTGAACCTCCCCTCAGGCATTTGAAGCCAAGTTGTCATTTTTGGAGGACTCCCTAATCCCATAGAAAGATTTAAATTTAGCCGAGTGATTTTTTTGTTTGTTTTTATTCTTTCAGTTAATGAGTTGTAAAAGAACAGGACTATATGCTATGAAACACTATCACTCTCCACATCATGTATCTATGTCCAACCGACACATGTCGGTCACGATTCTCTCTCGACACGTATTGGACACGTGTCTCACAATTTTAATTTTTTTTTCTTTTTCCCAACACTCTCTTGACATCCTTTCGACACGTGTCTGCTGAGTGGAACAATCACTCGATTAGAGGCCAACACTTTTTGTGGACACCATACTTGCGCCTTGATTCTTGTTGAGAATCAAGCAAGTTACATATATTCATATTATATATACACACACATACATATATATGTAAATAAAAGGTATGTGTGCTATACTAGTGAGGTGTTGTGTGAGAGTATGCTAGGAAGGTGCTTCCAAATGAGGTGAGTGAAACGTGTTGTGTTGTGTAGATTAAGTGAAATGTTGGTGTGAATGTGATATGGCATGAGATGAGTGATTTATATGGACATGTTAATTTTGTAACTTCTAATTTTTTATGACTAGCTATATGTCAAATATTATATATTTAAGTTTGTTTGTGGTTTTATTATGATAAATTGATGTTTATTCACTATATATAACTAATTTAAATGTATTTTATTTAGCGTATTTCCAACGTGCCGTATCTTAGTTTTTAAAAAAAACATGTATCAACGTATCATATTGTGTCGTGTCGTATTGTGTCGTGTCCCATGTCTGCGTATCGAGTCCGTGCTTCATAGATTGTATGCTAATGTGGTATCTAATATTATTGTTCTTTTACATTCTAATCCCCATCTTCTTCGTGCTACCAAGGTAGTGAGGCAGATGTCATTTCTCCCAAGTAGAGTGGTTCTTCAGATATAATCTCTTTCACTTCAAAGAGAAAGCAAGCTATACTATCATCATCTAACTACTAGTATGCCAGTTAACTTGACTGGCCAACCAACTTGTTGAAGCTTACATGATGATATGCACTAATAAGAAGTAGGTGTAGTGTATCAATTGCAAGGATCTGATCATTTGTGAGAGGGAGTATCATCTAAAGAAACATTGTCCACTGTTGTTCCATTGGCTTATCGATTGTTTTTTTGATAACATTGGTGGAAGACCTTGGAGGTGAAACCATGTTACAACCTTTATCCTTTCATTCTTTGCATGCTTAATTTGTTCTTTTGTGTGAGGTGCAGAAGAAGAAAATAATTGATGTAATTAAAGTGGAAGCAATCTTTAAAACAATGGTTTCTATGACCTATTGGCAATCAGAAAAGAGCTACACCCTGCTTATTCATGCACCTTATTATGTTTTTGCACTTAAATATCTTAAAATACTCCTTTTCTCATGACGCAAACTGAATTCTGATTGCCAATGTTATACGACACCGAGTTCTGCACCCTCTAATCAGTTGGAGTACTTTGCACATGCGCATGCATAAAAGCATGTGTATATAATATATGCATGTATACATGTGTCTTATGCTGGTGGTCTGGAGACATGTATGATTGATGTCTATTACTAGTGCACTGAATATAATGGTCTATTGAGTTTTCCAGCAATGGAGGTGGAGAATTCCAATGCTCAAAAGGGTCTTCAAGCAAAGGGAGGGGAATTTCATGGTATTTTCAATCATTCTGTGCTATATGATCTTAAGATGTGTAATATTTCTATAAAAACACATACATGGATGGTCATTATCAGTAATGATTCTGAACAGAGAATGCTTGATCTTCAGCTTATACATGTCCGGGGAATTTTTCCCTTACATCTGCTAACAATGGGTAAGAGAAAATGAGGAAACTACTATTAGTTTTTTAATACTCAATGCATGAATCTCAAACTAGAAACATTACATTAATTTTAGTTTATGTATGGCCATATTGATCTTAGTGAAAAAAATCGTACGATTTGGAATTGAATGGTAGAATTGAGTAAGATTTAAGGGAAGAACAAATTAAGTCAGTTATGTGAATTGAAATTGTGAATGAATCTTAGCTGATTGCACTGAATCACAGCGGGTCGTTCAATTAAATGATCGTACACAATTGGGCTCATCACACCCAAATTTCGGGTTTGGGTCAGGTCTGGCAGCCAAGATCCACATTGGCAACCAAAATCACATATTTGCCTATTTTCCAGTTTTTTTGAGACTAATCTTGTTTCAAAGTAATATTATCTTGTGACCATTTCTATCTGTTTGGAGTATGCTTAAGAATAACTTGTCTTAAGTGTTGTTGTTTCTGCAAAACAAGATTGCTTTAATTTTTTCATTGCTGGTTTCTTTCTCGATATCTAGGCCGTCTCATTTTTGTCTTGAGGTTTTTTGGCTCCGTAGTCTCTCAAACGTTATAACCCTTTTTCAATTCTTAAACCCTTTTGCTTCTTTTTTTTCCCTTTCTCTCAAAGCTGGAAACCTTTTATGTCAGTATCTTATATGAAACCGAATTTAACATAGACTCCGTTGATATCTACTTGTCAAAACCTATGTTAAATGGTGCTTTCACATGATTATCACTTTTAAATGGTGCTTTCACATGGTCATCACTTTTAAACTTTTGCATGTAGAGAGGTCTAAATATTTACCAGTTTCAATTTCAGTATACTGGTGGGAGGATATAGTTCTCAGTCTATTTTTAGAAATTTTTGGAAATGTGACGGAGTTGTTAGGAGTCACAATGTAATATAGCCCACTAGTTGATATCTTCGCATGCACAGTTCTTATGTCTTTCTGAAAATATTCACATGTGTTTTCACTTTGTGACATTTTAGGGCCTTTACTAATAAAATGTAAGGTAAGGCAGCATATTCGGGATAAAGATAGAAAATCAAGTTTTGAGGAATTGGAGATTTGGACAGGTAAATCCAATATATTTTTTCCCAATGTGGGAATCATTTGGCCTGACAATGAGGTATTGGAAACATCAAATTGCAACATGCTTGTTGGGATCCGTACTGTTCAAGTCGTAGAGGGAAAGGAGAAAAGGGATTCCCTGCAATCGTTCATTTTGGATTATAGAACGTTGTACATTCCAGATTTTAAGTTCCACATAGTGGTGGAAATAGCTTTTCTAGGGCATCCATAATTATGATTTTTGTTTATGGTTCATAGGCTCAGCTGTCTCTTTCTCTATTAATTTTGGACATGAATTCTCTAACTGGCAGAAGAAATGAGTTTCACCAGGAAACATTCTTTAACGAATCATTTTTCATACTGTGTCACTTGAGTTCAGAAGAAAGAAGATATTTGATCTCATTAGGCGGCTCGCGGCTTTTTAAACTTTAAACTCATTCGCCTGCTTTTCATCAATTTGTACTTGTTCAAGACAAATATTCAAATTGTTTTTGTCCATGTCATACAGATTATTTATGGCTTCTTATATTGAATGCATATGGTCCCTCTCTTCCAAACCCCCCCCCCCCCCTTCTCTATTTTGCAGTTGATCTTCGGGAAAGACTTCATGAGATGGTTGCTGGGGACTTGATAGACTTTGATTCTTGGGCTTCACTGATTTTGGAGATTGAGAAAAAACATGCTGTAAGATCCCCAGTGCCATGTACCATATGTTATGTAGAATTCAAATTACATAAGTAGAATCAGCTTTCTTCTCAAATATGATTTGAAATAGCTGAGCAGTCACTCAGTCATTATATTGGTGAGGTTTTTGTCTGAACCATTTGCTTATTTGTTTCACGTCCGGGAAAGATTGACTGCTAAAGTTTTAGCAATCCTCATGGAGGTTAAGAGACAGTCCCTATGTCAAAACTGGATGTCAAATATTGCTTTCTAGATTCTGATTTGTGTTTTACTCAAAGATGGAAGTGTCTGTTGTATGTGCAATCTAATGTAAAAGATCCTGTATTTCTCACATACCTACTTTTCAGTGTTTCAACCTATAAAAGGGCCATCTCTAGTTTCACTAATCCTTAATGTTATTTTCAACTTCTTTAGTAGTTTGTGATTTGTCAAAATTTGACATTGATCACTTTTCAGGATCACCATAATTCTAGGAAAACAAAATTTGTTGATAGTAAGGAAGCACAGTGATTGTCGCATACAAAGAGCATACAATTCACCAACTAAAGGCTGCTTGGTATTTGTGATTTGTGAAGCGATGGCTAAAAGCATTGTCACATCCAGGGCACAAAAGAACATATTATAGATTTCAAAAACACAGAAGAACATATTATATATTTCTAAAAGGGAAGATATAAAAAATACTCCTTGTCCAATCTGATTGCAGAACACCTTATCTTTTAGCATAAGATTTTTGATTGCCTGCAAACACCCAAAAGAACTTCTTATTGCAAATACTTTATAATTGTAAAAGAGCGTATGACATGTTCAAGGTTAATGTTCTAGATCTTTGAAGGTTGATTGGGCTGTGCTCATAAGCTTGGCTCTTGGATTATTGCAGGATGATATTGATATGATTTCTGTAGCATATGATTCTTTTCTGTCAAACTTCCCATTGTGCCATTGGTATTGGAGAAAATACGCTTATCACAAGGCATGGCTATGCTCTATTGCAAAGGCAGTTGAAATATTTGAACGAGCAGTTGAGTCAGCAACGTTCTCAGTTGGTTTATGGCTTGACTATTGCTCCTTCAGCGAGACCTTCTTTAAGGAACCATCTGATATCCGTAGGTAACTCTTAAAAGTTGGCAAGTGTTTACTGATAAACTTCTCTACAAGACTTATGGTCCGTGATTCATTTGTATTTGTCTTTTGTCCATTTTCTTTCATTTGAACATCTTTCCAATGATGCTCATCTTACTGCCCTTTGAACCAATTAGACTTGGAAATGTTGCAAGTAGTTTGAACTGAAAAGCAGTTGTTGATTGTCTGTTTTTGGTAGCATTGTTGATTGTCTGTTTTTGGTAGCATACTAGCATTTGGTCAGATTGCCGGCGACATTAATTGGAAGTTTGTTTTAATCGAGGAGGAATAAATAATTATTTAATTTGTTAATAAATTCAGAATGCAAGACCAGCAATTCCTTACATCTTAATGAGTCTTTTCTCGCCAATCTGAGGGAGGATTTGGCTTTGTCCTATCTTTCCCCTTTGTTCTCTTAAGTTAATTTCCTTATATAAGAAGACAGAGGAGGAACCCCTCAAACTTGTCGTTTTGTATCAATTTAGCTTTTTCTTTTGGTTTGTTCTTGTAGAGTTCTGTAGTATTTGTTGATGCCTTTGGACATAACTTACATTTTCTTTCTTTCATACCTGGTTTACTTTAGTTAAATTGTGGGATTCAGTTGCTATAACCTTTATGGATAGAATGTTGTACTCTGACTACACCTTGAATTAGAAAATAACCTCGTCAAAACAGTTGGAACCATATTGTGTAATAGGTTCTGCTGTTCAGAAGCTGTATGATTGTAAAATCTTTCATTAAAACACATTTCTTTGTAGCATTGGCGATATTAGACAGGAAGAAGTTGTAGTTATGATGTTACTGGGGTGATCAAGAGTTCACTATAGCAAGTCAATTTCTTCAATTTCACAATTAGCAAATGATGTTTAGATCTTGGAATAAAAAGTCTTTGCTTGCTATGTTCTTGTCCCACACGTGTTTGAGATTTTCATGTTTATTAGGTTTGCATTTCCTTGATTCCCCACTTAGTTGGATAAAGCTGGGTTTGGTATTAGGATCACATTTCCAAAATCAATACTTAATTTTATTAAATTTTCTTGCAGAATATATGAAAGAGGCATCTCATTTGTTGGGAAGGATTACTTCTGTCATGCATTATGGGATAAGTATATGCAATTTGAATTCTCTCAACAGCAATGGGCCATACTTCCTCAAGTTTATATCCAAATTCTGAGGTTTCCTACAAAGAAGTTGCATTTCTACTATGACAAGTAAGTCTTGCTCCCTAATTGTCATTCTCTAGTCTTTTTAGTTTGTGACATGACCTTCTTGTTGATAACTGTTGCCCGTTATCCATATTATCATCCTTTACTGAGGAATTAATGTCATCGTCTAGCCATTCTAGTTTGTCATATTGACCTTCAGGTTGATGACTTGCCTGTTATCCATATTATCACTACTTTTCTGAGGAATTAGTTGAAAGCCTCTGTTTGTTGGAATATGATTAGGATCTGAGCATGCTAAGAATCGGGGTGAAGAAAAGCAGTGTGAAACCGGAAATAACTTTCAGGTATTCTATTAGAATGAAAAGTTACATGGAAAGTGAAACAGGAAAGAACTTTCAGGTATTCTATTAGAATGAAAAGTTACATGAATAGATGAAGCAGCATTTCCACAGCTATTCTGCAATGCTGGAGCTAGAAGTCTTAAATGTACTGGATTATGAAATTTTCACGAAATTAGATGCTAAGGGTAGGATGGTGAATATATGTCTAAAGCATTTTTAGAATTTCAGGAATTGTCTCTCAAGCCCGCCCCTGTAATTTATATGCCTGGTAGTAGCTCGTGTTCTCTTCTATATGTATAACATATACAATTATATTTGGCTTCTCCAAGGAACCAGTTGAAGTTGCATAGTCAAGCATATGCGTGTTAATTTACATAACTATCAGCTTGCAAATCATGTTTTCTTCCATATATGGGCAATTTCTTTTGGCTTCTTTCTGGAGCCCTTTGAATGATACACCTCAGTGGATGCTGTATCTTATCGGAGAACTAATGATGTCACTTTGCTGCTGCTACTTCATCCTGAACACCATTTTTGCTGCTGCTGCTTCATCCTGAACACCATTTAAAGCATTTATGTGCCGTTAAGGAAAAAAGAAAAAGAAGTGACATTTAAGCCAGTCTTTTCGGCTCAGCTAATTAAATTTCTTGTTAACCCCATGTTAGCAATATCAGCTGTTTAAACATAATTATTCTTGATATTCAAGCATTGGCAAATCAGAATATTTCAACTTCTGAAGATTAAACTGATGATCATGCTTAGGATTTTATTTTGCTGCTTAATGGTTGGTAGATATCTTCTTTTGCCATTTAGAGATTATTCCTCTAGATAACAGCAAATGCTGCCTTTATATTTGTGTCAATGATTTGTTTAACTATCCTAGTATATCACTGCATTCTTTTCAATTGTATGGCATTTTATAACATGATATTGAGTTCCATTTTGGGTCTTCAATTTTTGTTTCTCTCCCTCTAATATCCTCACTGCCTCTTGTTGCTAATTGCTTCAGTTTACAGAAGTTTGTTTTTGTTTTGGAAGAGGAGATAAGGTGTCAAAATACTTGCAGCACTGAAGTAGATCCACAAGATATAGCTAATGTTGCCATTAAAATGTCTAAAGAGGAAATTTCTGAAGTCATTAAGGATCTTGGAGATCTTTCAGATGGAACTCGTAGGTCCAGAGCACTACATAAGTATAAAACTATTGGAGATCGATTCTATCAGAGGGCACTTGAGTTGGATGAAAAAATAAAAACCTTTGAAGCAAAAATTCTGAGGCGCTACTTCCAAGCAAGACCTCTTGATGATGATGAACTTAAAAATTGGCATCAATATCTAGACTTCATTGAGAAGCAAGAGGACTTTGATTGGGTATGCTCACTTTATGATGTGTATTTCAAAATTACTAATTTCATGGAGACCTTGAAACTTTAAAGAAAGCTTGAAATTTATTTACTCTCAGGCCCTCAAACTTTATGAGAGATGCTTGATATCCTGTGCCAATTACCCAGAATTTTGGATTCGTTACGTGGAATTCATGGAAACTAAAAGAGGACGCCCACTAGCAATTTTTGCACTCGACCGAGCTACAAAAATATTTCTTAAGGTACATATAACTTGAAAAAATTGAATATAGTGTTTACTTCTGCATGGTTATAGCTGAATATTGTCACTAGTTATGTTCTGTTCATTGTTTTGTCGTACTCGCAATCAAATTTGTATCTGATCCTTTTACATGGATTTGATTTGCAGTCAAAGTTGGCATTACCTTTTTCTTTTTCTATGTTTTATTGACTATCTTGCTTTAGACATGGCTTAAGATGCTGTATATGCCCTGCATGCTCATTGCAGAATGTGCCAGAAATCCATCTTTTCAGTGCTAGATTCAGGGAGCAAATAGGTGACACTAATGGGGCACGTAATGCGTATGCTTGCTGTAATCTGGGCTCTGATGCCTACTTCACTGAAAATGTAGTGAGGCAAGCTAACATGGAGAAACGTCTGGTGAGTAATAAAGCTGGCCTATTTTCTTGAACTGGGTAAATATTTTAATGAACAATTTACTTATTTGAAATTGTCAGGGAAATTTGGACGCAGTTACAGAGATATATGAGAAAGCACTCAAGACTGCAGTGGACCAACAGAAAGTGCATATTCTGCCAAGGCTTTACATCCATTTTTCTCGTCTTAAATATACGGTATGAAATTCAGGTGTACCCAACTTTCGAGCACCAAGAAGTTCTTGGTTTAGAATACCAATCTTTTTACTGCCTTTATTATTTTAAGATGGTAATTCTTTTCATGGTTAGTAAATGAAGAGGAGGGCAAAGAAAAGTGAGGGAGAAAAATCAGAAGTTGTATGTTATTAAACGACAGGTTATAAATATTTAGTTCTCTAGACTTCTAGCAATGTAAACCATTTTGGTATCTGCATGTTTAAGGCAGAGCATACAACAGTCAGAATATGGTTAGTTAAATAACTCATACTACTTCAAAGATAAAAGAATTTAGCGTGTATCTTTTTCTTTGCCCCATCCTTTGGCTAGTCTGTACAGTTTAAACTGTCACTATGTTATTGAGCAATAACCAACAATCACCAAGTCATCAGATTGATAACATTATTTGAAACAACCAATCTGTTGTGCCATATATTGACAGCTAACATTGTTGTTGCTCTTCTCATTTGCTTTCTTTGTTGATTAGAGTGAACCTCACTGACACTACTTGACATTGATGACAATTTCATTGACATCCTCTCATTTGTCCAAAATTATGGCCAACTCTTCTGCCAGAAAAGTAGATGTTACAGAGCTGAGGATCCCTGAGTCATGACTTTGTTGTCCTTAGTCTCAAGAAATAGAGAATATGGAGTAGATCACTTCATTTCTTTCCTATTAAACCTGATAATAGTTCTGCTTACCGCACACTGCGAGCACCAAGGTTGATGGCTACTGAAACTCATCTCTATTGGTTGTCATTGCCCATGAATACTACTTGAGTAATGTTTTTAGTCCCCAAAACCATACTCTGTTCTCTCTAGGAATACATACGTCTTCAATATTTGTGTTTTTATATTTGAATGATCATCAACCAAGGGAAATCTCCAATTACACCAATCTAAAAGGACAGCACACATCCATGTGCCAACACCATCAACTCAGAGAAAAGAGAATTGTAAGGTTGACGAGTATGTAATCTTGATGGGTCTCATTATATTTAGAGCCATCTCATTGTCTTTGCTCCAAACGTTTGAGATCTTGTTCGAGTGTGTACATCCAATTTGGCTTAAGTTTCTCTCAATCTGTCTTATGTCAGCAATCTCCATGCCTTAGCATTCTTTCTACAGGTACTTCCACAAGTCTCTTCATACCATGTCCAAACTTTTTCAATGGCCATACCTCATTTTGTCCTCAATTGGAGCTGCCACCAATTTCTTCAAATCATATCATTACTTATCATATCGTTCCTAGTATTGTCTCACTCGATATCATCATTCATTTTTGTTGTCTCATTCACTAAAGTCTTCTGGACATATTGTGAATTCACCGGCCAACATAGATCCTTTCAACAGAACTGGTCTTACGGTTATCTTTGATCCTTACCTTTTAATTTTAAGGGGTATTTTCATATCTCACAAAAGAGACTACATACTCCTAATATGCTTCTACGCTTCATCCATCTGCCCTTGATTCTTTAGCTGACATTAGCATCAATTGCTCTATCTTGTTCATCAATAGCCAAAGGTATTCAAAGTCCTCCTTTGTTGATCGTACATCTCCAATCTTTACTTCCATGTTGCTCCTCGACCTACCTTTTCTCAAGTTGATGAGAATGTTAGATTAAGTGTTAGCTTTTAGATGATTGTTTTGTTATCCATCAAGAGATGCTTCTTCAAATGATCGACATATTATAGTGTCGAAGCCCGATGTAAGTGGCCATGCGTGAAGAGCTTCTCAGGCTAATACTAAGTAGCTTCAAAGTTGTAATTTTACCAATTGGGACATCTTCTAAAACATCCTCTATCAGGCTAATATCAAGTAGCTTGGGAGATGACAATGATCTGAATCTAAAGAACCCACGAAGTGGTAGATTAGCTAGAGCCAATTGTTGAAAGTTGGAACAAAATGGCAGGGAGAGGACACAATTTTCTGAATTTAAGGAAGACCGAGCAAAATCACATTGACACAATGTTGTCATCTTGCTGATGTCTTGAGGTTAATATACAAATGATGGCATTTATTAGAGTTGTGGAATGGGGTAAGAGCAGGAAGGGAAGATAGATAGATAGATAGATATATATATATATATATATATATATATATATATAAGGGGAAGTAGTGGTGCGTATCTATTGGTGCATTGTTCGCTTGTAGGGAAATTTTAAGTAGAATATAGTCTTAAGCTTTTGGAAAAGATCAAGCCGCAGATGCTAGTTGGAAGATGTTGATAATGATGATGATTCACAGAGCAAGTGAGAGATTTAAAAAAAAATATTGACGCACATGATGGATTTGAATGGTGAACCAAACCAGCTGCATAGAATTCATCATCCAGCGGTTTGTGCAATCAAGTGTTGCGGTACACTGAACTCCAAAATTGAGTTGTGATGGAGAATATCACATACTGATGATTATTATTTTGGTCAATTGAAAACGTTCCGCATTTACACTTCCTGTCCTAGAAAGTTCAGAAGGTGAATTGCTGTATGGTTTAGCTTCTTGTTTCCATTGGCGGCTAAGTGGTAGTTTGTTATAGAAATGTTCATTCTATATAAGAACGTGAGCGTTAAAGATTAAAAAAGCAAACGATATAGAAACTGTACATTGGGAGTAATCGGAGACTTCTCTAGCCAAGTACTGTAAGTATAGATTTTTAGCAAGCCAAGTGCTAATTTATGTATTGTATTATAGTCTCTTGATCAGTTTAAGACTAAATGAATCTCATTCTTAAAGAAGTTAATTTTTTTGACCTTTTTTCTGATGCAAAGCAGGAAATGAAACATTAATATGTGATTATGTAAGCATAATTTGGTCAAGGATCAGAATGGTCATTATTCTTAGTACTTTCTTTCTTTTTGAGCATCATAGCCATCAGATTAGTTAATTAATGACACGTGTGAAAATTGGAAAGCACACTCTAGCAACACTACCTGCGAAGCAGCCATTTGGAAGGAGCTCATGATAGGTTAAGCATGCTTCCATAACGAGAAGCTTTTTTGTATTAAATGTCAAAGATTGGATCAAAAATAACATTTGAGTGCAATCTGCCAAAGTGATCATAATTACTGCTGCCTCCAAGTGAACCACTTGACAGCTCATGAATTTAGTTTGCTGTAAATGTTCTGATACCATGTCCTTAAATTTCCTTTCCCTGCTGATTTATTTGATTTGGTAATTGATATGTTGCTTCAATCAATTAAAGTGACTTAGCTTCTAGTATCAGATTCATCAAATGTCTAATAAACAAGATTCTTGGATGTATCAAGCTTGTTGTATTCTTAATGGGAAATTGCAATGTTGTGCATTCAAGAGCATCTAAAAATTGTACCCCACCCATTTGAAATAAAAATATTTTTGTTAATAGTATTGGTAGTATTATGGTAATTGTCTGCTATGGTAATTTTCCGTTATTGTAATATTCTCACATCGGAGAAATAGGAAACTTTGTATTAGGAAACTTTGTATGTTTTAAGTAAAGCCAAGTACTGTACTAAGCTATTCTCTTCAATTCTAATGTCTTGTTTCCTTCGACATGGTATCTAGAGCTAGGTCAAGACATTAGGTTTCTTCCAACCAAAACTCTTTTCATCACCAAACCCTAAACAGCTCCCCGCCCTAACACCCACAAAATCCACAAGAATATTAAAAAAAAAGGTTACTGTTCACGCGAGGTTATTGTTCACGGCGATATTTTTCTTGAATTTTTTGTTTAATTTGTCCAGGGTTTTTGTTGTCTGCCTCTCTTACCCCCAAAAAAAAAAAAAAAAAAAAGAGAGAGACTGTGATAGTGGAGTAGCATCCCAACAGGGAAATTGTCATGACAAGTTGTTAGTGTAGTTGTTCCTTCTTTCCATGCTTTATTAATTGGTCTTCTTGCCTTGCTCTTTTGCATTGATTGAGTGTTGATGACTAGTATGGATCCCTCCAAAGACACTACTAGTGCTTCTACTATCGTTACTGAGTTTGTTACCTTTGTTGTCGTGCTCACATTTAATGGCATCCACGCTATTACTACGACCAAACTCACTGGTCAAAATTACTTCCGTTGGTGTTCTTCCGTTTCGTTATGGTTTCGAAGGCAAGACTTGGAAGATCATTTAACTAATAATGTTCCAGTTACTTTGTCCGCTACCAATAAACGGATTTGGGAGTGCGTTGATGCCCAACTTACTAGTTTACTATTGCAATCCATTGGACCTGAATTGCATGATATATTTGATGAGTATCTTTCTTGTAAGGCTATATGGACTTTGGCGAAAAAGATGTACACCGACAATGTTAGTCCCATCTATGATGTCGTTAATGATCTCTTCTCCGTTCAATTGGATGATTGTCGTCTTCAAGTTTATTTTGGTCGATTTTAATGTGCTATGTTTGAGTATAATGATAACTTCCCTACTGATACTGATGTTGCATGAAAACAACGTGAACAATACTTTGTTGTGCTTGTGCTTCGTGGCCTTCCTCCTGAGTACGAGTTCGTTCGATCTCAGATTCTTTCGGGTTTCGCGCCTTGATCGCGTTTCTATTAGGAACCCTTTCCAGAATTCATCAGAACAATTTGCTTTTGTTGTGCAGCCTTAGCCTGGGAGACGACAAGATAATGCTTCCCGTGGTGGTCGTGGTCGTGGTTGGTCGTGGTTTTGGTCGAGGTATTAATCGTAGAGGAGGGCGATCTGGTAATGCTTCTTGGCCATAGTATACTTACTGTAATAAGCTAGGTCATACGAGGGACAAATGTTGGGATCTGCATGGCCGACTCCTTAGCAGTGCTAATGCTACCCATATAGACAATGAAGAATCTTCTCCGGCTGCTACGCCACCTCAGCAGGCCAACTCTCATTCTCCTACCTTTACCTTGTCCGAAGCAGAGTACAAGCACACTATCTTCAGTGTCAAGCATTACAACAAGTTGCCCAACCTTCAACTGCTTCTTTTGTACATGTTGACCCTTCTACATCTGCTTATCTTTCCCATTCCTCGTTCAGTATTGGTAAGTGGATTTTAGACTTAGGTGCATCAGACCATATGAGCAGTAATCGTTCTCTTCTTTCTCATATTCAACCCTCTAAGTCAATTTCCCTTGTCAAACTTGCAAATGTGTCTTCTGTTATAGTGTCTAGTATTGGTTCCTCGTCTCCCACATCCTCTATCTCTAATTATTCCGTATTACCAGATTTCCCTTGTAATTTGTTGTCAATTAGTCAGTTAACTAATTTGTTTAATTGTTCTATCACCTTTAAATCTAATTCTATGATTATTTAGGATCAGAGAACGCGCGAGCAGATTGGCACAGGGCATGAGTCTGATGGCTGTTACTACCTTGATAATGATTCTTCTATAGCTTTCACAGTCGTTTCCACCCTTGAAGTCTTTCATAGCCATCTTGGTCATCCCAATCTTTCAAATCTTAAGCACGTGGTTCTTAGTTTGGTCATGTTAGGAATATCAATTGTGAGTCTTGTCAGTAAGGTAAACATAGTTGTACATCTTTTGTTAATCGTGTCAATAAACGGGCCAATGCCCCATTTGAATTAGTGTATTCTGATATTTGGGGGCCTAGTCGCCATGTTTCCAAGTTTGGATGTCGTTATTTTGTTAGTTTTATTGATGACTTCTCTCGTGTTACTTGGTTATATTTAATGAAAGATCGTTCAGAGTTGTTTTCCATGTTTTCTCTCTTTTGTGCTGAACCGAAAAATCAGTTTAATGCATCTATTCGTATTTTGCGAAGTGACAATGCCAAAGAGTATTTTTCTACGTATTTTTCTTCGTTTCTTCAAAATTATGGCATTATACATCAATCTTCTTGCGCTGATACCCTTTTACAAAATGGGGTTGCTAAGTTGGGTCCATGTGCCATTAAGTGTGTTTTCCTTGGATATGCTTGTCATTAAAAAGGCTATCGTTGCTACTTTCCTGAGTTGAATAAGTTCTTTTCCTGTGTTGATGTTACATTTTTTGAGTCTCAATTCTTTTTCTCTTCTGGGTCCTATTTCTTTGCGTTAGTCGTTGATGATCTTCCCCTTCCTGTGCCCCTCTTTTGTGCTTCGTTGAATGTCCCGCCTTCACCTGCGCCGCTATATCCTTATCCTGCCCTGTCACACTTGGATCGTTCGAACCTCAAGACTTATCATCGACATAGTTGCCCACCCGCTGATGTTTCAGTGCCGCCGGCTTCGCCCTATCTGGATCCTTTGCCTCTTCCACCCTCTGAATTAGATGTTTCTCTTGTACTCCGTAAAGGTATTCGCTCTTGTACTACTCGATATCTAATTTTGTTTCTTATCACTCTCTATCATCCTCGTATCGGTCGTTTGTTGCTTCTTTTTCGTCTGTGTTTGTCCCGTCTAATTTAACAGAGGCTCTTGATCATCTGGGTTGGCATGTTGTGATAATGGAAGAGATGTCAGCTTTTCAAGCTAATGATATATGGGATTTTGTTAATCTACCTCCTGGAAAGACCATTGTTGGTTGCCGCTGGGTTTATATCGTGAAGTGCTCTCTTAATGGAATTGTGGATTGCTTGAAGGCTCGATTGGTCGCAAAAGGATATAGACAGGTTTATAGTGTTGATTATGATGATAACTTTTCTCCTTGTTGCTAAGATGCCTTCGGTTCGTATTATTCTTGCTTTTGCAGCTATGTTTGGCTGGCCGCTTTATCAACTTGATATTAAGAATGCTTTCCTTAATGGTTCACTTGAAGCAACCACCAGGGTTTGTTGCTCATGGGGAGTTTAATAAGGTATGTTGGTTGAAGAAATCATTGTATGGTCTTAAACAGTCACCTCGAGCATGGTTTGGTTGATTCAGTGAGGTTGTCATCAAGTTTGGATTGTCAAGATGTGGGGTTGATCATTCGGTTTTTTATCCGACACGCTTATTACTAATTGTTTATGTTGACGATATTATCATAACAAGCGATGATCTTACAGGTGTATGTGACCAAAAGACATGTTTACATTAGCACTTTTAGACGAAAGACTTGAGGTTGCCCGTTTAGATCAAGGTATTTGTATTTCTCAGCATAATATGCACTTGATATGTTGACAGAAATTGGAATACTCAGGTGCAAACCTTGTGAGTCGTCAATGGACCCAAATGTCAAACTTGTACGAAATGAGGGGGAGCCAGTACAAGATCCAGGAAGATACAGAAGGTTGATGGGCAAGCTCAATTATCTTACTGTAACTCGCCCAGATATTTCTTTTGCAGTGAGCGTGGTCAGTCAATTTTTGAATTCGCCACGAAAAAGTTATTGGGATGTTGTCATTTGTATCCTATAGTACATTAAGAGTGATCGAAGGAGAAGGCTACTATATAAAAGGAGAGTAGGCATGAGTGTTGTTGGCTATTCTGATGCAGATTGGGCAAGATGCCTGGATGATAAGCGTTCCACCTCTGGCTATTGTGTGTTCTTTGGTGGAAATCTCATCTCTTTGAAAAGTAAGAAGCAACCAGTTGTAGCCCGCTCAAGTGCAGAATCGAAATAAAGAGCTATGGCATTAGCAGTATGTGAGCTAACTTGGGTGAAACTCTTGTTGGAGGAACTTGGGGTAGATTGCTATTAGCCTATGAAGTTAATATGCAATAACCAAGCAGCAATGCATATTGCAACCAATCCCGTCTTTCATGGGAAGACTAAGCACATTGAAGTAGATTGTCACTTTGTAAGGAGATTGTTACATCACAAGTCAATTCAAATGATCAGTTAGCAGATCTCTTTACTAAGTCCTTGAGGGGTTTGCTTGTTGATTACATTTGTAACAAGCTAGGCACATGATATTTATACTCTAGCTTAAGGGGAAGTGTTAGTAGTATTATGATATTTATACTCCAGCTTGAGGAGGAGTGTAATTCTCCATTATAGTAATATTCTCATATTGGAGAAATAGGAAACTTTGTATTAGGAAACTTTGTATGTTATAAATAAGGCCAAGTACACTATATGTACTAAGCTCTTCAATTCTAATATCTTGTTTCTTTCAACAATTTCTAAACGATAGTTTCTAAACGATTCTAAGGCATATCTGGATTGTGAGTTACTAGATCTACCATGTTGCTATGTGTATACCAGATGGGAAATGTCCCATGCTTATGTCAGCGTGTTTAGTGTCTGACACGATATATTGCAATGACAGAAGTATCCAAGTACATGGACTTACGAACAGATTTTCTGATTGGGTTGCAAATGTTCCTTCCTCTGATGCCGTAACCTAATATTAATAAGTGGGAAGTTTCATTTGATTAAGTAAAGAATTGCTTGATCAACATAGTTAATAATCTGGACCTTCAATTATTAGAAAAAATGAATAAGAGAGTAAAAACTGAGTTGCAAATGCAAAACAGTTTATACATACAAGCAAACAATGTCTAGACTCCCCTCTATTGAGCCAAAGGGAAAACAGGACGTTGAAACCTTCAAAGTAGCATGAAAAAATGCAAAAAAAAAAAAAAAAAAAAAGAAGAGAGCTTTTTCTAGTTTAGGTAGGAAAAGTAAGCAGGCGCAGCAGCTGCGCCCCTTGGTCATATTGCGGAAAAAGAAGAGACCTTCTTGTAGTTTAGGTAGAAGAAGTAAGCAGGGCAGCACGTGTTGGCCATATTCTGACATTGTTTTCTTTCTTTTTTTTTTTTTTTTTCCTTCTTTTTGTGGAGTGGTAAGGGAAAACAGAAATTGAGCTACATTCAACTTTTGTCGCATTGTTGGCAGATCTATTTAAGTTTCTCATTGCAGATGATATCTCAAATTAATGAGTACTTGCATATGTTATGTAAGCTTCTAAACTTGCAAGATTATAGAATGCTGCTTGCCATTAAATACATTATCTACAATCATCTAATATTAGATACTGTACAAAACAACCATAGATATGATGGTGGCACCAGAATTAAATGGTAATTTAACCTGTCTTAATATCTGAGATGGGCTTTCTAAGATCTTTATGCTTCCAATTTATATATGTACGGGCCAAGGTGAAAGTCACTGGGGAATTGAATCTTTTCGAAAGTTTTAAAGCATTCTAGTTTCTTCAAGTCTTTCATACTCATCTTTTAGCAAAGAGTTATGGCTTTATGTAGGATGTCCATGTCTTGTAAAACTGACGGAATTTTGTCCATCTAAATACAAGGAGAAAAGGAAAAAGTATATTCTGTTTTTTTGGGTTGATCTTCTTCCGGTGTTTTATCCAAGATTCAGATTTCTACAAGAAGGTGACATGATAAATAATTGTCTTTCGCTGTAATCCTGATTATATCTCCATGCTGCTGTTTCAACTTATACATTTATCTAATGGCATCTCTAATTCTGAATTTAATTGACTGTAGATTACGGGAAGTGTACATGCTGCTAGAGATGTCATTGTAGATGGAATACAACAAGTTCCATATTGCAAATTACTTTTCGAGGTATCTTTGTTGATTGTCCTAAATTCCGTCTATCTTAATATAGATATAACTATGTACTATATCTCATAATTAATGCTAAGTTATTGCCAAAGAGAGAAACTATTCAGTATTCAGAACAGAATTTTATGCCCTGAAAGTTCCTGCTCTCACGGAATCTATTGTGAAATTGGAATACAGTGGAATCAATGTGTCTCTTAAAATGTGCTAATGACGCACTTGATGACTGACTGGTGCAAATGAAACACTTCATGACTGACTTGAAAGTTGAAGTTCAGAAAACCTTTGAGGCTTTATCTAGGGGTTAGGCAAAGACTCAAAGACTTGTAGCTAGCTCTCTTTGTTACGACCAGAGCCATGGAACGATGCGTGACACTGGCAACATTTTCTTTTGCAGGAATTGATGAAATTTGCAATGATGCATGGAGGATCTGGACATATCAGTGTAATTGAATCCCTGGTAGCTAAGGCAATCTCTCCTGGTTCAGATGCATTTGGAGGATTCAACACCGAAGATAAAGTGGATATCTCATGTTTGTTTTTGGAGGTTGTGACTTTCCTCAGAATTCATTTTCTTTGTACAAATTGCATGTATTCAAACATTGTGTGCATTTTGTTTTCTGAGACTTCATGATTCACATTTCCCCTTAGACTTCCCGATTCTCTTTCCCCTTCTCCTTCGAGGAAGGAATTTATATTTGGTAATTAGCTCACCAAATATAATTTAGGCTCATGCAAAAGAACAAAATAAACATTCTCAGAAACATCTGGACATCAATACAAGAAAATATAGTGGAAACTGGAAAGGTGTCTATCTATGTTCATTTCATTTGATGCTGATGGAAGCAATAATACATGGGAAGAAAAGGACCAAAGGTAATTGAACATTATAGAGTTATTACACGAGCAGACAACCGAGCTAAGCAAGTGAACCCTTTTGAAATTTATAGAGAGAAGATATTGATGTAAAATTAAACGATAATTGATTGCTCCTAGTTCCAGAATTTCTTTTTGGAGATATGACGAGCAACATATACGCTATCTTTCATTGATCATTGTCCTTTGGGCATTTCCAGACATGGTTGTGTTTATATATTGCAGAACTGGCAAATTGTTCTCCACTTAGTAGCCTGATGGTTACTGCAGACAAAATATTGTTCCAGAAGATAAAAGGATCAATTGCAGTGGGAATTCCAAAATTACTTTAGTTAAGAGTCGCTAAAGTTGAATGTTAGTGCCTGAAGTTTTACATAATATATCTAACTTAACTTGCTGATAGTTTTTAAGATGAATAAAAGTTAGGATATGGAAAGTCCGATTCTACCACTCTTATGTATTTGTTATTAAAAGCAGGAGATGGCCACAAGCCTGTGGTCTATAATTTGCCAACAGCCAGAACTGAGCTGTTCTATAAATGATTAGATTTTTGTTTTTAAAACAAGAAAGGCACAAAAAAGATACTTGACTACCATGTAGCACGTATGATTTACCATCTTGGTGGAGCTCTTCTTATGGAATTGATTAGCTCAAGTATCCTTCTTTGCTCAAATTGTATTTGTATACAAAACTGGTGAGTCATATTAAGGCCTTTACAAGACTTCAAAAACAAACAGTACTACCTCAGAACTACATTACAGTACAAATAGATTCAATGCATATATTTATGGATGCATATGATGTATATGAAATACATATGTGTGCATGACAGTAAACTGTATTAGCAATGGCTGATTTGACTTTTGATCTCATGAGAAGATTGAACAAAAGTTGTGTTGTAGCAGTGTTTGCTTGAGACTAAATTAAATTCTATCTTGCTAAGTTCATTTTTGATTTATTGTGGGAAAAACTGCCTCAAAGGGATGGTGGAGTCTGTATAAATCACCATCAGTTTTGACTGGCTTGGTTTCAAGTTGTGCTTTTGTTATCTTATGCTCATTGTCTTCCGTGCTACACATTTTGCAAATCTTCTTAAAATAATTGAGTTATGCTGACCTTTAAACTTTTATCAATAGTTCTCCTTGCGTAAATTATCTTGCCAATAGCATAACTCTGACAACTTTCATTACTTAAATGCACAGTTTGTCGACCTTTGTGGAAGTCTAGATGATATACGGAGGGCATGGTATCGTCACTTTAAACTCTTTCCACAGTTTATAAGGCCATACTCCTCATGTGAGGATTCTGCTCAAGGCAATAACTTGATGAATGAGATCAAGGAACAAAGGAAAAGCAACACTTGTACCTTGTCTAACCAGCTGTCTGGAGGCCTGGAATCTGGTCAGGATATTAAAATTTCAGAACTTGAACAGTTACCAAATACCAATCATCATATACAGCCTGACCAGGTGTCTGTAGAGCAGTCCCTACCAAAGGATGATGAAATTCATTCTGAGAAGAGAATCCTACAGTTATCTCCCAAAGTTGCCATCCAACCAGGGAAAGATGCAGATGGGGTGAATGTATTAAATCAAGATCGAGTACATGAATCCCAAGATGATGCATCAGGAGTGATGGAATCAACTCTCGATGCCATCCAGCAGCAGAAAGAAAGTGTAAATGGACCAGTGGAACTAACTCATGACTTGGTATATCAACAAACAGAAAATGTATCTAAACCAAGTGAATCAACTAGTGATTTTCTTCAGCAATCAAACCCAGTTTCAGAACTACTGCAAGAGTTCTCTTGTTCAACTAATAAGCATCAGGAACCTGATGACAAGCTAGAACAAGAGCTGAAGATGGACTCTTTTGAAAACCTTTCGTTAAATTCTCAAGAAAAGGAACCCGAGGGGTTAATCCAAATAGCTTTAGATGAGAATAATGCTGCTGAAGTGATCTCCACTTCCAATGAGAGCACACCTGCAGATTCTTTGAATGTTAAGCCCAGTACACTTGATAGCCCCAAAATTATGCCAGCTTCTCATTCTGCTGAAGGCCAAAACAAATCTTGTGAAAATAAACCAAATGGTTCATCTTCCAGGAGTCAGGAAAACCATACACCAGTAGAAGTTTATCCACAGTTGCCAGTGTCTCCAAGTACAAGTGAAAATTCACCTCAAGTCAATCACACTGTCAAAGATTCTGTAGGTGGGACTTCAGGGTTTCATGAGCATTCACATGATGGAGTGCGCCAATTACAGAAGTCTGTTTCACCACAACAACATGCAACTGTTGAAATGGGTCATGTAATGCTTCCAAGACGAGGCTCGTCCCAGCAGTTTTCGGTTTCACCCAAGGGTTCACCAAATCAAGGTCAGCATCAGCCAGTTGCTCCTCAGGGGAATATAGCAACTGGTGAAGCCTGGCCAGCGAATAATATGATGCAGCAAAGATTTCGATCTGCAAGTCAATCCCAGCTGTCTTCCCCACCTGTTTCTCATCCTTCACCAAACATGCCACAACACACTGTGCAAAGTGGCCAGCAGGTTGGTGAGACACCCCCAAACCATGCAACCAATCACATGTTTCAATATCAGTATCAGCCCCAGCATATTCTTCAACAACAATATCAGCAGCAAATCCTGCAAACACAACTTCCATACTTCCATTTGCAACATCATCATCAGCCATCCTACCAGTATCAACAGCAACAAAATCAACAGTTTCCCCCACTTTTGCAACATCAACATTATGTCCAGCAGCAGCAGCAATTTCAATCACCTCCTTATCTGTTGCAGCAACAGATGTCCTACTTGCAGCAGGCACAGGTACAAGTGCAGCAGCAACCATCACAGATGCAATTACAGCAAGATCAGCAGCGATATAATCAGTCTAACGAGGTTGCTTATCAGATGCATCCATTAGGATATCAGCAACATACTGATCAAGGATACCAGCAGCTCTTGCAGCAGTACCAGCTATACCAACAAGGATATCATCAGATGCAGCAGCAACAACAATGGGAAGGCTACCGCCAAACACAACAACAACTGGAAAAACATCAGCCCAATCAGCAGCAACAGGATGCTGAATAGTTGTGATGCAGCACCAGGTACTTTTTTGTAATATTGTTAAACCAAATCCTCTAATAAATTGCAGTGACTTTAAATATGTCATGGAGAGAGTAAAGCCTACAGGTCATGATATTAGATATCATATTGAAATATTAACCAATTACATCCAGCTCCAAAGTTCTTTCACGTGATTCCCATGGTAATTAGCTTCTGAGCCTGAAAATCCAATAGCAAAGTGTGTTGTACATGACAAAGGAAGTAAGCCAAGTCATTTTTACATAATCTTATCCATGAGACATTAGTCTTACATTTATGCCAAATTGTTATGGCACCTGTTGTTAAATGCTGAGACTGGTATGGGGTATGAATTAGGGCATGGGTCAAAACTTGATCAGTGTACTTTAGGCTTATATCTACAAGAATTTATATCAGTCATTAGGACCATTTAGGTTGTTCTGTTTTTTTGTCCAATTTTGCTACCTGAGTTATTCTAACCTTAGATTTTGTGTGATAAACAAAAGGAAGGAAAATGTGAATATTTTCATACAAAAATGAAAAGACGCTACAAGGTGTTATTAGTTATCATTGAAATGATAAATTTGAAAGGCAAGCCGCGTGAATGTGTTGAACTTCTTTCCTTTGGTTTAGCATACAGATACCTATTCATTAGAAATTCATTCATAAAGCTGTGCAGAATCAAAGCTAGGCTGCAGCAAATAAAGCTGTGCAGAATCAGAGCTAGGCTAACCTTGCTCTGTGCAACCTAGCTAGCTGAGCTTAGGCATGATAATCGATTAAGCTCCGAATCAACCTCACGCCATCAGGAACTGAGCTCAAGTTTGAGCTGAGAAGAAACTCAAAGATGTTAGTTCAGAAAATGTCTAATAATTACTATATGTCAGTTTTTTACTAAAAAATCCGATGTTTCTCACCAGAATTGCTTCAAGTATTCGAACATCTAAAGTAAATAATTTTGTTGAGACACGTTAATCTATTTGGTACATGTACATGTTCTACTGTTATCTAAGTTCATTTCAAGCCTCAGTTTGCAACACAAGAAAAGGAACTGCTCACATTTATATTTTTATTTCCTTTAAGTTGCAACAAGGAGTTATTCTTGTGAAACTTCACTTCCAAGTGATCTGTTTCGCTTTAAGCACCAAGGAAAACTGTTAATTCTGTTTATTATGATTTCATGATCATTTTACTTGAACAGTTCTTTTAGCTGTTTCCAGTAAAATCATTGAAAACTGGCAGTTGTATCTTGTTGCTTTCAGCAAATGTTTAAAAAATTGTCCCTTCACCTGTCATTCTCTGAGGCAGGGTCCATGTTTACTCAAATATCTCTTTATTAATTAACCAGGGAATATAGGCTTCTTTCAAATTTTCGAAGTCAGAAACGAAGAGAAATATAAATTTTATAATCCTCATTTGGCATGAAAGAAATATTGAAGGTAAGAGAGAATAGAAGGCAGTGTGTATGACAATTTCTTATCACCTTGTGAGTCTCTTATTTTGTAATTAAATTCTGAGAAAATGTCCCTTTGGAGTGTGGAAATAGAAGTTTTGATCTGTTCTTTCATATATTCTCACCCTTCTTTTTTATGTTCCTAGTCCCAAGGAGAGAGCCATAGTTTTCTCATCCTTGCTTGGATTTTCGTTACTTGTGAGTTATCCCATTGAAGTGTATCAAGCCTCTTGCATTTCCTCTCTACATCCAAAAAGGTTATAGCCCAGACAAAATCTGAACCCGCTTTTCCCTCTCTGTGTGTGTGGTTTTCTTTCTTTCTTCTTTTTTTTTTTAATTTTTAATTTTTAATTTTTTTTGCATCTCTCTATGTAAATAATCATAAACCAATGTGGTGGATGTACTCGTGTGTGCGTGTATAAGTGTATTGCAGTGTTGCGCGGTGACCTACTTGGTCTCAATTTTTGCTTGTAGCATTGCATGTATTTCACCAGATCACTTGAATTTACTGCAGGTTTGCGTATTGCCTCTCCAACAGTGCTACAATCTTGCTGGCGAGTCACATGGTCAACATCAACCTACCCAGCTCTGATTCAATTGCACTGCAGAAGTATCTGGACCGCCTTTTCTCCATACTGTATTTTTCTCATGCAATGTCCACCTTTTGGTCACAAAGGCATGATGGTATCTGCCATATCATCACATCTCCCTTGGCATCTCTTCTATGTCAATGTCATTGTTGTATGCTGCAGGTCATGACCCGTCTCTCTGGTAGCTTTAGTTTTGTCCATATTGCAACTTCTAACATTGTTGCATTACTTGACCCTCTTGGGGAAAAATTTTGCAAGAGTGATTTACGATACATGACTTGTTTGCACAATGTCAAGCACACATAAACATGCACACCCCCTCACACACCCTAATCGCTGGAATGCCACATGGGGTTGAAGTTCAATGTTTGGAAATAGCTCAACCCTCTTGATTGTTTCTGGCAAAGTAATGTTCATACATGGATGGTTTGGTATTTCATCTTGTTAGCATATACATATTTACTCAGACTGCACAGGTAACATAATCTGTACTTCACATATGATTTTCTTTGCATACATGCAATCGACATGTAGTTGAAGATGACTGATACCTCGTATATAATGGAGACAAAATCAACCAGTAACTACTTGCATCAAATTCACATGCAAAACTTCGTGCTTGGAGGATTGAGAAGTATTGTGTCAATTCACTGCAAGATACTATTATTGAATTATTTTTTAAAGTTTCTGTATATCACACATGGCGGAGAAGGAATCGGAGGCTGCATGATCACCGAAAGGCTTCAGTTTGAGATAGGGATAGTCTTGTACGATGAACAATTGCTAACATTATTTTTACCATTAAAACAAAATATTTTTGTGAGTTTAGGAATAGTCGTTTTAGTAGGGGCTTTTGTAAAGGATGGTATATGGATAGGATATTGTTGAACCTATTGGTATTAATATTGTTTTGATGATGCCATAATTGTACTTTATTAATTGTTACTATTGGAGTATTTTGAATATCTTATATATAGAATAACCACTTGAGCAAGTTGAAGACAATCGAGTAACGAAGAAAATGGAGCATAATTCATCATTGAAGATTGAAGAGTTATGAAAAATCCTTGAAGAATTAGTATACTCTCTTCTTTCTTAGTTTTGTTAATTTGATCTTAGTACATAAGTACTATTATGAGCTCAATAACTTCTTTCATTGCATGCATACTCGTTGACTTTGCTCATGCTAAAAATTCAATCTTAGATCATCTTTTCTCCTTAATTAAGTGCATGTAACATATCATTTGTATGCTCATGCATCATATCATTCTTTTTATATGATACATGTGATTGTATTTGCACAAGATGAGTTTTCCTGCAGAGAATTAAGTTCTTTGGAGTTCATATGTAGAATGGCTTTACCTATTGTGTGTGTGTGTATATATATATATGTATGTATGTATGTATGTGTGTATATATGTATGTATGTATGTATGTATATATGTATATATGCTCGTATCTCCAAGAAATCTGTAGTAAAAGTGCATCTAACTTGAGTATAAGTTTTGCATTTAGGTATTTGAGTGTTTTTATACATGATATAAACCTGTAGGGTAATATCCTTGCAGGCAAAATCTTTTTCAAACACAATTTGAAATAACTTGAGTTGAGTAGAAGTTTAAACATGGCATTTAATGTATTGCATGCTTGGCTAGTGTAGCATTTATTGTGTTATGGCCTTATAAGTGTTTTGTATTTTTTGAGTTGTTAAAACCTGCAAAAAAATGTGATACTGTTGGATTTTGGTGAAAAGTTACTTTTTGAAAAGTAGGTACCAATTTTTTAGGCTTTTTCTGTAGTTACCGACTGAGACAGTTGATCGACTGGCTCGATAAACCAGCACACATAGAGAGCTTTTCTCTCTTTATCAGCTGAGCTAGGAGGTCGACCGATAGTGTCAACCAATAATGTCGACCGGCTAGGCTTTTTAGCTTGCTGCCTTTGCCGGCTAAGTTAGGGGGGCCAACTGGTAGATCCTTCAGACTTTTTAAAATATTATCACTGGAAAATCTACTTTTTTGGTATTATAAATATATCTTTCACCTCTCAACTCAGACCACAACTTGATCTAAACTCTTTTTGCAATCTAATAAAATTGAAAGCTTTCTATCTTGCTTATTCATCTCATTTATTGTGATATTCATTTATTACACATCATTAGCTTTCATTGATTAAGTTACTTAAGTTCATAAATTGTTAATCTATTGAGAACAATATAAGAAAGTTTAATACCTCCTCTATTTTTGCTCACAAGAAGTCTTGTAAACCAAATTGCTTACCATTTCATCGAGCGAGTACTTTGCTCTTAGATAGTATAATTTCTAATGAACATTCTATTAAGAGTAAAAGATTTGAAATCTTCAAGTGTTTAAAGAACATTTGTTGTCCTTGTAGTGAATCAAGAATTGTTAACATTGTTCTACGCTTCTATAGCGTGTTAACCAAGAAACCGATTAACTAATAAAATTATTAAAACCCTAAGGAAAAATCATAAGTAATGGACTAAACCCTCAAGAGTTTAAACCACTCTAAATTGCTACATTTGATCTTTTATCTCTTAAACCCTTTGTATCTCAAGTCTTGTATGTGTAATTGCTTGAAATATTTGAAAAGAGTTCTTATTTATTTTTGCCATTAATTCAATTTAACCCCTTCTTGGATTTATTGTCTAGGCAACAAATATCTTGGTCGGGTTCTTTCGTTACCCACCGGAAAAGTCGCTTATGTTGTTGATATTAATATGATCATTTGCTTGCTTAGCAAAAGAATAACAATAACAATAACCAAAAAAAAAAAAAATTGGTCCAAGAACTACAAATTGCGGAAAGATATCACCAACACAAGTCAGCCACTGGTTTAGTAAGAGCAGTTGTGATGTTCTTGTAGGAGTATTTTTAACCGACAATAGCAAGTAAAAGCGAGTGTAGCACGCCAACCTAATCATATTTTGTTTCCTCTACACAAATATTCTTTTGACCAAAAGAAATTTTACAGTAATATTCAAAATTTAATAACAAGAGGAAAAAAGAAAAGGAAAAACTGAAGGAACATATCTAGAAATTAGGTCCTGCAAATACCTTCATCAAGAACAAGTTGTGCAGTAAGGTTAGGAGAAAGCAAACTAGCATTAGGCGATGACAGGCATGCTTCTGCAATACTCATAGCAGAATGGTAGTAATGGAGAGGACCAACCTCAAGTGTCGCAACGGCCATTGCTTCTCATAAGAGAGAGAAAAATGAGAAGGAAAAATGGAATATAGAAAGAAAATGAAACAAGAGAAGCTTGGGAAGTCTCTTGACGCACTCGCTCTGACCTCAATGCATGCAAGATGCAGGGTATTATCATGTTTTACAACAGAAAATGCAGAAAAAGGAAGAGTCACACATTAAATCTATGCAACCAGCCAAATTTATTCTACTCTTTATGATTGCAATTCACATATATATCTAGTCTAACAAAGCACACAAGGAAAACAAGCCTGAGAGAATGGTTTTAAGAGCAATCAAGCAGGAATGATCTGTCATCATTCAACATATGAACAAGAATATTGTTAGTAACTTGTAACAGAGGAATGCCTGCACTAATGACATTAGAGTTCCAGTTGTCACCTAAATCAGGTCATCCAGAGAAGAAGAAACAGTAAAAGCCTAATCTTCACGCCAAAAACCAGACAAGTATTAGCAATTTCGTATCAAGGTCTTAAAAATCTGTCAGTTACATTTTCTATTTTTTTTGCTAAGAAATCACGTTTTACAATAAACATGGAGTTACACCCATGAAATTGTGATTTGCACTCCTTATGTTCTCTTTTTTGCTGACAAATTGTCTCTTTACTGAACTATGAACTATATAGTCCTAGCAGAATCAGAAAGTAAAAACGGAGTACTTTTGTGAGCACAAATATGACGGCTCTATAATCAATACTTTATACAAGCACAATGTTGATCTGGAAAGGTCTTGGTTGAAGCTGAATACCTTAAATGTCACAAGACTTAAATCTCTCGAATTTGCTCAAGAGAAGATGTCAATGAGAAGCTGTGTTAGAATTAATGTCCCAGCTGCCCTCATGAAATATGCCCTCATGAAATATCAAAAGTATAAACAAGAAATGCATACCTACTATTATTCCAATTGATGCCAAAACAATGTCTTTCCACAAGACCTGCAGAAAAAGTATTCAAAAAATGTGAACGTGTAACGCACTTTCTTGTGCAGGATATTTATGACAAAAACGGGGTGGTAAAATGCCCATGCACCTCCAGAACCATTATTCTAATTTCACTAGAATATTATACAGACAAATATAATTGAAATCCTGCGTTTGATCCCCATTATCCAATTGCCAACTAAATAAGATATCTCACTTCAAGTTTCTATTCATCCACCTAACATATTTCTCACCATCCTGCAAACTAAACCCTCAAGATACGAATGAAGTTTATTTCATGCAAGGTCAAGAATGAAGTACTACCTGGAACAGTTATCATCCAACAATGCGTGTTCTGAGATTCAAGATAGGTAAATGTTGCTAACTTTACAAGGTCTCAGGCCAAAGATTTTATCTCTGACAATAACGGGATGGATTCCTAAAATTAAATCAATTACGATAATTTCTCACCTACTAAATTGGATGAGATCTATTTAGAAAATGCAATATTAATTGATGAGAAGATACTATAAATGTATTTGAATACAGAATTAACTTCAAGAACTGCTAAAGTTGCAAAAACTAGTTATAAATTGTAATTGTATGTCAAATTTCTATGTCATATGCAAGGATACTTACATAAACATTTCTCACAACAAATATAATTAAACAATGAGACTGCGGCATAGATGCACTTCCCTTTCTCGCAATAGATTTAGCCATAATAGAAAGCAGAAATTTCAGGCCATGAGCTTAATATAATATCAGATAATGAGCAAGAACCAAGAAAGTCCACTTAAACTAGGTCTATCATTCAGCCACATTGAATGTGAGCATGTTGACCAGACTAGTGAAAAGGGAAGAACCAAGAAGAAAATTTCAAACATCAAACTAGCAGGGCTCGATTCACAGATACAAGGACAATGAACCTGAGATTAGGTTAAATGAACTTTCGCATAAAGTGGAATAATGATAAAAAATTCATTTTTTCCTTCAATTTTTTGGCTAAGTCTGCAAGTTTTCCATTAGATTCCAAACATGTTTACTTGCAAAATGCATCCCTGGATAGACAAAAACATATAAGTCTAGGGGATTCCATTAGATAGGAATTCCTTCCTCTAATTTCCAAGATAGCTCCAATAAATAAAGGTGTTTCACTAAGCAAAACAATAAAAGTGTTTCTATTCCCTACCTGTGCACAATTTAGTTCTAATATTGTTAGATTTTTTTCCTTCTACAAACAGATCAGGATGTTTAAAGAATCTAAAATGAAATAAAAAATTCTTTTCAAGAATGCCTTTCTATATAGTGTGTTAATTGAAGTTGCAACAACTTCCAAACTTAGATTTTGAAATTTAACATCACAGAGGCACTTGTATGCCTATCCTTGATGTCTTCTAATTCATAAACCTCATTGCTAAATAACTCATCAGCTTAACTACACAACCCCGAGACAGAAGCCAATTTGTCATCCATAGACCTGAGTATATCAACAGCATATTAATGTCTTTCTGTGACTAAACCAAGTGGCCCACACTTCAAGAAACTTCATAAGCCCTTAGCAAACAGTTATGCTTTCAGAAACTATGATCATATGGTAACAGCATATCAAGGAGAAATTACAATGTAAAACAATGTATATATATGTCAAATATCTTCCATTTACATATGCCATGATATTTTACCCAATGTCGGTGTTCTTTCTTAATTATATCAATTCTCTTTCATCCTTACCCTGCATTTGCTCCAAGATAAAACATCATCAAAAGTAGATAGCTACGGAAATCCAAAACAAAATGTTACTCACATGCCACAATGAAATATTACTGAAAGTCCTCTCTCTTTTCCTTTTTTCACCTTGTTTTTTATAGTTCTTGTTCTCCACCTTCTTTTTCTTTTTTCTTTTTTTAATTCTTTTTCTCTCCTTCATCATCATCTTCTTCTTCTTCTTCTTCTCCTCCTCCTCTATTTTTCTTCAACTTCTTTTTCCCTTTTTCCTTTCTCCTTCTCTTTCAAAGTCAACAAAAGTTGAATTGCTATTGAATTTCCTTCAGTTACATTCTTATTAAACTTTCAAAATATATTATTGTGGTTCAACAAAGATTTCTCATCTTAGTCTAGGAGTTACAATCTTAGACAATAGAAATTATGATATTACCATTGACTAGTATCTTTTCACATATTTATTATAATCAGAATCTGTAGTGAACCATTAAATAAGAGATGCCAAATTTGGTTAGTGTTATGGATGAAAGGTGTTAGGTTGTCCAAAGTCATATCTAATAGTTTGTTTATGCCAATAAGATTATAACACCATATTATGTAACAAATCATGCTATATTCAACTTGACAAGTTAATTCTTTGACAATTAGTAAGCATCGTTATAGCTAGAATTGCTGATCTTCAGAATGTAATTTTAAACATATTTTCTTTTCTACGGCCGCAATTGCAGTTAATGTGTAATGAAACCATTAAGATGCTTCAAACTTCTAAAAAAATTGTTTGTTAGAGAACTTAACCAGGAACTGCTAACAAAATGCATTACTCAAGAGCACAATTCAAATATTGCCTTGTTACTTTTTACCATCATAGATATAGGTAATAAGGAACACCCAACCTCTCAATATAAGTTTAACAGATTTCTAAAATAACTCGGCAATGTAGTGAATCTTGCTAGATAAAGTCAAAGATATGCTTTCCGAATGAGGTAAAAAGATATAAATGAAAATAAGAGAAAAAGTCTATTTCAGAAAAGTAAGAGAACTAACCCATGTTCACACGGTTTCAGATATCTAAATATCTATAACTGTACAATGCACACAAAGAGAACCAATTCAGCATCTACCTCCTGGGTAGCAATTAGCTTAAAGAAATCTAGAAAGAAAATGGGTCAAGTCAAACAGGGAATGAGCACCAAAAGCAGACTCAACAGGATGGCAATATTCTTGTAGGTATATAGACAACTAAATCATGGCTCAAACAGGATTTTGTAATGAGGATCTCAAAGTGAAGGATATTTTCAACCCAAAATTAAATGAGGGGACAAACAGGCCGTGAAAAGAATTATTAAGGAGAGACAAGGAGCTCTTATTCCTTGTTACCGAATCGCTCAGCAATTATTGGACGGACATCATCGGCATCAGCCAAGGTCTCCAGGAATGGTAATAAAGAAAGAAGAGCAGTGTCTGATGCGTCATCAAACCAACTCTTAATAGGGATTCCATTATTCACTTGCAACCGGAAGACCTAAAAATAAGAGAAGAAAATAATTCTTAGTACTAAAAAGTTCTGCTTGAAACATATAGAATTTCTTCAGATTTTCTTTGCTTAAAGTTAACTGCGGCTATGTGCCCTTCTCCCCCTCTCCCTCCTCACCATCCTTTCTCAACCAAATTAAGAAAAATGGAGGAAACAACCTGATATATTAATATACATGCACAAATGCATTCATATATAGCTACATATATGTAAGTTGTATGTTTGTAGCTAAAAGCACATGCAGAACTAATGTAACACCTTTCTTCATTCCACCCTGTTTGGATTTTTTTGGGTGTATGTGTGTGTGGTGTGTTGAGGGAGGAAGAATTTTGATGAAGGAAAGGGAAGGAAAGGAGAAGGGATGGTTGATCCATTTTGGATTGAGATATTTTTATGAGGAGATTATGAGTATCTTGTGTTTGGATTGGGAAGGAAATGAAAGGAAAGAATAAGCTTTATGTGTAAATAAAGGATATGAGGGGATGAAGTTCATCCCTTCCCTCCATTTTACCCCAATTTGGAGGGATTGAAAATAAAGGATTTGAGGGGATGAAGCTCATCCCCTCAAAACCACTCCCCTCCCAAAACTTTCAAAACAAATAGAGGGAAGATTTGCTTCATCCATCCATTTCCATTCCCCTCCCTCGAAAAACCCCGATCCAGAGTGGAAGTCCACATTTTTCTCAGCACAATTAGCATCAAACAGGAGTATAGTCAGCTCATGATAAAACCAATATAAGGGTAACCCAGAATGCCAAGGAGGAGAAAGCAAAAAATGAGCAAAATAATCATGAGGACAAGCTAATACCTGTGGGGAATTATCAATTATAACAACTTTTGCGAGATCAACACCTAGAACTTTCAAGTCTTTAGTGTAACTACCATCTGAAAAGATGCACGATTCACGATATGCTCTCCGTGATATAAACTTTCCATCTGGATCCAGTATGTCTAGTAGTTGTTTCGCATAGATGCTTTGGCTCGCAGTGAAAATAACAATTTCAAACATTTCTGCTACTCTCTCCAGGAACGTCCTGAGGTGAGGCCTTTGTTTCACATATACTGTGTTTTCTTTCATGTTGAAAAAAACTGAAAAGGTGAAGTCTGCATCTTCACATGGCTCCAGTGTTGAGTGGACTAGAGTTTCTGTATACATAAGAAGCAACAGAAGCAATCTTAAAAAACTGAGTGAGTGAAATCATCAGCATACTGATGCCAACATATAGCAGGTCAAATGGAATAAAAGCATTCTGTGATAAGCAGCAATAAGAGTTGAATATATATCACTGTTAAAAATAATTAAATATTTGGACGAACAGGATGCTTGTCAATATCAAACAGGGTGCTTCGACCACCTAGAGCATTTCACTACTCCCCCACAAATTTAAACGGACACGTAACAATCAAATCGAAGCTTAATCTATCAAGATTTATCTAAGGTGGCACAAGAATTGTTTCAGAATGTTATTGTATGCCACAAGGCCAATCTTTTTAATTATACTTGCCTTAAAATTAGTCTTGCGAATTATTTTGTGCGAGAGGCATGAGTGCATTTCAAATCTTGTGGTGTCTATGATCAGAAGTAAAATGTGCCTAAGCTTCTTTCTCTTGCTTTTCAAATAATTGGACATAACAATGCAACCACAACTGCAAAGAGAAAAGCAAAGCAAGATTTTCTGTGGGGTGCAGGGAGATGAGGGGAGAGACAAGACAGAGGTAGAGGAATGCTTAATTATTAACCCAAGGATAAAATTAGAGCAACTTCATACCATCTAAATCAAGTACTAGAGTAATAGGTTTTTCTGTTTGTGATCGAGAATTAGATGCCGCATCCGGAAAGTCAGGTAAATTTGTCAAGAATATGTGTGGGTCAAGCCATCCAGCTTGATCTGAGTCTGGAATATGGTTGATGTTAGATTCCTGGTTGAATGATCTCACTTGATGGATTGCCTCACAAAAACTTGAATCACTGGAACCTATTATGGTTTCTCCACATGTTCTGCTATCCTGGAGATGGCCATTCTTTAGCGTGTCCTCAAGGAAAGGCATCACCATGTAATCGTCGGACATATCAAAGAACATTGTAGGCTCGTCATCGCATTGGTATTGATGTAAAAGCTTGGTGTCTGTACTATCATCATAAATTGAGTTACCATCCACAGATAAACCTGAAACTATCATGTCAGAAAAGTTCAAATCTGACATACTGCACATGTGATATTTACATGAATCTCTGCTGCTATCATCACTATCTTCTGTCTCCAACTGTGGCACGTAAAGGTCATTATTTCCTGCAAATGGACAGATATAGGTTCAGAAAATTTTAGGTAAACCTAAGTCAGATTTGGACATAAAACAACAGCTTCAGGCAGTTTCTTATCATCAAGAGAAATTGCATGCATGGATACCATGTGCAGAGGACTTCCCATAGAACAAGCTGAGCCCTAACAGCATACTTTGAAATATATGTATATGCTCACAATTAAGATGGCAACGCAGAATATAAATGGGCCTGATTTAACTTCATATGAACACCATAAAATTCAAAACTTTCTGGAATTGTATGTTGCCCGGAATAAATAGAAAAGACAAAATTGTCCTTTACATATCAAATATGAACTTGCAGCTAGGGAAAATGCTGGCTCAGTTCCATACATTTACAGAGTTACCACGACTGAGCTCTTATCCATCTCTGATACCAAATACTCAGGCTAAGCCTACTAATAGGCAGGGAGATACGTATATGTTCATAGGCACATAACAAGTTATCAGCTGAAAACTAGAAATTAGATAGATCTAGAATGGATTACCATCTGCCGCCAGAAACTCATGTTTCCTATTCCCCCATTCCTACCCCTTAAGGAAATCAATCTTTTCCTTTCCTCCAAACTACTTCCTTCACCAGGGACAATGCATCTTTATATGATAATCAGAGGAGCAAAGAACAGAAAGCAAGAAATCTTAAAATTTTTCTTGGTTTAAACTTAATAACACTTGAGGGAAACAAATTACATCTTCCACAGGAAAGGATGTTGAATAAAATATTTCAGGAAGTACCTTCATCATCACAGACAAATAATTCACTGGAAATATCAATCAACTCCTGAATAGGTGAGAAAATTATCTCTAAGCTCGAAGAGCAGGTGGCTCTCTCAGATTCCTGCACTCAATTGAAATAGTGGAGATTAGCAACAAAGTCATATATTACATTACTAAATTTTCCACATAACACCAAAAAGTACATAGCAAATACTAAATAAATGGTGCAGCGGATAATTAGGAAAAGAGACTTGATCTAGGGCAAGTTCTTTGGCTTAGATTGCCAAGTATGTTTACAGCAAATAACCATGCCAACTGAAGAGTAATAAAAGCAATACCAATGGACAGAATGAGCATAAGTACATCAGTTGGCCATGTAAGCTCACGGGTATGCCATGAGTAACTTGAAGATAAATCATAATCTATTCTTACATAAGCTAAACCCTTGGAAAAATTCCAAGTCTTAGAACCAGTGTGGCAACTAGCAAATCTTATTTAACAGAAGCTCAATTGACTATTGAGACATATAAAGAAGAAGAAGAATAACATGTGACAAAAATAGCATATTTGTAAAATCCTCAACTATTGTCCACCTCAGATTCACAAGTTAAGGTAAAATATAGAAACAGAGACTATTTAGTAGCTCAAGAAAATATGAGCACATTTACATGTCAACAGAACTTTTTCATTGGCAGATCAGCAAGAGTTTATTGATGTTTACGGAATTCTTCGTAAGAAAAGCTATAATTATGTAAAATTGATTATGCAGAACAAAGTCTCCACATAATGCAAATACTGGTGCATAGGAAGAAGTATGCAAGGTAAAAGTAAGACAGAAAGAACTGCTTTTCCATCTTGAATGAAGCAAAGATGTTGACCAGAAAAGAGAAGGAAAGAAGGAAAAAGAAAACACACACACACACACACACAGAGATACCCAAAAAAGACAAAGTAAAAGACCTCTTTTTGCAATAACCTCTATAAATGCAATGTCATCTCTTGTGGCACATGATAACATCTAAGGTCTGTTATCCATGGAAACTGTAATCAAGACATCATGTAGTCCGTTCAAAATTAATACAATCTCTTCATAATTTCAAGCAATGGAAGAACAAGGTCAATGTTGAACTTTTATGTTCAAGGTCTGTGGGAACCTAAGAATGGTATGCTGAAAATGGAAATACTATGCATGCAATTGCAAGTTCCACCTGCCACACACGAGTCCACTGATATTTTGCAAAAGAAACAAGAGAAGCAGTCCAGATTTATGAAAGAGCTGATGGGTAAGAGGAAAGACCGGATCCAATATCAAGAGAACAAGAAAAGTCCATCAGAATTAAGACAAACAAAGTGTCAGTGTTCAGGTTGTACCATTCTACTTTCAACGGAGAAGTCACTGGAAGAAGAAGACTCTTTCTGAAGTACAAGATCTTCTGTATTGAGCAATTTGTTAACTTTGACTTCAGCACCAACAATGTCGCACTCATTCTTGCACAAGGATACTACAAGCGAATAGGAGGGGCATCAGGTCTATTAGCAGTGAAATTCTGAGACAGACAGACAGAAAAGAGAGAGGAGGGGGGGGGGGTTGTTGGAGGGGGATGGACAGACTTCTGGAACTAGAATAAGTGTATGAACCTCCGAACCAAGGACACCTGGACAAAAACTCAAAATTGCCGATCGATATGGAAGATTTTCCATACAAAGACTAATATTCTCCCATACTACAACCACATGAGAGTTTGACCAAAGATAAACCCTCAATATCTTCCATTATTTTGTGAGATCCTACAACACCTCCATCAATATTGAATCAAGTTTTATACAAATGAACTAGTAGATGTATGCAGGCATCATATCATATCAAAGTTCTATAGTTCACCTCCAATCAGACCATTTTAAATAAAAAACCACTTTCTAGTTAAACTTTGAGACAACAAAAAATAATATAGAACACAACATTTCAGTTCCAAGGACAGATATGACCAAATCACATCCTTTAAAGTATATACTTTGTTATTCTTCCTATATATTGGAAAGTTTATCCCATTAGTCTTCGGATTCCCTATAGTATATATTAGTATCGCCAAAAGACACTGCTCACTATGCTCACACTGATATGAATTTTGAAGACAAAAGTGCTTTATTTGATTGACTCACAAGAACAACCTACATAAAAGACGGTAGAATTGAGAATTGACTGAAAAGATTGAAGCATCCATAATGAAGAACTTAAGCAATTGACAGAGAAACAAAAAGCACCAGCATATGGCAGTCTTATCCTGAAAGATGATCCTCAAAAGAACCAACTTACCATCTTCACTACTCTCTATAGGAGTTTCAACAACTTCAACATTTTGAGGGATACTGGCACAAGAGAGATGACTCTTGGATATCATACTTGACTTTCGGCATACATGGAGCCCATATTTTTCTTTTGAACAGCCTGTGGTCGACTTGGTCTTCATTTTTAATGATGGCATTCGCTCTGTGGTTGTGATGCGTATCACAATTTTGATTTGAGAACATCAGTGGGAAAACCGAACCCCCTAGATAAATAATTAGGTCGGCCACAAGAGACTGTCAATGAATTATCTGGAACAGGCAACAAGTGATGACAGAAGTAAATAGGAGCTCTCTGATAGTAGAGCAAGACATGTCAAATAGTTCCACAGAAATCTATTGGCATAGAAGAAAATGTTTTCTACCTGTCATATATGGTTGTAGAATGGTATAACCAATTGAATAATTGCCTAAAATAAACTGATTCAGAGATTGAAAAACCTACCTTCACTCGTCTTGAGAGTATATATTCTAACTTCTATTTCTTAAGACAACTAAACCTTTTAAGTCCTAAGGCAACTGTCTTTCATATTTTCACTGCCTTTGACCATAACAGAAGTTACTTTACAGATACTTGAGAGTAGCTAAACGAGACCTATGCTGGTGCAGTGAAACAACCATGTTCAGAATATGATTATTAGAGAGATATTTACAAGTATTGTTTTCCTTTTCTATCTAAGATGAGTAATCTCCTTTTAATAAAGATCTAATAGGCATCTCTGGTCTCATCTCTTAAATTATGGACATATAGAAACAAACTACTTTAACTCAGGATCTTGCAAATCTGCCAATTTTGCATGCCAAATCTTGTCAGATTATAAAGTTTTCAATTGAATAAACAAGAATAATGAGAAAGCGCACTATTAGGTTGACCATTTACTTAAATATGTCTACCCAATATTTAAGCATAAAAATTGATGGATTCAGGTTAATATGCATCAGGACCGGCTTCCCATTTGACTACTTAAGATGGTAAGGTTAGAAACTGTTTTGCATTTCATAATATCAAAAAGGCTCTTTCTAATGGATTTTCATTACCAGAATGTCAAATTTTACTATGAGGTTAAAAGGTTCGGCCATATTATGCAATTTTCTTTCTCACTTCTTCAATTTAATCAATCTAATGAAAAATAAGAAAACATAGAAACCAATACAATTATTACCATAATCTTCTGTCTATGATATCTAATTGATAGAAGTCCATACTATTACTGCGTTCTCCATGATAACACCCTTGGTCAATTCATGGTTGCAGGACCAAAAAACAAACTTTTTCAATACCTTCTGATCAAGTATATCCAGGAATTTATTGTATTTACTTAACAAATCAGGAATATAAAGCTATAGAAAAGAAAAGATATTATTTCCAACCTGAAGTATGTCAAGAAATCTAGTTGCACTCTAACATCAAAAAATTGAATAAAAATTGTTTGGCCAAGTAAAACTCGGATCAGGCTGGATGCACAAGTGTCTAACAACTACCAATTTAATACATAGAGAGGGGGGGGGGGGTGGGGGGAGAGAAACTAAAGCTTTTTGGTTTTCTTGCACTGATGGACTTTATAACCAATTAAAAACAACTCATCCCTGACCTTCATAACCATGTATTCATCAAACGGATGATAAACAGCACTTCTTGAAACTTACAAAGAACACAAAATATCGAAAAGTAACTGACTTGAACACAAAGATTAAAACTTTCCTCGCACACACTTCAGAAGCAGTTATAGACAAACTCGCAAATGAATACACAAATCAATTCTAGATAGAAAAGAATAAAGCTTCGGGACTAGGAAACTGAACTCCAAAGCCTTAGACTAACACCGCACACATAGAAAAATCAAAAGCTCATAAATCACACGGAAGATATATTCGCAAAATAATTTTTTTAAAAAAAAGAAATTGTTGTTTACCGAAACCCCATCTCAGAAACTTCAAGATTTTTCAAGTAAACCAAATTTCAGCTCAAGTGTCAGTTCAATTCACATATAAGCTTAACCAAATTCGCAATTCATAATCACAAACAAAAAAATAACAATAACAAAAGAAAAACACACACACACACACACAAAACGCCAAAAAGCTAAGAACTCTATATTCAAGACCCAAAGCTTCTGAAGAATTAATTCCCAAGAAAATTAACATACCTAAAGAAAAAGTCAACAAATTGAAGTAGCTGAACTATCAACTCTCAAGAAGCTCAAATTCCACACACACACACACAGAGACACACACACGCACCCACATAACGCTTACTATGTGCAAATGCTACTCAATTTATCCATAACTATAGTTGCAAGTACCTCATTTATACAGATAATTACAGGCCACAACTTCAATACATAGTGAATTATATACATTATTATATTATATATGCATATACCTTTAGAGAAGCCAAGTCCTCTCTCTCTCAAGTTGGTCTCTGCTCAGGGTATATATAGAAATTGGGTTCGCTGGCCATGTCAGCTCTACTATACAACCGAACTTTTCTATGTATTTTTCAGTTTGTGCTCGAGGTGTTGTACCTTGCGACTTCAACACTAGACTTCAACGACGTGGGATAAATTTGTTGAAAAGGTACAAGCTTGAAGCAAATGGTCGTAGGGTGTGATGGAGGCGTACGTCGTAGAGGATTATAACCCGTGCTTAAGTAGTGTTACGTGAGAGTAAGTTAACGGCCAGGATTGAGAGTGGAGAAAAGGTGTTGAACCGGTGGAGACGTGCCACGTGGAATGAAGTCAACGTCAGGATAACGTGTCGACACGTGCAGGTTCGCGGAAAGAGAGGAGCCGTGTGGGAAATGGCTGCTCCACGGGCGTTCTTGAGCGCGTGATTGCACGCTCCTCAAGTTTTTATTTGTGCTCAAAAGTTTTGCTTTTTTGAGTAGGGACAATGAAAAAGGAGGCCAAAAATTAAGAAAGCAACTTTATGATATTTATGTGTGGTTTTCGATTTTTTTTTTCTATGTATAGATTTTTATTTTTATTTTTCTATATATATTTTATATATGTTTAAGTTTGGCTGGTTAATTTTTTCGTTGATGTGTTGAATTTATGTTTAGGTAAAATCATAACACTATGATTGTAATATAATAGTTATACACTATTCATATTTTTCTGTATAATTATGTTAATAATTCACAATTGTTAAATTATTTTCATAATATTATAACCGCTCTATTTTCTTTTTTTAATGAATTAAAAAGAAGAAAAAGCAATGTCTTATATGTACATTTGTGCTCCATTTTGCAGTTCTTTATCAAGGGAAAGGTATTGCAATCCTCATTTTCTTTATTTTCTCTAGTATGTTGAATGGGAATGAGAAACATTCACATAGTTTTGTTAACAAGTTAAACTCTAGTATCTAGAATATACCGGCAAATAAATATTCTTCTTGCTTTTGACCAGTAAGTTGCAAAATTTAAATTCTCAAGCATTTGTAAACGGAATTCTTGTTAGTTTGACCGTCCTTCAAACTTTATAAGGGTCTAAGTTTAGTTTATTCCCCAAAAATAAAACCAGAGAGGTGTAAAAGAAAATAATTGAGTTATGTATAAAAAATTTAAAAAAAAAAAAATTTAAAACGTGTTGAAGTGCTATTATGAGAATTTATGAGTCTCCTACAATATGTGCAAATAGGGTTCTGTAAATGAACATGTAGGATAAAATGAAACTCAATGGTCATTATACATTGCATAAACGAAATTAACACAGTGAACAATCATGAAAGTTTGCAAGAAAAGAACTTCTGTATGTAGATTTCTACCGCAATCATCATATAAAGTCCTGAACCATTTCTCGTATCAATCAATTTTTATGAAACTTAAGTGATCCTTAACATGGTATCAGATTTGTTAGGGTGTGGCGCAGCAGAATGATAGATTTGTCAAAAAAAGATTATACAGCTAAAATAAGAAATGAGAAAAATGAATAATTAAGGCACCAAAATTTTTACGTAAAAACCCCCAAATAAATTGAGATAAAAAAACCACGGGCAGATAATGGAAGATTCACTATCATGTAAGAATTATACAATATTTCTCTCTAGAATAAGTAGAGAATAATTTTACTCTCTCTTATAATAGAAGAAACTAATTCCTATTCAATAAACAACAAGAAGAAGAGAATTTAATTAAGAGTATACAATGAAAAACTCTTCAATTTTTTTGGGGATGCCAAGCACTAAAGCACAAGCCAAGGAATGAGAAATCTTTATGCTTGATGATCTAGTTTTTGTCGACTTTTGCTCTAATAAAATTTGTTTATTTTGTGACTAAGTTCTTGCCAACTTTTGGTCTAATAAAATTTGTTTATTTAGTGACCAAGTTCTTGCCAACTCTTCGTCCAATAAAATTTATTTCCTTGACGCCAAAATAGTTTAACTATACAAGATCTAGGCTTTTGGTCCAGTGTCCACCAAGTTCCCATGTGACCATCCGAGTCCCACCCACGCCATCTGAGTCTCATTATGGGTCCCATGTAAGGGTTACTATTATAGAACTCCAAAGCATTAAAATATGTACAAGCCCCACATAAAAAAAAATCACAAAATTAACATTATAAAACTTCAAAGCGTTAAAATATTTACAAGTCGCACATGAAAAATCACAAGATTAACATTATATAACTCCAAAGGGTCGTTTTGAAGCCATGCATCTTTTGGTGTTGAAGCCATACATTTTTTGGTATTGATGACCGTTGGTGGCAAACTTTGGCAGTCATCTTCTTTTGAAATTTTCTAACAGATATACATAAGACTCGTAATATCTTGTCTGTCCCATAACTGAAAAAAGAGTTGAATGTGTATTTTGATTATGAAGTTTATCATCCGTTTACAAGAGTTGTACTCACATCATTTTCGCATCTCACAATACCTTGGGAGTCCATAAAGTAATTTGTCGAGACTCTATTCGAGCTCACTTCCTGCCCGCTAAAACTTTTTACAGTTGCATACATATGATTACAAAATTACATGTCAAGCAACAACAATTTCATCACTAATGACCTAATTGTTTAGTGGTATGTCTCTTACTTATAATGTGAGTGGTCTGAAATCAATTTTCAGTAATTGCATAAGATCAATTCCTGTTAGTTAGATGTAATATGTACTCAATATTTGGTCTCTCGTAAAAGGGGAAAAAAACAACAATTTCATCTTTTGATGATTTCTTGATTACTTGATTACTTTCAATTTCAGTCAAAGATCAGCTTAAGACAGAAATAACGAAACATTTTGAGTAGTTTTACTTTAAAATTTACTTAAGATTTGACTTCGAGAACATTGTAAACATTTCAAAACATTTAAAACTACTTTTATCATAAGTGATTTTATCACCAAAACATCAACCTTATTTTATGTAACTTACCACATTTGTCCCAATATAACATGCTTTTTGTCATTACAATTAGTATAGTAAGAACGACTATAAGGATACATACATACACATATATATATAGCTGAACTTGTCAGCCGTTCTCTTATAAGAAAAATAATTTTGGCAAGCTAAACTAGAGAGATGATTCTACTTTGCATAGCGATGGGCCAAGTATATGGAAAATTATTTGACTTGAACCAAAAAAAAAAAAAAGTTGTCAAAACCCTAACATTTAATTTTTTTCCCCATAATTCATGCCACAAAGTCTTATAATAGATAAGTTAACGCCGATTCGAATTGTATGTTCTTATTGATATCTTGCTTGAAAACATGATTTTGGGTGCATTCTCTCTTGAGCAAATAAAATTGTTCCGTTGCTTTTGTTTCACAAAATGAATTAAGAAATGAATGGTGATGTTGGAATTACTTGAAAAGTAATGACCGACTCAACTTTTAGTTCATATTTTTTAATTTGGTATAATAATTAAAAAGTTCATTCCATAAAAAAAAGTTTTTCTAACAAAACTTGGAAATTTTATTGTTCGTCTCAACCCAATGAATGAGTTTGCTAAAATAAAGTAAGAAAGATACAAATTCTAAAATAAATCATACCTATCTCTTCTTTAAAAATTTTCAATCATCTAGTTCAGTTTAAACTCTTGCAATTGTGTACTTTCTCCTTCTATCTATTTACATATTATTATATATCTTTCTTTCATGAACTATAATAGAAAATAAATAAAATTAAAAATAAAAAATTAAAAGATTAAAAAATTAAAAAAATTAAAAGAAATCCATGTATTTCTTTTATTTTCTTTTTACTATTTCCTTGTTATAAGACATGTGTCTTCTTTATTAGTCAGATAATTTTTCTCCCCCAATTATAATAAAATAGTAAAAAGATCATAATATGGTATTAAAATAAAAATAATTAAATAAGTAATATTATGTATTATTAATGATCAAAAGACCAAAAAAAAAAATATTTGTGATCAAGTTCTTTTTCAATATTTTAGCTCCCGTCCTTTTTAAATGTTTGGCAATATATTAATGTTGTTTTACTAGATAATAACTTTTTATGTTATAAATTTGCAAAACATATTTTACACTTTCATAATTATTTCTTCAACATTAAGTCAAAATTGCTTTCAATTTATTTATTTTGCAGTGTCACTTAATACCAAAAAAATTTTCTCAAAAAAAATTTTCCGAGATATACATATCTATATATATATATATATATATATTTGCCGCAAACAATTTAAGTGCCATTCCCCAAAAGCGGACCACGCATCCCATGACATAACAGAGAGATGCTTGAATGAGCACCATCGAAATTAGTGGAAGCCACGGAGTGGACATGCAAGAAGCCGCGTAACGCATAAACTCCATTGTTCGAGTTTGTACATGAAGGGGCATATTAATACAACAATTTATGATAAAAATTTCACTGCTTACAGTCACTGCATGTGAGTAAATAAAAGGTTAGATTTCAGAATAAGACTGATTAGAAGGCATAATGACAGTTTTACAAGAAGATAGCTGGACCATACCTGCAAATGTATAGAGAATATATGTGGAGACAGATTACAGAGGAGACCCAAAAGCCAAAAAAAAAGGAAAAAGAAAAAGACACAGAAACAAAGTACAGTGATGATAAAGATCCAGCTACTTTTAGTACAAGTTCCACATAACTAACTGGTTCTTCTTGCAAGAACGATACATCATCAAGACAGCACAAAATGGACCTCCAAAGCAAGACAAGAGATGATACAAGAGCCACAAATAATAATAATAATAATAATATCAAATATAACAATATAGCCACCACTTTTTCATCTTCAGCTGCAAGCAACATGAACACCAACAATAACAGTAAGGCTATGGCTCAGTACAGTGCTGATGCAAAGCTCATGGTTGAGTTTGAGCAGTCTGGGATGTCTGGTAAGTTGTTTAACTACTCAGAATCAGTTATGCATGCACCACAAACTGTTAGTACTGAAGAAGAAATGATTGCTTATCTTTCAAGGATTCAAAGGGGTGGTCTTGTCCAGCCTTTTGGTTGTATGCTTGCAATTGAGCAGCCTACTTTTAAGATCATAGGGTATAGTGAGAATTGCTTTGATATGTTGGGTTTGAAGAGTCTTGTTGAGTCCAAGATGTTGGAGAGTGTGCTTGGGATTGATGCTAGGACCCTTTTCACTCCTTCTTCAAGGGCATCATTGGCTAAAGCTGTAGCATCTAGGGAAATTTCTTTGTTGAACCCAATTTGGGTTCATTCTAGGAGTACCCATAAGCCCTTTTATGCTATATTGCACAGAATTGATGTGGGGATTGTGATTGATTTGGAGCCTGCTCACTCTGGTGATCCTGGATTGCTGCTTGCTGGGGCAGTTCAGTCACAGAAACTAGCCCTCCGGGCGATTTCTAGGCTGCAGTCTGTCCCTGGGGGTGATATAGGGGTTTTGTGTGACACAGTGGTGGAAGATGTTCAAAAGCTTACCGGGTACGACAGGGTTATGGTTTATAAATTTCATGATGATAATCATGGTGAAGTTGTGTCAGAGATTAGAAGATCTGACCTAGAGCCTTACTTGGGATTGCACTATCCTTCAACAGATATTCCACAAGCGTCTAGGTTCTTGTTTAAGCAGAATCGAGTCAGAATGATCTGTGATTGCAATGCGCAACCGGTTAAGATAATTCAGAGTGAAGAATTAAAGAAGCCCCTTGTATTGGTGAATTCAACTCTTCGTGCGCCTCATGGCTGCCATACCCACTACATGGCTAATATGGGGTCAATTGCTTCACTGGTGATGGCAGTAGTTATCAACGGCAATGATTCAATGAAGCTGTGGGGCTTAGTAGTCTGTCACCATACTTCACCGCGCTATGTCCCTTTTCCACTTCGCTATGCATGTGAATTTCTGATGCAGGCATTTGGCCTGCAGCTTTATATGGAGCTTCAGTTGGCAGCGCAGCTGGCGGAGAAGAAGATCCTCCAGATGCAGACGTTATTGTGTGACATGCTTCTTCGAGATGCTCCATTGGGTATTGTGACTCAATCTCCTAGTATTATGGATCTTGTTAAGTGTGACGGGGCTGCCCTATATTATAGAGGGAAATGTTGGTTGCTAGGGGTGACTCCAACTGAGTCACAACTCAAAAACATTGCCGAATGGTTGCTAACTTCTCATGGAGACTCCACAGGGTTAAGCACAGATAGTCTTGCTGAAGCTGGCTACCCTGGTGCTGCTCTACTTGGTGATGCAGTTTGTGGCATGGCTATGGCAAGAATCACTTCCACAGATTTCTTATTTTGGTTCAGGTCTCACACAGCAAAAGAAGTTAAATGGGGAGGAGCTAAGCATCATCCAGAGGAGAAAGATGATGGCGGAAGAATGCATCCGAGATCCTCGTTTATAGCCTTTCTTGAGGTGGTTAAGAGCAAAAGTTTGCCTTGGGAAGTTTCAGAGATTAATGCTATTCACTCTTTGCAGCTTATATTGAGAGATTCCTTTCAGGAGGTTGAAGACAGTGGTGACAAACCTATGATGGATTATCAACAGGATGATTCTGATAACCCAAGAATGGATGAGCTCCGTTCTGTGGCATGGGAAATGGTCAGATTGATTGAAACAGCTAATGCTCCGATTTTTGCTGTTGATTCATCTGGGTTAGTTAATGGATGGAACACTAAGATGGCCGAACTGACTGGATTGCAAGCTAATGAAGCTATAGGGAAGTCCCTGGTTAGTGAGGTTATTCACAAAGATTCCCGTGATATTGTTGAATGCCTCCTGCATAGAGCTATTCAAGGTAATTGTTTCTAATGGTCTATATACTGTGCACGTGTATGTGGTTCAAAACGAAGTGTCTTTAATTTTATCTTCGTGAGCCTGAACTTGTTAGGCCGCTTCTCAAATAGATATTCAGAGACTTCTTAGGAAAAATACACTTCTACATTTACGTTTGATGCCGTAACAGTTTTCTTGTCACCAGTCAGTAGAGATGCTAAAGGGCTGGCATATAATTTTCCTGCTTCTTTAAACTCCAGTGGTTGGGCCCGTTTGGATTGGCTTTTTGTAAAAGCGCTTTTTTTAATAGTTTTTGAAAAACAGATTTTTTTAAGAAGCTGAAAATTCTGACTTCTAAAAAAAACTGTATTTGAGTTTTTTTCAAAATTTCAGTTTTTCTGGAAACCAAATCAAATAGTTATTGCAAATTTAGTATAAATTTTTCAAGAAAAAAAGTGTTTTTTCTTTAAAAAAAGCCAATCCAAACTGGCTCTTTATCTGTGTATATATCGGTTTCCCTTTGTTTCTTGGATATTATTTTAAATTTCTAGTTGATTTCACATGCATCAGGCATTCAACATATGAACTTTCTCTTCTCAGAGTTTCCCAAGGATCAGGAGAACCTTATAAGTTCCAAAACTTCAATTCTTTAACTTCTTGGTTTTCATGATTATAACATTTAAACATCCTAAGCTTTATTTTTAATATGCTAACATGTGATTAACTTCCATTATATATGTATATATGTGTGTAGATATATCTTTCACTAAGCGACTAACTAGTCCTGTGTGTCAGAATCATATGACATACACATCTCAAAAGAAGACTTTTAGGCTGTTGGGAGAAATACTAGAGTTACTGAGGCAGAGTTTTCCAGATTACATGTTCGAAAATACTCATGTACAGTGTATCTAATCTACTCAATAAACCTTTGCTCATTGAGAATGGAAAAGAGCTGTATACATTAGTTTCTTGAAAGCCATCCCTAACTTTTCTTCCCCTGCTCTAGGTGTAAATGAGATTAAAAGATAAGGGCCTAAATATGGGTTCAATGACTCCATCTTTCTGTTATTGTCTCATTATCTAACTCCTAATTCACTTCAATTCAGGTGAGGAGGAAAGAAATATTGAATTAAAAGTGCAGAATTTTGGGGCACATCAGCCAAACTCAGTCATATACCTCTTGGCTAATACCTCCACTAGCAGGGATTACAAAAATGATATTGTTGGAGTATGCTTTGTGGGCCAAGATATCACGTGCGAAAAAGTTGTCATGGATAAATTCATCCGTCTACAAGGAGACTATAAGACTATCATACAGAGCCTTAATCCCCTCATACCACCAATATTTGCTTCTGATGAAAATGCCTGCTGTTCTGAATGGAATGTAGCTATGGAGAAGTTAACTGGCTGGATGAAACATGAAATTGTTGGAAAGATACTTCCTGGGGAAATTTTTGGAGGTTTATGTCCGCTGGAGGGTCAAGACACACTCACTAAATTTATGATTGTTTTATACAGAGCAATAAGTGGCCATCAGCCTGAAAAGCTTCCATTTGGCTTTTTTGATAGGAGAGGGAAATACGTGGAGGTGTTTTTAACAGCAAATAAGAGGACTGATGAATCTGGCTACATAGTCAGGTGTTTTTGCTTCTTGCAGACAGTTGTTCTCGATTCACAATTATCATCACCACACCATGAAGAAGACAAAGAAAGCCTTTCAAAATTGAAAGAGTTGAATTACATTCGACAAGAGATGAAAAATCCGTTAAATGGAATCCTTTTCACACACAAGCTTCTGGAGAGTACGCCTATTTCAGAGGATCAGAAGCAGTTGCTGGATATTAGTGATGCTTGTGAGAGACAAATAATGACTATCATTGAGGGGTTAGATTTCAGAGGTGTAGACGAAGGGTAAGTCTTTTTCACTTCCAGGTGTTTAACTAGTATGACCACTACTTCTTAAGTCTTTATCACTTCCAAGTCTTTAACTAGCATTTCCCATGTTTCTTAGGAAAAAATTGTTTTTCACTAAAAATTAGTTATAAGCATATCTGATCTGCTGCAGATAATTGCAAATTTTTTAAGCTTCTCATTTTCTTTCAATGTCACTGATCCCTATTATATGCGGATCTTTATTTGCAAATAAGGAGATTTTTTTTTCTTGTCAGTTTTCTAAATCCAAGATGAGTATCTTTAGTGTTTCTCGACTGTTCAACCAACATATTCCTTTTATCTTGATTCATTCTAACTCATTAAAAGAGCATATTTGAAGTGTCATAAAACTCAGTAACATTCCAGATTTTGGCAGAAAATGAAGACATATTCATATTATTCAGATTTAAGCTTGAACTTTGCACAACATCACTTCATAATTTGCATAGTTTATAGAAAAGAGTTTCCAGATTTTGGAACGTGAATATGCATGATTTCTCAAAAAGAAACTTAACTCCATTTGAATATCTATATTTGTTACCCTTCTTCTTATTGGGTAATGTTCTTAGAAATATTGTGGTATCTTGTATTTTGTTTCTCTTTCACAAATTTTGACAAGATCCATCCTTGGTTAACAGAGAACTTACCTTTTGAGGCTTAAGAGCACTATGACAGGTGAACTTCAGCAAGGATAAAGATTTTACTGACTGTATATAAATTTCTTCTGATTCTAGCAGCCACGTGGAGCTAAATATGGAAGAATTTCGTCTAGGAAATGTAATAGACGCTATTGTCAGCCAAGTCATGATTTTATTGAAAGAGAAAAATCTGCAATTAGTTCACGATATACCAGACCAAATAAAAGTGGTTCCTCTATATGGCGACCGAATTAAGCTTCAGCTGGTCTTATCAGACTTCTTACTTGGTATAGTGCATCATGCACCAGTAGATGGCTGGGTTGAAATTAAAGTGTCCCCTCGGTTGAAGCTGATACAAGATGGCAATGAGTTTGTGCATTTGCAGTTCAGGTATATATGCTAGCTGTATTAGTTTTTTGATAAGCATCATATGAGTACTATTAAAGTTGCCTTTTCTTTCTGCAATTATTTATTATCATTGATGTTTCAGTTGTCTTATCAGATTTTCCTGTGACTATTGTCCTCAAGATGATACTTGTAAGATTCCTTTCTGTCAGTCCAGGGTCACAAGTGAAGGGAGCTTTAAATAACAGAATTCTCACACTTTGCAAAATCGTGAATTCTCAAACCATTAAATAATCTCAGATCAGTCCATCTATTTCAAATTGGTTTTAGGATTGAATCTCATGTTTCTTATCAATTTACAATGTCATCCTTCTGAATCAACTATTCTGGTGTTCAATAATTAATCATTGTGTAATCTGTTTTTGGAAGATGCTTTTTGTTTAGTTAGGTGTGTGTTATAAGCAAAGAGTGGGAATGGTTTTGTAATTTGGAGATCAGTGTTCTATGTGAAATTTCTATTAATGTGTTTTGGCCTTCACCAGTATCAGGGTAAGTGGGTGGAAAAGAGATTTGAACTTGTTATGCTTTAAGCCTGCAACTTAAAAAGGTTTCCTGCATGCCCAGAAATCACTTCTGTAAACTAACGATCTTCGTTCATTTTGAATTCTGTGTGCATTCAGCAGTGCTTTTTCAGATTTTTGTACTGTAAGGCTTCTATATATTAATTCTTCTGACCCCTGGTTAACTCTTCCATTTTCTTGTCCAGGATGGCTCACCCTGGCGAGGGTCTTCCATATGCTCTTATTGAAGATATGTCTGGGACTAGAACTCAGAAGTCAAGTGAAGAAGGAAATGCTCTAAACGTGTCGAGAAAACTTGTCAGTATGATGAATGGTCATGTCCAGTATATCAGAGAGAAAGATAAGTGTCACTTCCTTATCGACCTGGAAATCAAAACACTGTAAGACTAACCAATAAGGTTCAAGTTCGGATAGTACCAGAAAAAATGTTCTTGCGACAAATGTCTATCTTGATTTGAATATCTCACAGAACTGTATGGTAAAATCTGGAGAAAGTATTTGTTGTTAAACAATTTTGCCCAATAGCACATCTTTCCTGGTGCTCCATGGTGTTCTAGTATCACAATATGTATCAATTGTGATTTCGCCTGTTTCATTTAGCATGTGAACAAGGGGTACAGTTGTGTGTAAATCTGTATATAATCTTTTTTCTTGCCATACATAGTCTATTAGTTAGCGAGTTAGCTGATCAAGGAGCACATTCTTATCAGTGAAAGAGCCGGGGAGAGTATATCTACATTGTTAACTTCAGAAACGTAATCCATATTGACCCGAACAAGTATGTATTTTACTACCTTGAACATTGTGTTACATGTTATCTTGCAATTATCTTCTTGCAAGTCCTATTACACATCTTGAGGTACTTTTCTTATTTTAAGTAACTATCAACCTGTATCACCTTCCTATACTGACTTGTCTCAGGTTGTTCCACAGGTTCCCCTAGGCGTGAGGGGAACCAAGCGGAATTTTGCGAGACAGATTTTGGAACCTGTTGTTTCAAAGCGCTGATAATTCTCGCAAAATTGCCAAGGCAAAACCATCTCTTTTAAAATTTTAATTAAAGCTATGAACAAGTTTTTATAATTTTTGAACAGTGATCAACAACTGATTTTAGAGCAAAGGTAAAGACAATTATGCAGGTACAAGATAACGGCGTTGACTGCGTTGGATGAGAATGGCTATGTTATGTCAGGCACAGAAACCCCATCATAACAATATTATGAACGACATTTAAAGATCTTAAACTATTGAGACAAATTCATTATAAATGTATTTTCAGTTCAATATAGTTCCATCCTTTTCAATATCACATCATGAGCTATTAGACTTGTATATGTATAAAGCGAGATATAATGAGATATAATATATATATATATATATATAGAGAGAGAGAGAGAGAGAGAGAGAGAGAGAGAGTTGGAATGGATATTGAAAAGAGAAGAAAAAACACCGTGCACTTGTTTACCAGTGTCAAACTGCTTACAGTTCCAACAACAGTCTATATTCACCAGCAATATCATCATAAGTAACATTGAATCATTAGACAAAAGTTTTCTCTTTCACAAAATGGTAATATTTTCAAATTGAATGAAACAGCTAAGATAAACACTTAAATATTGTACTTCTTTACATTAACAAAGTAGAGATAAACAAAAGGCAATAAGGAGATGGGACTCTCCATCATATGCCAAGATACACTGTCAATTATATTCAGAGCACCAAAATATAGTTACATTGCTTCTTGTCCGTAATCATACATCGTGTCAGCACCCCCTTCTCTGAATTACTGATAGAATCTTCGTCATTGAAGACATTAAGAAACCTGCATACTAGAACAAGTATCCAAAATTTGAGGGTACAGAAGTCAAAAAATAAATGTTTAGTGATGGGGAAGGATATCAATGACAGCAGCTTTCATCATTGGCGTGCTTTCTTTTTGCTCCCCGACAAACATCAAGTGCTAAATCTAAATCAACTGCCATCTTCTCTAATCAAAAGCTCATACTGTTTTAACACAAACTCTACTTTCTAGTGATTTCCTTATAAGCAATATAAATTTACATGTGACAGCTTTCGCAGCTGCTTATACGGACACTGGCCAATATATTTTCACTCTGCCTGCTGTGGCTTCTCTCCTTCAACATCCTTCGATAGGATAGCAGGAGGATCTTTTGGGTCTGATTCATTCGGTTGATGGAATTGGATGTTCAAACTACCTGAAGAAAGATGGTCATGAACGATCTGCAAAGACATAGTTATGTCATTGAAGCTTCTGTTTCACTATTAACAATTAGATTGAAAAAGGTGCACTGTTATCATCAGAATAAAAAGATAGGACACAACATAATCCTGATTAACAATGGGCAGATTCACCATATAATGATTCTTATTGCAAGTAAAACAGAGAAGCTAGTTAAAAATTAGACAATAACTAAAAATTTCACATATAATATATAATTATTAATACCTGATCACCAGATTCAGGGCTTTCAGTGTGAAAGACAATTGGCCTACAGCGCTTATCTTCATTCATCAAACTTGAATTCTGGAAGTGGGCAACAAGGGCAGCCTTTCCCTGAATTCGAGCATATGCTAGAGATGCTACTTTCTCGCTATTGAATTTCTCCCACTTCTTTCCATTAAATGTCTGCATTATGTACAGGACATCAGGAAAAAGAATTAAAATGCTCTCTCAGAACTTCTAAGGAGGAGACATATGAAAAAAGTAGATATGCAGATTTGGCAAGTCCTAAACCTGACATCATATAAAGTAGAGCAAACAAAAACACATATGACTACAATCATTCAAGAAGACAACAAAGATAGTTCTTCAAATCAGAGAACTGGATGGAACCTCATAAAATGGGATAATATGTGATGGTGACAACATGTTGATAAACGCATAGCCCACATTGCACTTATTCTGCAAAAGCACACAGAAAAATGTAAGACGTTGTAACCCAAGGAAAATGAGAAATGCCATAAGAAGCATAAGCAGAATACCTTAAAATCAATTGGCAAATAGAGGAAGTCATAGGTACCCTTATGGTATTCATCAATTGCTGCTAGTAACATCTTGGAGGTGTACCTGGAGGAAACAATGATCTATAAACACTCTTGATATTCTCATTGCCATGACAGAAGAGATATACCTAACAGATTGCAAGCAATGAAGACTACTTGTTTGGAATATTTTTTATCATCAAAGTTGTCCTTCTGTCTTCACCGCTTTTAATCTTATCCAAATTAAGTTGAAACAGTTTTTGGTTATCTATCTGATTCCCATTGCTCTCAACACGTCGGTTGCTCCAACATTCAGCGAAGCTCTCCAAGCTGTTGGCTATCGACCCTGGGAAATGACCACTGTGAAGGAACATATGACCAAGTCCTGGAGGAGACATCATGGTGGAGCTGAGAGTACCATTATCAGATGTGTTCCCCCGAACAGCAAGACCAGCCCTGGGAGCACCATGCTTCCCCACATTCACCATGAAACTTGTGTCATTTTGAGCCAAACCTACACCTCCAGCAGATTTCATGAAAGATGCATCTGGTGAATCTTGATAAAAACCAAAGTGGCGCTTGAAAGGAACACCAGATGGAGCTGATCCAATGTGATGGCGGTGGTGGTGCTGAGGTGGAACAAAGAAAGATCCATTGTGATTGGAGAATGGAAAACCGTGGCTTTGTACATTAGATGACAAAGACCGCCCTATCCAGGTAGAGGAATTATTATTTTCTGGATATATCTTTGGACTCCCCCAGAGAAATTGTGGTCCAGATAGTGTTTCAATACCAGATCCACTTGAACTAGAAGCACCAGAAGAAGACACTGGTCCAGCATACTGACCAGATCTTGGCTCTGGGAAGGATTGTGAATGCTGAAAGGGAGTTCTGTGATTTAAAGACCCATTGGAAAGGACATGTTCCACATGACTATCCCTAAAACGATCATTTCCAATAGATGCAATCTTCCCAGAGGATGATGGTTGAGGATGCAAAATTGAAGCTAATCCAGGTAGGCTATTGCCGACTGTCGGACTCACAGACTTAAAACCACAGGATCCACTGAGAGTTTGCAAAGGACTATGATCTACAGGGCTGCCAAACTTTGGCCAATTACCTAAAATATAAAAATAATTAGAATATAAAAGAAAGCACGTTATCTATTTTAAAATGCTACGGATTACTGAAAACCACAGGATCCACCGAGAGTTTGCAAAGGACTATAATCTACAGGGCTTCCAAACTTTGGCCAATTACCTAAAATAGAAAAATAATTAGAATATAAAAGAAAGCACGTTATCTATTTTAAACTGCTATGGATTACTGAAAACCACAGGATCCACTGATAGTTTGCAAAGGAATATGATCTACAGGGCTGCCAAACTTTGGCCAATTACCTAAAATATAAAAATAATTAGAATATAAAAGAAAGCACATTATCTATTTTAAAATGCTATGGATTACTATTCCAACACACATGGCAATATGAAGTAATGGGAAGTATATCTGAAAGCCTAACCTGGGGGAGAACTGCCCATCGAAGAAGCAATTGGATGCCGAATCCAAGATTGATCTTGCTCAAGCTCTTGATTCAGATGCAGCATCAGACTATGTACAAGCAAGTGAAACTTGTGTAAATCAGTCCAACAGTAGAAAGTAGTTAAAGTAATAGGATAAAAATAGTCATAGTAGAGTACATAATTAGAAGAGGAGAAAATATTTATCCAAGCAGAAAAATGCTATGACAGAAACAATTATTGACAGCATTTTTAGAACATCACCAGAATTACAGAAATCATACACTATAGATCATCATTTATCCAGGAGGCATGGAGAAGATATATGTCAAATATAGACCTCCAGAGTCATCATGATTACAATCCAGATTAATATCTTTTGTACTTATTTTAGTATTGAGATTTCGACTTTCCAGCTTAACATACATTGATGTATGGAACAAAAGGAACAAAAACAAATGCATGAAGATAAAAAAGTCTACACTTTTTGATGTTTCTCATTTCTGCTTCTATCGCTAAAAAAATCACTCCTTATTGAATTGTTTATTTCCAGACATAAACGTCAATTGTCAACCTTCATATTTCTTAAATATCAGGATCTGCCCATATTAATTCTCCAAAAGAACCACACCGATTTGCAAAAGCAAAAGTCACACAGACATCATTCAACACCTTCATGAGCATATATTGAGGCTGTAGATTGATTAAAATACAAAAGACACAAGGAACATGATTAAAATACAAAAGACACAAGGAACACTAGCTATGAACAAGAGTTTCTAAAATCTTGTAGATTTCAAGCCATTGCCACAGAGGTTATGCTTTTGCACTTACAGCTAAGCTTTTAGCTTCTCCAGCTAGCACACGACAAACCAAGGAAGTTGCGGTTGGGAGTTAAAACTTAATATCTACAGATATATTTTACCTCAAGAACAATGTTTTGGTTGTTTATGCATTCTCAGATTTTCTCAATAGTAGAAGATTGTCCAGACACACATACACAGACACAACCCTTCCCCACACTAAGTCTGCACCTATGCTTTGTTTAAGGACTGGGGTAGACAAGAGATGTAGCCCAACGTAGCTTTGCATGGTTCTTCTATACGTTTTGGCCCACAATTTGACCCACATGTTCAAGTGAAATTTGTTAACTAAAGCCTAGGCAAAACCTATCATCGCTGCTCTTCTTAACCAAGGGAAACACTGTAAACCTTGAAAATAGTCTAAAACAAAATCATTGAGGACATTTCTTGTACAGGAAACTAGTAGCGAACATTTGGAGAGCAATAATCATATAGGCTTGACAGATATCTATGCCATCTTGCATATTCATGGCAAACCAGACTAACTCAAGTAATCTAGAAAATCTCATCCATCAACAAAGTAAAATAATGAAGCAGATGACATGAAGAAACAACTTTCAAATATGTTAAAAGCCCAAGGCAGAATGTGACATCTTGCTGCTTATGCACAATGTAATAAAAGCTGATCATGAGAAAAACATCAAGCTTAGCCATGTGAGATATTATATAATAAGAAACCAGCATGTAATTACGCACTTTCGACGTGCTCCCCCGGGACGGCTAGGTTCAAGCTTTATGCGCTTCCCAGCAATGTCGATCCTATTCAAGGATTTGAGTGCAGCTTCGGCAGCTCTGACATCATAAAATTCAATAAACTTATGATGCCTTTTGTACGGCGTTTCTCTGATCTGCTTTGACACCACGAAATGGAATCTTTCAGAAAATTGCTTGAGGGATGACTTCCAAAAATATTTATATATTATGTAAAAAAGATCAATCACCTCTTTGATCTCACCATAAACCCCAAATATCTGACGGAGATCATCATTTGAAACTGATGGATCCAGATTAAAAATGACCAAAGTTCCTTGATTAATATCCTTCTCTGATGGGTTATCCTGATAACAGTAAGTGTAAGTGTGTAGATATGCAGAAAGTATAGAGAACAAAAAGATGAAGTGAGTCAAAAGATCACAATCACAAGATTATGCCCAACAAAAAAGAATAAGAAGATCTCTTACAACCTTCGGAATTGAAAAATGGATGTCCAGCTTTCTTCTCCTTAGCGGCTTGTTCTGTAATGCCCACATTGCAGTTCGAGCAGCACGGATGTCATAGTAGGATATCATAACAAAGCCCCTGTGCTTACATGCGGTGTACAAAGTTCTGATGTCTCCATATTGCTGAAGAGGCAGAATACATCATATCATAAAAGCCACAGAATAGCAAAGGGTCATCAACTGTCTAAAATGCCATTCTTTGAGCTAATACAAACCCAGCTAACATATATCTGCTGAGCACATCTAATTCTTCTATATGAGGCTATCTATGGAAATAACTTGGCATGGACTTCTATTACATAATGTAGAACCATGTAAATTGCAAAAAAAAAAATAGGTAATGATCTCAACCAGGGAGATACAACTTTCAACCCTTAATATTAAGAACAGATTACATGTTGATACAAATGACATGCGAAATTCTCCAAGCAAGTTAAATTTTAAACTGAAAGATCCTGATCAGAACATAAATTACATGCTTACAAAAGGTTTCATTTAGCATTCCTGAATAGGAACAGTAGATGAGTAGCAAATGAGAATCAAAGTTAGGAATGCAGAATAAGATTATGAATGCACAAGCAAAAAGCCAAAAACTTATCCAGATTAAATGTTGCAGTTATCCTGAGTTCCTAGATCTGCCAATGTTTCAACTGCTTCCAAAAACTGAACTTTAAGAAAAGAAATAACATATCTTATGACGAGAAACTCAATGAGTTTGTCGAAGGGTCAATTATATGGAAACTAGTATCAAGAGGAATGTTGAGAAATAATAGCTTAGTTGATTGAAAGGCAATAACCAGAGCATCATGGGCCACATATCTGATGTGTAATTAAGACCTTTCGGATTTACCTCAAAGAGACTTCTGAGCTCAGAATCCTCAACATTACTGTTAATATTGCGAACAAATAGTGTTCTAGAAGGATGCTCGCCAAGTGGATGTTCTCCAGCAACAGTTCCCACAACATTTGCAATTCCATAGTGTGCCACCCCATTGCCAACAGCACCATCAGAAAGACTTTCCCTTGAGAGAGAGATATCTGTTGTAAGCCTTTCTGGCTGATCGGTGTCCAATTCTAAACCTCCTCCACTGCCGAAAAGATCATAGTCTTCCAAGTCATCCATACGATTAGGCAAACCACCAAGCTCAAAACCATCCACTATCCCGGCCAAAAGTTCATCCTCATCATCAGGAAGCAAGCTTCCGATCATACGATTCTCAAGATCTTCCAGTATGCCATTCTCCTCCACATCCAGGTGAAGTTTCTCCAAGCTCGATATGGTATCATCAATGGATTGATGATTAAGTTCCATGTCATTCAGTATCACTAAAAGAAACCAAATCCAAGAAACAAAAGTTAGATAGTATTTTAACAGTTAATGCAGTCTTTGAGAAGTAAGTAGTGCAAGCATACACTTCTGATGGGGAAGTACAGGTAACGAGCTTGAGAAAAGGGTAGCATCACTTGAACCATGATGAGCATCAGATCCAGGAAAAATCATAGTTCTCATTTCTTTAGACACATTTACAGCAGGAACTTTTGCTGGATCTGCAGCATGTCAATTAATTTCAGAGTCGGTTTATGTAACAAATTTACATTTCATAGCAATCTATGAAGTGAGTTATCCATACATGACGAGGATGCATCTGAAGACTGCTGCATTTCGTCACCAAACTGTCAAAGGAAACAAATATAAACAAGAACGATCAAAATTGCTTTCAAGCAAACAATTGAACAAATTATTGACACAGGCCAAATTTTCTACCTAAAAAATTGTTAAACCATGATTAAAACATTGAATTGTCAACTGTAAAAGAAACTACTATGCCTACGAGCAAAAATTTATCCTTTGATACTCTAAAACGTAAACTAAATTACGCAGCTGACAAAAATATCATATTGGTTTGGCTGCAACAGATGGACGTCTTAACTATTTCATGGCCCTGGAGACCCACAACCACTACCAGATTAGCGAGACACCATATAAAACATCCTTAACTCTGAATAGCCCACTAAAGACAATCGCAATTGACCAAACTATGGGTTACAAAAGCATCCAAAAACGCAATTTTGCTTAATGAATTGATAACAAATAGTTCCACATGAGAAACCAAGCTAAATTATTTATCATCAATCAAAAAATCATGGAGTCAAAAGCAGACCAATAGATATATAACTATCATTGCAGTCAATATCAACATTCAACGAATTCACACAAATCACAAACTGTTTCTAGCATATACAATCAAAATCATTTACCAAGCGATATCCTACCAAATATAATTGTGGACACCTTTTCAATTACGCAAAAGATCACTACTTTCATCACTTAAAAGATACAAAAATACACCTAAATGCCCAAAAACTTCCCATGATTAACAAATACTCATTCGACTAAAGGAATACTTCATTTTGTAGCAACAGCAAATAATCGTTTAATAAATACATAGCCAAAAGAAGTTGATTTTGGCCGAAATTCAAGAGACCATTCTCAAATTTCTCACTATTTCATCAAATGTAGCTCAGCACAAAGACATAGCCCAATTTCTTGGAAATCTTGAATACACAACATTAGACCAAAAGTGGTCCAACCCTTTCCAGAAACTTGCATATGGCAGGAGATTTTTACACTGTGCATAAACAACCAACCAATTTATAAAATTAAAAAAAAAAAAAAACCAAGTTCAAGCTCGCCAAAAGAAAAACAAGTGCAACCTCTGAATTTCACAACCAGCCCATGAAAGAACTTCACTTTTTCGACAAATGTACAAATTACAATAACGAATACATGCATTAACGTTATATTATAAAAATTTATTTAAAAAAAACACATTTTTCTGCATATATGTACATAAATCACACACACACACACACACAACACCTACAGAGAGAGAGAGAGAGAGAGAGAGAGAGAGAGAGAGAAAGTACCCTTAAAACGTTAAAAGCCTTGGACAAACCCAGAAGAGAACAGCAGAGAGTTGTCTATAAAAAGCACATAAAAACCATAAGATTTTTCATATAAAAATTACAAAAAGAAAAAGAGAAAAAAAGAGACGTGAGAAAGAGAACTCTGTGTGTGTACTTTTTTCTTCTTCTCCCAATTGCTTGAATAACTCTTCTTTTTCTTTTCTATCCTTTTCTTTTTGGTCATAGAATAGCTCTTCCTTAAATAGTTTTTTTCATCTGGCTTACACAAACAAATATATATATATATATATACACATATATATATATATATACATAATATAACTAGAGTTGAGGTGATTGGAGAAAAGGGTTCGTAGAGAATGATTAGAGAAGTGAAATAGATTTGTGAAATCGTTTTCTTACGTGGAAATTTTGTTGAGTACCCAATGGGTATTCTTAAGAATTTTGGATAAGGACGGCTTTGAATTGTGTTTTATATAGTAATTACTATAAATGTTGTGTTGCTATTTGACTTTTCCACTTAGGACAATTTGTATAATTCAGATAAATAAGTATTTTTCATATTTATGGTTGATGATTAGTTTTCATAACTTATGTCAGATTAAATATAAATATATTTTGTAAAAATTAATTTTGGCAACTTCTCAATAATTTGCATTTTTTATGAAAAAAAATATATTTGAATTGAGAAAAATAAAAGCATAAAACAAAGAGTTTGTTTTTAAAAAAGAAAGGAAAGAAAATGAAGATAAATAGTTTGTTTTATAGAATTTCATGATTTTGGAAATTCTAATGGTTTTAAAAGCAATAATCATATACAATAGTATACTATTCTAGCATCCATATTGAATGATTGTTTCCCGCCTAAATGTTGTCCACTGCTGCTGGCACATAATTGGAACACGCAAGTTAATCGATGTCCTTTTGATGAATGCATAAATGAGCAGCTAATGGTTTACAATGGTAATTTGACACACGCGTCATATAAGTAATAGCTTTCGCAATTGCAATGACAAGGTTGTATGCTATGGAAGTGCAATGCCAAAAAAAATTCAAATACGTTAACCCATAATACATGCCATGCGGGGCAAATAATCTACCCAATGATATGGTGCATTTGGAACATGCCAACTGTGTCAACACGTATAGATTTGTCATTGTTTGACAACTTTCACATGTAATTGTGTAAGTTCCGCAAGTAAACTATAGCTTTCATTATAAACTTGGGTCGCTCGATTGCCTCTATAAAACCAGTGTAGAAATGGACGGATTGTCAAGCATCCTTGTACTACCTACATCTAACAACCGCCACACTACTAAGCCCCAAACATCTCCACCCAACAACCACCAAACACACGACTAAAATGGAAGCAGAGGCTTTGTCTTTTGTGCAACTGTAAGCAGGGATGCGCAAAGCCAGGGTTATTGTTTGTACCATACGCATATGGGATGTTATGCACTTTGACGCGCTTACTTAAAAAAGCAGTATGGACATACTTCTTCTAGACACCATGGTGAGCTAACAAGACGCGTATAAAATTCATGTCATAAATGAAGATTCGTTTATTTTATACTTATATTTCCATGGTAATGTAATAAAATTTTTAGTAATATCAATTGCTGTCATATCAAACAAGGGAAAGGATTCAAGCAACTATGCAACCCTATCTGTGGGAGATATTCAAAGAAATGCTTGAGGAGGGCGAATGCTACACCATTCACAAGTTCAACGTAGTGGACAATGTGGGAAGTTTGCGCATTGTCTCGCATTCCTATCGCATCTACCTCACCCGTTCCACCAATATTTCTTAAATAATCACACCATCAATGCCCCTGTAACATACATCTTCATGCCATATCAAGACATTATCCACTGTTGTATTGACGCTTTCGTAGCCTAGGTAATCAACTGTGTTACAATTTATTGTTACCATGGCATATTTTTCCTCCTGCCGATATTCTAATTATAGTCAGTTAGAAACGAATATCTAACACAAGTATCGGAAATGTTTGGGCTTTTACAGACATAATGGGGCAACTATTATCTGTTGAATTAATAGTGGAGATGCCACAGTGCGATGGCAATAGGAAAAAGGTCAACATTCAGCTGAAAGACAATAGGTTGGTCTATTAAAACATTTTTTTATCCACATTTAGATATATGCAAAATCCTTTAGTATTGTAAATGAGGAGAATATTAACTAACCAAATAAACTATACCTATGCAACAGAATAGGATCGCTTTGCAGAAAAAATGGCAGCATACATGGAACCTACACCAAATGGACCAGTGGTTATCATAATAATGAAAGCTAAAGTCAAAGATTTTCATGGTACACAAAGCATGTCCAAGTTGGAATGATAAGTTTTAGACCAAAATATATTTAAATATTACAATTGTGTATGATGAGTCACAAGTTTGATGTTTGATATATATCAGGGACAATGCAACTTAGTAACTCATTTGACTCCCAAAGCTATTGTTCAATCCAAACATCTATGAAGCTTTCGAGTTGCTTAAAAAGTGAAATAATGTTAAATTGCAAGTCGTCAAATGTCCTCAAGCTATATTTGATGTACTTGGCAAATGATTAAAATTCTTATTATACATGTACGTTGGTGATTTATATAACTATATTTGAAAAATGTAGGCTGGAGCAAGATCTCAACATAGATTCCTATCGCGTGTAGCAGGTTGAAAACGTACCCCTCAATCCATCTAATTACATATTTAGGGAAGTGGACCAATATCGATCTATCGAAAAACTACTGAGTATTAGTGAGGTAACACATCGAACAAGTGACGTTGCTGAATTAATAGAGTTATGCCTCTATTATGTTGTCTTTGTTCTTGCAAAAAATTGATTGACAAGATAAAAGGATGACATATTTTGAAATAAATGCAAGTAGGGAATTACATAGTGTATGCGCACGTAGATGAGATTACAAACTCACACCGATGGTCATACTTGTCCTGCCCAACTGCTCATGCAAGATCGCTACCAAAGATGCAAAATTTTGGTGTTGGAAGTGCAAAAACTTCTGCACCAATCCGACACCTAGGTGATATATAATATTGTGTATGTTTGATAAATTTCAATTTTTATAACATATGCACAAAGCATGAATTAATGGACAAACATTAATGCAGGTTCAAAGTTGATTTAATAGTTTTCAATAGCATAGAGAAAGCAATTTTCGTGCTATTTGATTGTGTAGACACTACAGCTTTGGAAATGAAGTTAAAAATGAATTAGGTACAAAAAGTAATTGAAAATGAAAAACTATTTTAACATAGTAGTAATTACATGAACCAAGTAGCTATATATTGAAAACAAAAAACAAGATTACATAATTATTGTGTGATAGTAATGTTGTAATCACGTGCACACTAATGTAGGAAGGCAACCTATCCGTGCTTCCAAAGGAGTTTGAGGTCTTTCTGGGAAAATACTTCCTCATTCAAATTAAGGTAACTGGCTATAATATAGACAACGCAGACAGTTCATTCTCAATAGTGGCATACGAAGATGACAATAGGCATATCATGGGCAATCTCAATTCTTTCTCGAAACGCCAGGTACAACAAATGCATTAAACAACTTTTCTTACATAGTGGCACTTTGATATTTTTATGCACAAAATTATGGTTTAAAACCTATGTATGATAATTACTAGGATGCAATAAACGATGAAGAAGTTGACAATGCAGTTGAATCAAAAGGAAAGAAAAAAGTCGAAGAGGTATGTATGATATGAAAACTTATTAATATAGTTATTTCTAACTTATGATAGATATTATTTTGTATAGATTTCATAATGCAAATGTGCTAATAGAAAAATTAGGAATTAAAGCTATACGAGGAAAAGGCTATGTCAGAAGCACTCATTTTCGCATGTGCAATTCCTTACAAGCAGAATTCTTGGGAATCGTATGGCATATTACCAGAAATGCTTCCAGCATAATCATCATCGAACAAATCATGTTACTTGGTGAAGAAAGAAGATAATCTAACCTTAGAGCTATCAGATGAAGAATAATTAGTGTGGCACGGATGTCATGGTTGTGTCAAGTTTTGCCTTTAGTAAATTAGATAGCACAACCTGGTTTGTTTTGTCTTGCAAGCATAGGTTTTTTTTTTAATTGTTTTTAAGTAAATTAGAACCTGTTTGGCCTGGATTATCCTGGGGCTTATGAACCCCAATAGGAGAAATATGAGTTTTACTATTAGGGCTCAATAATCTAAACCAAACAGGCTTTTAGTATGTTATCATGCTTGCAAGTGGAAAGTGCAATATAATAAATTCTATGCACTCTGTTTGTACATATTTCGAGTACAAATGAATAAATAAAATTATCTTTTATATTTATATATTTTGTGGTGTGAATTCTGTTTTGACTAATGTAGTTTTTGGGCAAATGCCTAGAACTTTTATTGCTAATTACACTTTCACATAACTCTATATATGTTACAATTACTCCAACAAAACATTAGACAACATTATTGATTTCTATGCACTCTGTTTGTATATATAGCCAATGAACCGAATATAATATTAAAAAAAAACCCAATCAACCAACATGATGACAATTGCATAGAAGACATAAATTACGCCGATATAATAGATAATTAAATAAATTTATATTCTATACGTATATATTTTCGGTGGTGATTTATCAATTGACCAAATCAGTTGTTTCTAAAGAGACTAGAGCTTTTATTTTGATTTATTGTTTCAATTAATTACAAATAAGTCGTAGTTATTCCACTTCAATATTTAACAAAATTTAATATATTTGCATTGTGACACAATTTGTTGTCATCAAACGCAATACCCTAGGTAAACAAAAACCAATAAATGTTAAAAAATAAATAGAATTTTGAATAGCAATAGTCGAAATATCATGCAGCCACCTGTAGACAATTTTATATGGCCCACAATATACACCAACAAAATGATAGGAAATCGTGGAAAACAAATACTAGATGTTGTAGAGTAATAACAAAAAAGTGAAATCAGTTGCCAATATGGCTTGTTGGCATATAAAATTTGCTAACATTGAATTCGATTTTACTATAACATACACAAATGTGATGTTGCTAAAAAATAATGAACATTTAATTCGATTTTACTATAACATACACAAATGTGACGTTGCTAAAAAATAATGCAAGAATTCAATTACAAATGTGTTCTTATTGCCTTATAGTTATACAATAAATGACATATGATAGATAGGTTGATTTATAGTGAGTTAACATGCACATATTTATAACAATATTTTGTTCCCATTTAAACAATATACACAAGCAAAGGAAAATGCATGAAGTGTTATAAATATCATATTACAAAACTTTTCTACATATAATCAAAATACCAAATAATACACCAATCCTATGATTCTATAATATCCAAAAAAAAATGTATGCCATTAGCACAATTACTAACAATGTAACGAAGTACAATAAAGTTTATTGATAGTAATTGAACGTAAGATAAATTCACACCAATCACCCAAGATTAAGATATTAAATATATCTGCAATATAAATACATTATGCATGGATGTTTATGAATTTAACGACAAAATTAGAGATATATGTCAAAAGTTGACATTAACAGTTGCTCATTGCTTGTTGTCTCCATAAAACTGCCTATGTTAGGCAATACAATATGTTAATGACCATGTACATATGTTCTTCTATTTTGGCTGCGCCAGGTACATGTTCTTCATGTAACATGTCAAGTTCAATGGCTATTCATACATGCAACATGTCACAGACTTCCATATGCCATGTGTAATGTTGTCCTAAGTTTCTTGCTTTGAGACCACGTGAAATCACGTGCATGCAAACATCTGAATTAGTATTTCTTTGCACAATGCAAACAACTATAAGTACGTAAATGGGTCAAGTAACAATTCACATTTGCACTTCATTCGCATTTAGCCACACATGCATTTCCCAACCCACTCTCCAACTCACCATTATCTAAGTCTCTATTCACAATAAAATGTAAGTTTTACATTTTCTGTTTAAAACTATATTGTTCAAACACATATATTACTCTTTCCTCTTTGCATCTATAACAGCAATCTTTACTCACATTCAGTTTCATTTTGATTATCCTTATACATATAGATAGCAAATAAATAACTGCTACATTTCATTATTTACATATAATGAAGGATGTATATGGTTAAATATTTATGATAATCATTTACATGAAATGCAACTTATATCAATGTCAATTTACATATCTTCTACCTAAAATTCAACCATTTATTTAAACTTTCATTTTCTCACAACTATTTACATTACATGTTTATAAATGGATGATAACATGAATGACAACGGCGTCCAAGCCACTTAATATTTATCTCCAGCAAACGCAACAGAGGTGATAGTTTCAAAAATTACTAATATTTTGGTTTCTTTATCTTAAATGCAATAAATTATGCATATTACAATTATAATATGCCATATACATTTTTCAACTAAATTATTGCATATTTACTTAATTAGTCAAAATTTAATATAAATACAGCTGTTAAAGGCACGAAATCCAAAAAAAACTTCTTCATCAACACAAACCTTTGTTAATGAGAACTATCTGAGGTAGAAAGGTAAAAGAACGAAAATTGCCATGTTTGATTCACCAAAAGGAGCAGGTAATTACATAACTCATTACCTGTACTAACTTATATTGCAATGATATGCATTATAATTGTAATTAGAAAATTCATGTTTTTTTTTAATAATGCTAATAATGATACATTACCTTACAGAAGGTTCCATGTTGTAATTTCAACATGATACATTACCAAACCACTCACCACCACCACATACATCCTTACTAGATTTTACTACAAATGAATCAAATTTCAAATGTACCACCTCAAGTTTGTTTGAAATACATACATTGCTTAGTGAAATTACAAGTACTATGTTAGGGAACACTGGAAAACATATTGATTTAAACAGCAACAAGGCAATGCGGATACATAATGGTAAGTCCATATTACCCAAGATATGCTACCGAATTATTTATAATATTCATTCATATACTTACAACTATAACTAATGTTCCCTCCTTAGATTACCAGTTCCAATGATCGACTTCAATTCTTCGTTGCGGTCATTACACACTGGAAGAAGTATCGTTCATAGTGGTCAAATTAACAAAGTATAAATCCAATCGGTGAACGCGTTATGAAGCAACCCACTGCAAACCACTTCAATATCAATGCTTTAGGTAAATATTATGATATGTTTATATTATTTGCAATATTAACTCTTATATATTTAGCCACATACATGCTACATTCCAATTTTAAATTCGTGTTCTTCAAAATAGGATAGTATACCTCACATCATACCTCACTAAAATTATTATTCGATTAAGATATAACATTGTTATTTCAAACATTGAAATTTTAACTTCCCACATAACATCTAATATTAATTCATATTGAATTTACAAAAAAAGAAATAATACCACAGTCGCTTACTCATGAACAACCAAGAAATGGTAAATACATATGTCTATTCATGGCAATCCTTTAATAGAAAACAAATATTTGTTTGCAATATCTACATTGATTTAATTGTTACTTTTCTTTATATTCAATAATAACACTTCTTTTATTACAGAATATCACAATTTTGGTGATCCATTACACGAATGTACATTTTGCAAAGCCTAGTTGTACGATGAATGGATAAGAAAATGCAGGGCTTCAATGACATCTAAATTTTCATTATGTTCTGCACAAGGAAAAATAGTACTTCCCCTCCTTCAAAATCACTGCATACGCTGCAAAATTTAATGTATTCACATCAAGGAAGAGTTAACAAATAATTTGTAAAGAATATAAGGGCCTACAATATGACATTTTCATTTACATCGATGGGTGGTCATATTGATGGATTAGTGTATAACACATGCAATCCATATATGTTTAGATTATATGGCCAAAGCTATTAGTGTATTGGCAGTTTACTACCTACACAAGGACGTGAACCAAAATTCTCGCAATTTTATATATATATATATATATATATATATATATATAGTACATACTAATTTATCCACAAATCATAAATTACTATAATATTAATGACATGGAAGAGAGACCTTTGAAATATAGTATCAACGTAAATTACTTGGCATAAGCAATAAGAACAGACATAATAACACACGCACGTATAACATGACCATTTAACACTTCTTCCTTTTTTGAGCTCTAGAATTTAATGCGTAGCTTAACGGAGCTTCTTGACATCAATAAAACAAATTTGAACATATAAATAATATGACCATTATTTTTTTTCTTTATTGAGCTCGAGGATTAAATTAACAGATTAATAGAGCTATTTATAATAAATAAATTATTATAATTGTATTCATTTATAAGCCTTATGTAATCAAATAAAACATAAAATATATGAAAATTGTAATATTTATAACTTAGCCATTGTCATTAATTGTTGGGTTTTTTAACTTCTTTTCAAGATAAGTAATGGTGTAATTGTTTTCTAATAATGTCCCATGTTATTTATTTGGGAACCACATTTAGTTGTGCGATTGTCACCATAAAATGTAAAAAAGAGAAAGTTTTTTTTTTTTTCCTTTCAATTGATAGTTTTCCTTTATTTAGAATATATACCTTTGTTTGTCGCTGCCTTAGGAGACCTTTTTCTTTTTCTCTTTGACACTACCTCTTCCTCCACCACATTTGGCTCCACTTATATGAAATAAAAAAAAATGTAGATTAAATATTTTTCTCAATCACTTCACCCTTCTTTGGACCTGAATAGATCCCTTAATAAAGTAAAATAAAATAATATTAGTATTCACTTAAAAAAAAAAAAGACAATATCACAAAAGATATTAAAATTTTCTAACATGCCCACAAAATATTTTGAAAGAGTAACATACATCCATCACAACGCATATTCTAGTAAATGTAATATGGTTTTGATCTTGTCCATATTACGATGCCAGATAAACTTATACCTCCAATTCTCCATAGCAAGTTAGGTCAATTGAAACATTATTTGGTAGATATATGATATTTGGCTGAGGTGCTACATTCAAAATATTGTCATGTGTGATAATATTATGTATAAAGAAGATATCATTTAAATTTAGAAGTCATATTATCTGAATGTGTGGTGTAAATGAATGTGTAGTATATGAATATAAGTCTAATAAATAAAAAATATGCTAAATTGTATAAAAATTTTTGCCTCATAATTATCTAAAAATGTTATTGACAATAAGTCATCATAATTGAAAGATTTGTTATCACGTATACCAACATCTTGCAAAGTGTTATAGATTTAAAGACAACTTGTTTAGTTAATTATAAGTAATAATATATGGAAAATACTATGTGTTAAGATATAAAATATTTAAGGAACAACCTATATAACATGACATATATAACATGATATATAAAAATATAGTAGCTTACATTTTCTACGGAGCTTACAATAATTTAAACATCACATTTAACTTTCGTTTAACACATCTATCATGTGTTAATATATTTGTTTTTCCCTATGTTAGAAACGGGTGATTTGTGAGTGGGAAATTTGATTATAGAGATGTATAGTGGAGCATAATAAACATTTACATTATTTGATTTATTTATTAACATCTTTATTATCATAATTCTTATTATTATGAATATTGCTTTGAAAAGTTTAGCAAATATGGTTGGCTTTGAAAAAGTTTCTAGCATAAATGTGTTAAAATGGTTTGGAGTTACATTGCCTAGCAATCATGATGGCTATAATAATTAAATTGAAAATGCTGGTGACTTGGTGATAATTGTATAAAGGAATTAAAGTTGAAAATGTTCACCCAACCAACAATATAATGCAAAAGTTGAGAGGCCATGCGGTTATGTCCGTTTCTTTCCTTCCCATTTAATGATAATTAGCTTGGTCAACTCATTTTTGTGTGTAAATAGTGGTATCTTTACATTGCAAAAACATGCTACTTTTTGAGCAATTAGTTAGATAGATTTTTTAGAGGAGCTCCATAACATGGCTTTCAAACAAGATTTTTAGCATACTTTCATAACATTTTATTAGTTTGCTAGTGCATTATACAAAGAAAGAGTTCTGCTCTTCCGGTTCGCGTGCTCTTGCAAAGGCGTACTACCGGACGTAAGAGGTAAAACTGTTGTATCTTGGGAGGGATATGCCATGACCCTCAGCACCTCTGTGGGGGGCATAAATCCCTTAAGGAAATTATTCTATGAGCCTCAGTTTACTGTTATTTAATTAATTACGTATTCTCATTGTACTATTTTAATTTCCTAAAAGCAATAAAATAATATTCTGACCATCTCCTTCCAGTTTCTAAATAATAATATTTGTTTATATATTTTTTGGTTTTGAAATTCCAATTTCTGCTCTTGCATATTTTATTTCTAACACTCTATACTATTCTCTTTGTTATATACATTCAATTGCCTAACTACACAATAGCTAACACACCATTCCAATTACATACACATATTTAATACTACATCGATATTTTTCATTTCCTTTTGACAATAAAAATACATTGTTTTGACATAGATTTCCTAACTATTATAGCAGAATCTTCCCCTATATCGTACAGGGGGTAAAACTAGTGAATGAAATAGATATATGCACTTTCTTGTTTAATGAGTATTTCTAAATAATTATATTACAAAGTAACTTTTTTTTGCATACAAAGTTTTTTGGATAAAAAAAAGTTATGCTATAAAGACACATGTCATTAATAAAAAGGGTAAAAACATTCCTTTATATATATATATGTATGTATGTATAGATATATATGTGTAAGTGTATAAATTTATCATAAATTTGAAAACAATCAATTTTATGTTATTTACTTAATACGTCTATATAATAATATATATAAAGTTATTTCACAAGATAATATGTGAGCTCTATGGTTGCCATGTCATCTATACTATCTATATAAAATCGTACCTCAAAGCTTTAGAAGTTGACACATAAGCTCCGTAAAACTATACTAACATGCCACATGTGGTTAAAAGTGCCACATCATCTTTTAAAATGGGCAAAGAATTGCTCATAAAGTTAATCAAGTGTCTCTTATGGCTCATAATAAAATTACTCATAAAAGTATAATTAAGTCTATATATATATATATATATATATACAGACACACACACTAATAAAGTTATACCTCACAAAATAAGAGGTTTTAAGGGCGTCATATCATAAAATTTTAATTTTATGGGTTTTATTTTTATTAGTTACACTTCTATACTAACAAATGAGAAATTATCTTACAAGTCCATTGTTCCTTTCTTTCTTTTGCAAGTTTGTCCCAATTGTTAAAAAAAAAAAATCTTTTGTCCAAAAAAGAAGTTAAAAAAATCCAAATCAATTCCTATTATTTTCAAGAACTGGTCAATGATTATGAAATATTTAATAAAAGAATTTACATCTATATCTATACTACTATTTAAAATCAAACTTAAGTGAGATTGGAATAGTTTGAATGCCATAAAAGCAAACATACGAGAGAGCAATCAAAATTTTATGCTCTCATTAATAGTGATGTATGAAATACTTTTGAATTTAATTTGTTATTTTGCCTGATTTTACTTTTAAAAATTTTAACATATTAGATTTATTTTAAATTTAAATATATTATATATATATGTATGTATGTATGCATGTATAATCTATTCTCCTATACCTATATGTAGTGATTCTTCTAGGCATTACATAACTTAATTGAAATCTCTTCTACTACAAAATTATAGAGCATAAGTAACATATGGATCCTAGGTATTCATCATGTTCATTACTCGTCTACATTAGTGCTTACCACACGTCTCTGAGAGGGTTTGCCACTAAACAATTCGTAGGCTTTTTCTGCTTTGAGAGTTACCACCACAAAAAATATAAAGGTTATATCCTGGTATGATTATGTCAAAAAACTCTTAGCACTATAGTAGGGGCATAAAATCCTTAAAGAGATTGAACTTACTTGAGCCTTATTTATTCAAATTTCTTTTGATATATTTTTTAAGTTTTCTTTAGTTTATATTTTAGTTTTTCAGTTTTTGTTGTTTTCCATATTTTTCAGTTTATTAAATTTATATTAGTTTCTTAATTCGTACAAATTGAGATTTATTTTTGCAATTATTTTTAATAGCATCTATGTATCTATATTAATATATCTATATATAATAACAACAATAATCTTTGTAAAGTGTACATACCTTAGAGGAGGTTTGGAGGCATTAGAATAATCTACATGGTGATTAGGCCTCAGAATGTGCTAGTATTAATTTGCAAATCATAAATGTGTTTAAAAGTCCAAAAAATTGGGTACCATGAGATAATTTGGAACAAAAAATTATCATAATTCTTTAATTTGATACCTTTTGAGAACTTTTATCACATAACCAAACACAAAGAGACATATATATTACACATAAAATTGCTGATTATTCATCTCATAAGAGCTTAGAATGTACCATTATTAATATAGATAAACAAATGAGTTTAGAAGTTCTAAAAATTTGTTGCCAAAAGACAGTTTAGAACTAAAAGTTACTATTAATCCTTTAATTTAACACTTTTAATGACTTTTGTCGCATGGACACACACAAGGAAAATATATTGTACTTAAAATGTATAAATGCATACATGAGTATGTGTATTTTTTTCTATCTACCTTATATTGTGAAGGCTTTTGAATGTATCACTATTCATATGCAAATAAAGAAATGAATTAAAAGTTCAAAAGATTTGGTGGCACAAGATAGTTTAGAATCACAGGTTACCACCATATATGTTTATCTATCTATCTATGTATGTGTCTATCTTAACAATGACTTGAACTCGATACACATAAAAAACTTTTAGTTTGAAGTTTTTGATTTACATATATAAAAAAAGAATTTTGAATTTACAATAAAGAATTAAAATCTAGAAGTCCAAAATTAGAATTTAATTTGAATTTTAGAAACTGTAATTTAAAATTTTTACAAAAGGACTACCTAAGAAGAAATTTACTTGTGTAATGCTGGGTTTGAAAATAACTAGTATAGTTTCATAATAGAAAACTAATTTTGGTTTTGGAGAAAAAATAAGCTATAATAGTGTAACATGTGGCATGACTAAATAAAGGGACTATATTATACAATGTATAGATAGATAAAGATATAGATTTCATTGTCATGTATAGTAATTCCAAACATAATTTTTTATTCAAAAATTAGGTTATGATCACACTTGTAACTTAGGGTTATAATTTTTAGGATATTACTATTTCACTTATATTTGCAATATTTTTATAATTTCAATAATTGGATTGGAAATCAAAATCCTTCAAATGAGATTAATGTTAAAGGTATGATCAATAATTACTTGAGTCTTAAATCAATTGTCTTGAAAATGCTTAATTAAGTTGTTAAATTATCCTTGATACTGTTCTCGCTTTAGGGTTGGTGTTCTAGGCTTAGGAATGTTTAAATAGTACTAGAGACAAACACATGTCATATACAAAATATAGGTGTTGTGCAGTGTAAAGTGCATGGTATTATGCTTTGAGAGTCATCTCTTGAGTTTGTACAAATCATCTCATGTGTATACTAATAATACAAATTAATCATTTTGGACTATTAACTTGATGTCAAAATAATTATTTATTATTCTTATGGTATTGGACTTTTTCTCGGGCTGGAATTCTAACTTGGGATGCGACATGTTGTCAATGTTGGGAATAAATAAAAACCCACATAAAAAAATCACAATATCCAAATTTTCAATATCTTGATAGTATTGTGTTTTATTTCCATTTTTCTTTCTTTTTTTTTTTTCCTTAAGAGTATTTGTAAATATGAGAAGATCCTAATCCAATACTCGTGTAGGCGTGTATATTGGATAAGGATGAGTTTAGCGGGACTGATTGATGGTAGACAACAATTTCTAAGGTAATGTTGTGATAATGATGTAATAATGTCGTGTTGTTTGAGGTATGGTGAAGTGTGGGACAGTGTAATTTGGATAATGTTTTATAAGGGTAAATAAATAAAGTTAATAAGAAAAGGTCGCGGATCAATTATCCTTTTGGAAATTGCCATTGACACAGTGCTTTGTTTGTAATGGGTTTTTTTTTTTTAAGACAAAAAGAAAAAAAAGGATGGTTTTGTGGTTTATAAGAGTGAGGGGTAGTACAAGGCAAGGTGACGTGTGGATTTACTTTTGTCATCTTTGGTGGCTGACCGGATTGGAATATCCTTGTCATTGTTCTCCACTTTTAAAGTTTAATGTATTTCTCTTTTTCCACACACAAAAAGAAAAATGTATTTCTCTTTTATTTGACAATAATGTGTTTCTTTTCTCTTTTCTTTTTGTTCCCTCCCTTTTTCTCTTTTCCCTTCTGTATGATAGTTTTTTGTCGACAGAATGAACCTATCTATGATGTTTTGATGTTATGAGCAAAATTTGACAATCATGATAAAATTATATAAGTAGTTATAATTATTGAATTTTGCATATAATGTTATTATATTATTTTTTCATTGAAGGGTTTTGTCAGATTACATATTACAGTGGTTGTTTTTAATTGATTGGGACTAATTTGCTAACATCTGGAGTTGTATAGAGAATTTAATTTTTTTTTTAACAAGTGAAATCTAGTTGGTAGAGTCCGATCACCAAAACAACTAACAAAGACTAACAATCCATTGGTAAACATCGAGTGCACAATATACTAAGTATCAATTAAGTCGGGGGTATTTACTTAAGACAAAGGATTGGATTCGAATCCATATTATGAGCCGTGTCCGTTTTTAACTCTCACAATTGGAGGCATCCCTGAGGGGCTCCAAACAGGCCCTTAATCTAACGTAATTCTTTTCTTGGGTCGAAGTTTTGAGGACGAATGTTGTATTTTTGGTTTTAGTTAATATAACATAGCCTTGACTTGTTAGGGGCGAAAAAACAGAAAAGAAACAGCATAATAAAAAGATGCAAAAGGGAAGTAAAAAGAGGAAAGAAGGAAGATATCGCTTGTAACAGAAAGGAAAATTGAGATTGCATGCTTGGCATCTTGTTTAACGATAACCTTCTTATATCTAGATATTTTAGCCAATCAATTTGCTATCCAACTAAACCATCTTGAGTTAAAACCAAACTATAAAACCAGTGTATGGTTTCAGCATAGCAAGAATATCAATTACAAGCCACTGCACTCATCAATTTGTTCATACAGCATAGTCAGTAATGGTTTGTGTACAAAGTTGAGTTTCAACTCGATAAGGTATCGAATTAAGGGCACGTTTAGATTGACATTTTCCACATAAAAGTATTTTTAGAAAAAAAAAACCACATTTATTTCACAATAAGTATTTAAATAATTTTAAGAAAACCAAAAAAAGCTCATTTTTTTAACTTCTAACAAAAACCAGAAATTAACTTTTAAAAAAATACTTTTTCCAGAAGTTATACAAAAAAAAAATCCTTTATTACCAATTTAATCTTTTTTTTTTTAACTAAAAATAGGACAAGTGGAGCAATTTGTTCAATTTTTATCATATAGTTAACATATTTAATGATCCTTTTACATTTGTAACCAAATTGCGAGGGGATATTCGAATTTGAACGGTCCCTTCTAGTCGCTGGCAACCAGCAGGGCTCCACCTTGACTTTAAAAGTGGCGCTTCAAATTCAAAGCGTGATGCTTCTTGGCACAAATCAGAGTCGCTATTTTTTGCGGTTCCTTTTGGGGTAAAATGCACCACACTCCTTCACGTGATATTCTAATATGCCTATAATTTACAAGATTATCATAAAACGAAACATGGATAACTAACTTTTTCGCCAAACTACAAGAAAATAACGTGTACTTCACCCTATCTTTTAGAAAATATCGTGCATTTCACCCTTTCTTTTCCTCTCTTGAACCGCTGCACGCCATGCCAGGATCTCTAATTTAAGATCTTCCCACCATACAGTAGCAACACATCAAGTTAACATATCAAGCAACAACAATCTGAAACTGACTCATCAGACCATGAGAGATATGAAGCACCCATAAAACAGTTTGTTCTTAAGAATAGAGTTTGTTGTATCCAATCCAAATAAGCCAAACAGTTACATCTTTCAGGCATGGATTGTCCAATTCTTTAAGCAACCCTTGAAGACAATTTGATTTCACCCTGAAGGTAGAGTTCAGAGCTAAAAAACAAGAATCTTAAGTTGCTTACCATTAATTCGAGCCACTTGACTTCGAAGTTTTGTAGTAATTCTGGAAAGAGATGTACTATACTAAGCTTTCGTCTACTTATCTTCAAGTATTCCAGTAACTTTATGAGCGTGACATATTCTACTCTATCAAAGCAAACCAAATGCACCTCCTTCATCTTCAGCATGAGCCATCTGTATAAGAAGATAAACGATAAAACATATGAAATAACTATTAAGCAGTATATGAACGATTCAGCAGTATGTGCCAGACAAGCAAGACTTAAAATAAAGCAGCCAGGTTCTGCAACCCTTGTTTAATGATTCTGATAATCTTGTAGTAGTGGCTGCCAAGATATACATATGCAAATACACAAAGGTGTGGAGCTAATACGTACCTGGTGATCGCATCCTGGTTAACCTCAAAATATATGTCATTTTGGAGTACAAAAGTTTTGACAAAAGCAGTAAGATTCGTCCAAATCTACATTCTTTCCACTCAAACTCTATACCCAACGTCTCTCATGAGTCTCATCCAAACCTTTCATCAAGAACCAATCAGATAATCCTAGGTCAGCAGTCACACAGATGTGAGAAAGCAAGAGCAATTTTATCATCTGAACAATTTAACACATCATGTCATATTAGGCATACATCAGAGTAATTGGCTTTATGCTTTCTGAGGAAGAATCTAGATGTTCAATTTCATGGGCACAAAGTAGTCCTCTGATGCAATATGATGGACAAGAAGATAAAATAAAAGCAATTTGAAAAAATGCACTAGCATAAGTATTTTTAAGCATTGTCTATTGCTTATTTCAAATCAAGAAAAATTGACAAACTGCTATAGATACTCTGCTTTCTACTCTACCCATCGAGTCAAAACTTCTGGAAACAAAAGGGTGAAAGGTATAAAACAGTACATAAAAAAGGTATCATATCAATTCATTCAATTGGAGTTTGGAGTATGGGACACCAATGTAAACCTAGAGTACCCGTTCCTTAGATCTTTAGCTAAGGATGCCTTCCCAGATCGCTGGAGCCGACCAACAACATCCATATAAACATTAAAATTTGGCTTAAGACCCTTATCCATCATTTCAAGAATGATTTTTCTAGCAGATATTAGATCTCCATTTTTCTGATGAAGGTTCGCAAGTAAGGTGTAGATCATAGGGCTTGACAGGGGGTCTTTGAGACTGGAATCGTTCACATACTTGTAAGCCTCCTCATACTGCTTTGCTTTCATAAGAGCCTTAACAATGGCAGCATGAACTGTAAATCGGGGCTGAAGACCCTCGGATACCATCTGATCAAAATATTGGTAGGCGCGATCAAACTTCCCAAGCCTACCCACGAAATCAATTAAAATTTCAAAGGACAATGCATCTGGAGGAGTACCCTTCTCTTTCATTGCCTCAAGCAAGTGGCAAGCGTCGTCCAACCTATCAATCTTACATAATCTGCCAAGGACGTGATTGTATGTTTTTGCATCAGCATGACATCCTAATTTTCCCATCTCCTCAATAACACCAAACGCTTCTTCAATACGGGATCTCCTACACATTTCGCGAATCAAAATGTTGTAACGTGATACAGTTCTCTCTGTTACTTCCATCACAAACTTGGCCATATCAAACAAGTCTAGTGTGCAAAACAGCTCAATCACAGCACAAATTCCAGAACTACGACATGATCCACCCACCTCATTCAACAATTGTATAACACATTTAATAGATTCCATTGCAGAAGCCTTGCTTGAACCAAACTGAGTTAGATATCCAAATGCCTCTTTCGTAAGGCAAATCTTTTCTGACTCAAACTCCTTCAATAAAGAAACCATGGTTTCATAATCATTTAACCACCCACAGTTATTTATAATCAGACTACAAAACTCAGCACTTCTATGCAGTGTAGGATTTGTTCTCCGGATCCACCAGAAAAACCTCAGTGCAGATACTTTCTCACAATTCAAAGCCTCAAAGACCTCAGTGGCTGATCGAATATATAGTTTTTTAGCTACTAAGCTCAGCTTGATCTCCAAATCATCATCATTACTCTTAATTATACTTATAATCTCTAAAATCCTTTCCGGGGGATAAATCTTCTTCTTTTCCTGTACATCACGAGAGAAGGAGGTAGATTTGACAGCACGAACATCATTTTGTTTCAATTCAGCCAGAAATGAGTCAAAATCAGAAGTATTTACTTCCTCATACTCATTACCCTCATCAAATATCAAACTTTCGCCATCAGAAGAAGCAGAGAAAAATCGAAATGTGCCACCATAACAAGCCTTAATCAAGCCAACATTACTAGAAACTAAGGCTCTATAGCTTGAACTAGATCTATATATGTTCCATAAACCAGCAGATAACAAAGTTGGATGCTTCAAATACCAACTCGAAGACGACCCATATGAGGAATTGCATAAAGATTGCTTTTTACTAAGTTGGCATGAATCAAGAGTGCAACTCGAAGGCAACCCACACGAGAAATTATACAAGGAGAAGCTGTTGCAGGTGTTTGAAGATGACTCAGATAAGGAAATGAGCAAAGAAGTGCTTTTGTGAAGGTTTCTTGAGCCAATATTGCAATTCGAAAGACACCCAGATTGGGAAATTTGTGGTGAACAAGGGGCTACTGCGTGAAGTGCGTGTGAATGGTATTGAGAAGAAGAAATAAGAGATTGATAAGGGTTTAGGGTTCTGGAAGAGAGGCATGAGAAGTACCTGAGCAGCTTTGTGTAAGACAGATTTGAGGTTTCCATTTCAAGCTTTGCCTATGAATTCATCACCACTTCATTGTGATTTTGCTTGCTCTTTTGCTGTGGATTATTGCTAGGTTATGATTGGGAGGATGCAATTTTCTTCAATCTCTATCAAATTCTTCTGTCACTCTTAACGCTGGTTAGAGGACATTTTTTCTTTCTTTTTTTTTTTTTTTCCTTTTCTTTAAGAAGACGAATAAAGCTTAAACTAGTTGCAAGAGCTCCATTAGACGTCTAAGGATTAGCTTTTTTTCTTTTTGGAAAAATTTTTTTTTTTTTTCTGAAAAAATTACATTAAATTTGTAATAACTATTTGATTTAACTTCTAAAAAATTAAAACTCTAAAAAAAGATTAAATATAATTTTTTTAAAAAGTAAGAATTTTTAATTTTTAAAAAAAAAACTGTTAAAATGAACGCTTTTGAAAAAAACCAATCCAATCAGGCCTTAAAGCTCAGGCATAAATGATTCCAACAAATTTCTATATTTACTGGAGATAAAAATTTTATTTTTTAAATTAATTTTTAATATCCCTCTAAAACTTTAAAATAGTGCATTTGTTAAAGTAAAATTAAAATAGACGATCTTTCTACGTAAAAAAAAAAAAAGTTACAAATTTTTTAAATATTAAAAAAAATAAAGAATCGATTGGAGTTGACTTAAATTAGATTGGATACGATACACCATACATATTTGTGTACCTATTTAAGATTATTGAACCCAGATTACTAGTGCCACCTTATGCTACGAGTGCAGCGGTTTTAAAGCGCTAAAGACAACCACAGAACAAGAAGACATCACAAGAGCAAGGGAGTTCATTGTTCAATACTGATTCGAGATGGTCAAAACGAGCCTAGGATCTAAATGTGCTAAAAACAACAACAAAACGAAAAGAAAACACCAAAACAAAAACCAAGGAGGAAATATAGAGCCGAAAAAGGAAGAGAGACCAGCGAACATGAGGAAATTAAGGAAAAACTCTAGCAGAAAAAACTGGAGAGGTCTTCTTTCAAAGAGAGTAAAAAAAATACCCAAAAAAAGAAAAATGTTACTGGTTATCTTCAAAATCGAAATGTCAAAAATGATAATGATGACGATGACAACAGCGGCAACAATAATAACGATACTAATAATAATAATAATAATAATTTCACTTAAGATTTCACATCTTTTCCTCTTTTTTGAGTTTAACAAAAAATGAATATATATATAATATCACACCTTTGAGTAAAATATTTAGTTAACGGAAAATTAAAAAGCTCTGATGATAGATGGTCAAGGCGTACGCGGACGGTTTTGTGAAGATTTTGCATTAATTTTTTGATATCAAACCGATTTATGATGTTTATGACTTTATGAAACCGATAGTCCTCAAAATACTAGAAGAACCAATGGTTTTGGTTAATTTGTGTTAGCTGTGATTTCGAGCATTTTTTTGGTCAATTTTATCAGTTAAAGATTTTTCATCATTGCAATACGCCAACAATGACAAAATTCACACATAATTTATAACATAAAAGTTTGCAATTTTCAATCAATATCAAAACAACAAATTTTCATATTGATTGATACCGCTTGAAAAATTAAAATCCTTATTCTTTACTTATCCTTAGTGATTATTATTAACCTTTCACAAGATAAGAACTATAATATTATCATTATGTTAATTTCCAAGACTAACCAACAAAAAATTAGAGACAACAACAAAATAATTAATAATATATATATAATACTGTAGCGGACAGTTTGATTTAAACGCCACTTACACATTCAAGTATTGAAAACCAAATTGTCCATTAATTTAAAAAAAAACCGTAACCAATCGGATCATTTTAAAAATTACTGTTTCGTGGTTGACTCAGTTCAGTCCAAGCTATTTTCGCAATTGTTTCGATTTTCTGTACATCTGCGACTTGTTTGATCAGTTTAATCCTTACCGTCCATTAGTCATACTAAAAAACCTCAATTTATTTGACTCAACGACCCCCAAAACCCTAGCTAGGCCCCCCTCTGCTTATAAAACCCCTTCCCCCATCCTTGCGATTGAACGCCGCGCAAAACCCTCGTCTCACTCTACCCCTCTTCCTCTCTTTATATGGTAATCTATGTACTTTTCCTTTACATATATGTATAGTTTTCTTTTTTTTTTTTTAATTCTTTTTCCTTTTTTGGTTCTCGTTCAATTTGGTTTGTAAAATAGAAAAATGATGATACGTTTTGTCGCCCCAGTCTTACTTGCACATCAATTGATGCAAGTTGGTGATTGACATATGAAATCTGATTCCTTTTTTTTTTTTTGTTTTATTTTGTTATTTTTTTTTCCCTGAAAATGGAGATGTGATGATGCTTATCCACCTATTCTGCTGTTTCAATGATGAATATAATAAACATGCACTACCATCTGATCCCTTCGTCTGTCTTATTTCGTGTTCAAAGTTCCTTTTTTTTATTTTAAAATTTGTTTTTTTTATACAATCGATGCGAAGCAATCTGTGATGAAATTTTGTTGCCCAAATGCTGAGTCAATCGGTGATTATCGCAATAAAATATTCACCATCTTTCGGCTGAGATTGCATTTGCGTATCGTTTTTTACTAATTCATCAGTCTTCAAGTGTTTCTTGGTGTTTGAAGCTCGTTTGGATTGGCTTTTATTAAAAAAATGTTTTCTTTATAACGTTTGGAAAAAGCCTTTTTTTAAAAAAATAAATTAAATGTGTGTTTTCTGGGAGTCTAATGTGGCCTGCCCGTGGTATCTAATGTCCAGACTAATGAAGTTGCTGGGCGTTTCGTTTTGAGGGCAGAGATTGAAGTTGGAACAGGTCTTGCGACACAGTTAGCTTCACTTTCTTACAAGCTTTCTGTTACTATAACCCTGCTTACATTATTATTTTTTTTGTTGGAAGATCTACTAATCTGATAATAGTCTTTTTGAATCATTATCGTATTTTTCTTGGTGTCATTTTGTTAATTTTCACAAAATTGAAATGTTGTCTGTTAACAGCCTGTTTGGGTTGGCTCTTATTTAGAGAAAAGTACTTTCTTTATTAAAAAAAAAAAAGTTATTCTTTTGTAATAAGTATTTGAATTGAGTTTCAAGAATATTGAAACTTTGAAAAAGTCTAGGTGATAAAGCTCAATTTCAATTTTTTTCTCAGAAGTTGAAATTTTAGTTTCTCAAAAAATTATTTTTTTTCGTTTCTAAAGTTTTAGAAAAAAGTTGTTTGAAGCTTCAATTTTTTATTAAAGGCTTCTTTGGATTGGTTTTTTTCAAAAGTATTTTTCTCAAAAAGTATTAAGGGTTTGTTTGGATTGGTTTTTTTTTTAAGTATTTTTTCTCAAAACACTTTTTGAGAAAAAAATTTTTTTTTGAGAAGATAAAAATTTTGGTTTTTGGAAAAAGTTGGAAATGAGCTGTTTTTTTTTTAGGGTTTCAAAGTGCGTTTTCTTAGAAAAAACCAATCCAAAAAGGCCCTAAGCCAATCCAAATAGATATTGTGAAATGCATGTATGTCAATCCAAACGGGCCACTACTTCGACAAGTCAAAGCTCCTTAGTTCTTATGTTTTTATGTTGTTGATGGCGCAGCTCAGGTCATGCAAGCTTGCCAGGGGGATGGATGAAACTTTAGTCCTTCAATCAATGTTTACTCTTATCTTAGATTTTGTCAATGTCTTCTTACAAGTGTTCTGCAAATACAATAATTTCCCTTGTAATCAACATTGTAATTTTGTATACTAATATAGATTTTGCTCTAGATTATTTGATAAAGGGGGTCTATTGATTACACTCTTTGCTTTTATCCAGCGTTTTTGTATTCTCTGTTTGCAAGCCATTTAAGTTCAACAATAGCCTGGGAGAAGATAACATTATTAACAATGAGCAGAAAGACCATATTGGTTATTTTTCTGGTTTACGCATCTCTATTATACTCGTTCATACTACCCTAGTAATGTTATGAGGAAGATCTAATAAAAGTAGTTTGCAGTTGAATTGGAGTGCAATAACTACTGTGTGGATAGAATGTTCGAATTATTAGCATTGAATAACTCAGTGACATTATGAGAGAATCTAAAGTCTCTTTACCGGCTCAAATACTGCATTTTTATCATTTGGTCCTTTCAGACTTTTAATGAGTAACAAGACAAGAAGCTTAAAATTGTCCAAACTGCAGAAAATGATGCTTGATTTTCCTGTATCTAGGAACTCTTTTGCTCCAAAATCTCCATTTTCTACACTTTCGCCTAAAACACATAAGAAGATACAAGAGCATCATCCAACAACTAGTTGATGGAAAGAAGAGCTAACTAAAAGCCACTCAAAGCACACCTTAAGCACATACATTGGTCATACTGGCCATCACTGTTGCTTCTGTTCTGTATCATCCATTACTCAAAAGCTTTGCTGTTTAGCAGCTTCTGCCTTTTCAGTACTTTCTCATGTGGCAAAAAGGACTGAATCAGTTTCTTATATTTTCCTATCATCTTTTTCTTGTGGTGAACAATTATGAGTCTGATGCATATTCCTATGGCTCCATCTCATACCTCAAGAAGAAACTCTGTATATCCAACATGAAGAAGAGAAACTCCAAATGAATTGATAACCTCTCAACGCCTTTCTATCTCAAGTGGTTCTCCATTATAATGATAAGGATTTTAAATAATCTTTCAAGATAATGCTTTTAAGACCACCCACGAAGTTGTCATTCTTCACCAGAAGCTTATGTTTATATCTCCATGTCTAACTCTATATTTTCCTATACCAAAAGCATTTCACTTGCTAAAATACACATGGATGTCTCCATTTGTGCTCCTCCTGTACAACTGAAAGGAAAATTCTCAGACATCATCATTTTCCACTTACAAGAGTAGCTTGCATGGCCTTATAAAGGAGAGATATGCTATATATGCTAAGATATTTTACCCCAAAACTTTTTCCAGCAGGGCTTCTCAAGATGCAGCTTGAAGAAAGAAGATTGTCTCCAAAATTCTTCACTCGACTCTAAAAAGAGATCTTAAAATATCTTGTGATCTCGACGGTAACAGATGGGGCAGTCGGCACGCTTTGCTGAAATCAGAGATGAGCCTCAACCATGCCGTCGAATAATTTCTTAAATTGATACCTTGAATGATGATGCTACCAATAATCACCACAAGAACAAAATCCATCCCTGAAGTGATGAAATCGGCTAGAATCTCTCACAAATATTTCACGCTGAACAATTTTTGGTATAAGCTTGATAGCAGAGTGGCAATCTCCACAGATGCGTAGATTCTTCATAACAGTTATCTTACTTTGTTCTGGACTAGTAATTAAAGCAAAACAAATTGCAAGCCTCTCACTATGATATGACAAAATAACTTCCTTCTGTTCATCCTCCACATCATGCAAAGCAAATCTTTGATCAGGGATGTAACCGAATTCCTTCAATTTGTCTCTCAACCAGTCTAGCTTTTCATATATTTTCTGCCTTAGGGGATGAGACTTGTCACCCGAAACAAATGTGTGCCGCTCTCCCTTATGGTTAACCCAACTGCATCCTAGTTGTTTTCTGCTTCCTCTCTGCTTCATCATTCCTCTCATTCTTGCAACATCACTCCATTTACCATCAAAGGCATAAATATTGGACAACAAAACATAAGCAGCACTACAATGTGGATCCAGATCAAAAATGGTTTTGGCGACATTTTCAGCCACTTCCAAATTTGAGTGCATTCTGCAACCATTAAGAAGAGCTAACCATATTGACAAATTTGGTTCCATGGGCATGTTTTTAACTAAATCCTCTGCTTCATATATTTTTCCACCACGGCACAATATATCCACCATACAGGCATAATGCTCAATCTTCTTCTCGATAGATGTATGTTCATGTAGATATTTAAAAAGGCATCTTCCTTTTTCTAGCATTCCAGAATGGCTACAGGCAGAAAGCAATCCGGTGAAAGTAATGTCATCTGGATCAATTCCTGCACGTAACATTTGACTAAAGTATGCAAGTGTCCACTTGCCACAGCCATGCTGTGCACATCCAACAATAATTGAGTTCCATGATACAATGTTTTTCTCCTTAATCTCCTCAAATACAACTACTCCTTCATCTATACTTCCACATTTGCAATACAAGACTATAAGAGAATTACCCACAAAGACATCATCATCCACTCCTAATTTAACTGCCACTCCGTGAATCATTTTACCAAAATCACCAGCCTCCAACTCGCAGCACGAATTTAAAGCACTAGCGAAAGAAGATTGATTTGGAAGAACCCCATTTCTCATCATATCTCTAAAGACACTTAGAGCATTCTCATATTTAGTATTCAAACTATATCCCGTCAATAAGGATGTCCATACCACGACATTTTCGTGCAACTTTTCACTAAAAACTCTACAAGAATCATCTATCAACCTGCAATTAGCATAAAAAGTGATGAGTGAGGCTTTTATATACACATCGAAAAGGTAACCTAACTTGAGAATATGACCATGAACTTGAACACCTAGCTCTATTGCCAATTCATTAGCGCAAGCCGAGATCACACTACAAAAGGTACTCGAGGTAGCCAGAATACCTAAATTCACCATCTCTCGGAAAATCATCAAAGCCTTATCACTCCTTCCATGCTGATCAAGCCCACTAATCATCGAAGTCCACGAGATCACATTCCTAACGGGCATTCTCTCAAACAACTTCACCGCCTCCTCTACTCTACCATTTCCAAAATACCCAAAGACCATCGCATTCCATGCAGTAACATCCCTCACAGGCATCTCCCTAAACAACCTCTCTGCCTCCTCAATCTTCCCAAACTTCAAGAACCCGATCATCATAGTTGTCCAAGAAACCACAGTTCTTTCACGCATCAACCTAAAAAGCCTCAAACCCATGTCCAAATTTCCACAATCTAAACACCCTTTAATCACAGTGTTCCAAGCAACAGTATCCTTCACAGGCATTTTGTCAAACAGTTGTAAAGCCTCTTCCAACCGACAATTTTCCACGTATCCACTTATCATTTTCGTGTATAAATAGACATTTGGGGTTGGTAGTCTATCAAAAAGAACTCGGGCTTCATCGATTTTATGGTTCTTTAAATGGTCAGAGAGGGTTGAATTGTGAGTGGTGTTGGTTAATTTGGAGTATTTTGCATATTTGTCGGGTGGACACTTCAGGCTTCGAAATATGGCGGGAAGTCTAACCATTGTTTCATAGCGGTTTTTTAACGGTCAGCTTGGAGCTTTATTGTTGCCAACTCTCAAGCCTTTCACTTATTATTAGGCTTTTTTAAAAATAAATAAATAAATAAAACTTGATCTCTCGCGTTAGATTGTTGATATTGCGCATACGTATACCCGAGACATTATAAGATCTTAGTTCGGTTCTATTTAGGGCTTCTTTCGATTGACTTTTTTCAAAATTTTTTTTTTTAAACACCTTTTAAAAAGTTTTTTTTTTTAAAAGTTAAAAATTTTAGTTTCTAAAAAAAATTATATTTGAGCTTCGTTGTATTTGAAATTTTTTAAAAGTTTTAATTTTTTTAGAAGATAAATTAAATAATTATTACAAATTTAATGTAACTTTTTTTTAAAAAAAAATATATTTTTTTTTCCTGAAAAAAATATATTTTTTTTTCCTGAAAAAAAAAGTCAATCTTAACAAGTCTTTACTCTGTGTATGATTCATTTTAGGGGAAAAAAAAAACTCAAAATATAATATGACTGGTGTTATGATAATATTAATTAGCAAACATTCACAAAGTGTGAACGTGACTTTGTGAACAAGTGTCTGAGGTGTAATATGAATAATTCGTAAACGTGGAGCAGTATAATGGAAGGTCGCAATAGGAAAAACGTGAAAATGGCACAATACAAGAAGTCATAATACAAAATAAGGAAATGCGAAGATTTGAAATGATGACGTCGTTACTTGTGCTATCAGATGTAGTATTTTGTCGGCGCACGTGCAGTCGGCAGCTTCTAAAATTCTATAAATAGCAAGAAATCTAAAATAAAATGAGTTGAGTTCATAAAAATCAATAGAATCTAATTTCTTTATAGTTTTCCAATATTTCTCTTTTATATTTCGTTATGAAGTTATTTTGTAACATTTTGATGCACGAAAGATACAATTTTTTAAATTGACAAAATACTGTAAGAAACCCTCTCTACCCCACTCATCCCAGTTGGATTAGTGTCCATCTCCCTAATCTAATTCTACTTCTACCTTCTTCATTGTTGACTTGGACATGAAATTTTTGCCAAACCCAACACTGGATAATAGAAAAAGATTTGCTAGTTACATTTTTTGTTATGAAGAAAATTTAAGTGTTTATCCAAATATACACTGTTAGTTGTACTTAAAATTAAAAGTGGTCTTCTAATTTTACTTTTAGGTTATTCTTTCACAAAAAAATTTTAGATGCATTAGTGTAAGAAAGGGTAAAAGTGAGCAGAAGGAAAGGGCAAAAACAGCCTTGAAATTACCATAAAGCAGACATTGATAATTTTCTTGGCAAGCTCTGCTGGAGATGCTTCTGATGTCTTTCTGTTAATTTCTTGCTCTTGAGGCAACCAATTTATACCCAAATATGCTCAAATAGCTTTAGTTTTTCTTCTAGACGCCAGACGAATTCAATTGTTAAGACTGTGTAAAACAACAGTTTAGTTTGAGACACAGCATTAAAGACAATAAAAAATATAACAAATTTACCTTAGGCAATTTAACTTTTTAGACGAGGTGTCAACTTGCGCGGCAGGGAGTTCATTGGGGTCGGGAAAGAATATCGCTTCCTGCCGAGGAAAGCAGACTGATCTAACTAGACAAAGATTATCCAAAGTATGTACCGTTGGAAAAGAGAAGTATACAAACGTTGGCCAAGAAAGAATCTGTCTTTTAGGTGCCAAACCTTGAAGATGAAGCATCATCTTTACAGCCTCCAAAGGCCTTTGGATCAAGCAGCCTTACAAGAAAAGAACAAACACCTGATGAATTTATGTTAAGTCCTTATAAAACCCCCACTCTTGCTTGCATAAACACATGCAACTCGATCTTCAAGACTTTCTAAAAAACCCCCTTGCTTAGTATCATCCGTTCAAAACTTTTTCTCATCAGATCAAGAAAATGGCTGGTGAGCAGCTAAAAGGTCCTGCATCATTGCTTTTGGTCCTTAACTTTTGCATGTATGCTATAGTTTTGGGCATTGGTAGCTGGGCCATGAACAAAGCCATTGATCATGGTTTCGTCATCGGTAAGCAAGCGTTTCAAATCTTTCTTTTTTTTAACCCTTCACTTCTAACCCAAACCCTTGCTCCGAGTTGAATTCAAATCTAGATAACCTCTCCCGAAAAAAGTGGTTTCAACTGTTTGAATTACTTCTGAATTCCTAATAAGCATTTAACTAAAACAAACAACGTAACGTAGAACATCGCCATATGTACTTGGATTTTGGCCGCATTCTAATGCTTTGAGAGTTTGAGACAGGCCCTGGATTCGACCTACCGGCTCATTTTTCGCCTATATACTTCCCAATGGGAAATGCTGCCACTGGGTTCTTAGTGGTGTTCGCACTAATCGCTGGTGTAGTTGGCATTGCGTCTCTCATCGCTGGAATCAACCACATCCGATCCTGGAATGTTGATAGCATGCCATCAGCTGTTTCTGCTGCCACCATCGCCTGGGCTCTCACTCTGCTCGCCACCGGGTAATTCATATGATCTTCCGGATCTTTTAAAGATAATAAATAAATATAAAAGATTTTTTTTTTGGGTTTGTTTGGATTGGTTTTTTTCAGAATTTTTTTTTCTTGAAAAAGTTACATTAAATTTGCAATAACTATTTGATTTAGTTTCAAAAAAAGATGAAACTCTGAAAAAAAAAGCTCAAATACAGCTTTTTCTAGAAATCAGAATTTTTAACTTCTTAAAAAAAGCTGTTAAGCAAAGTATTTTTGAAAAAAATCAATCCAAACGGGCCCACGGGCACAAAATTCATAGTAATCTTTGCTTCAACTATATGGCCTGACTGGTTTTCAATGTTGATTATCAATTAACAAGAATTTACCTTTTCTGCAGCTTTGCTTGCAAAGAGATTGATCTTGACCACAGAAATGCCCGTCTGGTTAGCGACTATAAGCGTTTCTTAGTTTTATAAATCAGATTCATATGAAACAACTTGAACATTATAGTCATGCATAAACATTTTTTTCTTTTCAATTGCAGAGGACAATGGAAGCATTCTTGATTATCCTTTCGGCCACCCAACTCTTCTACATCGCTGCCATGCATGGAGCTTCAACAAGGAGATAAAGTTGCTAATTTAGTCGATCGTACTGTGTGTCTGTGTGCTTTTTCATTTTTCATTTTTTTTTTGGGGGTGTGTGAATTTTACTTAGCTTTTTTGTTGCATCTTTTATTCATTCGTGATGTACAAATGCAGCCAGAGCTCTGGCTGTGGCTTAGCCGACGTTGATGTACAATAATATGTTTGCAGTAAGTCCATCAAATTTGTTTACATATGAAACAATTCCTAGAAATAAAGACTACCATATTAGAATGGATTTGGATCCTTAACGTAATAAAAGAGATCTAATAGTGCTGAACGATTACTTTTATAGCATCGCTGAACGTTTACAATCGTGCTTGGTTCGCGTTGGAATATGCATATTACATAGAAACCGCCATTTACAAGTTCTATACCCGTCTCAGCTTCATTTGAATACCATCCGTGGATCTCTTGCCAATGGACCTCAGTGAAACTCAGTAGCTACAGAAGGGACTTATACTGAGAGAGGACCGCCAAAATCCACACACATGATACCAATAACACATTGTGGTGAAGAATCCCAACCATCTAATTATCTAAAGCAGCTAAACTAATGTTATAGTCCGTTGAGAAAACAGAAAAATTTTTCAATTTATAGCCTCCCAATATAAGTATCTCCTTCAGGGAACAGATTTTCAAACCAAGGATACAAAAAACCACTACTCACTGCAAAATCAACAAGAAAGCAGAAATACAGATAGTATGAACTCTAGGTGCTCCTCTAAACAAGTAACATCCATAGAATCCTTAGTGTTGTACGTGTACAGCAAGGCGTCTTGCCTACTTATTCCTGAAGACAACAATAATCAGGCACCTCTGACCTATAAGTTCTTCCTAGTTTGCTCCAAGTTTATCGGTCCACTGAAGATGCTTCATGTTCCACTTCTGCATCAGATACGAAATGCCATAATCAGTCTACTTCTGATTCTTTAGTACTCTCACCCCAAAAAAAAAAAAAGAAGGAAAAAATTTTTCGTGTCTCATAGAGGACAAGAATTCATTAACCATCAGTTTTGCATGTCATGCTTGAAAACAAAAATGCCCTTAATGTGAAACTGACCATATCTCTTTATCTTACAACATCCTATGTGGGAAGTGTATCACCAAAAACCTTACGGATAAGTAGTCAACTGACAAGGGAAAGTGTGAATGTAGCTAACCATATGTACCACTCTGAGATCATAGAAGAACAAGCTTCATAGTTGTCAGAGTATATTTGGTAGTACTACAACAAATCACTCGAATGTTTGAGTGTCCACCAAAATCAAATGATGGAATAATATATTTAGAGACAAGAAATTAGGCACGACGATAATGAGATATTACCGAGGGAATGAATCAGCAATGCTTATTGAACATATGCCAACAATGAGTGAAAGAAGTTCAGTAGATGGCTGTCTTCCGCTTTATTTTCCCTGGTACCAAAATTAACTTTTTCACACATTTATCTCTTCCACACCATTAGAAATTTTATAAGTAATTATCAATTTCATTACAAGAAGGATGATGCTGCATAAGCTTTACTGAGTCTGAGAATGATCAGTTTTTTGATGCATTTCTCTTAACAATTACATTAAGAATAAGCACTTAAACACATGCGAACTCCACTGTATCAGTAAAAGTTAACTGAAAAAAATGAGATTATCAAACAAAGATCTGCATTGCTAAAGCTAGAGTGCATAGAGACAGTATTTTCAAGAGAGCTATCTAAATATCCATCTAGCATCAGTTTCTTATCAGTTTTCCTTCTTGCAGTGAACTTATTGTCTTTTTCTTTTGATTTAGATAAAAGCATAATTTACCTAACCAGATCTTACAGCTCAGAATAAGATGAGGAACTGAACAAGGGGATTAGTTTTTTCACCAATAAGCCAAAAAATATATAGAAGACACAGGGGCCATCACCAAGAAAAACCATACAAAAAGATTTTTCTCCCATTTCTCTAGTAGAAGCACTTTTTTTGTGATAAATAGAGTTAAGCATTCAAGGGACAGCTAAGGCACATCATTTTCTTATAAATTTCAAAATGATAAACGGTTTCAGATCTAATATAAGTGACCTAGGTCATGGTCTTGCAAGAATAGTATCTTTTGTACTCTCGAGAACTTTCTTCAAACAGTGGAGTAGCATATCCCCATAGATTCTGTTGCCTAGCTGATTTACAAAAAAAATGAAGCATATCTTTTATAAAGTTCAGAATGGTATCCGGAAGGTCACTAACTAGCATCACAATATGATGGTAAGTGCTGCATTAGTTTGAAATCTGTGACCATCTAACTAGAAGAAGCTATAGATATCATCAAGTCATATAGGCCTACTCTTCAGGAAGACTTATGCTCTGTTTGTTAAAGTCTTATTTTAAGATACTTATCCTATTGAAATGAGGGTAAATCTTATAAGATTTAAGAAATCTTATCATGCATCCTATGTAAATTCAAACCAAAACCATACTTTTTATCTTATAAGAAATAAGCAATCCATCCTATCTTATTTTTTACAACTATAGAATGAATGGTACATGTGATAAAATATCTTAAATCTTATAAGATATCTTTAAATTTCAATAGGATAAGCATCTTACAATAAGATCATTCCAAACACACCATTAGTTTATGGGCTCTGAAGAGATCTCTTAACAGTCGCGCCTATATTTGTTTATTCCCAATTGTTGTAGGAGGTAACTATACAGGCATATATACATTTATTTAACATAATTAGAACTTGCAGCATCATCTCGAATTACGTATAGTGGAAAAAAGGGCAAGGCAAGGATAAGGACATCAATAGTGACATATCAGAAATAAGACTGTTTGTTCAAAGATATATGCAGACCCTGCACTCAAAAAAAGTCAATTCAGATCTAGCCATTATTTAAGGTTTCTTAAATGCCATGCAATAAGTTCCTTATCAGTTAGTCAAAATTTATAAGATGTGGAAGAACGCTAGTTGCTGTCATTACCCAAATTTCAGATATCATGAGATAACGGAATTTCTCAAATTAAGCAAATTGAGCATATATCTTTTCATGCATCTCTTTTTGTTGATTTTCGACAAAAGAGAAAATTAGAAAAAATTCTTATACATCACTCTCCATGACTAAGGTAGGAGAGGAGAGGAGGAAAGAAGCAGATTCCTTGCACCTGTCATTCTGTCTGCAGATGTAAGAAATGTCAACAAAGAATAGTTTTCAAGAAAGACAATTTATGGTTGTAATTTTTTCCTTTTTGGCTTTAGGATATATGAAATATGGTCTTATGTACACCTTATGCCCAAAACCTGCAAAAGGAACAATTTCCGAAAAGACAAACGATAAATTCTGGAAAAGTTTACTCTGACAGGAAATGGGAATAAATGCTATTTGGCAGAGTCATGGAGGAATGACAATGAACCCAAAGGATCAATTCAGATCTCTTCAGTATTTCATTACATGAGCACAAGCAGTAGAATGAAATTAACAAAGAATGTTTCATTCATGTGTGGAAAGCTTTCACAACAAGCTTGAAAGCCATACTCACCAAGAATCAAAGAGGACTGATCCATTGCTTTTGGGTCCTTTTCATTTACTTCTAGTTGCTTTTCCTTTAGATGACATGCAATAGCTAATACTTGAACATAGAAAAAGTTAATCTCTATTAGTGGCAAATTTCCTTATCTTTTCTCATTTTTGTTAATCTCTATTAGTGGCAAATTTCCTTATCTTTTCTCATTTTTGAGATGATTGGGTGGAGTCTTAGAAATAGTAAGATTCAACGTTCTGATACAGAATTTTTGAATATCACATGTGAGAATCTCTGTTCGGGAAAGTGATAATGCAAAGAGGGAAGTCGTTTTCAGTTAGATCTGACAAGAGAAGCATAATGTTGACCTCTATTCCCAATATGTCAGCATACAAGTTCCATATTCAAGAACAGGCTACAGTTGCTTCTCTCTCGCAGTGGACAATCCTCAACCAAATAGATAGAAGATCTGTATTGAAGTACACACCATATACTGCAAATACTACATTCACCAGACAGGTCTAATCAGACTTCAAGCTGCTCTATATTAGACATCAGTTTTGAGCTATTACCCAATTAGGACTGCCAATGAGATGCTGGAGTTTGCAAGTAAAAAGATTTTCATAACTTTCTCTTCAATTACCAGCAAGAAACTTCCACTAGAAGAGAACTGCTGCTTAAAATTATAGTATTAAAAGATTTTAACATTAAAAGATTAATCTAACCACATCTGGATATTCCTGGAACTGCAGTTCTCCGAGACAAAATTCAAATAACTTTTCTTGTTTCCCATGCCTGGGCTTATTTTTACCATCATACTTGATGTTGGCTGATAATTACTCATTTTGTATTAGTTAGCTAGGTTTTCCCTTTAAGGATTAGTGATTGGATTGATTATTCACCCTAGCATTTACCATAAATGAACCAATACCCGTAGACTTGTGTGGATCCTTCTTTTCTGTGAGGAAGGTTGTGGGGGTCAAGGGGTGGGATGGCTTATAAAGGTGGTCTGGATAACGGTCTGCTTGTTGCAACCCATGCCACAAGAGGATGAGATGTCAAGTCTGAAGATCAACAAATACCTTTTCTTGCATATTCAACAAGTATTTAATTCTAAATTACTCTGTCCCAGACCGTATGCTGGATAACACTACTGTACATATCTCCTTATTTTCTTATAGATTTCGATCTTTTACTGAAAAGTAATATGCTGACATATTGGAATGTTCTCATGTTGATAAACACAGAAAGGTAAATGCGCACATTCCTTGTGAAAAGCAACCCAATCTCTCCACCTCCAGACACCTTGGAAATAGCACCCAGCTAGCAACATGGTCTAACTACCTATAAATGTTGTCTATCTCAAGCATATAGTGACCATTTATGCTTATCCCATTTCATATTGTTCAGAATGAATTCTCTACTCAAATTCTTGAGAAATTACACAAGCAGAACGCTTGCCCACCCCTCCAACAAAAGCAAAAATACAACTATTCTTCCAATCTCTGGTGACAAAAATATATGAAATTCACACAAATCACACTATCACGCTACTCACAACTAGATGATACAGATTTTCAGTATTCTGTAAAGTCCATAAATGAACAAACAAAAAATTACTATGTTCACTCCACTTCAAGATCTTTCAGCCAGAAGGACAGAATGGATTTATAAACAACCACAAACCTTTATCTATGCATTGGATCCTGTAAACAACTCAAAGAGCCCACAACATCCTTTCCAGGAAGTTCTTTGCACTGGTTGCACAACTGAAGCTACTAAAGGCTGCACATAGACACCAGACAACAAAAGAAAAGATCTAATTATACCACAATCATTAAAATTCTCACTAAAGGTTGGACAAGTGACATGGCCAACTGAATCAACAAGGAAAAGAGCAAGTATAACACCTGTCTTTCTGAGGATCCAAGAACTTCAGAATCTTTCACATGTTCAGCATCTCTGGTAGCATCATCTCTTGGGGGATTGTATGAAACTGTCAGTTTTTCTTCACTTTCATGTTCCACAGATTCCTTTGCCTCCGAAGTTGCTGCAGCATCAGTTGCTTCATCCTTTCTGTTTTCTGGAGCCAAATCCTTTGCGAGTACAGGGAGTCTACCGTTTACTTCAAGTGAACTCAACCTCCTTTCCCCATTTTCCAGATCAGAACTTTTAGCAGCCAAAGCACCTGAATCTTTCACAACTTTCTCATCAAATACTGAAGCCTTTCCTGCAAAATTGTCAAGTTGATTCGGCTCCTTAGAGAAAGAATCAACTGCCTCAACAGAATCAACAACAGGAGCATTATCTACGACCAGTATATCCTTTTCAACAACATGAGATTCATTGTCCGAACTAATGCTGCTACTGCTGCTTCTAGAGGAGCCTCCCTTCTTCTTATCAAATTCATCATCCTGCTTTGAGTCTCCCTCAACCTGAACAACACCCTCCTCAACAACTTCTCTATTCTCTTCCTTTTTCTTCTCAACCTCTTCTTCCTCTCCCTCAGTCAAATGGTGCTCACTGTTATGGTGATCACTAACCTCCCCACCATCACTTTCTTGGTGTTTCAAATCTTCATCCCCTACCATAGTTTCATCCATGCCCATATAAGTTCAGTACCAAATCAAACAAACCAATAAAAGCAATCCAGACCATAAATCAAAACCAACATCAAGAACTCAAAACACTAACTACATGCCATATGATTTATTAAAAAAAAAAAAAAAACCATATCAATCATATATAGAAGACCCCTTAACACTATATGAAGAGTACTTAATTCAAAATTCAAAATAGCAACAGGTTGCACGAAACTAGCGCTATGTGTGTCGATAATTTTTTATTAACTTTTAAAAGAGAAAACAAGGCATACCCAGAAAGCCAAATTGAGTGATAAATCATGCTGTAAAGGCAACAATGATAAAGAAATGATTGAATGACAGATGGTGTAAGGTAGGCATTGGATTCAAAAAGGCAAAACAACCAACTTTATTATATTGAAACACATGTAATAAGAGTACCATGAGGCTGACTACTACAAATAGTAGAAGAAGTAGTAGAGTTGGGATTGGCCCCCTTTTCCTTCTTTTTCTTTGCAGCTTTTCGCTTCTTGGCACCTGATGGCATGATTCTTTGATTGTTATTTCAGGAGACAAATCAAACGCAAAAACGCTGGAATTGCGCCTTTGGTGGGGGTGCTAATGCCCTGTGTTGCTTTTTTTTTATTCTTTTTTTCTTTTTTTGAATTTTGTGTGAGAGAATTTAAAAATGATAATATATCCTAAGGGTGGTATAGTATAGAGTAGTAGTAAGATCCAGCAGTGTGTGTAGTGTGTGTTTTTTGTGTAGAGAAATAATAATATTTGACTGCTTGGTGAATGATATGTGTGTGTTGGGAAAGGAGTCAGGGTATTTCGTCATTTAATGCCCCCCATTTTCTCTATAAAATTTATGGCCAGATCGGACCCAGACCTTTTTGTATGGTACCAATTAATAATCAATAATAACAAAAATTACCCACCATTTTTCTACGAGTTGGTGGGTCGAGATGGATTTGGTGGGCGGGAAAGGTTGTCGCGTAAGTTTTCGTTCTTAATATTATAATATTATAAATTTAATTTAATAATTATAAATTATTTATATCATTTGTTATAATTTATTAAGAAGTTATAATTACTAAATTAAATTATAATCATGCTGTTATAACCTAGGTTTATTTCTTTGTTTAAGTTGACTCTTATTATAAATACTATTTATATAAATTTTTAAAAGAGTATTTTAAAAAAAATAACGTTTAACTTTTAAGAAAGGTTGAATTTCTTTTTCAGAGGATTAAGTTAAGAAAGGGATTTTGTTGGAAAAGCCAATTGCGTCCCTTAATTTCTTAGAAAACATATATATCTCAAAATAAATAACGTGTTTGTTTCTATACACTTCATCACTCTTTGTGATCCCTTAAGGAAAAAAGAAAATCTGGACAAGTTTGTTTAGAAAACTTCAATAATTTGTGATGCGAAAATTAAAAATAAAAATAGAAGATTGTCATCTTGTATCGTCTAAAGACTAATTGTCTTTAATTGCAAGATAGCATTCTTGAATATTTTGTTGTTCTAAGCAAGAAATTGATGGAAAAAGAAGAATATTTTGTTGGTGAGCCCCTTCTTATTGAGTCACTAAACACTAAACACTAAACACTAAATCCTAAACTCATTCTTATTGAGTCACTTAATGGCTAAGAGCAAGTTTGGCATTCAGTTGACAAATTCAGTTTTGTGAAACATGGTTTTCAAAATGAACTTTTAGCCAAAGAAATTTTTGGTGAAAATAAAAATGTGTTTGCTTATTTTTATATGAAATGAACATTTACCAAATGAGATGGCGTTTTCTTTTACATTTAGAAATAGTTGTTGTTAAATAATTGTTGTTGCCTAAATTACTGAAATAGACATTTTGATACTAATGTTGTTTGCTTTCTATAGCATACTATTTTATTCATATTTTTATTTGTTTGAAAAAATTCTTTAAAAATTATAGTTATAATTCAAAACATTAATAATAAAAAATAAATATATTAGCAAAAATACAACCATTGATCATTGCAATCAGATGAGAACTTAAGAACGTTGAATGAAATAAAATAGGGCTAGAAAAAGAGGGGTAGCCATTGTCATAAAAAAAAATTAAAGAAGTTATTTTTGTCCAAAAAATATATTAAAATATCATTGGCAAAATGACATATGACCGTTTAGCCCCAAAATTCAGTTGACTTTTAATCAAAACCGACTTTAAAAATGTAAAACCAAACGGCCCTGTTTTCTTTAAACGGACTTTTAAACTCTAAAAGTCAGTTTGGCTTTCCAAAACAGAAAACCAAACTGGCACTAAAACGTTGATTGCTCATTAAAATTAGTGTAGATGCTTTTTGTGTCTCTTTATCATAAAGCATTAAACTATGATCTCAAATTCATGAAATTAATATTGTGTTTGAAATGATCTTATTTTAAGATTTTTATCCTATTGAAATCAGAATACATCTTATAACATTTGAGACATTTTATCACATACTTTCTATGAAAACTCAAACAAACACTTACAAAAAATAAGCAATTCATTGTTATTTTATTTTTTTAATAAATATAGAAGTATAGTTTATTTTGAGTTTTCAAATGATAAATTTGATAAGATATCTTAAATCTTATAAAATATCTTTTTATTTCAATCGGATAAGCATATTGAAATAAGATAATTCCAAACACACAAAGTATGAGTTAACCTTTTGATTAAGCTTGATTAAACATTGGCTAAAAAGTAAAAATAAAAGGCATGCCATTAGCTAAACAAAATTGTGAAGCAAATAGTTTGATGCTTTAATCAAGCATAGAACTTCAAACTATCACTCAACAATAGCTATACTATTACCCAACGAAAAGCACAATATATACTTCAAGATCTAAATAAATTTCAAACAATATAACCAAAAAAACATATCAAGCAAACAAGTAGTTTTTCAAAATCATAATGGACGCATAGCTAAGTTAATCTAAATTAATAATTATTATAACTATAAATATAGTAAAAATTCTCAATAATCTCTGAAACATACATAGTGCTAATTAGATAATCTTAGTGTACATGAATCCACCTAATACTTAATGATACCAAGATAAGAAAGTCGTTGGAGACAGCAATATTATACTTGTACGTAACTAGTAACTATAAAAGGACAATTTATTAGATGTGTCTTGGTGGGTATCCATTCATTTGTAGGGTGATTCCGTGGGCTAGAGAGCACATGAATTGCAAAATCATGTAAAAGAGTGTCTTTTTAGTCACGTGAGTACGTGATATGATAGATCCAAGTTCTTCAATCAAATAATTATGAAAATGCAAACCCACGTGCTTGTTGTTTGAGCATTGTCATGCAACAAATCTAAGCTTCTAAAACTTGGGACAAGCCAAATATTTGAGAAGTAGAAAGTACATAAATTAATCCTAAAAATCTATCTACGACAGTGTTTGATGTTGTATTATATTAATCTTTTATATAATTTATTATTGTTATCCGAATATTAAGATATGACTTATCATTACTGAATATAGTTGGACCTAGTTAAGTAGTTTAAAATCGAGGAAGTCTTAATATAATGAAACTAAATTTGTGCTATTCCTATAAATTAGTATTCTAACTTCAAACAAGCTCTAGTCTAATATAATTACTTTTATACCGCTCTTATAAATAAATTCATCTCCTAAAATAAGATTGTATCTTAAACTATTTAATTGCTCCTATCTCTTTTTGGTTTTATTGTTTCTTCACATAACCATATTTGTAGTTTAATAAAAAAGTTTTCAACATAAAGTATAAAATTTATCAGATTATAATTTTTATTTTGTGAATTTACTTTTAAACTTATGAACTTATAATATAAGAGTTTTGAACGTAGAGTATAACCTACAAGCATATAATATAAAAGTTTTGAACATAGAGTATAAAATTTATGAGATTAAAATTTTTATTTTGTGAACTTGCTTTTAAACTTTTGAACCTGTAATATAAAAGTTTTAAACATATAATATAAGAATTTTGAACATGTAATATAAGAGTTTTAAACACAGAGTATAATTTATGAACCTGTAATATAAGAGTTTTGAACATAGAGTATAAAATTTATGAGATCAGAAATTTTATTTTGTGAATTTGCTTTTAAATTTTTGAACTTGTAATATAAGAGTTTTGAATATATAATATAAGAATTTTAAACATATAATATAAGAGTTTTGAATATATAATATAAGAGTTTTGAACATAGAGTATAAAATTTATGAGATTATAATTTTTATTTTGTGAACATGCTTCTAAACTTTTGAATATGTAATATAAGAGTTTTGAACATGTTTGCAACTTAATATAAAAGTTTTGAGCCTATAATATAAAAATTTTTGAATTTATAATATAAAAATTATGAATATATGTACAGTTATATACTGTGCATGCGTATTGTTCATACACAATACAGTACACAGTGATTATACGGAGTATTGTGTATATAGTGCACAGTATAGGTACTGTATGTTTGATAAAACATAGCGAATTTATAACTTTTATCTCATGTTATGGATCTGAATCCTTTCTTTTACTTGTTCTCTGTTTATATAGACGAGAAGAAGTATAATCATTACATTTAAATCCCTTTACATCTCACTGCTTGTTCTATATACATACATATATATATATATATTTGGGTTAGTTAACATAGATTTGAAAATAAAGGAATATGATTTAAAAGATTGGATTTGATGATACATAATCCACCTTCTTAATTTAAGAAAAAAAAAAGAAAAACTAATTTGAAGAGAAGTTTTATTCTTGACATTATAATGTCACGAAAGTTGTCACTTAGACTTAAATGTAATTTAAGGATAAGCTAGGACAGAGACGTTTTATCCAAAAACAGTTTAACCTAAATTATCTTGTGATTAATATACTTTGAAAATATAGAATGTGAAAAAAAAGTCCCCAGAGATGATAACATGAGGGCCAATGTACAGGGCCAGTACGTGGTGTCCATTTTGCCAACCCATTGTTTTGGTAAATAGGTATAAATTCTCTAGACACTTTTTTTTTTTTTTTTTAATGTCATCGTCAAAATAATAAATGGTGAATTGATGATTCCACAGTCATGGGGTTGGAATAATAAATGTGACCCAAGCTTCATGACTCCTCCTGAGGTTTATAGAGAAGGTCACAATCACTTGACGAAGTCGGCAGGTTCGCATTTTGGTTTCATTTTGATTAACTTTTTTTTTCTTAAGTATTTTTTTATAATTTAAAAAAAAATTAAAAATTTTAGAAAAGTTGAAATTTATTAGAAGGAACATGTCTTTTTTTTTTTTTTTGGCTCAAGAATAAACATGGTTTTTTCATTAAAAAAATCAATTTAGAAGGGTCTTTTGTTTATTTGGTCCCTTCAAGATGGTGTTTAGCGTGTAAATATGAAATGAAACTGTTGGTCTAATCATTTTGTTTCTATGTTTGGTGAAGAGTAAATTGCTCTAACGAAGGTTCCTCCCTCAAGCTCTTGTGTCCTTGATCCTTTTACTCAACTTAGACGAATGATTATAGTATGTTCCACTTGTGGCCAATACAATCACAACTTTACTTGCACGAAATTCAAGAACCAAAAGTTTATATTGTCGAACAAAAATAGGGCACATGGTTGTCATTGTCCTCGAAGTCATGGTGTTGAAAATATACTCTATAGAGAAATCAAACTTAAAATAAGATCTATTTACAAGTATCAAATCTAAACTAAAAAGTGATGTACGATTTTTCAAAATTGAATATCAATCTTTTTAGGGATGGTCCACTATCACAAGGATTAGAATTTCATTTGATTTTTAGTAACTTTGTCTATTAAACTACATTATAGCCCAATATTTTTATAGCCACTTCTCAATGTTAGACTGGCCAGACTATTGGTTTTTGACATTTCTGAGCATATGAATTTATCTTGGCATGATTCGATAATGAGCTTGGCTTCAGCCTTATGATTATCAAATTATAACACTACGAATTTTGAAATCATGGCTATTTATAGCACATATGTATTTAAGTGGTTCCAATAGGGCTTTTCTTGGGGCTTTTGTCCCATTTTTGTGAATTTCACACTTTTAGTATTTTAAGACTTATGAGAAGCTCTGTATCTTTGATTCTGCCGTTGTAATTGGTTAAAAGAAAGAGTAATAATTTAAAAAAAAAAAAAAAGAGGAGAAAACATTGTTGTAGCTCATAGTCTAACCACAATTTGGGGGGGGGGGGGGACGATATAATATTGTTTTCCTTCTGATTAATTTTTCCCACTTCTTTCTTTCTTTCTTTTATTATTATTTTTTGGATTTCTTTTTGGTGAGATTGCAATAGACTGCTAGAAACTTTGCTAGCAATGTACAGAACAGAATTCTCAATGATAAGTGGGGGTTAGGTGACATTTTGGTTTAGTTTTGATGTTTTGTTTATGTAACGTGTATATTGATTATTGAACTTAATAAAATTCTTGCTTTTCTAACGTAATTTAAAAAAAGGAAAAAAATCCCTTGCTTTAGGCTAACAACACCTATTACCATGTCATTTGTTTTCTAGGAATACGTATGATGCTACTTGATCAGAAAATTTTCATGATAATTTGACATCGATGCAAAACTTAACGGTGGTAAATTGTGTATTATTGTAGATCCTGTTTTACAAATTAGATTATTGAGGGGGGGGGGGGTGGAAAACACTTCAGATTGCATCCCTGTTGCTCAACTTAAGAGCTTCTTTGGGACACCAATTAATACATAAAGTTCTACTTCAAGTTAAACCATAGAAGTGAAAGTTCAAATATGAATCTTTTTTCTTGTCTACATAGGGGGGTTCATGTAGTGATCTACCATGGCAGCATAAGCTCCATCAGGTATTTTCATCAGCTCATGATGTCTGCCTTGCTCAACAATGACACCATTCCTCAAAAATGCAACAATGTCACTCTCTCTTATCGAGCTTAGCCTGTGTGTTACAACGACAGTTGTCTTGTTTATTGTAACACGATTTAGAGCTTCTTGAACTACGTTTTCCGACTCTGCATCTAGAGCACTTGTTGCCTCATCTAGCAAGAAGATTTTCGGATCCTTCATTATTGCTCTTGCGATGGCAATTCTCTGCTTTTGCCCGCCAGACAATTGAACCCCGCGATCTCCAACCAGAGTATCATACCCTTGAGGCAGTGATTTTATGAAGTTGTGTGCATTTGCTGTTTCTGCTGCTGCAATGATCTCATCTCTGCCAACATCTCCTTGGCTCCCATAAGCTATGTTCTCATGAATTGTACCCTTGAAAAGTATAGGCTCCTGACTTACCAACCCGATTTGTTGCCTCAGCCAACACAAGTTGAACTTTTGAATTTCAATGCCGTCCAACAATATACAACCAGAGTTAACATCATAAAACCTTTCCAGTAGGTTGATTATTGTCGATTTCCCGTTTCCACTTTCTCCAACAAGAACAACAGTCTGCTAAGACAAACTAAAGGAAATAAGTGGTAGTAGTATGACAGGAGAAGTATTTCAGAGGCTACAAGTTGAGCATATTTTCCTCCTCAAATTTATATTGATTAACATCTCATGTCACAAGCAGGAAGGGCCTATTTGACCATAATAGTTTAACAAGTCTCAGAACATTGATAAACTTTACATGATCCACCTATATGGACAATGCCAGAACGACATTCATCTAAACACCATCATGGGGTTCTCCTGAAGCATTAAGAATTTAGATGCTCTACTTCATCTACACGTACAATTTTGAGCTCGAAAAGAAAGAATAGAGAAGAACTCTTTATATTTTAACTTCATTAAAAATGTGAATACTTGATGGAATAAAATCTACTACTTGATCTTTGTCTCCTGCGACCATAAACTACTCACAAAATTAAGTAGAATGGAAGTTTGCGCCCATCATAATTTCTTCAACTAGAGTTGTTAATGGTGATCGATTGTAAGATAAAATACACAATAACTGCCATGCTATAAGTTCCCTTTGAAGGATTAAACGCTATTGTGCAAAACAGGCATAAACAAGAATAAAAAATAGAATTTTCTAGTGGTTTTACTTAGTACATGGTTTATCCCCCATTTTCGCCATCCATTTCTAACTTCTCGCATTTAGTTGTCTAATAGTCATTCGTCTATCATTTTGAAGAACGACACAATTCTTGTAGTATGATCAGCACCTACCATTTTCTGGTATGAGAAAAAGTTATGGTTTTGGAAAAAGGTTATCAAAATAGTAGCAAGTTACTTTATACCTTTCCACTGGGAACTCTCAAACACAAGTCTTTTAGTACTCGTACATTGGGCCGAGATGGATATTTGAAGCTGACATTCCGGAATTCTATGTCACCTTCTAGTTTTGAGAGTGTCAGCCCCTCACATATACTTGAATCAATCTTGGGCTTACTGTCAAGAATCTCAAATACTGAAGTAGCTAAACCACTGGCCCTTTTTGTGTGTACAGCTGTGCCACTAGCTTCTACAACTCCTATTGCTGAGACAGTCAAAGCCAAGTAAACCTACGACAAAATTCTAAATTTTCATTCCAGTGAATAAACAAGAAAAAATAGCAAACCATACACGAGTTTACCTTTATAACTTCTAGCACAGTTGCTTTCTGGTGTTGCACAAGAATGGCCCCAACAAAAAAGCATGAAGCGTTTGCTACGTAGAATGTACAACGTGAAATGCCAATAACTATGCTGCCTATATATCCTATCTTAAACCTGTACTTCATTGTGGCAACAGATTTTCTCAGGTATAGATCCAAGACTTTACTTTCAGCACAAAATGATGCCACAGTTTTCATACTTCTGATGGCATCACTAGCGACCTGACTTTGTTCTTCATGTAATACCTAAAACAGGTGTATGCAGCTCATGAATGACAATTTTACATTTGATTCACAGCCCCCAAAAAAAAAAAAAAAAAAAGTAGGAGAAGAGAAGGAAAAAGATTTTTGCTTTGATTAGCATGTGACGTACAATAAAGACACAACCAGATTAGTTTATTACCTTGGCATCTGTGGCAAACTTTCCAAGACATTTTGTCTGGATATAATTGAGTAATACAACTATAGCTGACAGAGCCAAAACTATGGCTGCCAATATCCTGTTCACAGTGAATGCAATAAGAAGGCCAGCTAAACTTGCTGCTGAGTTCTGGACCATCAGGGATAGTCCACTTCCGAGAAGACTTTGCAATGCTAAAGAATTGGTAGATAATCTTGCACCAACTGCACCACTGTTATCAAGAAAAATCAAATAATAGCAAAAGAAGACCCCGCTAGCAAACTAATACAAGAGTGTGAGAGATTATTTTTCAAGTATACTGTACCTTGAATTTGCTGGATCGTCAAACCAACTGCCTTCTTGATGAATAATCTTTTTGAATGATGAGGAGCAAATTTGTTTAATTAGTTCACCACTTGCAACTCCAAAGAAGTAATTCTGTGCTAATATTGCAAGCATTGTAACATTACCAAGAACCACATATATAAGTGCCCAAAACCTTGAATCCTTTTGTAGCTTGCTGTGAGGTTCATAAAAAGTCTTAATAGCTGTTGCAAACAAGTATCCAAAAATAGGGAATGCTAAGCCATGCAAGGTTGCAGCAATTGATCCAAGAAGCAAAGTCAGTAGCTCCTGTTTACATAGGCTAGCCAGCCGCTTAATGTTAACATTACCATGTTTCACATCATTTTTCCCATCACTTTCAAATCTTATTGTTCTTTCACTTTCACTCTCAAGGTTACTACGATGAGAAATGCATAGACTTCTTTCAGCAGATGATACGTGGCTCTCAAATTTGCTTCCAGTGGCGTCTCCATTCCTATGTCTGTCCATTCCTATGAATTTTCCTTCATGATTAGTCCTTTGTGAACAAACTAGATGGTTGTACATCCCATTGATACTTTTGGTCAATTCTGCATGAGTGCCTAAAATGAATATAGAACTTGTGTGAACAAAAGGCAAATGACCCTTGAAGAAGTCAAGTCAAGTGAAAGGGTTAGTGTTACCTTGCTCCACAATTTTTCCATGGTGAATAACTGCAATATTATCAGCATCCTCAACATTTGACAAACAATGTGTTATAACTAAAGTTGTGCGATTTGACATAACCTTCAAGAGTGCATCTCTCACAGTTTGTTCTGACTTAGCATCCAATGCACTTGTTGCTTCGTCAAGGAGGAATATTCTGGGGTTCTTTAAAATGACCCTAGAAATTGCAATTCGTTGCTTTTGTCCACCAGAAAGTTGAGCTCCATGATCACCAACTATTGTGTCCCAGCCCTGAGAACAGAATAAGTAATCATATTCTTCTACCCAAACAAGCTATGCAGCAAGCAGATGCCAGTCTACTTTGTACAATTACTTAAATGGCAAAGGAATGCTACCTTTGGTAGATTATCAATGAAGTCAGCAGCATTAGCGAACACAATGGCCGTTCTAATTTCATCATCTGTAGCATTTTCCTTGCCATATGCTATGTTCTCTTTTATCGTAGTTGCAAATAATACAGGTTCTTGTCCTACTAAACCTATCTGTTTCCGGAGCCATCCCAATTGTAGTTTCTTCAAGTTGATCCCATCTATTAATATTTCACCAGCATCAGGATCATAAAACCTCTCCAACAAATTGATCACGGTTGACTTCCCACTGCCGCTCTTGCCCACTAGAGCTGTAATTCTCTCACTTGGAATGTGTAATGAGAGCCCAGAAAATATTTCAACACCAGGCCTTGATGGATATTTGAAGTAAATGTCTTTAAACTCTATGTCGCCCTTTATATTCTCCATCACAATGCCCTTAGTATCATTGGCATCAATCTTTGGTCTCCCTAGGACATTCTCAAACATGTTTCTTAGAGTAGCTTGCGTTGCTGCCAATGTACTTAAACATGGTGAAATCTGGTTCAATGCCCTAATAATAAACACCACAAAAAAAAACTAAAATTAACATATGCCTTGAAGCCTGTGAAAGATTGGAGTAATATAGCCTATCATCTGATGTGTTATCATAAATTAACAACTCTGTTTAGTGTTTGCTGATGAGAATGCATTAACAACATCTGATACTTTCAAATATGTTCAAATCTACATCTGTAGAGATATAGATCCAACATAAATCCCTGCTTATATTTGTTATCTTCCAAAAGAGAAATAATTCGAGAAAGGATTGCCAACCAAAAAACCAAGAAGCCACCCAATTTAGCCATCCAATCAGAGATATCTGTTTTATGACATTACTTTCTCTATGATGGATATCTTCCAGTTCAATTGCAAGATGATTTATTCATAATAGAAAATTACATTTTTCTACTGAATAAATTCTCTGTGGGCATAAAGAGATATTATGTGAATTTGAAATCCCAAATTAAAGTTTATGCCTAGAAGTCTATAGAAAGTAAGCTATGTATTGGATACACTATTGTCATATATGAAGAAGATTATCATTATATCTTCATAAGAAAAACAGAGTTCTGAGAATACTTACATTCCGCTAAAAACCATTGCTGATAAGATGCATATGATCTGCCCACCAGTGTATCCTTTCTTAATAATCAGCTTACATCCGTACCATATGGCAAGTCCATAACTACTAAAAATAGTAACTGAAAACATGCCAAATCCTAGACCTGAGAGTACTCTTTGTCGAATTAGAAAAGCACAAGCTCGTTCCAGCTTTTTGTTATACTTTTCAACAGCTCGATTTTCGCCATTGAATGATGAGACCTGTTGAAAATAGTATCAAGAATTAAAAGTGGAATATCTAACAACTCAATTTTTGGATGAGGAATGACTTAGAGACTAGAAAATGGACCAGATAGGTACTTGGATGAAATCTCATCACTATTTACTTTAGAAAAATGTACCTGGAGATTCTTGGTCCAATAACAAAAACCATAGGGTGGCAATCGAAACTTGTGATTTTTTTATATGGAAAGAATGTACATGTATATTCCAAAAGTGGGCCACACATGGAAGGATGTACAACGGCGTGATGGACCAGACCCAACCAAGAATCCCGCTTTGATAATATGTTAACAATAATTGGGTTCTACAAATAAAAACTTATAATTTTTCAATTACGATAACTGAACACTTGTAACTTTTTGATGTAGGAGGAATGTATTTTCCAACGAGTAAGAATGATGCCCTATCATGACTTCAATATGACTTTCAACAAAAAATAATTCAAGAACTATTAATACAGTAAATAAGTACACCAATATTCTCGGATATTTTAAGCTTTTAAATAAAATAGTAACTCTATTATGATATTAAAAACCAAGTTATGGGTTTAAAACATTAAAAACTGTACACATGAGGGCTCTAAATTTTACTGCTACTCATTTAAAAAAATTAAAACCGTGCATGTGGTAGCTAAATAACACAACAAATACACCAATATACTTTTAAATGAGTGGTAACCATATCAAGAACTAAATAGACAAAAACTTATTAGAAACTCAGAAATTACCGGATTAACGGGAGGTTTTAACTTACAGTTCTGATTGCTCTAACGTTCTCTTGGACAATGTTTTTAGCTTCAGAAAAAGCAAGTTGCGTATGAATGGACATTCTGGAGATAACAATGGCCGTACTTAGTCCAGCAAGCAAGAGTACAGGAATAATGGTAGCCAAAACCAAAGAAAGAAGCCATCCTTTCACGAAGGCAAGGATGAAGCCACCAAAAAATGCTGACAACAGCTGCATCATCTTCCCTATCTGTAAAGATTGCCAAGTTTAATACTTTGAAATCGGTCACTAATCGATCACTAATTAATGGGCACACAAATTATGCATGGCACCACCCAAAAAAAGAATAGAAGAAGAAAAAAAGAAATTACTTTTTCAATTTAAGGGAGGCGAAAGATCCATTAGACCTTTATAATTTAAAAAAAAAAAAGAAAGAAATTCTTAAAAGAGAAGTTATATATTTTTCACACATGAACAAATAGGCCTTTTTGGTTTGGCATTTTCATTAATTTAAATCAAAAAAAAATTTAAAGTAAAATACACATTATTCTTTATAATTTGTCTAATTAACAGATTAAATCTATTTATTTTAAAACTTATCATAGAACTCTTGTAATTTTCAGCTATCTTTTAAAGGCGATGACATTACCCCTATACTTGAAAGGTGGCATAATTGCTTTTCTTATTAATATTTGAACACCATTAATTTTTTTCTCTTTCGGTCAATGAACGCCATTAGTTAAAAAAAGATATTCTTGTGAAAATATGTAACCATTGCAAAATAAGTTAATTGAATACAAAAATGTTAAGACAGGAGATTATATGTCATCTTTTGAAAGAAAAGAGTGGGGTTATGTGGAAAGTTTCAAAATAGAAAGGGTAATTAACTAAGGTAACGTGCATTCTACCATTTTCCCTAAAAACATATGTTTTTTCTCTTTGTATAAGTATTTTGATTGGCTTTAAAAAAAATTAAAGTTAAAATTTAATTTTTTTTTTAAAATCATAAATTTTAACCTATCACAAAAAATAATTTTTTTTTCAAAAATTATGTAAAAAATACTTAAAGAAAAAACAATTCAAACGAGCCAGTAGTTCAATTTGGTGGGGGGAGAATCAACCTTTTCACAGATGGCATCTTTAATAAGAACGCCATCTCCTGGCATCACCATATTGTCCTTCTTGGTGCTCATTTCAGTGTCAAAAAATGCAATCTCTTGTCTTAATATTGCCTTCAAGTACGAACCTTGGATTCGAATCACTTGTCGTTCTCCTGTTATCGTCCAACATAGACTTTCTGCATGTAATAGCAGACAGTGTCCAATTCATATTCAGTAGCAATTCAAGCAATAAAAGTATCCGTTAACCCATTTTTGTAGATAGGGTCTCTAATATTATAGTATTTTCTTAAATTAGTCTCCACTAGTTTAATGTGTTCAAAATTAGTTCGAAATATTTCATAAACATAGCTAAACTGGTATTCAAAAACATCCATATTACCTATCCGTGTTTGGCAATTAAAATAGTTGGAATTTGCCCACATTGTCTTACTTATATATTGGAATAAGTTTGTCAAAGATTGAAAAATAATATGAATATCTTAAAATAATGATAATTAGTTTAATTATGTTTGTAAAATATTAAATACTAATTAAATATTTTAAAATAACAAGAACTAATTTGCAGCAAGTAACTATAAATGGTTGAAAGCCATTTTATCGACTAGCACTCTCAACTTTACTCTATTTTGGATTGTACTTCTAACTTATCTTCAATTAGATTTGGGTCTAAACTTTGAGCTAAAACCAGGGCATAAGCCTTGACCTTAGTTTAACTCATGATTTACATTTGCACAATTACAAGTATGTGGGGTGAAATTTATTTATTTGTTTATATAAAAGAAAATCTTTTATTTGTCTTCCTTCACATTCCTTGGCGAATGTCTTATGTTTATTGCAGTAAAATTTACCGTTAGCTCTATTTTATCATGAAGTGCGAAAGTTTCTTTCTTGTATAGCATTTAATGCTAGAACTGAAACTCATGTGGGTGTTTGGACTTCGGACTTATTTGTCTCACGTAACGTCAGTGCCCCAAAGTTGTACAGCCCTTTGTGCTTTTCAAACAATTTAGGACGGTCTTTTTTTCATAAAAAAAATATTTTTTTTAGGAAAAAATTACATTAATTTGTAATATCTATTTGATTTGGCTTTTAAAAAGGTTGAAACTCTGAAAAAAGATCAAATATAATTTTTTTATAAGCGAATTTTTAGCTTTATAAAAAAAATTATTTTTTAAAAGCTGTTAAAAAAAACGCTTTTGAAAAAAACTAATCCAAACGAGCCCTTAGATCAGTTGGTGTCAATAAAAAAGAAAAAGAAATCATAAAACTCCAAAACTATTATTTTAACTGTGAATTCAAGAGAGGGAGACGGGGGTTGGAACGGGAGTGAGAGAAAGGGTGAAAGTAGAACAGTGAATTCAAGAGTGTACTGTACAGTACGTAACCATGTATGTCAACTAATAGTATGTGGTACAAGACTGACTATAAATACTGTTATTGAATCGTATCATCCAAAAATGCAACAAAAGTTAGACTCTAGGAATAGTAGTAGTTAAGGTTTAAATTAGAAATCGACAAATATTTATGCTCGATAAAATTTCGATAACAAAAGCAAGACAATCGAAACTGTTAAGCAAAATCAATTAATACCACCACATTAAAGTCGTACGATCCTAACACAACGAACTACTTTTGGTGCATTTGTTTTTAGACACATCTTGACCAAATAATTGCGTTATATTTATGATAGTCCAAGTTTGGAATTAATATTTTCATTGCCCAGTCACACCAATGACAAACGAAGGAAGTTTAAGAATGTTTCTTTTATGTGGGCCTTGCTAAATGGCCAAAAATGGCCAAAATGCATTTGTAATAAGGTAAAAAGAATTTTTTATCTATTAAAAATAAATATGTCAAATTCTCTTTCTTCATTAAATATTATTCTCTCTTTCTCCTCTTCCCTCATGAGTCATAAACGTCTCTCTCCTTCATTTCACACACACACTCTCTCTCTCCTCATTATTACACTAAACATATTATCTCTCTTCAAATTCATTTGTATTTATCAATTTTTTTTTGTTTAAAAAATCATCTACCTTTTATTTTTCAAAACTTTGGCTCCATAATTTCTTGTAAAATGAAAGTAATTTCACACAATCATCCATAATGTATCATGGTGCTCAAGATTTGTGTTATAAACCTTTATGTTGTAATATTAAGATCATAATTTAAATTTATAAATGTTAATATAATTAATAAAAAGTAATTTAATAGTTGATTATTATAATGTTTATGTTATTATGAAAAATATTTATATTTTATTTTTAAAACACCTATTTTAAATGGTTACTCAAGTAGAAAAATAACTAAAAATGTTGCGCAACTATTTTTATGTATTAAAAGTGTAAGAGACAACTAGAGTTATCTTTTTCAATTGTAAAAGACAAAGCTATCCATGGCAAAAAAAAAGGCTAAAAATATTTTTTTAGTAAAGAAACATAATAAAGAAAAAAAAAAGAGTAAAAACATAATAGTAGTACAACTGGCGAAAACAGTTAAGACATAAAGATAGGATAGAAAAAAAATAAAAAAAAGGATAAAAAAGTTAAAATAAGACTTAACACAAGGATAGACAAAAAACTAAAACACTAAAATACTAGTTTGAAATGCTAAATTCCATCCATTTGAAAAAAAAAAAAAACTAACTCAAATACTAAAAATTAATATGAGTGCCTATTTTCCTAAACAATAAAATAAGAAGAAGTAGTGTTTTCATTATGTCAAAATATTAAAAGATAATTGAAAAGTTATTTTTAAATGTTACTAACCAATGTCTAATTTTAAGAATATAGATTCAAAAATAGTTATTAAAATTTTAATTTTACTAATGCTTCATCTTCATCATCACTAGTGTCTAATTTTAGAATGTTAATAAAAAAATAGTTTGTTCTTTTTTTATACTATGCTAAGTTTTGTTTCTTATTCAATATTTATATGCATGGAACCACCTAATACTTTATAGTTGCTTCTTCAATTTTCTTTTTATAAATTTAATAAACACCATTGTTTTTATTGACAAATTAATAAAAGAATTAAAAGGTAAACTAATTTATGACTAGATAGCATCTCACAATTATAATTTTTTTTAAAAAAATAGTGTCATCTTTTTTTTCTAAGATAAGTTTTTTTTTTCCTTTTAGTTCATTGATTTGCAAGTCTTACATTGTCAAATTACAAGTACAAGAACATATTCTATTTTACCTAATTAAAAATTGCATTTGCTCATATTAAAAATCACATTTTTTTCATATCTTTATTAAAACATGAAATGTAAAATCTTAACGGATCATTTATAAATTTAAAGTGGATCATATACATAAATTAATTTAAAAAAATTCAAAATTATAAATAACAATAACAAGTTATCAAATACAGACCACTTTAATCCCATTTAGCTTGGTTAATGTGGACAATATTATATACTAGAAAATCCTTATTAATGCTAATTTCTTAATTATGATATTATTTCAGATATGGACACCATATCTTTTTGAATAAGAGAAAAAATCTGATTACCTGTCATGTATTATTATTTTCATCTAAAAGTTATTGATTTGCAAAGAGTAAATTATGTCATACGTCTCTATTAATGCGTTGTTTTCCAAATAAGTTCTTAATATTTTAAAATGTTCAAACTAATCTCCAATAGTTTACAAAGATCTATAATCTATTACATATGATTATCTTTTGATTAATATCTATATAGTGCTACTAATAAGATTATAAATAAAAAATTTAAAGGTTTTAAAAAATGCCATATCATTTTCCAAAAAACATTGCCCGGAGACACATCATATTAACTATCTTTTAATTTGAGGCCACATGAGAAATTTTAAATTTTTGTAGACTTCACTTTTAATAATTACTCAATAACTAATATAAAGAAATGAAGAAGTATGGAAAATTATATTTATAGAATGTCTAAAAAGAGAAAAAATATATATAAATATATATATAGTACGCTTAGTAGAAAATTTTTTTAAAATAAAAAAGTTTAATAATAATCATTTTTAAGATGTTCTCAAAGATGCTATATTATCTTAAGTATCCTTTAATTTGCAAACGAATTAGTAATATTATATATATATATGTATATGTATATGTATATGTATATGTATATGTATATGTGTGTGTGTGCGCGTATGTATATATGTATGTATGCATGTAATTAGTTTGGGAAAGAGATTCACAAAAGCCTAGCTCCATATTTTTTGGATCAACTGCTAGCCCTATACGGGAACTTAAACTATGTTATGCATATATATATATATATATATATATATATATCACGAGAAAAAAAAAACCACACACATACATGCACATGTTACCGAGTAATCCTCTCAAAACTTAATCTTTGCATTAAGTAAACACCTTAGTCATCTTTTTTTTTTCAAAAATTTGCATATTTGTTCATTTCCAGCTAAAACTCAATATAAAATATATCCTAACAATTTGGTTGTACTCACGTCTTCTTTTTCTTTCTTTTTCCTTTTCCTTTTTGTTGTGGTGGTTTTATTTTAAATGGTCAATAACTTACTCATTGTCTAATTCAGTTAAAAAGTGAATATGAGATTTTTCTAATGTTTCTGGGAGTTAAATATAATTTAAAATATAATTTGTTGTAATTTTATTATATTTTACAGTTGTAGCCTTCCTATCTTTACTCATGTGTATGTGCTTTAGTTTGTACTAATATATAAGGCATAAGCTTCATTGTAATTAGTTTTGATGTAGTGAAAATATCATAAGGCAAAGCCTTTCTTTCCTTGTAGAGGAAACATCAAAAGGCAGCTTATTTCTTTAAATTCTCCACACACACACACACAAATACATGTTGGTTAATGCATTGGAAATGATAAAACATCTGTTGGTAGTTGGATATCCAACGATGAAAGAGAAATAAAAGTTTAATTCAATTTTTAACATTTTAATTTTTTAGAAAGGGTAAGATAGACAATGAGAATGTTAAATTACAAATATATCCCCATTTTGGCCATTTTTTGGCCAAGTTTTTTTTACCACAAAATTTTTTCCCTTTCCCTTTTTTTTTTATATATATATATGGACTAGTTTTCATGCAAGTTCTCAAATTAACTTGTATTTATTATTCATAGTATGACGTCGAGGTGATGTAATCAAATTCACTACTAAAAATTGGTGTATTTGAGATAAAAAAATGTGGGACGAAAATTTTTTGTCACAAATTGAGACAGATTTTAGACAGTTTAATTGTCCATTATCTCAAATTTAGATGAATTTGAAACAAATAAAAAATTTGGACAAAATTTTCTAATAAGTTAATACATATTTGAGATGAAAAATTTCTATCTCAATTAGAGATGGAATTTTCGGTTTCAAAATTTGAATGAGAATTTTTGAAACGAAAAATTCTCGTCTCAAATCTATTTTGAGATAAAATTTTTTATGTTTGAGACGAAAATTTTCTGTCTCAAATTCAATTATCATTATTTTTATTATTTTTGTAGTAGTAGTAGAAAGATGATATATAACTATAAGAAGTTCTATTTCATTGTAACTAAAGTTGCACTAAATTTATCATCTACTTCGATGCGGACGTAACAAACCAATTGAAATTTAATTTTACACACATCACCAAATAATTCTATTAGATTTATGATTGCCAAAGTATGAAATATATTGTCATTTCACCACTAATGGCAACCGAAGAAAGCTTAAGAACGTTTCTTTTCCCCTATAAATGGATTAGTTGTCAAGTTCTCAAATAAACTTGTATTTATTCATAGATTAAACTTTTCGGATTATCTTCTTATAGTACGTTTGATGCTGAGGTGATGTACTCGGAAGATGATATATAAGTTTGCTCTATATAAGTTGATATATAAAGTGAACTGTTTTCGCAAAATACCATTTATATATTTAGTTAAGTAAATGATATATCAAAGACATAATATTTTTATTTTGTCTTTTTCTATTTTTCTCATGATTCATTGACTACATCGGTGACAAAAAAAACAGAAAATTCAAAACTTCCCTAAGTGTCATTTGACCGTTTAAAATGTTTAAAAGTTTTTTCCTTAGAAAAAAAAAAGAAAAATCCAATAAATATTTGTAATTATTTTTAAAAAGCTCCTATTTCCCTTAATTACTAATAAAATTAGTAATGAATGCTTGTAATCTGCAAAATGAAAAACCACATAAATTTATATTCTTTTCACAAAAGACAAAAAAAAGGAATTCACTTGACATGGGAAAAATATCACTTGTATGATAAATTTATATTTTTTAACGACAATATGTTTTTGAAACTTTCAAACGGTCACATAAGTAATGCAAAAATATTTTTTTAAAAATTAAGTTGTTGTGATGTCATTTGGATATTGGCCTAATTAAGGATATAAATGGTATTATACTAAAATAATCAAGTTTTTTTAAATGTTAACTAACCAAGGGGCTAGGGAAGAAGGGAAAAAGATAGAGACCATGGGACCAGTTTGATCTAATGCTTAAAAACGAAGGACTTAAATGTTTTTTACCTTTAGTTTTAGGTACATCTCGACCAAATAATTCCGATAGATTTATAATTCTCCAAGTATGGAATATATATTGTTATTTCACGGCCAATGACAACTGAAGAAAGTTTAAGAATTTTCTTTTTATGTATATGGACTAGTTGTCAGGTTCCCAAATTAACTTATATTTATGGGCTCGTTTAAATTGGCCTTTTTTTACAAAGTGCCTTTTTAATAATTTTTTTAAAAGTATTTTAGAAAAGTTAAAAATTCTGACTTTTCAAAAAAATATATTTGATTTTTTGAATGTCATTTTTTTAAACAAAACCAAGCTATATACTTATTGTAAAAAAGAAGCATTATTTTCAAGAATAAAAGCATTTTTCGTAAAAAAAAAAAAAAGTTAAATCCGAACACGCCCAATAGATTAGACACTTTCAGGATTGACTTGTCATGGTAGGTTTGATGTTGAGGTGATGTACTCGAAAGAAAATATAGAGGTGATGTACTCGATAGAAAATATATAGTGATAAGAAGTTTTCGTTTTCATTCTAATTAATTGAAGTTGCAATAAATTTATCATCTACCAACGAATTTTTGCCCTTCTTGTTTGGGAAAAAGACACCAAGGTCCTTTGATTTTAGGCATTAGATCAAACAAGTATATCAGTTCTCTCTCTCTCTCTCTCTCTCTCTCTCTCTCTCTCTCTCTCTCTCTTTTCTCTTCTTAGGTCCCCTTGTTAGTTAAAGAAGATCAAGTATTTTTGCAAAATACTATTTGTACTTAATGAACCAAATGATATGACAAAAACATAATATTTTTATTTTATCTTCTCTTTTTCTTTTCATAATTCATTCACTATTTTGGTAGATAAAAAAAATTGAAAACTTCCCTTGATTTGACTGTTTAGAAAGTTTAAAAGTTTTTTCCTTAAAAAATTCAATAAATATTTGTAATTATTTAAAAAATGCTTCTATTTACCTTAATTACTAATAAAATCAACAATGAATAACGCTTGTAAACTGCATAATAAAAAACGAGGAACCATACAAATCTATATATCTTCTTCACCAAAAATAGAAAATGCATTCAGATGCATGGCAAAAATATCATGAACAAATTCTTAAATTAATTTGTATTTATTATTCATAGTATGATGCTGATGTGATGTAGTCGAAAGATGATATGTTATAATAAAAATCTCTATATATATCATTGTAATTAAAGTTGCAATAAATTTATCATCTACCAAGTTGAAGACATATTTAAACCACCTGAAATTTTGTATTCTTATTTAACTTGAGTTAATATATTTTTCCTTTTTGGGAGGTCATACCTAGTGCACAATCCCTGAACTTGTCTACATATGGAGGAGAGAAGAAAAGACCAAAAGAAGAATACTTACGCAAACACGCAGCAACTCCATTGCCAATCGCCAAGTATAACACCTTCAAGCATACCTGAAAATAGGCATGAAGTCAAAATCTTAAATTAAGAGAGGCAAAATTATAGTAATTAGTATAAATAAATTATATGTAACAAAATATTTTAAGTAAATAATGATATATTCAAAATAGTTACTAGCGAATATCAATAATATCTTTTTATTAACAACGTAAGTTGAAAATAATTACAATTATTCTATATGAGTCTCATGCGTTGAATATAGCAGCAAATATCAGTAACATCTTTAGTTCTTTACATTAATATAAATTAAAAATAATTACAATTACTCTCTATGAGTTTCCACACTTTATCATCAACCTAGATGATAAGTAGAGATTGTATATGCTCATAAAATATGAAAATAAAAGAGTAAAATGCATTCTCCCCATGGAAATAAAACTAAAAAAAATATGAAATTGACTCTAGTAATTTTAAAATTGGTACATATTGCCCCGTGCATTTGAATTCGAAAATCGATACATATTCCCTCTCTCATTTTACACTAGTTGCAGGGATCAACATGGAACGTTTTTTAAACCACAAGAAATATCAACAAACTCTGAAGCCACAAGAAGTTTTATTCAATTTTTTGAGAACATAGGAGTAAAATGCATTTTTTACTTGTCGTGGTCCTGGGGTTTTTCAATCATTATGAGAAAAAAATTTTCAAGTACTATTTTTTTTTTTTTCTGTTTCTCTGGAAACCCTAATGCAGCTTACAGCAGAATTAACTTGGTGCTCTTCTCCAAGAAATTCAAGTGGGATTCTTAAGATTACCTTGGACACATTTCGAACAATGTTATGATGATCCGAGGTGCCAAAAACGTCCACCATGCTTCCGAACAGAAGGGCCAAGATGGGCTGAGATATCCCATTTGCTATGGCGCAGATTGAACCCATTATCATCAACCCTATATCTTTTCCATCAGCAAAAGAGAAAAACCTCCAGAATGAAACTTTCTTCTCTCTTGGTTTCTTCAACTTCTGTGCTTCTTCATCTTTATTATAAGTTACTGATGATGATCTCTCAGTATCATTACTACTCATTCTGCTAAATGATCAACGTGAAATTATATGCTCCTAACTCTGAACGTATAATTGAAAGAAATTAAACTATATAAAAGTTGATGTATTGAAATTGTTCCACACATTGAGTTATATATAGACCAAGGGTCCGTGGAGATGGAACCATTCGCTTTCTTGGGTTTAATTAGGGGTTGCCATCTCAACTCATATCCCACTTTTTTTTTTTTTAAATCAAATGTACATGGAAAATATATTTTCATGTTTTAATTTAGTTTTTATTTTATTTTATTTTATTTAAAAGAAAGTTAATCGCTCATACAAATATATATTATACCCCTATATTTTAAAATAAACACATACATTTGAGTACCATAGACAAGTAATAATGTAATATAATGCCCTTTTGATTTTATTAGTTTCGGCATGTACTTTTAAGGGCTATAGACAAGTACGCCCTTCGACTTTACTAATTTCAACAAGTACTTGGTAAAATTGCTCCGACAAAAAATAAGAACCGTAACCATCTTTCTCAGACATAAATAGTTGAGAGTTCACGTTTTAAAATTATAATTTTTAAGATTTCAACGGACTCTTCCCCCTCGCGTGAGGCAAAGAAAGATGGGATTAATCCTGTTCGGTGATTAAACAGGTTTTAATTTAAGAATGCATGTGATGCAGATGGATGGGACTGGGTGACTTGGAAGTCTTGAGCAACGCTGTATTTAGCGTTAAGACGATTAGGCTTAGAGAAAGTTAAGAAATACCGACGCAATGGGATGGGCCAGCGATATATTTATTACGGGGTTTGCTGTTCCATCACTTTTGTCAGTTGAGGTGGGTGGAAGTCGTCTCAGTCCGTCTTCAAGGTCTTAAATTTCAGCTCCATCGCATTGTTAGGCGTAACTAGCATTGTGCCGTTTGATGTATGAAAGCTTTTTAAAATATTATACGTAATTATGAATATTAATAGACTTGATACAAATAAAAGAATTTCATTGTCAGTTGTACCTTTTTAGATGTTTTATCTAAATTAGATTTTTTTTGAAATTATTAAAATATTTATAAGATAAGTCTAAAATTAGAAAAATAATATAGTTTAACAAATTGAATATTGCATCTTTTAGGATATTGCATATGAACAAATTACAAATTTTTAAAAACCTAGTTGAAAACCACATTTTTTGTAATTCTTGTTGAAGATATTTTGATATTCTTAGAAATATATTGAAGATATTTTTGATATCCTTGAAAATATGTTGAAGATTGATAATTTGCATATCTTGATTATTGAAAATGTTGTTTGATTCTATATTTTATATAATTTAGATTTTAGGTGACTTTGTAAGATTTAGATTTGCATTAATTATGTAGCCAAACTCCTCTATGAGGAGCTCATGCATGTATTCAAGAAAAATTCAAGCATATAAAAAATGCAGTCCTAAAATATTTTCTATGCTCTTTTATTTTTTTGTTCTTTTTCTTTCATTTCATTCTATTTTTAATAAAATTCTTCAATTCTTTAGTTTCTACCTTCATTATTGACCATCAATATCTTTAATGTCTTCCTACTTATTACTCTTTAGTCTTCATGCAGTAACATCACTATCAGAAAAAAGGGCTTTTTGCTAACGCCAAAATTGATTGCTAAATTGCAAAATCGGTCGCTAAAAAGGGCTAGCGACTGAATTTGCGACCAAGGTAGGTGGTGGCTAAAGGCTTGGTTGCTCAATTGAATTTAGCGACCAACTTTAAAATCGATCGCTAATTTGCGACCGCTAAGTCGGTTGCTAAAAAGAAATTACGGTAGCTAAAATAGTGTGTGTGTATCCGTCACAAAGTTTTAGCGACCACTTTATCTACCGATATTTGGTCGCTGAATTTTGCTACCGATTTGTCGATCGCTAAATTTAGCTACCGATATTCGGTCGCTAAATTTTTGCTACCGATTTGTCAATCGCTAAATTTAGCTACCGATACTCGGTCGCTAAATTTTGCTACCGAGTTGTTGGTCGCTAAATTTAGCTACCAATACATCGGTCACTAAATTTTTGCTACTGATTCTTCGGTCGCTAACATTAATCTTCGGTGGCTAACATTTAACTACTGAACTGTCGGTAGCTAATTTTTGTCATCTTCTAGTTTAGCGACCAACTGTCAGTCGCTAATTCAATGAATGTCCCTATTGAATTATGGCTGATCCTAAACCCTTAAAATGCCTGTTAAACAATTTTATACATCACGTCATCTCATCACACATTTATAAAACAGTCAATAACAAAATACGTTTAAACACAAAAAAGTTGTCATACATATGTTAAATAGTCTATCAAATTAAACCTTAAAAACATACATGTACCAAATATTCTACGAAATTGCATAGTATTCATCCACACAAAGTAGTCTTTTTCATCAATTTAACACAATCACATATTAAAAGGGGATGGACCCGAAGGTGGAAACTGAGCAATCAATTCTACTAACTCCAACATTAATCTCATTTGCTCCATCATCATAACCCATTCACGTTGAAGTTTCTGGTCCAACTCCACTTCTTTGCGTTGTAATTGTTGTTGGACTTCTTCTTGCACTTGTCGCGCCATGTCTTGTCGCATTTGTTGTATTTGCGTCTCGTACTTCTCTTCTACTTTAGAAAGGCGAGCATTCAAATATGCTTGAGAGAGTGAATTATAACCTACGAAAGAAGATGTTGACCCATGCCGTTTAGGAGGAATGATTCCTTCAAAGTTATCAATGGACAAACCAAATGTTGTACCCTTCTTCACACCCCTAATTGTTTCATAAAAGGCCTTAGGGTCAAAATAGTTATCTGACTGATTGATAGTACTTTCTTTGCCCTCATCACCTCGTTGTCTCTTGTGAACCAGAATCTCGTTATAACGCTCTTACAAATAATGAGTCCAGAAACACAACTTATTTCAAAACAACTAATCAAAACATAAATTAATAAAATATGAACCCAATGTAGGAAAAAGTCAAATACATTCCTGATATTCTCTTTGCTTTAGAGCTAATCCAATCACCAGTTCCTTTATTCTTATTATGTGTCCGCTCATACAAATGAATCTTTGTAAAGTTTGGATTGTTATCACGCTATATAATGCATATCAAAACATGAGAATACAAAACATTAAAGATTTATATATGACCAACAATATATATTTTATATGCATATGCATACAAACCTCTCGTAGCTCCACTTCCTCGAAATTTATAATTTAAATAAAACTTATCAGTACAGTTAGCAATATAATTAAGACCAATATAGTTAAATATACTAATTTAATTATACATAAAACCATCAATGGAATAGTAAATAGATGGTATGATTAAATTTATTCATTAATTAGATGAGAAAAATTGACTTAAAAGAAAATAAGCCAAATTAAATTTTAATAGACATATTCATTAATAAAATATAGTTAGATTTGTTAGTTGTAATATGTATAATAAATATTTCTTGTAAATATAAATATGAATATATGTATATAAAGTAAATATGCGTTACCCATAGGCCAAACAATAGCTTGTAAACTATTTGCATTTTTTAAAAACTACAATTCCTTCAAGTATTTATTTAATTTTTTTTTAATTTCAAACATTAGCTACCGATTTTGAAATCGGTTGCAAAATTAGCAACCGATTCCTATATCGGTAGCTAATTTAGAAATCATTACCTAAGTTAGCGACCAACTAAACCTCAGTAGCTAAATTTTGCAACCGAAGTAAAATCAGTCGCTAGAATTTGCCACTGACTACAAATCGGTCGCTAAATATAGCAACCGATTTGATGGGGTCGCAAAATTTTGCGATGGAATGAGATTTCAGTAGCTAATTTTGTGACCGAATTAAATATCGGTCGCTAAATGCCGTCTCAATTTGTATTTTGCAACCGATTTCCCATCAATGGCAAAATTACCAAATTTGTTTGATATTTAGCAACCGCGTTTTCTCATTTAGCGACTGCAGTTCGATCGCTAATTTTCTGAACACAAATATAGAGACGGATCTCCGTTGGTAGATAAATATTGGTCACAAAACTTATATTTAGTGACCGATTTTCTTTAGTAACTAAATTTCGGTCGCTATAGACTTGTTTTTTAGTAGTGCATATAACTTACCATGCCAGGAAATACTTTGGAAGATATAGGTCAAAATTAGACAATGACTGTTATTGGCTCTTTTTTATAGTCATCACAAGACAAACCATCAACAAAATTTGCTTTTGTTGCATCTTAAAAGGTAATCTCGTATAATGATGTTAACAACATAATTTATCTGAAAACTTTATAAGATAACTCCAAAATCAGAAAAACTGTATAGTTTAACAAATAGTTGAATAATTGTATCTTAAAAGAGATTACATATGAACAAAGTACAAATTCTTAAAAACCTCTTTGAAAACCATATTTTTTGTGATTCTTTAGTTTCCATCTTCATTATTGATCATCAATGTCTTTGATCTCTTCCTACTTACTCTTTACGCAGTAATATATAACTTGCCATACTAGGAAATACTTTGGAAGATATAAGTCAAAATTAGACAATGATTGTAACGGAATTTGCTTTTGTTGCATCTTAAAAGGTAATATCGTATAATAATGGTATCAGCAACATAATTGAAATGAAAACTTTATAGCCAATGTTTCTATAAGTGCAATGCATGAAAAAATTTTTCCTATCATGTGAAAGTATAAACAATAGTACACCACATATAAAATTAATAATTTTTTAAAACAATTGGATTAGTATTGTATCTATTTTTATATATATTATTCATATAATTCTTCTTTTGCATATTTTTTATATCAATGGAATGAATCCAAAACCAAAAAATATTATAGCGAAAAATTATTGCATATTGCATATTAAAAGATTTGGTCATATTGCATATCATGTGAAAGTATAAACATAGTGACTGATTTAAGTCGGTCAGTAATATAGTGACCGGTTCAATTTGGTCACATACTTATCATTGACCAACCCAATCAGTCACTAAAATTTTTTGTTACTAATTCTACAAGACCATGACGTTTAGTGACCGTGAATTCTCGTTTAGTGTCGAATAATCAGTCACTAAATTAACAACCAATTTTAATATCAACAACAAATTACAATTTAGCGAAGGTTACAAAATCGGTCAATAAATTAGTTTATCGACCTAATAAGGCCGATTAGTAACCTATTTTGGCGGTTACCAAGACCAACTTTTCTACTAGTGATAGTTCATACGAATAAATTACAAATTCTGAAAAGCTCTTTTAAAGATTACATTTCTTATATTACTTTTGCTTCCACCTTTATAGTTCTACAATCACCTAATGATTTACTTTTATCGTAATCCTAATTAAACTTATCCATGAGAATTTGAATGCTGTGTTTGTTTAAAAAATATCCCATAGACATATGACAAATATGCATTTAACTTGGTTAGAAAATAATGTATTATTGTAATTTATACTTAGGGCTTGTTCGGTACAATTAGTAGATTATATAATGGATAGCTATTTTGGTAGCAAATAGTTGTTATATTTTAGCTATTTCACTAGCGGAATGTTTTAGATGTGTTCGATAAAACTAGCTATTAGGTTAGTTGATAAATGTAAAATGACAAGAAAGACATTAGTATTACATTATTATTGTTATAATAAAAATAATAATAATTATTATTGAAATAATTAAAATTTTATTTTATAATTAAATATATATTTCTTGAAATAATATTTTGTTAGTAAAGCATAATAAAATTACTTTTTTATAAATTAATATTATTAATATTATAAACTAATATTTTTTATTATAGAAATTTTTAAATGATTGAAAATTTTATGTTATATTTTGATGTGGATAGAATTTGAAATTAATTTTTGTGTTATTTTGTCTTTATATTTGTGGAAGAAAATATAAAAATATATAGAGAGAGATTGGATAGAGGCTAGAATTACCAAAAATATATTAGAGAGAAGGTAGTATTGCCGAAAAAGATGGAACACTAAGGGTTTGTTTGGCAAATTTAGTTGTTAGGGTAGTTGATAGCTATTCTAGGAGCTGATAGCTTTTTAGATAACTGATAGCTATTATATTTTAGTTATTAATTAACTAATAATTATTTAGCTAGTTGATTGAACAAAATGTGTTTGGTGAAATTAATTGTTAGATTAGCTGATGAATGTAAAATGATGTCATAAGACATTTATACTGTCTTGCTGTTGTTGTTGTTGTTGTTCTTGTTATTATTATTATGATAATTATAATTATTATTACTATTATAGGAATAAGATAATATATTTCATAATTAGATATTTATTTTTTATAATCATATTTTAACATTAAAATATAACTAATTTTTTGATAAAACATTTTCATCATTATTATAAAATTTAATTTTAATAGATTCAAAATTATTTTGTCAAAAAAAAATACTAATAAAACTTATACTTTTTAGTAAATGTTGATTATATAGAATTTGAATTTTATTTTTATATTTTTATTTATATTTGTGAAAGAAAAGGTAAAAATATAGAGAAGGATTGGAGAAAGAATACAATTACCAAAAAAAAAAAATGAAGAAAGAGTAAAATTGCCAAAAACAAACATGAAAAGATAAAAGTTACCTAAAAATTTCAAATTTTTAGTTTTTGAGAAACACTAGTTGAAATGTTAAAAGCTACCAAAAATGCTACTTAAAATATTAGTTTATCGAACAACAATAATTATCTTATCTTACAAGTATTGATTGGAAAACTTAATTGTCAATTCGAAAAACTTCTAGTGATTGAATAAATTGTTAGGTATATACATTCAAACTCCTTTTACTTAGTTTTGATCAACCCTTTGGCCAAGTTGTGCCAAGTGGTTCAAACCCTCATTCGCCTAGGGAAAATATTTTAGGCTTTTTTTTTTTTTTGGGGGAAAAAAAGGGCATTCGAATCCCCCTTTAAAGTTGATTACCAATACAAACTTAAACATAGTAACTATTAAGTACTAGCCTCCTTATTAAATGCCTTAATATACTTGTTAGTTTATTCTAGGAGCATTAGTAACTAATTAACTTAATCTAACCGTACTTACTTAATTCTATTTGAATAGTAATTTAATTTTAGTTATATTACATAGTTTATTAGTTATAGTTATATTACAAACTTCATTTATACCCTGCAGATTTTTATACACACTTGACAAATTTTTAATATACTTTGTGAATTTTTGAACATTATCCATATATAGATTTGTTTTCTAATCTATAAATTTTTACACATACTGTACGTTTTTTTAATATACTCTACCAATTTTTGTACACTATCTACATATTTGTTAATCTAATCTATGCGTTTTCCGTACATACTCTATAAATTTTTGTCTACACAATTATTAATTGTTGGTACCAAAAGTAAAGTAGAAAATCTTCCACACTGGCTTCGGATTTGTTAACTAAATCTATAAATTCTTTCACATCTTTTCTTCAATATACTCTACAAATTGTTGCAGAAACCCTACATACTGTTTTACTTATGTACTCTACGTATTATGAGCAAAAAAGTTATTTTTTAATTTTTTTACAATATAATTACTGTGAACAGTCGTATAGTCTGGAAAGGATTTCTTTTAGCTTATTCTCAATTACGATGTGTATATTTGATTTTTATATTTGACTTTTCCCATAAAAATATATAGTATGGTAAATGTGAGGCTTTACGGTTATTATATGATTTATGGACCAAAAATTAAATAGTGACTCGCCAAATACCAAATTTTTTTGGGATTGCTGAAAGGAACTTTCCATTTGTTGTGCTTTAGGGTTGTTTGAGAATTCCTATAAATTAGTCGAACCAGGCTGGTTATCATTAATTTGAAAAAGAGTAAAGTACATTTTATCACATTATGTTTTGTTAAAGTTACAAAAAATTCTTTATAATTTTCAAATTCATTAATATCCTTATATTCTCAGTTTTTGAAACAATTATCTAACATTCTTTATGATACGAAAGGATATAGCAACATTCTTTATAATATAAGGAGTATTACCAAGTTTAAAAATTGTAAAAATTTTATGTGACTAATGGAACACGAGAAATAAAATGTGTTTTACCTCGTATAGGACACTTTAGAATCTATTTTGATCATTTTGTATGCAACTTTCAAGTATTTCCTTCTCTTACAAGGGCACTATGCTTATTTATTTATTTATTTTTCTGTGCAAGGAAAGGAAAGCAAATTTTATTAAATATCAACCCACTATTTACAGCAGAAGACAAAACACCTCAAAATAAAACTTCTCCTAACTTCCACCTATTAGTAATATAGATGTTCTTCACATTATGTGGATACCTTCTAGAATTAGAAATTGTCATCCTAATCAAGTTAAAGATACACTAAAAAAATCTGCTGCTCTATCAAGGACTCTTTGCAAGGAAATCTTCTATTTTTCTCCAACAAGGATTGAATAAAATAAAAAAAGTAATGACTTGTCAAAAATATCTTACAGTTAATTGATTTGACCGGCCAAAGCATATGTATTATTACACTAAGGTTATGTTTTGTATGTGAGAGTGAAATAAAATGAAATGATCATTATAGAGTTTGATTCATTGTCTTTCATTTGATAAGACTAATTAAAATTAGCAAGCCTATTCTCTCAGAATGACTTTTTGGACAAAATAATTTGAAAAAAAATTAATTTCTTAGTCAAATCCAATGAATAAATATTCTAACTTAAGTAAGAATTGTAAAAAATTAAGTAAAAGAAATAAAAAATAAAAGATAAAAAAAATAAAAAATAGATGCGCCACTTTTATTTTTAACTCTTTTATACCCAGTATTGAATGGTTAATTTTTCTCTTGCAATTATGTTAAAAAAGTAAATAAATTAAAATATAGTGTTAAAATAAAAAAAATAATTGAATAAGTAATGTTATGTTTTATCATTGATCAAAAGACTGTAAAGAGTATTTTAATTTATGTTAATAATATATAAAAATAATTGTTATGCATAAGTTTAAATAAATTTATGTCAAATTAAAAATTAAGTGTATTTTATGTAATTAAATTGATTTTGTTCTGTAGATTGTGGTGGAGCCCATTTGAGTATGATACAGATCACTCACAGCGTCGCCAACCACTCATTTCCTTGTGCATGATATAGATGGTAGGTCCTTTCTGGTTTACAATGTCTCTTCGACTTTATGACTCCACCTTATGCCTGCCAACCATTTTAACTAGCTTGTACGATATATATCTAGCTGTTATATATTTTTTATTTTACTTTTTTGTAATTTATATAATCATATAATTAAAAATTTTATTAATTTGTTGAAAGTACTTTTCCTTATCTATTTGTTAATGGTAAAAAGTACACTCACCTATTAAAAGATTAAAAAGAAGATTGAGGTTAGTTGTTGACAAAATAAATAAAATTAAATATGAAAAATTAAAGAAGCAACTAACAAGGTGTAACGTCCAAGGATTATATATAATATAGATCACCTGACAATTTCAATATATAGACGCGGGTTTATATATTTTTTTTGAGATTTTAAGTCTATGTGCTTTAAGTAATCATATGTAGTTAAATGTCAATTAGCTTTATTGAGGAAAAAAACTATCAATTTTCTGAAAGTATTTTTTTTTTTGATAAAATTCTTGTGAACATGTTAACAGTACCTTTAATACACTCACACATTAATTAATAAATAAAAATAAATAAATAGAAATTAAGAAAAGAAATTGGATAAGCTGTCAGCCTATCATTAAGACATTGTATAAATTTCTAGAAGATTTTGATCGATAAGGATAAAATCTTATGGCTAATATTTGTAGTTTGAAATATATAATAATATATAAAAGATATGTGAACATTGAAGATAGTTGAAGATAGGGTCATTCATTTATACCGAAAATGGACCAAAGCTGTACATGAATATATTGTAGAACATTCAGTTATAGTGCTGCAAACGGAACGGACCAAAAACTACTTGATTTTTTAATATTATTTTTAAATTAGCTTTTTCAAGCACGAATTTATTATTTTTGATAATATATGTCTATCTAGTTACACATTTTTCGAATTTTTTTAATAAATCATGTTTCAACTATTAACTAATTGACAATCAGGCGCAGAATAAAAAATTGAACATTGGAGGGCTAATATTCATTTATATATTTATTTACTGCCATCCCTAACCTCAAGATAGTGTTGAATAAAATAATAATATATCTTCATCTCTTCTAACATGGGATAGAGAAAAATACATATATTACTAAATTCTTAACAAAGAATATTGGCGATGCTAAATAGTTTAAACATAAACAAATATAAAGAATACTATTTAGCAAAGTAAAATAAGTTTTACTGTTGTCAAGGGCTTTAAATTGGTTGATTGATTACTTTGTACGTGATGTTAGAAATTTTCATAGAGACCGCGGTGCTAGCATTGCTCATATTTATAGAAAATGAAGTAGTAGAGACAGAAGCGGTGTTAGCATCGCTCATATTTATAGAATTGAAAATGAGGTAATAAATTGGCTAACCAAAAACGTTAAGACGGATTTTTATCCACCTAATTGGATGGGTTCTTCTCCAATGTGGCTATTTAACGTAAATGTGGTGTTTGAACCATCACTGTTGGTTGATTTGATTGCCAATGAAACGAAGTTTTTGTTTTCTTGACCAAAAAAAAAAAAAAAAAAAAGAAAGGGTTGCTGACGTCAAGTCTTTCCCAATCTTTGAACTTGAAGAAATTTTCAATATAAACTTCCGTAGTCATGAAAGATGTAGTATATATATACTTTTGCATTACATTCTTTGAACAGGGCTATTACTTTTAATAACAAATGACGATTTTAGTTATAAATATTTTAGAATTCACAAAAAAAAAATCTTATTGTATTCAAATTTTAGTTGATTGGCAATTAATCTCCAAATTAAGAATTACAATTTATATAAATAATAAATAGTAGAAAATAAATTATAATTAGATAATTAATTAGTATATATGAAGCATCCTATCCACGGACTAGTGTGTACTCTAAGATTGTTCCAAAGAACATGCTTTGATATATATAGTAGGCAAGGGCAGAACTAGGAATTTTTTGTTGGGGGGCCAAGATTCTACTTACATAATTGAATGGAAATGATCATCAAGATAATGTTCAGTGAAAAAAAACAAGTTTTTCTCTCTTTTAATGTGAGAGAATACATTATATATAACAATAATCATAATAACAAAGGCTTTTGTGATATTAGATTTTTTAAACATAAAGAAGAGTAGAAAATACCATTTAGCTAGTATAAAATTATGTAAAGAAAAATTTACCGATTCAGTCGATGAAATTAAGTTTTTCTCTCTTTTATGAAATTATCTAACTAAAATAAATATGTAAATAATATATAAAGAAACTTCTTAAATAAATAAGTTGTTTATGAAAAAGCTATCTAAAATTTATGAACTTCTTACATTTATCTTGCAAGAAAGAACTCTACCTAACTGGTAAAAGCAATAAATTAAGAATTATTGAAATGTATTCATTGAAATTACTTATTTATTAATTTTTTTAATCTTTTAAATATCATCGACATAGAATAAATATTAGTAAAATTGTTATTGTGAGAATAATTTTAGATAAAAGAAAAAAAAAAGAGATTTTTTTTGTGGGGGGAGGGGGGGCATAAGAAGGAACTTTTAATAACTTTATATACCTTAATACATATATTTTTTGACGCTTGAAGGTCTTAGTTCCCCTGATAATAGACAAAAATTTTCTCATAATACTATATCAATACTAATGAAATTTGACAATTACAATGTGTCTACAATATATAATTATACAATTTAGTTAATAATTTATAACTTCTATTAAAATTTACCTATAATAGCCTACCCATTGCAATCGAACCACTAAATCCATTCCCATCTTTTTGTGATGGTCAGCAACTCAAGCACGGCACATGAACACCCTACTAACGGTATCCTAGGCAAGGTTTTAATAGGGAATCATTTAAAGTGCGGACCGAAAAGGATACTGCAGGCTCCAAATCGATGCTAACTCAGCAGTCATCACAGACAGCTTTAATGTAAGTGAGAAAGGTTGTCCAAATCATGTGAACTTTTTGGTTGGTATCCTTCCAGTAAAGCAGTTAGACTAATTAAAGAGTGTTTAACACTTGGCAGAGCTGATTTTGGGTGGCTTTTTTAAGGCATGCCTAGATTGACATTTTTTGCATTTAAAAAATGCTTTTTTTTTTAAATTTAAAAAAGTACATTTATTTCCAAAAATAAGTATTAGAATTAAATTTCAAAAAAAATTAAAATTCTGAAAAAAAACTTAATTTCAGTTTTTTTTTTAAAGTCAAAATTTTTAACTTTTGAATAAAATATAATTTCCACAATTTTAAGAGAATACATTTTTATATAAAAGAATTTAGACTAGTCTCATCTATTTGATTTACAGGCTATAAATATTGGTTGAAACAACTAGGGAATAGCACATATATATACCACATCCAAAATCAACGTCTCTTATATCTCTTTACCTTCTTAACTCAGCTGCCATAGCTACAATTTAAATTTAGATTAGCGTAGTCTAGCATAGCGGTATAAAGGAGATTGTTATCGTGACTCCTTTGACCTAATCAGTTATATATAGTAATAACCCAAGGGTGAGGGTGATTATTGTTGTGGTTTTTTCATTTAGTTTAATCATGGTAACTTAAGTTTCGCTCGTTTCAATCTAATGGCTAAGTTGCATGTCATGCTCAACTAGCACATCATCAATTAGGCAAAAGGATAACCATGAAAGGTGTTAGTACAAGTCCTCTTGCTTGTGAGTCAAGGTCTAGTTGGTGTGTCATGCCCATCTAGCAAATCATCGATCAATTGGGCAAACGGATAACCACGAGCGATAGCAATTCAAGTTCTCTTATAACGACAATAATTGAAAAAAGAAATATTTAATTTAGCAAAAAGTAACTAAGAAAATAACCTAACTTAGGAAAAGAAAAGGGATTGAAGATGAATAATATATTTATTAAAGTGCAATTCATTCTGAAGAAAAAAATGATGGAATAAAGGCATGTGGTATTAAAAGATAAATATAGACTCTATTCTTTATATAATTTATAGATATAGATGTAGATATATAGATTTTTACTATCTATGTGATTTAAAATATAAGTATATTTTATAAAATTTAATTTTTAATAAAGCTTTCAATATAATCATACTTTTTAGTGAGAAATTTGCACTAATTAAATAAAACATTTAATTAGAAAAGTGAAATCATAAAAGGCATGAATACTAATAAAAAAAGGGGTATAGACTTTTTGGACAAGAATATATATGTGTATATATATATATATATATATATATATCTTTTCAACAAGGGTTGAATACAATAATAAAGCAATGACTTGTCGAAAAACTATTTTATAATTTGGAGCGTACACGTTATTACACTAAAGAGTTTATAGTTACGATATTTTTGTGGATTCATTTTCCTATGCATGAAGTACAAGTGAGCATAGACGTAAGCGCTTTCCGTTTAGAATGTCTTTTCCAGTTTATAACTCCACCCTTTTTGCATGCCAACCATCCATTTTTAAATTATATCAGACGATCAATGTGAACGATATTGTAAGTGTTATATATTTTTATTTTATTTTTGTATAATTTATATTGTTATATAATTAAAAGTCTTTTAAGTTTATTAAGAAAAGAACTTAGTATATAATTTGTTGAAGGTATTTCTTTTATTTATTTGTCAATGGTAAAGTCCGCTTACCTATTAAAAAATTAAAAAGAAGATTGAAATTAGCTGCTAAAGAATAAAGAAAATGTAAAAAGTTAAGGAAGCAACTAATAGAATGTCACATCCAAGAATCATATGTAAATGTATGTATGTAGAGTTAGTTGATATTAATCAGTTTTATTTACAAAAAAGGCCTATCAATTTCTTGAAGGAATATGTTCGACAAATTTTTTGTTAACGTGTTAATTATAATACACTCACTTCATTAAAATATAAAAATGAAATAAAAAATTAAAATATAAAAATAAAATAACAATTAACAAAAGAAATTGGATAAACTGTCGGCCAATTATTATAATATATTGTATAAATTGGTTGAGAATTTGATACGATAAGAATCAAATCTTATGGCATACATATATATATATATATATGTATATGTGTATATATATGTATATGTATATATATATGTGTGTGTATATATATATATGTGTATATATGTCTATATGTATATATATATATATGTATATATATGTATATATGTATATGTATATATGTATATATATGTATATATGTATATATATATATAATATCATATATATATTGTATCATTCATTTATACCGACGCAAATGGATAGAACTGCTTAATTTCTAATATTATTAGTAAATCAATGGCGTGCAAGGTACGGTTATATTGTCCAATATTATTATAATACGAAATTTAAATAATGTAATAAATAATTATTAAAAAATTCAATAATCTTGTAAGGGGTCAAATAAGTTATATTTATCTTTATATATCTCTTTGAAAAAATTAAAACTGAGAAATGTGTTAATTTTGTCTTTTCACTATTTTGACAAATTTAAGAAAAGATTGATTAAAGTAGAAAAAATTTTGTAGAATTAGAGGGACTGGGTGAATATGAGGGTAGAAATATCTAAATTTTCTTTTATGTTTTACTTGATCTAATTAAATTGGAATTTTATATGTAAAATTTATATAGAAATTGGATTGAAAAGTTTATTTTTTATTTTTATTCTCATAAGTATTTTAATGCTATTTAAGATGATTTTACAATTATTTAATTTTCTTCCATTTTTTATATATTTTAAAATTTAATCTCAATTAACATAATACGATTTAATGAAAAACAAAAACACACAAGAAAAAAGATAATGAAAAACTCAAATACCAAATCCCAAGTATTTAAATTATGGTTGGGTTTTATAGTTTTTGTTACCTAATTAAATAGTTTATTTTTGCTCTTAAAGTTTAAAATTTTAAACCTGAAAATTCTTCAAATCAATTTTCACTTTGTGAAAGCCAAAATCTATTTCTAGATTTAGTATAAATTAACATAATACAATTTAACAAATCTATGTGTTTTTTTAATCTGTCTAAATTAGCATAATATATTTAATAAATAACAATAATCAAAAATCAAAACTTTAATTTAGAAAATCTAAAACCCAAATATCTAAAAATACTCCAGTTTTATGATTTTAAATGTTTAATTTAATAGTTTTTTAACTCTAAAAATTCAAACATTTGAACTTAAAAATCCAACTAAATTTTCATTTTTAACCCAACCGAATAGTTTTTTGGACTTAAAATAGAAAAAATTAAAAATCAAGTGAAGAAGTTTGATTAATAGAGAAATGAAAAAGAGTGTACACATCATCTTGATTGAGAATGAAAGGCAAAGAAGATAGAGTATATAAAATTATCTAATAAAATAGTTCTTTAATTTTAATAATAAAAATTTAAAAATTTGAACTCAGAAACTCAAATTGATTCTTTTTACCAAATTTGAACTTTATGACATTTAATACCATGCCAAATTTTTTTTATCTTAAAACTCAAAATATTAAAAATTCAAACCAATTTCTACCCCAAATAAAGTTGAAAAATGTAATTAACAAAGAAGTAGAAGAAGAAAAAAAACATATCATTTTTCTAGAGAAGAAAAAAGAGTAAATATAAAATTTAATTTTGCCACGAGATAAACATAAAATTAAAAATATTATATAAATTATTATATAAATTTTTATTGATAACCATACACTTTTTTAGAATTTCTTACAATATTTTCATTCTTGGGTATTATTCATTCATGGAGGAGAACCATGAATGAATACTACTCCAAAAAGTGATTCTTTTTATATTAATAGAGATATTCTTAGAACTAGCATTATTATGTGCCATATTTTGTATAGATTTATTTTTAATGTTATAAATCAAATCTAGTTATAAATATTTTAAAATTTTCACTTTTTTTAAATATTAACTAATTGGCCGTTAGGGGCAGAACGAGGAATTAACAATTGGGGGCTGAGATTCATCTGTTTATTTATTTATTATATTTTTGTGGAGATGATAAGAATAGGGAAGAAAGCCATTTTTTTCCATGAGTTGTAGCATAAATTCCAAATTTTCTCATAAAATTTTATTTTTACTCATAATCCCCCATGACTTTAATCTTGCCAAACAAAGCCTTTTAATAATTAAAGGCATCTTTATTTTTTTTAATTTTTATAATCCAAAAAAGAAAAGAAAAGAAAAAGGAAAGTAATGGACAAAAAAATTAATAAAATTATTCAATAAATGAGTCAATAATAAAATAAAAATTAACAAAAAATATAATTTTAAAATAAGAAGAAAAAGATGAAAAGCTACTTATTTTACAAAAAATGTGCTATACATATTAGAGAAAAATTAAATTTATTTTTAAATAATTTTTTAATATATATACATCTCAAATTGAAACATTTTTTCTAATCCTAGTTAGCGCATTTTATTTTCCATCAACTAGCTATTTAAAATAAAAATAAAAAATAAAAAATAATTTATTGTACAAAATTAAACAAAATCTTCTTTTACATGTATCTTTTTTTGTGTGTGTGTGTGTATATCAAAATAATTTTTTAACTCAAAGTATAACTTTTTATAATGGACTGACAATTGAAAAACATAAAACAAAACTAAAAGAATGATTAAGATAAGGCATTGCTTGGTATAACTTAATATCATAGGGAAAAATGTATAAAAATACGATTTCATGGCGGGAGTTTGAAATTTATACTATAACTCATGGGAGAAAATAGCATTCTCTCGAAAGAAGAGTGTGCACCTTATCTCAAGATATAGTGTTAAGCAAAATAATAAATATATCTTTATCTCTTCTATTATAGGAGAGAGAAAAGTACATAAATAACAACATTCATGACAAAAAGGGTTGGCCCTGCCTAATACTTTAAACATAAGCAAATGATAAAAATACTATATATATATATATATATAGAGAGAGAGAGAGAGAGAGAGAGAGACTTGAGAATACCACATGCATGTGACTGTTTTGGTCTGGTGTCCTAGCTTCTAATTCAGCAGTTCGAATAATCAAAAATATTTAGCATTGGTTACTTTGGGTACTTATTAGCTCGTTTAAATTGATTTTTTTCAAAAAATATTTCTATCCATATAACCTTTGAAAATGTGCTTTTTATTAGAAGCTCAAATTTCTAACTTTCTAAAAAAAGGTTGAAATTAAACTTTTTTTAATGAATTTTAATTTTTTAATTTAATTTAAATAAATATTGCAGAACTAAGGTGTCATTTCAAGGAAAAAAATCACTTTTCTGTGGGAGAAGCCAACCCCAATGGGATTATAAGAACCCTTTTTTTTTTTAATAAAAAGTTAGTTTTTTTTTATTTAAGCACTCAGATAAGCACAATCAAACAGACTGTAAGTGTAAAGTTTGAATGGTGAGTTCCAACTAAATTGTTAAATATTTCCAATGTACAATTACTAGATTTTCTTTATAATATTTTTCAAGAATTATTGAGATTGTATTATAAAAATTAATCAGTTAATATGAAAAGTGGTCAAAATCTTATATAATAGTCTTAAATCTTTAAAATTTTTTATGTACAACAATTATATGTTGTAACAATAACAAGAAGATGTGAGAACATAGTGTAATACCTACTATACGTATTGCGTGCATAGACAATCACATTAAATAGGTACGTACTAATTAATATTTGTTCCCCACTATTGGTCGAAGAAGTTTCCAAGACAGTGACGTCTTCTGCATATCTACACGTACACTAGTCCGTCCATTAAGCATGTTGTAGGTAATATCTAACTTTTTCTTTAATTATAGTAGTTTATTGTTCGGAAAATATATTTTTTTTCATCAGTTGTCAGAATCTTTTTATTTTTAATTAGGGTTTCTTCGATCAAAAAAATTTTTAAATTATCTTTTTTTTTTAATTTACCAAACACCGAATTCTTGAAAACTATTTTTGACAAAAAAACATTTTCTTGGGAACAAGCTTAGCATTAATGGTCAAATATATTAAAGCTTTGACCTCGACTTGTGGTCAAATTCGAGCTTTTAATGATTCATCTGTCAGCCAATTGAATATTCCATTACATTGTTGGATTAATCAGGACTTATTCTCTTATGTGCTACTTGCGTGTGCACACACACAAATATATACATATATTGTAATACATAAATAGAATTTTTAATGATTGAGTGCTTTTTGAAGCACCTGCAAAGGCTGGTGTGATAGATTTCAAAATTTCTCAAAAAGTACTCACTTTTTTTTAGCAAATTCTCAAAATTAATCGTTCAATGAGTAAGTATTTCTAAAACATTTTGAAAAGTTTGCAAAACATCGATTTGGACAGGTTTTCTCCAAATGTACTTTCTAAATTAAAATTATAATATTCAACTAAATTACGAGTCTAAATTTAGAGGTCAATCAAAACTATAGTATTTAAAGTGCAACAGACCACTCTAAATTTTAAAAACCCCTTATAACATCACTATATCTCATAGAAAAGAAGTATGTATGTTATGTTTGGGAATATATATATATATAAGAAAATTTCAAGAGCCACCATCTTCAAAAAGCGAAGGTAATGGAATTATATAGCGCATTATATATTTCCAAGTACCAATATAAGGTTAATTTTCGACAAAGTGATACTTATGAAAATGCTCAAGTATGAACTAAAATCGTTAGTTGATTCTTATATAATTTTCACGGAAAAGAACAACTATATGTAACTTCAAAAATTATAATTTCCAAGATTTTTAGAAGATAAATTTTTGTATAGAAAAATTAATAGTCAATATATTATCTATTTTAGTTCATAGATAAGTGAAGAGGTAAGAATACGCACCTCGACAACGGAAAAAAAAAAAAAAACTATTTACCATCTCTGGTTAAAGAAGATAAAAAGTTGGAGAGGATCTAAATCCCAGGACTTTTTTTTTTTGTTGTGGTTGCTTATAAGTCAATTTTACTTGCTTACTTTGCATATGCGCCTTTTCATTTCATTGTAACTTTTGATGAAATTAATCCTCCATGTTTGAATTGGACCCACTGCACTCTGTAAAGGAAAGGGATGGAATTAGGTAATTTCTCTCTTATTTGGATTTATTTTTGGATAAATATTGAAGAATTTTTCCTAACCTTTAATAGATTATATTGCAATTCCTTGATATGGATTTTATGAAGAGAAATGAAAAGTTTATGATTGAAAGGTTTCAATTAAGCGTAAAACTTTTATTTTACATGATTTCAGATATATCATGATGACAATATAATGATTACAAAACAGGTTCCATGTGACAATGAATCTATATATCTATATATTTATATAATATATAATTAATAAAGTTATATCTTACATAGAAAAAGTAAGATACAATAAAATATAAGCTAAATTCTGTAGTATCGCAATTTGACAATGTGCGAGGTAAAAAACTATTACATTTTAAAATATAAATTATACGGTAAGTCTTTAATAATGTCATACTAATAAAACAATAAAAAGTTAATATGGCATAACTTTAAGTCCTTAACAGTGTGTTTGTAAGAAATAAATTTCGTAAAATTTAATGGGATTAATTTGCAAATCCAATTTTTTGTATTTGGTGGTATTTTTTTAAAATAAGAAATTATTTAAAAATTTAAGGTTTGTAATTCTTGGACCTGTTCAAACTTTATTAAAATCCTAACTCAAGAGATAGAATTTTAAATTTCATGAAAGTCAAATTCACAGAAAATGTTAAAAAGACAAAAATATTCTTATAAAATATAACATAATACATTATTATTCTTTTTTTTGTTTTCCTTTTTGGTAAGTCCTAATACCATTATAAATAAAAAACAATAAAAAGTAATACTAACTATTGAACTCTTGGCTAATTTAATAGAAACAAATAATAATAAATAAAGATAATGGTCCTCATATGAAAAATATTTAATCTAATATAATAATTAAAGAGTATTTAAGTAAAATAAATATATAAATTTTAATTTTACATATGTTCCAAACACTATGAATTTATAAATAACGGAATTAAGTAAAAATTATTTACAATTTTAAATAATGGGATTTATTTGAAAATGTAAATTCATATGAAATTCATTTACGAATGAAATTCTTATAACTGAATTTTACACCAAAAATATTTCCAAACACTAGGTAAGTCTCACAAACTTACCGAAGTTTTCCATGCAACCACTAAATTAACTCGCACAGCAAATTCCTTTCGACAACCATGTGGTAGTAGCGTACGCATAAGGTTACATGCCATTGCAATTGATATTTTTGTATATTATATATGTTTGCACAAAACAGTCTTTAATGATTCTCTATCCGTTTTTGTCAGCTATATAATAGAACGTTCTTTAATGCTTTTAGGTGTTTGTTAAATGTTGCAATAATTTTTAAAGCTATATATATATATATATATATATATATATTTGTAATTCTGTAACTTGCTCTTTTTGGGGGGTTTAAGGGGTTGAAAGTTAATGATACAATATTGTAAACTAAAGAGGGATTGGAAACTCAATGTTGATGGATGTTTCAAAAGCATTTCAAGATTAGCAAGTGCGTGGATTCCCGTTTTGCGCTTAAACTTGGGATTGCTTTCTATAACAAAGCCGAGCTTTGCACCATTTGGGAAGGTTTGCTCCTCGTTGATTCATTGGACGTGAAAAACGTCATTATTGAGACTAATTCCAAGACAGCTTTCAATTTGGTTATGGGACAAATACTTGTTGTCACCCCTTGTTAGAAAACTATCGTGCTATCCTTAACCGTAGAAGGCGTTATGTTTTGAAGTATGTTTACAGAGTATCTAACACTTGTACGAATTGGCTTGCAAGTTGTAGTCTTGATTTCTCTATTGATTGCTTCATTCTCAAAGAGATTCCTAAATAGTTGCTTACCTTGTTGGAGGAAAATAAGAGACATGTGACTGCACCCAGGAGAGTTGTTGCATAATTGGCTTAACCTCCCTTTATTAAGAAAATATTGAAAATTGATCTTGAGACTTCTCATATTTAAAGTAAAAATATAAGCCACTAAACCACTAAGCTTGAAATTTATTCCTTTATAAAAGTAATTGAGTTGCAATGGTAATTATGCTTTTAAATGACCTTAATACTACATAAGAAATGATTAAACTAATGGAGAAAATATCATTTTAATTATCCATTTATTCAATTCTTCATTATTTCTGCAGTAGCTTTTAAAAAAACATAAGTAATACTAGCTATTCTTACATTTGCAATTTCATCCTTAGTTTAATTAACTCTCAACAAATTTGAATTAACCAACAACAGTATCTTAGGACAAAGGAGCAATACCAGAAATTTGAATTTCTCTTAATTAAATAATTGAGTATGGGAACAGAGTTATGATCATTGCATATGCTAACTTAACAAATTTTCTTTTTTATTTTTCTTTCTTGTTTCGGCTGTCATAAGATGCCAATTAATTGCCACTTTGGTACAGAAAACAGAAAACATATCTTCTTTGAGTGCAACTTTTCCCGAATATTATGAAAGAGGGGTATGAAATTTAGGAATATTGATGTTAATACAAGGTTACGCGGTAATTGAAATATTGACGTAAGTAGATTGGTTTAGAGTAAAGTGGACTTCACCATCTTATGTAAATGTGCTCCTCCTTTCCAATACAATTCGCTTGCTTTTTTAGAGTTAGAAAAGAGAAAGGAAAAAAAAAAACGAAAAGAAAAGATGCCATTAATTGCATCAAGGATTGTTTATTTACTGGTCCAATTTAAGCATCTCAAGAAAATTTAAAATAGGATAATGTGTAAACTCAAGAAATCTGCATTTTCGTTGTATTAAAACCCAAGAATGCTATGAAGGAAGTTCTTGTGCGTGAAATCAAAGGTTATTTCGTAATGGACAATGCTTACAATTTCATGAAATCAATGTATGACTTGCCACTGAGTTTTCTGGTGAAAAATTCCTGCAGATACTTATCAGTCTGCATTCTTCGAAATATAGGCGGATTGTGTGGTCCCGTGAGGCTACGCGAAGGGCCCAGTTCAGAGTCTAAGCAGATGCAATAAAACATAGCAATCGATAGCCTTTCCTGAGTGGAGTTCACTGTTGCTCTGTGCTCAATGCTCCGATACATGCCATTGCTCACAATCTGCCCATTAGATAAAAGAAAATATTATGCTTGTTTACCATTATACATTTTATAACTCCACTGAACGAAAATTAAGTTTTTCCGAAAATTCTTTTTTGGGTAAATTACATGAATGGTTTCTCATTTTTGTCATCTCTAACAAGTTTGTGTCTTATCTTTCGTTTTTGACAAATTAGTCTTTTATCTAACATATTTATTTTGCTGATAGCCTTAACTCAAATTTTTCATTATAATCCCGTTAAATGTGATGTGCACCTCACATGAATTGCAATTTTGCTCTTTTGCCAAGGCTAATATTGTCCAAAATTTGCAATTCACGGGAGACACACGTGACATTTAACGAATTGTTTAACAGAAAATCAAGTTGGGAATAATGTCGAGAGACTAATTTGTGACTAACGAAAGATAAGAGATATAAGATTGTTATAGGTGGCAAAAATAAGAGATCATTCATGAAATTTACTTGTCTTTTTTTCTTTTTTTAGTACGTGAGAACTCAACTATAGTACAGTTTGACCATTGAAAAATCTGATGGAGCTTAAATACCAAGCAAATATATGGATGTAACAGTGTACCCTAATGCATGCACTAAGCTAGTCAAGAACGGAATTGTATTTAGAGGCAAGTAGGGGCCACGAAAGTGTTACCCTAGCGACTTCCCCATCTTAATCATTTGAGTCATGCGTTGATGCATCAACCTGTAAACTTGATGATAATTGATTGTATAACTCAGCTGTTAACAAAGAAACTATAGCATTACCTCCATCATATCACCAACATTACATATAAAAGCATTAGGAAGGGGTTTCACAGGCACCCATGTCCCATCCTTGCGAATCTGGAGGCCCTCAGTCTCGTTTAGCTGGAAGAGAATGGTTAGAGCATCGGCATCTGAGTGAGGAGTAAACCCAATCGCTTTCTCTGGCTCAGGGCAAGGTGGATAGTAATTCATCCTCATTGATTGCAGCCCATTGCTGAATAATTCTGTGAACTCTGCAGAATCAATCTTTAAAGCCTTAGCCATCTGACTCAGTATGGTCATGGCCAGGGTTTCTGTTTCCCTGGAAAACGCTTCTACTGTTTCCCTGCATTTTATTCAATTCGGTTAGCCATTAGAAAGGTTTTTTTTTTTTTTTTCAAACCCTCCAACCCATGGGATTGGACCCGTGGGGTCACGCCTTAGAGAGATAGACTCAACCACTTGAACTATACTTTAATCCTAGCCATTGAAAAGGTTTATACAGTCAAGGATATGTAATTCATGACTCTAGCAAATTCCTTAGAGAACAATTTCTAGGTTGCAAGATTAGATCTTGAGCTGTTTGACATCCAAAATTTGACTTTACTTGTGTAACATTTTCAATAGGAAAAAAAAAATGACTAAACATATATCATAGAAAATAATACATGAAAAGAAAAACTTCATATGTTAATTTAAGGTCCAGTATATATGATTGAGAAATTAATTAATATTGATCAGAGAATTAAGGCGAGATGGATGAGTACAGAAATGCAATAGAGGCTGTTTGGCTTTGCTTATTTAGGGTGCTTATAAGCACTTAGAAAAAAGTATTCTCTCACATACTTTTTATTATTTAGGTGCTTATAAGTACCAAATAAGGAAAGCCAAACACCCTCTTAGGGATCTACTTGTGAGATAGAAAGACACCATTTAAGTTAAAAGAAGAGTATTATAAGATTGTCGCCTGATATTGACCTTGGTATATATGTTCAGAGTGTTGGATAGTGAAGAATCACTACAAGAAATCAAGTTAATATTTATATATGTTTTAGTTTCTAATTACATTTAATTAAAAGTGTAACAAAATTAATTAGTTATATTTGATTCAAGTGTAAAAGGGTTTCAATATAACTAAAAATTAATACTACACTTAGAAGCGTAACTCATGTGTTTTACAAATGAAAACGTAACAAATGTTTTGTTACAGTTAAAATCACAAGTAAAATAAAAGTTATCATTTTACTCTTTTACATTTATTCTTCAAGCATAACAAAAACATAAATACATAACTACTAGTTAAAATCTTGTAATGAACCAACATGTTTTGAGAATCTTTTTGTTGAGATGAAAAAAATGAGATGTAAGTGTCGCAAACTAGAAAGGATAAGATTATAAATAAAGTCATGCAAAAAAGTCGTACTAGTGGTTCTGATGAGGAGAAAATGAGGGAGAAACATTTAAGATGATTAGAGAAAATTAGGAGACATCTCATGGATGTGTTTATATATATATATATATATGTATATATGTATAAGATTATAAATAAAGTCATGCAAAAAAGTCGTACTAGTGGTCCTGATGAGGAGAAAATGAGGGAGACATCTCATGGATATACATATATATACATATATATATGTATGTATGTACAAGATTATAAATAAAGTTGTACTAGTGGTCCTGATGAGGAGAAAATGAGGGAGACATCTCATGGATACATATATATATATATATATGTATGTACAAGATTATAAATAAAGTCATGCAAAAAAAGTGGTACTGCTGGCCCTGATGAGAAGAAAATGAGGGAGAACTATTTAAGACGGTAGGAGAAACTTAGGAGACATCTTATGGATGCGCGCACGCGCGCACATACATACATATATATATATATATATTATATCTTGCAGGCATGTAACGTTGGAGGAGACCGTCCTCGGCAAAAATGAAAAAGATCATTTGATTTATATAATCAACTTTATCTATAAAGAAGATCTATTTTGATATGACTTGTAAAAATTAGACTGAACGAAATTTAGTAAGAAGCTTCAGAAAGTTTAGTATAGGGACAGAGAGAACCTCAGTTGTGGGGGTAATTTTTCGAACAATTCCGTCCTCAAACTTACAGGGAGGGTGGTAATGCCGAACATATCTGACCAATCAAGCTTCTGTTCCTCGGATACAACGAAAGCCTGACCAAACCCCTCACTGTTGTCAGGCTGTTGCCATAGCTTCTTCTTCTCTTCAATTGGAAGTTTGAAGAAATCTACGATTTCTCTTCTGGTATCCTCCAATAGCTTACCAGAGACTCCATGGTTTATAATCTGGGCATGTAATTATGCAAAACAAGTTAATATCAGAACTAATTAAGCTTGCATGTATACAATTTGCCACTGGCTTCCATATAATAGATTAATCAAATGCATTTTTTTCCTTATGTTTTTTAAAGAATTCATAAAAGTTCTCTTTTCTTATAGTTTCAAAATTCATTAATGGGTACAACCAAATACCAATACTTTAAAAAATGTTGCCACCACACCCCTATGTCATAGAGAATTTTGAAATACAGAAAATAATATTACAATTGTTTTTTAACAACTTAGACCCAATTATTGGTTTGTTATCACATTGAGCTTGGGACATTATAGGTAGTATCGAAGCCAAGTCCTAGGCAGATTCTACGCTGCCTAGGGGTTCTAGACTGTGATTCTGTTCTATTTAGGGGTAAGCATTTGGTTTAATCTAACTGAAACTGAAACCAAATTTTAATAATTGAATTTCCAAAATTTTAAAAATTAATAATCGAAACTGAACCGAAATATATCAATTACCGAAAATATTTAACTGAAATTTTTCGGTTCAGTTTCGGTTATAGTCGAAATAACCAAATTGTTCCTAAAAAAATCATATATTATTCAAAACTAATTTAAATAAAAAAAATTTGTAATTATAATAACTAAATTCCAAAATCCATCATCAAAATTCACATTATACATATAAGAATGGTATAAACTTATAAACATATATGAACATTAGCTTGAAAAAATGATAACTAAATAAATTTTTTAAATGAAAAATTAACTATTCGGTTATTAATAAAAAATTTAAAGAAATAACTAAAATCGAACCGAAAACCGAATTCTTCTATTTTTGATAACTGAAATCGAACCGAACAAAATTTTGTATTTTGGTTAGGTTCGGTTCGGTTATTCGGTTATAACTGAATAATGCTCACCCCTAGTTCTATTTGTGTTTGGACCGCGACTAGGAAGTCGCATCTCTAAGGGGAGAATCTGTAACGCCCTCCCACATCAATTCTATGATAATAACTTGGGTTCACTACTGTTGTCATCATAGGTTTAAGCATTTTGAGCCAATTAATTAGGCCTAATGTGATGGCAGGTTTGTAGTTGGACTTGAATCGTTATAATTTGAATAAGTAATATTCTTACGCGTGTAAAGTACCTCATTAAGTTAATAATGTCATATGGAAAATCAATAACGTTACACATTCAAATGCAGCATGAAGTTTATCATTCCCTAGTGATATTATAACGTTAATTTTACGAGAGATTCAAATGCAGCACGAAGTGCCTTCCTAGTTACGATCTAGCTAGTAGACATGCAGTACGTTAATTAACAGAGAATTTGTTTGGCAAAGCTGACCTGGAAGAAACCCCAATCTTTGCATGCTAAGTGAAGTCTTTGGAGCCCAGAATCCATAGAATTTGCTGAAAGCAATCTCTGGAGATCTATAACTGGTACTGATGGAAGAAACAAGGCATCAGAGATCACCTGCAATCGAGATTCTTGGTGGTGATGCACATACCTTGGTGGGATTGTAGTGATGGGCTGCTTGGCAAGTTCTTGAACACTAGGAACTATCAGAGATTTTCCTAACTTAAACCCTACTTCTGATGAAGACCCCATGAAGTTGCAAGTGATTATTGGAAGTATGAACTACATGCTTAGCAATTTGCTTTTATAGATAAACACAAAATGTTGGTAAAATATGTAAAGGGAATCTCATCTCTCTAAAAACTGCATCTTGGTGATTACTAACTTTTGACTTTTTCTGGGGTTTGTTTCTTTCTTTAATTACAATTTGAAGATTAATTAAGAACAGATTAAGGGACGTTGGGATTGGCGCTCCTTTTTCTTTATTTATTATTATTATTTTTTTCTAAGTGAGATTAAAATAACAGATTAAGTGATTTGGAAAAAAAAAATAATTTGAACAAATTCCAAGAGAGATTAAAAATAACAAAATCTGCCTTTCACTTGTCCAAAAAGATAAGGACATACACTAGACGACCTAATCATTCATTGGAAAGAAGGTAGGGGCGGTACATTGTTATTATCAATTTTTAAAGTTTTGATAAGTTAATAATTAGGATTGTTTAATTTGATACATACATTTACATACATACATACATACATACATACATATATATGTGTATTATGTGCAGCTCATACTTGATTTAATTAGTGTTTATTTACATATTGAGATAGACCACATATATTTTCCTCTTTTAATTTCTTTCTCTTTGTCGACCTTATGAGATGAACACAACCAACACAAAGTCATGAACTAAATGTAATTAATATTGTGATACACATAATACAGCAAATAGTTCCACGTCGATTTTTCGACGACTTTAATGTATTATTTACTTTTCATCTTGAAGCAACTGAAGTCTTTGACTCTTTGTATTTGGGATGCCAAACAAATTAGCAAATTGTATATATCGCCAGTTTTGTTTTGATGTCTTTGGAGAGTACATTGTTATAATTTCCTTAATACTTTTGTCTTATTGTTAGAGAAATACAGGAAGGATATGCTCAAACATTTTCAAGATTCACCGTAAAATCGAGATAAAATCGACTAGGTCTCCCTTCAAATATTAAAAATGTCCCCGATTTAGTTAATACGCAAGTTGTAAGATATATTTTCCCTGCCATGTCCTAACAATATACAATATGACTCTTGAAAGAATTTCCCTTTTTATGCCTTGCTGTGTCCATTAGCTTACATATGGACTTGTACACATATAAGTTTACAATCTTTTTCATTTTTCCCCCTTTTCCTCTTTTTTTTTTTGTCAATTTTTTGGGATTCGAACGCAGCAAAGTGTACCTACTCTTTAAGTTGTAAAGCAAACTTTAAATACGGAATACTTAACCTCTTTATTATACAAAACAGCTACTGCTGTATTTATTTTCTTTCTTGCTCATTTTTCGTTACTTTTAAATTATATCACGTTTCGACGTTACTATCAATTGGATTAATCCTCATCAATGGCTTAGAATTTTTGCCCCAATTTAGTTCCCCTCTTACTGTGTCTTCACTCGCCATCGTTTGGCCCCAAATTCAATTTCTTTCCTTTCTAATTTTTTTCTTTTCTAATTTATAATTCTTATTAATGTTCATTATTTATAAATAATAAATAATTTTATTTTTAAGATAATTGAATATATATATATATTCATATTTATTTATTTATTTATGTATATAATTATTTTTATAACTCATTTCATATAAGACACAGGGTGAAAAAACTAATATTTTATATACTTCATGTGGAGACTATATTTTTTTAATTATTTGATAATTTAAACAATTTACAATCATTAAATCCTTCTCTAACAACTATATTAGAAATCATGGCAGACACTATATTTTCGATCAAAGCCAATTTTACGGACAAAAGTGTCCACCACTCAACCCGGATTTCACATGAATCCTAAACCTTATATAAGCCCTAAAAAACTCGAAGAAAGATCGAGTGATAAAAGAAGCCCAACGACCAAACTTACCAATTTTCTAGCCGTTGATAGTCGCATTATGACGCATGTGCAACTTTCTTTTTGTTCGCTCAAATGTGCATTTAAGCTTGCATAATTGTCAAAAAAGAAAATCACTGGAACAGGTAAAACTAGTCATCTGCCTTAGTGGGTGAGTATATGTGACCCCTTATCTCACATCAAATATTTAAGAGATTTATACTTTATTGATAATAATAATTTAGGTTTATTACAATCATTAATATGACCACGGCAGACCATTTTGAAGACAAGAGGCAAGAGGGGGCCATGGTTTCTACCAATTAAGATTTTCTCATATCATGATTTCTGTTATATTTGATAAAAGGAAAATCCTAACCATTCACGAGTGAGTAAAATATCTCAGTCATCCATGTTAAAAAAATTTTAAAAAATTTTCTTCCTCCCATTATCCACTTTTTTTGGGATTTAACGCAGATGAGCGGTTGAGATAATTTTACCAATAGATGAATAGTTGAGATAATCCTCTTAAATCAATATAAGAGAAACCTTGATATAAGAGGATCTTGATCCTCCCTCCCCTCCCAAAAAAAAAATAATAATAAAAGTGTATATTCATATATTTATGTGTAAGAAAGCTGGCTACCCCAATTTTTTTTTAACTATATATACATATTTGTATGTATATGACAGTTGCTTCCCTAAAAGATTTACTATACCTCTCTATATACATATTTGTATGTATATGACAGTTGCTTCCCTAAAAGATTTACTATACCTCTCTTTCACAATAAGACGAAACACAACTTTTTTCCTTCCTCCTTTCCCTTTCCCTTTCCCTTTCCCTATCCCCATCCCCAAAACATACGCACAACCCATCCCACAGGCTACATACATGCACGCTGTACTTTCAAACTAACTTCCACTTAAGGATGGTAATGGAATAAATGACTTAGGGTACCAGGCATCGACTGACCCGATTAAAATTCGATAAAATTTGTCCCGTTAAGAATCTAGAACGGATTCGGAACGATTAAAAATATCGTTAGGGTTTGGGACGGAACTGGGATTGACCCCTCAGGTACCTGCATTCCCGAACCCGGTTATATATATATATATATATATATATATATATATATATATGTACAGATATATATACGTATGTGTTGGTGTTTTACATTTATTAATTAATTATAGTTTTAAGTACATAAGTACATATTGTATACTAAAAATTAAGAAAAAAAATCTTTACTTTGTAGTAGTAGTAAGGTTTGAATCCTTAACCTTTTACTCTTTAAAATTTTATTATTTTAATATATTTTAGGGATATTGTTTAGATTTTTTGGGAAAAATTATTTGATTGGTTAGTTTTTTAAAATTTAGTGATCTAATTCAGTTTCTGAGGTTGAGAACACATCTTAAATCGGGTTCGAGACATTTCTTGTTAAATTTTTTTATTTAAATTTTAAAAATTTTTATCGGGTTTGGGACAGTCTGGGTACGCGCGAGTTTGGGACGTTATGGAAATGGGATTCCCATTTAATTTTTATCCGGGTTTAGGACGAAAATGGGAATTGGGATGCTATCCGGGTAGCGGGTTTGAGATTCTTTCATGGGTAAGGTACCCGTCCCGTTGCCATACTTACTTCTACTATTTCTTATTATTCTTTTTCTTCTGATTTTTTTTTTCGGGTTAGGCCATTAAAGAAGCTTCATTAGAAAAGCTCAAAGTTCATTTTGGATCAAAAGTAAGTAAAACATACTTCTTATTTATTTTATTAATGGAATTTTAGTCTATTGAGATATGTAATTTATGATGGTGTTTCATATTTGCAATTTTTGTATGTAAAACTTTTTGCTAAAAGGTTCTTTTACGAAGAAAAATATTAAAGTAAAAAATAATTAATTGATAATTGCTCTATTCTAATTTCGTTCCTAACTGTGCATCCTATGAGCACTATACCCTTCATATTTGTGAATAGTACATGCATTTAATATTTTTATATTATATGTTCAAAATTATTATCTTATATGTTCACAATTCTTATATTATTTTTTTTCACAACATATATATAATATATGTTTACCAATATATTTTACAGTTTTAATTGTTCACAAATCTTATATTATTTGTTCACAACAACATTTGTATTATATGTTCACAAGCATTAGCTTCACAAAATAATAATTGCATATTTAGTGTATTCTCACCCATGGTATTAGATTTTGACAGACTTAAATGAGAGAAAAACTTGTTGAAGGAGCTTTATTGAGGCAAAACATCAAATGCACATTATTTTCCTTCAATAAAGCATTAGTTTTGCGATCATATGATATCTTACCAATTCCGTATACATATCTATATCATCATCTTTAACTCTCAAATACTTTTTAAGAATTTCATGGACAACTAATATATGAAGCATTTAAAGCCTCAAAAGTAGGCTGTGCCCTTATCAGGAAACCCAATCCCCAACCCAAAAAATCAGGTATGGGAAAATTATTTTCGAGGAATCAGGGGAATTGGAGAAAAGTATTGGGGATGGAGAAATATTTCAGAAAAACGAGTTGGGGATTGGAATAAACTTTTTTATTTGGAGAAAACCTAAAACCTGAAACCTGAATTTTTTTTATTTTTTAATTATATATAGTATATATGTTATAGTATATATATTTATATATTAATATATATCTCATAAGTGTTATACTATATAGTAAGTTTTAAACTCTTTTCCTTATATAAATATATATGCTAAATATATTGCTGGGGCAAATATCTTAAGGGGGAGGTGAATTAAGATATTGGACAGTTTTTGCAAATAAAAATTTATCAAATAATATACAAAAATTCTCTTAAGCAATTAATCAAACACCAACAATCAATAATGGCAAGTAATGTAAAATAGAAATAAGGAAGAAGAAGACAAACGATTTTTTAGGTGGTTCGGCTTTGCTTACATCCACCGTCTAAGGATGTTTCCCTTAGGGCTTCAATCAACTCCACTATGATGCTTCCTCAAAGTTTGGTGAAGCACAAACCAAGTGTACAACTCTTTGAAACTCAATCTTCAAAGAACCTAAGAGTCCCACTCTTTAAGATTTCCCCACACTGTCTCTCTAGCTCAATAAATGTACCTTTCAAAACTTTCTAGCTAAAAAAGTGTGTATACAACAAGGATTTGAAGAAATAATTGTGTAATGTAGCTAAACTTCTCAAAAGTGGATATAGCAAAATATAGCTTTTGAATATTCAAAGATTTCACAATAATAACTCAAGGATTTCTAAACAATAGATGATGATAAAGAGTTTTGCAAACGTGGATTCTACTTATTGAGTGTTGGGAAGATGTATTTAAAGTGATTTGAAATGTTAAGGCTTTGGTTGGTGAAAAAGAGTGGAAATGTTGGTGCCAACGGATATAAAATGGTTATAGTATTTATTACTGCAGACGTTCAATCGATTGACTGACGCAGCTTGCTACTTTGCTCATTGACAAGGCCGAACGCCTTTGTCGGTTGACCGATTATGGGGTCCAACTTATCCCTAGAGTTTCTGACTTGGTCGGGTGACCTCTCTGGTCAGTCAATTGATCAGTTAGGGGATTTGGCCACTCCAGAATTGCTAGAAACATAGCCAAACAAGGTAAAGATCAATTTTACTCAAAATCAAACCATTTTGACAACACCAAGCCAACTTCAAACATGTTTTTAAAAATCAAATGAGGCTTAAAAACATCTCAACACATATGTTTGAAGAAATCATGTTCTTTATGCATTCCAAACAAGCTTTGATTTTTGTAAAGCATTGCCCATAAGGTTTCAAATCATATATGCACTAAACATAAGAATATTTTGAGCTACTATGGTGAACCTAAGACTATTCACAAGAAGCATAAGTACGGGTACCCCTTATGATGTCTTGTCTCCATCTTATGCCTTCTCATCTTCGTCTTCTTCATGCTTGAGCTCTAATCTTGAATACATAATCTTCAATATGACCAAGGCTCAAGACTACACAAGTTCCATTATTTCCAAGCACTTATATTAAAATATTCAATAAAGCTCACAAGATTTTTTTAATAATTTAAACATAATTTGCATCATCAAAATCATTTAAGCATTATAATAATCAATATTAAGCCAACAATCTCCCCCTTTTTTATGATGATAAATTACTTCTAAAAAAAATTGGAGTCCAAAATTTTGACTTCCCCCTCAATATAAGCACACATAAATCAACCAAATATATTTTAGGGATTACTCCCCCGTTCAACTTCAATCCATGCATATAAATCATTCATCATAAACATAAGCACATATAAGCATCATTTAATCCATTCAACCAACCAAACGTTCATGCAACATCATCTCATCATTCCAACCATTTCCATCACAACCATGTCCATTACTTCTCCCTCTTTGGCATCATCAAAAACAAGTAAGCATAAGCAGAAAAGATGAATGTGAAATAGCAAGTGCATTAGCAAAGCAAGAGTATTACTAGGCAAACTAGCATAATATCCAAAATAACTCGATTAGCATCAAAAGTACCAACTATTACATCCAATCCAACCTAGTAAAATAAACTAAACTAATAAATCCATCAAAAGTACCAAACGAGCAAAGCAAGAATAAAAGTAAATTGGCTTGAGAAGACAGAAAAGCGCATGATGATTTAGCAAAAGTCATGGTGAACTCAAAGAGTGTGGTCATATGGATCCTTAAAAAAGTCCTTCATGTTAGAGTGCATGCCCTTGATTTCGGAGTCAATATGCTTCCTCCAATTTAAAAGCTCTAACCAATGAGCATTCCAAGTGGTGCACATCTCACTTATCCCCGTGTTCAATGCTTGCATTTATTGATTGGGGCTGGGATTCACCAATAAACAACCCTACTCAAAAGAGTCATTTATTTGGACAATGCAGAAGCAACAGCAGCAAATATACATGTGGGTGTATTTTGGAACGTTAAAGGCTAGAGTCGTCAAAGGTTAGAAGATTTTAAAACGTTTCATAAAGAAGCCAAGAAAAGTTGTCGAGGCAGATGGTGAACCAAATGTTTGGTGGCTTGCTTTTAGACTCTACAGTGTTTGTGCTTAAATGATGCATGCATTATTCAACAAGTCTATAGTAATGAAGAGGAGCCAAGATTGATTATCTACAGAAAGTATAGGAATCATAATATGTCCACCCTTTCGAAGAGGCAAGCAAATAGTACCACAATTGGATTGCGAAAAATATTAGGTGATTAGCAATGTGTCTAATCATTTGAATTTCCCTAGCGGGATTGGTTAAATTCCAGACGATTTTTCTTTTCTTTCATCGGAACGGGAATTAAAGACTAGATGCTATTCTACAGTTATTTAAAGAAAGAAATATATGTCTCACAATGTCTTGAGACTTGTGCATAAATACTTCCCAAGTAGTTATCTTAATTTTTCATCTTTTTTTTTTTAAATTTAAGGGAGAATTTATAACTAAATAATATATACAAAAAGAATCGGTCTCGAGTACACAAAAAGCAAGTAACACATTTAACTCATGGTAGTCACGGATTGCATGGAATCCCAAATTGCAAGACGAATTGTTCTACAGTTCCCAATTAATAGAGATCTTTCTACGATCCTTAATTAACAGACGGCAGGTGCATTTCATTTGTGCAACCTACAGTATTAAGAGCTTATTTGGATTAATTTTTTTCACAAAAAAATATTTTTTTAAAAAAAAAGACTATATCTTTTTTACAATATGTATTTGAATTGGATTTTAAAAAAAGATAAAACTCTGAACAAAGGGAAAAGAAACTTTAATTTCAACTTTTTTCAGAAGCTAGAAAATTTAACTTTTCAAAAAAAAGAAAAAAAACACTTTTTTAAAAAGTCTTAAGAAAAAGACTTCCAAAAATACCAATTCAAAAAAGGCCTAGATCACTACTCATTTTGCCGTCCAACCTATTTTCACAAAACCCTTTCGCATATTAGATTTTAGTAAGGACGACACGCTTTATAGAAATTGTCATTAATGATTCATTTTGGTCCCTTTCTCACTCAAGATCTTTGAACATCAGAAATTTTATATTTCTAATAGCCCAAGGGTAAAAGAGTCTAATACTTCTAAACTCATTTTTGAAATTATGTGAATGTAATCGAGATTCTTTTATTTTTCAATTAACACATTTTGACAAATAATTTATTAAATCAACATATCACATCATTCTCTAGAGCGTCCTTGCAATATTTAACATACTCTTAAAACCAAGCAACTGGAAATTTAAAGAAACTGCGGCGTTGGTTAATTTGAAGAGCAAATGACAGAAAATGAGTCGTCATTTTGAATGAAAATTAGTCCAACCCAATAAGCACTTACAAGACGCAGCCCGAAAGAGAGAAAAGGAAAGGCCCAAAGGGAAAATGAAAATGGAAATTGTGGGCCGAATCTCCTGCGGGCCTACGCACCCTCAAGGGGAAGGAACAGAAAGACTATACTAGTAGAGTAGAGAGCCTAACGGCACACACACAAAAGCCCATTCAAGCCCAAGGGGCCACAAGATGAGCCCGTTCTGATTGGCTTTCTTCTTTTATATGGAAAAACACTTTTTTTTCCTTGAAAACCCACGTCTTTTACAATTAGTATTTGAATTAAATTTAAAAAAGAAAACTGAAATTCTGGAAACAGCTTAATTGTAGCTTTTTCAAAAGTCAGAAACTTTTAACTTCTCAAACTTACTTTTTTTTCAAAACTTTAAAAAAAACGCTTTCAAAAAAATTTAATCCAAACGAGCCCTATGACTCCCCAAAGGTGAGCCCTTACCAATATTTGCCTCCTAAGTTGTTGATGGTCATTTAACAGAAAAGATTAAGATTCTATTTTGCCTAACTGTGAGATTTTAACTATTAATTTGTAGATTTTAGGGTGAAAATGTTCTTAAATAAAAGTTGTTAATTATTTGTTTTTATATTTTAGGAGTTGAGCTTTCAGTTGTTTTAAAGACAATATTAGACTTTTAAAAATATGAAAAAATATTTTTGAAAAAATTGAAGAAAAATAATTTCTAATATGATGTAAAAACAATTTTTCAAATGTCTTTTTCTAAAAGATCCAATTTGGAACTTTTAATTTTTTCAATTTTTCTTTTAGATTCGTCTTTTATGTAAAGCTTTGTTAAATATAAGCCAAACAAGTCGAGATTAGAAGATAGCTCAAATGGTTGAAACTATTTTCTTGAAACGACAAGTCTATTTGAGCTTTTAAAATCACGTAAAGTACTTTTAAATATCTAAAAACTGGGCCAAATAGACTCTAAGAGATATTTGGGTTCCTAATCTCAATTGTAGATTCGCATGGTCTGAGGTCGTGAATGAACTTGTCGTAGTCCATAATTAAAAATGTTATGAATTGGCCATGTGAATGTCAAGATTTCATATACCCAGTCATTTCATAGTGAAATCCATTCTCTATGGCCAATTTGTCACAATTTAATTATGGAATTACTACAGAAAAAAATATTTTAAAGAATAAACATTTCAAAGTCTAACTTTCTACTACATATATATTTTAAAGAATAAACATTACAAAGTCTAACTTTCTACTACATATATTTAGAGTAAAATGTAATTATAGTTATCCTTCAAACTATTTCACATGAACCTTATTGGTTTGCACACTGAATTTTTACACTGGCAGGGCGAATCAGGCTTAGGAAGAGCGTCACTTATGATGGATACTTTTATTCCATTCTCCTTCAAGAGGTTTTAACAGGTCACGAATGAACAGCCGTGAAATTTCTAAAACAATTTTTTGAAATAAGAGGGGATGTAATCAAGATTCTTTTCTCTGTTAAATTAATTAAAGTAGAGTATATTTTACTCTTTGTGTTTTGTGAAAATTGCATAAAACCTAGTGTGGTTTAAAAACTTGTGGATATCCTCTCTAGTTTAAAAAAAACGTCACACATTGGTCATGCTCTTAGTTTCTCCGTTAAAGTTAATGAAAAGTAAAAAAAAACAGGTTTATAATACATTATTGACTTGTCAATGATGAAAAATATTCAAATAAATTGGTGCAAATTTTCCTCTGATTTAAAAAATGTAGCAGATTACCCCCTTTACTTTGAAATAAGGTGCAAAGATACCACTCTCAGGGTGAAAATAAAAAATATATCTCCTAAATTATGTAGATTTTTTGGTTTACATGCATTTAATTATTATTGAATATATTTCTACTGCTTAATAAGAAATCATTTGGACTAAGCAAGTCATATAATTTAGGATATATATATTACCTATCTAGAAGTGTATATGCATCTTATTTCAAAGATGAGGGAGAAATTTGCACAGTTTTTTAACGTAGAGCAGAAATTTGCGCAAATTTACTTGAATATATTTTTTATATTAAAAAGTTAAAATGCATTTTAGATGTATTTTTTATACTCTACGTTAATTTTTGCGAACTAATGGCATAGGATAATATGCAACATTTTTTAAACCATAGCGTATCATTGAATTTTTAAACCACAGAAAATTTTATCGAACTTTCACAAAAATAGAGGATAAAAACAAATATTTCAAATGAACTAAGCAAGTCACATAATTTTACTCAATCAATTAAAGACAATAATTTAGCATATGAACTGCATATATATTCCATTAATATTTCTCAAGCAAATATCCCAACATTTAGTTGATAAGACTGAAAAAATACAAGAAACAGCTAGAGAATGGTAAAACTGAAGACCAAAACTCGTGTTTCTTATATGTATAAATATACTTTTAAAAAAGCAATTAATGAGACCATTTTCCAAGGCTATCCATTTGCCAACTCATTGATGCAATTATGGAACATAAATTAGTTGATGATCAACACTTTCAGAAAGAACTTGACATTGTGATTAGATGACATAAATAAAAATCTCAATTATCTTCTTGTTATAGAAAATTAATTAGGTGAAGTTTTGAATCATTCAAGTGGTCCATCAAATTATCTACTCATTTGCAGATGAAGCATCTTCTTGTGTTTCCCACTAGGCTCTTTCTCGTAATTTGTATATCTCAATCAGCGTGTGTTATCGTAGTTTGACATTTTTTCTTCTGAGAGTGACATTTAAATTGGAATTTAATGAAAGGTAAAGGATTGGATTATAGATAATGATCCAAAAACTGGCAAAAGAAAGGGGAAAAAAAGGTAAAACCTTGTGTGCTGTAGCCAAGCAAACGATTTATTTTTTCGCTTAACTTAGAATATTCTTCTCACTATGCATATCTTCTTTTCCTGATTAATCTTTCTTCAAAAAAATAATATGAATCTATTACAAGATTATGACAAAATTATATTAAGTCATTACGTAATCAATAATTCATTGAATCGATACTCAATTATTCAATCCAAACCTTTGCAACAAGCAAACTATGATGTGGTCACTAATTGATTGCGAGCGATTCTAAGCAATCTAGAAAAAAAAATTTCCCTGTAAAATTCCACAAAGTTGCATGGTCTAGTTTCATGTGGACCTGTCGAATTAGAGCCCGTTTGGCTTTGTTTATTTTTAAATGCTTATAGCTAGTGATAAATAAGTAAAGATGTGTTTGGATAATATGTGCTTATAAGCAATTTATTTGTTTGGTAAATAAATGCTTATAAGTATTAATAGTAGTTAAAATGACTAAAAAATGTATGTTGTTATAATTTGCTTCTCATTTTTTAAAACAAACAAGTCTTTTTGTTTACTTTGATCAAGTGTTTATAAGCACTCGACCTTTTTTGGCTAGCTTATAAGCAACTTTGAGTTGCTTAGAAGCAAATTTATCAAACATGTCAATTTTTATTTTTGACTTATAGCCAAACACCATCTTCTTCTTGGCCAGTGTATAGAGAGCCAAGTCAAATAAACTTTGTTTAGCTTTTGATGTCCTTAATGTTTCATCATTGCTGACGATTTTACTGTTCATGGGAGTATTAAATTATATATATATATATATAAAATTTAATAATAATAATAATATCTGGATGTGCCTGTCAATTAGTTTGTCTCCATCAACAACGTGCTTTATTTGCTTTAATAGCCACCGCGATGCCTTTTCTGTCCATTTTTTCTTCTGTCGCTGCTTTTTTTGTTTTTGGTCAAAGGTCTCTTATCATACGACAATTACATAAACAAGCACGTTTATTTATTTATTTTTGATGAAACAAGCACGTTTAACAATGAATGATATACATCAACTCATTTAAAATAAGTGTCCTAATCATACAAGAGGAAATTTCTTCCATCCAAAACAAACTGACTGACATTAGTTTAAAAAATAAGTGCTCTTGACTTTATCAAGCAAAATTAATGGTCAAAAAAATCACTAGTTAATATTTGGACGGATGTTATTCCATATTGATAGAAAAATAATTTCATATAAGAATGTACTTGTTAGTGTTAAAATAAAAACAAAAGAGAAAAATGAAGATAAAAAAAATATGTGTATTAGTGTTAAAATAAAAACAAAAGAGAAAAATGAAGATAAAAAAAGTATGTGTATTGAAGACTGATGGAGCCGTTATCAACGATGGCTCTAGAAGAAAGAAATTAATAATGAATACATTGCGAATTATTGGTGTGTATTTTAGGATTACAATACTAAAGGTACTTGCAGATTTCTTGGGCTAATATAATAAAAAAATTCACCTTATTATTACCTAAATCTAGACAATTGCCTAATTAGTGTCATAAGATAAAAAAATACATTAAAAATCTAATTATACTTTTTTCTAATACGAGAGAAACCCAGTGCAAATGTAACCGTGTGCACCTTCTATGCATCCCCTTCTTGAGAAAAGGAAAAAAAAAAAATAGTTAAGATCAGCGCATCAACAAAGCTACATTAGTCTTAAAAAAATCTAATCGATGTCTTCTGTTTCTTTCTCTTTCAACGGCAATGGTGGTATTAGACTATTAGTGGTTGTCAGCAACACTGGTAGTGAAAAAGTAGTGGTAGAGATCTAAAGTAGAAAAAGAAGTAAAAGATTATGTTTGTCGTTGTCACACACACACACACACACACATATATATATATATACGTTGAAGAATCAAAGAAAAAAATTGACAAAGATGAAAGAAGAAAGAGAAAAATTAATAAAGATAAAAGAAGGAAATGATAATGAGAAAAAATTGATGTAAACTTTAATTTTTGTTAAGTTGAGATGTGAATTTGAAATCTACACATTGTGAACATATTTTAAAAGTTATGAATAGGTAGTCTATCAATTTTATATTATGTAAAACATTGTATTGTTAAACTTATGAACATATTGTATAAATATTGTGAACAATTAACAGTTTTAAACATAAAGTATTAAATTAAGAACGTATAATATTGAGTACTGTTTATGCATCCACGTGAGTACTTTTTATACACAACGAGAAGCACAATGCTATAGTGTGCATAATAGATGCACTGAAAAACTTAATTGGTGGAATTCGACTATCGAATATTTGACAAAGTTCAATTATTAAATGATAAATTCTAGGTGTAATATCCCTCCCAAACCTATTACATTAGATAAAAATAGGACATTTAAATTGACAACATACAATACGAGTCGAATCCAAGCATAATTAGTATTTTCTCCGTGTGCCTTTACCATTAAGGCATCTCTAGAACCTAAAAAGCTAAATATATTTCAACACAAACACGGAACCTTCTTCTTTTTTTTCTTTTTTTTTTTAATTTGGTTATTTTGTGGAAGAATTTCCTACGCGTTATACGGCTTGGCTGCCCCATGATGTAAATTTGACCTCTCACTCAGAAATATTTTTTTTCTCGTCTTCTTTCTCTTTTTTCTTTTTTCTTTTCCTTATATCTCGATAAATACCCAACACAACTTGATATCATTAAACAGCATGTAACTTGCTATATGTTGTCAATGTCAAAGAAACTCGAGCTTCAATTTTGGATTCGATTTTAAACATGATTAATACTTGGTGGATTATTACTATTGGTCATGAATTTTCTAGCGCCACGGTTATGTATGACTTGTGATTGCAATTAATGATAATAGAATAAGAAGTGACAAATTTGAAAGTGCTACAGACCAAGGGCCATTTCTAAAATGAGAATGGGTCGACATGATGAATAACATCGCCTAACTTTAATATCATATCAAATAAAATTGAGGTTTATTTAGTACCTAAATTTAACAAGTACTAAGAATAGTAGACTAGAAATCAGTTGATTAGTTTCAAATCAAAATTGACTTATTTCGACTTAAATAGGTTTAGGATTAGTGTACTTATAAGGCCATCGACATTTCATAATTGTAACAACATAATTAAGCTAAAAACATTCTGTATTATTGTGCCTGTTGAATATTCCGAACTAATTGTAATATGTCCAAAATAATTTCCCCATGGGCTTTCTTTGAAATAATAATATTTGATATTCAAAAATTTCAAATGAAGGGTGTTATCCACCAATGTTTTCACATGAATTTCCAGACTAGAGCAATGTCAACAACTCAATACTCTTGGTCTACAATAGTGATTACCTCCAATAATTGTTTTTCTCTCTAGAACTCTCCACCCCTCCAAAAAATCACCTTAAAACAATTTTTTCTTAATTCTTATATCCAGAACCACAGATTTCCTTTTTTCTTTTTTATTTATCTCATGTTCTTTTGTTTTATTAGCTTCTGGTGTCTCTCTCTCTCTCTCTCTCTCTTTTTTTCTTTTATGTTTTATGGCTTTTTGTATATCCTATATCTTGTGTGTGGGAGTATTATTATTAGATCTAAAATAAAAAGTCAATGTTCGAGTGTCTTGGTTGACTGTTTAGGATACTACAGTTACCTTTCCATGCTCCCCTAGTTTGGCCTTTCGCTGTCTCTCTTGCATACTTAGCCATTCTTCTTGTCTTCTTGATTTGCTTTCACCATTTTAAAGGTTCCATTTCTTCAGATTGCTTTGGGGGTTGGTATGACCCACTATTTGTCCAAGCTTTCTTTGCTCGTCCTAGTGAACTTTTCTCACTTTGATGTAGCTCGTTCATAGTTTGCCATCTCTTTGACACTTTTGAAGATGTTCAGATAAGCGTGTGCTATGTTATTTGACAAGGATGTATGGGTCTTCTTTGGGTTAAACTCTAATAAGATGTGTTTTAATTTGATGTGCATGATTTGTGATGGTTGTTAGTCTTTTGTTGTTGCCAATCATACGTTTAGGTCCCTTGTTTTTTTATTGTGTGTTGGGTTAGGTTGTACTAGTCCAATTATGTACTTTCTATTATCTTAATAGTTTGTTGCTGGATTTTTTTTATTTTAAAAAAAGACTAGTGCAATGACGTTTTATGTTTTATTGACACCTTTCAATTCTCTGTTTTTCTTTCCATATATAGCGTGGCAAAGATTCCTTAGTTTTTGTTATTATCTGACTTGCACTTGCCAAACCATGGTTACTTTTTGCATCTCTGATTTCCCGCTTTACATTTTACCCTTAATGTTGGGTTTTGAAAGAACGTTCAAGATGAGTAAACGTAACGTCCCATCCTACATTAGTTCTATGTAAAATTTGTGTGTACTTTATAATAACTTAAGTTCACTACTATTGTCATCACCGGCTTAAGTATTTTGGGTCAGTTGATCAGGTTCAAGTGTGGTGGCAAGCTAATAGTTAGGCATAGGTCGTTACAGGTGGTACCAGAGCAGGTTCGTGGTAGATTCCATGTCGCCTGGGGTTCTAGATTATGGTTTTTTTTTATTTGTGTTTAGACTTTGGCAAGAACATCGGGTCTCTAAGGGAGAAGTCTGTAACGTCCTATCCCACATTGATTTTGTGTGAGATATGTGTGTGCACTTTATAATGGCTTAGGTTCACTACTATTATCATCATTAGCTTAGGCCCTGTTTGGATTGATTTTTTTTTCCAGAAAAAAAAGCACTTTTTTTTAGAAAAAGTTAAATTAAATTTGCAATAACTATTTGGTTTGGCTTCAAAAAAAAACTGAAACTTTGGAAAAAGCTCAAATACAATTTTTTTTAGAAGTCAGAATTTTTAGCTTCTAAAAAGAACTATTTTTTAAAAGTTGTTTAAAAAAAAGCTTTTGGAAAAAGCCAATTCAAACGAACCCTTAAGTATTTTGGGCCAGTTGATTAGACTCAAGTGTGGTGATAGGCTAGTAGTTGGGCCTGTGTTCATTTCATAATGGCTTGGGTTTGCTATGGCAAATTATAAGGCACACCTTCAATAAGGTGCACCCTCATCTATATGGTCTTTCATATATTAAAAAAAAAAACGCAAAAAGTCATGTGCACAGATCTTTTTCTATCTCTGTTTTCTTTCTCTCTCTACATCTTTATTCTCTCTCTTCATCTCTTCTTTCTCTATGATCTCTTTTTTTATCTCTATTTTTTCTCTTTCTCTATATCTCTATTCTTTCTCTCTTTCTCTACATCTCTATTCTTTCTCTCTTTGTTTATATTCTCTCTCTACAATCTTTTTCTTTGTCTCTGTTTTCTCTCTCTCTACATCTTTGTTTAGTCAAATTTGTGACAATGGGTTTTGATATATGTGTGTATGTGTGTGTGTATATATTTGGAGGATTAGTATATATTAAGTAGTTTATTATTATTTGTTCAGTATACTATTATTATTAGCCTATTATTACTTGTTCAGTGTTCTATAACTGTTTGTTCAATAAGTTATTATTGTTTGTTTAGTATTTCATAATTGTTTTTTTTAGTAGACAATTATTATTTGTTCAGTATTTTATATCTGTTTGTTCAGTGTTCCATAACTATTTGTTTAATACTCTACAACCATTTGTTCAATAGCCTTTTTATTGTTTTTCACTAGACTATTATTATTTGTTCTGTAGCCTATTATTGTTTGTTCAGTATTTTGTAACTCTTTGTTCAATAGGCAATTATTGTTTGTTCAATAACAGTAGCATATTATTGTTTATTCAGTATTTTATAAGTGTTTGTTCTATAAGCTGTATTATTGTTTGTTCAATAGCATATTCATCAAAATATCTGTTCGTAATTAAAATTGGTTGAAACTACCAGAATTATTTATTCATTATTCAATCTTTGTTTGTTTATGGAAAGCTTCATCAGATTTATATATTTTTGTTCATAACATACAATTCAAAGTTACAGATGTTTTACATTTTTTTGGACATTATTGCTTCAGATTTGATGTTTTCTATTTCTTTGGACGTTATTGTTTCAGTCATTTTGATTAAATTGAGCTGTGATTTTGATTTGATATCTTTGTTGAGTTGTTGAACATTGAATTGAAGAATTGTATTTTGGATTTTGTGATATTTAGTTTTGTCATGAAACAGAAGAGAAAAGAGAAGAATTGTAGCAAAAAACAAAAAAACAAAAGTGCATTATGTAGTACGTGATTTCATAATACCCGCAGATGCACCTTGCAACATGCACCTGGGGGTACATGGTATAAGATCCCGGTTCACTATTACTATCGTCATCGGCTTAAGCATTTTGGGCCAGTTGATTAGACTTAAATGTAGTGGTAGGCTAATAGTTGGGCCTGAGTCGTTACAGTAAAAGTTAATCAAAACATTTTATTATCTTAAAAAAGTTTACAAGGAAAAAAGCTCGAAAAACAAAAGAGCGCAACATACAAACCATTGTTATAACGATAAATTATTTCCTCACCTAGGAATAAAAAGATAATTTTATAAAAGTACAAAGATCGATATAAAGGTACAAATTTTAAATATAAATTGTTGGGACCTGGTAAGGTTAGGAGGTATAGTCTAGCTCTCAAAATCGTTAATCTCCCTATATACTCGCTTCATCTGAGTATCGCTCCTAAATTTAACAATATCATTCTATAAATCTTCATTTTCATTTTTATAATCACATTTTTCAAAAAAAAACAAAAATGCTTCAAATATGTTGGATCTCAGATGAATTGATTGAGGGGATTTTTTTTTTACCCAATTTTTAAAATATCATGCAAAATTAACCCAATTTGTATAACGTTTCAAAAATAATCCAAACTGGTTCCGAAAATGTGTTGCACGCATTTCCAAAACGCATATCGTTGTTTGTAACGACCATGTTCAAAATAAGAACGGGGCCGCGTTCCATAAATTCGCACCAACGCCCATTTTTTCTCATTCGACCATTTGCAATTCAAGAAAATTCCCCCAACCCCCAGACGAAATCTTTTAGTTTTTCAATCTCATTGCGAAAGATATAGCCTTAATCTTGTAAGTTATTTATTTTACGTTATTTTTTGCAATTGTATTTAACGTTTTAAGTTATATAATTTTTTTTTAGTTTGTGTTAATTTGTATTTTAATTGTTGCTAATTTAGGGAATGAATAATTGTTGTTAGAATTATAGATTTGGTTTTTTAACATAATTTTAGCATTATTATTAGAATTAGAATTAATAATAATAATAATAATCATAATAATAATCATAATAATAATAATAATAATAATAATAATATTATTATTATTATTATTATTATTATTATTATTATTATTATTATTATTATTATTATTATTATTATTATTATTATAATAATAATATTATTATTATTATTATTATTATTATTATAATAATAATAATAATATTATTATTATTATTATTATTATTATTATTATTATTATTATTATTATTATTATTATTATTATATTATTATTATTATTATTATTATTATTATTATTATTATTATTATTAGTATTATTATTATTATTATTATTATTATTATTATTATTATTATTATTATTATTATTATTATTACTATTTTAATATTATTAATATTAAATGTTATCACACTAGGAGGGAGCTGATGGCCTTCACTTTCCAACTGCATAGCATGGACCAACCGATAATAAAAGTAACCTTTTATCTTCATAAAAGTATTAGTAACAAGGGCCGTGATGGGTAAGCCCCTTGCACCAACGAGGACACCGTTGAAGCATTTGACATTATTTGTGGTCATCACACCCTATCTGTATCCCTCATCAGCGCTTATGGTCCATGTATCGGCAGGGATATCGGATAAGAACTTGTGTACTCGTCTACCAACACCTTTCTGACTAGGGTCCACAGCAAGTATCATGTTTATTGCATGCACATGTTTGCTTGCTTGACATTCTCGGCCAGCTATCCAACACATGTCTTTAATAAATTGATTCCACCATCTTTTTATCACATTGCTTTTGAGATGTCTCAAGCAAATGCGATGTTTTATTTCAAGCTGACCATCACGTGTTACCCGATCAATTGCAGATGCGATGCCTGCATGCCTATCTGAAATGATACACACTTGGGGCATCCCGGTAAAAAAGTTCTCACATAACTGATCTAAGAACCATGACCAAGTACAAGTTGTCTCTGCGTCCACAACTGTAAAGGCTAAAGGCACACTTGGCAGTTGGTGTCTGTGTTTAATGCAACTAGGAGATAAACCTTGTACTTTCCCCGCAAGTGTGTGCCGTCCAGTGAAACCATGGGTTTACAATGCCTCCATACTATGATGCATAGACCAAACACCCAATAAACCATGTCAAAAAATTTTTTCGCGTGCGTTGAACCTTCAGCGAACCTATATCTCATAACACTACATGGATTCTTGGCTATCACAACACCAAGAAACTATGGGAGCATTTGATACGACGTGTTCCAATTGCCATACACTAGTTCAATTGCTTTATCCAACCGTTCCAAGCTTTTCCGTAACTGACATCCGCATTAAGTTTCTCCTTCATGTGAGCTTGGATAAGCCCGACCTCGTAATTAGCCTTCTTAGCTATGAAATGCCTCACCAAATATCCAACCAAACCCAAAGTCAAATTCCTGTGCCCCGACACAGTTATTTGCGCCATACATACGTGTCTGGCGTCATACTACATGATCTCCCACTGCTTGTGCATTGTTTTCTTTATGACACGTACATACCATAGGCATACTACACTTCCACTATGTGTTTCCCTATATCATACCTTCCACAGGGTCTTACTCAACTTGATGACCCTATATTCCTTTTGTATTTTTATCGCGTTCTGTTGAACAGCCCTTATCGTATCCAATTTAGATGGAAACACTATTCGTTTGGCCAATTCCATCCTGTCGAGGTCTCATATTGGACGTTTGGTGACCTCGTACCTACTTGTCGTGTAGAATTCAGTCTTAGCAGTATGGAACTCCACTGCTTCCTCCTCATCTACCTCCGGCTCTACATCAACCTCTGGTCCTTCTACCTCGTTCTCAATTTGGTAGTTCAAACTTGTTTCTAAGACTACATCTTCTTGATCGTTCAATTTACCGTTCTCGTTTTTTTCGTCTGCCTCTGAAAAAACAATATCTGCTACGACGTCACATCTCTCCTCCATGCCACCACCATGATGAGAGGGTCCTCTGACTTCAAAAGTGGACTATGGTTGCGGGGAAGGGGAAAAAGTGGCAAACTTTGTTGGATATGTTCATCTTCTTAATACGATGGTGCTGCATTTAGGTCTGACGTGTTGGACTGGTACGGGACGTCGGCCATTTGTTACGGGACATACACGTTGTCAGGCTGAACGTCCACTATTACATGCGCGACACAACGGTTCCAATCACAACGAGCTATGCCATACATCTCCCGTATATCTTCATCATCAATTATTGCACTTGGATAATAATAAATCTACTGTAATGTAGCATCCCATCTAGGGTCACGATAGCATAAGTTAACCCTATCAATGGTCGGACGCAACCCTAGTTTTCTAATTACACGAGAAACAAACTAATCGTAAGTTGGATAGGGATGAATTTTGATTTTGCGTGGTATATTTGGACTTCTATAATCAAATCCATTATTGTGTGATCGCCGTAGTATAAAAAAACAATAACTTTGGTTGAATTCATTCTTTTTGGTGCTTTGGTAGAAACTTATAGTGACAAATGGAATGAATTTGGTAGAAAGTTTATTTGGTAGAAAGTGGAATGATGGGTAATGGATTGAATGAGCCGGTGGAGGAAGGGGTTGAGGTTTATACAAGCAAAAAAACACATTCTAAGAATGTGATTTCTGAAATTTCCCGTGATGTGAAGTGACTAGAGCATGATTGATGGCAAGGAATATATTTCGATTACTGCAAACGCACTCTCAGAATGCACTGCTAAGAATAAATTCTCTTCCCCGCAATTAAATCAAATCTGTAATCAAATCTGCTAGGGTTGCAAGGAAAACCCAAAAAACGGGTTCCGGAAGTGCGGAACGCACTCCGGGAATACGAGTGCACTCTCACGGCTGCACTCCTAGAGCGCGTTCCGGCTTCTGGGAATGCATTTCGCATTCTAGGAAGGCGTGAAGCTCATTTTCAGAACCAGTTTTGGTCATTTTTGAAAATATAATACGAATTGGGTTAGTTTTTCATGGTATTTTAAAAATTGGGTAAAAAAAAATCCGTGATTTAGGTGAGCCCTAGGAGCAGGCCAACTAGTATTATTATTGGATTAGGTTCTCCCTTAAATCAGTTCATTCGAAAAGCAATTCAATAAGAGGATGTCAAGTACAACCATATGATAAGAAATATAACTAACTGAGTACGGAAAAGACAGGGAAAACTAACAGTAAAGATTATTGTGCAACATTTTTCAAGTTGCAGGAGGTTATTAGTAAATTTTAAAATTATAAGAGATTTATGTAATTTTTATAAAATACAAAAAGATAAATGCATTTTTCTCTTTTTTGGGTCAAAGAGCAATTTCTAACTAAATAAGTATATATGTTTATACTCCAACAAATCAAAGCAGCACGAAAATAAATTAAGAAGAAAAAAATCAAAATTAGATGGCTTTCACCAAACCAAATCAGATGTAGCTTCTTCCCGCCCCCCCCCCCCTTCAATTCAAGAAAGCTAAAGACAAACAATATAATAATTACAACTGCTAAAAATTGATCTTAAGATTATTGACACTTAAACAACCGACATACCACTAGAATATTGGGCATGCATAGCAAGGCATGCCTTCACACTTTGAGAAAGCAAATAATGAGGCATGAAATTTCCTATTTTCTTATCTTTTGTTTCACAATTAGACTTGTAAGGATGTACGATTGGGCATTTGAATAAAGTATTTCTTTTTTTTATCTAGTATCATGTTTTAAGCTTCATTATTCTAATTAGATTTTTCACCCCTATTTTTGAAACGTATATATGGGTATATATCACCATATATTTTGATCTTATACTAATCAAAAGACGAAAAGTCTTTTGTTAACGGACCCCCTGTATTATATTAAAATTACGTCGCTGGACCTTTTGTCCCCAAAGCTCTCTGTAGTTTTTCAAATTTTGCAAACGCACCCCAAGGTCTATTTTTCCTTTAATTCATTAACAAATTTTGTGAAATGTTCATTTTGTCCTTATAATATTTTAATAAAATATCCATTTTGCCCTTATTTTATTGAAAAAAAAAACATAGAGAGAGATCATCTTCTCCACAGCAAGCCTCCCCGTCCCCAACTATTCGCGGAGTGCCACCCCCTTCCACTATGCCCCCCACTACTTACTTGGAGCTTTATTCAATGACATACCACGATTGAGAGGTCCAATATGTACATGGAAGGTCTCGTTTGAACTGCGACGAGGTGTAGAAGTTCGTGGTAGTGGTGGTTCGGTGTGGAGTGGCTGGATTTGTTACCGATGACGAGATGAAGGTGGCGATAATGTGATGCTTTCAAGCTTTTCTCCAGCATCTTTCAGGCCACAACACGCAACATTCATTGCACCATCAGCTTCTTCTCATGATGGCGAACACAACAGTGCCTCTTGCGAGCTTCGATGAGCTCCGAAGTTGGTGGCCACCATCTACGGTGGCTCAATTTTTTAAATTTTTAATTTTTTAAAATTTTTAATTTTTAATTTTTAAATTTTTAACTGGTGGGGGTGGGTTCTTCCTCTTTTTTGTTTTCTTTTTTTTTTTTTTTCAAAAAATATGATCAATGTAACTTCTAAGATAAAAAAGTATTTTTTTAGGTTATTTTTATGCAAAATGCATTCCCACCATCATTTTTGGCGAATATGTCTCACTCACCGTTAAAGTTGACGGAAAATTTAACAGGGGTATTGTTGCAATCTTTTGAAAAATATAAGTGGGTTAATGGAGAATTTTGGGGACATAGGAGCTAACGATATAATTTCATTATAATATAGGGGAGGCTGTTAGCAACAAATCCAAAAAAGAAATAGATCTCACATCTTTATCTACCCAAAAAAGAAATAGACCCCGTATCTTTATCTTTGTTAAAAAAATTAAGGAAAAGAAAATAAATTAACATCCATATATACACACATAAGAAGTAACATTTAGATTATGAAAACAAGATGATATTTAACATTACATGACAATAAAATTCCATCATGTTTTTTCACATCAATTTTTTTAGATCATTATATGATTATATGATTTATTAATTTAAAGTATCTTTTAGAAAATTTTTATTTTTCGTCAAATTTTCTCTAATTTGGAGATACAAAATTGACGATAAGGCAAAAAATCACACAGAGATATACAAAGCACGACGGGAAGCTGTGTCTGGTAAACAACGTAACATTTCGTCTATGATAAATAGCTTTGCGCGTCCAGGTCTAGCCTTAATAAAATATGCAACATTCCGACAAAAATAAAATAAAATATGCAACATGTGTCATGTTCCTCGTCATTTTCTATCAAATCATTACCTATGTGTGTATATATGCATGGCTAATATTCTTATTGTGGACGTGCATTGCTAAACCTTCAAGAAAACAATTATGGACCATATTTTAAGAATTTTAAATTTTTAAATAAAATGATAATTTAATATGATATTATAATTTATACTATGAATATGTTCTAACTTTTTTTCACTCATTTAAAGTTAAGTTTTGGCCCAATTTCTCACCTTGTTCACATTTAATTCACCTCTAGCTATCTAGCTATTTCGCTTGTTGAGCTCTTGGTTCAATCTTCTCCAACCGTTTCACTCGTATAAACCCTTGGTTCTTGCTTTCCACGTGAAGGGGTGTTAAGACATTTCTATCACATCCAAAAATATCAAATTTTAAATTATCATCGTAGGGCCACTCTGCGTGTTAACCACAAGCAGGTCTATAAATAGGCAGCACTTGGATGTGAAAATGGTATACAAGTTCATTCCAAGAGTCGTCAGCTGGGGCTTGCGAAAGAACCTCCAATGGTCCCAGAACGAAGTTCCACCCCAGCTGCAGTACCAGTAATTGACCTCAGAAATTTGCTTCTTGCCGGTGAAACCAAGGATTTTGAATTACAGAAATTGCACTCGACATGCAAAGAGTGGGGCATGTTTCAGGTTTAATTACTCATATATGCATGTTTTATCTAATTATCTAACTTATATATTTCAGATGATTGAACAAAAAAAAAAAAATTTGAGGAAAAATTTATCTGTGGTAATGTTTGCAGTTGGTAAACCATGGAGTAAGCTATTCATTGCTGGAAAAATTGAAGCATGAGATTCAAGAATTTTACAAGCTTCCTTTGGAGAAGAGAATGAGTTACGAGGTTAAGCCAGGTGATGTTGAAGGCTATGGCAATCTCATACCCCATTCTGAAGGGCAAGAGGTTGAATGGACGCATAAGTTTTACATGTTAACCAATCCTATCCGCAGAAGAAAACCACATCTCTTTCCTCAACTCCCATTATCACTCAGGTGACACCCTTATGGGTTAGGCTACAGTCTCCACTGGCGTGAACTTATGATAATTATATTATATTATATTATAACGCTTATCGAAAAAAGAAAAAATTTTAAATCCGTCCCTGCATAAACGCACGCGCGAACACCCCGACCTCTTGTCTAATGGTCTGGTTTCGATTTATTCTTTTCATGAAAAGTACTTTTTTTTAAAAAAAAAAAACTTATTTTTTAGGTAAAGTTTAATTTCAACTTTTTTTTTTTAAAGTCAAGTTTTTTAACTTCTCAAAAAACTTTTTTTTTTTCCAAATTGTTTTTATTAAGAAAAAAAAACACTTTTGAAAAAACGTATATCAACTAGTCTTCTAATTGATTATAGTACTGCACCAGGGAGATCATGGAAGCTTACATATCTGAGTTGCAAAAGATCGCCATGACTCTGCTAGGCTTGATGGCAGAAGCACTGAATCTTGATAAAGGAGAGATGAATGAATTGTTTGAAGATGGGATGCAGTCAATGAGAATGAATTGTTATCCTCCATGTCTACAACCAGAGAAAGTTACAGGGATCAGAGCTCATTCAGATGGGAGTGCCATAACCATCTTGCTCCAAATCAATGGAGTTGAAGGTTTACAAGTCAAAAAAGATGGAGTTTGGATGCCAGTCAAGTTTCTTCCTGATGCCTTTGTTGTCAACGTGGGAGACGTTCTAGAGGTCAGACACTAATGAGTAACATATCTTTCAGATCTGTCTTCTATTATTTGTTTTTTTATTTATTTTTCTCTTCGTGGGATTAAACTATGTGAAAATTAATTTAGGAGATTCAACACTCTTTATATCGTTCTCAATTAGAAATTTAATTGATTATGTGCCTGTTCAATTGTGCAAAAATTAATAAATTGCTGTAAAACATAATTCACTGGCTAGTACGTTTAAACAAATTTATTTGCTTAAACACAGACGAAGTTGACCTTGATCTGTTGATATTCTTCTGGCCATTTTGTACAATCCTTAATCATGATCTTGAAGGGACTATTTGCTGGCGGGAGACCAATGATCAAATTATAAATATTTTAAAGTTAGTTTTAATGATAAGCTATTATTATATCCTGATCTCGATAGTCCATCATAGGCCTTCCCAAAGACAGTCATCCCAACCTTGTTATTCGGGCTGTTTATTAATTAATGCGTCGATTAACGATGCTCTAATTAATTTGGCCTCTAAGCAACTAATTATTTTGATATAATATGACCAATAGTTTATTATTTACTATCCATGGGTAGATGCAGTTTCTTAATTATTTGGGCAGTCCCCAACGCTGAGTTTAAGTTACTTTGAAAATAAGTATCTTTTCTCACTAATGATCATATTAATGTGGTCTCTTTGGTGCCGTAACTGAAAAGTAAAACACTTAAAGTGCATGCAATGCTGAAAAATATAAGTATCGTCATTTTAGTTTCTTTTTCTAAATGGGTGATCACGTCCCCTCGGGCATTGGTCTACTTATTAATTACTTATTATATTAATAACAGTTTGCAAGTAAGGAGATTATTAATAAAGACAATTAAATTAATTAAGTATATCTAATATCTAGCTAGGATAAATGACTTGTTTGGTTTTTTATTTTTTTGCTCTTTTAACAATCAAGTCTTTTACCTTTAAAATGCAATAATTTAATCCCTTATATTTACAATTAGTGTCTCTGTTAATCTTGAATTCAAAGAAGTCAAAAAATAATATACTCCACTTCCTTATCTTTACAATTTGTGCCGCCGTAAGCCCCTTATATTTATAATTTGTGACACTATTAATCCTAAAACCATTATTTTCTTGACTGTTTTCTAAGTTCACGTCACAAGTTGTATTTTAAAAATAAGAGATTTTGTTATTAAAAGAGTCAAATGATTAACTAAATAGATCATTTACCCTAAAATCTAACCAACAAAACTTAAAGTTAAATGGTTGCTTTAGATGGAAAAGTATATAAAAATATTCTTTTGGCCCAGAAACGTGGGGCGATAAATTCTTTGCACAGATAATGCCACAACCTAGATTCATAACCATTGGCGAATATACAGTGTGTTAGATGTATATATACTAATTCTCCGACCAATAAAATAAGTACATATACTAATGAAAATCATTGTATCATTAACTACCATACTTTATTCTTTCCTTTTTCCTTAAACAATTTTCTTCTTGAAACAAATCTGCAGATGTTGAGCAACGGCATTTACATCAGCGCGGAGCACAGGGCAACAGTGAACTCAGCCAAAGAAAGGATGTCGATTGGCATGTTCTTCAATCCCAAATTGGAAGCAGAGATTGGGCCTTCACCAAGATTAGTAAACCAAGAACACCCACCACTATATAAAACACTAGCCTTGGAGAATTTCCTGACGAGTTTGTTCTCTCGTAAGCACGAGGGCAAGTCACACTTGCATCTCATGAGGACAAGAAAGTAGCAAATCAACACCATTTGATATATTGCACCTCATTTGTCCCGGCCCCCGGTTCGTGGCTTAGGAAGAGGAGTCTTCTTAGGCTCGTGACAGTCACGATCCAAAGTTCATATGGACAAAATTGGGGCGCGACATTATTAGTACAATTTAGTAAAATGCAAGCATTATAAAATACGTGCATCGTTAATTTAATTTGGGATTTGCATGCCGGGCTTTCTGGTTCTTTAGTTATTTTCCTTCTTTTGGTTTATGTAATCATTGTCGTCTAGATATTTGATCATCATGCAAGCATGTACGTAACTTACAAAAGTTGTTATCATTGCCATTAGAACATTGTTATATATCAAATAGGCCCCCTATTAACAGTAGTATTCCTAGCTGACTTAACCACAGAAAGGCCATTTTATACATCAAAAAATACGTTATGAAGGATTTGTAGCCTGTTTGCAATAGTTTTATCTGAAATCTGATAAGCATCTTATCTGATAAGTGTCTTATAAGAAATAAGTGTCTAATGTAATAAGACTGTTTGGTTTGTTAGCTGAAATACTGTTATAAGTTACTTTAATAATAATGTTATCAATTTTGACTCATGGTATTTTAATTTTATAATTAAATAATAAATTATAAAATAAAAATATTAATTAATTTTTATTTTTTTAAAAAAATTTTAAATTTTTGAATTTTTAATTTTTAATATTTAATTTTTAACATTTTTATTTTTAATTTTTTAAAATTTTTTAGTTTTTAAATTTAAAATTTTAATTTTTTATTTTAAATTTTTTAATTTTAATTTTTAATATTTAATATTTTATTTTTAAATTTTATTTTAATTTTAAAATTTTTAATTTTAAAAATTTTTATTTTTAATTATTTTTTATCTGATAAGATATAAGATAAGATATAAATACCCTAAAACTAACTTATTTTTTATAACTACAAACAAGACATCTTATGAAAAGTATCTTATAATAAACTGATAACAAATAATTTTTTTTATATAAATTATCAAATAAGATAAGTGTCTTATAATAAGTTCCAAATAAACATAGCATTGGTCTTCCGTAACGGCCTTATCTTATCTTTGAAGAGTCTGCAGTTGCGTTCTTTCCAGATGTGGAAGATAAGAGCTACAAAGACAAGCTTGACTGTCAAACTGTGGAAGCTATGAAAGGAGTGTTTATTGATAAGCCAGGAGCAGATGTCGTCCCATTTTCATGGCCACTAAGGACCCTTGACTTTTTTCCATGGCAACTATCCATAAGCGACGTGAGAAACTGCATTAAAACAAGAGATGTTCGCGAGTTTTGGTACAGTTTCGGCAAAAACACAGCATAGCGGATCAACATTCAAACCCCATCCAAGAAGCCTCTGTTTTGTTGGGTTTCGATTGAGCAACATGGTCTATGTGCCGAAGGCATGCTTGGGAACATCCCATTTAAACCAGACAATTTTACTTCATGCCATTTCTGGGAACTTTGATCAGATACATTCCCACGCTGAAGAAGTAGAGAACTTACCATTTGGGTTAGGGATCCAAATAGCATGTCCATCAGTCACCTCAACAAAAGGCTGCATTTCGACGCAAAGTTTTAACAACTTTTTCCGGAGAATCATTAGGAGAGGGGGCGTCCATGATAGAGCAGTGCTTCAGCCTGTAGTACTTGGGCCAATTTGGATTGACTTTTTTTAAAAATGTTATTTTTAATAGTTTTTGAAAAATAATTTTTTGAAGAAGTTAAAAATTTTAACTTTTAAAAAAAATAATATTTGAGCTTCTTTCAGAGTTTCGATTTTTTTAGAATCCAAATCAAATAGTTATTGCAAATTTAATGTAACGTTTCAACAAAAAAAATATTTTTTTTGAAAAAAAAAACCAATCCAAACGTGCCCTTGGCCAAGGTTATCAAGATTGAGAACAATGATCGCTGACAAGCCGCCATAAACAGGGGCGGAACCAGGGGGAGAGCGGGGGTCCCGGCCCCCCCCCCCCAAGTATCGAAAAAATATATTTTAGTGTATATAAAATTTTAAACAATTTGAAAAAACCTTCTTATGGCCCCCCTTAATTTTTTCACTTCTTTTGTTTTGTTTGAAATTGTTCTTGAAATAATATTTTCCAAATATATATTTTTATGTAGATGATATTTCAATGATTATAAATAATTAACTTTTCAAATAAATTTTAGTAATCTTTAATTTATTTGTTCTATTGTTAAGTAGTTAGAGTAATTTTTTTTGTCAAGATAGATTTAAAGCTTCATAAAATTTAGATAGACATTCCATAGAAAATTTATTTTATTTAGAGAATCTTTTCATATATTATTTATGTATTTGTTTTGGCTAGAAAATTCCGCAAATAAGTGTATAACTTAATTTCATTAATAGAATCAGTATACTTTTTTTGTATAATTTATATTATTTCGCTAAATAATATTTTATTTACAGTTGTTTATGTTTGAAAAAAACTAGCATCACTAACCTTTATTGTTATAATTATTGCTATATATAATATATACTCTCTCATGTTAAAAAGTTGAAGCCTTGTTTTTTTATTTAACATTATTTCGACGATCATTTTTCATTCAAATATGTATGTAGACCTTCCCCCTTCCCCCGACAAAAAATTTCTGGTTCCATCCCTGGCCATGAATGAAGCGTGTTCCAAGTTGGACAAACATCTGACCTTGGATTGAACCATAATGAACTGCATTCATCAAAAGTTGTGCAGTATTGTATTAATTCAAGTTAATCAACTCCATAAACATTGGGTGTACATACTATCGTACAATGTATGAAATACATAACTATCCGGTCCTTCTACAAAACATCCAAGTCTTTTTACACCCGAGTCCCTCCGACATTATCGTTTTGCAAGCCAGGCCAAAGTATTTGTCAGTAGACTATTTTGCCCTTGAACTAACTGAGTAAAACGCCCAAGTCTTCCACTTCGTTGCTTCGTTTCATATTCGTCATTAATTATTTGCCTAACGCGTCATATCAATCCATTCATGGCTTTTCATATCACCGTCGCTTCGCTTCCAGTGCCACCATCGGGACTTTACCCCTACCCCTACGTCAATAATGTTTTTTTTAATTTAACATTATTTTTATAATAAGGTTAAAAAATAAAGCATTTTTCAGTTGAATTACAAAATTAGGCTTAACTCATTTGGAAATTTATCCTGTCTTTCAAGAATTCGTTAGAATTTCATCAAAAATTCCTTGCAACGAATTGACATTAAAATAACTAAAGGTCAACGGAATCTCCCAAGACGAATACTAAGAATTCGTCATGAATTCTTCCTATTCTAAACGACCTCGATTCGCCAACGTATTCTCAGATTCCATCGCAGGGAATTGACTATATTCCCAGCAAAATGTCATTCAAGTTCTTTTAGGGTACAAAATGTTTCACGTGGACGAATTCTGAAAGTTCTTTTTTTATTTATATAAACCTCTTTCCCTAGCTCAATCCTCATTCGCACCAATCTCTCAATTTCTCACTATAAAAAAACTGTTTCAACTTCAATTTTTCCACCTGAATGATTGATCATCAAAAAATAAATCCAAGTGAAAATAATGTTACTATCTATTTGTACTACGACGGCCAAAAATTGCAAACGGATTATGAGCTTAACTACATGCGTCCAGATGCACCACACAAGATCAAAATTAAGCCAAAAACAACGTAAAATCAATTTGTATGTCGTTTATTCAGAAAGTTCGATTTGCGTCCCGCCATCGATAGAGTTGAATTGTGCTATCGTGATCCAAAATGGGACGCAAACTCACAACGTTTATATTATTACATGAGTGCAGTAAAGACGACGAAGATATTCAAGACATGTATACAACTACTCACAACAAAGTTATGTATTTTTTTTTAAATAAATTTATTTTTAACCTTCAAAGTATAAATATACACTTGTATTATAAATGCAAAATCTATCACTCTATTTATTCTTTTTGAAGAAAAATGAAAATATAATACTAATTTTAAATAGACGACATATGTTCTCGATATAAAAATAACTGAAAATTTTAAATAAAAATTATCTAATAGTTAATAAATTATTTGTAGTTCCAATATCCCTTAAAATGTCATATAAAATTTAGAAATTCAATAATGTGGAAAATAAGATTAACCAAAGGTATGTTATATTACACCCATGAAATAAACAAAACAAATTAGTAATTTCTTATGTCTTTATTTATTATTAATAGTCAATTTTTATATTTTTATAAAATTAAATAATTTTAAAAGAAATTAAAATGGAGTAGATAGAAAAATACGAGAAGGGAAGGAAATCTATACTATTATATATATCAGAAACGGATGCACCACAATGATTCTCTTCAAAACTAATGGCTTTTCTGCCGCTACCACATGTAGTTTATTACTTCTGAATGCAAAGAGCTAAAATATTCCTTTTTTGTTTTGTCATTAAAAAGGAAATGATTAATTTATACATGAAAAGGAAAAGACTAATCTATTACATTGATAAGATACTCAATAAATTATGGAATTGTATCCATCTACAGCATTTATGATTCTTTTTGCTAAAATTATTAGATTTTACAAAACTATAAAAGTTGCAATCAAGGTTGGAAATTTAATGTGACAAAATATAATTATATTTTATCTCTCACGTTAATTGTTAAAATTGACCGTTAAAAATAATAAAAACAAAAAAAAATACTCATTTCTCATATGTATATTTTGTTTCATTTTTATATTATATGTTTTAATTATTTAACTACGACATTATTACATATATGTGTGTTATTATTGTTATATTTTCAATACAAATTTATTTAACTAATAATATATAATTTGTTCAAAACTAATCACATAAAACAACTAAATTATTTTAATAAATCAAATTATATATGCCACATCTCATGCATGGCACATATGTGTGTGTGTGTGTGATAGCTAGTAGAATAGCTGTAGTTATTTTAATAACTAATAATTATTGTATTTTAGTTGTTAGTTGGTAGCTATTTAGTTAGTTGATTGAATAAAATGTGTTTGGTAAAATTAGGCGTTAGATTAACTGATGAATGTAAAATGGCGTAGAAATACGTTGATATCGTGTTGTTATTATTGTTGTTGTTTTTGTTATGGTAATTATAATTATTATTACTATTTTAGGAATAAGATAATATATTTTATAGATAGACATTTATGTTTTATGATAATATTTTAATATTAAAATATAACTAATTTTTGATAAAATATTTGCATCAATATTTTAAAATTTAATTTTAATATATTCAAAATTTATTTTGTCAAAAAAAGAACTAATGAAACTTATACTTTTTAGTATATATTGATCAAATAAAATTTGAAATTCATTTTTATATTATTTTTTAATTTATATTTGTGAAAGAAAAGGTAAATATAGAGAGAGATTGGAGAAAGAGTAGAATTGACAAAAAATAATAAAGAAAGGGTAAAATTGCCAAAAAAATAAAAAGCTAAAAGCTACTTGAAGGGCTAAATTTTTTAGCTTTTAAGAAATGATAGTTAAAACGCTAAAGGCTAATATAAAAAAATAGTTTTCCGAACAATACTCCTTGAACAAAATAGCGTTTTGATGTACCCCAAGAAGGCTCCAGTAGTAAGAGCTAGAGATGGACACAGCTCATGACTCAAGTTCGAATCCAGTCATTTGTGCTGGATTAAATGCACTCGACTTACCTGGTTTACAATATAAGGAACGTGTTGTGCACCTAAGGTTTGCCAGTTGGCGGTCGGGTTCCACCAGATATACTGGTGATCGGGCTCCACCAATTGGATTTCCCTCATCACAATATATATATATATATATATATATATATATATATATATATATATATATATATATATATATAGCATTTTAACTTAAAAGTTACTCCAAAAACTATTGCCAAACACACACTAGATTTTTTTTAGGGAAAAAAAGGTATGACATGATAACACTTGTCATCGATTAAAAAACAAAAAATTTATTTTTATATAATTTATATAAATACTAATTTAATTGACAAAAAAAATAATTTTAAGTTACAAAAGAAAAACTAAATTATAAAATAACTTCTAATTGAAAATATAATGTTCATTTTAAATTAGGAAATAAGACCATTGCATGGATTTGATCTAATTGGTATAAGTTCCTTGATTTTAAAAATATTGTTTAATTAAGATATGATATGAATCAATAAAAATAAAATTTGGAGAGAAAAAATGCATGAGGAGAGGTCACATGGCATTTTTAAATGTGAAATGTACCTTATTTAATATAACTAAAGTACAACCCATGCGATGAATGGGAAAAATGAGTATTTTTAAAATCTTTTCTATTGTTAATGGTCAATTCTATTTTTTTTATAATCTATGCAATGGTAAAATATGAACATGTTTGGTAAAATTTATAGCCTGTTTGGAATAATCTTATCTGAAATCTGATAAGTATCTTATCTGCTAAATGTCTTATAAGAAATAAGTGTCTCATATAATAACACTGTTTAGTTTGTTAGTTGAAATGATGTTATAAGTTACTTTGATAATAATGTTATCAATTTTAACTCATGATATTTTAATTTTATAATTAAATAATAAATATAAAATATAAATATTAATTAATTTTTATTTAAAAAATTTTAAATTTTTGAATATTTAATTTTTAACATTTTTTATTTTTATTTTTAAATTTTTTAGTTTTTAAATTTTAAATTTTAAATTTTTATTTTTTATTTTAATTTTTAATCTTTAATTTTTTAATTTTAATATTTTATATTTTATATTTTCTTTTTAAATTTTAAATTTTTACTTTTATTTTAATTTTTTTAATTTTCTTTGTTTTTAAAATTTTAATTTTAAATTTTTATATTTTATGTTTTTATTTTTAATTATTTTCTAACTGATAAGATATAAAATAAGATATAACTATTCTAAACCTAACTTATTTTTTATAACTACAAATAAGACATCTTATGAAAAGTATCTTATAATAAGCTGATAACAAACAATCTTTTTCACATAAGTTGTCAAATAAGATAAGTGTCTTATAATAAGATCCAAACAAACACAGCATTAATACTTGATATATTTTATATATTAATCATGTTTTTTTTAATTAAGATATATATAGTAATTGAATGTAATTTTTTAATTGGTAAAGTAAAATTAAAAAAATGCATGAACATCTATAACAAAAAAGGAATGCACATGTGGCATTGACAAAAAAATGCATATACTCTGCATTAAGTAATATATAAACTAGGAATAAATTCATTAAATTAGGGATATATTTTGATTGAGGAAATCTTTTTAGGCGAAAAAAAATTGCGAGACATTATGACAAATGGCATTAATTAATATGGTATCGACTTTCTTTCGTAATATATAGAGATAGAGATACAGATTAGAACCAATTACAAAACATCAAGTATTTACGTAGATTAAAAGTGTAACAAGTTGCTGTACATAGATCATACATAGATATAGATTCTAGAGTTAAATTCAAAAAGTCCTTACTGTTAATACTTTTTTTCATTTTAGTCCCTATTGTTACAAATAATTCATATAATTCCTTAATGTTTACTTATTATAGTCAAATTAGTCTCTATAGTTAGAGTTAAATTCAAATAAATCCATAATATTTACATATTTTTTAATTTTAATCCATATTATTTCAAATAATTCATACAAGTCCCCAATGTTTAATTATTATGGTCAGATTAGTCCCTACAATTAGAATGGACGTTAATTTTGACAAAAATGTCCCAAATGACCTCAAATATAAATGCAATTGACAATCTTATCCTTTGCGCTATAAAACAAAATCCGATTATCTATTTTTTAAGCAAGAATTCCTAGCCAAAAAGAAAAAAAAAACAGTAACAATTTAACATTTTGGATGATAGTTATTGCATTTTTTGCGTATTTGGATTTATTGTGAACTTTTATAAGACACATTAGACATCTGATTGAAAATTTTTAATGAAAATTAGGAATTTTTATTGTCTAAAAATTATTTCATAATGAAATTCACAGTACAAAAGTTCAACGTATTATAATCAACTAAGAATAAAAAAAAGAAAATAAAATTACTTCCAATCTTTTTTATTTATTTATTTTTAAAACAGGGACTAACTTAAATAAGTTTGAAAAATATTAAGGACTAATATGAATTCTTTTTAAATAATGAGGACTAGTTTGATTAATTTTGTAAAACATTGGAAATAATATAAATTTTTTTAAATAATAAGGACTAATATGACTATATTTGTGAAATATTAAAGACTAATTAAAGTATTTTAAAATAATAAAAATCACTTTAAAAAAATTAAGAAACAATAGAGACTTATTGTGAAATTTATCCTAGATTCTACGCTAAGATTTCTCCCTCCTCCCTGTCTGCATACAAAACTGCGTCTTCATCATCTTCCTCCTTAATGTACAAACCAAGCCTCTCCAAAGGGTTCCCCACACGGCCACCTTCTGCAGCATACATTACTACTTGAAGCCCACAAAAGGGGTAATCAAGCGTTGACGATTGACTTAACATCTCAAGATCTTTAAAAAACTTCAGATTATCATCAATCTCCACAGTCCTCTCCATCTGCATGAGAAGAGAGGTAACCCTGTTTCAATACGATCTAATGGGAAGAGGGCCATCAAAAAGTCAACCTAAAAACAACAAAAATGGAACCTGCTCCAAGGCAATTCTAGCAGCTTCTGTTTGCCTTTCACGCTGTGTTTTCAGATCAGCCTCTGCCCTCATACGTGAGGCAGCTTCAGCAGCTATTATTTGGGCCTGAATCCTAGCCTTCTCTGCACATAATAAGACTCGAGAGTGTAAGGAATTTTGTTATTCTCTGCAAGTAAACAAGGAACACCCCAGACTGAAACACTTTCATAAGAATCACAGAGGAACAACGGTTGTATCATAGTTCAATAAGTCTAGCTCAGAAACACAGCGGTACACTTTTCCAATTTCTAGTAACAAGTACAAAAGTGCATGCTAAGAAGGTTTGTAAATCACCTTCATGCTGTAGCTTTTCCAGTCTCACTTTCCCCTGCTGTGATTTCACATGGTCGGCTTTATCTCCCTGAATAATAAGATTAGTTTAGATGGCAGCTGCAGCTGCAAATTCTATAGCTTTTAGATGAACTCGATGCAATATTTCAAACCACAATACCAAAATTAAAATGCAAGGATATTACCTGACGTAGGAGAGTTTTCTGTGCTTTGGATATTGTGTCTGCAAATCGGCTCTTTAGCATCGCCGCACGCAGAGCCTTTTTGGGAGAAAGCTGCACATCAACAAGTGGAGTCCAACCTGAACAAAAGATCAACATAACCTACGTCAGAGACCAGAACTAGTGACAATATATTGTGTGTACCTTTTCTCTTAAACTACATTATGCTTGCACAGAGTCCTCAATGCACTAACCTCTATCAGACACAGTAGTTGAACCACAGGCCGAGAACCCAGGGCTTAGACAAACATTATCTTGTACGACACTCCCAGCCCCTTTAAATCAATTGCAATGGCATGTCAATATTCTATTATCAAAGTAAACTGGCACACTGGCACATTATCAAATGAACTCACCATTAGAATCTGGATCTGATCTGTTTATACGAACAATTGTCAAATTTTTCACTTCACACTGCTGGAGTCATATGTAACAAGGTTTAACGCAGGACTGGCTCCAAAGTCGATAAGTTACTTCACGCACCCACCAAGGAAAAGCTATACTTAAAGTTCCAGAAACACCACAACCACCTCGTTTTAATGACCTTTCAGACGACATATCTGAAGCCCAGTGGAGATTAGAAAAGGTTGAAATGAGGAAAAGGTAAATTTGTTGGTTGATTGTAAATACCCAATGAACAGAGATAGCAAACGGAAAACTATCAACTTACCATTGGAAGATGCTTGGCCTTTAATGTTCCGGAGGGTGCACTGACAAGTCAAATGGCCACATGCAGCACATTCAGAATCCGGTGTGCTCACTGGAGCTTTAGCTTTAGCAGAATCACAGGAAATTCTACTACCACAATCAGTGCCTATAAGATACATTGCCAATTAGCACCTAAAAGCGCCAGAAAGCAGGAATTTCACTCTGCCAGTTCATACCTTTAGTAACAACTCCGCTTGACACGGGGCGGCTGCCAGTCTCTGTCATTTTTGCCGGCTCCACCTGCAGAAAAGAGTCTATACAATTCAAACACACGCAAGGGAGAAAATAAAAGCACATATAATTCAAACGTGCGCATCTGAAAATGAGGACAGTCACTGAAGTGCACAAAATACTGCAGTTGTAGAGACAGGAAAGCCAATCTACCACTCATATCAACTGAATTTCATAAAGTTAAAATACCTTTGCAGAACTGTGTAGCATTCTCTTCAACTCCCACAGAATTTCATCATCGAAGGCATTGATATCCACTTCAATCCTCTCCTTCAAACTGCACAATTTATATTTTCTGAGAGTACTTCGAAATTTCTCTGTCATCTTCCCGCTCAACATTTCTTTGAGCTCATCCCTTAGCTTCTGCTTCTCTTCCAATGACATTGTCCTTCGCCTAATAGAACTAACATAAGAAGGAGATATTCTACAGCATGTGCGCAATTTTCCTTGAGCACCCTCTCCATTCCCATTTGAAATGCACTCCTGCTTAACATTTTTACTCCCACGCTTCAGTTTTGACTCCACCAATATGCCATCACACTGCTGCCTTATACCTCGATCCGTCTTCTGCTTTCTCAATTCTTTCAGTACGCCACCACGCTGCTCCCTTACACCTCGATTCATCTTCTGCCTTTTCTCTTTTGGAGCATCCATCACCGTATCAGCTCTACGTTTTCTAGAATTACCTTGCACGGGTAATTTGACCTTGCTGTTCATGTTCAACTTCTCATTTTCCTTCAAACAAGTGTCACGAGTAAATTCGTGGTGCACGAGCACATGTGCACCATATTCGCCAGATTCTTCTTCTGGTTCAAATCGGACTCCCTTGGGGCCTATTTTGATTATCAACTTCTTTTTCACTGAACTCTCGGCAGCTGTCATTGTGGGGAACCGCAAGAACGAAAGCGAGGAACTGTTTAGTTTTCCTGGCTGCCTCTCAGCCACCATAACCATGGACTCCAATGATTGCCAGCATGATATTACAAAGCAAATCAAGATTGCAAAACACTCGTCACAACAAGAAGGCAACACCAACTTTTAACGCAAAAGATAACCACAACAGAAATCAAACTTTAGTAGAAGATATCACAACTGAATGGAAACTTTGGTAGCACACCATTTACAGTTGTAGTAAGGGCTCGATTGGATGGGCTCTTCTTAGAAGTTCTTTTTTAACAACTTTTTAAAAATATATTTTTTTATAAATTAAATATTTTGATTTAAAAAAAAAAAGCTCGTTATAACTTTTTTTGAAAGATGAGCCTAGTCGTTATTACAAAAAGAATACACTTTTTTCAAAAAAAATACTTTTTTTCGAAAGGAAAATCAATCCAAATAAGTAACTATTTACGCAAACCTTTCTAAAAGAATCCAATTACTCCATAACAATCTTTACGAAGAGAACAACCTTCGAAAGACAAAAGACACCAGAACCGCAATTCTCCTTAAAATTATGATTTAACCGTAACACGAAAGCAATTAACCTGATCAAGCCAACAGTTATGATCATGACAAGTGATGACATAGTTCGAGTGGAAAAAACAAGTCACACCATAATTTTCTTGATAAATAGAGAAGTTCACTAGAAATTTATTTGCGTAAACCAACTAAAACACACACAGACACTGACACACACAACCCAAAAAAAAAAAAATTTCTCTGGTGCATCAACCTTCAAGAGGTGGTCAATCAATTTAGAACAACGTTCAAGCAAATAGCAATTTAATATTAAAAATTGCAAGTAAATTAGAAGTTAAAACTTTGACTGGAAACTTAACCGAAGAATTAAGGATAAAGATTAGTGCTTTATCACATACCACAAACACAAATCCAAAGAAGACACAATGGCTTTACTGCTTGTCTTGACCACAAAGATGAAATCTTTTACTGAGATGAAAACTTCAATTGATTCGAGAGTATATGTGTATATAATATGTTTACGCTATAAATGTTGTATATATATATTATAAATATTTGACCCACCTGATTTTGTTGTTGCTTGTAGTAAAAGAAAGGAAGTAAGATTAGGCTGATTTTCTTTTTTAATTTTATTTATTATACCCTTGATTATTTGGGCTCCTGAGTCATTGGACCCTTTATTTGAATGATATAAAATTTATTTTATTAAAAAGATTTTAAAAGGGTTATTTAGAACATGAAATTAAACTATACGTTTTCTGGTAGTGAATTAAGTAAAGAATTGATGTCTATGCCAATTTCACTTTAGTTTTTTTGTTAGTTTTTTTTTTTTCAGGATATTATGGGCTCGTTTGAATTTATTTTTTACTTTTAAATTTTTTAATAAGCTAAATTTCAAACTTTTAAAAAAAATTAAATTTGAGCAGTCCTTTCAGTTTTTTAGATCTCTTTAAGCTAATTTAAATATTTATTATAAAAAAATGTACTAGTACTTCTTGAAAAGGAGAGAATTCAACAAACTTTATATTACACCTTTGAGTTGACATTGAGCTTAACAAAAAGAGATGCTTGCAATGTTTTTTTTTTTTTCATTGGTAATTGAAATGATAATTTTTTTATATTTCTAATACAATTGTATGTTTATACCTTAGAGATCAAAAATAAATTTATTTTTAAAAATAGAATACATGACATTTTATATATATTTTTAAAGAACTTTTCAAAATATATATTATATTATTTTTAACTATAATCTTTAAAAACAATACACTTAGATTAACTCTATTTCACTTTTTTGTTTTGTTAGCCCTATTCAAGAAGTGGTTAATCAATTTAAAACAACATTCAAAGACAATTAAAAATTTCAAGTAAATTAAAAGTTCGAAATTTTGATTGTAACCTTAACCAAAGAATTAAGGATAAAGATTGGGGCACGTTTGGATTGATTTTTTTTAAAAGAATTTTTTTAAAAAAAAAACTTTTGAAAAAAGTATTTTTTTGAGAAGGTAAGACTTCTTACTTATGAAAAAACATGCAAAATGGCTTTTTAAAAATTTAATTTAAATATTTATTGCAAAAAATATGTTTTTTTTTTTTAAAAAAACATGTACCTTTTCATGAAAAAAAGGCCAATCCAAACATGCCCTCGCTTCATCACATACCACAAACACAAATCCAAGGAAGATTCAAAAGCAGCGCAATTTGTCTTTGAAAACCCTCGATGTATTTTTCCATTAATTTTGTTAAAATGTGAAATCAGGAGCGGCACCAAGGGAGCGACGGGTCTCCCCCGCCCCCGCCCCCCCCCCCCCGGGGGCGGCAAGCTTCAAAAATATATAGTAATCTGTATAAAAAAAATTTAAAAAATTTCTTCATTACTCTCTTCAATTTTTTCTCTTCTTTTCTTTTATTTGAAGTTTTTCTGGTAGTGATGTTTTTAGTATATATTTTTCCATGTAAATCATATTTGAGTTCAAGTTTTTGTAATAAATAAGTAATTTTAGGAAATAAATTTCATTAATAATTAATTTATTTGTTTTGTTAGTTAGGTATTTAAAGTTTCTTCATGGAAGATAAATTTTGAAAAGTTTATAAATGTTATTTGGTTGTTTTTCATAGAGAATTTATTTATCTATAGAGTTTCTTCATATGTAATATATTTATTTTTTTAGCTAAATAATTTCAGAAACGAGATGAGAACTTCACATATTCAACACTACGTCAACGATCATCTATATCTGTCTATATCTTTATCTATTTATCTATGTACACCTATTATAAAGTTATACCTCAACCCTTAAAAGTTGCCACATCATGAGTTTATAAGAACTTCACATATTCAATACTATCTCGAGGGTAATTTATATTTGTCTATATCTTTATCTATCTCTCTATCTATCTATATACACCTATTATAAAGTTATACATCAAATCCTTAGAAACTGCCACATCATGAGTTTTAAAAACTTTAAGGTAGAGATTGGTATGATGTAATGAATATGGAAGGAATAGAATAAACTAGGAAATGGAATGAGTATGAAAAACATATGGACTTGGTAATAGATATACCATGCTTAGTATATAGTTGGAATGGTAGTAGAAAAGGATATACTATAATACATATATATATATATATATACATGAATATATAATTTGGTGAACTTTGTTATTGTTATTTCATTTTTAATTTTAATCTTAATTTTAATTTTTTATTTTTTATTTTATTTCTTATTTTTCATATTAAAATTTTTATTTTTTATTTTCTATTTCATTTTTATTTTTGTATTCTTTCTATTTTTAATCTAAATTTTCTATTTTTATTTTTTATCTTTTATTTTAATTTTAATTTTATTTTATTTTTTATTTTTATTTATATTTTTGAATTCTTTAGTTTTTACAATTTTAAAAAAAATATTTTTTATTTTATTTTTTATTTTTGAAATAAATGCAAAATATTAATTTTTAAAAAGATATTTTTAGTCATTTGACAAAAAATTTCATTCCCACCAATATGGAAATGGGTCATTCTCATATTTTTAGTCAAGAATGGCTATTCTTATATTCGTGAGAACGGGATTCCCTCATGAATGGGACTTCTGGGTTCATTACCTCATATCAGAGAAAGTAAGGAATACCGTCCTATTCTCCATCCATTCTCACATACCAATCAATACCTAAGAGGTGCCATGTCATGAGCTTTAAAAGACACCACATCAACTCTCCTTATTAAGATGACACATATATAATCACTTGTCTTTCATCATTTTTGGAGTAAATGATGCAATATATATATATATATATACACACACACACACACACATAAAGTAAGAAAATAAAAAATTAAACTACATTTATAGGATGTTTAAAAAATAAAAAAACAAATAGAAATGCAAAAATAATCACATTTATAGTATGTTAAAGAGACAATAGATAAGATGTTTTAAAAATACCAATTAGCACAAAACTGCGTATCTGCTATGTTACTTTTTTGTAGTCTAAAAATAAAAAAGAATCACATTTATAAGATGTTGAAAAAAAAACACAATAAAAGATACACAAAAATAAAAATTTATAGTGTGTTTAAAAAATATATAAAAGAATACCCAAATCTATATATCTATGTTATATAATCTAACTATCTTATATACGTCTTTGCTCATTTACAAGATTTTAAGAAACACAAAAATCTATAGTTCTATTATATTATTTTTCAATTAATCTATGTCTCACTATAATCTATATGTCTTTGGTTTAAATAATGTAAAAAATACCAAAGAGAGAAAGAAAATAAAACCATGAGCTTTAGAAAATGTTGCACCAACTCCAAAATGTTTTACATCGTTGATACATCACCTTTTCGATGATTTGGCTGAGAGGGGGAAAAAAGTATAAACCCTAACATCACAAGGTTATGGTTAAATTAATAAATTAAAATATTTAATAAAACTTAAGAGCTTTTAACTCTAATAAGTGCTCAGTTTTCATGCCACCAACTATACACTTTTGATGATAAACTGCTTCACTACTATCAAATTATTTTTCCAAATCATAAATCCTTCAAGAAGTGCCTCATACGTTTAGAGATCGGCAAATTAGCAGATGCTTCTCTACCATAATTTCATTTTTTGGCAGCCTAATTTCAGTTTCGGGTAATATGTTGATATATTATCTTTTCTCTCAAACATGTTTCCAAGATTTGGAGGTTACTAGAGCTAAATCATTCGACCAGTAAAGTCCATCCTTTCTATGCTATTAAGCAATTAAAAAAAAAGCAATAAATTTCTATTTGAAAAAAAAAAAAAAAAGCAATAGATTTGGAGTGGTGGTCTTGAATGCAAACTGTATATTAAATAAGGTACCCACAAGAGATCTAACAAGAATTGTGGGAAGGCCAACCACCTTGATTCAAGTATCCAAGCGTATGGTGCTCTCGAGCTAAAATAGAAGTTTTGACTCTTAAGATAGTCAAAATTAGACCAAAAACTGTCAACTGTAGTTTTCTCAAATATGCACAACGTAGTGTTGTGTGTAGATTTTTTGTGCATAATTTCGAAATATCTTACACACATGTGAACACAATCATTGAGTCCCAGATGCCGAGTATTTTGAAACGATGTTTCCGTTTGTGAACTGAATACTTCTAAACCAAGTTCTTCTAAAAGAACTCTTGAACAGCCGGGTGTAAACAAAAAAAAAATGCAATTTATTTTTTATAATTTATCTATATTTATAAGTATTGTAGCTTAGAGACACGTGTAAGATATGTAATTAAAGTTGAAACAAAAGTCAAAAAAATTGGTTATCAAACCACAAGAAAATTGGTTAGATTGTGCAAGAAAATTGGTTATCAAACTTCAAGAAAATTGGTTACACGTGTAAGATTTGTCTATGGGTGTGGCAACACATGATGTCTATGTCCTTCCCTTTTGGATTACAAGTACATTTAAGGGTCCGTTTAGATTGACTTTTAAATATATATATATATATATATGAAAAATATATATTATTTTTGTTATAATTTAAGGGTCCGTTTGGATTGACTTTTAAATATATATATATTTGAAAAATGTATATTGTTTTTGTTATAATTTTTGGTTTGATTTTTAAAAATGCTAAAACTCTGAAAAAATATAACTTTTTTTGGAAGTCAAAATATTTAGCTCCTAATAAATAGATTAGCTATATGGGCTATTACAAAGCATTATGTCACAGGCAATTAATGTAGCAATATTTCAGTTAGTTAGTTAGTTAGCTTGACAGCCAAGCATACTCTGTGTTGTAACTTACCTATATATTAGTGATGTACTACAGTTTACAATAAGTGAAATACAAAAAATGATATTTTTCATGTCTTCTCTTTCTTTATGGTATCAGAGCAAGGAATTTTTTTTTTTTTTAGAAACCTAGGATTTCTATCATCAAATATCCATTGGAGAACAATTTGCAAAGCTTCAACACAGCGAAATTGCTACTTTATTTAGCTCGCAATTGATTTCTCTCAACTCGCAAAGGTCGTCTTCATCCTCGCAATCAAGTTTCTTCATCTTCGCTTAGCTCACGAAGTCTTCTTCTTCCTCGCGAAACTAATTCCTCTCAAATTTCTGGAGAATTCCTCTTTTATGCTTCAACTATCAACCATGGCGACTACAAATTGTGAAGCAGATCTTCTAATTAGACTCAAGTTTCTTATACAAAACTTCAACTTATTGATCCATATCAAACTAGATAGCTCTAATTATCTAGTCTGGAGAGCTCAAATATAGAGGATTTTGAGAGCTAATCACCTATTTGATCATGTGATAGGTCACTCACCATGTCCTGCAAAATTCATCACCAATGATGAAGGTAAAGAGCTTCCAAACCCTAAGTATGAAGCCTGGTTTACTAGATGAACATCTACAAAACTGTTTGCTTGCTTCACTCTCTTTCTCTGTTCTGTTACAACTCCTTCATCTCCAAACTGCAACTGATATCTCAAAAGCTTTTGAGCAAAGATATAGTTCACTTAGCAAGGCACATGTGCATCTGCTGGTGAACAGGCTTCTCAACCTGAATAAAGGCACAAAGTCAATGCAAGCCTACTTAGATGAAGTTAAAGCTATCATAGATAGCTTAGCTGCAGTGAATAATGCAGCCAGAGATGAGGATCTTATATTGTACATACTCATAGGCCTACCAAATGACTATGAAAACTTCAAAGCCAATATCAGGCTTAGGAAGAAGAGTCTCACTCTCTCTAAACTCACATCCTACCTTATTTCTAAAGAGCTGCATCATAACATCAATAAATAAGGTGTGATCTATGATACATCTATTACAGATGTTCATACCTTGTTATATACTAATTTGCTCAAGGAAGAGGTACTTCAAGCACCAGAGGCAAAACCAGAACAAGGAACCAAAATTTCAGGGGCAGAGGTCAAAGAAGTGCTTCCAGAGGAGGAGACTCTCAGGCCACTACTTTTCCTCCTACTCAAGGACTTCTTTCAACACCTTCTGGTCCATCCACCACCCCTTATCTTCCTCTTGTGACCAAAGTATTCTGTCAGATATGTGATAAACCTAATCACTCTGCCAAAGACTGTTGGTACATGCTAGATTTAATGAACTATGTAGGTTCTCAATCAGAGAAACAAGTGCTTCATGTGCATTCCCAGGCCAATTCTGCCTCCAGCTCTTCCGACTCTGGTTGGTTGCTTGACACTGATGCAAATACTCATGTCACCAATGATCTCAATCAACTAACTTCTTACACTCCTTATCAAGGTAATGAGATAATATCAATTGGGAATGGGTTACATGTCCTTCCATCAATTGCCTCCTCTTACTCACCTACATATCCCATAATCCTCTCCTATACATGCAGTCCTGCAAATTCCAATGCAATGTTATGGCATCAAAGATTAGGTCACTCTAGGAAACAAATGGTAGCAATCTTATCTTCTATTCTTTTTATCAAATTAGATGCTCTTTCATCTTGTAATGCTTGTGCAGTTGTAAAATCACATAGATTCCCTTTCCAATTATCTTCAACTGTTACTGCAAATCCTTTTGAGCTTGTACACTAACATGTATGAGGTTCATCCCCTTTACCTTCTTGCAAGCAATACAAATATTATATTTTGTTCATGAATGACTATACTAGATTCACTTGGTTGTATCCACTAAAACAAAAATTAGAAGCTTATATAGCTTTCATTAGTTTTAACAACCTTGTGAACACTCAATTTAATACCAAAATCAAAATTTTCAGAACAGATAATGGAACTGAGTAGGTTAATACTCAGTTCAATCTCTTCTTATAAAATCTTGGCACTATACACCAAACCACCAGCCCCTATACCCCACAGTAAAATGGAAAGGTGGAAAGAAAATATAGACACCTTGTTGAGACTACCCTTGCTCTAATGCAACAAGCTAACATTCCTTCTCACCTATGGCTGGAAGCTATTGCTGCTGCAAATTTTCTCATAAATAGACTACCCACCTCCACTTTCTCTCGTAAGACACCTTTTGAACTCTTCATGGTCAAATTCCTAATTATTCCTTCCTCAAAGTCTATGACTGCCTTTATTATCCTTGGTTAAGACCTTATAACAAGCACAAATTGGAACCCTCCACGTGTGTTTGTTGGTTATTGTCCGAACACCAAAGGGTATAAATGCTTAGATCCTATCACCAACAGGGTATATGTTTCAAGACACGTACAGTTTGTAGAATAAGAATTTCCTTTCAAAGCTAGAACTCAGAATACAACCTCTTTAAATCCTATAGCCTTATTTCCTTCTACAAAACACCAGCATACCAAACCCTGTATCATGGTCTTCCTCCCAATTTCTTCAACTTCCATCCTGAGGGTTTCCATCTCTAATCACTATTCCTTATAACTCTTCATCAAATAGTTGTCCACCTAAGTATCCTATCCTATCTACTACACAATCTAATTCATCCACACATGATCATCTCTCAATATGTTCTCAGTCATCTCAGAACACCTCATCTTCTATTCAAGCCTCTTAGGATTGCTTTGAAAGCTCTCAGGCATCTCAGAACTCGCAATCTCTTTCCCCTGCACCAATTAGTGCCTCTCAGGACCATGTAACTAAACTAACTCATTTGGGAACGCGGTTTTATTTTTTTGGATTTTTAAAATTTTTTTGTAATTTTTCAAATAAGGAAAGCGAATACAGATAGAACAACACGCAAGTAATGAATCACAAACACAAAAGCACATAAAGAACCAATACCGTGCCTCTCCGACAACAGCGCCAAAAACTTGATCGTGTGAAATGTCAAAAGCTATTAAAACACTTTTAGAAAAAGTCAATTTAAACGAACCCTTAGACATGTGCACACAGATTGGAGGAAAGGAAAAAGAAGTATTGGAGAATTCTCTATTCATCACCCTCGTTGACAGATCATAAAATGAAATCAAGCATGAGAATCTAGCAAAGATGCTGTTAACTCTTCCACCAATTTATGCTACGGTACAAGTATTATACCAATTATATAAGGGCTCCTTTGAATTGATTTTTCTTAAAAGTATTATTTAATAACTTTTGGAAAAATATTTTTTTAAAAAAAAGTTAAAATATTTGATTTTGAAAAAAAATATATTTAAACTTTTTTTAAAGTTTTAATTTTTTCCAAAGCCAAACCAAATAATAATTGCAAAAAGAATATATTTTTTTCAAAAGAAAATGACTTTTTCTTTTTAAACAAACAATCCAAACAAGCCCTAACCCCGAGAATTGCTCCGATACCATTAGGAACCTGATCATAATCAAACAATATAGGAAAAGAGAAATATGAGAAATTTGGATCAAGATTCTTTACGAGTATAGAACTCTGGTATTTAACCGACAACCAAGACACGATTTACAGTGATTGACTTGGTAATCAAGATTAATTTTCTCAAATATGAACAAAGATCAGTTTTTCTGTTAAACTTCAAATTCATATTACTTGAATCTCACTTTAATGATACAGAATGCGTATAGATATCCTATAATTGCATTTTCGTATTACAAGAAGTCTTGGCGTATAACTTAACTGCTACCCCATAATTGCTGACGAAAAGAAAGATTTGCTAGAATCACTATACAATTATAGAACAATCAAGTGCACCTAATGCCTCTTTAACCCCAAAAGCTCCAACACTTGCATAACTGTAAACAATCAGAAGCCAAAAAGGAAGCATCAAGTGTAAATGGATGGATTGGATGGATCAGAAGCGCTCCGTATTGCTATCCATAGATCAAGAATACCTTGTCGCTACGCTAAGATTTCCCCCTCCTCCCCATCTCCGTTCAAGATTGCCTCTTCTTCATCTTCCTCCGCAAAATCCTCCTTTATGTGCAAACCAAGCAGCTCCAAGAGGTTCCCCACACAGCCACATCCTGCAGCATCTATTACTACTTCAAGCCCACCAAGGGGGTAATCAAGCGTTGACGATTGACATAACATCTCAAGTTCTTTAAAAAACTTGAGATTATCATCAATCTCCACGGTCTTCTCCATCTGCATAAGAGAGGTAACCCTGTTTCAGTATAATCTCATAGGAAGAATCCATCAAAAAGTCACCCTAATAACAACAAAATCAAACCTGCTGCAAGGCAATTCTAGCAGCTTCTCTTTCCCTCTCACGCTGCATTTTCAGATCAGCCTCTGCCCTCCTACGTGTGGCAGCTTCAGCGGCTATTATTTGGGCCTCAATCCTAGCCTTCTCTGCATATAAAAAGATTCAGAGTGTAAGGAATTTTGTTATTCTCCGCAAGTAAACAACTACAGTGGGTAGGAATTCCCCAGATTGGAACACTTCCAGAACAATCACAGAGGACCAGCAGTTGTATCATGGTTCAATAAGTCTGCGCTTTGCAATTTTTTAGTAACAAGTACAAAAGCGCATGCTAAGAAGGTATGTTAATCACCTTCACGCTGTTGCTTTTCCAGCCTCACTTTCTCCTCCTGTGATTTCACAAGGTCAGCTTTATCTCCCTGAATAATAAGAATAGTTTATTCAGCAACTCACCACCACAAATTCTATAACTTTTAGACGAACTGGATACAATATCTCAAACAAGAATACCAAAATTACTGCAAGGATCTTACCTGATCTAGGAGAGTTTTCTGTTTTGCTTTGAATATTGTGTCTGCAAATCGGCTCTTTAGCATCGCAGCACGTAAAGCCTTTTTAGGAGAAAGTTGCACATCAACAAGTGGAGTCCAACCTGAACAATGTATCAACATAACCTATGTCAGAGACCAGAACTAATGATAACATATTGTGTTTACCTTTTCTCTTCACTACATTATGGTTGCATGAATCCTCAATACACTAACCTCCATCAGACACGGCAGTTGAACCACAGACTGAGAACCCAGGGCTCAGACAAACATTATCTTCTACAACACTTCCAGCCCCTTCACATCAATTGCAACAGCATGTCAATATTCTATTATTGAACCGGCACATTATAATATCAATAAACTAAGCAAATGAACTCACCATTAGAATCTAGATCTGATCTGTTCATATGAACTGTTGAATTTTTCACTTGACACTCCTGGAGTCATATATAACCAGGTTTAATTTATGACTAGCTCTGAATTCAATAAGTCACTTCACACACCCACCAATGCAAAGCTATACTTACAGTTCTATAAACACCATTTTGTAATGCCCTTCCAGATGACATATCTGAAGCCAAGTAGAAAAGAAAGAAATGAGTGAAAGGTAAAAATCTCTTGGTTGATTGTAAATACCCAATGGACAGAGGTAGTAAATGAAAAACTATCAACTTACCACTGGAAGATGCTTGACCTTCACTGTTCTGAAGGGCACACTGACAAGTCAAATGGCCACATGAACCACATCTGGAGTCCACTATGCTTGCCGGAGCTTTAGCATTAGCAGAACCACAGGAAATTCCACTACCACTATCAGTGCCTATAACATACATTGCCAATTAGCTCCTAAAAGAGCCAGAAAGCAGTAATTTCACACTGCCACTTCATACCTTTATCAGCAACTCCGCTTGGCAAGGGACACCTGCTACTTTCTGTCATTTTTGCAGGCTCCACCTGCAGAAAAGGGTCTACATAATTCAAACATGTGCAACGGAGAAAAGGAAAGGACATATAATTCAAACAAGTGCATCTAAAATCGAGGAAAACCAAAGTTGTAGAGTCAGGAATTCCAATCAACCACTCAGTTCAACTGAATTGCATAAAGTTAAGTACCTTTGCAGCAGTTAAGTTCAAAGATTTCTTTAGCATTCTCTTCAACTCCCACAGAATTCCATCATCAATGGCATTGATATCCACATCGATCCTCTCCTTCAAGCTGCACAATTTATATTTTCTGAGAGTACTTTGCAATTTCTCTGTCATTTTCCCCCTCAACATTTCTTTGAGCTCATCCCTCAGGTTCTGCTTCTCTTCCAATGACATTGTCCTTCGTTTAATAGAACTAACATGAGAGGGAGATTTTCTACAGCATGTTGAGGGAGATTTTCTACAGAATGTCTGCAATATTCCTTGAGCACCCTCTCCATTCCCATTTGAAATGCACACCTGCTTAACATTTTTACTCTCACGCTTCAGTTTTGACTCCAACAATTTCCATTTCCTGTTAAAGACGTTATTTAGTTCCTTTGCCATACAATGGAAGTCATTATATGGCGGATTATACAGCATACAATTGGAGAAAGTCAGCCGGACATCAGCCGCAAATTCATCTGCACATAAGTATTCGTTGTTCTCCAATTTTGATCTTACCGTTCCCAAATCCATGGGTTTAGAGATTACAGTAAAATAATCGGGAATCTTGTATTTAACAGGATCCACTGGTTGATTAAAAGGCCAACCATATTTATGAGTCATCAGTTCTTCCAGTATGCCACCACACTGCCGCCTTATACCTCGATCCATCTTCTGTTTCGTCAAATCTTTCAGTATGCCACCACACTGCTGCCTCATACCTCTATCCATCTTCTGCCTTTTCTCTATCTGAGCATCCAGCACCATATGAGCTCCACGTTTTTTAGAATGACCTTGCACAGGCAATTTCACCTTAATGTTCATGTTCAACTTCTTGTTTTCATTCAAAGAAGTGTCACGAGTAAATTCATCGTGCACAAGCACATCTGCACCATATTCACCAGATTCCTTTTCTGATTCAATCCGGACTCCCTTGGAGCCTATTTTGATTTTCAACTTCTTTTTCACTAAACTCTCAGTAGCTGCCATTTCAGGGAGCTGCAAGATCGGAAGTGAGGAACTGTTTAGTTTTCCTGGCGGCCTCTCAGCCACCATGACCATGGACTCCAAAAATTGCCTGTATGATATTAAAGAGCCAATCAAGATTATGAAAACCCATCATACCAACAGGACAACAACATTTTGGCACAAAAGATTCCACAACTGAAATCAATCTTTAGTAAAAGATATCGCAACTGAATGGAAACTTTTTTAGCACACCATTATAGATTTACAGTAAGCTGTTTATGCAAACCTTTCTGAAAGAATTCATAACTCCACACTCTTTACAAAGAGAACAACCTCCAAAAGACATAAGATAGTAGCTATATGTATGCACCAGAACCACAATTCACCTTACAATTACCATTTAATCGTAACCCCGAATAGGGAAAATCCATCCAGTTGTAACAAACAAAAGCAGTTAACCTTATCAAGCCAATAGGTCTGATCATGGTCGGGAAAAAAACAAAATCATAACATAATTTTCCTGATAAATAGAGAAGTTCAGTGGAAATTTATTTGCGTCAGCCAATTAACACACAAACACGTATAAAATTCAAGAGATTGTCAATTAATTTAAAGCATCATTAAAGGAAATAGCTATCTAAAATTAAAAAATGCAATTAAATTAACGATCAAAACTTTGATTGTAAACTTAACTGAATAATTAAGGATAAAGATTAGCGCTTCACCACATACCACAAACACAAATTCAAGGGAGACATAAAAAGAAGAAGCGCAAATTTTTCTTTGAAAACCGATGGTTTATTTTGATTTACTTTTGCTAAAATATGAAAATAATAGGAAAATTACTTACCTGGAGTAGAGAGCAGAGGTTTTAGGGTTTTAGCCTATCTTTCTCTCGCCCTACTTCTTGTCTTCGACGCGCTTGAGTTATTTTTATTTTCTGCCGACTTAAGCTCGTTGAATTGACGGTTTTGCCCCCGGGTCAGATTTTGTAAATTACTTTTCTCTTCCTCAGAAACAAATATGCTTGCGTTATCTATTATTTTTTAGGAACTACTTGGTTCATGGGATGAATTTTAATTTCTGGAAATTATATTCTTGGGAAAGTGCTAAAAGTTGTTTGGTATCATCAAAATATCCCTAAGAATATTTTCAATATATATATTATATTGTTGCATTTGATTTAGGCTTAATATTTTTGAGAATTTTAAATAATTTGTCAGAAATGTTCCTAATTCAAAAAGATAATGTGTGTGTAGTAAGTGTATAGTGTGTGCATAATGTGCGTATAGTATGTGTAATGTGTATAATGCGTCTACAGTGTGTGTAATCCGTGCAATGCAAGTATGTTGAACATGTATGTATGTGTTTGATCATATTGTCTAGTGTGTGCATGTATGTGTGTGTGTGTTAGTGCACATTGATCATGTGTGTGTAAAAGAGAATAAAAAATTAAAAAGATGTATTATTTTTATTTTTGCTAAGATGCATATTTTTGTTATGTTATTGAACCAAAACATTCCCACTACTCAGAAAAGTAAGATTCTCACCCCTTTTGGAACAAAAATTAGAAATTTTTTATGAATATTGAATTATTAAATTGGATTGATATAAAAAATAATGTATATTATGCTAAGTTTAACTGAATGACAAAATACTTTTGATCACATAGATTAATATATGACACTACTTACATATCATTCTTGAATATGAACTATAGTAATTAAAAAGAAAATCTAAGTATTACACATATTTTAATGACATATAGAAAAAGTAGTTAGAACGAACTTGAACACCATGAGAAATTATCAAATCAGAGTTAGAGCTGTAAAAAAGAAAAAAAAAAGTCATTAAATTTGAGATATTTTTGAACTCTAATGTAAGTTGACAAAGTGTGACAAGAACTAGAAAGATAGCCAAAAATAGTATAAGAATTAACCACACGTAGCTAGGACATGACCGTTAGCATACCCTAAAGCCGTTGAAGTTGCATAACAATTTGGCACGCCAACTTCTCAGATGGAGGAGAGCTTGAGTTCGACTTGAAAATTTACTAATTTACTTTCATGTGATATAATGAACAATACTAGTGTCACATAAAATGGGTATCATGCTAACGTTAACTGAAACGACATAATATGTTTGATCATGTAGGTCACTATCAAATATTACATGCATAAATGCATATTAACATCGACTACTACATACATAATGTTAATTTCAATTTGAGGGTAAATACTAGTATATGATATCGTTCATTGGAATGAAACTAATTTAAATAAAAATTAGACATATTGTATTAACATGTCCAAAACTACTTGTGCAATAGACTTTCATTTTTATCAATAAGGTATGAGATATTGTCAAATCTATTTAGATGGTGACGAGAATTCATTAGCTTGGAGATGCAATTTTCTAGTTATCAGGTAGCAGAACATTGTTTTCACCAGCAATACAGCTTCGCGCCTAAGAACAAAAGTCAAAGTGCATCTTTTCTTAGACAAGTCTAGTAGGAAAGGGAATTGTTATAGCAAGCATGAGCAGGAACGGGCAATGACTTGAGTTCAGTTCTAGAGTTCGAGCAGGGCTAGCATTCTAGTCTTAAGCAAAGTCATCCTACCCAGCCATATGTCCTCTTTAATCAATTACATATAAGTAAGCATAATTCAAGCAATAAAATAGGTGCTAAATCTCGATCTTACTAAGGAATTGGACCTCTGAAGGGCTAACAAGAATCATTGCATTAGCGAGGTTGAGGAGTAGTATAGGCCTGGTTCATACTCTAAGACAAGGTGGATGCGGAAGTTCTGATCGAAGATCTTCGCGAGATGGCTTTGGAGCACCATAGCATACTTTTTTATGGTTTATGATCTTTTTAATAAATTTTAGTTGATAAATATTGTCAAGATAATTTTATCTAATAGCCTTATTTGGATCAATTGTAAAAGATGCAAATCTCATGTTTTCTTGACATGGAATTAGAATAAATCATGAAGTACAATTTAATAAGATTGGTTGAAAATCGAGAAAAAGAAAAAAGCATTGGCAGCATCTTAAATATTTTTAAGAAGACACGAGTGGTTAACCAAGTATTTAAGCAATTGGTGTGTAGAAAAAGAAAAAGTTCACCTCTCAAATCGAAATCAACAAAATTATTGATAGTTTGTGTTTTAATTAACTTGTATTATATCTTTTAACTTAGTTGTATGTTTCTTCATTCGACATCTTTTGTGTAAGTCGAAAAACTCCTGGAGAAGAATTTTAAGTCTTTGAGCACGAGATCCCCTTAAAGAAACTATCTGCAACTCCAAAAGATGCTTTAGCTTATAATTTGCCAGAATTTCCAATAGATGAGGCCATGAAAGCTATAACAAGAATAGGACCCTTCTTTTGGTCAAAATAGAAATTTCATTAATACCGAACAAAAGTTATATATAAGTGCAACAATTAAGGCGATTTGTTATCCTCTCTATAACTTTTAGATAAAGTAATAAATTTAACTTAGTATGAAAGTCAACAACCTCATGTTTGAAATTCACTGTCATCTATTTAAATATTAAATTATAGTATTAATTTGACACTCACCGTCACCTATTTAAAAAAATAAAATTGTGTACGTGCAAACTCTAAATCAATTACGCTACACGTGAAGTGACATGTTATCCTCTCTACAAGCTTAAACTTTTAAATGAGATAGTAACTCTAAGATAATTAGACAAATAAAAGATTACTCGTATTTGATATTCGTCTAATAAGAATTGGCCAATGTAACTATTGATATTTTAATACAAATTTCTTTCGACCAAAAACAAAAAGGACTTTCACATTTGAAAAGAAATCAATTGTGTAGTTATAAATTGCAATGAATGAAGTATACATACATATCTTTGGATTACAAATATATATATTCAGAAATGCACATAGGGAGGGGAAGAAAAGAAAAGAAGTATTGGAGAATTCTCCATTCGTCACCCGCGTTGATAAATCATAAATGAAATCAAGCATGAGACTCTAGCAAAGCTGTTCTTGACTCTTCCCCGGATCCATTGCTGCAATAAAAGTATAATACCAACTGTATAATTCCAAGAATTGCTCCAATACCATTAGGAACCTGACCATAAACAGATAACATAGGAGAAGAGGAACATGAGAAATATGGATCAAGATTCTCTGCAAGTACAGATCTCTAGTATTTAACCGATAACCGAAAGACAATTTACTGATTTACTTGGTAATCACATGGATCATGGTATAAAGGATTATAAGCCATCTTACTGATATAAATGGATCATGCTTGAGCATTCCATAAGCAAAGAAAGAAAGACTCATCAAAAAGGTTGATAGGGAGAGATAAAACGGCATGTATTCCACACTCTTTGTTTTGATCACCAGATTCTGCATTAAAAAAGAGTTCATAGTTACAGAGTGAAGTAATGTGCCGACATGAAAAGTTCGTTCTCTATTTGAGATTTCAGATGAACTCACAATGATAAATAGGGGAGAAGCAAACATGGAAATGAGGGATATGACACTCAGATATCCGACAAACACTTGACGGCTAGGAGGCTGAAAAAATGTCATGCTGACGAAGATTATGGCACCGAACACAGCAAAAACTGCCAGCAGTAACCCCAATATCTTCATCTGCAACAAGCTTCAGGATTGAGAAAAAAGCATTCTTTGCAAGAAGAATAATTAATGGGAATCCATGACAAACGCACCTTCTTTATTCTTTCTGCGTGTACAATGAAGATAGTAACATATGTCAGCTGGAAAATTGCTCCAATTGTATTGACTGTGAAAACCAAAATGATACCGGGGGAGACGATAGGTGTGCCATACCAAAGACATATTAAGCAGTTTAAAAGTGCATATATATAAGGTAATCCAGAAAATTGTTCTGTGGACTGGCTTCTGATGATTCTTCTGAATGTCGGTCTGCAAATCCAAAGTCTTTGAACTAAATAAAATGTTTGTCTCTTTCTTTTATGGTTTAGTTAAGAAAGTGGATACTTACATTGGTGACAAGAACAACCCAAAAGCAAGAATGTTCCCTGCAATTGACAAAAGGAAACAGTTTTTGGTTACAACAATCTAAGTTTGCGGAATGGATAAACGGAGTTCCATGCCAGCTTGTTGCTTAAAGTAGACTTCTAAGAAAACTGAAGACAGAAACTATGGAGGCCAACTGAAAAATACATAACATGCTATTTCTGGTTGAAAAGCTGAGCGGTTTTGGTAGAGTTGCAAGCCTCTAAGCGTTAAACCAAATTGTTTTTCTATCAATGTGGCTCAAGTATCTCTTGAACTTAAGCCTGCAAAAGTTGATATCTATCTGTAAGCTATCAGAAGATCTTTAAAATTTGCAAATTTCTCCTTCCTATTAGCACTACAATGCAAGTACATACAATCTGCTGAGTGATTTGTGCACAGCAATGAGAAAGCATCCAGTCCCAAGCCAAGTTTATTAGCTGTTCCTCAGCACCCCCTACCCGACCTTTTTCTCTTTTTCAGAGAGGTAATCTCTAAACTCTTCAAGGTTTAGTGCGAGCTGATTTATTAGATCTTACTCTCTACAATTAAGTACGAAAATATCACACTGAATAAGATCCCTTTGCATCTGACAGCATATGTGGAATGTGTTTCTTAACAATTCTTGCAGCCAAATGATTCAAAAATTAGAGTCTGGTTGAGAAGGACTTCCGGAAGGTGTCAAAAGCCCTTTCTCTGCCTTTCACCATTACACAATAAATTATTGTTTCGACATTATGCGCGTCACCTGATACCAACATTAAGAAAAGTAGTGGAAGAATAATAACCTAGATCTTTTTGATAAGCTTTCAGATTGTTAAATTTGTACCACATAGTTTCATAAGAAGGATAGCAGAATTGACATTACATGACATCTCCATAATAACAAAGTTATCTTCTATTCTGTTCATGAGTTTTCTTGAAGACTTCCCTTTATGCTTTTCGTTGTCCCAATCTGTATTATTGTGTTGGCTTTATTTGAGTCACCAGACATTGACATCGAAAAAAGTAGCGGAAGACAAAGAACCTAAATTTTATTGATAACCTTTCAGAGATTTACATCTCTATTACCTATTTGTCATAGACAAGAACAGAATTGATATTCACGGACGCCACTATGAGAACAAAGCTATCTTCGTCAATTGATGTGCCATCTAAGTATAGCATTAGATTAGCCTTGTCAATCTGAAAATCTCTAATGTAATTTTCTTAGCCCTAATACTATAACACCCCTCCCACACCAATTGCGTGAGATTTGTATTCAGTTTATAATGGTTTGGGCCGGTGTAAATCTTGAACGAAGGCCATGCAATGATCATGATTCTCCTAACATTTACCTACTATCCCATTTCTTGCTCTCCCCCTTCCCCTAACTGCCACTGACGAGCCGCCCCCCACCCCTTCTCCCTCGTAAAAAGAAGAAATCTAAATAAGTAAAATCCTGCTTCCTCCTTATTGTCCAAAGAAGCTAAAGAGCTGCTGCTTTTTACAAATTGAAAAAGCATAATTAAATTTGCAATAACTATTATATTTGACTTTAAAAAAAATGAAACTTTGAAAAAAGCAAAAAGCTCCAATACAGCTTTGTTTTAGAAACAAGAATTTTTAACTTTTCAAAAAAATTTGTTTTTCAAAATCCTTTAAAAAAGGCGTTTTTAAAAAAAAAAACGCCAATCCAAACGAACCCTTCTCCTTCTCCTGAAATTCTTGGATCCTGTTTCAAAGCTAGGAACATTGGCTAAATATGCTTTCAAAGTTAAATGCACTTATCAAATTATAAGCACATTAGAAGTTAACCACAAAAAGTAAGAAGAAACGACCATAAAGATAACAGCTAAAGATCAGTGTGGAATCGTTATGTAAAGCAATGAATATTTTGAAGTGTCCGCAAATATTTTGAAGTGTCTACAAATAAGAAACAGATAATAAGCACATCAAAAGAGCACAGAAAAAGAAAAGAGAAGAGATGAATATGAAGAATGTACCTGCAACCCCAACTGCATCACTGCAAATTGAATAAGCTGAAAATAGACCAGCTGGACTCATGGTGTTCCAATTTGGCTCATCGAACCAAGTCAGCCTTTATAGGATTGATCTCTTTACAGGTGGAGCAATTAATGGCTTTTGTTCAAAGAGGAAAAAATTCATCATGATGGGTCCCAGAACTTAAGCATGTGCTCCTGCATCTCAGCCATCATCAACCATGTTTAACACGCGCAATATTTTTAAGTCCAAATGTGATGTCCGAAGTAAGAGCCCGTTTGGCTAAGCTTATTTTTCCGTGCTTATAATAAGTACTAAGGTACTTATAAGTTGGTGATAAATAAATAAAAATGTGTTTGGATAATATGTATTTATAAGTTATTGATATGTTTAGTAAATAAATGTTTATAAATAGTAACGATAGTTAAAATTATTAAAAAAGACATTTCATTAATTTATGTGATAGAAATTATTTAAAACTATTTAAGGATAGTATTGTGTTTTTTTTTATATGTTTGGCCAAAGTGTTTATAAGCTCCTAAAAAATAAGCTGGTCCTTAGAGTTTTTTTATTTCAACTTATAAGCTAGTAAAAAATACTTATTATAAGCTTGTTAGCCAAACATGTCAAAAAGCTTTTTTGGCTTATAAGCTGGTGCCAAACACCCTCTTAACTTGAGCCCTATCTCCTTTTCCTGTTTTATTTTCTTGATTTGGACTAAATAGAAAAATTTCACGAGTACATAATAAGAATGTCAAATATCCAAAAACATAAATTATTTATAATTTTAATCTTGGATTTTCTCGTCTGTTGCTTCTAAGTTTTCTCTAATCACTCTGGTGCTGAACAGTAGTCTACGGCAAAATCACATGCTCTCTGGCAGCTAAATAAGGCTGGCAGTTGCCACTTATGACCTATCAAAGTAATCATTTGCTTATTCTGAACGTTTTGTTTCTCAAGTTTGAATAATAATTTTATATTTTAACAATTATGAATTATTTATCATTATTTATTAAATCTTATCCATATCGTCACATTAATCCGGAGATTTGGTTCCTCCAAAGACATGTTGTTATTTATTAATTCGAATCAAAATAGAAAGATCAAAGATCCACTAAGCGCAGAAAGAGGCTATCTAGCTGTGGTGTCCTATCTAGCTTTGCCAAGCAGATAAATGTTATACTTGAGGTGTGTGCTTGCACTCAGATGGAACATGAAAGTAAAAGGAAAACACAAAAAAGAACATTTGAAGCCAAGTCCTGCCAAAAAGGTGCCATTCGAGGACATGTGGCACGTCTGGTCCTGTGGATGCAACTATGCAATAAAGAAAAACGAAGAATTCTTTTTTTAATATGAGAAAAATACAATTAATAAAGATTAATTATCAAACATTTAACAGAATCCTGATCACTAATTGTAAAGTTCAATTACCAAACATTTAACAGAGCCCCCGATCACTAATGGTAAACTTCGAGTGTGATAACTCTTCCCATCAAACGAAGCCTCCATCCTTAATTGTGAAGTTTAATTATCAAACATTTGACAGAACCTCCAATCACTAATGGTAAATTTTGGGTGTGATGACTCCCCTGAAAACCACCATAACAAACTACCAATTACTGATGGTAAACTTTGGGTGTGATGACTCTCCCAAAAACCACAGTAGCAAGTAAGACTTAGTGCAACTTGAATCTAAGCACAAATAATATTTTCTCCATACCTCTACCATCAAGGCATCCCTGGGGAATGTGACGAAGCATTTTTCATTCATATGAATGATTGGATTATTGAATTTGTCAAAATGATGTTCTATTAAAAAAACTAATTGATCCATATAAAGAATGATTTAGACCTTATATAGTGATTTTAGTTCTTGAGATTTTCTAGTGTATGATTTTTTTATATGTTGTAACACCCTCTCACGTCACTTAATTGATTCGAGGGTCACGTGCACCATTCAATCAAGGATCATGTGCATTATTTTTGTGTGATGAATCCTCACGATCTTTGGCCGAAATAAGGATGGACGACCATGACCCAAATCGGATGGGACACCACATGAACGTATACAACGATAAGACTGAGCATTTGTTGATAACCTAATCAAAATAATCGAAACAGATTTTTGGAAATTTTGATATCCAAAACTGAACCGAATTAGATAAATAACCGAAATTTTGAAACTGATTTTTTCATGTTTGGTTCCTGTTAATAACCGAAATAGCCAAATTAATTTTAGGAAAAAGAAGAAGAAGAAAGAAAGAAAAGGTTTGGTTCCGATTAAACCATCCAGTAACCGAACCTGTCTATATATAATTGAATCAGAATCATAAGTTATAACTTGTTGAATCAAATTCATAAATCATAACTTGTTTCATTCATATTTGCAAATACAAAATCAAAGCAGAATAACACCAAACATGTCTGTATATCAAATTCACAGGCCTTCAGTTTGCTTCTTAAACGCTTGAGAAACCAAGGGAGGGCGTGACATGTGACGCTGTGGCAGATTTGCAGAGGCCAAACATCGAGCAGCAAGCATGAGGAGCAAAAGCCATAGAACAGTGAGCTAGACTGCGAGATATTAGGATTTAGGTTTTTTTTTCAGGACCTTTTTGTTTGGTTTTTGTATTTCGTATGAGCGAATAAGCAAAAAGGGTCGAAGTAACAAAGGCATATAAGGGCCAAACAACTTAGTTTTGATATTTTGGTTAATGACTGAAATTTTAAAACACTAACTGGAACCAAAATTGAACACTAAAATTTTAAAATTTTCAGTTTTGGTTCGATTTTTAGTTAATATCCGCTCTAATATCATGTTAAGAATTACTGAAGTTCTATCATAAAAACTAATTAGTCAATTTGAGGAGTGACTCCGGACTTTATATTGTGATATTAATTTTGACCAAAAAAAATATATATGGAACTTTATCCATACGATAAAACCAATTAGTCAATTAGTGTATGAAACTTTATTCATACGATAAAACCACACATAGGCCTCCAGATTTCTGACCAAAAAATATATATATGGAGAGAAAGTCCTCTATTCCTATACTCTAACTCCTCGATTATTATATATTATTAAGAAAAATACACAATTTAGACAAAAGATGTTTATAAAATCTTGTGATTTAAAAGTTCGTTGATAGTTCGCGTGTGTTTGCCCAATGTTATTTGTATCGCTTCATTTTAAAAATACTAAGGTGTCAATTGGTATGTTAAAATATATTTATATTGGAATAGAAATGTTAAAGAACGGAATAGAATTGGGAATGAAATAAAACTTTTTTTTTACAAGGAAAGTTCAATTGGTAGAGTCTGGCCACCGGTATATTTGGCAGAGCCCGACCACCAGCTAAAAAACCCTGGGTGTGCAGCATGTCTCTTATACTATATAAACCAAGTAAGTTGAGGGCATTCAACTCAGAATAGTGGATTGAATTCAAATCCAAGTTATGAAACAAAATAAACTTGTTGATAAATATACCATACTTAGTATGCTTTAGAAATGATAATAAGAATAGATATTATTGATTTGAAACTCATGTTTGGTAGTTAATATTCTAAAATAGTATTGTGAATGACTTGAATAAAACGAGAACAATGATGTAACAACAACAACAACAAGAATTTTAATTTTTAGTTTTTAAATTAATTTTTAATTTTTAATTTTAATTTAAATTTTTAACTCATTAAATATTTTTTTAATTTTAATTTATTTATTTTTGAATTTAACATCTTAGTTTTCAATTTCTAAATTTTACATTTTGAATTTATAAATTTTATTTTTAAAAATTTTTTAATTTATTAAGTTTGCATTTTTTTTATTTTAAAAGTTTTAGAACTTTTAATTAGGTCGTAAGATATGCAAAAGCTTTCATATGTAAAACTAACATATATTAATTTTTAAACGAGTCCTTTTATTTGTCAAAATATTTTCATTCACAAGAATCAAAAATCACAATTCTCATGTTTATGGGGTGGAATTTCCTCAATAATGAGATTTCTTATTGCGTTCCCCAATGGCTGCCTAATGCCGAGCTCACAATTTTGCATATTTGTTTCATCATCCCCAAAAGTTCTCATATTTCACTATTGCCTCCTCCCATTAGCCCAATTCTCCAAAAATTTTCCCGCCCTTACAATTTCTCCCTCTAAAAAGGACATGCCCGCCTTTCTTATTCTCTCTCTTCAAGCCCCATTTGGCCACAGCCGTTAGCCATTGTTGAGAGAAGAAGAAAATGGGCATACAAGGCCTTTTGCCTCTGTTGAAATCAATAATGCTGTCAATACACATTAAGGATTTACAAGGCTGTTGTGTCGCTGTTGACACCTATTCTTGGCTCCATAAAGGTGCCCTTTCTTGCAGCAAAGAGCTCTGTAAAGGCCTTCCCACTTCCAAGTACTTCTCTTTTCAATTCATTTACTTTATACATATTTGTTTTTTGATTCATCTGAACATGGAAAAAAATGGGTTTTGTTTCTTTTTCTTTTTTTTATTTTTATAAAAAAGGTTAAATTCATATTTTTTGTGCATTTGAGCTTGCTCTTAATGCCCATTTGATGGCGTCTCATTTTTCTAAAAATATGTTCGTTTTTGAAAATAACTTATTAGTGCTGGTTTATATACGGTAAATTGTTCTCTTTTTCTGTATTGGTTAATATGTGACGTCAGACATTCGTGTGAGACATGAATGAGAGTGGTTTATAAGCCTCCCTTTGCGGATTAGATTATAATTTGAGGTTAACTATTATGGGAGAGTGGATTAGTTGTTTGAAGTCTGCCATACTAATATCATTTATGATAATTTTTTTGGCTTATATGAAGAATTTTGGCTATACATTGTATTAGCAATCTGCAAAGAACAGTCTTTTTGTGGCAGACTGGTAGTTAAGTCTAAAAGTAGCAAAATGGTCTGTTACTTGCCTACTGGATTAGGTGGGCTATACAGATTTGATGAAAGAACACACCTTTTGAGGGCCATCTAATGAGTATTTTCTTACTGAAATGAGTATATATCGGCTTTAATGATTGGGAGTTTGTTTGGATTGATTTTTTTTAAAGTGTTTTTTTTAGTAATTTTTAAAAAAGTACTGTTTTGAAAAGTAAAAGATTCTTACTTCCGAAGAAAGTTGTATTATAGTATTTTTTTTGAAGTTAAACCAAATAATTATTATAAAATTAATGTACTTTTTTTAGGAAAAAAAAAGTCAATTCAAATTGGCCCTGAAAATCTTTGGTGCATGCCAATTTGTGTCCACATTTAACAAGCAAGAGGTTGTTGAAATTTTAGTCCTTGTAGTTTCCCCAATGGGACACCTATGCGTATAGCAGTGTGCCTACGACCTAGAAGTATCAGAAAGTTAAGAAAACGCATATAGCTATTGTGGGTTTTATTTTTTGTATTGTAAAGAAATAGAGGAGGAAGCTTATATAAAACCACTAACTATAAGAAAATTAGCAAAGTGTGTCATTCCTCTCTTTTGTTTTCCATTGATTGCTGAAAGACAGATAAGAATGGACAGTCACCCATTTCTCTTCTTAGATTTCTTGTACTTGGATGATATTTAAACTAATAGAAAATTAATCTACCTTGGTTGATGTTTCAGGCACATTGATTACTGCATGCACAGAGTAAATTTGTTGCGGCATTATGGCGTTAAGCCAATTATGGTGTTTGATGGAGGTCTTCTACCAATGAAGAGTGAGCAAGAAAACAAGCGCGCAAGGTACTGTAGGCACCTTCTTTTTTTTTTGGGCTTTTTGTTATGTACTGGTAATAACTAAAACCTTCAAATTCATTGTTTTGTTTCTTGGCGAGTTTTTTCATTGCAAATGGGAGATTTTTTTTTTCTTTTAGCTTGCTAGTGACAGAAAAGATCAAGATAGAAATTTGGTAAATGTTGTTGAATCATATACAAGATTAATACTTCCTTCATGTTTGTTTTTATCGTATAAATGATATAGATGTACTTATCTACATATTGAAACATGTCAAAGTTCAGACAGTTTAGCTGATGTGTCATTCCCAAAGATGATATTATTGGGACTTGCAGTATGTGGAGAACTATAAATATAGTCAATTGAACTCTCTCCTCAGTTGTAAAGACGAATTGAGGTACTTTTGTGCTGCTTGGTCCAATTGAAAAAAACATTTGGGCTTCCTGTTAAAAGCACCTGTACAATATTTCTCCTAAAATAATGATTTTCCACACATGACAGTGGCATTTATTTGTCAATTAATAGTTGAATGTGTTCCTATGCACCTCTAAACACTCACAGGATTAATCATGCCAGAGGAAACAATAGCAACACCCGCATACCAGATGAATTTGTATATTGAATTGATATTGGCAGCATGCTTTGGTGAATTCAATCTAGAATTTAGTTCCATTTACATATTCAATAACCTTCATGTATCCTTAATTGTAGATGAAATTTGCTTTTCAATTTAAAAGATGAGTGAGAAATTTCTTTTCATCTAGACTCTAAGGACCATATGCTATCATATCCTTTTATCTTTTATCTCAGCTTTTGGTAGTTGATTGAGATTCTTATGACAATTAAGCACTTACTCAGAACTAGGTCTAAAAAGCAAAAGCTTTGCTTATTAATGCAATCTCTTACCTAGAAGTGCATTTAAAACTTAATTCACCAGTGTTTCCAAATTACAGGACTAGGAAAGAGAACCTTTCTCGGGCTATGGAGCATGAGTCAAATGGAAACTTGTCTGCTGCATATGAGTGCTACCAAAAGGCTGTTGATATATCACCCTTAATGGCATACCAACTGATTCAGGTACTGAGATGTGATGAGTAACATCTCTAGAAAGATTGTAGGGTGGTTTTCTTTCTAATACCTTGTGCTTATGTAATGAAGGTTTTAAAAGAGGAGAATATATCCTATGTTGTAGCTCCATATGAGGCAGATGCCCAAATGACTTTTTTGGCAGTCAGCAAACAAGTTGATGCAGTAATAACTGAGGACTCAGATTTGATAGCGTTCGGATGTCCCAGGGTAAGTTTCATTATAATTACATAGGCTACAATATCCTGTTCTTTTAGATTAAACTTCAATTTACATTGTTGCGTCATAGTGTATATCCTTGTTTCTAATGTTCTAATGATAGTTTCTATGCTATTGATAACTTTGAACCAGATCATATACAAAATGGATAAATTTGGGCAAGGGGTTGAGTTTCGCTATTCCAAGCTACAACAGAACAAGGACTTAAGTTTTACAGGTTTTACCAACCAGATGATTCTTGAAATGTGCATCTTAAGCGGTTGCGATTATTTGCAATCTTTGCCTGGTATGGGGTTGAAAAAAGCTTATGCATTGATAAAGAAGTTCAGAACCTATGACAAAGTGAGTTTTGTTGTTCAAGCACTTGATGAAAAACATGTTCGATCAGTTTGACGTTCTAAATTGCTTCCTGGCCAATGTATATAACCCTCTTTCTTTTTGACTTCATTCCTGTTCTATCTCTTACTTTTCGTTAATCACGAATCTTTCTCTGTAGACCTGCATGCTGCAGGCACGTGCTGCTTTATTCCAAGTAACTGTTGGTTATTTTATGAATCTCAGGTAATTAAGCACTTGAAGTTCAATAGTGTTGCAGTTTCTCCTCTATATGAAGAATCTTTTAAGAAAGCAATTATGACTTTCCAGCATCAAAGAGTTTATGATCCTGTTACTGAAGATATTGTGCATATGACACAACTACCTGCCGATGCTGGTGAAGATTTAGACTTTTTAGGTCCATATCCTTGAGTTACTCTCACAATATAATGTTTTACTAAGTAAAATTCTTCATTATGTTTCACTAGAAGTCCTCTAATATACCTTGACTAGTGAAACATCGATATCCCAAGATGTAGCAAAAGGTATAGCAAGAGGAGACCTTGATCCCTTCACTAAACTGCCATTTCAGGTATCACTTCCACTTTGGTTAATAGCACTTTCCTGAATCTCTGCTTCTAATCATTTGACAGCTTTAAATTATTTCTCCACTAAGTTTAATGTGTTTACATCCTTAACTCACGTTTTTTTAACTGTTTGTACTTTGTACCCATCCTTTACTTCGTACTTATATATGCCCTACCCGTTAGCTAGAACTTATATGGCCCCCCAAACCAAAGGTACTCTTAAGTATAATGGTTGTCTTTGTACTAGATCTCTCCCATATCGGAAGAGATACTTTATTTTCTTTACTTTGCAATAGTATAAATATATGGGGCTAAGTATTATTGAGAGTACGAAAGCCTTCTTTTATTCTTAATCAACATGGTACCAAGAGCCAGGTTGAAAAGAAAACCTTGATCCTTAACCCATCTCTTTTTTTTTCTTTCTTTTTTCCTTTCAACTTGCTATTAAAAAAAAAAGAAAATATATATACACCACCCCAAAACCCTAGCTGCCATCGCCACCAGAAAACCCTAGCCACCGCCACCACTACCCCAAAACCCTAGCCACCGCCACCACCACCCCAAAACCCTAGCCACCTTTACTACCCCAACATCCTAGTCGTCGCCACCATCGCCCCAGAAACCTAGCTGCCGCCACCACCACCACAAAACCCTAGCTGCTACCGCCCTTTCCGCCGTAGATCATCAATATAATAATAAAAAAAAAAGAGAATGCTCGCTGCCTGACGCTTTTTTGTTCCATGCATTCAGTTTCTTCTCAGTTCTTTTCTAGTTTTCTCTAATTTCTGACAACAGTAGCTGAAAAAAAAAAATGCAGCTTCATGTTTGATTATTCTTTGGAGATTTGAGTTGTTCATTATCCTTTCGTGTGTGGGAGTTGTTGTGTTTTGTGTAGGTCACTGCACATTTTTTCTTTTGTTTTCATCATGGAGATTGAAAAGAACAACTCTTCCATTTCTGCAAGAAGCCACTATTTCTGCTGCATCTAAGCCTTTAGTAGTGGTTCCTGCTTTTTCTGGCACTCCCACTATCACTTCGGAAAAGTTGAATGGAAATAACTATTCCTATTGGTCTGTTGCAGTTGAAATTTGGTTTCTTAGATAGGGCTTAGAGGACCATTTAACTTTTGGACGTTCTTTTGATTTGTCTGACGAAGATGCCTGTATGTGGCGTTGTGTTGATGCCCAATTGGTTAGTTAACTATGGCAACCTTTGGAGCCACCCATTATGCGTGGATTTCGAGAGTGCAAGACTTGTAATTCTATTTGGTCTATTGCTTGGATTCTATATTCCAATTAGGTTACCAGGGTTTATGACGTGGTTTGTGATATGCTACGTAGGCCATCTCCTGATATGGATTTACCCACATATTACAGTCAGTTTCAAAGTTTTATGATAGAGTTCTGGGACCTATTTCCTATCACTACTGATCCAAAGAAGATTCAACAGCAATAGGATCATCTCTTTCTTGTTCTTTGGTTACGCAGCCTCCCTGCTCAGTATGACTCTGTTTGTTGACAACTTTTGTCTGAATCCACCTTACCGACTTTGGAGGATGCTTATGCCCGGTTGAATCGTGCTCACCCACAGATTGTGACATCTGCTCCACTTTTCGATCAATCTACTCTTGTCACCCCTACCCCATCTAACACCAATAATCGTGGAGGTCGAGGTAGAGGTCGCGGTACTTCTAGTCGTGGGGGGGCCGTTCCAATAATGGACAGCGTCCTCGTTGCACATACTGTAATAAGTTGGGACACGTTCGTGACAATTGTTGGAGCCTCCATGGTCGACCCTAGCTAGTGGCAAATGCTATTCAAGCCTCTCAACCAGACAATTCCACTACTCAGACTTCTGCTGAACCTTCTATGGTGACTATTACTGAGGAGGAGTACTCTTAACTTTTGTAGTTGCAAGCATCTCAAAGAGCAATGCACCTCACCCAGAACACCACTGCTTCTTATGCCAATGTTGGTTCATCCTCTGTATTTTTTTCTACTGTTAAGCCGAATCATAGTCCTTGGGTTATTGACTCCGGTGTGTCTGACCATATTACTGGTAATGCTTTTTACTTTCTGATTTTCGCCCTGGTTCTTTCTCTAGTGTCACACTTGCTGATGGCTCCTTTACGTCTGCTCGTGGAGTTGGTTATGCCCATCCCATGTCCTCTATTGTGTTGCCCTCGGTGTTATATCTTCCGAAATTCCTTTTCAATCTTTTGTTTGTCAATAAACTCACTAAATCCCTTAATTGTTCTGTAACCTTTACTTCTAACTCTGTGTCTTTTCAGGATTTGAAGACGGGTGTGAAGATTGGAACCAGGTGTGAAGAGCGTGGTCTTTACTATCTTGATCCGTCTGTCCCTTCTCTGTGCGCTGTTGCCCCTACACTGAGCAAGTCCATTCTCGTTTAGGACATCCATCTTTGGCTAGTCTCAAGAAAATGGTTCCCCATCTTAGTCATGTTAGTGAGATTTCTTGTGAGTCATGTCAATTAGGTAAGCATAGTTGTAACTCCTTTAGTAATCGTGTCAATAAACAGGCTGTTTCCCCATTTGCTCTTGTTCATTCTGATATTTGGAGTTCGAGTCGCAATGTGTCCAAATTTGGATTTCGTTATTTTGTAACGTTCATTGATGATTATTCTCGCATGACTTGGCTTTTCTTAATGAAAGAATGTTCTGAAGTTTTTTCCATCTTCTCGAAATTTTATATTGAAATTTACACAGTTTGGAGTCTCTATCAAAACCTTTCAGAATGATAATGGTAAAGAATATTTGTCTGGTGTTTTCACTTCGTTTCTCACTACTTACAGCATCCTTCACCAAACATCTTGTGCACACACGCCGCAGCAGAACGGGGTCGCCGAGCGAAAAATCGCCATCTCATTGAGATGGCCCGCACCCTTTTGCTTCATATGCATGTACCCCTTCGTTTTTGGGATGATGCCATTTTGACTGCCTGTTACCTTGTTAACCGAATGCCCTTCTCTATGCTTCATGATAAGATTCCCTTCTCCATTTTATTTCCCTGTGATCCTATCTATGTCTTACCCTCTAAAGTTTTTGGTTGTGTCTGTTTTGTTCTTAATCTCTCTCCTTGGGTAGACAAGTTAGGGGCTCGGTCCTAGTGTGTCTTCCTTGGTCATACCCGACAACAAAAAGGATACCGATGTTACTCTCCACAACTTAATAAATGGTTTGTATCTGCTAATGTCACCTTTTTCGAGACAACTCGTTACTTTCCTCCTAGTCCCTCTCCTGCTCTAGTAGTTGAGTCATTACCTTTCCCCTTGCCTGTCTTCGATACCTCTATCGCTTTTGCTCTTGCGATTGCCCCCAATTGTTCTCCTTCCACAGTGGACACTTCGCACCTAGATAGACCGGACCTTCGGGTTTATGCCCGTTGCCATCGTGCTCCATCACTTACACAGGTACCAACTAGCTCGCCGCTTTCAGATCCCACCCCTGTTCTTTTGCCTTCTGACATTGACCTACCTATTGCACTCTGTAAAGGTATTCGTTCGTGCACCATTAAATATCCTATTTCTAATTTTGTGACCTATGATGGTTTATCTCCTTCCTATGCCTCGTTTGTTGCATCTTTATCTTCTGTTTCTACACCTAAGACAGTGGCAGAGGCATGTGCTCATCTAGGTTGGCGGGCTGCAATGCTTGACGAGATGTCTGCCCTACATGATAATGGAACTTGGGAGTCGGTTGATTTACCACCTAGTAAGTCCCCTATTAGTTGTCGTTGGGTGTATATAGTGAAGGTCTCTCCGGATGGACATGTTGATCGCCTGAAAGCCCGTCCTATGGCCAAGGGATATGCACAAGTCTATGGTTTTGATTATGGCGATGCGTTTTCGCCTGTTGCAAAAATGTCCTCTGGTCGTATATTCCTTGCTCTTGCTGCTATACATAATTGGTCTCTTCATCAACTTGATATAAAAAATGCCTTTCTTAATGGTGATCTTGATGAAGAGGTGTATACGGAGCAATCTCCAGGGTTTGTTGCTCAGAGGGAGTCTAAGAAGGTCTATCGCCTAAAAAAGGCTCTATATGGTCTAAAGCAATCTCCTCGAGCTTGGTTTGGACGTTTCAATATGGTAGTTCTTGAATTTGGATTGACCCGGTGTGGTGTTGATCATTCTGTATTTTACCAATGTTCTAATGGAAAACGCCTTCTGCTAATTGTATATGTTGATGATATTGTAATAACTGGTGATGACACTGTAGGCATAAATGACTTAAAGGCATTTCTCCATCAGAAGTTTCAAACCAAAGATTTGGGTCATTTACACTATTTCTTGGGCATAGAGGTGGCAAAATCAAAACAAGGAATTTATATATCTCAGCGAAAGTATGCTTTAGATATGCTCACTGAGGCAGGACTACTTGGTGCATGACCTTGTGATTGATCGGAATCTAAAACTTCTGCCAGAAGAGGGGGAGTTGATGACAGGTTCAGGAAGATATAAAAGATTGGTCGGAAAACTCAATTATCTTACTGTGACTCGACCAGACATCTCATTTGCAGTTAGAGTGGTAAGTCAGTTCTTGAATGCTCTAGGAACAAGGCATTGCGATGCAGTTCTTCGAATTTTGAGTTTTATTAAAGGATCTCCTGGAAAAGGGTTACTTTACAGTAATAGGGGACATATGGAGATTACTGGGTACTCAGATGCAGATTGTGTAGGCAGTCCTTTTAATAGGCGGTCAACCTCTGGGTATTGTGTGCTTGTTAGGGGAAATCTTGTCTTATGGAAAAGTAAGAAGCAAGATGTGGTTGCACGCTCAAGTGCTGAGTCAGAATATCGAGCCATGGGTCTTGTTACTTGTGAGTTAATATGGGTTAAGAATCTTCTAACATAAATTAGGTTTGGTAATCCTAGTTCGATGAAGCTTATATGTGATAATCAAGCTGCCATTCAAATAGCCACAAATCCAGTGTTTCATGAGCGGACGAAGCATATAGAGATTGATTGTCATTTTGTGAGAGAGAAGTTGTTATCAAAAGAGCTTGTTACTTCTTATGTTAGCTCTAGTGATTTGTTTACAAAATCTCTTAATGGCCCCCGTGTTAAGTATATTTGTAACAAGCTGGGCACTTATGATATATATGCTCCAACTTGAGGGGGAGTGTTACGTATAGTGGTTGTCTTTGTACTAGATCTCTCCCACATCGAAAAAGATACTTTATTTTCTCTACTTTGCAATAGTATAAATATATGGGCCTAAGTAATATTGAGAGTATGAAAGCCTTCTTTTATTCTTAATCAATAGGTACAAAGTATGATATATTGGCACTTATCTACAAGTTAGATGGTCCCACGAAAGGAACTAACACTATCTACTAAGAAAGCTCCCTCTTTCCATGGATGCCTCTACTACGACTCGGCCTCTTGTCTACTAAGACTTGGATGGAAGTCGGGCCAAAATCTAACAAATTCGTCCCTTAGTGAGAAGTGCCAAGCTTCCTTGTAACAGCTGAGAACCTCTTCTTAGTTTCGTCATGCTAAAACCCTCATTTGTAGCCAGTAACGAGTCTCCATTGAAGTCCGAGTTCTCTGAGAAGTCATAACCATCATCGCTCTTCATGCCTATTCTCTAAGTTTATAACTCTCCATGTCCTCTATCATCTTTTTGCGTTTCACTTGGATTTGGCCTTTTAATCCAGCAACAGCCTTTTTTGTGGCCTTTGAATCCAGTAATAGCATTTTTTCTATCATCATAACATTGAGCTTGAGAACTTGATTGTAGCTCTATATGAGCGACTCATTGACTCCTCCCTCGATTCAAATCTACTAGAATTAGCGTTGTTCTTTACTTGATATGCTCTCTTTTCTTGCATAGGTTATTTATCACATAAGTGACTTTTGAGTTGGTTTCCTGCAGTATAGTATGTGCTAATGTCTTCTACGATTTTGGCCTGGAAGACAACAGGAGTAGCTCTTCTTTTTCAACCTCAAGTTTCTCTTCAATACTTGGATGGCTACCTCTTTTGAATAGTTTGAAGTGGTCTTGAATGGTTGTACCCTCATATCTTCAAAGAATAGAGATCCATCCCTACAAACAATCTGTTGGTCATTGAACTTGATGCATAGATGCTCTCATGCTTAGTTTACAAGCACCTCTTCTGTGCAATTGCCTTCATGATCTAATATTTAATCTTGGAAGTAAGTGCCAATGTTCTGGCGCTTGCAACCTTTTTTATTATATGGAACTCTACTTGTTGGATTCAGTGCTTCTGATTTGTGGTTCTTCTAAAGCTTGATCAATATCTTGTTGCACCAATAGGTCTTAAATTGTACTTTGTCAAAGTGTAGAGTTCATCATGATGCACCAATAGGTCTTAAATTGTACTTTGTCAAAGTGTAGAGTTCATCATGACATAGTCAATCATTACAATTGAATGCAAGGTTGTCTGATCTTTGTGCTGTTTTGGGTGAAAGGTAATGCCTTTTCAGCACGCTGCTGCTGCTAACTCTCTTTTCCATAGCACCTACTAGCTCTTCCTCTTCTCTTCTTTGCTTGGGTAGCAAATAGAGATGATATAACATATGCATCTCATCTCTTTTGTTGACGCAGTGAATGACTTTATTCACAGCTTTGCCAACAGTAGATGCAACTTCTCTAGTTCTGGCAACTCTTCCTGACTTAGGTTGCAGTGATGCAACTTTTCTTCTTGCAGTCTTCTGCCTATGGTGGTTGTGGGCAACTCCTTTTCCTGATCTTAGGTTGCAGTCTTTGGTTGCATCATACAAAGGCAATTGCTTCTTTCGCCAGAAGTGTGTTCTTCTCAACATTACACAAGCTCCTGCATGTCATTGTCACACCCCCACCTCAACCCTTAGCTCTGATACCATTTTATTGGAATAGGGAGACATCTACAAGCACACAAGCTGTCGAAGCACAACCTTTAAGGTGGTTTGGTCATCTCTGATCTATGCCCATGATCTCACTCTTTGGCTAATCCACTACCATCAAATAATGGTTACAGCTTTTTGGATGGACAAAAGATTGCTGGAAAGTTTGACCTCAGTCACCCCTGAACCCTGTTAACACCCTTTCTCAAACCTAGGGGTACAAGATAGGGTATGTGGTACTAACCTAGAAGCTGGAAGGTTTTATGCTGGGATCTAATGTTATTCTTGTTAGGAATTATTCCTCTTTTCCTCAGTATTTCTTGGAATGCAAACCCAAAACAAATATTTATAGGTCATGAAATATTATTTGTATTAAAATATTCTGGAAAGGTCTGATACTTTCTGCAGATAATGTAAAACAGCTTTCTTCAATTTCTCAACCTCTCACTTTCACTGAATACTGGTACTTGACTCTAGATGCTTCAAGTTCTATTTTTCATTGATATGGTGCTAGCTTTATGTACACCCATCTTCCTATGAATGATTGGCAGGGAGAAGACAGCGGTGCTGAATTTGTGCTTATTGCAACTAACCAACTCAAGAAATTCAAACCTGAAAGTGAAAGGAAAAAGGTTGATTTACCAGCACAGAAGAATCTCCTGACTAACTATTTCTGTATCCTTCAATGCCTACTTATTTTCTTAACATTTTCTATGTTAACTTGAGGTGATTTATTTGACCATAAAAATATAAGCAATCAAATTTTTGTTTCTAGAAGTTCATAAACACTTGCTTAATGAGTTGACCGTTAATAAGGAGGCAATAAGCCTAGCATGACTGTCTTTGTAAGCTTTCAGAAAATGCTACTCTAAATGCAATAGATAAACATTGCCTTAACATCTAAAGGTTCTGCTTCTTTTGAAGCAAAGAGGAATTTCAGAGCCCCTCGAGTTACTCCTGAGCAAGGAAGCTCAAGAAACCATACTTTGAGCTGTAAGGTGGGCTTAACTATGGAGGCTAAGTCTGGTAAAGTGAACAATTTGCGGATCAATGTGCTTAATTCTGAGGACCAAATTGTTGTAAATCCTCCTACAGATATCGTGAGTACAATTCCAGCTGTATCGTGTTAATTGATCACCAAATGGCAATTGATTTTCCAGAATTTTACAGTGTTCATATATCTTCACTTTCAGGGGGACAGTGGGATAGCTACTGAAGCTTATGAACCTTTGAGGTCACCTTGCCATGGTGAACAAGCAGGACATTGTGAAACAGATGTTGGGGTAGATGCTACCCATATCCGGCATGGTTTATTACAGAACCGAATCCATAAACCTTGTATGACATTGCACAAGGAGCGTGCTTCATATATAATAGATGGGAAAATGAAAACAGAGAAGGGAGACGTAATAGTGAGGAGTTCTTATTTTTTGCATAATTATGTGAAAGAAATTGATCAGGACAACAAGAATAACCTAGATGAAGCTCCTAGTGGTAAAGGTCAGCATGTCACTTATGATCATGCATCTAAGGATGCATCAGATGGTGCTTATGACACAGTTGGAGTGGCTCATAGAAATGAGATTGCCAGGAGTTCTTATTTTCAGCAGCAATCCACAAAAGAAAGTGGTTTCTCCAACAAGAATGAGAAGCCACTGGGTGAAGATGGTGCTACTTTTATGCAGAAATATATGTCTGAAACATGCATAAACAGGGGCAAACTGAAAATGAGCAACAGAAAAGTCTTGGTGAGAAGCTCATATTTTCAGCGAAATTCGATCAACAAGAATAATCAGGAAAGTGAAGCACATGATGGTGTTGCTCTCGATTCTTGCGAAGATATCTTACCTGATAATACATCCTCTTCAGGCAATAATCCTATGGAGCACATTGTGAAGAAAAGAAAAATTGCACCTGGCAATGTTTATCAAACTGTGAGTTTTCATGCTAAATCTCATGTCACCTAATTTTCTCAAATCTTTTCCCTCCAAGTTTTATTATTTTATAATAATTTCTGTTTTCCATTTTCAATTAATCCAGAACGATGAGAATACAAGTCCTTCACCAACAGATTCATCTCTGAGTAGTCAAAGTAAGTTTAATTTCAAAAGATCCTTCTTATGTTGAGTGCACTATTTGACTTAAATCCCTCGACTTGTTCATCTTCTTCTTTTCTTTTTTCTTTTCTGTTCAGCTATGCAACTGTTTACTTCATCAAGATAACTATAATGACCTGTAACCAAGAGTCCCATGTGTTTTCTCTGATGACGAATTGCGTGCAAATGTTAAGTTTCTTCAAAGTTAGTCCCAAGTGGATGACCAATCTGAATTTTTTTGTGAACCATGGAAAATTACTACCCTCACATCCTTAGATTCATGAAGTTTACAAATGTGAGCTTCAATAAAGATCTAATATAGTGGACAAATGTAATTTCCTACCTCAAATAATCTACATGGTTGCAAAACAACGAGTTAATCAGGAAACACTGGGCAATCAAATGTATCTACACAATGTTAAACTTTAATAGAGAGATCTCTTTGTGAAAGATTGTTCATTTTCAGTATTAAAATGCACAAATACATGATCTGTGATGCAGTTTTCCAGGCAATCTTCCCTTCCTGGTTGTTGCTTCTGCACAGCCGCAATACTCACTGGAGTGGTAGTTGTTTCATAGTTTTCTGTCAGTGTCATGTGGTGCATATATAACACCGAGTTGCATTAGAATGTCTTCTCATATCTTAGTATGTTTCTTTCAACAGTTTCTCCAAGCTAGATGACTTTCGATACTATATCATTTTCAGTAAATTATTTGGTGTTTGTATGCCATTCTATTGTGAAGCAATAGCTCTGTTATATATTTTATTGCAGAGCTGACTGACTATAATTTTGCAAGAAACTTTGGTGTGGGGTGTTTTCTAGTATTAATCTTTGGATGTCAATTGACCTTGATCCTTTGCCTACTAGCTTCTTGTTATGTACTTGAAGTAACCACATGTAGGGCAAACCTTCCACCTCTCCTATAAGTAGAAGGAGCTGCTATGCATCTAATAACTTATTTGAATAGTTTCCTGTGGAAATTTGATTGTGAATTGTACTTCTGTTTAACATAATTTGTTGTGTGATTTTGCATGTCTTATATTGCTAAGCTGACTCACATGTCACTGGGAAGAATTGTCTGTAAGAGTGTCTGCTTCACTACTCTTGGGATGGAAAGTTGATCTTAATCCTTTCACTAGCTTCTGAGCATTGTACTTGAATTAAACACATGTACATAAGCAGAAGGAGCTGCTTTGCATCTAATAGCTTATCTCAACATTTATTCTACCAAATTTTATTATGAATCGCAAACATGTATATGGATAATTTAGTCATGCGTCACGACTAGATGTTTCTGGATTTGTTTGCTTTGGTAAATCTGTGGGAGCTTGCACCCTCACAGGCAGTCCTTAACTTAGTGGAGGAACAAGTTCTAGATCAGTTACCTGGAATCTCCCATAAATTGGAGACCAGCTTGGAGAAATAAAGCATTCTTAGATCTGACCTCAATTTTATTTCTAGACAATAAGTGGAGGAAATAGAATTGACCTGATAAAGCTTGCATACATTAAGGTTTTAAAGATCTGAAGTAGGAGACTAACAGTTCAGAAAATGTTTCTGTTGTGAAACGAGCTTTCCATAAAGAGGAACCCTGTATTTTTCCATGTTTTCTCTGTTATGACTTGATTGAGTATACAGTTGTATAGGACTCGGCTTGTCATTTTGTTTTGTGTCCAAGATCAGAGAAAAGTGAATTAGAGGTCTGAGATAAAATAAAGAATAAAAGATGCAGCAATAGACGGTAGAGGATTAAAAGTATTAGTACCGAGGAGTCTATATAATGTTGACGAAGAAGGGCATATAGTGTATATAATATCAGGTTTTTTGACTAAAAGAGTATTTTGAGATAGGAAAAAAAAGGTAGCTTGCAGCATCTGTTACTGTATGGCTTTATACTTGATAAGGGTCAAGCAAAAAGAGGGTTATCATATACTAGTATGTACTGATAGCTTGCAGCATCCCTTAATTGTATGGCTTTATACTGGATTGGGTCAAGCAAAAGGCAATGGTGTGCTACTAATTGTCCTTAAAGGGCAGAATGGATGATAATTGTTATTCAATGCTAAGGCATGGTGGACAAGAAACAATTGATTTATTGTATGCCACTGCCAATACATTCTGAGTTTTCAGAGGTAGTGGAACATTTAATTGGTTTTCTTCTTTGGGATATGAAGAGAAATCAAGGACTTGTTTAAGGTAATTGGTGAGAGATTGAAGAGAAAAGAGTCGGAGTTGAGGGAGAAGGGGAATCTATTAAAACAAAGAAAGAAAGTTGAAAAGCAAGAGTGCTCAATCAATCAGGGATTGCATGCCTTCTATCCTCTCAATATTTTTTGTATAGTTAGTGGCCAGAAATTTCATATACTCAGGGTAGAGAACGATATCAATGTCTAAGCAATGATTCAATGGCCTATTGCATTATGAAAATTGACATAATTAGAAACATACTTTTCTCTGTTCTCCATCTTATCTTCTTCCCTAGGCCCTTTAGGTGCTTACGTTGTGTCTGTGCATGTTTGGACTATTCCTTTTGATAGTTTATCCATATTACTTCTTGCATTTGTAGCTACTATGCATTTTTTTTTATATGTATTCTCTTCAGGTTTAAGAAATTTAAGGAGCATAGTTCTATTTCAAGTATGCATTGCAGTAAATGCCAGAGAAAAATATATCTATCAAGTGTAGCATAGTATAGAAACTTCTGCATGATGCCCGTGCTTGATCATTTTGCATACTAGTGTCAAGAATGTCATATGTTCAGTTGAAATTCACTTCAAAATGCTTCATGCTCCTGATTAGTTTTCTTTTCTTTTATCATCCTTTTATCATCAAGTGTTTTACTAGTTCTGTTGTAAAATGAACTCTAGTATTCGGCATATCAAGGTGATGTCTTTTACTACCTCAGGTAATTGCATCTCTGATATTGACTTGGCAACCACAGAGATTAAATCTGAAGAAGGGAAATTTGGGTGTAACATTTCTCATTTAGGTCACTACTCTGAAGTAGCTGAAAAATCAATGGAAAAGTTTGTTTCTGCTATATCATCATTCAGATTTACATCAACTGGTTCTCGTGCCAGTGGTCTTCGTGCTCCTTTGAAAGACATTAGGAACACTCGTGAGAAGAGGTATATGAAGCTGTCCTTTTTCCTTTTTGTGCACGTACAGATTCTGCTATTAGCAATAATAACTAACCCTGCACAATCTATTGCTTGGAGATTGTCTGGCAACATGGATCTGAGCAAATATGCCTACGTGCAAACCAAGCCGAAGGCTTCCTCAGTGCATAAAGGCTAATTTGGATTTACATGGACCAGAGTTATTAACTTTTTCTGCCTGGATACTCTTGCATTGAATCCAGAGCCTCCAGTTTACAAACCATAAGCCATTCTTTGGTAAGTATAACATTATTGCTTGAAAACTATTTCCAGGTTAAAACTATCATTCTTTAATAAGCTTACTGTTTATTTACTTCCATTTCAGTTGTTAACTTCAATTGCAGATTGCCGTTACATGTATTCAGCTTGAGGTAAGGTAGAAGACCATACATGATGCGCGACGTTTTGTTTTTCCAAGTCAGCCATCATTCTTTCTTGCTTGGGGATCTCTTTGTTAAATGGCGCTTTGAAGTTTCAGACTTGTATAAAATTTTGTCATAATTTTAGGTTTCTTGAATTTGTATATTGTATTTTACAAGCTCGGAAGATCTTGGATTCGTTTTTTTTTTTTCTTTTTTTATTATTATTTCTCAGGAAAATTTGAACATAAAACGGCAGTATTTGCTTATTTTAACTGTAAAGGGGAACTTATGCTAAAGATGGTTTTTACTGAAATGCCAATATATTGCTTACATCTCCAAGATCCTACAGCAAAGTTGATACATCTTTTGAGTTCTTCGAGGTCTTTACCTGGCCTTGATGTTTGGCCAATATGCAATACTAATCTCATTTAAGTTTAGGAAAAACTTCCTGGGTCCCGGGTAATGGAACGTCATTTCACACGTGTGTTAGGTCCACCTTGACCTTATATTAGGTTTATTAGTGTCCTGAACCATAAAATGTCTAACTAGTAGCTGAGATTTCTTTGAGCATTGTACAAATGCATTGTATCTTTTGTACAAAAGGAAAAAGAATACTTGGTTACACTATACCTTTGTAATTCCCAGTGTCAAAAATTCCAAATCTGTCTCTAACTTAAAAAAAAAAAATCATACTGCTTCAATTTTTTTGTTTTAAAATCAAATATTGAACTTCCTTCTGGTCCCATTAATTAACATAAAATCGTAATATAATTCTTGCAGAATTTAGAGTCCGAAATAACATTGATCGTTTGCCTCTGGACTATTTCAGCTTCTTGTGGATAACTACTATCAACAGTTATTAGATGTTCTTGGCAAGCACAGAAGTCACTGCTACAAGCTATTCCTTACTTAGAAAGAACTGCTTATAAGCATATACCAATTCGATTCAAATAGGTTAAGGTAGGTAGGCCGATTCGCGAATAGACCACTGATCTATCCTTTTGGGTCTGTTTGTTGAACTAGTTTAAGGTCCTCAAGGCAATTATTTCTGTTCATTTGGATTTGTTTATTGTAGTTTCTTGGCAGGCCGATGATCTTCTGGTAGTATCATCATTGAGAGCGACACAAAAGTAGTTCTCAAGGCAATTGTTTTTCTTAGAGTGAATATCCAAGCACGTCCGATTGTGAAGGATATTAAAAAAATTATTACCGAAAATTTTTGTGTTAATTTTTGATGCATTTGTAGGACTGCTAATAGCTCATGTAATTGGGTGGCAAAAGAAAGACTTAGGAATTGCATGCTCTTGGATTGGTGTCAAATATTCCTCTATCCCTTAAAAATTTGTTAAAAACTGATTTAGCCTCCACAGAAATTGGCTAACCGTGTAAGTTGTTTTCGAAAGATGGTCGTTTCATCTTGACAAAATAAATAAATAAAAACAAAAGTATGGAATGTATACATAAGGACTTGATTTAAAAGTTTAACTGTTACGAAATATATATTTAATTAGACATGATTTTTGCAACAGGACTCTTGTCATGTAATGTAACCATTTAATTTAAAAATTTAAATTATGAAAAAAGTGTATATTTAACTCGTTTTAATGTTTTCGAGAAAAAAACGAACTACTATATTAGGATAAGGCAATAGATATGTCGTAATCAAACCCCTCGTATAAAAAGTGCATCATTATCCTTTCCTATAATGTATTCTAATCGTATGCAGTAGCGGAAATAAGGGGCAACTCAAATACACGCGTATTTAGTTTAGCACTATTGTAAGTCGCTTTCTCTAATATAAAAGAGTTTAATTTATTGACTAATAATATTTCTGCATGCATTTTCTTGACATATTTCTGCGTGCTAATATAATCGTTAACGTCAAAGTTGCCAAAAGAGACAAACAATTCTGGAAGGAAAGGTTTTCTTTACTGAGACGTTTTGAATTCATGCAACTGGATAAGTGTGTGCCTCTCTTTCATCTTCTTGTTAAATGAAAGAAGTTAAGAACTATACAATGGTGCATTTGTCATTCATGGCATAAAAAGGAAAGCAGATTTGTGAGGGATGTTTTAGTTGATGCTATGTATTTAAGCATCGAAGCTAGGGGCTCTAACTGGTTGTGCAGGGCTGGGTACACCTGAAACGTCCTCCCAGATTGGTTCTTTGTGAGATTTGTGTGCATTTTATAATAGCTCAGTTTACTATTACTGTTATCATAGAGTTTAAGCATTTTAGACCAATTAATTTAAGCATTTTGGACCAATTAATTTAAGCATTTTGGATCAATTAATTAGGCTCACTTACAGTGACAGGCCACTAGTTGGGTTTGAGCTGTTGCATGTGGTATCAAAGTAAGCTCTGGACGCATTCGTTACAATTTTGAACTTATGTTTTCTTGATTAATGTAAAATATTACTTGATTCTTGATTTACATGAAATATTTGTTAAGATATATTGTTATATCACAAGATTTAAAATTTTAGGACAAATTTATATAATGTGATCGTACAGAAAATGAGTCTAAATATCAAAGGGAAAAAATTTATTCTATCTGTTCATGGAAGACCTTTAAAGAATTAATGAACAACAAAAGATAAAGCTGCAATGATATTAGAAAAACTTAATCAACCTTTTACACTTCATTTCTGCTGTCTATTTTAATGATATATCTATTTTAAAGTTTGAAGGTTTCGCTGACCCACAAAAAAAAAAAAAAATTCTGCTGTCTATATTATTGTCAGGATTCAGGACAAAATAATCCCATGATCTAAAATAATTTGAGGATGTCATATCCAATTGAGAAATAATATATTTGATAAATTACTCTTCTGGTGAATGCATGATCCACTGAAACCCTAACAGTTAGTAATGATTGATAGAAACTCTACCACATAAAAACTGTTGTATCATGTGATTGTACATCAAGATAAGGTTTTGGAATGGACCAGGACCCACGATTAGTTTGTAATCCAATTGATAACAAAACAATTTTTTCACAATGTAATTATATACGTTGTGATATGAGAGAGTTTTAATTATGATAAAGTAATAATATTTTTATTAAAAAAATATATTATAGAATTTACGGTTATCAAATCTTACTTGTGATATATATTACTCGTATCTCGTTACGTGTAGGTCTTGTGCTTAGCTTCTTTAGCTATTTTATACGTTCAGTCACTTTTAGTATCAAGGCACCTTTTAGTTCTTTATCTTTTCAGAAATTTCTTTCCCAAGATTATTATTTACTTTAGCTAGCATAAACGTATATTTTTTTCTTGACGAAAATCTCAAGCTGTATCCAATTGTTATGACAAATCGAGATCATCTCAAATGGCTATTTTACCTAATTCAACTCTCACTTGATACCATATTATTATTATTCTTATGAAAATCAAACCAAATAAGTTCTGTATTATATCTATTTGATTATATAAATCTAACAATGGTACTTATCATTATTATTGCTTTTCTAAAAGTAATCTTTTTTTATTAATAATTCCATAGGTGCAAATCTCACCTAGTGAAGTGCTTTCATCAGTTTATTTTAGGGCTCATTTGAATTGATTTTTTTTTCAAAAGTGCTCTTTCTAAAACTTGGAAAAAACGTATTTTTTTGAGAAGTTAACAATTTTGACTTAAAAAAAAAAACTAAAATTGAGTTTTTTTTTCTCCAGAGTTTTAACTTTTTCTTAAATCTAATTCAAATACTTATTACAAAAAATTTATTTTTTCAAAAGAAAGTAATTTTTCATTAAAAAAATAAATCCAAACAGGCCTTGAATTTTTTTAATATATTTTCACAAACGTCCTGATAAATACGAAATAATATATATCAAAATTCAAATATATCCAAATAAACCCATTTATTTTTGGGGGGTTGAAATTAAATATTGAGTTTCATCAATGTTATCTTAGACAACTCCAAACAAGCAAGCCTATTTTGCAGTCCTCCAACTACCGCTACCCCAAATGCCAACACTTGCATAGACTCTACGTCTTTTTCTCCAATGACGTATAAACTTTGATTAAGTCATCAAAGCTATGAAAAATTCTTTGAGAACTTTGACATTGCAAAAGCTTTCAAACTGAATATTCTCAAATATTCACTTTTTCCAAATTAGTTATCATAAAATTATTTGCTACTTTCTTAATGTTGGAAGCTTGTGGCCAAGAAAGTCCCACCTTAGACAGAAAATAAAGAAAAAAAAAACTCACAAGTAAATATTTTAGGTAGTTTTTGAGTACTCTATGTGCAATTTATACGACTCATGCGTAAAGTGTTTAAAAAAGGTTTTTTTTTTTTTTTGCTAAATGTGTTTAAAAAATGTTTGTGGTGACGTCAACGGAATTTTCCTGGCTATGATGTGATCCACGTTACAGGGTGATAAGAGAAATTGACAGTTCTGTTGGTTTTCAATTTCAAGCATGTTGTTTCACCATTGTGGACGTGTTGCTGTTTCTGTAGTGGGAAAGACGAGACCTCTCACGTCGTATTGTGTCCAATTGACTATAATCTTTATTGTCTCTATTTGGTGTAAAGAAAGGATTGATACCATAACCCTTCAGTATTGTTACTTGATTTCAATTATATTAGAATATTAATATTAATAATATGTATTTGGAAAATTATGAATACATTGGAAGTTTTCACATTAAGATTTTTTTTTTTTAAATAACAAAGAGGCTATGCTTTACGAGAGAAACCCTTCTCAGATCTTCTCGAATTGATTTAAATTGCTTAGGGGGTTCATTGATTGTGTGCACGCCAATTGGGAGATTCACATTAAATTTTCTTTAAGGCTATATTGACTGTGTAGCATATATAGTTGCGTTCCAATACATATATCAAATTAGTCAAGCGGCTATATTTATGATATAATGGTATATATTTGAACTTGAGACTCCTAATCATAATAAGTTATTGTTCAACTACTTTATGTAATCACCGGGATTGTTGCACAGACTTATTTAAACCACTAGATATAATTCTATAGTGAATTGATAAATTAATTAAGTTATTCATTATTATTAGATCTTTCTCGTAATATTACAGGTCAATTATAGTTAAGAGATCCAGATTCAATAATGAAGATTCTATACGCCCAATGTGCAACATTTATAGTTGTTTCTGAAGTAATTTGAATGATAAGAATCACTGTTGAGATTTTGGCATGGAACTTAAAAAGTTTGCAACTCAAGGGGTTCAAATATTTAAGTTTCAGCATTCTGACTAATATATTGTCTATTTTAACTTTCTATTTGTATTGCTTCTTACACAAATTATATCATTCGAGTTCTCTTTGCTCTCTAATTTCTCTATGTACATTCCCCCTCTCCATTGGTAAAGATATATAGTTAACTCTAACTTGTTCAGCAAAAAATTACGTTTTCACATCTCGAATAAAATAAGAAACAAGTTATCACATATACACACACAGATAGATAAGACCATCGACATTAATTAAGGGGACCCATTCCAGGATTGTTGACATATAGACATATTCATTCAATGATCTCAACAATAATTGATCATATTGATTACTTGCGTGACATATAACACGAGAAGATAGCTATCATAATCATCATATCCAATGAGTTAGGACTGTCGTGATCTAATATTTCTCTTTTTTTTTTAATTAAAAACAATATACTTTAAGTACAATTAATTATAATAAATGCAATTTCAATATCATCATAAATCTTATGTTGTGATGATGTGCTTAATGTGCGCTTAATATTTAGTTTGGAGAGAACAAAATTCGTACTTGTCACTACTGGAGGGTCAATTATAAGGATGATAACGAATTAAATGTCTAAAAGATTGGAATATCCGAATAAGAATATAATTAACATGACCGAATCTATTTCCCAAAACAAATTGGGTGAGGAGGCGGAAAACAACAAAAGAAATTAGTAAAATATAATTTACTAAAAGAAATTTTTATGTTTGAATAATTAGATCATATAACATGCACATTATAAATATTAAAATTTTTTGGGAAGCCATTACAAAAGCTAATAAATTATATTAATGAATAGAAACCTTTTTCTAGTAAAAATGCGCCGCTGCATGAAATGATGTGAGTAGACGTAACCTTTACAACAGAAACTGCGTAGAAGAAAGAAACCAAAGTTAAGTACATGGCAAGGATAGGAAGAGTAAACCCTTGAATTAGGATTAGGCCCGCTATATAATGCTCCTCTGCATTTATTCCTTACCAGGATGTGATCATGTGTAATTGCTTAACGACAAAGTCTCCAAAAAATTCGCAATATTAGCTCCAAAAAGGGAATCTTTGCACCTCCAAAATGATTTATGAATTGCCTTCCAAAACAAATCAAATTCTGAGTATAGAGATTCTTATTCAGTGCTCAGAATTTTCTCTTTAACCTATCTTTTAATTTAGATCACACTTTTCAATATGTTTTGATAGATTAAGATTCTTTCATATTAAGACTTCTCTTATATTGATATAAAAAAATGATGACGGTTCATGGGTGCATAAAAACATCTCAACCATCTGTGTTAAATTTTTTTTTTTTTAAAAAATTCCCTCCTATTACCCAATTTTTTTGAAATTTGTCTTAGATTAATGGTTGAGATAACTCTAACAAATCCATCAATGGTTGAGATGATCTTCTCATATCAATATGAGATAAATCTTGATATAAGATAATCCTGATCTTTATTTTGACATAGACCAATAATGTAGTAGATTGGATTGTTAGAGTGATTCGGATAAATTTTTTTCCCTCTAGTTGGACTACTAAATGATCAAATGAACTCTTTTTGTTTATAAAATAAATTGTCTATGCTACTAGCATCAGTTGATATACTTTATTATCTTTTGTGCATAATACTTTTCATTTTGACCAAAAAGAAGATGAAATGCCCTTCAAACAAGGAAGAGAAGTTGTGTATTCGATTTTTCAATAGTTAAAATCTTTAGTCCATTAATTAACTCGCAACTTCAACATTATATTTATTTTTATCCTTGAAGCGGGAGGGTATGTATATTAGTGAAATTAATTAACAAATACTTTAATCTAAATGTCGGACTTTAGCTTTACATACACAATAAAGAGATTAAAAAAAAAAGAAAAAAAAGCACCAATCATGACTACTGATCCAAATCGCGTTTTATTGACCTTTGATCGATGTAAACGCGTTTCATGTTGCTCGGCGAAGAAATAAACAAGAGTACAATAAATAGTATTATTTAATTACAAGAAAAACTTTAAGTTTAAACTAATAATAATCTCTGACCAACACACAATCACATGTGTACACATACATAGCTACATACATACATACATATATATATATGTGTGTGTATGTGTGTGTGTGTGTGTGATAATAATTAAGATTCCTCTTATATGATTCTAAGTTGGATTGCTTTATTCTTGCATAAAACTTTTATCCATAGTGTTCTGTTATTATTATTTTATAGTGGAAATGAGCAAGTCCAAGATAGTTATATAACTAATCTTTCCCAAATGAATATTTATAAGTACAAAAATATGAAACCTAATATATATATACATATACACACATATATATACATGTATGTGTATATATGTATATAATACTAGAATTATGTTGTTTCTCATTTTAACAAATCTCAGAACAAACGTAAGATCATCTCCTTTTGGCTGTGTTAGAAAATATCCCTCACGTATTCAAAAATCATAAACTTCAAAACTATCTTACAAAATTTTGGAATTTTCTTTCTAATACCAATTAGTTTTAGAACAAACCCCTAATTCTAATCTAATATCAGAATTAGGTCAAGATCCAGCTCCATCCATCCATCCACATATAACTTAATTATCTCTCTTCTCGCTAACTTAGTCATCTCAACTTTGTTTCTTTGCATGGAATAATGTTAGCTCTTATATTAGATAATTTTTTTTCCCCCAAATAGCCCATAGGTTGTTAGAATATAATCTTCGACCCGCTACATAGGAGAATTATCATATATAAACACCAATATTATCTTATAAGTATTACTTTATTTAACACCAAATTATCATATATATAGTATATTTTCTAATTTTGAAAAGGGAGAAATCCACAAATGGTCCCTATTATTTATGAAAGGTGTCAGTTTAATCTTTACTGTTTCAAAAGTGACCTTATTTGGTTCTTAATATTTGTAAAAAAAGTTAATTTGGTCTCTATTATTTCAAAATTAACCTATTTAGTCCTTTTTTTCTTGGCCAAAAGAATACAGTATCATTCCGAACCATTTAGTACTCAATGTTTATGAAAAGTGTCAATTTTCATTCCTATTAATTGGTCACATATAACCACCATATGACCATTCTTAGGACTAAAATGGAATTAGTTAGATCACCTTTTGTAACATTAGAGACCAAACTAGTCACTTATAAACCAATAAGAATGATACTTTTTAATATCAAATATGACACTTTTGAAACAATAGGATCAAATTGACACTTTCACTGGTCACTTATAAACCAATAAGAATGATACTTTTTAATATCAAATATGACACTTTTGAAAAAATATGATCAAATTGACACTTTTTGTGAATAATAAGGGCTATTTGTGAAATTTGTCTTTATAAAAACTTAATCATACATAGCATTTTTATTTTTCTTTTTCTTTTTCTTTTTTAAATATAGAATACATCATAGGCAGAGAAAAAGCATCTATTACTCAAACCAGCCGTTCTTGTTGGCCTCTGCCAGAGCCAAACAATACCTTCGAACTGTAACCAAGTCCGATGACTGGCGTAATCTGTCCACCCAGCAAAGCATATATATATATATATATATAAAACAGAAACCTAATTACTCAAACAACCTGGATCTTTGCTATGCTACAATGTCATATTTGATATGTGTTAGCATCACATGTACAATATTTACACATCACATAATCAAGAAATTACCTGTAAAACATTACTTTTTTTTTTTTTTTTAATTTTCAAGTCTAAAACATCGATTATATCCTTGTCATTGTGGGAATAAATGCATTCCGACTACTCTTACAATTGAATGAAATTTCCTCAAGAAACTAAAAAGCAATAAAACTTATACAATAAGCTAAACGAGGAAACTAAAAGAAAATAGATAATGATTCCTTTCACATTTTTTCTTCTCCTCCTTCTTCGCCTTCCTTTTTTTTTTTTTTTTGGGTTTTTTTGGTCCTAAAGATTGCAATTGGATTTACGTTTCGAGGAAACCAGTCATCCTGAGAATTGAATTCCTTACTTGACTCAAATCCCTCCCTTTCAGAGTCCTCCCATTTCCAGTGCAGACGGAGAACGCCACCCTTCTTCCGGCTATTCTCCGGCCGATGATGACGTGTGGCGGCTCCATTTCTCCAACACCGCCGAAGCCGCCATAGTCTCTGTCGTCAAAAATATCAGAATCCACGGACTCATGAAATTTAAACCAACTATGATGGTGATTCGCATCCGGGATATTCACCGGAAGCGATTTCGAAGCATTCATCTTCTTGCTCTTCAACTTCTTCCTCTTTGCAGCTGCTTTACTATTATTATTCTTCTTCAACTCCCCCTGAAAGTCATCATTTCCTCCATTTTCAGCTTCTTCTTCGTCTACATGATCCTGAAACATCACTTCAGATTCTTGGAACTCTTCCTCCATGGACGAAAAACACAAGTGCTTAGTTTGCAGCAAAAAAAAAAGAAGAGAGAAAAAAAAAGAAAGAAGAGATGGAAATGATGAACGTTTTGGAGAAATGGCAAGGGGAGGGAAAGGGTGGAGGAATTTATAGGGAAAAGGTGATAAAAATGATTGATTGGGGGAAGAGAAAATATGAAGCGTTTGAAGTACACTTTTTGATTGGATTGTCGCAAAGAACAGCAGAGAGATCTAGAGCGTTGAGTGCGGCCCCAGATAACCTCTATTTTAATAAGTTTTTCTCTTTTTTTTTTTCTCCCGTTTCTGTCTCTGTATTGAAGTGATTCGCAAGCTGCCTAAATTTGAACTCAGAAAACCAGCTAGCTTACTCTTACTTGTAACCCACGGCTTTTTTTTTTCTTTTTTCCTTTCTTTCTTTTTTTTTTTCGGTGTGTGTGTGTTTTACAGTAGCTTGTGAATACAATTAATTGACTTGACCATTTCGGCTCAAGCATTAATTAAATTTTGTCATCTCAAACATCCCCTAGCGCGTGTAGTTCTCGGAAATTATGCACGCATTAGATTTTCAGGCACTTGAGCGCTTGTGAAGTTTGTGAGTTCTTTTAGAGGCTGTTTGGCTTTTCTTAAGGTGCTTATAAGCAGTTTTTGGTGCTTATAAGCAAATACAAAATAAGTAGAGAAGTATTTGATAAAGTGTGCTTACAATGACACGTTTGATAAATATGCATTTATAAGAAATAGTGTTTGTTAAAATGATGAAAAATTCCTTTCATTAATAATATTGTAATTTTCTTGTATTTTCAAGGAGATATAAATGTCCTTTTATTTGGTTAGTTCTGATTGCTGTAAGCCCTTAAAAAAATTAGGGATGTGGTGGTTTTTTTTTCTTTTTTTTTTTTTCCCTTTTTGGTTGCTTATAAGCCAACTTTACTTCTTTGTAAGCATAAATTTGTTAAGCGTGTAGATTCTATTTTTCTACTTATAAGTAAGTTTGAACAACTTATAAACACTTCCAAACACCATCTTAAATTACTTCTTTTTACATGCATAAAGTAATTTCTCTATACGGGTCGAAAATTACTAATAGTGTGTTTGGAATGATCTTATTTTAAGATGCTTATCCTATTAAAATTTTGAGATATTTTATAAGATTTAAGATATCTTATCATATGCACCATGCATTCTATAGTTGTAAAAAATAAGATAAGAAGAATTGCTTATTTCTTATAAGATAAAAAGTATGGTTTTGTTTTAAATTTTCATAGGATGCATGATAAGATTTCTTAAATCTTATAAGATATACCCTCATTTTAATAGGATAAGTATCTTAAAATAAGACTATAACAAACAGAGCATAAATACACTGTATTGTGTCTTAAACCATATATTTGGTAATATTACCTGTAAAAATACCAAAAATATAAATCGGAGGGAGGAACGTGATATTTTCTAAAGAAACACGCCGGAGGTGTCTTGAAGTTTTGTTTAATGGTGTAATACTTTAATATATCGCATGAATTTTGTGGAATTTTCCAATTTATTTATTAATAAAGAAAGTCATATTATTAAGATCAGACTACATGCACTATGAATTCATAGCTCAGAAAAGACTAGGTGCATAGGATGATAAGAAACTGAAAACTTTACAACATTTTGTGTATTATTATGCGATAATATTATGGTCGAGATAACTTTGACTAACACATAAATAATTGACATGATCCTCACATATAATATGAAAGAAATCTGAGATAAAAGGATCGTCATCCTCATGAATATACATCATTATTTCTTGTAAGTAGATGTGGGTACCTATGTAATAAAAGCATTCACTATTTCTCCAAGAATATTTATGTTTAGGATAAACGTCTCACTCATAATATATATTAGGTGGGAAGTTAGATGAGGCTTTTTTAATTTCTAGGTCTGGGAAAATGTTGTCACCTTGACTGATGAATTTGGTAAAACATCTCGTTGCACGTGCGATGGTGGGATAAGCAAGAAAGAAGTAAATATATTTTTCTTATTTTTTAATTAAAATTCCTACATTATCCCTAATTCAACTTTTACGTCTAATAGAATTTGAATTCAAAACATCGGCCCTGAAGAAGTAATCTCTATCACTTGTTGTAATACCTTTTAAACCCCTAGCTAAAAGAGAAAAGAAAAAGAAAGAAGTATATATATATATATACACACATACATGCATATATACATATATGTGTGTAAATAGGTTTAAGATGCCATAAGTTTCAAGCAAACACAAAATCTAGTCATAAGATTATATTTCGTTGTTTCTCGTGTTTCTGTGGGTTGCGGACGAGGAATTAAGGAAGACGAGATTCATTTGTTAGTAGGATTGGGAAGGGTTTTACGAACAAAATGAGAAAAAGTTAGAAAATCAAAAGATTGGGGAAGCAGAAATTGGGGTTTAATTCAAGAGAATTAGGGCTCGGATACCATTATCCTTGTTTGAGTATTCTTGACTTATTTAGCACTTGGTATGGGGTGCATTTGAACTCAAATTATCACTTTTGCCTTACCATGTGAAAAGAAGTTTCCACAACAAAAGAACAATTCTTTTAATTAGATATTTCAATCAACTTGATTACAAACTTGGACTGGTGATAAAAATAGAGATCCAAATAATTGAAAGGAGACAATTTCACTAACATTATTAGGATATGAGAATTCATTTACATATATTCTGTCACCTCCATGCCACACAATAGACTCGTATTCTTTTGTTTTTTGGTTGTCTCAAACTATATTCTCACTTCTCTTTGAATGGGTCGTTATCCAATTAGTTCTTTTAATGTCCCTATTTAATGTGCATCGTTATCAATACGTTCCTATATAGTTGGAGCCAATGACCCATCTAATACTTAGTAATTAATCTATTATTTTGTAATTAGTCAGAATTACATCTAAGTTCAATTACAAGGTAGTTTGTAAATGCGTCCCTAATTGAGGGTATATTGAAAAACACTAATCCAAATTTATTTCTTTAACTATATTTACTATATTTTTTTAACTTGTGAAAAAAAAAAGTCGATCTATGTTTGTGCAACATTGTATACATACCCTACCATAAATTTTCATGATTTGTGAGCATCAAATGAATGATTAAGCCTCAATAGATAATATCAGCTTATTGTCTAAAACATTTTAAATAAACTATCAGTTTATTATTGTTGTTAATATTGTTATTATTATTATCTTATAGTTTAGCGAACTCGGTTTAATAGTTTATGGTCCTAGGAATTAATATTCCCTTCAAATTCATCACACGTAGACTCGCAGTACTTTGTTTCCAAACTTGATCCTCAAGTCATCACCTTTGCCACTGATGTTGTGATGCCATGTCCTCAGTCATGTATTAAAGTTTCTCAACAGTGACTTTAACTAATTGAGAGAAGAGAGCAACTAATTGATAGAGATTGACAATGTGTTTGGAACAAATGAATTTTATAAAATTTTGTAAAATCATTTATAAATTCAATTTTTTAAATATTTGACAGTACTTTTTTTAAAATATAAAATTAATTAAAAATTCTAATGTCTGCAAATCTTGGATTTGTTTAGACGTTACCCAGATCCTAGGCCAAAAGGTGTAATTTGCAATTTCACAAAAAACAAATTCACAAAAAAATCTTATAAAGATAAAAACATCCCATAATTATTTATATAATAATACCATACTATTATGTTTAACTACAACCTTCATCTTTTGCCATAGTCTTTAAAACTCACCTATTAGTTGTTCGAGAATCCTCCTTGATTGTTAGCTTTCTTCTAAAATTAATTTTATTCCCTTTGTTTCATGAAAATTATAATAATAAAAAATATTACAACAAAAGGTTATTTAAATAAAAGATACATATTAATTTTAATTTCACACGTTTCTCAAATACAATTTGGATTTAGAAATGAAAAAATTAAATTAAATACATTTTACAAATTCAAACAAGAGAATTCATTTGAAAATTCAAATCCTCATGGAATTTATTTTATTTCATTTATAAATAATATGTGTTGAATTATATCTCCCACATGGAAAAATACATAAAGTATAAGACCACCTTTTTACACCTAAAATTTGCAATCAGTCGACCTAATGGCTGAAGGGCGAGAAGTCAAGACGAATGGAATTATGACAAAAGTCCAAAGGTAATTAATCGAGTGGTCGAAGGAAGTAGGACGATAAGAGTCCAAGGCTGAGACCACGGCCTGCTTTGATTTTGAGATCGAACTTCAGCCAGGGAAAAATAGGATGGCGCATGGCAAGCATATGCTCAATTCAAATAAGGAAGACTAAGTTTGGTGAAACGTATAGTGCCGAAACATAAGGGATGAAAATGACGCAAGGAACTCGGTCAGCTCTAACCAACCAGAGGATAGAAAGAATCGTCACATGCCCCAAAAGATAGATTGTTGCGAGCCATACTTGGTATTCAGGTATCTACTTTAAAAGAAACTTGTCCAGAGTCATCAGCCAAGTGTGACGATTTCGGATGCGATACCTATAGAAGCTGGTTGAGATCAAGAAGAAAGTAACTCTACAACTATCATGCATTAATCCTATATCTATGTCTTAGCTTTTTAACCTCATAACTACACAGCTTAGTCCTGTCCTTATTTTAGCTTATAGGTTATCTTAGTTAACACAATGTTAGCTTAATTATCCCAAAACACCACTGCAATTTACTTTATGGGCTAGATTTTTCCTTTTCTGCTGTAATTCAATTTATGGCTTTGCTGTAAATAAGTTTATGGCCCTTGCTGCTTTAGCTGCAATTAACTTTGTGGCATGGCTCCCACTTTTTATTTGAGGTTTAATTAGGTTTATGGCAGGACCAATTTGTTGCAATTAACTTTGTAGTGTAATATGGTAAACCGTTACTTCATGTTTAATCCAGTTGTTTGAGGGTCCATCTTATTTTAGTTTGTTTCTCTGATTGTAATGAAAGTTTGTTCTTTGAATTCATGGTAATTACCTTGTTCTTGCTTTGATTTTCGATTTGGTTTTCGTTACAATTAAGCAACCCATATCTTCTTCTTTACAAAGTCCTTGGATGGAGTTCGGGGTAGGAGATAAGGAATCCACAATCGTAAAATTGTCTGTGGAGACTTCTAGGCCGAAAAGGTGTCGTTATAAGGTTTGCACTTTGTGCTCTTGACGCACATGGCTGAGGTTATGGCCCGGGTATGTGGCCTGGTGAAGGTTTTTTTCAAGCAAACACCACCTTATAAGATCTTGGGCAACTACTCGTATTAACTAATTGGTTTTTATGATTGAATTCTAGTAAATTTTCACATGGTACCAGAGGTAAGTCCTACACCCAGTTCATCGCGTTGTGCACGTGTGACCTATTTTTGTTTAGTATTCTTGGTTCTTGGTTCAGGTTTATTGTTGCTTTAGCGTTTTTGGTTCTTAGTGTGGGTAAATTCCTATTTCTTGACTCTTGGTTCCGGTCACACTTGAGGATACATTGAAATATATCTCTCGCATGAAAAAAACATAAAATATAAGATCACATTAGAAAGTTATAGATCATTGTTCATAGTAACCAATTGATTTTTCTATGATAGAGCCTTAATAATTTTTCACAAAACGAATTCCATAACACAAATGATTTCAAATATTATGTAGAGAAAGAGTGGGGTGGTCTAAAATGATTTTGGTCCTCAAAACCAAGAATAGTTTCATTTACTTTTATTTGAAAAATAATGTTCGTCTCTAATATAATAATTCAAATTTATCAAAACTAATTGACATATTATCAAACAAATCGACTTAAGGATTTAAATATCCTTTTAAATTAAGAAAATTACCTTGTATTTGTGTGTTCATACTAGGGCTCGTTTACATTGATTTTTTCTAAATTCGCTTTTCTTAATAATTTATGAAAAAAAAACTTTTTTGAGAAGGTAAACATTTTGACTTACGAGTTTTAATTTTTATGAAAATCAAGCTAAATAGTTACTAGTAAAACAATACATATTTTTAAAAAAGGTACTTTTTATGATAAAATCAATGCAAACAAACCCTTGGTAAAACTCTTTTAAAACAATAAAGTGAATCTGATTCTTCAATTCGAAGCCTAGCTGCAAATTAGATAGAAGACTTTAGGTTTACGAGGAATAAATCTCCTACGTTCTGATTGGACGTAAATACTTTTTGTATACTTATAATTAAATAATATAAATAATTTATAATTATTGGATCTTGTTTAATGTTAAATATAATAACTTTACCTAAGTTATTATAGTTTTTTTTTTTTGGAACGTTTGTTTGTCGTTTGGAAATTTCTCTTATTTTTCGGTCCTAGTTGTGTAATCTTGTACGTCTTTGGTCATGTCAAACCGTTTGGTAGATTGGGTCACTTATGCGATTATAATAAATTTTTTTCTTTTTGGTTGGACTTATACTTTTTTTAAGAGCTGTGTTTGTTTATGTAAAATTTTATTTTATATTTTATACTTTTGATGATATTTTTGTACTTTTATAAATATTTTTAATGTTAATATAAATTTCAAGTTTTTTTTAAAAGAAAAAAAGACCTTCACCCAAGTTGAAAATCAGACCAAAAGAAAAAACCCAAGTTGGAAACCATGTGTCAACTCGGCGAATCGAATTTTATACTTTTGATGATATCTTTGTACTTTTATAAATATTTTTAATATTAATATGAATTTCAAGTTTGTTTTTAAAAGAAAAAAAGACCTTCACCCAAGTTGAAAATCATACCCAAAAAAAAAACCCCAAGTTGAAAACCACGTGTCAACTCGGCGAATCGAAGCCTCATGCTTAGGCTCAAAGTGATCCGTTTCCCGAGGTCCCCCACAAATAGTTACACACGTTTGCTATTTATTTATTCAAGCACGACAACACAATGGTAGGATAATGCGTTGAAGTTTTATGCTTAAAAAGAGATATCTCGAGGCGCCAATTTCTTTATGCCACGCGTCCGACAACGTTGTTTTTGCCTAGTAGAGCGCATTTTACGTAGATGGATAAAAAGTTGGACTTTTTTAAAAAAAAAATTTATATCCTCATTTTGATAATTTCTTTTAAAAATATTCTTATTTTAAAATCATTTTTAAATCTACTTTTTTTGGTGTTTTGAATTACCAAAAAGGTGAATGAGTTATCGTTTTTGACGTGATTTAAATTTTCACATCTGAAATTTAAATGGTTGTGTAATCAATGCTATTTCGGTAATTGAATTACCGAAATAGTAATTTACCTACCATTTTGGTAATTAAGTTACCGAAACAATAACTCACCTACCATTTCGGGCAAACAAAAACAGTTACGAAACGGTAACCCATATATCATTTCAAGCAAACCAAAATGGTATGTGAGTTACCGTTTTAGTAATTGAATTACTAAACTCGTATTAATTATGTAATTTATTTAAAATTCAAATATGAAAATTTGACACATCTAAAAAAGGCAATTCATTCATCGTTTTGGTAATTCAAATATCAAAAAGATTAAATTTAAAAACGATCTTCAAACAAAGATATGTTTGAAAGAAATTATCAAAATAGGGTATAAATAAAAAGGATCCTAAAAAGTCTCAACGCAGCAACCACAGAGAAACAGACAAAACTCTCCGGAGAGTTGCGCCATGTTTGGAAAACATATTTTTTGCCTTTTTGCTTTTTGAAGAAAGTGACTTCATGTACAATAATTAATGCCTTTCAAGTGTCCTTTTTCTTGCAATTTCATCTGACGAATGCGTAGTTGATATATTTATTTGATTTTGGAATGATGATGACCTGTTCATGATCGTAATTGATACTCGCTCTCGCTTGCAGTTGATAATGATCTAGAAACTTAATACATTAATTATCCGCATACGACACTATATTATATGTGTGAAAAGCATTCTTGTATACATGTAATATACGAATTCTTACAATATAAACAAGGGTGACATGGTGATATAAAAAATTACTTATGCGTGGATATAACACAATGTTTATATTTGGACGACAAAATAAAAAAAGAAAAATAGATGAGAAAATGACAAGGGGAGGAAAGGAAACTAGTGGACTTGAGGATTGTATTCTCTATTATTCAGAATAAAAAAAGGACAAGAAAAAGTAAATTTAGATGCTAAGTTATCTTCATTCTCTTTTTTCTGAATTTCTCATTATTGATATATATATATTTTCTTTCTTCTTTGGCCAAGTATTGATATGTGTTTTAATATATTTGATTTTTGATTTAATTGAATGTGGGTTAAAACTATGGTCTAGATGTTACAATTATTGATTTTATGAAAAGTACGTAGTTTCACCTAGTCAAGAAAAAGAAAAAATGGAAAAGGAATGTAGATAATTTTAAAGTAATTGGTCAAACATATACACAAATTTCCACCTTTTTTTTTTCTTGATCAAGACAAAATTCAGCTCTTAATTATCAACTTTTACATACTACTTGCTAACACCCGTCCTAGTCATAGTAAAGACTTTACGAATGATACATTTCGGGAAAAGGACTCTAATCTTACATTCTTTGCTAATTAATTTGTCATCTCATTTGTATTTTTACAAAAATGCCTTTAATGCTAACTAAAAGTGTGGGAACAATTTCACACTTGGATTCATTTACGTATATGTTTAAATAATACAAATATTTTATAATAGTATGACTCTATTTTATAAAGAGATAGACTATATCTGTACAATATTTGAATTTAAACATTAGCAACTATCCATAACTACTAGATTGGCTTGACACTCCCCCACAAGTTGACTAGGGCCTAGCAATAGGAAGCTTGGATTTGCGAGCTTCAAAACATGGACAAAACAATTGTTTTGTAAATAAATCCGCTGGTTGCTTAGATGTTGTAATATACTTGTTTTTGAAATGCGCCATCATTAATCATTTCTCGCAAAAAATGTATATCAATTTCAATATACTTACTTTGCCCATGAACCACAAGATTAGACGCCATGGAAATGGTGCTTATATTATCACAAAAAATTATAGGAGGTCGTGGTTGTTTAATGGGTAGAAACTCTTGAATGTGTAAGAACCATATAAGCTCAGAAGTAAGGAGAGTGAGTGCCCTGTTTTCGACTTTATAGCTTGATCTAGACATAGTCTTTTGCTTATTGGAGCTCTATCCCACGAGATTTGGACCTAGAAAAATAACAAAGCTAGAAGTCGACCTCCTTGTGTCTTGACAACCTACCCAATTGATAAGTTCTAAATAAGTGTTTAATTTATATGTTGGATGCACTTGATTTTGGAATATAATGCTCCTTAATCGACGTTTTTAAAGTAATTTTGCATGATTGTGCTTAGGAAAAGGAGATGAATGCATTATGCATGGATATATAAGCTTTTTGGACGTGTTTGTAGCAGTCAAAGTTGACTCTGTCACTTGGAAAAATGCCATTAATTTGCTATGTGGGTTTGACCAAGGTTGACTAAGATGGAAGATATTTTTTCTAGACTTTTGGAAGGAAATAGATTAAATTTAGATGACTTTTTATTTTGTTGAAAATTATATTTAAGGCTTTTACCCTGCTATTCTTTTTGGGCCGAGTTTTCTTATCCAACAAAGAAAATATGTTAGGGTTTTTCTTATATATATATATATATATATATACCTCTTATATGCACTTTGGAGGGAAACAACTTTTAGCAGACAACAACAAATTTTCTCTTCATTCTTTGGGCTACATTCATGGACAAGCTGCTTTAATTTTCTTTTCTAGCCGAGGATTAATCAAGATTTCGGTTCATCAATTCCGTAAGATCTAATTGTTTTATCCCTTTCCTGTAATTTTGATATTTGCATATTTACTATTTCAAGAATTAATATTGTTCTGTAATGGTTTAATTTTGGGCTCGATTATTCAATTGCATGACAATAGGTAGCCAGTTAGATTAATTTAATTAATCTAAGTATAGCGGTAACCAGATTTCTTATATAATTACGCAATTTAAATGAGCAATTACCACGAGAGTATTGACTTTTAGGATTAGGTCTTTCTAGATTTTTATTGCTGCCGTTAGATAGATCATGCGGGCATTTCCGGGGATTAGGACATCTAATAGGTAAGATGATAGCAGGAAAAGTTGTACGGGATTTAAACCGTTATCAACTCTGTAAGAAAAGATGAGGGTATTAGGTTGAGCCAATAACCATAATTGATATATCGAAATAGTTGAAAGTATTTTTGTATCTAGGATCGAATTTGTTGACCGAAATTGCAATTGTTCCTTAGGCTACATTTAATTTTTATTGATTTTCTGTTTTTCCAGCCTTGCGTTAACTTAGAATTGAGTATTTTAGTCATTTTTATTTTTATTTACATTTTTTTATTTTCTGGCCGAATTGCGTGCCCAAGCAGCGCGGCCAGTGGTCTGAACAGTTTTATAAATTTTACTTTTTCGCATTTAATTCTCTCCTTTTTGATTGCAACTTAGTTGATTAATCTACTTGGTATAATTAGCATAAAATACTCTCCTAATCCTTGTGGATTCGACCATTTTTTCACCGCATACACAAATTAAAGTTGCAAGGTGAGAGATAGAAATTTATTTTTGGTGGTTTCGACCCCTATCAAAATTTTGGCACCGTTGCCGGGGATTGGTGCTGAATTTTTTTTTTTATGACCAGGTTAGATCATACAAGTGAGTTGCATTTTGATCTAGAGATTGAAAAGACCACAAAAAGCTTGAAAAAAGAAGCAAAGTTATGGAAACAACTTAAGAAACAAGCCGAAACATCACAAGTTTTGTCCGAATCATCTAGTGAGTCCGAAAAAGAAGAGAAGATGGTTGAAAATAATAGAACTTTACGTGAATTAGTCACTGCTCCTTTGAATCAATCACCCCTTTGCATCTTTTATCTGGAGCTTAATGTCAATTTTGAACTAAAATCGGGACTAATTTGTCTTTCACCCACTTTTCGTGGGTTGGAGAATGAAGATCCCCATAAACATCTCAAAGAGTTCCATATAATTTGTTCAACTATAAGACCCAATGGTATAACAGAGGACCAAATTAAATTAAGAGCGCTTCCTTTTTCCTTGGCGGATGCAGCAAAAGAGTGGTTATTCTATCTTTCATCCGGTTCCATCACTACCTAGGGAGATATGGCTAGAGCTTTCCTTGACAAATTCTTTCTAGCTTCAAGAGCTGCGGCAATTAGGACAGAAATTTGTGACATCAAGCAAAGGGATTTAAAGTTGCTTTATGATTATTGGGAGAGATTTTAGAGACTTTGTGAAAGTTGTCCCCAACATGGAATTTCTGAACAATCTCTTATCCAATATTTTTATGAAGGATTGCTTCCAATTGAGAGAAGAATGATGGATGCAGCAAGTGGAGATGCCATCGTTGACAAAACACCTTGAGAGGCTAGATATTTGATTTCTATCATGGCTGCAAATTCACAATAATTTGCAAAATAGATGCGAGCATTCAAGAAGAGTAAATGAGGTAAGTGTTTCTTCAATTGAATCAAAGTTAACTCAACTAATATCTCTTGTTCAAAGTTTGGTTTCAGGATTCAAAAAGTTTGTGGAATTTGTGCCATAGTGGGACGCCCAACTGATATGCCATTGGAGAGTTTTCCGATCCACCACAGCAAATATGTGATTCTTTTTCGAATACATACAACCCAAGTTGGAAGGATTACCCAAACTTGAGCTATGGAGCAATGCCACAAAATTTTAATTCACCAAATTCGCAATATTTCCAGCCACAACCAGCCCTACCACTGCAGCCCACACCTTCAAGTTTAGGTACTTCTCTTGAGGATATTGTGAAATTTCTTGCTCTTAACACTCAACAATTTCAACAGGAAACGAGGGTAAGTATAAAGAATTTGGAGACACAAATGAGCCAATTGGCAACATCCATAGGCAGGTTGGAGTCCCGTGGTAAATTGCTTTCTCAAAACAGTTGCTAATCCAAAGGAAAATGCATGCGCAATCACTCTACGAAGTGAAAAAGAATTGCTGAACAGCTACCATCAGACTAGGCGTGGGCACACAAAGTTGACAGCACCTGAAACAGAGAAAGAAATCAAAAAAATTGGTGCAGAATATGATTAAAATTGCTGGACAGAGATAAAACAGAGCCTAAAAATAGTGTAGAGCTGGTGGTTAAGCCTCCTTTTCCCGAAATATTCGCAAAGTCCAAAAAAGAGAAGGGAGAGAAGGAGATTTTTGAGCTTTTTCGCAAGGTAGAGGTAAATATTCCCTTACTTGATGCTATTTGGCAAGTTCCTCGAATTGCAAAGTTTCTAAAAAAATTGTGCACTAACAAAAAGAAGCTCTTTGGGAATGAAAAGATAAATGTGGGGGAGAATGTGTGGGTGCAAATATCTTAAGAGGGGGAGGTGAATTAAGATATTAATACTAATTTTTGTTTTTAAAATTTACAGAAAATTTACAACTTCTAACAAACAATATATCAAACACAAGATAAGCAAGGTAAGAAGAATAAAAATAAAAATGTAAGGAGAAGAGAAACAAACGAATTTAAGGTGGTTCGGCCAAGCCTACGTCCACCGCCCAAGGAAGCTCCCCTTAGGACTTCAAAGATCTCCACTAAGATGCTTCTTCAAAACTTAGTGAAGCACAAACCAAGTTCTTTACAACCTCTTTGAAGCCTAACTTCAAAGAACCCAAGAGATTTACTCTATAAGATTTTCTCACACTTTACAAGCTTAAATGAATAAATCTCACAAAGATTAAAGCTCTTAAAGTGTGTATGTACTCAAGAATAAGAAAAGATTGAATCTGAGATTTTCTTCAAGAAGAAAATGAATAAGCCCTTGAAAGCTCAAATATATTGCAAGAATGGATCAAAGATGGATTGAATGATGATAAACACTTTAGCACACTTCAATTGATGATTAGAAAGTGTATTGAATGAGTATTTAAAGAGATTTGGGGGTTAGGGATATGGTAGGTGAAGAAGGAGTGATTTTTTTGGCCAGAACGGTAATAAACGGCTAGTGCATTTATTACAGTTCTCGTTCAGCCAGTCGACCGGCTGGGTCGTCCGGCTTACCCTTCTCCTTCTTTGACTAGGCCGGACGCCTCAGCCGATCGACCAGCTAGGGGGTCCGGCTTTTCCCTTCACCTCTCTATTTTGGCCGGGCGACCACCCAGGTCAGCCGGTCGACCGGCTGGGGGGTCTGGCCACTCCAGAATGTGAAGTAAATCCAGATTTTTGCAGAAAAACAATTTAAGTACATTTTCACAACTCCAAGTCATTTTGAATAAATTTGTAAACACATGTTGTGAATTGAAACACCCCAAAAACTCATTTTATCTCAATGTGTGCATTCAAATACATTTGTGCATATGTTATTTTCAAATGTGCAAGACTTGAAAATTTTTGCTATGATTAAGAAAAAGATTTTGAGCCAAGTCCACACAATATATAGGCATTTCACAAAAAGAGCAAGAAGAAAAACAAATCCGTACACTTATGGCTTCTCTTCTCCTCCTTATGCCTTCTCATCTTTTCTCCCTTCAAATAAGGCTTTTTGCACATCTTCATATCTTTCAAAGCTTCATATTGATATCATCTCATTTTCACAAGAAGCTATTTAGTCAAATAATGCATATATATATTTTCATCAGCAAAATCAATAATGGATATTTAGCTAACAATCTCCCCCTTTTTGATGATGACAAAATTTTTTAGATATGAGACAAAAGTACCCCCCCCTTAATATATGCATTTCTTTAAAAAGTGCATTTGCAAAGACATGCAAATAGCTATATTCAAATAAGTAAAACATATCAACAAAACATACCATTTACCATTTACTTTTCCAAACGAAGCATACACCATTCAACATATATCATGCCCAAAAAAAAAAAAAACCATTCAACAAGTAAATATCATTCACCATACTTCTCCCCCTTTGGCATCATCAAAAGCATTATAAAGGCAAGAAAAGAAATGTATAAAACAAAAAACTTGTTAATTAAAGTCAATAATGTAAAAAAAAAATTGTTTTCAAGTGGAATGAAAAATGTTTTTCAAAAAGAAGCAAATCAGGGTGCACGATCATGGTGATCCTTGAAGTATTCTCTCATGTCTGATTTCATGGCAGCCACTTCAGAATCAATATGTTGCCTCCAAACAGTGAGCTCGTCCCATTGGCTTGTCATGGTGGCCCTCATTTCGCCCATGTGCTTGACTTTTTCCTCTCGGATTCACCATGATTTTGCGTTGTTTTTGTAAGAACAATCGGTGAAAGCTTTGTTTTTGAAGTGGGCAAGCAAATTTTAGGAAGAAATTTGGAAGAAAACGGTTGAAAATTGAAGAATTTGAGATGGGTTTTAGAGAGTTTTGGCTAGGGTTAAAAAAAAATTTGATAGAATGTAGTGAATTTGGGGTAAAAACCCCCAATTTTTAACCCTGTCCGCGTTCAGTCGGTCGACCGGCTGGTCGCGAGGGTCGATCGGCTAAGTCGACTGGCAGGATCAGAGAGCATATTAAAAAGTTGTGTTTTAGCCGGACGCCTAAGGCCTTAGTCGGTCGACCCTCTTAGTCGGCCGGCTGGGTTAGAAGGTGCACAAATTTCTTATTTTTCATACCCAAGTCACAAAAACACATAAATATGCCATTTAACCATATTTTATCATTCCAATTTCTCTCCTAATCTTGCAAAATTAATCCTCATGCAAAGGTTTAGTGAAAATATCAGCAACTTGATGTAAAGTATCAACAAATTCAAGAATTATATCACCTTTTTGTGCATGATTTCTAATGAAATGGTGCCTAATCTCAATATGCTTAGTTCTTGAGTGTTGAATTAGGTTCTTAGTAAGATTAATTGCACTAGTATTATCATAATATATAGGAATATGATCATACTTCAATCCATAATCAAGTAAATTTTGTTTCATCCATAATATTTGTGCCACACAACTACCAGCTGCAATATATTCAGCTTCGGTGGTAGAAATGGCAACGCTATTTTGTTTCCTACAAGACCAAGATACTAAGGAATGTCCTAGGAATTGGCATGTTCCACTAGTGCTCTTACGATCTACTTTGCAACCAGCATAGTCAGCATTAAAAAAACCACATAGATCAAATGATGTTCCTTTAGCGTACCAAAGCCCTAAATTAATTGTTCCCTTAAGATATCTAATTATTCTTTTTACAGTTGTTAAGTGAATTTCCTTAGGATTGGATTGAAATCTAGCACATAAGCGCACAGAGAACATGATATCAGGTCTAAAGGCAGTTAAATATAATAGGCTACCGATCATACCTCTATATTTCTTCTCGTCTACTAATTTACGTTTCTCATCTTTATCTAGCTTTGTTGAGGGACTCATGGGAGTTCCAATCTCCTTTGCATCTTCAAGTCCAAATTTCTTGATGATTTTCTTGGTGTATTTGGCTTGATTTATGAAGATCCCCTTTTTTGCTTGTTTGATTTGGAGTCCGAGGAAGAAAGTTAATTCTCCCATCATGCTCATCTCGAACTCCTTGTGCATGCACTTTGAAAAATTCTCACACAAGGAAACATTTGTAGTACCAAAAATTATATCATCTACATAGATTTGGACAAGTAGAATGTCATTGTGTTTTCTTTTGATAAATAGGATTGAATCAAGTTTTCCTCTTTCGAAATTGTTTTCAACAAAAAATCCACTAAGTCTTTCATACCAAGCTCTAGGAGCTTGCTTTAAGCCATATAAAGCATTTTCTAGTTTAAAAACATGATTAGGAAAACATGAATCTTCAAAACCGGGGAGTTGTTCAACATAAACTTCTTCTTCAATGAATCCATTTAAAAATGCACTTTTCACAACCATTTGATAAAGTTTAAAGTCCATGTGACATGCAAATGCAAGTAACATACGAATCGATTCAAGTCTTGCTACAGGAGCATAAGTTTCATCATAATCAATTCCTTCTTCTTGATTGTATCCTTGTGCAACTAGTCTAGCCTTATTCCTAGTCACTATTCCGGCTTCATCTAATTTGTTTCTAAATACCCATTTGGTTCCAATTACCGGTCTATCTTTAGGTCTTTCAACTAGCTTCCAAACTTTATTTCTCTCAAATTGATTGAGTTCTTCTTGCATTGCCATTATCCAATTTTCATCTAGTAGAGCTTCTTTTACATTTTTGGGTTCAATATGAGAAATAAATGTATGATGCTCACAAAAAGTGCTAATATTACGCCTAGTTCTTACACCTTCATTTGGATTACCGAGAATAAGATCTTGAGGATGGTTTCTCACAAACTTCCAACTCTTTGGTAGATCTTCATGAGGTTCTTTTGTTTCATCATCTTTGTTTGAGCAATGTTTGATTTCCTCATTTGCTTGAGACCTCGTTTCTTGAAGTTCTTCTTCTTGCTTCGTTAGTTTTTCTTTGTCTTTTGGAGTTGGATCTTCAAGCGTTGTCTTTTCCAAAAGATAACCTACATCATCAATTTTCTTTCTCGGCTCAAATGGATTAGTCTCATCAAATGTAACATGTATTGATTTTTCTACAACAAGAGTTCTCTTATTATATACCCTATATGCTTTGCTCTTTGTGGAATAACCTAAGAATATTCCTTCATCGGATTTAGAATCAAATTTTCTTAAGTACCTTGAAGTATGATATTTTAGGTGTTTTTCCATGCCATAGTTCATATGGAGTTTTGTTTAAAATAGGTCTAATCAATACTCTATTTTGCACATAGCATGCAGTATTTATGGCTTGACTCCAAAAATATGTTGGCAAGTTGTGTTCTTTTAACATAGTCCTTGCCATTTCTTGTAATGTACGATTCTTCCTCTCTACTACCCCATTTTGTTGCGGAGTACGAGGGGCTAAAAAGTTATGCTCAATGCCATGTTCATCACAAAAGTTCATGAAAGGAGTATTCACATGTTCGATGCCATTATCACTACGGATGCAAGTTATAAAATAGCCTTTCTAATTTTGCACTTTTCTACACAATCTTACAAATTAATTGAAGGCATCATTTTTATGTGCAAGAAACATGACCCATGTAAATCTAGTGTAATCATCAACTACAACAAATGTATACCTAGATCCTCCTAAGCTTGCCACATCAATGGGTCCAAACAAATCCATATGTAGTAGTTGTAATGCTCTATTTGTTGAAACTTTATTTAGGGATTTGAAGGATGTTTTATGTTGTTTTCCTAGTTGAAAAGCATCACAGATATTATCTTTTTCAAATTTTAGTTTTGGTAGGTCTCTAACTAGATCATGCTTTGATAAATCATTCAATAAGCTCATGCTAGCATGTCTTAATCTTCTATGCCATAACCAAGCATTATCATGCACAACAGATAAACATTTAACATGTTGACATATAAGTTGATCAATTTCAACAGTGTAAACATTTTCATTTCTCTTAGCTACTGTTGAATGTGGCCCGTATTTTTGGGTAACAAGAATAGCAGATTTCCTTGTTAGCATATTACCTTATTCGCTTGTTACCTTTTGTAGCACATAATTAATTAGTTGCCTTTTCTGCTTAATAGGTTTAGGAAACCTTTGCACTATAAATATGTGGCAATACTCATTATGTTATGTGTGAGAGAGAAACCAAAGTGAGAGCCTTGTAGCATTTGTGATCAATAATAGAATTATTCTCTGTTGCCCGTGGATGTAGGCTTTAAAGCCGAGCCACGTAATTCTTGTGTCTGTTATTTCTTCTCGTATTATTCGTGTTTGCATGTTTTTCCCCAACAAACTGGTATCAGAGCTATAGGTATTAATCTGCTGCGAGGAAAAATAAAACTCATCGTACAAATAACGCTCAACCAAACAAAGTCTTAACCAAATTAAAGTCAAACCAAACAGTGCCTTGAAAAGCCAAAATTAGTTTCAAGCCAAACAGAGCCTTAAAATCACCATTGTCTGCCGAAATTGAACTTCACAATTTCGTTGAATGAAATAGCACAAAATTGGTACTGGCGTGCTCGTTGTCAAACAAGGAATCTAACAGTTGCCTTTGCGTCGCATTTGGTGGCTGGAATAATCTTTTTTGAAACTCGAAGGTCGCGAGTTTTCGTAGGTGGTCGACGACAGTGCTCCGGCTTACATATTGGAAATTGAAAGGTTCTGTTGAGTTCTACACTCAACGAGGATCAATTTGGTATCGGTGGCGTGAAGTTTCGTGGCCTGAATTGAGAGTTGCCATTGAAGCTGCAAGCTTGGAGTTCAAAGCTTCTGTGCTTAATGGTGGAGGTCTTTTCTAGCAAGAGAATAGCGTGTTGACGTCATGGCGCGGATCTCCAGTCGACGAAGAGCTTGGAAGTAGCGTCAGTATCGAGTTTCTTGGTTGGAGAAGGGAGTTCTCAACGAGTCGGGTTTGCTTTTGTTTGGGTTAGAAACAGGGTGAAGAAGACAAGTGCCTGGGTTGTTGGGTCTTTTGGTTTGGGTTTGGGTTGGGTTTTTGGGTTTTGGGTTTGGGTTGTTTGAATTTGTTCTTGGACCGGGGTGTTTTTTGGTTTTGTGGAACAGCTGGGCTTGGGTCACGAATAGGGCCAGGGGTAGTGGCCTTGTTCACTATTTAGGTCTTGGGTATTTTTTGTTTTGGGTCTGAAAGTGTTTTTTTTGTGTTGGGCTTGGGTAGTTTCCAAAATAAGAAGGAAAATTTTTCTTTGGGCTTGGGCTTTTAACCTAAGAAGAAAAAGAAAAGAAAAGAGTTTTTTTTTGGATTGGGCCTAGTCCAGAAAACCAAAAAAAAAAAAAATAATAAAATCTGACCAGGTTTGACCTTTGACCAGCGTTGACCAGGGTTGACTGGGTTTGACCAGAGTCTTACCCCACGTTTTTCGACGTGCTGAGTCTGTTTTTGGGCTCTGTTTTTCAAGATTCTGCTCCAAAGTACGTGTTTAGGGACAATGTTAACTTTGACCAACAGGTTTGACTTTGATCGGTGTTGACCAAAGTTGACCGGGGGTGTTCCTAAGGTTTAACGACGTGCTCAATCCATTTTTGCAGTCCATTGAGCCAAATTCCATCCCTACGTGTGAGTTTTATGCAAACGAAGATGTCTTCCTCATGTGGAAAGTTTGAAATCGAGAAGTTTGACGGGAGAATGAGTTTCAGTCTTTAGAGGATCAGATTCAAGGCATTTATGACAATGCAAGGACTTTGGAAAGTCATTGAAGAAGTGATCCCCGAAAAGACGGAACCAGCAGCAAGAGAAGAACTCGAAGCAAAAGCCTTGAGTGCATTACATATGTTTGTGACAAATGAAGTATTGCTGGAGATTGCTGAAAAGACGACAGCAGTTGAGGCTTGGAATACTTTGGTGGAATTGTATGCATCTAAATCTCTCACCAATCGCCTCTACTTGAAGAAGCGATTGTATCATCTTAGAAAGAAAGAAGGTATGTCACTAAAATAACACCTTGATGAGTTTACCTCTTGTTTTATTGCTTTGAAGGATGTGGGTGTTAAAATTGATGACGAAGATCAAGCTATGATCATATTATGCTCCTTACCGCCTTCATATATGAACTTTGTGGACACTATGTTGTACGGGAAGGATAAAATTACCTTTGAAGATGTGATTACTTAATTAAAATCGAAGGATCTTCAAACACATATTCCGGGACATAGGGAAGAAGTCCATGGGGAAGGTTTAGTAAGTAGAGGGAGATCAGAGAATAGAGGGGGATCTTCGGGTAGAAAGAAAAGCAAGTCAAGGTCAAAATCAAGAGCAAAGAAGCTACGCTGTTTCGAGTGTGGTGAAAAGGGTCATATTAAGAAAGAATGTCCAAAATTGAAAAAGGGAAAGAAAAAGGTAGAGAATTCAGCTAATGTGGTGGAGAGTGCTGACAGTGATGGAGATAACTCGAGTAGTACCGTGGAAGTTTTGACTGTAAGTGGATCACAGTGGCATAATCAATAGATTCTTGATACTAGTGCAACGTTCCATGTGTGTCCTAGGCACGACTGGTTCTCTTCTTATTCCAAAAGAGAAGGGAAAGTCTTTCTAGGCAATGATCTTTCGTTGAAGGTGGAGGGAATGGGCATCGTAAATATCAAGATGTTTGATGGTATTACAAGATCTCTCGAGTGTTGGCATGTACCGGAGATGAAGAAAAACTTGATTTCTCTTGGGCGTTTGGATTCTCATGGATACAAATTTCGAAGTAAGAATGGTGTCTTAAAGGTGACCAGAGGTGCAATTGTACTCTTGAAAGAGAACTTGACTGGCGGCTTATATGTCCTTCAAGGTAGTACAGTTATAGGTGTTGCAGTTGTTACATTCGAGGAGAGTGATAATGACACTACGCAATTGTGGCACAAAAGGTTGGGCTATATGAGCGAGAGGGGACTGACCGTGCTGAGTAAGAGGGATTTGCTTTGTGGACAAAGAATTGGAAAGCTTGAATTCTGCGAGCATTGTGTCTTTGGAAAGCAAACCAGGGTAAAGTTCAGCAAGGGGCAGGAGAACACCAAAGGTACACTTGATTATATTCATTCTGATCTTTGGGGTCCTAATAAAGTTCCTTCCAAGAAAGGTGCCAAGTATTACATCACTTTCATTGATGCATACTTTCGGATGGTGTGGGTATACTTCTTGAAAACTAAAGATGAGGCATTTCCAACATTTGTCGAATGGAAGACGTTGATTGAGAAGCAGACTGGTAAACAAATTAAGCGTCTTAGGACTGACAATGGGTTGAAATATTGCAATAAAGAGTTTGATGAGTTCTGCAAGAAACATGGCATTGTGAGACACTACACATGTGTAAGGACACCATAACAGAATGGAGTTGCAGAATGCATGAATAGAACTCTGGTAGAGAGAGCTCGTTGTATGCTCTCCCAATTTGGTTTGAGTCAAGACTTTTGGGCTGAAGCCGTCAATACGGCATGCTACTTGGTGAATAGGTCTCCATCCAAAGCTATTGAATTGAAAACTCCTTTTGAGTTATGGTCCGTAAGCTCGACTCTCGATTGAGGGTGTTCGGTTGCCCTGCATACGCTCACATGAAGGATGGCAAGTTGGAGCCGAGGGCAAAGAAATGCATATTTCTAGGCTATGCGTCTGAGAGGAAAGGTTATAGGTTGTGGTGCACAGATCCAAAGTCTCCAGGTTTCCTCATCAGCAGGGATGTGACATTCAATGAGTCTGCTTTATTAGACCAAGAAAAGGAGAAAGCGGTAGCTAATTTAGACCACGGTGTCAAAGAGAAGGTAGAGGTATTTGCTGATGTTCCAAATGTTCCATTTAGCAATAGTAGTAGTCAAATTCAGCCGACTCAACCAACTGAGGTACATGATCAAAATGTGCCTGAACAACAGCATTGCCACTGGGCGAGAAAGGAGACAGATTAGATAGCCTCAAAGGTACGGATACACTGATCTTGTTGCTTATGCTTTGACTGTTACCGAAACAATTGAAGGACATGAGCCGAATTCATACAAAGAGGCCATATCTGAGAAAGATTCTGCTTAGTGGGTGGGTGCCATGAGTGAGGAGATTGAGTCTCTTCATAAGAATCAAACGTGGGAGCTTGTTGAATTGCCTAAGGGACAGCGAGTTGTCTGTTGCAAATGGGTTTACAAGAAAAAGGAAGGTACCCCAGGGGTTGAAGGTCCTGGATACAAGGCACGGTTGATGGCAAAAGGCTATACACAAAGGGAAGGTGTTGACTTCAACGAAGTGTTCTCTCTAGTTGTGAAGCATAGTTCCATCAGGGTTTTACTTGCCTTGGTTACTCTTTATGACTTAGAGCTTGAGCAGCTAGATATGAAAACGGCGTTTTTGCATGGTGATCTTGAAGAGCAAATTTACATGAGTCAACCGGAGGGGTATATAGTTCCTGGTAAGGAGAACCATGTTTGCAAACTGAAGAAGTCCTTGTATGGGTTGAAACAGTCACCTTAGCAATGGTATAAGAGATTTGACATATTCATGGTAGGTACTGGATACACAAGGAGTGCCTATGACAGCTGTGTATATCTCAAAAGGCTTCCAAATGGTTCGTTTGTGTACTTGTTGTTGTATGTTGATGATATGCTTATTGCTGCTAAAAGCATGTCTGCAATCGACGAATTAAAGAAGCAGCTAGGTGATGAGTTTGAGATGAAGGATCTTGGAGCAGCAAAGAAGATTCTTGGCATGAAGATTCACAGATATAGAAATGCTAGGAAGCTGTTCTTGTCTCAACAGAGTTATATTGAGAAGGTGCTGGAGCGTTTCGGGATGCTTAAAGCTAAGCCTGTGAGTGTGCCACTTGCTGCTCATTTCAAGTTGTCTGCAGATTTGTCACCTAAAACTGAGGAGGAGGTGGAGCATATGTCTCATGTTCCATACTCGAGTGCTGTTGGTAGCTTGATGTATGCTATGGTGTGCACTCGTCCTGATATTTCACATGCAGTTAGTGTTGTGAGCAGGTATATGGCATCACCTGGGAAAGTACACTGGGAAGCGGTGAAATGAATAATGAGATATTTGCGTGGCACTGCAAATGTAGGTTTACTGTTTAACAAGATGACTGGAGATTGCGCGAGGTTGGTGGGTTATTGTGATTCAGACTTTGCGGGTGACCTTGATAAGAGAAGATCTCTGACGAGTTACGTGTTTACTCTCTCTGGATGTGCTATCAGTTGGAAAGCGACATTACAGTCTACTGTGGCATTGTCGACTATTGAAGCGGAGTACATGGCAATTGCAGAAGCTGTGAAGGAGGCCATATGGTTACAAGGCCTGGTTTGTGATCCTGGACTGCAGTAAGATACAAGTACAATCTTTTGTGATAGCCAGAGTGCAATCTATCTGACGAAGAATCAGATGTATCATGAGAGGACTAAACACATTGATATCAAATATCATTTTATCAGAGATGTTGTATCACAAGGAATCATATCGGTGCAGAAGATATCTACCCATGAGAATTTAGCAGATATGATGACTAAGGTGGTTCCAGTCAGCAAGTTTAAGCATTGCTTGGACTTGGTTGCTATTTGCGGTGCGGAGCATTGAGCTCTTGGAGGCAGTTGACTGCAGGGATGATGGTGTATTGATTGGAGCGAATACGTGCCAAGGTGGAGATTTGTTGAATGTGGCCCGTATTCTTGGGCAACAAGAATAGCAGATTTCTTTGTTAGCATATTACCTTATTCGCTTGTTACTTTTTGTAGCACATAATTAATTAGTTGCCTTTTCTGCTTAATAGGTTTAGGAAACCTTTGCATTATAAATATGTGGCAATACTCATTATGTTATGTGTGAGAGAGAAACCAAAGTGAGAGCCTTGTAGCATTCGTGATCAATAATAGAATTATTCTCTGCTGCCCGTGGACTTAGGCTTTGAAGTCGAACCACGTAATTCTTGTGTCCATTATTTCTTCTCGTATTCTTCGTGTTTGCATGTTTTTCCCTAACAGCTACAAATAACACATTTTCATTTTCACATTCATACACAAGACATTTAGACGATTAAAAATTGACTTTATGACCTTTGTCACATAATTGACTAATGCTAAGTAGATTAAATTTTAGACCTTCTACTAGTAGGACATTGTGTATAGCAAGAGAATTTTCATTACCAATACTTCCTTTTCCAATAATTTTTCCTTTGCCATTGTCCCCAAAGGTAACATCTCCTTCTTTTATCTTTTTTAGTTTGTAGAAAAGTGAAGAGTTCCCCGTCATGTGCTTGGAACAACCACTATCCATGATCCATTTTATTTTGCTTGAATTGCTTTCATTGCATACCTACACACATGAAATTCAAATGCAATTCTTTATTTTGGGGTCCCCAACACCTTGGGTCCTTGGCGCTAGTTTAATTTTTGTTTTTGACCACCCATTTTGGTCTTTGCCAATATGGAACATGTGATCCTCTATCACGAATTTTCTTGTAATAACAATGAGTAGATACATGTCCTTTCTTTTCACAATAGGTACAAATAACATTTGTCTTTGGTGAAGAGAAGGATGTAAAGGTAGAAGCCTTGACAAAATAGGTTTTGAAATACTTTTGATTAATACTAGGTTTGTATCCAATACTACTCTTATCAAAAAACATTTTTTGACTTCCAAGAAGCTTTTCAAAATTTTCTTTCCCATTTGTAAACTTTTGAATAATTCCATTCAAATCCTCATTTTTCTTTTTTAAATCTTTAACCTCTTTTTCAAACTTTACAAAATCTTCGGCATATAAATCATTTTCTTTTTCTAAGATGTCTATTTTTTCAATAAGAGAAGCATTTTTCTTTTCCAAAATTTCTTTTTCATTAAGAACAAGTTTCAAACTTTTATGCATTTGCTTGTTTTTTGCCAAGGCTAAGGATAGATCATCATGTAATTTAGCAAATGCGTCTTTTAGTTCATCAAAACTATATTCCTCTTCCTCTTCTTCACTAGATGAACAATAAATAGATAAAGATGGTGAAGATAGTACCTCATCCTCATTGGCCATGAGGCAAAAATTAGCTACCTCATGATGCTCTTCCTCATCTTCTTCGGTTTCGGAGAAGTCCCATGTGGCCTTGAGCACCTTTCCTTCCTTCTTCTTTGAAAGCTTAGGACAATTTGCTTTTATATGTCCCGACTTGTTGCAATTAAAGCACTTCATTTCATCTTTTGCATCTTTTATCTTTTTGAACTTTTTGCCTTCTTTTCCTTTCTTCTTCTAATTTGTGTTGCTTGAAGAAGCCCCTTTTCTCATCTTTCTAAATTTCATAAATTTTTTGAAATTTCGGGCTAGAAGTGCAATCTCTTCATCTTCCGGGTCCTCATCATCTTCTTCATTGTCACTTGATGAATATTTTGATGCAACGAGAGCAATGGACTTCTTTGCTTTCTTTTCTTCTTCTTCATGATCTTTTATCTTAAGCTCATGAGTCATGAGTGACCCAATGAGCTCATTGAGCTCTAATGTATTCAAGTCCTTTGCTTTCTTTATTGCCGTGACTTTAGGTTGCCATGATGATGGCAAGCTCCTTAGCACTTTCCTTACCTTCTCTACATTGGAATAATCTTTACCAAGAGCTTTCAAACCATTAGTGATTTCAACAAATCTAGAAAACATTTGTTCAACATTTTCATTTGGAAGCATCTTGAATAATTCACATCTATGTACAAGCATAGCAATCTTAGATTCTTTCACTTGGCTAATTCCTTCATAAGTTACTTCTAATTGATCCCAAAGTTCTTTAGCCGAAGTGCAACCCATTACTCTAGCAAATTCGGTGGCATTCATAGCATTAAATAAATAATGTAATGCTTTTTGATTTAATTCAAATAATTTAATATCTTCATCATTCCATTCATTTTTCGGTTTAGGTATTTTCCTATCACCTTCTAATTTTGTAGGTAAGGTAGGCCCATTTTCTATGATTTTCCAGGCTTTATAGTCATGTGATTGTATAAACACTTTCATTCTCATTTTCCAAAATGCATAATTTGTTCCATCAAAAGGGGGTGCTTGTTTAATAGAAATTCCCTCCATATTTGCTAGAAATTCTATTAGTTGTTAGACTATTATGTAGAAACCTGGCTTTGATACCAATTGTGGGTGCAAATATCTTAAAATGGGGGAGGGGTGAATTAAGATATTAATACTAATTTTCATTTTTAAAATTTACAGAAAATTTACAACTTTTAACAAACAATATATCAAACACAAGATAAGTAAGGTAAGAAGAATAAAAATAAAAATGTAAGGAGAAGAGAAACAAACGAATTTAAGGTGGTTCGGCCAAGCCTACGTCCACCGCCCAAGGAAGCTCCCCTTAGGACTTCAAAGATCTCCACTAAGATGCTTCTTCAAAACTTAGTGAAGCACAAACCAAGTTCTTTACAACCTCTTTGAAGCCTAACTTCAAAGAACCCAAGAGATTTACTCTATAAGATTTTCTCACACTTTACAAGCTTAAATGAATAAATCTCACAAAGATTAAAGCTCTTAAAGTGTGTATGTACTCAAGAATAAGAAAAGATTGAATCTGAGATTTTCTTCAAGAAGAAAATGAATAAGCTCTTGAAAGCTCAAATATATTGCAAGAATAGCTCAAAGATGGATTGAATGATGATAAACACTTTAGCACACTTCAATTGATGATTAGAAAGTGTATTGAATGAGTATTTAAAGAGATTTAGGGGTTAAGGATATAGTAGGTGAAGAAGGACTGATTTTTTCGGCCAGAACGGTAATAAACGGCTAGTGCATTTATTACAGCTCACGTTCAACCGGTCGACCGGCTGGGTCGTCCGGCTTACCCTTCTCCTTCTCTGACTAGGCCGGACGCCTCAGCCGGTCGACTGGCTAGGGGGTCCGGCTTTTCCTTTCACTTCTCTGTTTTGGCCGGGCGACCACCCAGGTCAGCTGGTCGACCGGCTGGGGGGTCCGGCCACTCCAGAATGTGAAGTAAAGCCAGATTTTTACAGAAAAACAATTTAAGTGCATTTTCACAACTCCAAGTCATTTTGAATAAATTTGTAAACACATGTTGTGAATTGAAACACCCCAAAAACTCATTTTATCTCAATGTGTGCATTCAAATACATTTGTGCATATGTTATTTTCAAATGTGCAAGACTTGAAAATTTTTGCTATGACTAAGAAAAAAATTTTGAGCCAAGTCCATACAATATATAGGCATTTCATAAAAAGAGCAAGAAGAAAAACAAATTCGGTACCCTTTATGGCTTCTCTTCTCCTCCTTATGCCTTCTCATCTTTTCTCCCTTCAAATAAGGCTTTTTGCACATCTTCATATCTTTCAAAGCTTCATATTGATATCGTCTCATTTTCACAAGAAGCTATTTAGTCAAATAATGCATATCTATATTTTCATCATCAAAATCAGTAATGAATATTTAGCTAACAGAATGTCTCCACCATACTTAAAAAGAATTTTCCTCCAAAGTCCAAGGACCAAGGTATGTTTGCTATTTCTTGTTAAATAGGCTCTCTAGGTATTAAGAAAGCTATGTGTGATTTAGAAGCGTCCATTAATGTTATGCCTAATTCCATTTATTCTACATTGAATACGGGACCTTGGAAAGTAGGACCTTTGAAAGAAACAAGAGTTGTTATTCAATTAGCTAATAAGTCTTTGGTTTATCTTGATGGTGTCCTAGAAGATGTTTTAGTGCGAGTAGATGATTTGGTCTTTCCTGCTGATTTTTATGTGCTTGATATGGAGGAAGATCTATCTTCCAAGTCTTGTGAAATTTTGCTAGGCAGACCATTCCTTGGTACAGCTAAAACTAAAATTGATGTGCACGAAGGTATTCTCACTATAGAGTTTGATGGAGATATTGTTAAATTTGATGTTTATAACGACATGAAAAATCCTAGTGAGGTGTCTTGTGTCTTTGCTTTTAAAAACAGTTGATGATAATAAGCTAAGTGTTACTTCTTGTGAAAGTCCTACTCTTGAAAAGCCGAAAGAATTTAAGAAGATTTTTGCAGGTAGCACTAACTTGCAGAAATCAATTGCTAAGCAGAAAAATCAAGGGAAACCAATGAGAGAAATTCAAAGCCGATTGAATCCACCTATGGTAGACAAGAGGGGTGCACATAGGAAGTTACTATCCCAAGAGTTAGAGAAGAAGAAAAGCAATGTTTGTGGGAAGGCAAAAATTCGCAAGAAAAAGAAAAAGAGATTGCAAGAAAAAGTTATTGATGGAAAACAATTTTTAGTTGGAAAAAAAGTTTTACATCATCACTTTGGTTTTAAATTATTTCCCAATGATCCACGGACTAAATGGGTTGGTCCTTTTGTTATTACTGAATTGTTTTCTTGTGGTGCAATTGAAGTGAAGAATTCGAGTAAGGACAAAGTCATCAAAATTGATGGACATCGTTTGAAGCCCGTCCGTGAGAGAATTGAGCCAAAAAAGCAGCCGGATAAAGTTTAGATGAATTGGCTGCATCGAGCCAACGACGTTAAGTAAGGCGCTGGTGGGAGGCAACCCACAGAGTTAGAAATTTCAATTTTGAGTTTTCTAGTATTTTCTAGTTAATTTCCAATTTTTTTCCAATTTATTTTATTTTTATTTTTTTAAGGAATTTTTCTTTTATTTTTATTTTTTTAATCTTCTTCTTTCTTGAGAATCCTAACTTTGGTCTAAATATGTTGTATGAGAGTTTTGATGTTTACAGGTAGGATTTGCTTTAGAATTTTGAGAAACCCACCACCTTCTTCTACTGAAGCCATCATTCCAAACACCAAAATCACCCAAGATCTTCCAAACAAGGTATTTCGAAGTCTTTTTATGTTTTTTTTTTATTTCTTGAAATTTTTACATGATGACATTTTGGAAATTTTGTGCTTCAAGAATGTGGTTGATGGACTTTGTGGCAATTTTAGAGGTTTTATGCAAACATTAGGCATGCTTATCATGAAAAACACATTTTTAACACCCCAGGTAGATTTATTTTGAAATATTTGGGTATTATTTTGGCCTATAAATTATTGGAGTTAGATGAAAAAAATCTTTAATGCATACTTGCATAGCTTCTAGATAATTATTGAGATGAAAATTGATTTGATTCATGATTAGGTTTAATCCGAAAAAGGAGGAAGGTGTGTTCCTTTTTTATGCAGATCAAAGCTAAAAAAAAAAAATTGATGAATCTCGCTGAGTACCATGGCCGCACTTTGGATGAATGATAGCCGGTTTCACCACCTCCCATACCTCTTTTAAGGAAAGTTCTCTTATTTTTCCTTTTTTTTCCCTCAATTTTGTTTTATCTTTCTTTTATTTTATTGCTTTCTTTTCTTTACACATTGAGGACAATGTGCGTAATAAGTGTGGGGGAGGAATGCTTCGTTTTAGTCCTTTATTTTGAGTTTTTTTTTGTTTAGATGTGTTTTTAATGCAGTATATTGAATCTTGTTTATATATATATATATATATATATATTATTTCGTATTTGCTTGAGCCTTCTTGAGTCTTCATGAATAAAAAGAAAGAAAAAAAAAAGAGAAAAACCAGAAAAATGACCCAAAAAAAAACTTTTTAGTTAAGTGTTTTGCAAAAATATTTTTTAAAATCCATTAATGTCTTAGGTTTGACGTTTGTTTTTTTTCTCCTTTAAGGTTAGTTTTTTTAGAGTCAATCTAGTAAGTTTTTAAAAGCTCTTTTTGTCAAATTATTTTTCTTTTTACTCAACTTTCTTTTTTGTGAACTTGACATTTCTCTTGGGAAAAGTCTAATCCCCATGTTCGGGAAGCTTGTTTTCGCAACGGTAAGTTAGTACATGCAGTGAATCCTTCTCCATTGTATTTAGTCGTCTTTGATAGTTACTTTGAACACGCCGTGCTTGAACTTTCCTTAATTTTAACTTGGGCTAAAAATGTTCATGCGCTTAAATTGAAAGCCAATGCTTATCTTGAGTTTGATGGGTACTTGCCATGGTTTATTTTTGTGGTAAAATTGTGAAAAAGTGCCTACCAAGAAAATTTATGTCGGGGTTGAGGTCACTACTGCAAAAGTGTTGAAAGTCGAATTGTGAAAAAAAAAGGTACAAAAAAAAAGTAAAATAAAAAGCCACCTAGAATTGTGACCAATTGAGTAACCGGGGGCATTCATCACAAATGTTTGTCATCGCGTAAAAAGGTTGAGTGACATTCTAGGCAAATTATTAAAGTTATGTATGAAAGTGAATGAAAGCAGTTGAAGTGATCCGGCCTTCTGATAGCTGGGCCTAGGTACAAACTTATTTTTTTTTTGGAGAAAACTGTACATCGAGGCAGTGCTTTTGAATTCGCTCATTTGCATTGACATAATCATACTTGGCTTTAATCATTTGTGTGTGCTTTAACTAGTGTGAGGTTCATTTACATAGTGTTCGGGTGCTATCCAGGTAACTTATACGTGTGGTGGTAATTGTTTTGTCTTGCTAAAAACTGATTTACTTTTGTTTTCCTTCTCGAGTTTGTTTGAGTTGTGGTGGAAGGACTTTTGAAGCTTTGTGTGCCTATGTTTGCTTGTGAGGAGGTTGGGTTGTTTTGAAGCTTGGTGGAAATTTCTAGTCATGTTTGCCTGCTGAAAATTATTTGTTTTTGGGGGAATTCTTTTTGCTAAAAAGTTTGGATTTTTGAAGGCTATTTGATTGAGTCAAGTCTTGTTGTTTGAAGTGCTGCATGCCTTGAATATGCTTGGTAATGTGTGTTTGTAGAATGAGCTACTACTTTGTAAAGATAGGTACAAGAACAACAATTTTATGCTTGGAATTATTGCCTTATTTCTTGAATAGGATTATTCTTGGTTTGAAAATTTAGCATATGATCTTTACAAAACTAGATTCACGGTCAATCTCACATGTGAAGTCTTTGTTTTTAATTGATTTCATGCTCAAGGACAAGCATGGTTTAAGTTGGGGGGAATTTGAAAAGTTCTAAATAAGTGTTTAATTTATATGTTAGATGCACTTGATTTTGGAATAGAATGTTCCTTAATCGATGTTTTTAATGTAATTTTGCATGATTGTGCTTAGGAAAAGGAGATGAATGCATTATGCATGGATATATAAGCTTTTTGGACGTGTTTGTAGCAGTCAAAGTTGACTCCGTCACTTGGAAAAATGCCATTAATTTACTATGCGGGTTTGACCAAGGTTGACCAAGATGGAAGATACTTTTTCTAGACTTTTGGAAGGAAATAGATTAAATTTAGATGACTTTTTATTTTGTTGGAAATTATATTTAAGGCTTTTACCTTATATTTGTTTTTGGGCCGGGTTTCCTTATTTAACAAGGAAAATAGGTTAGGGTTTTTCTATATATATACCTCTTATATGCACTTTGGAGGAAAATAACTTTTAGTAGACAACAACAAATTTTCTCTTCATTCTTTGGGCGACATTCATGGACAAGCTATTCTAATTTTGTTTTCTAGCCGAGGATTAATCAAGATTTCGGTTCATTAATTCCGTAAGATCTAATTGTTTTATCCCTTTAATGTTATTTTGATATTTGCATATTTACTATTTCAAGAATTAATATTGTTCTGTGATTGTTTAATTTTGGGCCCGATTATTCAATTGCATGACAATAAGTATCCAGTTAGATTAATTTAATTAATCTAAGTATAATGGTAACCAGGTTTCTTGTGTAATTACACAATCCAAATGAGCAATTACCGTGAGAGTATTGACTTTTAGAATCAGGTCTTTCTAAATTTTTATTGCTGCCGTTAGATAGATCCTGTGGGTATCTCCGGGGATTAGGACATCTAATAGGTAAGATGATAGCGGGAAAAATCGTACGGGATTTAAACCGTTATCAACTTTGTAAGGAAAGATGAGGGTATTAGGCCAAACCAATAACTATAACTGATTTATTGAAATAGTTGAAAGTATTTTTGCATCTAGGATCGGATTTGTTGATCGCAATTGTGATTGTTCCTCAGACTAGATTTAATTCTCATTGATTTTCTGTTTTTCCAGCCTTGTGTTAACTTAGAATTGCGTATTTTAGTCATTTTTTTATTTATATTTTTTTTATTTTCTGGCCAAATTGCGCGCCCACGCAGCGCAACCAGTGGTCTGGATAGTTTTACTAATCTTACTTTTTGCATTTAATTCCCCCTCTTTTTGATTGCAACTTGGTTGATTAATCTACTTGGTATAATTAGCATAAAATACTCTCTCAATCCCTATGGATTCGACCATTTTTCTCACCACGTACACAAATTAAAGTTGCAAGGTAAGAAATAGAAATTTATTTTTGGTGGTTTCGATGCCCATCACTAATCAGCATCACTGTAGCCTGTGAGATGCCTATCTGAACAAGGTTGAACGATCAAACCATGATCCAGAGTATTCTTTAGAAATCACAAGATGTGCTTGGCAGCCACTAAATGAATTGTGCGTGGGGTATCCATATATTGGCATACGTTGTTAACAACAAACTACAAATCTGGTTGAGTCATGGTAAGGTATTGAAGTGGCCCAACTAGCCTGCTAAAATCTGAAGGACTTTTGATTAGTTCACCGTCATCAACATTTAGTTTGCTTAATGTTGTAGGATAGACAATGATTTTGCGCCCTCTATGCCAAAATCTTGCAAAATTTGCACAGAGTCCTTTGTTTGGGTAATTAAAAGAGAGTTATTGAAGTGGTCAATATCTATGCCTAGGAAAAAAACTCGATTTGCCAAGATTTTTCATCGCAAACTATTTCAACACATTTGCCAAAAAAGTACTCAAGATAGCCTCACCATTCCCTATTAAAGTTATATAGTCCACATAAATCAACAAAACAATAGTAGAACCATTATTGGCTTTGACAAGAAGAGAAGCATCGTGATGAGAATTATTGAACCCATATTGAAGCAAACAAGAACTAAACTTATAGAACTAAACCTTGAGAGCTTGTTTGAGATCATGAAGAGACATCTGAAGGTGACACAAATGTGTAAGATTATCAATATCCACAAATTTCTGTGGTTGGCTCATGTAAACTTTCTTCACTAAATCACCATGCAAAAAAGCATTTTGACCATCCAGCTGTTTTAGTAGCCATTTGTTTGTAATTGCAAGACTAAGTACAATTGTTATTGTTCTAGGTCTAACCACAGGACTAAATGTTTGATCAAATTGCTCCCCCGTTGTTGATTGTAATCCTTAGCTACTAAGAGTGCCTTATATCTCTCAATACTACCATTAGTCTTTTGCTTTACTCGATATACCCATTTTACAGCCAATAACATTCATCTCAGGCTTGAAGGGAACTAAGGTCCATGTGTTATTTTTCATTTAGGAATTTATCTCTTCAGCTATTGTATTTTGCTTGTTAGGGTCTTTATTTGCTTGACTAAAACATGAGGGTTTAGAAGGGAAATTAGTAGTTGTGGTGAGAAAACACTGAGATATAGGATGTTTAGTAGAAAAGAAAATACGTCAAACTCGCGCACCATCCATATTTCTAGTGACCATATTATGTGTGCGAAGAGAATTAGCATTGATTTGAGGGGGATCGCTAGGCATATCATGACCGATGGTTTGGTGTTTGACAATAGTTGGAGAAGATTGAGATAGGGATGAAATATTTCAACCTGATAAAGAGTGGAGCTGGTTGGTATATATGGTGAGGTGGTGGCTGGACCAGATTGTTCCAATCCATCATGCAAAGGATCAGTTGACACGAGGTAGAGTTTGGACTTTTGATTAGCCTGAAGAGAGATGGTTTGCAGGTGGGATTTGTGTTGATGAAGGAGTGTGAACGGACAACTTCTTGGAAAAAGACTGAAGGCAAAAACATGGTGTTGGCAAAGATTCTTGAGGCTGCAAATGCAAATGCTGAAAAGGAAAAATACCTTCACCAAAAATAACATGTCTAGACACATATAATTTCGAAGTATCCAAATTGTAACATTTACATCCTTTATGGCGCGAGCTATACCCAATAAATACATAGACACAACTTTTGAAATTAAGTTTATTTCGTCCAAACACACTTAAACATGGAAAGGAACGAGAGCCAAACACGTGAAGTAATGAGTAATTAGGTGCAAATCCAAATAAAACCTCATATGGTGACTTCCCATTCAAAACTCCAGTAGGCAACCGATTAATAAGAAAAATAGAAGTTGAACAAGCATGACTCCAAATACATTTTGGCATAAAACTATGAGCAAGCAATGTCAAAGTCATCTCTATTATATGTTGATGCTTACGCTTAGTAAAACTATTCTGTTCTTGGTACCAGGACAAGACAAACTGTGTGGAATTCCTTTTGACTTTAGAAATGATTGTAAGTGATGTGAAATGTATTCACCATCCCTCACTTTACAGACATTGAATCTTAGTGTTAAACTGTGTAGGTGCAGATATCTTAAAAGAGGGGTGAATTAAGATATAATTACTAATTTTTATTTTTAAAAATTCATAGAAATTTAACAATCCCTTTCAAGCAATATATCAAACAATGTAAACAATTTAAGCAAATATGATAACTAAAGTATAGAGAAAAGAGAGACAAATAATTTACGGTGGTTTGGCCAAGCCTACGTCTACCGCCCAAGAATGCTCCCCTTAGGATTTCAACAACCTTCACTAAATTACTTCTTCAAATCTTGGTGAAGCAAAAACCAATTTCTTACACCTCTTTGAAGCCCAACTTCAAAGAATCCAAGAGTTCCACTCTTTAGGATTTACCTACACTGTACAAGCTTTAATGAATGAATCTCTCAAGAATTTTAGCTCTTAAAGTGTGTATATGATCAAAGGAACAAGAAATGATAGAGAATCTGAAAATTTTTTCTCAAAAGAATATATTGCAATGAATGAATCCCTTGAAAACTCAAAGATATTGCAAGAATGACTCAAAGCTTGATTGAATGATCATATGAGATTTTGCACACTTGAATTGATAATTTGAATATGTAATGAATGTGTATTTAAAGATTTTTGAGTGTTAGGGATTTGGTAGGTGAGGAAAGGAGAAAGAGATGGCCAGAACGGTAATAAATGGCTAGAGAATTTTTTACAGCAACCTGTTCAGCCGGTTGACTGGTTGGGTTGTTCGGTCTCCTCTTGGCTCTCACTGGCTAGGTCGGACACCTTAGCCGGTCGATCGGCTAGGGGGCCCGGTTTTGTCCTTCACTTTCTGTCTTAGTCAGTCCCCAGGTCAGCCGGTCGACCAGCTGGGGGGTCCGGCCACTCCAGAGAGTGAAATAAAGCTAAACTTTAGCCAAAAACACTTTCAGTGCAATTTTTATAACTCCAAATCACTTTGAGACATTTTGTAAATACTTTTTATGACTTGAAACACTTTCAAAACATATTTTTACTCTACGTGTGCATTCAAATTTATTTGTGCTTTTATGAAATCAAACATGCAAGAGTTTAAAAATGTTTGAACAATGAAAGAGAAAGTTTGAGCCAAACATATACACAATATTTAGGCATTTCACAAAAGAGCAAAAACATCTGGTACCCCTTATGATGTCTCTTCTCCTCCTTATGCCTTCTCATATTCTTGTTCTTCAAATAATGTGTTTTGTTCGTCTTTTTCCATCTTTCAAGCATCTCCTTATACATCTAAGCACTTATCTTCACAAGATGCTTTTAGTCAAACAATTATGAATGCATATAAATTTGCATCATCAAAATTAATAACTAGAATTTAGCCAACAAACTGAGTTTCAACTATTACAACAAAATCTTGAAAAATATGAAGCATATCAGACTTTCGTGGCATAGAAAAGTACCAAACAAATCGTGAAAAATCATTTATGAAAAATCAAATTGTTGGATTATAGCTCAAAGTCCAAGCCCGTACAAATTAGGAAAGAATTTTAATGAGAATTAAAATTCTAGTTATGGTAAGAGTCTTAATTATGGTAGGATTGATAGATGAGGAAATCCTTTGTCTTGGAGGACAAGGAAATCTCCTCTATAAATAGGACTCTTGCATTAGTTGTATAAGGTGTGCCTTAGGAGAGTGTCTAGAGAGCCTGAGAGCATCAAGAGTATCTTATATTCGTTCTAGTCCTGTTGAGGATAGAACCATTATAAGAACTCTGTGGGGGAGGGTTTAGACTTTTCTGTCCGTGCAAAAAGTCACCACCTAAGTTGTAATCCCATTATTGTTGAATAGTGGAATTTATCCCAGAGGGGATCGTGGACGTAGGCAGAGGGCCGAACCACGTTAAAATATTGCGTGTTCTTTATGTGTGTTTTCCGCTGTGCTTTGATGTGTGTGCGTCCTCGATTTTCCCAACAAGTGGTATCAGAGCCTGGTTGGTGAACTGGGCACGATGACAAGGCAAGGAGGACACAATTTTGAAGAAGCTATCATGTGGAGCAGCTACGCTGAAGAGGAACGTCGAAAAAGAAGATGATGAACACCGAAACCAATTTTTTGCTTGACCACCAATTTCAGAACGGAGACCACCGTTACATTCGTCGCGATGAGTGGAGTTGAACCGTGACGGTGGTGTTGCTTGAAAATGATCGGAACACTGCTGGAAAGGATGGAAAGTTCGTGCTTGGGCCTGAGTTAGATTTTGATTCGAGCATCAAAATTGAGATTTGAGCATACCGTCGAACTCGTTGGAGCTAGAGGAGTTCACTCGATATTTTTTGCAGTGTTTCGTGATCGAAAACGATGCCAAAAAAGGCTCGAAAGTTGTGAGGGGCTTTAATGGCAGATGATGATAGGAGCAACCAAATCAAGCATGCTTGGTACCATTAAAATTGCAACGATGAGAGGAGCTAAATGGTGGCAGCGATGCGACGAATGGTGACCGGAGGAGTTGCGGAGATGTGAAGAAAATGACCGCGACTTTCATGGCATACGGTGTTTGGGTGGTTCAAAATTCGAGTGCTTAGTACCAATAGATGCGCGACGGCCAGAGGAACACCAGGATGCTGTCGGCACCGTGAGAGGTGACCAAGAATGGTGGCGGTCCGAGCTTGAATGTGGCAGCAATGGCGTGTAATGTTGGACGGTGGTTCTTAGATGGTGCAATGATCGAAGATGATAAAGGAGGTCGCCGGCCGTTGGAGAGTGAGCTGGTGATGGCCGATCGTTGATTGGACGGTCGGATTTTGCTATAGAGATGGGTCGGATCGCTTGATAGTTTGGGTTGATGGTTGTTGAGTTTGCTGTTGATCGATGGAGAAGAAACGAAGCTTGGGATCTGGTCCATTGCGGCTTATGGTAGTGTGGGGGGAAGCAAGTTATGAGCCATTGGATCTTGTAGAGATGTGATCCGATGAATTGTGATTGTGCGTGATGTAATGCATGCGATTATGGTGAGCTTCAATGATCTGAGCCATCAAATTGAGAGGCTGATCTGATGGTGAGAGGAAAGGATCTCATGCGGCGCGTGCATGGAAGACTTGGTGTGGACTCAAGTTGACCAGAAAATAAACTGAATTGATTGAGATTTAACCAAACCTTAAATGAGTTGACCGAGGTATTCTTAAGGTTTTTGGGCGTGTCGGATCCAAATTTGAGCTCTATTTTGCAAGATTCCGACCCAAGATACGAGTTTTGAGACCGAGAGGCGTTTGACCGCGGAGTTTGATTTTGACTGAAAGTTGACTGTGTTGACCGAGGGTGTTCCTACATAATTTCGACGTCCTAAGTTCGTTTTTTGAGGTCCGTTTTGCCAAATTTCTTGATGTATCGTGGGTGAGCCTTGAAATTGGGTAAAACAATGAAGTGGTGATGAAATTCTGCAAAAGTCTTTGAAGCATTGTGCGAGCAAACACATTTAGCCGACTAGTGAACGAACTTCTAAAGAAGAGAAAAGTTTGGATGAATAGACTAGTTGAAGAAGGTTCGATTCGAGGGAGTAGTCACGCGAAGAGAGTCTACGTAGCTGAACGATCAGAGTCCCGCCGACGATCGATAAGGAATGCTCTTGTTGGAAGAAGACCACGTCCGAGATGCCTTGTGTCGAGGGAGGACGCAAACAACCTTGAGAGGTCGAGGTTAGACGGCATGAAGAGGGATGTTGGGGATGACTCCGAAAACCTGCTAAGATATGTTGGTAGCTGCTACCGTGAAGAGTGTTGTCGAGTGAGGGCTCCAGCATGAAGACTGTGAAGAGGTTCCAGTTGCGGCAAAGAAGCTTCGGAATTTTCGCCAAGAGAGGAATTTGTTGGGTTATAGCTCAAAGTCCAAGCCCATACAAATTAGGAAAGAATTTTAATGAGAATTAAAATTCTAGTTATGGTAAGAGTCTTAATTATGGTAGGATTGATAGATGAGGAAATCCTTTGTCTTGGAGGACAAGGAAATCTCCTCTATAAATAGGACTCTTGCATTAGTTGTATAAGGTGTGCCTTAGGAGAGTGCCTTAGGGCCACACCCCTTGGGGGGGTGTGGGAGAGAGCCTGAGAGCATCAAGAGTATCTTATATTCGTTCTAGTCATGTTGAGGATAGAACCATTATAAGAACTCTGTGGGGGAGGGTTTAGACTTTTCTGTCTGTGCAAAAAGTCACCACCTGAGTTGTAATCCAATTATTGTTGAATAGTGGAATTTATCCCAGAGGGGATCGTGGACGTAGGCAGAGGGCCGAACCACGTTAAAATATTGTGTGTTCTTTATGTGTGTTTTCCGCTGTGCTTTGATGTGTGTGCGTGCGTCCTCGATTTTCCCAACACAAATAATATCTGAAACTTTCCATAGAAGAAACCGAGGTTGGTCCCCAAACATTAGTTTGAATCATTTGTAAAATATGAGTTGTTCGAATATCTAAAGTCTGAAATGGCAGCCTATGAGACTTTCTTTAAGCACAACTAGTACACAATAAATCACGCACCATACATGAGGGAATAACATTATTGTTGGCAAGCTATTGAACCACATGGTTAGAAGCATGACGAAGTTGAGCATGCCATGTTTCAAAGAACACGTTGTTCGCCAAAAAAGAGAAATGCTGAACCGAAGAGAGAGTGTAAAGACATTATTTATCTAACCTTTGAGTAGTGTTGTTCTCATCCTCAGATCCTTAATCACATAACCAAATAGAGTAAATCCAAATGAGTAATTGCGACCTTTGGTGAATTGAGCCACAGACAATAATTGTTTAGCAAGAGCAGGCACAACGAAAACCTTACAATTAGAACCAGAAGATAGAAATATTTATAGTACCAAATAAGTAATTGGCAAATGCTAGCCATCATCAATGACAACCTGATCATGGGTACTATATATAGTCTTACCTTTAACAGGTTGAGTCTTATTTTTCATGTGATGAGATGCTCTAGTGTCGACATACCAATCAGTATCACAGGAATCTTGAACTTGTACAGCTGAAAATGCCTTAGTGTTGGCCTCAACCACTTCATCAGGAGCAAAGTAGTTATTTACTTGGTGACCACAATGATAGCAAAAAATAGAGGCTTGATTTGAGCCTGGATTGGACATGTGTTTGGACTGAGCTTTACCAAGACCTTTACCCCCACCTAGAGCACCACTACCACAAATGCCACGGCCTAGGGAGGTGGGAGAAGACGAGGTGTTGGGTGAAGATTGACCATAAAGAGCAATAGTATTGGATGCTTGTGCTGCAGAAGCCTGGAGGCCCATTTCAAAATCGAGCAAAAGACCATAGATTTCATCAAAGGTTGGACTAGTAGGTTTGGAGTTGATAGCAACAACACTAGGATCATATTCTAATCCAAGCCCTTTTGGAAACCACAACCCAAGATCTTCCTCGTCAACAGGTTTACCTGCGCTAGCAAGTATCAGGGACAAAGATTTAGCATGCTGGGTATACGTATGCATAGATTGAGTGCCTTTCACCAGTGATTGAAGTTGTGTGTTAATTTGTTGCACCTGTGCTCGAGACTCAGATCTGTACAACAGCTCCAAGGTGACCCAAACTTCTCTAGCAATCACCTTGTCAACAACCTGTGACAAAACTTAAGGAGAAAGAGAGATCAAGAGCCATCCTAAAACCAATTGGTCGAGATGTTCCCATTTTGCAATGACATCGTCATCAATAGTAGGCCTCTTCAGGCTCCCATCAATAAAGCCAAGCAACTTGTGATAGCGGAGAACAGGATAGACCTGTGTTTTCCAAAGAAGGACATTGTCATTGCTAAGTTTGATAGAAAACTCGAGTGATATTTTCCATAGTTGGCAAAGACGCCATTGTGATGGAGGAAGAAGAAGTCGTTATGGTGTTAAAGGAGACATTTGGAGAGAAATGAAAAAGAATTGGACAAGGGATCGAATAAAGTGTTTAAATAAATCTGAATTGCTGATACCATAAAAGTGTGGGAACAATTTCACACTTGTGTTCATTTACGTATATGTTTAAATAATTCAAGTATTTTACAATTGTATTACTCTATCTGATAAAGAAATAGACTATATCTTTTAAATATTTGAATTTAAATATTAGCAACTATCCATAACTACTAGATTGGCTTGACACTAATATTTGATAGTCCTCCGTAAGACACATTCAATTGTGATGATCGACCTGCCATTTCTGTGAGACAAGCAAAAGCGAGTGCTTTGGGAGATGTACATTAAAGATTAATTGAGTATATACATGTGCGAAATATTAAAGACTAACTTAAACATTTTAAAATAATTAGACCGAGTTTAAAAATAAGTTACAATATTGAAAGTCTTTCTGGAAAATCCATTAAATAATTAGAAACGTAGACCCAAAAGCAAAAGTTCCATAAAAGTAGATACGAAACGGGGCCCAACACAGCCCAAAAACATTACGCAACAATATAAACCACACAGATGCCTCATAAGGGAACGGCCCAGTAACACAAGTCATATCCGCCAGGAATCCATTGCAGGTACACAGCAAGCAATGGAGCTCACACTATCTATTGCCAAACATCAAGCGCATATATTGATACTATTATTTGCTTTAATTATAACATACTATGAATTGGTATAATTACTTGATTCATCTTGTATATAAATAATTGCCTTTTTTCCTTTTTTGGTTTTGCTACTTTTCATTCATAAGCTCCACACTGATTAAGCTTCTGGGTTTTTTAATTATCCTCTGAAATTGTTCCTGTAAGTAGTTGGTAAAGGAAAATTATGCTTATTCACATGTGATATAATTGCTTACCATTTGTTTGAAAGGCATATTCTGCTGGCTATATGCTCAAATAAGATATATTGATATGTATATTTGCTGAAAATGTAAATCTTTGATAATTGGATTGCTTTGATTCTTCTCAAATTTGATTATTGTATTGGGTTTTTTATTAAAAAAATTTCTTGGGTATTAGATACACTTAGTCTAATGGTTTCACTAAGTTCTGATTACAATTGCAGGATGATCAGTGAGTGTCATGTGGTTTGAACAAGCTGTCAAATTTCTTGAATACTGAAAGAAAAATACTGTAAGAGAAAGAAGAATGATGCTTACTCACCCTATTAATCCAGATTCTGTTCATTTTCTATCAATTGGGCAAAAACAGGTTTGCTCATGATTGTTTGCAGTGATCTTAAATCTTTAGTCTTTTAACGGTATTTGCTGTTTATGTCTTTGCGAGGTGAATCTTTTTGTATAACTATTTTCCCAGATTTCGGGTGCCAGGTCGGGTCCTTTATCATCCTGCGCGCGCTTGAAATACAATTTTTCTTCTAGAGGAAATGTGACACATTTTAACTCCTTTGCTAAAAAGGCAAGTGCATATTGATATACACGTTCTGTTTCCCCAACATGTTCACAGTAAATACTTTCTGCTTAATGATTGCTGCACTTCGAGATTTTTATACTGGAACTTCTGTTTAATTGCTAGGCAACAAGCATTTCCCCTGTTAATCATCCGTGTGCTCCTACTGAAGCTAATCTCCATGGTGGTGAGAGTAGGTGACTTTCTCTGCTCCCAAATGGTTAATCACTTTCTAATTTTGTACTTGCTCTGCTCTAAATCAGTTCTCCTATTGAATTGTTTGTTAATTTATTGTTCAAGTCGACATTTATTGCGTATATGTTTTGGTTATGGGTACTGGCAACCGGAACTTGTCTAATTGTTTTTCTTGAGGTTATCTTTCCTTATCTTTGTTTATTCATTTATTTATTAATTTTTCCATGTCAGTGAATGCAAGAAAGTAATCCAAAGAAGAGGAAAGAAAGAGCACCACTTGTGGCGTAAAAGAGATTCTACGAGTTCTGGGAAAAAAGCGCTGCATCTTGTTCAAATTGTATGTATAACTAATTCTTTTACGAGTTTTGGGAAAAAAGCGCTGCATCTTGTTCAAATTGTATGTATAACTAATTCTTTCTTGTTGTTTGTAGAGTCGCTTCTGCATTCTCAATAATTCCTCTGAAGTTCATATTATGTTTAAATTCGATGACTTAGTGGGACTTCATCATTTTCTGTTGTCTGGACATCAAAAGCTATAGGAGTATCATATCCTAACCTTAAAATTGGATTTGGCAGATTTCTGGACTTCCAAATGAGAAAGAAGCAGTTTATAGTGCACTTGATAAATGGGTAGCTTGGGAGACAGAGTTTCCGTTGATAGCTGCAGCCAAGGCTTTACAAATCTTGAGGAAAAGGACGCAGTGGATCCGAGTAATTCAGGTGTGAAGCATGGAGCCTTTTGGACTTTGTGCAGCAACACGTTATCATGTAACAGTTTGTGCATTTACTAAACCGTGAATTTCAGTTTACGGTTTGAGATTCAGTAACCAGCATTGGTTACCACCCATCTCATATCATGTCTCTGTTTGATGCGCTTTACTTCATTTTTGGATTTGATTCGGTAACACTGGGAAAGACATTACTTCACTTTTAAGTTTGTCTTTCTTAAATTGGTGCCTCTACCAAATGGTATGTTGTCGAGTGAGCATTATTTTGGTGGAAATTTTAGTTCAGCTTAGATTTGAAGAGAAGGAAGAAAAAGTTCTAAGTCAAGATGTAGATCCAGGTTTAAGCTTCATCCTCCAAGCCCTATGTCCCCTAGACCTATACACCAAAACAGAGAATTTCAAAAAAGAAAATGGAGCAAAGAAAGTTCTGCTGAATTTTGGCTATAGTTCTATGCAGTGTTCTTTGTCTGCAAGCCACTCTCCTGAGAAAGTGAGTGGTGGTCAACTCCAGTAAATATAAGAGCACTCAATGCTGGAAAGTTGGCAAAATTACAAATATAGATTTGTCTGCATCTAATTCTCATCACTGGAGTAGTATTTCTGAATTCACTTTGTGATTATGCATCTTCTTCACTGAATTCATGCTAGTTAGACGGGTTCATCACTGTTCATTTTGCGATTCCCAGGTATCGAAGTGGATGTTGAGCAAAGGTCAAGGAGCAACAATGGGAACTTATGACACTCTTCTGCTGGCATTTGATATGGACAAGAGGGTAGATGAAGCAGAAATGTTATGGAACATGATACTACAGACACACACTCGATCTGTCTCAAAGCGATTGTTCTCTAGGATGATATCATTGTATGATCATCATGGTTTGCCGGATAAAACCATACAGGTATGTTTCCCTTGTTTGGGCATTTCTGATTTTTCCTCTTACTGTTCCTCTTGGTTGTGCTGCTTGGTCAGATAACTTTTGCAGATCATGAGACGATTTTTTTAGTCATAAATGTATTATGCTAAAAGACATGGTTCCCGTTTTGAACTTTAGGTTTTTGCAGACATGGAAGAGTTGGGGATAAAACCAGATGAAGATACAGTTGCAAAAATTGCAAAAGCATTCCAGTTATTAGGTGAAGAAGATAAGCGGAAAATATTCCTTAAGAAATATCAAAGTAAATGGAAATATATCCATTTCAAGGGTGAATGTGTGAGGGTGAGAACGGATGAATGGAATGACTAAAGCTGTTGAAGCCGAGAATAGAAATTAAGGGAAGGCTTGATATCCTATGCTTAACTATAATCCTGCTGGTATACGGGTGTCAGTGTTAGGCCTTTTGCAATCTTGGAGTGACCCTGCATGAAGAGGTTTCTTGATTTTGCACCAGATATGTACATAACTTTATTCGATCTCTGGTAGTATTTGAAGCAGTTGATCTTCTAAGCAGATTTTTTTGGCACAAATTCTAGTGCGCCTAACAGTCTATGGATTATGTACATATAAAGTAGGGGTGAACATGATACTAATACTGTGCCGGATAAAGATTAGACTGGGAATTTGTGTCAATGGCTGCAAAGGGATTTTTATCAAAGAACAATTTGCAGTTTGTATTGCTTCAGTGAAACTTGCCGTAGAGAGAGCTTGCAGAATTGGTTTCCTTTGGCACCAATGATATGTCAGCAGTATTAATCCCTGCTAGGATAAGTGCAAGTTAATCTTGCCCCTTGTGCACGAGGAAAGCTAATTACTGCTTTATGAGTTAAACAAACAAACATAATGCAGAAAGGAAGGAAAATTTTGACTTATCGTCCGCTGCTGAGGACTTTAAATCCCCTGCTGCTGTTTACTTTTATGCTTTTATCCAAGGCCACGACATCGATACTGCAAATTTGTTATGTGAGAAATGTTTGCACCCCTGCCTATATAGGCCTGAAACTTGGATAGGCACCCTGTATTTTCTTATAACGTTATCACATATAACATTATAACATTTAGAGTATAACATGCAATTGTTATCTTTAACTAAGCCGCTAGATCTTTATTTTGCAATTCGATAGATCAGCTAAGGGCTCGTTTGGATTGGCTTTTTTCAAAAGTGTTTTTTTTAACAACTTTTGAAAAACAGTTTTTTTTAAGAAGCTGAAAATTCTAGTTTTTGAAAAAAGCTCAGAGTTTCAGTTTTTTTGAAAGTCAAATCAAATAGTTATTATAAATTTAATGTGACTTTTTTAAGAAAAAAAATATTTTTTCTTGAAAAAAAGTCAATTCAAAAAGCCCTAAATACACAGATTAAATCACTTCCAATATTAGAGACGAGACAAGCAACATCATTATGCAAAGCTCTAAATTTTCAACCTTCCATTTTATTCATTGCTTTTGTTTTCTGTCTTCTGATAAACTATACTAGTAAAAATCTAAGAAAAGAAGTAAATGGAAACACATAATTCTAAAAATCTAAGAAAAGAAGAATAAGAAAATCATTTTCCCTTCTTTTCCTGGGATGGGGTTGTTTAACTATGCTAGTTTAACTGCCATGGGACTACGGACATTGTGGATGCCATCGCTCCAAGTGTACCATCCAAATGCATACTTGTCTTTCTCAATGGTCTCCATCGTGTCGTGATTCGGCTTCACCGTGATGGTGAATGTCTTCTTCTGGCCAAGGTGCTTGAAGAACAGAATGGGAGGTGATATCTCAACTGAAAATCCCAATGGTGGTTTCACACTAACGAAGTATATGCTCCTCCTACCGCCAACATTCGTGACGGTTCTCGTAACAGTCGCGCTGCCATCGAGCATAGGAATCGCGACGGATGGATAGTTGAGATTGTTTGGTGAGGGTGGATTTTTAGGACATGTGTGGTTAGGATCAAGTTCTATAATTCCAATGCTGCAAAGGTAGTGAACATAGTCTTCGTATGAAGCGTCGTAAACTAGTCCAGGGTCTGCTGCCTTTGCTGGCCTGAAGTGGCCTGATCCGAATTGGAAAGGGTCTGCTGCATTGCCTGATGCATCAGTTATTGGCATTCCCTTGTTGTTGAGAAGTCCAGCTGCAAGGCAAAGTTGAACCATTTATTTTAGTTCGAGGAAAACTTTTCAAAACGTTCATGTTAGTCCAAATATATATGAATTGCAGACTGTATAATGACCTTATTGCTGAAGCTTACCTGAGGTCATAAGAGCAGATCTTATTGCTGCGCTGCTCCAAGTTGGATGCACGGCCTTCAACAGTGCAATAGCACCACTAATATGAGGGCAAGACATAGAAGTTCCTGAGTAGATATTGTACTTGGCCACCCGATGATCAGCATCCAACTTTGTAGGGGAATTGGCTTCGCTCCAGGCAGCCAATATATCTAGCCCCGGGGCAGTGATATCGGGCTGTTTGGTGGGCACCATACATAATATGATAAGCATTAAGACAAACGATTTTCAAATTGAGGAAAACATTAGCGATTCTCATGTGTATATGCAGAATTGTTGAATTTACTTACCTTAAGAATGTCAGGAGAAAGTACGCTAGGACCTCTACTTGAGAATGCAGCCATGTATGGTGCTGGCTGAGAATGTAGTATGGTTCGACCCTTAGTAATATACGCTGTTGGCGTTTTCGTGGAGTTAATGTAATCAAGAACCTTAAGCGCATTCTCATAACCAACAGCGGTAGCTGGAAGAAGATGAGCATCGGTCGTCAATTCCGCTCCAAATGCTTTATTGTTCCCTAAGATGAGACCAATACCTCCAGCCCTTTTCACCTCTCCACCTTTGCCAACTCTTGTTCCAAAGCCTCTCATGCACAGCACAATCTTTCCCTTGGCCTTCTGAGGCGAAAGCGAACCATTGAGGCATTGCCTGGAAAAATCCAATCATCCAAATTCTAAGTCATCTCTGCCGAATTCTTATCTTCCCATAAAACAATAAAGAATTCTGTGAGTGTAAATAGGAAAAGAGAGGGAGAAAGAAAAAAACATACCCTGATTCATTTCGGCGCACATCAGGGTTCTCAACTTGTGCTGCATAAACCAAAGGATACATCTTCTTTTTCAGCTGGTAAGGAGTTACTGTTTGTCCCTGATTTTTGTTTTCCACGCACATCAACAACTTAATTTTAGCTTATAAGATTTTTAAGAGATTAGAGAATTATTAGATGCTTGGCTTAGTTAATTTACCTCAATCTTCTGGCCATTTCCAAGCACGAGAGGCGCTATGAATTCCCGATCAACACTGCTTGCGCCAACTGTCATGATCCAGGGAGCTGTATTTGCCAATGTCGATGGTGCAGGCCCTGAATTCCCAGCACTGCAAGCCACTACAACATTTTTCTTCAGGGCATGAAATGCTCCAATGGCAATACCATCCTCAGTGATAGGGTAAGGTTTTTCCGTCCCAATGGAAATGCTCATTAGATCAACACCATCAGCAATGGCATCATCCATGGCTGCTAACATATCATTTTCGAAACAAATGTTTCCTTCTACTTTCTCTTGGCCTGGTATCGCCCAGCAGACTTTGTAAATGGCGAGCCGTGCAAGTGGTGCACCGCCCGAGGCTGTGCCACTAGCAAAGCCGCCGAGGGCGGAAGCGCCGTGGACCCTACGGCCTACAGCAGTGGATGCTGTGTGACTTCCATGTCCATCTTTGTCTCGAGGGGATAAGTAGTCCAGTGTTCTGTTTAGAGGACCGTAGATTGCTTCATAGCCTTTAACGTAGTATCTCGCACCAATTATTTTCCTGCATAGACAAAGGTTCCAAGAAGTATTTTACTGATCATTCTGTGCTTTGATGTATTTCCAAAAGTACTATGCAATTGCAACTATCTTAAAAGAGATCATTGAAGTGATATAGAGAATAATAAAATGATGTCAGGCCCCAGAAAGTCAAGGAAACTGTAACAAAACCTATGCAGATGAATTCCGATGTATAATGCATAGTATAAGTTTGTAGCGTTGCAAATGTAAATTAAATGAATTCTGTGTATTATATTATTCTTGAAAACGAATAGAATTCTTTCAATACATTGATGATGTATGAATTAAAATAAAAATATAATAAGCATAATAATCCATATTCAAATATACATACACGCAACCACATATTTTAGTAATGTAAGACCATCCTAGATGAGGTCTAAGTTAAATCATTTGGTAGATATTTTTCGCGTTTCTGTGCTTTGTGTAAGAATGGCTTTCAAGCACGAAAATCAGATCCACAATAGTGAAATTATGCATGGGCGACCCACAAAAATAACTTACAGTTTTCTTCTCCAGCATTGGTGAAAACTAATAAACACTACACAGTTCAAATCTATGACTTGCTAGTTTAACACCGGAATAAAATTATTAGATAATGAAAGTATATAAGGTTCAGTTCATGTTAGAACGACATTAATAGTTCATAATTTTTGGAATTCGAAGCTCGGGTAAGGCAAAATCATGTCGGTTCTAATACTAGAAACATACAAACAATTTATCAGTCTAATGTGGGAACTTAGATCCTCTTAATTATTATAATATTATGAGAAAAATCTAATGATAAAAATTTAATAATCCAGTTATACAATGAATATATATATATAAATATATATTTCTAACACCTAGTATTCGTGACTATATGCGATGGGTTCTCTCTCTCTTTTTTTTTTGGTCGATAAATATGATGGTAACCTAAGCTGATTTTTGGGTAAAAGTCTACCAGTTTAAAACTACCGCGTGTATAGTAAGAAGTCCCTGTAGAGAGATGCATTGGAGGGATAGAAGTTCATTGGAGGGATAGAAGTTCACAAGATGGCTTTATACATCGAAGAAGCCAAAAACCAATAACTATCAGGTCAGTTTTCCTTTAGACATAATTGAAATGGACAAAGCTGAAAGTAATGACCACAGCCATCTCCAACACAAAGTCATGCATGTCATGACATCGTGTTCGGACGCCGAGTCGGGCCAATTGTTGCTTTCTTTCTTTCTCGTGTCTCATTAGCTCGAGTTTTAAGTTTGAAGCGTGACAGAAATATTTTCTCAAAACAAATACGGTAAGATAATTAAATAATCAGGCACAAGTAGTTGAGTATGATGAAGTCATTAAATCCATGATGGAAGAAAGGATATATAGGCCAAAAGCTATATGTTAATTTGTTTTTCGATGAATTATTTGTTACAAAATAGAAGGGAAAGATGTGTGTATATATATATATATATATATATATATATATATACTCACTTGTTGCAGTTTGATGAGTCAAAGGCATCACCAGTTTGGCAAATTCCTTTCCATCTCTTTGGAATGGGTCCCAACCCTTCATCGTTAAAACTCGGAGACTCCGGCCAAACACCTTGTCAAAAATCAAAGACTTCCATCATTATGAAAAATAATTTCATTCTTTAGACCTCTTGCACATAAGACGAGTAACACGTTATTAGACTATAAAGTTAATGACAAAAAATAAATTCATTCTCAAAGTTGAAAACCATGCATAGGCACAGCTAATAACTTTCTAAACATTAATCCAGCAGCCCTAGTGAGTAAATTGAATGAATTTGACAAAAGTTTAAATACAAATCCTAATAGCAATTAATAAACATAGCAATTTTCAAAGATGACAAACATTACTATGTAGAGAGTATTCACGTAGGGATTATTTGAATACCGCTATCCAACATGCCAACTATCACATCTCTGCCATATCTGGATTTTAGCAATAAGTTATCCTTCCTCAAGTGCTCCACTTGTGTGCTCTGCTCTAAGCCTGAAAACTCCCATGACCTTGTGGTATGCATAACATACTTGTTTGGGTGGCTTCGGGAAACCGATACCACTCCATCCATCGCTGTTCACATGCATATACAGATTAGAGGAACTCAAGGAAACCCCGGGGCGGGGTTTCCGAGGGAAAAAGAGAATGTACTTACCAGAAAGTTTCGAGGCTTCATCGGGGGTGAGCATTGCCGAGAAGCCATTCATGGCATGCTTGTAACTGTAAATAATGGAGGATTTAGCATCTTCCTCGGTGTCCTTTACCGAAAGTAGATATGAATGATGATGTTCTTCAATTTCATGCTTTGCCTTGTGTCCATTGTGCTCGCCAAGGTACACAATATACGCCTGTGACCAATCAAATAAGTTGCTATCAATAATTAAAGTGTACGTAATAAACATGCAATAACAAAAATATATCCATTGGAGAAAAGCGACCTGTTTTTCAGTACATGAAGCCAGGACAGGAATAAGAAAAAGAAACAAGGAGAATAGAGACAACTTCTCCATAATGAGCGTTGAATGCAGAGGGGTAGTGAATAGTTTTGTGGGATAAGCTATGAATTGAGTAGGATATTTATAGGACTACGAGATCACTGGATCTTTGATAACTATATTATCTCCATCAGTTGAAAAAAAAGAGGATTTTAAGCGATTAGATTAATTTGTTTTGGACTTCTTGAACAAAATTAGAAAAAAAAAGCCATGTCATTTTACAGTTACAGAGTCGTTGAAGGATTAACTCTAGAAGTAAAACACTACTCGAATAACTAGAGACCACATTGTGGTGAACTACAATATCCTTATAATAATATTATATTATCATATAAATAGTACAGATAAATTTGTAAATGTGTTTTACTCTGATTTTGCGTGGCAAAGTGTCAACTCCACGAGATTTTAAATTTCAAAAAGTAATTAAAATTATTTTAAATGAAAATCATATTGAAAATACACGAAACCCACATAACAATTTCAACTAGATAAGTGAAAAATTATTAGATAAGTATCATTGTACGTATTTTAATTAAATATCTTTAGCAAAACCTAGGAGAAGGTGGTCTACCCAAATGCATATAGACATGGACAGAATTTAATAATCACTAAGCCTCTTTTTTGTTTCTAGTGTCTCTACATATATTTAAGTTATGATCATAGTGTTTTATTTTGAAGCATCTTATATTAGTTGAATTCAATATAAACAATAAGCCCATTTTTTTAATTAGCCAAATTCAATAACCGATTAGCCCATCCTTTTTTTTTTTTTTTCCTAACTATCCTACATTTATTCTAAAGGTAAAACCTAGGAGAAGGTGGTCTACCCAAATGCATGTACATGGACAGAATTTAACAATCAGTAAGCCTCTTTTTTGTTTCTAGTGTATCTACATATATTTACGTTATGATCATAGTGTTTTATTTGAAGCATCTTAGGTTCCGTTTGGCCTAACTGTGATATTTCAATGGTTAAAGCAGTAGAGTTTTTAGCTGTAGAGCTTTGGATAAAAGTACTTTGGATAAAAGTGTTGTTGAAAAAAAGCAGTTGATTGTTTGACCTGTATTTTAAGAGTTGAGCTTTCAGTTATTTTAAGGTTAATATTAAATTTTAAAAAATATACAATAGTATTATTTTTAAAAAAAAATGAAGAAAATTTTTTTTGACATAACATAAAAACAACTTTTTAAAAGCCTTTTTTGAAAAGCTCCAATTTGGAGCTTCTGGTCTTTTAGCTTTTTTTAGTTTAAGCTTTTATGTAAAAGCTCTTTTAAAAATAAGGCAGACAGGTTAGTTTCTACTTTTAGACTCACAAAAAGTACTTTTGAATTTCTAAAAGTTGGGCCAAATAGACTCTTATCTTAGTTAAATTCAATATAAACAAAAGCTTTTTTTTTTTTTAATTAGCCAAATTCAATAACCGATATTGTTTTTCTCTTTTTCTAACTATCCTACATTTATTCTAAGGGTAAGAGTGGTATCCTGAATAGTTAAGAAGTGAAAAGAATAGAAAATATATCTATTTTTCTATTCTTTTCACATTAAAAAAAAGATATATTTTCTATTCTTTAGAAATAGAAAATATATCTATTTTGCCCAGCAAAAGAAAATATATCTATTTTAAAGGTAGAGTTGCGATTAATAAATAGACATCCAATAACAAATGGAATGATTTTATGCTAATTAATGCCACGTTTAATATGGAATTGATCTCATATGTAATAGAAATTTGTTTTAGACTATTGAAATTGGGCTAATTGAAATGGTAGCAAAAAACTCCATGTGTAAATCATATATGAGATGTATATCTAACACTTCTACTTATATCCATCTTCTGTTATGATTTGAGTTATTTTGAGGGTAAATGGCGTCTCTTTGTGGTTTATTAGTAGGTATATAGTAGCCTGTTATATTTTTTAAATAAGCAAATACCCTTATCTTTTTCAAATTACGGTATAACAAATTAATCCCCACCCTTATCTTTCCTATTACTTTTGACCCGTACGCAGAGCTCACAAACGGGTTGGGTTAAACGGGTTGGCAAGTCCGTCAGCGTCATTTTTGAGGGTTGGCAAAGTGCCAAACCACACCCAACCCTTCAAGTTGGCGGCTTGACAGGTTAAGTAGGTTGCCCCTCCATGTTCTTAAAATAAAAAATAAAACAATGTATTTTTAACAAAATAATTATAAAATTAAATATATAAACTCGTAAATTATAATATATAGAGGTGAACATTTGGGTAATAACTAAATCGAATCGAACTAAATCTTTTTTCGATTTTGAAAATTGAACTGAATTGAATTTTTTAAAAATTGAATAAATTGGAACCAACAATATATTTCTGTCTATTTGGTTTAGTTCGATTAGAATAGAAATTGAACAACAAATTTGTCTTGAAAAAACTAGAAAATAGAAAGCTCAAATTAATCCATATGAAGATAAATGTGACAACTTATAAGTTTCAAATAGCTATCAAGAAAAGAGCATTTATTTTCAAATTAAATATTTTATAATATGAATAATATATGGCACGAGTAAAAAATATTATATATTTTTAATATATAAAATACAATTTGGTTAATTCAGTTTGTTTTTGGCTAACCGAACCGAACCAAATAAGCGGAACTTTTTCAAAAAATAACAAAACTGAATTGAATAGACCAAACTCAACTCGGGTTAGTTTGGTCTTTGCTCATCATTAATAACATAGGACCGTAGTCAATCACAAAAATAAAATTACTTGAGTAGTTATATATAATTTTTTAAAATAAAGGTGGATTAGTGTGGGTTAGGTGAGTCATTTTGGCAGGTTTGCCATCCACTTGCGAGTTTACCCAACCTGACCCACCTGTTCATCGATTTGGGTCGGATTGACTGTTTATCTAGCGGGTCATCATCATCCTTTTTTTTTTTTTTTCCTTTTTTACAGGTTAGATGGGTCAATTCACACATTTTTCCAGCTCTATTAAGTGGAAGTAGCATTCATGTTCCACTTATGCGATTTGTATAAAAAATTAGATACATTCTCACATGAACTGAAGTTCAATAAAGATGCCTCTTTAATTCACTTTTTTTTTCTTCTTCTTCTTCTTCTTCTGTAAATAGGGTTTTATCTTTTGTGATTTTTCATAAGTATATTAGTCATACCAGGGCATTTTAATTATCAAGCATATTGCTATTATGTAAAATAAATGGAGCTAATTAGAGAATGAGATAAGAGTGTTACACTTTGAAAATAAATGACACCTTAACCCCTTGAAAATAATTAAATGGATACCTTACTCCATATTAGAATCTTCTAATATTATTAGTTTTTTCATATTGATATACGAGTGAAAAATCTTAACTATTAATGTGTAGATTATATCATCTCTCCCATTCATAAAGTTGAAATTCCAAAAAAAGTTGAGTATTGGGAGGTGAAAAAGCATTTTAAAAAATTTATCTCTTTTTAAAAATTTAAAATTTATAAATAGTGAAACGATAAGATTAACACACAAATGATTAAGATTTTCCTCACATCCACTTACCCCTTGTATCTTGGTTTAATTCTAAAATACGCTAGTAATTACTATAGAGGATGTATAGGGTGGCTTTTAGGTACCTTTCGGCTTTCAGGAATGGGGAGAAAGGGGGGATCAGAGGTATGAGAATAGGGCTTTATTTGGCCTAGTTGTGAAATTTCAATTATTGAGCAATAGAGTTTTTAATAGTAGAGCTTTGAGTAAAAGTGCTGTTGAATAAAAGCTGTTGATTGTTTAGCCTGTATTTTAAGAGTTGAGCTTTTAGTTGTTTTGAGGTTAATATTGGATTTTAAAAAATATAGAATAGTATTTTTGAGAAAAAATGAAGAAAAATAATTTTTGACATGACATAAAAATAGATTTTCAAAAGCCTCTTTTAAAAAGTTTCAATTTAGAGCTTCTGGTTTTTCAGTTTTTCTCAATTTTAACTTTTATGTAAAAGCTCTTTTAAAAATAGGTTAGACAAACAAGTTAACTTCAACTTTTAAACTCACATAAAATATTTTTGAGCATCCAAAAGCTAGGCCAAATAGACTCTAGGGGCTCGTTTGGATTAGCTTTTTTTAAAAGTATTTTTTTTAATAGCTTTTAGAAAACATATATATTTTTAGAAATCGAAAATTCTGACTTCTAAAAAAAATTATATTTGAGATTTTTTCAAAGTTTCAGTTTTTTTAGAAACCAAATTAAGTAATTATTGCAAAAGTAATATAAAATTTTTTGACAAAAAAATATTTTTTTTTAAAAAAAAAAGCCAATCCGAACAGGCCCTAGATCTATCTGCTGCACAATCCACCTTAATATTACCATCCCTAAGCCATATTGAGAACTATGCATGCGTGGCCTCGAGAGCAGCCAAGGTTTGTCATCCCACAGTCACTGAGCAAACTTCCCTGGCTTGGGTGCAGAAAACAGATTTCCAAGAAAAAGTTAGTACCAAAAACGAAATTGGATTCTCTCCTTATAGTGCTACAGTCCCTTGAAAGATCTAATGGTGGTAAACTAACAGTATGGTTGCAATCAAATAACTTAGACCTTCCATGACTATTATTTGTAAGATATATCCAATGTAGTATAGGTTTCGCATTTTCTATATATCTTTCTATGCATATTCGGTAAGCGCGCGTCCTTGTTGAAGCCATTTTATTATTTATTTATTTATTTTTAGTGGACAAGTTGAATTAGGAAGCTCGAGTAAATTAATTCAATGAGCATGGAGTTCACACGGCTCGTTTCGACTTGTAGAGGTGCCTAGCTAGCTATATATATAGGCCATAAAAGGACCACAAAATTTTTAAGCGTGCAAGAGAGAAGCCAAAAATTCTTTCAATAAGGTCTTAATCATGCCTTCAACCCATATGATTTTCGTAAGTTGCAAATCAGACACTATCTTCTACATCCTGCTACTCCATTCCCATCTATCCAGTGGCACACGCATATGGATCACGTCAATGTCTGAGTTTCACTGGAATTAAAAGATAACTCAAGTGGTTGAAACTATCTTCCTCAATCGTGAGCGGCAGGGGTTTTAAAAAAAAGAAAGAACCTCTGAGTTCTACTTCAAGAGCTATATAGCACACGGAAATTAAATTAAAGGGAACATGTGACGAAAAATATCTACATATAATATATATATATATATGCGTATATCTTCAATTTTTGTATAGTAGGACGTAAATGTAAGATGAAATCAACTCAAAGATTTTTCTTTTAAATTACTGATCTTGAAATACAAGTAATTAATCCATTCTTTTTTTTTGGTTAAAAATATGTGGATTTTTAAGTTTTTTTTTGTTTGAAAAATTAAATTTAGTTTTCACGTAATAAATTGAAATTAAATATGCATGAATATCGAAGTTGTATGTTCTAGCCTACACTAAACGAAAATCATGAGCCGGCCCTTGAACGTAGAAGACATATCGAGAGGTTGCCACTAGTGAGAGTAGCTCTCCAGTTACCTGCTTGTACACACAAGCGAAAAGAGAATTGGATTTCTTGCAACGATTTAACTGTTCTCTAATATATTGGTCGCTTTAAGAATTAAAGTTAATTCTATAAGTTTTTAGACTCAGGTATCTCTCTACTGCAGGATTTTTCCTCATCGTTGAAGCTACCATGCGTTCACAGTTTTACTCCTTTGCTAATAGTTGTGAAGTTGCTATTCTAGAGTTCAAGGTGAACTATACCAAGGCATTTCAGGATCAGAAATCAACCCAATTATATTTATATGACATCGGCTTCATGACAAATAGAAAAGGTTTTCATGTAAATCATGTATCCCAACTATTGCGCCCTTATGAGATTTGGACTTAAGACCTCGTTCTTAAAGAAATAATGTCAATCGTTTCAGTTTTCTCCTGCTCCCTTACTGTATTTAAACTAATAAGTAAACATATGTGGCGGACCTTCACGAGGACAAGGAGGGGCCATGCCCCCCCCCCCCCCCGAACACCACCCTCCAAATTTTTTTTTTTGAAAAAAATAGATATATGATATAATTGATTTTTTACAAAAAATACTGAAACATTTTGTAGTTGGCCCCCCAACAACCTAGTTCTAATTTAATTTGTATAAGTTGAGTTATTATTATTTATGATAAATCTAATTTAAATGTTAATTGAGTTATTCAATTTGTTCAAATATTAGTCTTATTTTCCTTTACATAGATATCTAATTTGTTCTTACCAGTTTATATAGAAATTTCTGAAGTCTCAATTCATTATTATGTTTTGCATAAAAGAATACCGAGGAGTGCTATAACTGTAGTATATTATTGTACTACTATGATTTTATTTTATTTTTTATTTTTATTTTTTGTATTTGAACATACTTTATTAATTTTTAAATATATGTTTATTATAATTCGCCCCCCCCCCCCAAAATATTTTGTTCAAGATCGGCCACTAGATATATATATATACTTGAAATAGAATGTTAGTCTTTCAAGAAATCTAAATAACACACCATACTAGTATGTATACCACAAGTGCAGTGTCCCTCCTGACGGAACACGCCATGAAGTAAAACTCCAAGTCTAGCATGGTGTATTGGTCCATATCGTATATTGATGGTTTGACTAAGTCTTCCCCTTCTTAACAAAGTCGGAAATCAAATAGTATTGCTTCCACTCGATACAGGTTACATCTTCACAAATTAACATCTCATAATAGATATATTTTTTTTAATGAATGATTCGATTGGCATCTCAAGTTTCAAACTTTGGGGAACACTTGATTGAAAATATGAAGCATTGGTGACTTCAAAAAGCGAATATTTTAGGTATGGAATTGATGGTCACATGCGTCGTTAGCGACATATTTCAACTTCAAAAGTCTCCAATATCCTGATTTCTTCATTGATCCGTTGTAGATTTTTGCTGAATAAAATCTCGCTAGTGAACGTCTTTATCCAAAAAGAGGACTAATAATCAAGTTCACTTTCGGTATTTTTGGCTCAATCGTGCATGTATTTTTGTAGGACTCGAGTTTTTTAGATCTTGTGCATATGCTAATGTGATCATCCTTGGAGTCACAATCGTACTTGCTTTTTTATTAAAGTGCAATTTGTTTACTGACTTTGCAAAAAGAAAGAAAAAAAGAAAAAAAGAAAAAAAAATGGAGGGAGAACCTAAATGAAAATTAAAAGAAAAAAAAAGAGTTTTCTTTCATTATACTCTTTACGAATATGTCATCAAGTAATAATATGGTAACCATATTTGACCAGTTTTGATGAGAGGTTAATAGGAGGACTAACTTGAAGTTTTTCGAAAAATATAACGGACTAAGTGAAAGCTAATTTTTGTAATAATTATAATAAATTCTATTCGATCTTTTGGTGTTATTGATTGCTTGATCTCACGTATTATTCATATACTTATATTCACCTTGCAAGTATTATTGTTAAATGCTTGCTCTCTTTGCCCTAATTAGTATAGTACCCATGCGGTACATAGAAAAATGAGTATGTTGTTGATGTTGATTTTTTACAATTTATACTAGAATAAAATATAATTATATTTTTGTTAAATTAACTTTTAGTAAATTTTCAATACTAATCACAACTTTTTTATGATTTTATAAAGTCAAATAATTTTAAAAAAAAGCATAAATGAAGTAAATGGATATATTTCCATCATCAAGTGAACAAACTTATATAAATAAATCAGTTAATAATTTATTAATTTTACATTCATAGAAGGAATGAATTCAAGACTTTTTGGTGGAAAGAAAATGATGACATGATGATACATGATATTAATAAAAAAGATCTAAACACTATAATATAATATGTATAGATAATATTTGTACTTCTTAAAAGTAACTAGCCTGGGTAACTAGGTAAAGACTAGTTTATAATATGTATAATATTATATTTAAGGAGAAGTAACCTTTTGCTATGTTGTATATGGAGCAAGGCAGAAAAGATGAAGGGCCAGACTGTGGCGTGGCCATTTGTTCCAGAAAGTTGAACAAGTTACGCCTACGAAAAATAGTATTGGGCCATTGGTGATGGATCTCGTATTTGAGAAATAATGATTGAAAGAACTGTACTGTATATTAGGCCTAAAATTCATGGATTAGGCTCTTTTGATAAGTTTAAATTCTTTCTGTTCAAGAAAAAACTCAAATTAAGTTCGTTAAGAGTTTTAGTTTTTCTTTCTTTTGGAAGTCACGCCAAATATATGTTGGTCTGTTCAGTAATAGCTTTTCACGTAGCTTTATAGTAAAACAAAAATATTTTTTTTTACGATAAAAAAGTCAATCCAAATTGGTCCTTAGTATGTAGTTTGAGATGAATACTTTAAAAATCAGATTAATTAAATTTATAAATCATTATTTTTCTAACAATTTCAAACATTATGCTACATTTTGTTATCTATATATATATGTACATAATATCAATAATTGATTTTCAGGATTTGGGTTTTCTTCAAAATCTGTTATCAAATTTTGTTATTCCATTATTCATGATAAACCCTTCTAACTATAAGAACTAATTCCTAACGAATGCCTCGATTTCATATTTGGATTTATAATCATGTCATGTTAGTATATGACCCATGCAATACACAGGTTCGTACATGTTAGCGTTAGAATATATATATTTATCTCACATGCAAAAATATTAAAATCCAAGTCTGCCATATAAAGTCTGGCCACTCGTTCCTTTGAATAACCAATTTTTGTGATGAATTTTAGCAATTCTTAACATGATATAAGAGTTACTGTCCTGGTAGCTTGTGTTACTACTATCTCACTTTGACCATCACCATTGCAATTATTGACCATTTTGGTATTTTCCTACCATTTGATCTTAATCTTATTGAATGTCTTCCTTGGCATTTAGATATTTGATACCTTTGTCATTATTTTCTTACAATTTGATTTAGACCATTTTGGTCTCCATTTATATATAATCTGTTTTGGACCATTTTGGTAAATGTTTTTCTACAATCTGATTTAGACTATTTTGGTCTCGATTTTTCTATATTTTGATTCAGACCTTCACCGCCAAGGTTCTTAGAGCCCCGTCTCTATGAGCTTTATTTCTCTGCATTCTAATTTAGACCATTTGTTTTGGTTTCTATTTCTCTGCATTCTGCTTGTCTTTGTCACTGTTTTTCGTCCATCGTGCACTGAAAATTATATTAGCCACACACAGGGGCGGAGCTAAGGGGGGACTGGAGGGCTTTGGCTTTTCCAAGCTCCAAAAAATAATTTTTATGTGTATATATGTGTATTTAATTAAAGAGAAAAAAGGAAAAAAAATCCTACTTTGGCTCCCCCTAAATTTTTTATTAGTGGGTAAATATTTTAAAACATGACACTAATATAATGACAACAACAGCAATTTTTTTCTAAATATTTATCATAATATTTTTTCTTTATTTTTTGGATATGAAACTTTGAATTCTTGTCGTGATATTTTAGTGAGCTCTTTAGTTATTTAAAATGATGTTTAAGTGGTCAAATTTTTATAAGAAATAGGTAATTAATTTTAGTGGATAAAAGTCTAGTAATGCTTAATCTATTTATCTTTTTGTTAGGCATTTAAATTTGCTATATAAAATAATTTATTTTGAGTATAAACTTATTAAGTAATGTTGGGTTTTTATATAAAATGTATTTTGTAAATGAAAAAACTACTCTTTTTTTTCTATACATATATATAAGTTTTTGGAGTAGCTTTTGAAAAGATAAAACTCTAAAAAAGATGTGTTTTAAAGAGTTTGCATTTTTTATAAGCCAATTGAAATGGACCTTTCGAACTTTTAACAAAAGTTTTAAGGGGCAAACATGATACCGTATATGTGCCTAATCACCCTAACTTTTTAAAAGATAGCTTGATTTTTTACATAAAAAAGTTATTGTCACATTCATGTAAATACGATAGTTGACTTTTTTATTAGGCAAATCCAACTTCATTAACTTATTTAGTTAACTTTCTTTTCCATAACCTTACCCTTTTTTTCTTTTTTACTAAACAGTATTATACTTTATTATAATGAAAGTGTTTAATATTGTTGATATTTTAATTAAGTCTTCGTCCCCCAACCTTAAATTTTTGGCTCTGCCCCTGGCCACGCAACTTGAAGATTCAAGTTTTTGATTCTCAGTTCTGGCTTTGTTTCTTTATCGATTGTCTATTCTTGGTCCATTTGTTTCTCCGTTCTCTTTTCTTACTCGATTCAACAATAATAAATTGAAAGTTTCCATGACTTCTCAACAATTTAGTTATCAAATTCAAGTTGGTCTCTTTCATTCACTTGAGTTTGAGGGTTTGTTGAAATATATTTAAAATTTTAATATATATTTTCTTATCTTATATGGCATTAGACTAGGCAATAGTATAGATTTAGGCAATAATCTAATTGGTTTCATATTATACTTGTCTCCTTGTTATTCTAGTTTTCTCAAAATTTTAAGTCCCTTTTACTATAGCTCTTTTGTTTTTCTCAGCAAGTTATGAGATTTATAAATAAGCGCTCCTATTGCCTTTGAAAATATATAAAAAAGAATTCACAATGTAGTTATTATTGAGCTCTCTTTTTTTAGAGCCACTACTAGTGGTGGTTCCTATTATTTGTAATTTTAAAATAAATATATAAGTAAATAAAGTTTTGATTGAATAAATTATAAAAAGTAATAAATTCCATTATGTTTTGAATAAATTAATATATAATATAAATGGATAAAACTGGTATGGATTAGCTTATATAAAATTTTGAATTGCAATAACAAGTGGTGAATTATAAAAGTAGGTCTTGTGGTGAATTATAAAAGCAGACCTCGTTGTACATGTAGTAGGCTCGGATATATATGTGGTAGGTTCAAGTACAATAGAATTTTGGTGAAAAAAATTGAGATTTGGAGTACCAACTTATAAATAGGTAGATACCCCGTTGTTTTCAGATAGATTAGAACTCTACTTGTTCCTATCCTGGGTGTCAGTGATGATAATAATTTTCATATAAAAAGTCTAAAATAGTTTCAAAATTTTGCATGAAACTACCCATTGACACACGGGTACTCGTCAGGCATTTCATGCAGAAATGTGATAAAGAAAGTATACGATCAGTGTTTAGAATGATTCGCAGCTGCTACATAACTCAAGAACCTTTTTTCCTGGTTTCTTTCTTGGCCAAAACGGTTCGTCAGGAAATATGTGGTTTACCCTTTCAATGAAACGACTTAAAAAGTTTGTTACTTATTATTAAAGAGCAAAAATTCATTTTTCTCTCATATATTTTGTAAAAGTCATATAAAATTTCTTGTGCTTTTAATACTAGCTGATAGTCTGATACTCTCTTATATTTTAAAGTTATTGGAAAGTGTAAATAACATACCTACAATACATTTTGACTTGTTAATACAAAAAAAAAAAAAAAAACTCAAGTAATTGATGCAAATTTCCCCTCTACTTTTAAAATTGGTGCTAAGTTTCCCCCTTTTGATTTTAAAAATAGTGTCGATTCCTCTTTTTGTTTTGAAATAAGGTGCAAATACATCCTCAATAAGTAAAAAGATTAAAGCATATCTACTAATTATGTAGATTTTTTAATTTTAATGACTCTTTACTAAATATAATACAAATATATTCAATAATAATTGAATGCACATAAATAGCTAAGTCTTATATATACATACATACATACATATATATATATATATTATTTTCACCTCAATAAGTGGTGTATTTACACCTTATTTTAAACTTGAGGGAGGAATTTACATTGTTTTTAAAATCAAAAGGGGAAATTTTGTACTAATTTAAAAACTCTTCATTAACTCTAAAGGAAAAGTTAAGGGTAGGGGCCAATGTCCAACCTTTTTTAAACCATAGGAAGCTATTAGTGAGTTTTAAAAGTATAAGGGGTACTGTAACAATTTTTACAAAGTACAAGGAAATAAAATGTATTTTAATCTTTAATAAATTTCTTTCTATGATGTTCTAAAGTTGTAAAATAAATAGGGAATCAGCATTCGAAAGATGGTGCCACTTCCAAAACTTCGAGAGGCTGCTAATTTTGTATCAAATGATAAATATCTTATTTACATGGTAAAAATTCTATTAAATCGAGAAAGATAAAGTATTACCCAAATAATATACGGCAGTAATGCTGGTTAAGTTACATCCTAAACAGTTGAAGAGTGGAAGACATTTGCTCAGTGTAGCAAATGTAACTATGCGAGGGTCTTTAAAGATGCCGGTCTCGAATATCTCAGTTTGTTCAAAGGAGAAAATTATATCTATTATCTTCTTACTTTTTTTTGTTAAAAATGTTGGAGTTTTTTTTTCCTTTTTTTATGGGAGGCAATGTCAGTTAATCTGAAATCACAGCTTTAGGAAGTTTTTGTAACCAATGCACGCCTAATAAAAAGATTAAGAGGGTGTTTGGCTTTACTTATTTGGTGCTTATAAGTACCTAAATAATAAAAAGTATATGAGATGGTGTTTTTTTTCTAGATGCTTATAAGCACCTAAAATAAGCAAAGCCAAGCACCCTCTAAGTCCTTAGTTTACTCACCAGTTCGCACACTTTTTCACGACTTCAAGAGTTCTCTGTAGCAATGTTGGAAATTAAGCTCGTATGCGCAGTATCCCTGGTATGATATCCCATTACTGCAATAAGTAGTGACATATCATGCACGATTTATGTTTAATTACATCTGTCTGGTTGTCTGAACATATATAAAACACACATACTAACATACACACACATGCATTTAGGTAAACTGCCGTGTATTTTTATTCTCTATGGTAGGCAATCCCTATGCAGAACAAGAGTCTAGCATATTCATTAATGCCATAACTAACTTCCAACTGTTGCTGCTATACCAAGTCACTATGTGATAGCGTATTTGATATTAGAAGATTTAAATCAATATATGATGCACTTTATTTATTCGTGATCTATTAATATTTTTTTGCGATCCTCTCCTTTCATGTTTCTCTTCTCACCAAAATAAGGTGAATAGTATACAATTAAACATTAACTTTCAAAAAATTAAAACTCGCTACTTATAATTCATCTTCATTTTACGAATAATAAGAGAATTGAAAATTGAGAGAATTCTTAACCTGCTGCCTGCTTTTCATTGTTATTACCGTGATATATAATAGCGCGACTCTAACGTTCATGAGGCGCTTTCAAAATTTTTGTTTTAGTTGTTCAACGGTGTATCAATCAAGGATCTTTTTGACCATTTAGTTCATAAATTTGACTTTGAGATGAATAATGCTAGGGATGTGGCAAGAATCGCTCGTGTTCTATCTTAAAAATTAATTGGTTAATATGAAGAACGGTTCAGGATCTTTATGAAGTGGTCTTAGACTTTATTATTTTTTTATGTGGGAAGGAATATAGGTATATATATATTTCAACAATCCCCTCAATTGTCACTCAGAATAAGAATCAAAAAAGGCCAAGAACTAAGAATTAGTGCTCAAACGAGCCCAAGAGAGTGCTCAAACGAGTCAAAGAGCAAAAACAGGTTACACATACAAATGCAAGAAAATGGGCCTAGACATCGAAATATGCAAAAGAATGCAAAGATATATTTACAAGTATATGTTTTATATTTCTAAATGGGTTTACCATGTAGGATACATATGTTTATATAGACAGAGACTTACTTGGTGTCCAAGACACGAGAAAGAATTAAGGAAAATTCCGTAACTAAGAAAGGAAATAAATCAATCAGCTACTAATTTAATATATGCAAAATTTGCGCTAACAAGGTGTACATAGGCAGCTTTGGCGATTTTCCTCCCAATTTTCTAATTGAACCAAAAACTGAACAGCCTGTTTCTGTTCGAATCATGAATCTACTCAATCAAAAACCAAACAGCCCATTTTCGTTTTTAAAAAATAAAACTATGACCGATCAAACCACTTAAAAAACTATCATTTTACTGTCAATTTGGTTCGGGCAAGATGGTTTTTCCAAAAAGATGTCTCCATCAAACCAGAAACTGCAGGCCCAATTTGCATGTGAAGATAACCTGATACCACGCAATACTAAAGACCCAATTGGCCCACCGAGGGAGAGGAGTAAATAACAAAAGGACTAAAAAGGTGTTTGCCTTTGCTTATTTTGGATGCTTATAAGCACATAAAAAAAAACACTCTCTCACTTATTTTTTACTATTTAGGCACTTATAAAAATCAAATAAACAAAGCCAAACACCCTCTGAGGGAGGTCCACTGGATGGCACATAACGTGCATCGCATAACAAGTTTGCATTGTCTCTCAATAATTGTTGAAATAGGGTCTGCTGTGGTAATTAGTAGAACATGGCACAATCAAAGACTAAATAATGGTCTCGAAGTAAAGTTAACATAATTAATGAGAAATAGTCCAATAATTAATCTTTCCGTTACGTGTCAAACTATGAAATGATTTATTGTTAACCCGTTATCTCTTGGATTAATTAGAAACTTGAATTTAGCTGGATTTTGATAGTCGCGATAATATGTGCTATCAACTTTTTTTATTCAAAAATTAGCTCATCAAATGAGAATTGATCCCAACACCTCCTCAGCTGATGATATAGAATTGCTCAAACAGATTGATTTGATTTTCCTTTTTTTTTTTTTTCTATATATGTTCATATCGTATTTTGAAGTTCTGAAGTTGACTAGTTCTTGGGAGGGTCCTTTTTCAACAACTCCGCTTTAATTAGGGTAGGAGCCTCCGAGGCTAGAATCACATGCATAATAAATGCCGTTCTAATCAAGTATCCTTTTGGTCTTTGATTTCAGGATTGTTCCATTTATGATTTTGAGTGCTCGATGATGATTTTTAGGACATGTTAGGATTGATTTTTTTTTTTTTGCGTAAAAGTATTTTTTTTAAAAAAAATTACATTAAATTTATAATAATTATTTAATTTAACTTTTAAAAAAGATAAAATTTTAAAAAAAATTTAAATACAACTTTTTTAGAAGCCAAATTTTCAGCTTTTCAAATTTTTTTTTTTAAAATCTGTTAAAAAAAAACGTTTGAAAAAAATCAATCCAAACGAACCTTTAGTCCATAATGGGTGAACAAAATTCAGAAAAAAGGAACTATTTAACTAAAGCGGTTATTACTAGTTACCTTAATATTATTAGTGACTTTTGTTTCTGTTGTCAAAATAAAAACGTATAACGTCATTTCCTTCTCTCTTTTCTCTAGAAAAGGGGGGGGGGGGGGAATCTCTAATAACGTTATGGAGGATACAAGAAGATTTGAAAACGAAATGATTAATGCTTTTAACACGAGAATAAAACGAACAATATACTTCCCCTGATGTAGGAAGCTTAAATTCTTGAGAGTCGAGGTTTTACATCAAACAGTCTGCTTTACAAATTCATCCATTATCAATAATTGTCTGCTTTACAAACCAAGCTATTGGATGTGCTTTCGTCCAAATTTTTGGAGTGCAGCGTAGCCATCGCACCTATGCTAATGCTGGCTTAATAAATTCGCCGTACCATTACCAGGATCGTGTTTGGTGAAGTTTGACTTAATTGAGAGTGCATTAACTCCAATTTTTCAATGAATGAGACAAGGATCCATCTCGAGAAATCGTCCTTGCTTATCCTATTCAATAGCTTTTGTTATATTTTATTTATGAATGTCATCAATTAGAAGGTTACTTGATAAAATTATTATGATAAATTAACAAAAAGAATCACTATTAATATTTATCAACTGAATTTTTTTAATTAAATTATAAACAAAAAAAGGGAATAACTAATTTGCCTCAATATTCAAAACTAAAGCTGCATTTAAAAAAAAAAAATTCAAGGAAGCCCAGAGGTTGATTATATATAATTAGTTGGAATTGATTTTTAAACCACTCACACTAAATATGAGAAACATACCATTTGATCGCTAGGTCTTTGGTTTAAAATTGCATTTTGAAAATAGGAAACTTTTGTGGATATTATATCATAAAGCAAAAGAAGAAAAGCTAATAAATAATAAATAATTAAAAATTAAGAAAAAGTGAAGAAGAATATTGTTAATTATTGTATGTGGCGATGCATTAACAATGAAATGATGGTATTCGAATATGAAAAGCTAACTATGAGCAAGTTAGCTTTCGTTTAGCTGGAGGAAAACTTGTACAAAATCCTGCTAAGTCGGGAAAGATGAGTAGGCCTCAACTAACACGACAATAATAGTACACTGTGAAAAGAGATACATGTATAGTCAGAAGTCGTCTTAACAAATTGCGAATTCAATAAAATCATACCTTACAAATGATATGTTCAGTGAAATTAAATGCAAAGAGACGAAAAGTCGTGCTGTACCTTGGGTGAACTTGTGCTGTGTAATTGAGGTCAAGCCACTCGGGGGTGTTCGCTAGCTCGAAGCTTTGTATAGGGGGGGGGGGGGGGAAGAAATAAGATGAATAGAAGAGAATTAAACTAATGGAACTCAATTATCGAAGTTGAATTAAAAGAATTTTGACCAAAAATAAATTCAAATGGAATATTAAGGGAAAAATTGCATATTTTGTCAGTTTTAATCCATTTCATGATGAAAATCTTAGCTGAAAGTACGTTATGGTGGTACAATCACACAGCCCGGACGTGATCACAATTTAACTTTATAATCCTGTCTATTTATATTGGGAAATATGTATAGATTGACGAAGGTCGAATTAAATTGAACCCTCATCATATGGAGATAAAGATAAGGGAATTAAAAAGAAAAAAGTTAACAAACAAATACTAAAATTTAATTAAAATTAGTGGGTGGAATAATTAGAACAAAACTAAAATAATTAAAATCAATAAGTTGTAATTGGAGTTTTAAAGCTTATTTTGTAATGATATATAGCAAAAAGGAAATCCAGATGATTAGATCCCGATAACTTTTAGAGATCAATTAATTTTTCTTAAAAGTATTTCTTTTCTATTACTTTTCGAAAAGTGTTAACTTTTTGAGAAGTTAAAACTTTTACCCTTTCAAAAAATTTCAAATTGAGCTTTTCTAATTAGAGTTTCAATTTTTTTAATCGCCATGTTTCATGACGGCATCAAAAAAAATAAAAAAAAAAGAGAGAGAGAATGAATACAGTTTTGAAGTATTTTCATTGTCTTATTTGCAGCAACCTTTAAGAAACATTCCTCTTTGTAACTATTTTGTTCCAAAAAGAAGTTCCTCTTCGTAACTAAAAGCCTGATAAATGATGCCTTTGGCAAGTTTCTTTAGAAACAGAAATGGTGAAAATAGTAGTTGTCATTTGTGTTGAAAACTGTTTTTCTCTTAATTATACGTGTTTAATAGAGTAAATAAATACAACAAATCTAATTTAATTTAACAAATTTAAAATTTTAAATGAGGTTGTCATGCAGAATCAAAGCTCAAGTACTTAATAATATAAAATCAATAAGCAAATATTCAATCTCTCAGTATTTAAACCTGGGTATTTGAGGGAAAAATAAATGGAAGGACGAATTATACTTTTGAACACATTACAACTCTATATTTTTTAGATTGATTCATCAATTTTGTGACTAAATTGAAATCGCTTTGGAAAAACTCGGGGACTAATTTGGAAATTTTATGAAAATAATAAGGTCTAACAGAAATATTTTTAATAACTTTTCAAATTTACCCCTTGTATTACTCTTCATTATCGTTTTAATCTAACCGTTATGGACATTTGGGTGTTTGAGAATTTTTGTTTTTGTTAATTGTTATGCACATGTTTAACCTAAAAAAATTGAATGAGTGGGGTAAAACTATTAATGTTTTTTTTTGCAATAAATTTTAACACGTATTAGGGGAGTATGAATAGTAGAGGATGTGCATAAACTTTTACTTACCACAAGAGAATATTGTATACTCATAATAGACCACATAGGATCTAATGCATTTACCCTATTCTAATTAGAACTTTCGACATGAAACTGTGCCGTGATAACTAATATTGTAACTCAATAATTTTTGCCTCTTTTATTACAGAGTCATCTCCCATTTCCAAACAAGAATACATGAAGAGGAATGGCATCATGTCGGAAGATTGATACCAAGAAAAAAGCACATGGTGACTTCAGCAGTCAAACTTACCATTCAATACTCATTAATCAATTATAGCACATCTATTATTGCTATATATATTGACTAATTACACAGAAGTCCTTTATATATACAAGTAGCATACTTGTCACTTTCTTGCATGGACTTGGTGTTCTTGTAAAGTAACATAATTGGTGTAAATGTAATTTTAATATATATTAAAAAAAAAGTAATATTTTCTATCACCTCTTCACTCCCTTTTTACGAGGCAAAAATGCATGTATTGAATTTTTAAGTTTCTCATATATAATGTAAAGATTCATGCAAAAGAACAAATACAGAAAACTACAATTAGTGATCAGATTTAAATAGATAGCGACAGTGAGACAAAAGTCAAATGGTACCACGTTACTGAATCAATTATGTGGTCAGAAGTAACAAATTAAATGGTGAAGACTGGCTATTTACAACTAGTTTTTGACAAAGATTTAAAAAAAAAAAAAAGAAAAAAAGAGAGGAAAAGGTTTTTTCTTTTTCTTTTTTTTTTCTGCCGACTGGTTTAAGTTCAGAGGAAATATAATTTCATGCGCATTTTGCAAAGAATTCAGAGATTGGCCATTAAAATTGCTGCATTGCCGCTGCTGGTCTCTGTAGAATCTCACAGTTTGTCCGCGTGAAATTTAATGCAGCTAACGAACCCCTCCCCCCCATCTGTAAAAGCTCAGAGATTAGCCATTGATTTCAGACTTAAATGACTTCTCGTCAACTTGTCTCTTGCCTTTTATATATATATATATATATATATATATATATATATATATATATATATATATATGTATATATCTATATATACAAAGCATATGCATGCTTTTAATTTCATCACACATACCACAAGCCCTTAAGAGCAAGCTTCAAGTGCTTCACCTTTACTTCTTTTATTTGCTCATCATCCACTTTTTTTCTGCAAACATTCTGCTTTTATCTTCTTCTTTTTTCATAAGTGCTTTTTCACATTCTTCTTGTAGTTAATTAATATGGGTGCTGAGCTTAACTGCAGATGGGTTGTGGTGTGTGCATTGGTGGTGTTAGTAATGAGTTTTTATAATAATAATGTGGTTTTAGCAGAACCTCAAGTGCCTTGTTACTTTATATTTGGTGATTCATTGGTGGACAATGGGAATAACAACAATATCAATTCTTTGGCAAGAGCTAATTACTTGCCTTATGGGATTGATTTTCCTGGCGGTCCAACTGGAAGGTTTTGCAATGGATTGACCACTGTTGATGTCATTGGTAAGATAAATATATATATATATATATATATATGTCTCTCTGTGTGTGTATCATTATAATATTGCTAATAATATATTTGAAACTTTTGATATTTTAGGTTTCCTTATTCTTCTATGGTTTATACATTATGTGCATGAAGACGAATAATTGTTTCATGTTGTTTCATTAGTGCATTTTGTGGACTGTATAGAAACCTGTGTATCAAGTCAACAGTCATATTCATTTCTCGTTTTTGAAATAATTAATCGTGGTTGGTGTAAAAAATGAAAATGAATTATAGTTAAACGCAAGAACATTTCATTCTCAAGATATATAATAAAGCATTATGTTAAACTAGGTCACATTTATTTGTATTTTTCAGTTTTTTTTTAAATTTATCATTATCTAAAATAAACGTATAACAAGAGTTTTATGCACCAAACTACCCTTGGTTATTTTTATCTCTTTCACCTCTTGGTCTTTCTTTCCTCAATAACCTTTCTGCATGATTGGATGATTAGGCCATCCATTTTGTTCGAAGGGTATATCCTTGCTTTTAGTTATTTAATGCAAAGGTCGAAAGTAGATAGTAGCTAGGTTTACATATCAAGCAATATGTTCTAAAAAATTTTACATTACATGCATATACCTCAAGCTTTATTCTGACTATGGAAAGTTCTTCTGGATTTGAATCTTTTTTATATATCTAACATACTAGATTACTTCTTGCATTCAGAAGTGCTTAATTTAAGTACACATAATAAGTGTTTCTTTACCAAAATGGAACCTATATTTAATTTAAATACACATAAAGTCTTCCTGTAAAGCCCATTTTAGGATTCAAATAGAGCCCATGAACAGTTGAAAGCCCAAGAAAGGAATATCTCAAAACTGGCCCATCTAATTCTTTTCCCTTTTCCTTCCCAACCAACCTCCCCCCCCCCCCACACACACACACCCCCCAACACACACACACACACACACTCTCCCCTCCCCCTCTTTTTATCTTTTGAGGTGAGTTTCTTAACTTGTTCATTTCGGTTAAATAAGATCAAATTTAATATACAAATAATAAATAAAAATAAGGCGATATTTAGCATTTCTCTATAGTAGTAAGCCCAAACAGGCCCATTTATATGTACTCATGCCATTCAATGTCATTGACTTAATTTTCCTTTGCTGCCATGTACAGCACAACTTTTGGGCTTTGAGGATTATATTCCTCCCTATGCAACTGCTAGGGGTGAAGACATACTCAGAGGAGTAAATTATGCTTCTGCAGCTGCGGGGATTAGAGAAGAAACAGGCCGGCAATTGGTACTTAAAACTCTGCTAATGAATCTCTGACAAGCTAGCTTAGGACTTATTTGAATTGACTTTTTCAAAAACATGTTTCTCTATATTTTTTCAAATTTGTTTTTTTTCAAATTTTTCAAAAACCAAGCTAATGTAGATGTCAATACCTACAAGTAGGATCTAAACCTATCCCTTTGGATAGATCCAGACCCCTTTGTAAGAGAGTAGGGCTATAGGTGAAGTTAGGATTAGAATAAGTGTATAGGGTTGATATCTTTTCCTTTTTCATGGTTGTTCTTCTCTTCCTATATAAGGACGCCTAAGCCCTAAATCATAGGTTAATTTTTCACTCAATCAGGGGGATTTGACATGATTCCTTCAACTAAGCACACATTCATACTAATGAAGTCTTAGATGGATTTACTTCCTTCTTTGATAGGGTTGACCTTCTATACATGGATTGGACATATCTCCCTACTTCTAGTTACCTAAACTGGCTTTGGACCCTCTTGCCTCTAAGTATTGGACAATACTTGTTATTTGCCGATACAACTAAATACTAATTGCAAAAAGAATATGACTTTTTAAGAAAAAGAAAGATACTCCTTTCTTCATGAAAAGGTCCAATCCAAATGGACTATAGTGTAGGCATGAAAAGGGCCAATCCAAATGGACTATAGTGTAGGCAATACGGCTTGCTTGACAAACACTGTGTTTGATCTGCGAGTGACTTTGTTGCGAACACCACATTAGCTTTTTCTTGTCTTGCTAATCTATGTTATTAAAATTCTGATAGGGTGGCCGGATTAGTTTTGCCGGACAAGTAAACAATTACAAAACCACAGTGGAGCAACTGGTTAACATACTAGGAGATGAAGACAGTGCTGCAAACTATCTTAGCAAGTGTATATATTCAGTTGGAATGGGGAGCAATGACTATCTCAATAACTATTTCATGCCACTTTATTACTCAAGCAGCAGGCAATACACACCTGAGCAGTACGCTCAGGTTCTGATTCAACAATACGCCGAGCAAATAAGGGTGCGTAACTTAAAATGTTTTACTTTACTTCGTCTCCACTTTATATGTGAAATTTAGCATGTTGTGTCCAATTGTTAATCGCAAGGGATGCATTGACATACATAATGTTATGATATTATAAGTTAGGTTCAAAAGGAAAAAGATTTAAATAGCTCATAATTATTAAACAATAATTTTGTAGTTTGATTAAAATACACCAACACCTTGCACTTTTTAGAATCGCAAACCCCGCAACCCCCCCCCCCCCAACCCCCACAAAACTTGTCCACCGCCACCCACACCCACCAGAGTTCTATGTAACAGCAATTGTGCGCTACGCGACTTCTGTGGGATTATTTTTTATATCTTATAATAAATTATTGAGCGAAAAACACACAGCACCCCACTGTGGCTTTGTTAAAAATTGCACAGATGCTTTTTTATTTAAAAAAATAGCTCAAACGTACCCCCTCATGCGAAGCACACGGACATAATATCACGAGATGATCCTTACTAGCTAATTAATTGTTAACTGAGCTTCTGCTTTAATCATCGATATCATCCAATTTATTTCTGGTCCACCACATTAATTATGAAAACAACAGGAAATGTGACATAATTTGGATGTGTTGTGGCAATGTGTAGACACTGTACCAAAATGGTGCGAGGAAGCTTGTCTTGATTGGAGTGGGTCAGATAGGGTGCAGTCCAAATGAATTGGCACAAAACAGTCCTGACGGCAAAACATGCGTCCAGAGGATCAACGATGCTAACCAGATATTCAACAATCAGCTCAAGGCACTCGTCAATGAACTCAATTCCAATCTACCTGACGCAAAATTCATTTACATCAATGCTTATGGGATTTTCCAGGATCTAATTGACAATCCCTCAGCTTTTGGTATTTATTCACTACATCTTCCCTACTTTAATTTTTTTTTTTTAATGGAGGTCTAGACCAATTATATGATTACCCCTTCTATATAAAGTTTCACCTCGTTTATTTTTCTTTAAAAAGACTTTGAGTTGTCTAGTAATCTCATCGACAAAAACCAATAGGTTTTTAAAGGCTTGTATTTACCAACTAATCTGCACACTCATTAAATTCTATAGAGACATGTTTCAATTGAAAACCAATTCTTCTGTTTAATATTACTTTAAAGTGTTCCAGAAAGAGGGCTTTACTGAGTTGAACTTTAGCATAGGGCCGTTCACCAAGTTGAGGGTCGTCTAGGGTCACATTAAGGGTTCATAACCTGGAGATGTGATCTCATGGTCAAATTTAATTAGTTACAAGACCTACTAAAATTGGCCCCAAAAAAAAATTAGTTTTTGGACTGATTCGAACCCAAGACATGAGCAAGTCTCGCATTTACATCTATTTCTTTCAAGGAGATAAATACTACTCAAATTGATGGATATTTTTTGACTTCGATATCAGGCTTTACCGTGACAAATGCCGGATGCTGTGGTGTGGGGCGGAACAATGGCCAAATAACTTGTCTTCCTTTCCAAAATCCATGCCAAAACAGAGATGAACATTTATTCTGGGATGCTTTCCATCCAAGCGAAGCTGCAAATATCATAGTTGGAAGGAGATCATACAGCGCTCAAAAGTCATCTGATGCTTACCCTTTCGACATTCGCCGCCTAGCTCAACTCTGAAACTTGAGGTGGATCAGTCAAGTATGATGCCATCAATTATAGTTTGAAGATGGTAAACATGACCATCAATGTCATGTCATATTAATGCTGTTGAAATTATACTTTTTGATATTTAATATTAATATTGTGCGAGTCTGACGAAGCTCAAATGAGAGTGTTCTTTCCTTCAATGAAAACATTATGTTTATGTTGAGATTATACGCACTATACTACAAGCTGCAATGATCAATTAATTTTAGGGTAAATTACTAAAGACTTTTTGTAGTCCATCAAAAATGTATCTCCGTAAAAAATGTATCAGACTCTCCTATAATATAAAATGTTCTTCATAACCTCCCTCTTTATCATCCATTAAAAGTATATCGGACTCCCTTATCGTTAAAAAATTTGTTATTTTGAACCATAACTGCATTGTATGCATCCAAGTTGCCTGGGAATTTTTTAGTCCAGATTAATTTTTGTTAATTTAAAATTACATGTGGTGGGAATTTTTGTTGGAAAGAGAAGCCAACAAAATTAATTTGGACAGAAAAAATCCCCACAACCTACAATTTGGGTGCTTTCAATGTAATTAGAGTTAAAAGTAATAGACTTTTTAATGGTAGGGGTTGCGATACACTTTTTGATGAACTTTAAAGGAAATCTTGAGTGATTTTTTTTTTATTATAAGTGGGTCTGATACACTTTAACCACAAGAAGGTGCAATGCAAACTCTTAATTTTATTTCTCAGCTTTCTCTAGAATCTCGCTTTTGCCTCCTCTGGAGGCAAGGAAGCACAGCGGTAAGTTCTTCGTATGATATATTAATGGTGACTACACCTGATAACTACACCGGTCCCCCTACCATTGCAGAAAGCGCAGAGGGATGTTAATTATTAGGTTTCGGTGTTTATTTAAGCAAACCAGAAGGGTCGTCACCATTGCATATAGCTCGAAGATTGCTATATATTACTTGATAATATTTCAATTCTCTTTCACCAAATACTTGATAAAATAAAATAAAAGCTAGGTAACATTTAATACGTAAATTTAGAATTTAGATGACAATCACCTAATCACATAAACCAAATATGATATGGTACTTTCATCGTTTGTGGATCAGCTGAGTTTCAGTACACTTCGATTTCCCACACCTGACACTTCTCTCCAGTGTGTTTGTTTTATTATTGGTTTTGCACATGAAGATGTCTCCTAGCTTTTACATTATTTGCATATGGGACTTTAGACCAACATCATTTTGAATTTGTGGCTGTAAGGGTCTATAGGGTATAGTATCGATTGGTTAGTTGTACATAATATGTAATCGATCTTTGATCTTGTTTAAAGAGAAAAAATCTATCTATCTATAATATATATATATATATATATATGTAATTATTAAAATTTATATTTTAAATTGACACATCAAATAAAAATGTATTAATTTTGTTAAATATTATTAATTTTTTTATATGATACAACGCATAGGACTAATCTTAAACACAATGTACATCAGCAACTTTAATTGAAGGGTTGAATAGTTGGTCACTTAAATTAATAACTAAGAAGTACATATATGATGATGACTTCAATTCATATAGCCAAATACTATGTATATGATAGTATTAATAAATATGATTATTATAGTGTAAAAAATATTATATAAGAGCTATAGACAAACTATTGACATGTCAAAAAGTGCAACTATAATGGATTCTTGCTTTGGCATGCATGTTAAAAGATTATGGAAGAGGTTATTATAGGATATTTATTAAATTTAAAATACATTTGTGATGAGAATTCATTAATTTGGAGGTGCACTTTTGAATTAAAAAGAAAGTTGTATTACAAATATAATTTTATCAAGTAACCTTACAATATTATTACAAAAATAATATAGTGAAATTTAAAGTTAATAATAAAAAATATATTCAAACCCATTTTTAATATCATGAGTTCCAGACCATATATATAGAAGTGAAGTGCATGCGTACATCCCAAATATAGCGGTACAAATGAGAGATAAGCTGATGAGCTGCAATTTTGTGGAATTCATTTATAAATTTAATTTTTTATGTTTGGTATCATTAATTTAAAATATAGAATTTATTTATAAATCCAAGATTTGCAAATCCTGGATTTATTACATTATTTATTAAATTAGTCCTTGCTATTTTAAAAAAGTTTAAATTAGGTAGTGATATTTTACAAATATAGTCAAATTAGTCCCTAATGTTTTTAAAATCATGCATATGAGTCCTTAAAGTTACCAAATTAACTTAAACTAGTTACCAAAATGAGTAAAATAATGGGAAATAATTTAAATAAGTTTGTGAAACTTTAATAAAGACTATTATAAGTATTTTAAAATATCAAAGATTAATTTAACTATGTTTATAAAATATTAATAACTAATTTAAACTTTTCAAAATAATATTAATTAATTTAAAAACAAGTGACAAAAATAGAACTTTTTTAAATTAACCCCAATTCAAATGCATAGCCATTATTAATATTAATAACTAACTAAGGTTAACCCCGGACAGCATATTAATAAGCATGGAACATGTGGTGGGAAAGTTTTGCAACGTCGTGGATTCATGATAGGGACAGAAATGCTATTTGAGAAAAAGACAAAAAAAACGTGCCTATAAATTATAATTTATGAATAATGATCGTCGCCTGAATACTGACCTAAAAACATAATGACCTTTTTTGCGAGCACAAAATGAGATGGTCTGGGAGAAGTAGAAAAGTAGACCCGTTTCACCGCCCAAAAGCAAAGCGAAACTAGAGTGCGTGTTCTTCTGGGTTCACTTTAAGAAAAAATTATATTTCAAAAATATAGTTTTGGAATATTTAAAATTTTAGCTTTTTTTTTTTCTTTCAAATGGAGGCAAAGTTGCTTATAAATACACTGCTCTAGGGCCGACACTTCTCTAAAATCTTCTCTAAGTAATCCCCTAAACCCATCCAACTAATCGTTCAAGTGATAACATCCAACTAGAGACTGCAAACCAAAATTGGCAAGTCAGTCATTCAAGAATGCTAAAATTTGCTCTTTCAGAATTTTGACTTTTTCTTAAAAAAAATCAATTCAAATACTTATTACTAAAAAAAACAATACAGAATATATACCTCATCAAGAAAATGAAAGGGAAAAAAGAAGTAAAAGGGAAAAATAAATAAATAAACGTTTTGACAGCTAAAATGGAGGACGAACCATATAATTTTAGCATATGCTTTTTCATGAGATGTCACATTAAATCACTGGGGACACGTGGGGAAGTTGAGGAACGGGCCAAAACGAAATATGACTATGAGCTGGTGAGGGGGTTATAAGACTTGAATCGCTCCATACGATCTTGTCCCATCCCACACCCTCGATGGTACATACCATTCCCTTTATTACTCTTTCGTCTTTCATAAAATGTTTAGAAAAAGAGTTGCATATTTGTTGACCCATCTCTCTTTGTATTAGCCTTCATCGCTCATGAATGTTTTAATAATAAGAGTTAAAGTTAAATGCAACTCATGACTTGAATTTGATCCCAATTTTTTGTCTTGAGTTAATACCCTTTATTTATCTGATATTTAGTATAAAATAGGTGTTATACACTTAAGATTTATAAGTAATTAGTCGGGCTCCACTAATTGATCCACTAGTCGAATTTTTCCCAAAGTTGAATTTAATTCCCTTGTTGTGAAAAATAAAATCTGTCTTTCAGTTCTTCTTTTGTTTTCTATCTGTGTCTGTATATGTATAGGCTTCGTCTGTCTATATATATAGCCTTTGCTTTAGATCTCAATATCCTCACACATTCCTCCAGCACAACTACATTATTCTTCTGCTCTTGTTCATCTGTTATTTCTCAATGGCTTGTGGAGTTGAAACATTTTACATGCACACAATAATTCTCACCATATTATTATTACTTATCTCGAATATGAAAACACTAGTTGTGAGTGAGCCACAAGTGCCTTGTTACTTCATCTTTGGGGACTCATTATTCGATGATGGCAACAACAATCTGCTTATCACAATGGCAAAGTCTAATTATCCGCCTTATGGTATTGATTTTCCCGATGGTCCAACTGGCAGATTCACCAATGGACGAACTACCGCTGACCTCATTGGTTACTCTCTGATTCTCGTCCCTCTAATTTATTGTTTCTGATATATTTTGTCAGTAATATTTATGCGTGCACTTCGTGGCCATTTTTTTTTTTTATCATAATTAAGTATATTTTATTGATGAAAACGCAAGTGAAAAAGGCTATGATTTTTAAGTTCTAATATCGTGATAAGTTATTGATAGATCCAAAAGATCAAATTCGTAGAGAGAAAATTGTTTAAGGGCAACAATTGTTTTGTCCAGGTGAACTTCTGGGATTTGACAAATACATTCCACCATTTGTAACTGCGAAAGGCGATGAAATTATGAGAGGAGTAAACTATGCGTCAAGTGGAGCAGGAATTCGTGATGAGACGAGTCTCCATCAAGTATGATCAGCCACACTTTTCTATTTCATTTGTTTGTTTAGTGGCAAGAGTTAAGGAAGTACATATATATATATATATATATATATATATATATATATATATATATATACACACACATGTATGCATGAGAGATTGGTAGATATTGTAATGCCTAGCTCCTAGGAAGAATAGCAGTCTTTTACATAAAAAGTACTAGTCGCATTTATGTGTAAGTGGCTGTAAACAACTCTCACATTAACAGAACTGAACGGTCAACGTGTAATAAGATAATTAAGTCTTTTAGTTCTAAAATACAATAAATTAATTATTTATCCTTTTAATTAGTAACATTCTTAATTAGTTTTTAAATCAAAAAATACCAAAAAAGTTAATGATTTGGACATATAGTTGGGTAGACTAAGCTAAAAATCAAAAAAAAAAAATTATATGTGTTATTCTTTAACATGTTTAAATAGTTAATTTTCAAAAAATTTTGGCCTAAACACGAATGATGTCACGATGTAAAAATAATGAATTGATTCATCTTGTTTTAAAGATAAGTGATTTAATTTTCAAAAGAATAAAAAGTGTGTGACGAAATGAATCATTAATCTATGTAATTTTTTTATTGGTCCATAAATAGACCGTTCAGAGTTGCTAAGAACTTAGATCCTAATTAATATTAAATGACTTAACTATCTCATAATTAACATTGATTTTTTCGCACCATGTTACCAACCTAGTCGCGACACGCAAAAAATGAGATATATAGTTTCGGTCGCAAAGATCCTTTGACACAGTTAGTGGTGATGTATCCTAAGCTGGAAAAAGAAGCAACCTCTTAGATCCTAATATATATTAAATGACTTAAATATCTCATAATTAACATTGATTATTTCGCACCAAGTTCCCAACCTAGTCGCGACACGCAAAAGTTGAGAAATGTGGTTTTAGTCGCAAAGATCCTTTGACACAATTGGAGGTGATGTATCCTAAGCTGGAAAAATAAGCTAACTCATTCAAAACCCCTTTTAACATGAGCAGCATTAATTTCTGCTTATAGAGATCATAATTATCTCGTAAATTCAATGTAACCTCTACATGTACTGGCAAGAATTAAGTTGTTAGACCAATATTAGATGGGGTTTTGGCTTTCTTTCCATCTTATGTCTAACGGCTTTGACAAGTTTTTTACTTGTATAGGAATGGTAACGGGACGGGTACCCTACCCATGAAGGAATTCCAAACCCGTTACTCGGATAGCATTCCAATTCCTATTTTCGTTCCAAACTCAGATAAAAATTAAATGGGAATCCCATTTTCAGAACATTCCAAACCCTCGGATACCTGGAACGTCCCAAACCCGGTTAAAAAATTTTCAAATTTAAATAAAAAAATTTAACAAGAAATGTCCGGAACCCGAATTTAAGACATGTTCTCAACCCCGGAAACTGAATTAAATCAATAAATTTTAAAAAACTAACCAATCAAATAATTTTTCCCAAAAAATCTAAACAATATTTCTAAAATATATTAAAATAATAAAATTTTAAAGAGTAAAAGGTTAAGGGTTCAAACCTTACTACTAGTAGAAAGTAAAAAAATTTTCTTAATTTTTAGTATATAATATGTACTTAAAACTATAATTAATTAATAAATGTAAACCACCTCTATATATATGCACACACACCTATATATATTCACACATACACACACATATATATCTATACATATATGTATATATATAACTGGGTTCGGGAATGTGGGTACCCAGGAGGTCAAGTCCAGTTCCGTCCCAAACCCTAACGGGTATTTTTAATCGTTCCAGATCCGTTCCGGGTTCTTAACGGGACGGATTTTATCGAATTTTAATCGGGTCGGTCGATACCGGGTACCCTAAGTCACTCGCCCTATTGCCATCCCTTGTCCAATCATTTTTGGACTTGGACTTTATTAGTATATATTTTGACAAGACTAGTGCTTTAGACTTAATTTGGTTTCACCTGACTTGTTCGGTTGGTTTAGTTTGCTTGTTTTTATTTTGAGATGGAATTTTTTAAGTTTGAGGTAGAAATTTTTTGAACTTTTAAACACTTTTCTTATTGCAAATTAATAATGACACATCTGAGGCTACGCCATGTGGATTATTCTAAGCCTTCAAACTTCCTCTAAGGTGCATACAAGTTTATATTGATGATGATGATTGTTGTTATTGTTGTTGTTATTATTATTTATTATTATATAGTTATATAGTTATCAAGATATACATACGTGCATAGCTGTTGGTGAAATAATTACAAAAACATAAAATAGAATTGTACGAAATAAGAAACTGATATTAAGTAAATAAACTAAATACTATGAAAAATACCTAGCCTGAAAAACTAAAATATAAACTAAAGAAAATTAAATCATATATCAAAGAAAACGAAATAAAAGAGACTCGACTAAGCTCGATCTCCTTAAAGGACTTTATACTTTTGCTACAGTACTAACAATTCTGTGATGAAATCCTCTCTCGATACAACATTTATATCTTTTGTGATAGGAGCACTCCATGAACAAAAGTTTGTGAACTTTTCAATGGTGAACCCTTTCTTATACATGTGATGAACATTGATATAGACAAATATTAAATACAGTAAATACCTACAGTTTATATACTACTCATGCTTTGGAATTTGTTAGTAGAAAAGATTTATATTATGTTATGCAATGCTTGAAAGAATCACTAAATATAGGTCAGGAGAAACCAAGTCATTATTTCTATATCCATGAAGGACACTCAAAGGGTCTTAAAACCCTTTAGATTAAGTCCATTTCAAGATAGTAGAGAAACTCAAAAGTTACTACATTTATATAGGAAATCATGATTCAAAGAATCCATTAACTCTTATGAATTAAGTTAGTAGGAAAACTAAAAATCTCTAGAGATAATTTGTTATTCACCTCATAATTTTCCAACAATAGGTAGAAAGATTATATAAATATAGACTAAATTTAAAATAAATACAACATGTTATAAAATTGTGAAATAAAATTAGTCAAAATAATAAAATTCAAATTACTTTGTACATCACTATTTATAAAATTGTAAAATTTTGACTTACCCTCTCTTGTGTTAACTTATGTGTCATTTAAAAAACTCCAAACTCATTTAAGTTTAATTTTATATAATAGTAAAGATATAAATGCATATTCTTTTATTAAATATTTCTTTACATAGACTAAATTGATAATTTTTTTTAAATAATAAGAATTGATTTGGATCTTTCTTAATAATTAGGGCTATTTTTTTTAAAAAAAAAAAAGAAACAATGGGGACTTGTAAGATAATTTTCTCATTTGTTAATACATAATTGTAATTAATATAAAAATTCCACAAAAATTAAAATTTGATAATGTGGCATAACTTTATTAATTTTATATATAAATATATAGATTTTGTATTTTTTTATTTTAAAAATTCTATAAATGTACTTTTTGTTTTATCTTTTATTTTAACTAAACATTCTAGATATGTGATACTTTCACATTCATACACTCATGATAACTTGAGAATCATCTTATATTTTATTTAATAAATATTTGAAATTAGAGAGAATAATCAAATTACATCTTTTTATTTAGTTATCAGTAAATATTTAACAATGGAGATTAAATTGATGGCTTTTTAAAAATATAAGAATTGACTTCGATATTTTGAAATAACTTGAACAAAAAAAGAGTGAAAAAGCAAGAGAAAAAAGTGGAGACTTATAACACAATTTTTAGAATTTGTTAGTATTAAATAATGATTATTTTATAAAATACTTACTCAAGATGGAGCCCACAAAAATTAAAACTTATTGATTTAATACTACTTATAATACTCTAACTCATGACATGTGGCACCTCCTAAGATGACCTAAAAAATGAGGTTTAAGTACTTTATACTATTGTATAGATTCCTTAACTATCTCATAATTAACATTGATTTTTTCGCACCAAGTTCCCAACCTAGTTGCGACACGCAAAAAATGAGAAATATAGTTAGTCGCAAAGACCCTTTGAGACAGTTAGAGGTGATGTATCCTAAGCTGGAAAAATAAGCTACATCATTCAAAACCCCTTTTAACATAAGCAGCTTTTCTGCTTATAGAGATCATAATTATCTCAGAAATTCAAAGTAACCTCTACATATACTGGCAAGAATTAAGTTATTAGACCAATATTAGATGGGGTTTTGGCTTTTTTAACATCTTATGTCAAACGGCTTTGACAAGTTTTTCACTTGTCCAATCATTTTTGGACTTAGACTTTATTCATATATATTTTGACAGGACTAGTGCTTTGAACTTAATTTGGTCTCACCTGACTTGTTCGGTTGGTTTATGTTGCTTGTTTTATTTAGATATGGAATTTTTTAAGTTTGATATAAAATTTTTGTCTCAAATCTAAAATTTTTTTGTAATGATTTGTACGTTTGTAAGTTTTCGTGTTTAATAGAATATAACTGCCTTCATTAGAAAAAAAAAAAAAAAGAAGAAATTGGATTCCTGTGTTGCACTAAACAGATAATTATCTTCTTTTCTCACAGGGTCAGGTGATAAGCTTGAATAAGCAATTACTGAATCACCAAACCACAATCTTACAGTTGACAGTTTTACTGGGAAGTGAAAGTGCAGCAAAAGATTACCTAAGCAAGTGCTTGTACCTTGTTGGAATGGGCAATAATGATTACCTCAACAACTACTTGCTCCCACAATATTACCCAACAAGCAGTCAATATTCACCGGATCAATTTGCGGCAGTCTTGATTCAACAGTACTCTAAGCAGCTAAAGGTATGCATGGTATTCAATATGTAAAGTGCAAGAAATCCCTTGTGATCATTTGTTTAATTACTTGATTATTTCAGATGTTTTAAAATTTATTATATTATTCATTATATTTTTTAAAATGTGGTATATAATTTTTTTATCTTAACATTCAAATTGCTTTATTGTACATTTTGACTTTTTTTTTTAAACATTTGAGTTAAAACTTGTAGTGTACGATGTATGTTGATAAAAACACCCTTGTTTTTAGCTAGTGATATTTAGATAATAATAGAAACAAGTGAAAAACATATATTAATGTCATAAAATTTCTTTTAAAATTTTTTCATAGACTGTCTTAGTTTTTACTTTCCTTTTCTTTTGCCTTAAGTTCTTCCTGCATGGAATTTTTAGTATATACTTTTTTCCTATGTAGATGATATTTTAGTGATAAATTTTTTTAAATAAATAAGTAGTTTTAGCAAGTAAATCTCAGTAATGCTTAATTTATTTATTTTGCTAGTTAGGTGCTTAGAGTTTTTTGTACAAGATAAAAAAAGTTCATAAATTTTAGAGTTTTGTTCATATAGAATTTATTTATTTAGGGAGTTTCTTCATATGTAATTTGTTTATTCTTTTGGCTAGATAATTTTATAAAGGAATGAAGAATTTGATTTCTTTGACAGAATTAGTAATTTTTTCCTTTACATAATCTTATATTAACTTGCTTCAGAGTATCTTTTGCACTTATTAATGTTTAAAATATTTAATATTGCCAATTTTTATTGTTATGATTATTGTATATATGTGTTGTTTTTTCTCTCACATTAGGGGAGCTGAATATTTGTTATTTATTTTACAGTATCTTGGAGGTAATTTTAATTCAAATATGTAAATAAATCTCGGACTCCAATGATGAATTTCTGATTTCGCCTTGGAGGTGGTTGTGCCATTTTTGAAAAGTAAAATTTCAATGGGATGTTATGTAGAGGCACTAATGCTGCCTGATGTCTTTACTCCAGACTTTATGCAACGTTGGGGCAAGAAAAGTAGCTGTAATCGGTCTCGGCCCAATCGGTTACATTCCACTATTTGCAAATGGATCTGCCGATGCGGAGTATATCAATAATTTGGTTCAACAATTTGATGACAAGCTTAAGACACTTGTTGATGACCACAACAATAACCTATCCGATGCAAAATTTATCTATATAAACACGACTAGTATCTCATCTGGAGATCCTTCAAGTGCTGGTAGGTTAATTTAGAAACTATTAATCTCTTTCTTGGGTTGATTAAAACTAAAAAGGGTAAAACGCATTCGCCCCCCCTTTTAGTTTGTTTAAAGTATTGCTAATCTCCTCTTGTGTTATGGAAACTCTTTTATAATCTCTCCCTATCTTATAAAATAGGACATGCTATTCTTACTCTTCTCGAGGGATATGGCACTTTATTTTAGAAAGTAAAGGAAAATTATGAAGAGTTTTAAAACATAGAAAGAATCAACACACTTTAGATAAATTACACGGAATCTAATATGAATGCTTCTAACACTTAGATTCGTTAATCATGTCAGGCATTACAGTTGTTGATGCACCATGCTGCAAAGTATCAACAATTGGGCAGTGCGTCCCTGGTCAAGGTCCGTGCAGCAACCGAGCAGAGCATGCTTTTTATGACGCTATGCATCCAAGTGAGATTTCGAATCAGATCAAAGCTTCAAGGGCATACAGCGCTCTCTTGCCAACTGATGCGTACCCCTTTGATATTAGCCATCTCGTTCAATATTTCAACTCTGGCATTAAGGAAGCTTTGAACGACATAATCGACTTTGATCGTCAAGCTGGCTAGTTGATTGCACCATCTATATCAAAATGCTTTGCTTTTTCTGTAATAAAGTTATCGTACTGAAATATGTTAAGAAATTAGCTTGTAAAACATAAAATGGTGCCAAACACTAAGGTGCTTATCAAGGGTAAAAATGTGCATTACTTTTCTATAATTGTCTAATTACTTGATTAATTTTCGTATTTTAAAACTTATGACACTACCCTTATATTTCTAGAAGCTGATATATCCCTTGTCTTAATGTTTTTCATCCGAATTAATAGGTGGTCTAATACAAATATCTTTTTTGCTTTTATGAGTGTTTAAATTCTTAATGCGCAAAACATTTTAAGATGGCAGGTTAATGTTAGTAATTAAGGTAAACTTGACCCTTTATAATACTTGAAAGTAGAAGATGTAAGTTTCAAAAAACAAAAATAATTAATTAACCAAAAAACTCGATTTTTTCACAATAATTCATGTATACGTTGGACATATTTGTGCATTCTTTGCTGAGTATTTGAGGCTACAATTTATGTTTATAATTTATACGTATGTTCTAGTAGACAACAGTAAAATATGAATTCAATTCGTTAGGTACTTATAGGCACCATATTCAAATTAAATTTGCTGTAATTCATTAAAAATTCAAGCAAAATCAGATTAAAATTTAAACAAATTTTCATCAAGATTAGATGAATTCCTAATTAATCACTACTTATTAGGAACGGTGTTTTCTGCAGCACTTTTTTAATACACTGGTAGTGGTTTGTTTCGTCTATAATCTTCTTTGGTGACGATTGTGATAGAACCACCACCTACTACAATATTCGCGGTGGTTTATATGAAATTCACCCTACCCAAATATAATTGTCGTTAAAATAATAAAGACAGTTTGTAGAACCGTGTAAAAAAGAAAAAACGAAAAAAAAGGTTATCGCCTTTCATTAATTTTTTTGTATTGAATTTTCAGATATCTTTATTTGGACCGCCCACAGTGAGCAAATTAGTTGTGGTTCGTTTCCCTAAGGTCGAAGTTGAGATAAATGCACAGGCACCTCCTATTATTATAAAAAAAGTATAGAGAAATTTTAACTATTACAAACATATAAGGGCAACGTTACACTTTCAAACAAAATAAATTAAAAGAGTTATGGGTGCATATATTTGAGAATTGTTATATATAACTTGATAATATTTCAAATTCTCTCTTACACGCAAAAAGTTTATTACTTTATAACATAAAACATAATTAACATTTGATACGTAAATTTAGAATTTAGAAGACAATGACCTAATCACATACGCCAAATATGATATGGTACGTTCATCATTTGTGGACCAGCTGTTTTTTTTTTTTGGGTGGACCAGCTAGTGAGTTTCGGTACTCTTCTCTCGCACATGGTAACTGACACTTCCCGAATCTCTCCTCAGTTCGTTTGTTTTATTGTTTCTTTCGTGGGTGTGACTACTCCGAGTTTTGACATCATTTGAGATGGCCGCTCGACTTTCGCAGGGGGGATTTTTTTTTTAAAATAACACAATTTAAATAATTAATTTAAAAAATAATCTTATTTTTTTGTTGGGTTTCAAAACTAGCACTTTCGGTTTTTCAATAAACGAAATCGGATATTCAAAAAACGAAAAAGTGCAAAATACACAACGTATCGTAACGGACGATATTTCGGCTTTTGAATAGCCTAAATCGGCTATTCAAAAGCCAAAAAATCTGATGCAACGGCACAATTTTTTATTTGTCTCGATTTTCGCTCTTTCTTCTTCGTTTTGCTATAAATATCCCTTTTCTTCTTCGTTTTGCCAGGGGAATAAAAATAGTAAAATTTACTTTGTACTTTTTCGTTTTTTGAATACCTATTTTTATTTATTGAATAATCGAAAGTACTATTTTTAAAACCCAACTCAAAAAATTATTTTTTAAATTAATTATTTAAATTGTGTTATTTGTAAAAAAAATCCTTCCAGGAGTGGGACTTTAGATCTCCGTATCTTGAATCTGTGGCTATAAGGGCGAGTCTTACTTTGACCAGGACTTATTTTTTTATTTTAAAAATACCCTTAATTGTTTAAGATGGTTCCGTTTTGTGCGTTTCTCTTATTTTTCGGTCCAGAAAGTATCTATGACGCACATGCACATGCTTCGTACTAAGGCGGAGTCCAATAGCCTTACTAAAATGTCTCCCTCTCCGTTTTGAGCAGTTGACCGTGAAATTTTAGTTTCCAATAGCGTTGCTAAACCTTTCAAAATAACAAAGATTTGAGTTAAAAACAAGTAACAACGTTATATAAATATATTTTTTTTGAAAAAATTAAACAAGTAACAAGTAATCACGTTATAACATTTTTGAAATCAAGCCCAATTTAAATGAACCAATTAAGGTCAATCCTAGACAGCATATAATTATAGTTACTATACTATAAAAGCACGGATAAGCAAGCTAGTCATCGTCAGTTGCTGTCCTGCTTCATGAAACGACGTCGTTTCTCGTGAAGGATTTTTTTTTTTTTTTCAATCTTGTGTTAGAACCAATAAACACCTTCTGCTTCACATAAAGCTATCCCACCGCCACCTCCTGCTTTATGTATGACTCAGCTCTTGGTTTGTTGGATGTACTTGTGCTGCTTTCAAACAGAACGAGGGTATTTGGGATCTGTTGGATGCAGCAACAGAGGAGGTTAATCTTATTTTCTACCATATTAATCTTAGTCTTTTATTTGTTATAGGAAAGCCTTATTATAGAGAATAATCGAATTGTAAAATTGAAGGTTCTTGTAGTATTTAGAGCCCGTTTAGCTTTGCTAATTTTTAAGTGCTTATTGTAGAGGGTGATTTCTACAATCACACGGACAGATTCGATCAAGCTCCGGATAAACTGCAAGACCAGAGAAGCGAAATAATCGGTGAAAATTCTTGACACCGGTATGGTGTCAGTCAAAGATTCTCCGACATTCAAGTCAGTGTTATAATTGTCAGTTGACTCGAATAAGAGAAGTAACAAAATAGATTTAAAGGGAACGTATCTGTAACAGGTAGGTTTTTTTATGTTTTTCCTCTGCCCTCTCCTCCTGGTGATTCATGCTTTTATAACCTCTGGATGAAGGAGTCTTTTGCACCATCGGACTTTCGAGCGTACCCCAATATACCCCTATCAGCTGTTGTGGTGATTAGCCTTGCTATGCTTGAGATATCACGCATCTCTCTTTGTGCATATCCTTGGAGTAGGACAAGTTGATCCATAACCGTTTCCATGGCATTCTAGAAGTAGAGAGCAACTTCAAGACCTAGGCCTTGACCATGGGCTTTTCATAATACGGCTCAACGTGTTGGGCTCTAACCGAAGAACGACTGAGACCTTTCTCAAGCCCAGAAGTTTCTGGTCCAAACACTTATAAGCATGTGTTATTTATAAGCAAAAAGTTACTTTTAAGCTAGTGATAAATAAGAATAGGTGTGTTTGGATAATATGTGCTTATAAACTATTGATATGTTTTATAAATAAGTAATTATAAGTAACAGTAGTAATTAAAATGACTAAAAAAGATATTTTATTGTAATTTACTTATCATTTTTAAGGATAAACAAGTCTTTTTATTTACTTTGATCAAGTACTTATAAGCACCCTAAAAAAAAATTACTTCCCACTTACTTTTCTTTTGACAGCTTAGAAGCAGTCTTAAATTGCTTATAAGTAAATTTGCCAAATATGCCAATTTTCATTTTTGGCCAAACTAGCTTATAAGCAAAGCCAAACACCCTCTTATTAGCTCAGTATCTTGTTCCATGGTTGTGGTTTTTTGGTAGTTTTCATGTTTTCCATCCAAAAGTAGCAGAGCACAAGGTGAGCTAATTTCTGCCCTTTTATTTATTTTTAGCACTTTTCCCTTTTTCCAATGTTTGTAATCTTATCCTTTCTTGTGTACTAATTTAGTGAATACTTATATGTGTGTTAGAGTTTCTATGATCGGGGTTGTATTTTGATTATGAAAATTGTTCGAGAAAATGCCTCAAAAGATTGTAAACTCTATTTGTTAATTATTAAGTTGATATTAAACTGCTCAACTTTGTTAGGTATGCTCAATCATGTCCTATTTACAAGTTTGATTAACTCTATATATTGTGTTTAACAGAAAGGCAAATTTAATGAATTTCTATGAAACTATCAGAAACGTTAGTCTCTCTAGCATATTTGACTTGGAAACAAAAGGCAGAATACTTTCTTTTTGTCCTTTTTGGTCGATAAAAGCCGAATACTGAATGCACTTGTTCCTTACAAATTAATTTTCAGAAAATGATTTTGGAGGACAGATCAATCGATAATTCACTTGTTTGTTTTGTCTCTACTGCTATGGGATGATTTTTTTAAATCTTGATTTAAAATTTTTATAGTAAAAATATTCTACTTTTTAAATTCGTTTAAAAAATACACTTTTTGGTAGGTCACCTACCGTTTCGGTAGGTGACTTACAATTCGCAGATCCTAAAATTTGAAAAAATTTAAAAAAGAAAGCGGTTTCGTTTTTAACAAAAAGGGTAAGTCACCTACCATTACGATAGGTAACATACCGAAAATGAAACAACGTAAATTTTGTGTTTGGTTCACGATAATTAGTAAGTATCCTTGTCCATTGACTTTTGTTGGAACCCAAAATGTCTCTATATATAAAACTGATGTTCAAACAAACAAGACCGCCTTTACTTGAATGCTAGTATTACGAAGGGGTTATTTTTTGGTTCTTTAACCACTAGCTCATTTTCAGGCCCAGGTGATAAGACCGCAAATAACAGCAAGCCGCGGACATGGATGAGTCCTTAAGCTTAGGCGATATTCCAACATAACAGATACAAATCTTAGGAATTTTACAGCCATATACAAACAAATCTCTGTGCGAGCATTTCCACCCTTCAAACGCCTTTCAAACAACAAAAACAGGCAACTCGGGCTACAGCTCAATCGAGATCAATGCATATACAGCTCCCTTAGATTTCTCTATTAAAGAAATATATCCTATTCTCAAGACCTTATCATGACAGCGGAGTATTTAAGGTTTATCCTCAAGGTCTGAGTTTAGCCTAAGACACGCTATTATGGTATGTTGATATTACCATAATCCATCTTTGATCTTTACCCCATATTAGGGTTGATCATGCACAAAACAAAATATTTTCAAAATATCAAAAAAAAAATAAATTTACACTTTTCCTCTTCTTTTTCTTTTTTTTTCTCTTTTTTTCTTTCTTTTCCCTGTTTTTCTCTTCTCATCCGAGACTTCCTTTTATAGACAATTGATGTGCTCGGATTTGAAACAAAAATTAATTACAACTTTCCACGGACTTCAAATATTTCGAATCCGCAGACACATCCTATCTACAAACAGTAAAAGTAAATTACTGTTTATCTACAGTACTTCCACTAACTATGAATAGTGGACACCTGTCCTATACGACATAAACTTTTGTGAAATGACTCCTTGTCTTATTATTGAGTCATCTGATTCCATTGTCTTCAGATTCCACTTTGTCTTGATACGACAAATCTTCTGAGTTGATTCTTCTCAGCATCCTTCAGCTCCTTTATACAACTGTCTCAATATTATTAATCATGACCATCATTATCATGATTCAACATTATCATTACTATTATGATCGCTTTCACCACTGTCATCATAATAGTCACTATTGGTTTTTCCTTTTTTCCCAACATTATTTCGTTCAGAATTATTCTGTCAGCAACCATTATTGTTCCTGTTGATCATCTTCCTCAGCAACTATTATTAGCTCCTGTATATCATCTTCTCGATAATCAATCATCTTCAACATTTTTGAATCTTCTTCCATCATCATTATAAATGATTCTTCAATTCTTCTTTCTGATTTATATCAGAAATTCTTCAACTGATTCTTTCTTTCTGTAGTACCATATTCTACCACCTTCAAAACTTCAAATCTTCATTGTTCTATATTTGAACAACCTTGTATTTTTCCTCATCAGCTTTATTTCTGATCTTGATCCTCATGTGATAATATTTACCACCTTCAATTTCTCCTGCAAATCTATATTTTCTGCAGCTTAAAAATTTTTATTTTTCTTCAAGAATTTTTCTTCTTCTTCTTCTGCTTTTTGCCATCAGAATTGGAACTTTTTTGAAATATCAAGAATTTTCTTGTAGAATTTTTCTTCAGTGTCTTAAGGATTTATCAATAAGAATTACATCTATGACCAATCTTGCTATAACACCCTTAAACGCCATCAAACATCAAAACAGGCAATCGGGTAACCAGCAAATATGGTCCTTGATATCATTCTCTTGAACCTCATACACTTTTAAAATTCTTAAAAAGAAACTTCTTCTTTCCAAAAATTCTTTTCTGATTTTTTGATATATTGCAGAATTTCTTTTTTCTTGATTTTTTCAAAAATTTTTTTTTTTCATATTTCCCCTTTTTGCAATTCCTATTTTTGCAACTCTCATATTTTTCCTTTTTGCAATTCCTATTTTTGCAACTCTCATATTTTTCTGAAACATAAGAATAGTAGTTATCATTCTTTCATCAAAATCATCCACATATGGTAGACTAACAATATGTTTTTTCCTATCCCAAAATGCATTAGGATGATCAGCACAAATTTCTGATGAAAATTGATTAATTATCAACTTTATATGTTGTTGAAGTTGAGGATTTTGTAATTTCTCATTTATGGTTAATGAGTTAATTTCTTGATTAAGAAAATTCAATTGATTATTTTTTGCTTTTATTAGCTCAACCATTTCATTAAGAACCCTAGTTATTGGATCCTTTATAAATTCAAATTGAATTTCATTTCCTTCAAAACTACCTATTATTCCATTAGTAGTTATTTCTTTTATTGGAAATATTTTGTTAAGGAATGGTGTTCCTAATATGACCTGATTTGTCATATTTCTAACTAATACAAAACTTAATGAACTGTTTATTAGTACAAATATAAGCTTTTGATAACTTATACAAAATATCCATTTTATTACCACTTGCACTTCATAATGTATGCGTGGTTTTTTCAAAATATTTTGTAGGAATTAATCCTTCCTGAATACAATTCAAATCTGCGCCACTATCTATTAACGCAATTAATTGTTTCTTATAATCTCCCTGTATTAAGAGATCAATTTTGATTAACCATTTTTGTGATGTAATATATTCCATCTTTCCTTAAAATGGTTCTAATTCTTGATTAATACTGGATTCTGGAATTTCTTCAATTTTATTTTTCCCCTTATCCATATTATCCAATGTTTTATTTAGATTTATATTATCCTAAGTTAATCTTTTAACTTCAGTTTTCAAATTATTCACTTCCTCTTTAAGATCCTGTATTGTAGTTACAGATGTAATAGAGGATTTTATATTCTGTTTTTCTTCAATCCTTTTTCTTACTTCTGATAAAGTATAAGGAATGAATTTTTGTTCTTCTTGGACTGTTAATTCTTCAGGTTCTTTTATTTTTCCTAAAGATTCCAAGATTTTATTTCTGATTTCAGAATCTTTTATTATTCTGAGTAAATCAACTATATTATCATTAGTTAAAACATTCAGTTCCATATTTCTGAATTGTGATAACAATTGATAAAAATTATCATTTTCATCTTTTTGTATATTATTTATACAATTATCACAAGGTTTATATTCCTCTTCTGAACTATCTGAAGTTTCAGATTCTTCTGATAAATATTTCAGATTATCCTCAGAGCTAGATTCCTCATTCCTCTGAGTTATAAATATTCTCTTGTTCTGATTCAGAATTAAGCATTATCTTCATAAGATTTTCTTTCAAATCTTCATCAATATTTAATGCTTTTATTTTCTTTTTTACAGGACACTTTGGTGCTATATGACCTATTCTCCCACATTTATAACAAACAATAGGTTTGGATTTTGATCTAATCCTTTTATAACCTTGTTGTTTTTTCACATTTTTCCTTATTTGTTTTCTCTCTGTCCTAGCAGCTATTTTCTTCTGATAGGTTGGAGAAGTATATTTCTAAATATTAGAAAACCTAGTATATTTCTTAGGTTTACTAGATTGACTTACTTCAATCCCAAATTGTTCACAGAATTGTCCTAATTGAGACTTCTCTGTTAACTTTTGGTTTTTAATTTGTTGATTTAACTTAATTTCATTACATAAAGCTAAACCTTCTTGCATGCATTTTCCTATGATCATACCATAGGTAAGATTATCATAATCGATAGGTGATATACCTATTCTAAGAGTTTTCTTTACTCTTTCAGCAAATAAATGTGGAAGACCATCTATAAACTTAGACTTCCAATGTGCTTGATTCGCATCTGGTAATTCCATTACTCTACTAAGGAATACATCCTTATACCACCTAAATGAGGTAAGAGTAGGACACTTGAGATTCAAGATTAGAGATCTTATGTTCTCTGCATTTGTTGTGAATCTTCCCGTAAAATGTTCACAAATATTTATTGTCAAAGTATAAACAGCTTCCTGTTTTACTATATTATTATCTGTTCTTGTAGTATTCAAGACAGTTTGTCGTTGGGTTTCATTGAGATAATTTTCCCACCAGCCTTTTAACTGACCAGTAAACCCTGCTATTATCATTAAAGCAATATTTTTGCCTGAATTATTATGTTGCTTACATATGGTAGCATACATCATCATTCTATGGATGGTATTATACATTTGTTGATCTGAGTGACCATCTATGTTCCACTCATAAATTGTCTTACCATTATAGTAAGTTTGTTCATTAGGTAATTCCTCAAATAAAACATCTTGAGGTGTCGGTCTTGGTTAATAATATTTTTTCTGGAACGGTTTATCAGTAAATTTATTATTACTATTTATTCTATTAAGAGTTTCATTAACAATTTCTTGTTGATGTATATTATCAACTAAATCAGGAACTTCTTCTTTAGTTATAACATTTAATTTAAATGTTTTAAACTTATTATCAAGAAGTTTCTCTAATTCAGATATTTGTTCCAATTTAAAATTTTTTATTTCTGGAGGAGGTTGGATTGGATTACTCTTTAATCTTGAAGGTTCTCCAATATTTTGTTTCTCCTTATTATTACTCTGTAATTTTTCCAGAGAATTTTTTAATTCTTCAATCATCATATAATTTTTTAATAGCCTATTATTGAGAAATAATATTTGTTCTCCTAAGGCTACTAAATAAAGATTAGTAAAATTATTTTGTTTTACCACATCATTTATGTTTTTTGTTGTGGTTGGAAGAGTTTCATTCTCTTGAAGATTAAAGAAAGCATTAGCATATAACTTCATTCTTTCTTTGTCCATAATGATTGGATTATGAGTTGGAGGATAAATTGATTCAACTTGTTCTCCATTTTTCAATTTCCAAATTTTCTCTAGGACATTTATATGATTACCTAGATAAGTTTCTAAAAACCATGGAATAAAATCTTTTATCTGATTAATATGTTCCAAATGGTTATAGAATTCATCTTGAAGAATTTTTCTTTCTGCTAAATTAATATTTTTAGCAAACCATTCTCTGAAAGGTTGATATATTGGTTTTTGAAATTCAGCTTGTATTTGTTTCTTAGCTGAACTGCCTGGACTGAAATCAATTTTATTTTGATTCATTATTAAACTGGAAAGTTTAATTCTGACTCAGTTATTTCTGGTCTAAAAGTTTCTTCAGGATTATTATATACACCCTGAGCAATATTATCTTCATTAATTTTGATTCCCTGAACTTTATGGTGCAGGTTTTCAGATTCTGATTTAGAAGATGAACTCCCTACAGTATTGGGTAACTCAACTCTATAATCTATAGGAGAAATATAAGAATGAATTGAACTCGTTCTAGAATACCTGGAGGTTCCTAGTCCTGAAGTACTACCTAATTCAGATGTACTTTTCCTATTAAACTGTATTTGAATATCTCCAGTAGATGTTTGGATTCCATCCACCAAATCTTCATTTATTATTGGTGTTGCTGGAATTATTTTTTCAGCTAACCAAGTTTCTGGAAAGTTTATTTCATCCCATCTTATAGATCTACGAGTTGTTATTTTAGATCTATTAAAATTGGTTTCAAATATTATAGTTTCTTGTTGATTTGTATTCATCAACTTACACTTTGGATTCAAAGTATATAAAGGCTTAAAATACACCCTATAACAGATACATATAACTTCTGTACTTGGCAAATAATTATAACCATGCGTTTTCACATATAAAGTTAACGCATCTAAAATATTAACATCCGACAATGATAATTGTAAATTCGGATATGCATTGAAATATATAGGACCATGAGCTAAACTAGATTCCATAATGCCCATGAGAGATTGACGCTAGTTCATATTACGAGCTTCACGTAATACAGTAATAAATGATTCAGGTAAACCAGATAATGTGAGAGGTTTAAAAGCTACCTGAACAAGTCCAATACGCAAGAACTTATAATCTGATGTATATGCATCAATATCAACTTGACTAAATAATTTGATAGTCAATTCCTCATTATGTATAGGAACAGATTCTTCACAAGTTTTAACAATTTGTTTAAAACTTATTTTTATCAAAAGTACCAAAAGAATATATCATCTTAGGTTCTATTTTAGGGATTGTCCATTTATTTAACAAATCCAGATTCTTTGGAATATCATATTCTTCCTTTTTACTATTTTTCACAGTATTTTGATCCTTTGAGAATATTGAAAATATTGAAGACATACTCAAATTATGTGAGCAATCAAATGATGAATTGAAATAATACTGATCAACATAAAACTTGAGTTAATACTCATCACCAAAGAGTATTGACTACAATGGCTCTGATACCAAATGAGGCCCAGGTGATAAGACCGCAAATAACAGCAGTCCGTGGACATATCTGAGTCCTTAAGTTTTAAGCTATATCTGAGATATGCAAAAGAATGGATCTCTGGTACATTACCTAATATATCATCAAACCCTAATCATGGAGTGAACAGAGAAGAAGGTCAAAAACGCCTACGCCTTCAACATGGCAATGGCAACACTGACCTGGGACACTCCTAGGATTTAATCATATACTTCGAACCAGAACTCCAGGCATCATCAAAGATATATCATAACCCTTAAGTCTAAAACATGTCAGCGGAGTATTTGAGGGTTATCAACTACGTCTACAAATGGCTTAAAACAACTCTTATGTTATACCAGCATTATATCAATTCATCAGCAACTCAGCCTGTCATTGAGGCCAAGAATTCACACATAATAAAAATAAATGACAGAAAAATAAAAGAAGAGTACTTGGAAAAAACTCTGAACTTTTATTTCTTTTTTCAAAATTTACAATATATAAAAATTGAAACTAACTAAATTGTTCTCCCTTTTCTTCTTCCGAGTTGTGGCTTTTATATACAATTGAAGCCTCGGATTTGAAACAAAGATTCAAAATAATTTTCCTCGGACTCCACATATTTCAGATCCGGGAAACAACATAATTACAAACAGTAAAAAGTAAATTACTGTTTATCTACAGTACTTCCACTAATTTATGAATAGTGGACATCTGTCAAAATACGACAGAAACTTTTGTGAAATCTTTTTGACTTATTATCCAGTCATCCGATTCCTTTGTCTTTGAGCAATTATCACGACCGCTTTCACCACTGACATCATGATAACTACTATTCTTTTTCTCCTAAACTTTATCCTGTTTAGGATCACTCTGGGACGATTCTCCTTTCTTCTTTATTTGAAGTGGACCTTTCAACGCGTCCTTCATGGATTCGAACACGTCATCCAAGAAATAGTTTTCTTCTTCCTCTGGATCTTGCGATTGACCTGCAAGACAGAAATATCTGCTGCCTTGGGGTGTACATCATCTACCGTTTCGGTACGTGACTTACTATTTTTGTTAAAGACGCAACCGTTTTTTTTTTTTTTAATTTTGTGATCAGTGAACGGTAATCGAGAAAGGTATTTTTGAAACGAATTTAAAAAGTATGATATTTTTGTCGTAAAAATTTAAAATCAGAGTAAAAAAATTATCCTCTGATATGTTGTGTAAAAAGAAACACTTTTTGAAAAGTGCACCAACCAGGCATATAGACCAGTTTTACTTCTATTTTTGAATGTTTTGATAGCGCACGTGCTCCTGGATATGGTAGATATTGGCTCTACTGGCAGATGCACTGATTGAGATACAAGAGCAAGTTCTTGAAGGCGAGGAGGTAATCACTATTAATCTCTATGGTATGAGCATCTTTGGTAACAACGTGTCGAGATGTAACAGCAAGTTTATGCTTTTAATCTATGTTTTTGGTAGGATAGTGATTGGGAAGAAATTCCATCTGGTCATATGAGGACCAAGATTTCCAGTATTCAGCCAGTTCTGCATCATATGGCAGACCAACGCAAAACTATCTTGATGCACTGGCAAAGTCATACAATGAGGTTTCCATGAAAACTGAGACCTTTTTCTTGTCAAGAAATTTTTGCATTTTCTCTTTTTTGCTTTGCTTAACTTGATACTTTTTTTTTTGTCAACTTCAAGGACTAAGATGATTGGTATGAAGATGAACTTCTGAGTCATGTTGACCCCCTTAATGAGGTTATCTTTTGGCAATGGCTTATTTTGTATGACATTTTTCTGGGCGCATGACTTACTGAGTTGCGTCCTTGCAGATAAACATGGTTAATTATCTTGTGGAGTTCTTGGTGAAATTTTCTCAAAGCAACAGAATATTTTGATCTTCTTCTGCAGGTTTGATTAAATTTCTAATAGCATTATCAGTAGTATTGAATTTCAATATCTAACAATCTTTCAAAATCTGACTTCTTGCGTGCACTGCAAGGTTGCAATCTTTGACCACTTCTACAACAGCTGTAAGTAATAACTATCAAATTTTGTTCACTATCAATTTGACTCTACTTCTCACCTTTGGGCACACTTTTACATCTCCGTCTGCATGTGCGTAAGCGTGGGGTGAGCGAGTAATCGAGTATCTGCGATTTTTGATCTCTGATGATCTACTCAAAAAGGAGAAAATAAGAGAAAAAGAGTGGTATTCATGGCTTTCAAAAAGCAGAAACACGAAATGAAGGAGTGATGTTCATGAGATTAAAATATTTTATAGGTAGTAGAGAAGGCTAAACAATCATGCTAAGGTCTAAAAAAATTGTTAAAAACATTTTTACATCAGCAGTTAAGCCTGTTCCTCTTAATTGAGGTGTTCAAATCTTTTTATAATTTTATGGGATTTGTAGGCGTCATATAGTTGGTATAGACGACTATGGTATAGATACCATCTTGTTGTTAGCTATGTTGGTCAATGCTATGGAATGTGGATACTCAAGTGAATGATATGATTGAAGCAACCTTTTGAGATTCCTTTAGTGCTTTGATATATTTTTGCATTTTAATTATTTTTCTTTACTTGTTCAAAGGTTACTATTGACTCTCTTAATAGATTACATACAAACTGCTTGTTAATTGTTTGCTCAATTACAGAATGGCGTTGAAGAATATCTTAAACTATGTGGGGAACATGGCAATCTTTGTACCAGTGGACTTCCAAAATTATTTGCGGTCTATGTCCCTGCATATACATACGAAGGAGACAAACATTGTGCTGCTTCTATAGGTTCTAAAATATATAAATAATATTTATATTGCGAAATTATAAGATGCAGGTGTGAAATTTCTTACAATACATACAATATAAATTATTGCTAATACATGCGTTTCTTTTTATTTTTTGGGAGAAGTCTTTGATATATATTCTTTTGAGAAGTGTTCTAATATACATGTTCTGTGAAGTCATGAGTATTTTTAATAGTTTATAGTCTGCTTTTAGATAGAATTGAAAGGATTCTTGTTTTGGCATCAAGTCTTTAACGCAATGAAGAAAGAGATTCTCTTGTCTTGTACCACGAGCGCAAGTTTTGAATAATGGAATTTCAATGTAGGAGAGGCTTCCCATCATTGCATGCCCAAAATGCTAGAAACGCATTCAATGTTAGATAGAGTCGTCTATGATTTTACAACATGGTCTTAAAATTTATATATGGTTATAGTAAAACCTTTAACTACACGAGAAGAGAGAGTATTTTAATTTTGATGTCTTTAATTATTATTGATGGTTTTTTTTATGTTAGCATATATTTATTAATTATTTTTATTTTTATAACAAAATATTTCGCTAATCCTTGGGTTCACTCCACCATTGATCATCGATTTGAACATAAACTCAATGAAATTGTTTTAAAAATACTGTAAAACCGTATAAAATATAAAATGGCATTGTAAATACACAGGGCACATGAGAGATTGCACCTTGGGTCGTCCTCTCAAACTTGTAATATAATAAGCATGAAACTTGTGGTAGGAAAGTTTTGCAACGTGCTGGTTTAATGATAGGGACAGAGAAATTAATGCTCTACTTTAAAAGACGTGCTTTATAAATTTGCGAATTATGTTACTCCATCTGTCTTATTTAACCAGTCGTTTAAAATTTTTATATTCAAACTAATAAATTCAATTAATAACCTCATTTTTTAATAAATTTGTAATAATTTGACAAAAAATACCCTATTCTCTTTTTTGTCTTATTTGATAAGGATAAGAGTTATGGATTATTATTTTCTGTTTTATTTTTTAAATTATTGTATATCTTATTGTATCTTTATCCTCACATGCTCTATTTGTTGTATATTTTGTTGTATCTTTATCTTCACATACTCTATTATTTTGTATAAATAGATCTGTTGTACACATACTCTAAACAGTTAAAGAATATACAAATATCTTTCAACTTCTTATCCTTTTATGGTATCACGAGTCCTTAGACTTATGTCCTAAGTTTTTTTTTTTTTTTCCTTCTTTCCTAGATTTCTTCCTATTATGGCTGTCAACTCTGATACACTTTCCCTTCCCACGTCTAATGTCAAGGTGTACGTCACAGTTAACCTTGATCATTCCAACTATCTTTTGTGTAAACGTCAGATTGTTAACTTTTTTACGTTTAACAAACTACTTGGCTATATCGATGGCACTATTAAAAAACATTCCTCACTTCTACCACTACACAAGCTGATTCTTCTACTGCTACCAAGGGTGATGATTCTCCTCTTTCTCTTTCTGCTTGGACACAGGTTGATTGTTTTGTGCAGTCCTGCATCACTGCAACACTTTCTGAATCTCTTATTCATCACTCTCTCGTTTATGATAGTGTTATGGCTTTCTCTGGAAGAAAATTTTCTCCAACATTCTTTAGCTCGTCGTTCGTTGCTTCGTGCACAGTTGCGTGGCCTCAAGAAAAATCAGCTCTCCATTGCCGATTATCTACAGCAAATAATGTCTTTATCTAGCTCTCTTGCCGCTGTGGGTGATCCTCTCTCTGATAATGATTTGGTTATTTGCACCCTGGATGGTTTGCCAACATCATATCATGCCTTTATAACATCTATTGAGAATATGGTGATTTCTCCAAATTTTTTGCAACTAAAAGCCAAGTTGTTCACTTATGAACAACGACTTTCATTACATTCAGAATCTTTGTCCTCACTTCTTGACAATCCAGTAGCAGTGAGTTCTCAACAGCAAGCTTTGGTTGCCAACAACAAGTCTTCTCAGTCGTCCATTCCAGGACGTAGCCAGCAACAGTCTCAAAGGAATAACTCTTCTGGCCGTGGTTATCGCGGAAAGTGCCAGATTTGTTTTCAAGAGGGACATTCTGCTCTACGGTGTCAATATCGTTACAATGTTACTCACCCCAATGCTTCGCCTAACTTTGCTGGTGGTTCTCAACAAGTCACTCCGAGTCCATCTGTGTCCTCTTCGATGGTGCCACAGGAAGCTTACTTGGGTGTTTCTAGTCCAAATCTATCTCCTCTACTTCCTACGCCGATGACGAGTACTTGGGTTCCTAATTCTGGTGCAACATCGCACATGACTAGTAATGCTCATCTTCTCTCCCAAGTTCAGCCGTATTCAGGTTCTGATCGAGTCCAGATTGGAGATGGTACGTCTTTACCTATTGCACATATTGGTTCTTCTTCCTTACATACTTCTAGTCACATTCTTACATTAAATAATGTTCTTCATGTTCCCAAACTCACTCATAATCTTCTCTCTGTTTCTGAGTTTACTAAGGATAATAATGTCTCAAGTCACTTGAGTTTTTTCCTCATTCGCGTGTTGTTAAGGACCTCCGCACAGGAACTCCACTTCTGAAGGACCATTCTGACTCCAATCTTTATTATTTTCCACTCGAATCCTCCTTGTCTTTGCATCATGCTCTTGCTGTGTTGTGTCTGCCTGCTACAACCTGGCATGGTCGATTGGGTCATCCATCTCAACAAGTGATGTCAACAATAAAGAGTCAATTATCTATTAACATGTCTAATTTTCGTGACTTAAATAACGCTTGTACGGGTTGTATGTTACGTAAAAGTCATAAGTTATCTTTCTCACTTTCTGAACGATGTACTTCTTTTCCTCTTGAGATAATACACTGTGATATTTAGGGTCCTTCACCTCAATTTTCTTGTTCTGGATTTCAGTATTTCATCATTTTTGTGGACAATTTTAGTTGGTTTACATGGCTTTATCCTTTAAGACATAAAACTGATTGTGTGGATAATTTTAAAAAATTCAAAGCTCTAAGTTGAAAATCAATTTTCTAAGAAAATTAAATCTTTTCAATGTGACGGCGCTCGAGAACTCACACTTGGATTCTTTAAAACTGAAATTGAGTCTTCTGGAATTTGTTATAGAATTTCTTGTCCACACACTCCTGAACAAAATGGTCTTGCTGAGAGAAAAATTCGTCATATAAGTGAAATGGGTAACACCTTATTGTTTCACCGTGGAATGCCCAAACGGTTTTGGTTGGAAGCATTTACCACTGTCACTTATTTGATTAATCGTTTACCAACTCCGACTCTTAAAAATCAATCCCCTTTTCAGAAAGTTTTTGGTTCTTTTCCAGATTATAATTTTTTACGAAAGTTTTTGGTTCTTTTTCAGATTATAATTTTTTACGAACGTTTGGGTGCCTCTGTTATCCTTTTCTTGGTGCTTATAGGAAAGACAAATTGAGCCCGAAGTCGTCTACTTGTGTTTTTCTAGGCTACGCTGAAAATCATCTGGGATATCGTTGCCTTGATCTTAATACAAGTAGAGTTTATATTTCTCGTCATGTTCATTTTGATGAGTCCCAATTTCCTTATCGTACTGTAACTGAGCCCTCTGTCAATTTCCTAAATCAACAAGATAAAGCTGACCAAAGCCTTCCTCTTTACTCGAACCCGTGAACTCCTGTGTTTAATGTTTCTCTGCCGCATGACACACATATACACAGTTCTTCTCCTACAAATTCACAGATTCACATGTTTTCAACTGACAGTCCTTTACATGCAACCACTCAACATGTTTCCCCCACTTCTCCTCCACGTACTCGTCAGTCTCACGTGTTAGGTCCTCCTCTCTCTTCATCATCAGGTCGACATGTAAATCCTTCGTTGTGTCCTGTTGCGTCGTCTGGTTTTCCTCGAACACCCCAACCGTATCCTGCATATTCAGACATTAGCAGCAAAGTTTTTGAAACTGCTTCTGCATTATCTACGTTGTGTCCTATACTGTTGTCTTCTTCACCGTATGACTCCAATTCATCCTATTCTGAGTCTAATACGTTTATCTCATCATCCAGCTCAGTCTTCTTGTTATCCCATGCTAACTCGTGCCAAAACAAATCACAGCAAACCAAAACTCTTCTCTGACTTTGTTAGTTTTCAAGTGTCTACCAAAAGTCTCAGTTCTAAAAATTTCCTTGAGTCTGAACCATCTACTTTCATAGAAGCTAATAAACATCATCATTGGTGAGAAGCAATGGGGCATGAGTACAATGCACTAATAAATAATGGCACCTGTGTCTTGGTTCCTAAACCAGAAGATGTTAATGTTGTTGGCTGCAAGTGGGTGTTTCGCATAAATCGAAAGGCTGATGGAACGATTGATAGGCACAAGGCATGTCTAGTTGTAAAGGGGTATAGTCAAGAAGAGGGTGTTGATTATGGAGACACGTTCAGTCCAGTTGTCAAACCCATTACGATTCGGGTAGTTCTTACAGTTGCTCTTTCTATGGACCATTCGACAGTTGGATGTTAACAATGCTTTTTTGCATGGTGAACTCAATGAGAATGTCTATACGGTTCAACCACCTGGTTTTCTTTATGCAAAATTCCCTAATTATGTGTGCAAATTAAAAAAGGCACTATATAGTTTAAAGCAGGCACCCCGTGCTTGGTATTCTCGACTGAACTCCTTTTTGGTACAGCTTGGTTTTGCTCCATCCAGAAATGACACCTCTCTTTTTACTAGACATACTACTACTGATGTCATTTTCATTCTTGTGTATGTTGATGACATTTTGATTATAGGAAATAGTGACAGTGCCATAGTTGTTATTTCTCATATGCTTTATAAACAATTTTCATTAAAGGATCTTGGATTATTAAGTTACTTTCTAGGTGTACAGGTAACAAGAATGCACAATGGTTTTCTATTAAGCCAACAAAAGTACATAGAGGACTGTTGGGTTATGGCTCAAAGTCCAAACCCATACAAATTAGGAAAGAGTTTTAATGAGAGTTAAAATTCTAGTTATGGTAAGAGTCTTAGTTATGGTAGGATTGATAGATTAGGAAATCCTTTGTCTTGGAGGACAAGGAAATCTCCTCTATAAATAGGACTCTTGTATTAGTTGAAGGAGTGTGTCTTGCAATAGGTCTAGATTGAGAGAGAGAAAGAGCCATTGTAAGAACACCGTGAGAGAGGGTTTAGACTTTTTAGGCCGTGCAAAAAGTCTTATTGAGTTTGTACTCTTTTCTATTAGTGAAGTTTTTCGTGGACGTAGGCAGAGGGCCGAACCACGTTTAATTGTGCGTGTTCTTTTCTCGTTATTCGTGCTTTAATTCCGCTGCGTGTGTGTGTGACGCGTCCTAATTTCCCAACAAGTGGTATCAGAGCTAGGTTGGAGGGCGGACGCTAGTTTGCACGAAAAAACGAAAAAAAAAAACGCCGAAGAGGAGTAAATAATAAAAAAAAATTCGCTGATCTGCTGGTCGCGTTTGGCAGCCTTTCCGGAGTCCGATCGACGATCCGTTTGTTGCTGTGTTTTCGTCTCGGAGTGGAGAGTCAGCTGCTAAAATTTCGTAACGATCCGACTGTCGGATTGTGAGATACAAGCAGGTCAAGTTTTGTGAGTTTGTGGTCAAACAGTCAAACAAAAAGTTTGACCAGCGTTGACCGAAGGGCTGCAGGGGTTTGACCGTGTTGATCGAGGGTCTTCCCACCGTTTTCTGATGTCCTGAATCCATTTTTGGGGTCAGTTTTGCCAAATTCTTGCTGGATTGCTGAGTTTTAGCGAATTTGTGCATAGGAGCCATGACGACGACTGGTACGAAGTTTGAAATTCCAGTGTTCGATGGGAACATGAACTTCAACTTGTGGAGGAATACCATCGAGGACATTTTGGTGCAGCAAGGCCTTGATGAAGTGCTAGAAGAGGCAAAACCGGAAGAATTCAATGATAAGAAGTGGAAGTCCCTACAACGAAGAGCCGTAAGTACGATTCGGTTGGCGTTAGCACTGCAAATTAAATGTCATGTGATTGATAAGACGACGGTGAGCAGTGTGTTCGACAAGTTGGAAAATATTTATGAGTCAAAGTCGATCACCAACCGATTGTGTTTGAGGATGGAGCTCTACTCGTTCAAGATGGAAGAGGGAACCGCCATCCAGGATCACATTAACAAATTCAACGAGTTAGTGGTCAAGCTCATAACTGTTGAGGAGCCTGATAAAAGAATTACAGATGAAGAAAATGCGATCGAACTACTATCTTCTTTGCAGAAGTCGTACAAGCCATTTGTGCAATCAATCCTCGTTGGGAAGAAAACTCTCGAGCTAAACGAAGTGACTGCGCTCTTGAGAGAGAACGAGAGGATGTTGGGAAGAAGTAGTATGCCTAGTGGAGATCAAGCACTAACTGTTGAAGGTTCAAATCAAGGGAGGAGTTCTGAAAAAGGGAATTCTCGTAGAGGTAGATCGAGATCAAAAAGCCGAGCTCGGGATGAAGAAGACGATCGAGAATGCTACTACTGTTGAGAGAAGGGTCATATCCAATGGAGATGTCCTAGAATGAGGGAGGACATGAAGAGCCTTAGAGAGTGGAGATCTAAGGGCAATGAGAAGGATTATGACAAGGACTCCGCGAACCTTATTGAAGGTGATGATAGCGATGGTAGTGAGACTGTTTTGATAGCGGTAAGCGAGGACGTTAATGAAGGCTCGAGGAAGAGGACCGATCGGGTGATGGATTCAGCAGAACGTTTCACGTTTGCAATGATAGAGCTAGTTTCGACACTTTGCTTTTGGGGAAGAGGCTTGAATACATCATTATTGGGAACGACGGAAGATGAAGGTTGCTGATATTGGGAGAGTTCGCCTGAGGCTTAACAATGGTAGTATCAAGACCATCTCCAATGTAAGGTATGTGCCATCTTGTGTGTCCAACATAATTTCATTGGGTGAGTTGGCATCAAGAGGGTACAAGTACATTGGTGAAGGAGATTGCTGCAAAGTGTATTGTGGAGAGGAGCTAGTTCTTGAAGGGAGGAAGAACGAGAAGCACGTGTGCTACTTAGAGGGATGCACTGCGCTGAGAGATGAACGCGACAAGTGTGAAGAACCTCAAGTGAAGGCTGAGAAGAAGAAAAGAGTGACGTTCTCGCCTGCTGTGGAGATTCTTGGCACTTCTCGCCAAGGGAGGAATTTGTTGGGTTATGGCTCAAAGTCCAAGCCCATACAAATTAGGAAAGAGTTTTAATGAGAGTTAAAATTCTAGTTATGGTAAGAGTCTTAGTTATGGTAGGATTGATAGATTAGGAAATCCTTTGTCTTGGAGGACAAGGAAATCTCCTCTATAAATAGGACTCTTGTATTAGTTGAAGGAGTGTGTCTTGCAATAGGTCTAGATTGAGAGAGAGAAAGAGCCATTGTAAGAACACCGTGAGAGAGGGTTTAGACTTTTTAGGCCGTGCAAAAAGTCTTATTGAGTTTGTACTCTTTTCTATTAGTGAAGTTTTTCGTGGACGTAGGCAGAGGGCCGAACCACGTTTAATTGTGCGTGTTCTTTTCTCGTTATTCGTGCTTTAATTCCGTTGCGTGTGTGTGTGACGCGTCCTAATTTCCCAACAGAGGACCTATTGGATTGAACATCTATGACCCAAGCAAAGTCTGTTACTTCTCATATTGCACCGAGCCAACAGTTGCAAAAAGATGTAGGAGATCCCTTTTCAGATCCAACACAATATCGCAGTGTGGTTAGGGCCCTTCAATATCTCATGCTTACTCGACCAGAGATTGCTTTTGCAGTAAACAAAGTGTCTCAGTTTATGCAATCACCTACAGATATTCACTGGGTAGCAGTTAAACGCATTCTTCGATATCTGAAGGGCACTTTAACTCATGGTCTTTTTCTGCAGGCTTCTTCTGATATCAGTCTCCATGCATATTCTGATTTAGATTGGGCAGGGTGTCTTGATGATAGACGAAGCTCACATGGATACTGTATTTTCATAGGACCCAATCTCATCTCGTGGTCTGCTAAAAAGCAAGTCACAACATCGTTCGAGTACTGAAGCAGAATATCGAGCAATTACCTTTGCAACTACTGAGTTGTGCTGGCTACGCTCACTACTGCAAGATTTGAAAGTCTCTCTTCCTACTTCACCCACTTTATGGTGTGATAATATTGGTGCAACATACCTAACAGCAAATCCTATTTTTCATGCTCGAACAAAGCACATTGAGGTGGATGTTCATCTTGTTCGCGAGAAAGTAGCCTCTAGGGATCTCTTGATTCGGTATATCTCTACTGATGATCAGCTAGCTGATATAATGACAAAAGGATTGTCCGTTACTCGGTTCAAGCAACTCAGAAGCAAGCTTACCGTTCATTCTCCGGTTTCGCTTGAGGGGGCGTGATAAGGATAAGAGTTATGGATTATTATTTTTTGTTTTATTTTTCAAATTGTTGTATATCTTATTATATCTTTATCCTCACATGCTCTATTTGTTGTATATCTTGTTGTATCTTTATCCTCACATGCTCTATTATTTTGTATAAATAGATCTGCTATACGCATACTCTAAACAGTCAAGAATATACAATATCTTTCAACTTCTTATCCTTTCATTATCTAATATTAATGAGCTTTAGTTGAGAATAAAATAAGGGTAAATATAAGAAAAAATTATTACTTCTTTGAACTTGTGAAAGTAACAAACATTTTAAGACAAAAAAATTCTCTAAAACGACTGGTATTATAAAACGGATGAAGTATCTTCTACGGGCCTAAAAGATGACCTTTATTGAAAGAAAAATGAGATTTTGACAAAATAAAAAATAAGGAAGAAGCACAATGTGATGAGCTGGGAGAACTGGAGAAGGAGAAAAGTACACCCATTTCACGACCCAAAAGCAAAGAGAAACACAGATTACTGCGCTTGTTTAATTTGTATTGACTTTTTTTTTTTATAGGAAAAGTTAAAACGAATTATTTTCAGAATTTTGTCTTTTTTTTTAATAAAATCAATTCAAATACTCATCGCAAAAATAATTCATCCAGAATGAGAAGCAAAAAAAAAAAAGAAAAGAAAAGTAAAGAGTAAACGTTTTGACAGCAAACATAGAGGACGAACCATACAATTGTTCCTCAGGTCTTTTTCATGAGATTTAGCACTAATAGTGTGTTTGGAATGAGTTTATTTTAAGATACTTATCTTATTAAAATTTAGAAATATTTTATAAGATTTAAGATATCTTATCAGATGCACCATGTATTTTATAGTTATGAAAAATAAGATGAAAAGAATTATTTATTTCTTATAAGATAAAAAGTATGATTTTATTTTAAATTTTCATAAGATATATGATAAAATTTCTTAAATTTTATAAAATATATATTTATTTTAATAAAATAAATATTTTAAAATAAAATTATAACAAACAGAATATAAGTATTACTATTAGGAAAAAGTGGTGAAGTTTAGCGAGGGGCCAAACAAATATGAGCTGCTGAAGGGGATTTTGGCGTGCCATCGTACCAACTGCATGCATGCAACTCTGTTATAAGACTTGAATTGTACCGTACTGTCTTGTCCACTCTTTACACCTGCGATTTTTAAAATATCGTCAACAAGAGACTATTCAACGTACCATCCTCTTTATTGCCCTTGACTTTCATAAAGGTTGAGAAAAGAGTTTACGTTTGTTGATCCATCTCTATATGCTCTTTGTTGGAGGGATGCATGCCTCAATGGTGAAAGCTAAGGTTGACTCATGATCTGAGTTTAATTCTCTTCTCTGAGTGAGTGCTTTCGAGATATTTGTGTTTAGTATAATGAGTGAGGTGCTATGCGATAGTCGAGGTTTAACTATTAATAGTTGGGCTCCGCGGGCTAGTTTCGTTTGCTGGATTTCTCTTGCGGTTTATATATAGTCTATGCTTTGGCTCTCAACATATATCCCCACTCATTCCTCCAGCACAACTACACCGTTCTTCTGCTCTTGTTCATCTGTTATTTCTCAATGGCTTGTAGAGTTGAAACATGGTACACGCACACAATTTTCACCATATTATTGGTTATCTCGAGTATGAAAACACTAGTTGTGAGTGAGCCACAAGTGCCTTGTTACTTCATCTTTGGGGACTCATTATTCGATAATGGCAACAACAATATGCTTGTCACAATGGCAAAGTCTAATTATCCGCCTTATGGTGTTGATTTCCCTGATGGTCCAACTGGCAGATTCACCAACGGCCGAACTACCGCTGATCTCATTGGTTACTTTCTTTGACTCTCCCTCCTTTTTATTCTTACATATACTTTGTCAATAATATTTATGTGTATATTTGGTGGCCATCTTTTTGATGCAAAGTATATTTTAAGGAAAATTGCATTGAACCTTTGTATGGTCTATCATTAGTGCATTTAATCTCTTATAGTTTTAAAATAAATGCTGGACTTTTTTTTTTATATTAAAATATATAGTACATGTGTTTCAAAAAATAGGTATGAAATTTTTATGTGGTCTTCAAATGTGTAGTACATATTTTTTTTAAATTTTTGTGGCCATGTTTATTTCAAAATTATAGATAATAATATGTATTTATAATAAATTATTAAAAAGTCAGTGTAATTTATTCTATATTTTATTGATGAAATAATGGCAAGTAAAAGGGTTACGATTTTTAAATTTTTTTGATATCATGATAAGTTACGAACTGACGTAAAAGATGAAGTTTGTAAAAAGGAGTTGTTTATGGGCAACAATTGTTTTGTGCAGGTGAACTGCTTGGCTTTGACAAATTCATTTCACCATTTGCAACTGTGAAAGGCGATGAAATGATGAGAGGAGTAAACTATGCGTCAGGTGGAGCAGGAATTCGTGATGAGACTGGTCTACATCAAGTAATTATCACCCACACTTTCTATTTCATATGTGTACTTGAGTGGCCAAGAGTTAAGCACGTGTATGTATATTTATGCATGCATGCAAGTTTCGTACATATTTCAATGCCTCGCTCATAGAAAGAGAATAGCCGTCCTTTTTCATAAACTGTACTCTCGGTTATGTAAGTGGGTCGTTGTCCTCACATTAATGGAACTGAACGGTTTACGTCAAATAAAGTAATTAATTCTCTTATGTCCAAAATGCAACAAATAAATCTTTCATCTGTGTCATTTTTGGCATTATTCGTCTTCAAGTCAAAAATACCAAAAATTAACAATTTAAACAGGTAATACGAACGTAAATTAATAATTTACGGACATATGATTGATTAAGATAGATTAAAAATTGAAAAATTTGTATCTATTGATTTGTTACGTATTTAATTTGTTTATTCTTCTATGCCTTTTAACATCACAAATTATAAAAATAAAAGACTGATTTTTTGTATTTTAAAGACAAATGACTTAATTGTCGGTAGAGAAAAGTAAGGAGTTATGTAAGTATTTTTGCTTTTGTATATAAATAGACTGTCCAGTAAAATTGATTTTTTTTTTTTTTTGGCACCAAGTTGGACTATTTCCTGCGTCGAAAAGGACCAGCCTAGTCGAGACACGCAAAAGATTAAAATTATCTAGCTATCTATCTACCTATCTACCTATCTACCTGTCTACCTATCTATACATATATATACACACACACACACGAAAAAAACACAGAGAGAGACGACACGCCACAATGCAATTTTGTTTCAACAACAATATAGATTGTCACATAGACGCTGTGAGAGGAGTAGTGGTCTTTGACATAACTACTTAAGTCACAAAAGCACAGCGTATCGCAAAGATCCTAAGCTGGAAAAGTTTTAAAATAAAAAAAAAAAGAAAAGAAAAAAGAAAAGCTACCTCATAATCAAGTTAATTAGTTTCTCTAAACCAGGTTGAATATGAACAGTTTTATACGTAAAATACTCTTCACAACAAGCTTCTACATTGGAAGCCCCCTTTTTTAACATTAGCCGCATCTGCTTATAGAGATCACAATTATCTCAGCAATTCAATGTAACCTCTACATATACTGGCTAGGATTAGATTATTAGACCAATATTCGATGGGGTTTTGGCTTTGTTTTCCATCTTATGTCTATGGTTGTTGCGCTTTGACTAGTTTTTCAATTGTTCAGTCATGTTTGGGCTTAGACTTTAGTTGTGTATATTTTGACAGGACTAATGCTTTGGACTTAGGGCCTGTTTAGTTTGGTTTTTTTTTTTTTTTTTCAGTAAAAAATACTTTTTTTTTTCTAGCAAAGTTACATTAAATTTGTAATAATTATTTGATTTAGCTTCCAAAAAAGTTGAAACTTTGAAAAAAGTTCACATACAACTTTTTTTAAAAATTAGAATTTTCAACTTCTAGAAAAAAAGTTATTAAAAAAAGCATTTTTTAAAAAAGTCAATCTAAACAGATCCTTAATTTGGTTTCGGCCGATTTGTGTTTGGTCGGTTTAGTCCGTTTATTTTCATTTTGGCCTAGATTATTCTGGCCTGTGCATTTGTAAATTTTCTTGTTTAATAGAATTACCTTCACAAGAAGGAAAAAAAAAAGAAATTGGATTTTTTGTATTGCACTAAATAGATAATTATCTTATGTTCTCACAGGGTCAGGTCTTAAGCTTGAATAGGCAATTACTGAATCACCAAGTCAAAATCTTAAATTTGGCAATTTTACTGGGAAGTGAAAGTGCAGCTAAAGAATACCTAAGCAAGTGCTTCCACCTTGTTGGAATGGGCAATAACGATTACCTCAACAACTGCTTGCCCCCACAATATTACCCAACAAGCAGTATGTATTCACCAGATCAATTTGCAACAGTCTTGATTCAACAATACTCTAAGCAGCTTAAGGTACGCATGGAATTCAGCATGTAGAGTGCAAGAACTGTCTTGTACATTTTTTCAATTAGTTGATTATTTCTTATTTTTTAAAATTTATTACATTATTTTTGTATTTTTAAAATGAGGTACGTAATCTTTTATCTTAACTTGCAAATTTTTTGTGTTCTTTTTTGGATTCATGAGTAGGGGTGGAAATCGGATAGGATTTTCGGATAATCGATTTTTTTGGGTTCGGGTTTTTCGGGTTTTGGGTGGGAAAAAAAATACCTGATCGGGTAGTTAAATAGTAACTATCCGGCCGGATATCGGATTTTTCGGATGCCGGGTTTTTCGGATTCGGATTTTCGGATACCCGACATTTCTACGAAGCTAAAAAATACAAAATTATTTACTATATATATATATATATATTTGCGGTAATATATATATATATATATATATATATATATATTTTTTTTGCGGTAAGTTAGCAAATACATTCATTGATAGTCAAACTAATTACATCCATGTACACAAATAGCATGATGCTCAAAACTAAGCATCGGCTCCAATAAAAGAAAATAGATTGTTCAAAATGACGATAGACAAATCAACTCTTTTTAAAATATAAAAATATTTCCATCATAACTACGAACCAAACAAAAAGAAAAAATTAATAAATATTAACTATACAAATATATTTTCACATTTATCTAACTTAAACATAACAAATATTTATGCTAAATTAATGTTACATTTTGTTAATTCTAATTATATTACTCAATTCAGTTGTCTAATTTATTTACAAATAGCTTAATTATGTTATTTAACTTCTCATTACTTTTGTAGAATACTTTTTTTCTCTTTTTTTAATTGTACATTTTAATATTAATGCATTATATAAAATGTGTGTTTATATATGTGTTATATTAGAATATTATGATGAATAATTTACTATGGAATGGTGTGTGTATTTTTTTCGGATTTTTCGGATCGGGTTTGGGTAGGAAAAAACTACTTGATCTACTACCCGATATCCGATATTTTTTTGGATATCGGATTCGGATATTATCCGAATCCAAAAATTTTGCATTTTTTCCATCCGATCGGGTTCGGATTCGGATTCGGATTTGGGTACCTGATCCAAATTTCCACCCCTATTCATGAGGGTCAAAACTTATAATGTGCTATATATGTTCATAAAAGTACCCTTATATTTAGCTAATAATGTTTAGGTAATAACTGAAATGAGAGGCAATTGTGTCACTTTTAAAAAGTACTAGAATATATTGGCTAGGATTAGGTTATTAAGTCTATGGTTGTTGCGCTTTGACTAGATTTTCAATTGTTCAGTCATTTTTGGGCTTAGACTTTATTCGTATATACTTGGCAGGGCTAATGCTTTGGACTTAATTTGGTTTCGGCCGACTTGTGTTCGGTCAGTTTAGTCTGTTTATTTCCATTTTTGCCTAGATTATTCGGGTTCGTGTGTTTGTAAATTTTTTTACTTAATAGAATTACCTTCACTAGGGGGAAAAAAAAATAAAAAAAAAATTGGATTCTTGTATTGCACTAAATAGATAATTATCTTATTTTCTCACAGGGTCAGGTCCTAAGCTTGAATAGGCAATTGCTAAATTTCCAAGTCACAATCTTAAATTTGGCAGTTTTACTGGGAAATGAAAGTGCAGCTAAAGAATACCTAAGCAAGTGCTTCTACCTTGTTGGAATGGGCAATAATGATTACCTCAATAACTACTTGCTCCCACAATATTACCCAACAAGCAGTCAATATTCACCAGATCAATTTGCTACAGTCTTGATTCAACAATACTCTAAGCAGCTTAAGGTACGCATGGTATTTAATATGTAGAGTGCAAGAACTGTCTTGTATATTTATTTAATTAGTTGATTATTCCTTATTTTTTAAATGATAAAATACAATATATTCTTTTGTAGTCTATTATAAGTGTACAATACTCTCTTATAGTGCTAAGAGTTCCACAACAAGCTTCTATGGTGAGTAAAAGTTCCATGCACATCCTTATCATCTGCACTCTCCTAACGGTGCATTAACCCCACTCTTTTTATTTTTTATTTTTGAAGGCTGAAAATCAATTACGTTTGAACTTTACTGATAAATGTCAGGTAAAATAAAGAAAATCATGATTGTTTTTCCCCCTTATCTTTTATGCTTTTTTGTGATTATAATTTCTATTTTTTTTCACAATGAAACAGCAAAGTTCAAATTCACCAAATTTGACAAGAACCAAGAAGCATTTCTGTCGAAAACATGGGGAAAAGGAGCATTTCGACCCTCATTTGGCGAATTTAAACTTTTAGAAATTAATGACAAAAAAATATAAAAGATAAGGGGGAAAAGACAATCACAATTTTTCTTTATTTTATCTTACATTTAATAGCAAAGTTCAAACGCAATTGATTTCCAACCTTCAAGGAAAAAAAAAAGAAAAGATTAAAAAAGTGGGTTAAGGCAATAGGGAAGGCTATTAATGTTTTTTTTGTTATAAATTTTAACAATGTTGGAGTATAATGGTAAGGAGTAGGTGTGAAACTTTTCCTCACCATATAAATGGTAGGGAGTCGGTGTGAAACTTTCCTTACAAGAGATGCTTATTGTGAGACTTTTGATATTACAGGGGGGGGGGTTTAGTGCACTTATAGTAGACCATAGGGGGGTCTGGTGTATTTTACCCTTTTTAAAATTTATTACATTACTTCTGTATTTTTCAAAATGTGGCATGTAGTCTTTTATCTTAACGTCCAAATTTTGAATGTTCTTTTTTGCATTCATGAGTGTTAATTATTCATAAAAAATACCTTTATTTTTAGCTAATAATATTTTAAGTAGTAACAGAAACAAGAGAAGATTGTGCCACTTTTGAAAAGTACAGGAATATAATGTAGTAAGCTTTAAGAATAGAAAGATTATTAACTAATTAGACAAACTAAATTGGATAATTAACTAATTAGACAAAGTGCATGATATAGATTGTGCTACTTTTTGAAAGCACAATATTAGATGTAATAAGTTTCAAAGCATATGAAAATAATTAACGAAATAGACAAATTATAGTAAGATAACATGCATTTTATCCTTAAAGTTTTTCAATGAGACGTTATGTAGAGGCACTAATCGCTGCTTCGATGTCTTTACTCCAGACTCTATACAACCTTGGAGCAAGAAAAGTAGCTGTCGTCAGTCTCGGCCCAGTCGGTTACATTCCAATGTATAGTACAAATAAATCTGCTGGGGAGTATGTCAACAATTTGGTTCAACAATTTGATGGCAAGCTTAAGACGCTTGTTGATGACCACAACAGTAATCTGTCTGATGCAAAATTTATCTATATAAACACGACTAGTATCGCATCTGGTGATCCTTCAAGTGTTGGTAAGTTAATTTACAAATTGTTTATCTCTTTCTTGGGTTGATCAAAACTAAAAGAATAAAATGCATCAGGCCTCCTTTAGTTTGTTTAGAGCATGTCTAACCTCCTCTTATGTTATGAAAACTCCTTCATAATCTCTCCCTACTTTTTTAAAATATGACATATTATACGTCCCCTTCTCAAGGGGGTATGGTGTTTCGTTTCAGAAAGTAAAGGAGAATTTTGAAGATTGTTAAAACAAGGAGAGAATCGACAGACTTTAGATAAATTACCGAGAGTCCAACATGGATGTTTCTAACGCTTAGGTTCATTAATCATGTCAGGCATTACAGTTGTTGATGCACCATGCTGCGAAGTATCAATAAGTGGGCAGTGCGTCCCTGGAGAAGTTCCGTGCAGTAACCGAGCAGAGCATGCATTTTATGACGCTCTGCATCCAAGTGAGATTTCGAATCAGATCAAAGCTTCAAGGGCATACAGCGCTCTTCTGCCAACTGATGCGTATCCCTTTGATATTAGCCACCTGCTTCAACATTTCAACTCCTGAATTAAGGAAGCTGTGAACGACATAATCGACTTTGATCGTCAAGCTGGCTAGTTGATTGCACCATCTATATCAAAATGCTTTGCTTTTTCTATAATAAAGTTAGAAGTTTGCTTTTTCTGTAAGGAAGTTATCGTACCGAAATATGTTAAGATATTAGCTTGTAGAATATTAAAGGGTGCTAAACTCAAAACTGCTTATGAATTAGAAGGATCAATTCTTGTTAGTTGTATGTAATTAGTCTTTAGTCTCTTTTAAAAAAACCCACACTTTATTTCGTTGTAATTTGTCAAATTAGTTAGTAACTCTTGTATTTTAAATCTTACCGTATTACTCTTATATTTTTTAATAAGTGACACATAAATGTTTTCCATCTATTCAATAGATCAGATAATGCAATACACAATTTTTGTATCTACCAGTGTTTAAGTATGTAATACTCTAAACATTTTAATATGGCAGGTTAATGTTGGTAAAGTAAGTCCAACTCTTCAATACTTTTGAAAAGCACGGGGTAATGTAAGAGGCTGTTTGGCTAGGCCTTCTTTTTTTTGTTCTCCCGGGTAGGTTGGTATTTTTTGCTGATTTGTGTATGACTCTGCCACATTTACTTGGTACCCACTCAATTGGTGTTTTTATAGTGTGTTTAGAATGATCTTATTTTAAAATATTTATTTATTAAAATTTAGAAATATTTTATAAGATTTAAAATATTTTATCGTACGCACCATGCATTTTATAATAATAAAAAATAAGATATGATGAATTGCTTATAAAATAAAAAGTATGATTTGTTTTGAGTTTTTTAAAGGATGCCTGTTTTGTTTTGAGTTTAAGGTTCTTTTAACTTTTCTTGTCATGAACTAATATGATTTAGCCGTATTTGTTTTAATTTTACAAGACACCTCATTATAGAATGAATGCTACACGAAAATTTGGCAGTTTGCTCCTTTCAATTTATTTTTTTTTTCCATTCGGTAGCGGCTGCATTTTTTTCAACCATCAAAATGATATATCCACGGCACCGTTATAGTGTGCGTTAAATTAAGATTGTTTGCTATGTTGTCTTTATATAGCTTTTTGATAGGTATAACTGGATTTAATATAATTAAAATAGTTTAAGCATAAAGACTAAAATAACAAAAACTTATATACCTTCATTGCCCATTTTGGACAACTGCATGATGCATATGATGTTTATTATCAGCATTTGTATTAGCATATGTTAATGATATACATGTCCTTTTTCTGTAAAAAAATGGGTTTTAGTTCCCACGCCATTATGGGATTGGTGACTGAAACCAGTTTCATACAAGGCGAATTTGTTGTGTCCACGTATAATTTGTGTTATCTACGTTTAATTTGTCAGCAAATTTGAAGCCAGTTTCATGCAAGGCGAATTTGTTGTCCACCTATAATTTGTATTATCCACGTTTAATTTGTCAGCAAATTTGCTCTACTATTCTTACTTCCTTACTTTTTCAATTGGTCTTATTTATAATATTTTTACGTTGCACACCTTTCATAACATAATTGTTATTTTACCATAATTGTAATATCCAGTCATTAAATTGTTAGAGTATTATTTCTCTTATATAAAAAGTTCATAAAAATTTAAGATCACTTAATAAGATCTTGAGATATTCTACCTAACACTAATTGATTTTAAGTTGGAACCTGAAAATTCTTCCGATGGTATCAAAGCTCAAGTTATGGGTCACTTATATTTGTCCACGTGTAACTTTTCTTTATCTATGTGTGATGTTCTAATTTGTCCACGTGTGACTACTCTTTCAATTACCGAATCAGGTCACACGTGAGGGAGAGTGTTAAAGTATTATTCTTCTCACATAAAAAGTTCATAAAAATCTAAGACTACTTAATAGGATCTTGGGCTTCTCCACATGTGACGCTTTTTCATTCACATGTAACTTTCTAATTTATCCATGTGTGGCCCTTCTTTCAATTATCAAATCAGGTCACATGTGACGGGCAATATTAGAGTATTATTCCTCTCACATAAAAAGTTCATAAAAATTCAAAATTATTTAATAAGATCCTGAGCTACTCTACCTAGTACCAAGAGACAGTGTTAGAGTATTATTCCCCCACATAGAAAGTTTATAAAAATGCAAGATTATTTAATAAAATTCTGAGCCACTCTACTTAATACCAATTGATTCTAAGTTGGAATATTAAGATTCTTTAGATGCATGAATAGGGGGAGTGTTAGAGTATTATTCCTTCCATATAGAAAGTTTATAAAAATCCGATATCACTGAATAAAATCTTGAGTTATTTTACTTAGCACCAATTGATTTTAGGATTCCTTCCGTATAGAAAGTTTATAAAAATCTGAGATCACTTAATAAAATCTTGAGCTATGCTACTTAGCATTGATTGATTTTAGGTTAGAACATCAGGATTCTTCAGATGCACAAACATAATAACATAATTTTTACACTAAATACTTAAATTATTTTATTACAATTATATTACCGCTTATATACAATTGATCTCCTTGCAATGTTGTATATCTAATAACAATAGAATAACATTTATTCTTATCCCACTTTCGAATAAATTGCATAGTCCCTTAAGAACAAAGGTTAAAGCCAGGTTTTGCCATCCACTTGCAGCTAGCTCAAGTGATCATTGTCCTAATCTATTTAATTTCTTTTGACCATAATTAAAAAATATAGTCTACTTTAATGCCATATTGGCTACTTTCATCTATATAGATGATTTCATATATAAGTTAAAGTGCTTATAGCAAGTGAATATATATTAAGTTCCACTTTCGAGACAATTAATGGAAAGTGGACACGAAAAAAATCACCAAAAAATTTTGCCTCGCCGTTGAACAAGGCGTCTATTCTTATTTAAGGAGTTGACTTGCTTCTCGGATTTCTTTTCTTTCTTAGTGAAAAAGGAAATTCATCAACTTAAATATATCTTCAATGCAATAAAGAAAAAGTGGGCAGTAATACATATTACACTTAGTCAGACAATGATAATATTCTCAGGTTTTATTTAGGCTTTTTAGTGTTTGTATGGATTGACTTTTTCCAAAACTCTTTTCTTTGTTTTTTTGTTTTGAAATGTTAAAATTTTTTATTTCTTTGAAAAAATTAAATTTGAGTCTGTCAAAATTTTCAACCTTTTTTGAAGTCAATCTAATTATTTGTTACCAAACAATGTATTTTCTAAGTTTTTTTTATAATAAAAAATTTAATTTAAACAGGCCTTTAAAACTAGTAAAGCAAATTAAATGAATATTTATTCATCCATTCCATATAAATAAATAAAGTCTTTCTTTCATTATCCTGACATCTCCTCCCATCGTTTGATTTGTTCTAATTTCTCAATGGCTTCTGGGGTTGAAACAATATGGTACACAATATTGATTCTTAAATAACAGTGGTCGTGTTTTATATTCACCCGAGTCTTTTTTCATCAAATCTGAACGCAAATGCAGCCGCAAGGACGACCTGAATGGTCACGTACATGAAATGTAGATCTTCTCTCGTGTGCGCAAAGCATACATGTTTTGATTGCCAAGTGTTGTGAATTGAAACATGAAAAACTTAATTATTTTTATTTATTTATTTTTTCGCAGGGAGATGTGATCAGCTTCAATAGGCAATTACTGAATCATCAGATCACAGTTTCAGGCATTCCCTTGTTACTAGGAAGCAAGAATTTAGCTGAGAAGCATCTAAGCAAGTGCTTGTACCTTGTTGAAATGGGCAATAATGATTACATCAACAACTCCTTGCTTCCAAAATATTACCCAACAAGCCGCTTATATTCACCAAAACAGTATGCCAGAGTCGTCTTAATTCAACAATATTTTTTGCGGCTAAAGGTCGGTATTCTTTTTACGGCGAGAGGTGCTAGATATTACTTTATATTTTTACATAAAAATGCAAATTCGACAAATAGTCCTTATTATTTATAAAAAAGTATTAGTTTAGTCCTTATTGTTTTAAAATGACCTATTTGATTTTTAATATATTAAAAAATGTCACTTTAGTCTTTATTATTTCAAAATGACCAATTTGGTCTCTAATATTTACAAAAAATAACTTAATTAATCCCCATTTTAGCCTTAAATATGGTCCTGTGATCCAATTTTAGTCTTAGAAATGGTCATATAACCAATTAATGGATATGAAAATCGATATTTTTCAGAAAAATTGACATTTTCTAAAATATTAGGGATTAAATGGATTACATTTGAAACAATAGAGACCAAAGTGACACTTTTTGAATACTTTGGGACCAAAAGGATCACTTTTGAAATAATAGGAACCAAAATAACATTTTCTGTAAATAATAAGGATTATTTGTGGAATCCTCCCTGTATAAAATATGATACAAACGGTAGAAATAAGGTGATTTCTTTCGTGATTTAGGTTTCATAGAGGCATTAACAACTTTAATTTTCTCTTTATACTAGACTTTGTACAACTCAGGGGCAAGAAAAGTAGCTGCTTTTGGTCTCAGCCCGATAGCTTCTACCCCAGCAGAGGAAGACAATGCGGATATAGAGAAAAGTAATCGTATATTCATATGAATGTTACACTGGAGAGGTTACAATTTATACAGAAAAACTTCATTGTGATAAGAGGATTGAGATGTCTCCTTATTAGCGGATTATATTAAATGCCTTAGTTTTTTCATATCAAAATATTACTATTGTGTTAACACAAGTACCATAATTGATTTTTTCTATTTTACTATTTTCTAAATAATAATTTTCTAAATTTTAATATAGTTAGAGTTACCACCATATCTAAAAGTTTAATTTTATACAGAGGATATTAGTTATTTATGTTAAGTTAACACGCCCCCTCACGTGCAATGTAATTTTTTTAAAGTTTGCACATGTACAATTTAATATTTTTGAATTGGCAACGGTGAGACTCAAACCCATATCTTGAGTTCTGATACTAAGTTAGAGTTACTATCTCATTAAAAGGTTAAATTTGTAGGGAGGATATTAGTTTATTTATTTATTGAGTTAACAAATATAGTTAAACTATTTAGAGCCTGTTTGGTATTGAGATTCAATAGGAAAGAAAAGTTAGTTTTGCAAAAAAGCAGGTCCATGGGATGTTTGGTTATAGACAAAACTAAGTTTTCAGTGATCTAAACGGCATTTTGAAAAAGCATCAATTATGCTGCTTTTTCTCGAACTGTGCTTTACAAATCACAGGTTTATATAAACACTTTATCAATTATAACTATTACAATATACTCATTTATGATTACATATTAAACATGTTATTTAAATAAAAGTAAAAACTTTAAAATTTTTTAAAATTAAAAAACAAATATAGAAATAAAAAATAAAAAATATTAATAAAAATTAAAGATTAAAGTTAAAAATTAAAAAAATAAGAAATTAAAAATTTTAAAAATAAAAAATAAAAAATAAAAAATTAAAAGTTAAAAATTTTAAAAATAAGAAAATTAAATATTAAAATTTAAAAGTAAATTTTAATTTTTTTAAATAATTAAAAAGTTTCTAAACTAAAAAAAAAATCTAAAATAATAAAACCAAATAAATAAATAAATCATAAACAATACTTTAAACAATAATTTTAACCAAATGGATTATCAACTACTTTTTTTTTTATCTCATAGCAAGTTTATATTTTTTTACCAAATGGTAAAACAACTTTTCTTAACTACAACAACAATGGCAACCGCAACCATAACAGCAATAGCAAATTTCAACAGCAATGCCAAGTGTGCCTTTAATATATTGACTTTCTCAATTAAGTTTTGGCCCCCTAATATTAATTTCTGGCTGCCCCTACTTAGTTTATGGAAAAAGGTGTTTAACCCTATTGAAAATCTAAGAAATTTTGTAATGGTTAGACAACTAGTAATAATGGAAGAGAGAAAAAGTTGTGATGGTTGAACATCTAATAACGATATGAGGAAAAAACAAAGTTATAGTAGTTAAGGGTAAAAAAGACAATAGCCATTGCAAAATATAACACAATTATGAATTCAAACTTGTTTCGGCCATTTTTTGCTACAAATCGTTTTCCATAACTTATATAGTCCCTTATCTTTTACTCGTGTGACCATTAAGTCCATTATCTTTAAAATACAACAAATTAGTCTTTTATCTTTGTAATTTACAACAATATTCAGTCTTGAGATCAAAGATCATAAAAAGATAAAGAATTTGAACGCAAGTGAATTAATGATTTGGGAACTTAGATTTAGTTAGAACACAGTCGCATGTGTAGTGGGGTTGATGCTGTCAATTAGGCGGGGTAGGGATGAAGTTTGCTAACTCGTACTGTGTATTTGCTAAAACCCTTTATCCCTACCCGTATTCTATATTTGATATCGGTAAACTCTTGACACCATTTCTACCTTTATCAGGTTAAAAAAAAAAAAACTTGTCTAGTACCTATAGAGCACCGGCCAACGAGATAAAACTAGTTTAAAATCCTTACATGTTAAAATTGCTATCTACTAATAACACATAAATATTGTAAAGCATTGCTAAACAAATTTGAACTTTAGTCTTCAAAGTGGCATAAGAAATTTTAACAATTAAATTAGAACAAATTTCATTACTACATTACTTATTTTAAAAATACACAACTATATAATTAAATAACGAAAATAAATAAATAAATATATTTATTACACACCTGCATCGGGCTGGGCGAGTGGGTCAATAATCCCCTATCCTTATTAGCCTTTGGGCCTATTTGGATTGTTTTTTTTTAGGAAAAAAACACTTTTTTTTCTTAAAAAAGTTACATTAAATTTGTAATAACTATTTGATTGACTTCCAAAAAAGTTAAGATTATAAAAAAAGGTAAAATAAAATTTTTTAAAAAAATTAAAATTTTCAACTTTTAAAAAAAAATATTTTTTAAAAATTATTAAAAAAATACTTTAAAAAAAAATCAATTTAAACGAACCCTTTATCTCAAGGTGGGGGCAAAAAATTCCAGCCCGCCTGGATGGGTTTTTGGTAAAACAAAAAACCATCCTTGGGCCCCCAGGGGCATAGGTGAGTTGGTAAGTGGCCAGGTGATTAGGGTGGTGACACCCTGACAACGTGGGATCGAGTCCGTGTGGCAGATTCACGAAATATTGCGTCATTGGGATTTCCACGCCCGCTGGTCCTCTCCAGTCGGGCCGCCACTCACGACATCCTCGATTTACCTCCCGCCTGGGCCTGGGTGGGAAAGGGATTCTCCTTTGGTTAACCCTTTTAAAAAAAAAAAAACCATCCTTGGCTCCTAAAATAGGGGCTCAGAGAGGAGTACTAACGATGCTGTCCCTAGTGGGGCTACAAGCAATGGTCAAAGTTATAGTGTGTTTGGAAAGATGCTTTTTTCTTGATGCAAAAGCAATAACTTTTTTTTATGTTATGAAAAGTAAGATATTTTATTATAAGTGTACATGAAAATTAAACGAAAATTATACTTTTTTATTTTTAAAGATATAAATAATTTAATTTATTTTATCTTTTATAATTATAAATAAAACATCTTATAACAAACATCTAATAAAAATAAAAACAAACTTCAATCTTTTATATATAAAAAAATATTTTAAAATAAACTTATACAAAACGTTTTTCATGCATGAAATCAATCATAGTACAACATTAATGCGTTACGCAAACGTCAGGCTCGGCTCCTTACACGAGATATATGGTCCCGTACCATGTGTGAACCAAACAGAACAGATAAGAGGTAGTCATGGAGGATATGACAGCCACGTAACTAAGGTTGAATGCAACAGACAACCGTGTCATACAGTGTGTACACATAAAAAAACATCATATAATCATAAGAGTGTTCTCCTCCACAGATTTTTATCATCAATTAGCTAGCTAGCTTTTCCTGTATATATATCTGTAAGGAAAATCACTTCAACACTTATCATCGCATCTTGTTAAACTGGTTGCGAAACTGTTAATGGCTTGTAGAGTTGAAACAATGTGGTGCACACTATTGACCACCATATTCATTGTTTTGAGCAAGAAAACACATGTCCGGAGTGAGTCGCAAGTGCCATGTTACTTCATATTTGGAGACTCGTTGGTTGATCCTGGCAATAACAATATCCAAGCGACATCTTTCAAGGCTAATTATTGACCTTATGGAATTGATTTTCCTGGTGTACCTCCAACGGGCAGATTCACCAATCGGCAAACTATTGCGGATATCATCGGTTACCCTTCTCCTCCATAACCTTGCTCCTCTCGGATTTAGAGCACGCCTGCTTTTGAGTATATGTTTCTTGTTGAGAACAATGCTTTTGTTAATCAATTTTTCGGCTATGCCAGAAGGAAGCATCTTCATTTTGAGAATTCATAAATAGTGACAGTTACAATGCTTGATTAGTTACCAATTTAATTCCCGTGTGCAGCTGAATTTCTAGGCTTTCAAAAATATATTCCACCATTTGCAACTGCAAAAGGCCCGGAAATCATCAGAGGAGTAAACTATGCATCAGGTGGATCGGGAATTCGCAATGAGACTGGACGAATTAATCTAGTAATCCAATGACCCTTTTTCTTGTTCTTTTTCTTTTCCCCTTAATGTTGAAATTATAGTCGTCAATGTGTTGCACACATTATTAGACATTTTTAAACTATAGATACTCTGATTTGTTCTCATCACACGTAAACAAGAAATTTATATATGCGAATGCATCTCAAGAAAATGAAATTATCTTTTTATTTTTTTTTTGTTTTTTATTTTTATCTTTTTAACAGGGAGATGTGATCAGCTTGGATAGGCAATTACGAAATCACCAAATTACAATTTCACGCATTGCCGCCATGTTAGGAAGTAAAATTTCAGCTCAGAAGCATCTAAGCAAGTGCTTATATAATGTTGTAACGGGAAATAACGATTACATCAACAACTACTTTATGCCAGAGCTTTACCAAACAAGCCATTTATATTCACCAGCTGAGTACGTAAGAGTCTTAACTCATCAATATTCCCTGCAGCTAATGGTTTGTATATATTCTGAATATCTTTTCTAAATTTTCGTGGTTTAGTTTGATTTTTTGTGAAGGTTTACAAATTAACGGCTTTTTGTCCTTATTATATATACTAGACTTTGTACAACTTTGGGGCAAGAAAAGTTGCTGTTTTTGGTCTCAGCCAAATCGGTTCTGGCCCAGCACTGAAAAGCAACGAGGATAATATTAATAACGCTGTGACGCTTTTCAATGAAAGGCTTAACCCGCTAGTTGATGACCTTAACAACAATCTAACTGATGCAAAATTGATCCTTTTAAACCAGACAAGTATTTTAGGAGGTGATCTTTCGACTGCTGGTAAGTAATGTTTTATATAACTTGTCTATCCTTTCGCTTTCTATATTGCATGATAAAAATTCTTGTATTAAAAGTAAAAATCTCTAATATTTATGCTATTGGTAAAGGTTCATGAAGTAGATCAAGTGTGAAATTACTTTCACTTATAAGTAGAATCAAAGCCCGTGAGGGATGAAAATTGGGTGAAGGGCGGGAGTTGGATCAGTGGTTGGGGATAATTAGAAAAACATAAAGAACAAGATATTGGTAACATTTAGATTTTAAAGCTAAAATTCATTGTTGATTTCAGGCATTAGAGTTTCTGACGCCTCATGCTGCAAAATAGCATTACCTGTGGGAGTGTGCGTGCCTGGTCAAGTTCCATGCAGTAACCGGACAGAGTATTATTTTTATGACGGTTTGCATCCATCTGAAACCGTGAATTTTGTCTCGGCATCAAGAGCATACAGGGCTCAGTCCAACTCTCATGCGTACCCGAAAAACGCATATTATATTGATTGTTTAATTTCGTGCAAGTATTTAATAGCAATATCAGTTGTCAAGGAAGTAACATACCTGGATGATGAAGTTCGTTGTCAACAGGTGTGGCTCCATGTTGATGGCAGTGGTGTCACATATATGCGTCTGTGTCTGTCTTCTCTCTATATATATAAGAAAAGTTAATATTGATCTATTTAAATATTTATTGATCTCATTAAAATATCTATTGATTCGTCACCTTATGGAATTAGGATCTGTTCTTAACTCTCATTTGGTTCTAAATTTTTAATTTAAAATCTCAATGGTGTGTTTTGTTCTTAAAATGTCAAAAAAATCTTAATCATTGATTTCAAAATCTTATCTCTACCAAAAATAATTTTCCATTCTCATTTTCTCACTCTTCTTTCCCGCCATTGCAAATGTTTTTATTCAAATCAATGGTCAAGATTTGTTAAAATTTTAAGAATAAAATAAATGGTTGACACTTTGAAGTTAGAAGGTTAGGATCAAACAAACGTTAGAAGAGGATCCTCGTCCAACTTCATGACCCATTTTTTCCTTTTTTTTTTTTTTGGTCTTTGCTAGCATGTCACTTGCTCTTTTTATTTTATTACTTTTATTGAAAGGAATGTATTTGATAGCATTAAAAATAAAGTGATTATTCAATATTTTTAAAATATGATAACCCGATATGAGACCCTTTCGAGATCTATTGTTGCATTTGTACTGTGAAAAATATTCAAAAATTTTTATTTGTGAACTATTTTTGTATTGACACTAGTATTTTTTTTTTTGGCTACATCATTGGTTGTCAAGTAAGTCATATATGACTTCATGATAATAATGTTAGAGGTATGACTTGCCTCTGTTCTATAAATTTATTTTTGGTGCAATAAAACTTCTGGGAGGTGTCATCTTCCTTGCTTTAAAAAAAAAAGAAAAAGAAAAAAAGAAATCAGGCTACATGTATTTGAGTGAGTGCTGGGCTCTTTTTTTTTTTATAAAAAAAATAACTATTGATTTTTTAATTATTATTCCTTTTTTTTAAATAAAAGACTAAGTCACATGGCCAGATGGACTTCATCCTTTTCTTATAAGGATTCACTCCTTGTAACGAGGGCGCATGCTTCTCGTGCACAAATTAAAGACAGAGCCAAAAATTAAAAATGGGGGGTCAAACTTAATTTAAAAAATTAATGATATTAAACATTTTAATTAGGACAAAAGATAAAAAATAGTTTTAGCAAAAAAAAAAAAAAGGGTAAGATTATGTAAAAGAAAGTTAACTAATTCAATTATGAAAATTGGGCTCATCCAAATAAAAAAAAATCAATTATCGTAATTAAATATACATGACAATATTTTCTTTTTTAATAAAGAAAATCAAGTTACTGTTTAGAAAGTTAGGATGATTAGGTACATAATATGTAACTTACTTTTTAAAAAGTTAGGATGATTAGGTATATAATATGTTTTTTAACCTTTTAAAATTTTGCTAAAGGTTCTAAGGATTCATCTGGATTAGCTTACCAAAAAGCATGTCTCTATAATGCTAGAAAAAAAAGTGTTTTTTTTTTTGAGTTTTATTTTACTCTAGAAACTTATAAAGAAAGTGTATATTACATTAAAAAAAATCTTATGTAAAAAAATCCATCCTCAATTGATAATTGATAATTCGATACCTTAAACAAATTATGCTATATAGAAACTCTAAAGTCACCTAACCGAAAGATAATAAATTAAGCATTTCTAAGATTTCATCCTTTAAAGTTATATATCCCATTACAAAATATCGTTTTAAATAGTCAAAAGAACTCATTAAGCAAGAATTCAAAGGTTCGAATAAAAATATATATAAAAAAGATTATGATAAATATTTGTGAAAAAGTACCTTAGTCACTATATTGTTTGTTGCATTTTAAAATATTCAACCACTAGCAACAAATATATATATATATATATATATATATATATATATATATTCTAAATAAATTACATTTTCAGAAAAAAAAAGGGTAAACAACATATTACCCTCCTGAAATTAGGCATAAATGCATAAAGCCTTAAGCCCCACTAAACTTTCAAAACTAGATAATTACCTTTTTGTACATTTTAAAAGTAAGCTCATAACTCTCCTATCATAAAAAAACTTGTCGGACTTGTTGAAAAGTGCTATGCACTTGCATTTGTTGAGATGTTAGAAGGATATATCCTCTTAAAATTGGTAACCACAAAAAATCCTCAAATGCTTCCAACTACTCTTCCCATATCGGCTACTTCAACAGAAAAGTTTATTCAGCTGATTCTTTTCGAACATGAGTCCATTATTTGCCCTTTTTTAAAAAAGAAAAAGTATTAACACATCTTCTTCTTTTACCAACATGTCGTCATCACCAGTCATAGGGCAATGGGACGCAAGACCAAGGTGCTGGATGTTTATTTGAGATATGTAAATAAGAGATGCCGAAAATGCTTCAAAAATCTTTTGATTTTGGTGGCATCAGATGATTCAAAGGATTCAAACTGAACATTGCTCTACAAATACGATAAATGCAGTTTCTTTCAATGGTGTGAATCCTGGCATATCTCCATAGTTGAAGATGGCCATGTTTTGTATCATTCTTTAATACTTGTTAAGGTTAAGTTTAAGTTTGAGTGATGTAAAAGAGATCACTTTCCTAGGAAATAGTGGAAATGGGAATGATGTCATTTTGAAGAAATTAGGATAGAATTGGTTTCGTTTGTTGTACTTTGTTGGTGGTCATTATTTTTGTTTTACTATTTAAATAGGTAGATTGTTATTGTATGAAAGTGTTATAGTTGTTGTATGGAGGTTGTCGACTATGGTATTAGTGTTTGGTCGATGATCGTGTCAAATTAAAATACTGCAAGTGCATGGATCCTAGTAATATAGGGTTTAAGTACGAGGATTGTTTTCCTCAAAAAGCCTATCTAGTATGGTCTTATGGGATGTGCGTCATAGGAGAGACTACGTGAAAACCTAATCTACTTTCTTTTTGTGGTTTTGGATTGAGTGGAGCTTAGAATAAATAAAACTAAACTAAACTAAAGCCAAAGTGTGTGTATATGTATGATGGGAAAGATGTCAAACTAGCAAGAAAGGTCAAACACTATAAAGGAGAGCTAAGGTGATTACTTGATTTTAGGCCGGAATCCTACTCTTGCTTTGGGTAATCGATGGATTTAATTACTCTTTAGAATCCCTAGGTTAACTACTTTATTATCCCTAATTAAAGGTGCAGCTCTATCCCTAGATGGGCCCTATCTAGAGCATAGCTTTGTCCTACTTAATTAGGATTTTAGGGCTAGTTAATTAGATCTTTTATGTGATATTGATTGAATCTAATATCTAATCCATCTAAGATCAGTTAAGCTAGCCAGAATCCTATTAATTGGGTTTAACGCTAAAGGCAAGTCAACTAAGTTTAAACATGAATGAAGAACTACCAATCATACATCATGGTAGTGGATTAAAGCAATAAATCACAAGACAACACATGTTTCATTATTGAGACATTTATACAAGCACATAGGCATGCTTGAAATAAAGTCATAAAGCAATAAAAACCAAACATGTATTAATCCATCAAAATAATCCATAACAAGAGTATAATATCCCTATCCATAATACAAGTATTCATAACCCTAAATAGATATACTTAAACATTGAATGGACTAGGACAAAGAGGAGATAAAGAGTCTTCCCCATGTCCTTGGAAAATCTCTATAATCTTTGATCAAATCCTTCAAAATAGTGGTTGATTCCTCTAATCTTGCTTAATTCTTGGTGAAGATGAATGTGGAGTAGTGTTTGTAGAGGTGAATAGGAGGAATGGTGGACTAGGGTTTGAGTGGAGTGAATGGATGTGTGAATTGTTGCCTCAAAAGAGCCTAAAAGAGCTATTTATAGTTTTTCACAGTGTCACAGTCGGTCAACCTTACCAGTCGATCAATAACTCCTTCAAGCCTTGATTGGTAATTTCTTGTAGCTCTTTGGATAAACCAGTTGGCCTTATTGGTCAATCAATACTGGAGGGTTGCTTGACTAGTAGTTTCTTGGGCATTCTATTCCTGTCGGTCGACCTGGTCAGCCAGTAACTTCCTTGAGCTTAATTGGTAGTGCATTTTTCCTCCTTTCTTTGTTCTTCTCTCTCCCGGTCTTTATTTCTTCGCTCGTTCATCTTCATTCTACATCATCCACCCATGTTCAAGCTTGTTCCTCATCCTAAAACTCACCTATAGCATAAGATAAGGCATTTGGTGTAGCATTTACTTGCTAAACTCATTATAAACACTTAATACCAAATATGCATAAATACCATATAAATATTACACTAATGCATTCTAAGAAGCTCACATCACCTCTAAATGCATATGAAAATGCTAGAACAAGCTAACACAATCCAGCACACATTAGTTGATTTAGGTTAGTTTTTTGTGTAGTTGTTGTCTTATGCAAGACATGAATGATAACTTAGATCTTGTTCAAACTCAGTCTTTTTTCTTGGTTCTGTTTCTTAGCATCAGATTCTTAGTTTTCCTTCATGGTGCAAAAGTTGCTGAAAAGTACTAGCTAGTTCTATTGTCTAGAAAGTAAGTACTTCAATAGAAAATCAAATGAGTAAACATGTTCAAAAACTAAGTACTTCAGCTAGAACCTGTCGAAAAGTACTAGCTTAACATGTTGAAAAGAAATTTTGAATAGAAAACCAAATGAGTAAATGAGTAAACGTGGCCAACATATTATAATCCTGGTGCAAATGTCATACTATGAGTCATTATATGTCTAAAACTATAGTATTCCACCTGATTAAATACATGTCCAAAATATAGCAATTTGACATGTGCTCTAAGCCTATTAACATGTACCATCACCATCAATTAAAGTCTAAATCAAGCAATATCCATTGTTTCTATCCACTAAAACCAAAAACAGAAACTTAATCACAATGACTTAACAAAAAAAGAAGCAACAAGTAGCAAATAACAACCAAAAACCAGCATAGCTTTCATGCTTTTTTCCTGTTTTTGATGTTAGCAACAACATCACTTTCTGTAATCCTTTTATTCTCTAAAACTTCCTTGTTAATGCATCATTTCTGGAGTTAGTATGGATTATCCCACCATCACTTTCAGCGTGAATGCGACAAGAAGGGGACCACAATGGAGCTGTTTGTCCGAAAAGTTGGAGACGTCTTTGAAGACCACCAAGTTACTTGCCTTCGAACTCATAGGGGACCATAGAGTCAAATAGATACAGCGGATGATAATTCTAAGTTTCTCGAAAGGGTTCGGGATTAGACGTAACGTGGGTTAGGGATTTAGGTTAATTGTGATTCAGGAGGGTTAGGGATTTTGGGGTATTTCAATTTGGGATTTCATGCTTGTTAGCAATTGGGTTTAATGGATTTGGTGGATATGATTTGGGACTGTTGAAATTGGAGGCAGAATTTATATTTTTTTATGAGGGCATGGAAGTCATTTTACAATTTTTATTAATTTTTTTAATGGCGTTATTAAAATGAGGTGCTTTTGAGCTTACTTTTAAAATATACATGGGGATGATTAACTAGATTTGAAAGTTTAGGGGGGTTTATGCATGCACTTATGCCTATATTCAAGAGTTAATATGTTATTTACTCAAAAATAAATAAATTGGTCATAGTACAATTTGGATTTTTTTTAATTTTTTGACCCAAAATTTAATATTCTTTGCAAAAATGACCTGTTTTTAGGTGGGTTTTAAAACATGACCCAATCTCTTTCTGGGAATGCTTCGGGCACGTTACCAGAAAGAGACCCATGTTCCAGGAAGCTTTTAGTTACTTTATTATTATTATTATTTTAGATGGACCTTATTTTTTCATTATAATTATGGGACGGTGTTATGCTTTTTCCTTACGTATGTATTTATGATCCGTAGATACTTTTATTTCAGCATTATGGACACTACATTATCAATTGGACATTATAAACTTATTTTTTTTTCTGTTTAAGTGAATATTATGTTGTAATTATAAACAAAATATTACAAAATTACAACTAAGTAAACAAAACAAGATTACAACTAAATAGGATTACTTAGATTACAATTAATATATATTACATAACAACATTCAAGATTACAACTAATACACATTACATAAAAATATTACAAAATTACAACTACACGCTACGCATTTTGATTATTGGGACAAGTTGGAGCAGTGTGGCCTTGTTAACTGCATGTTGTACACCTTCGTCGTCCACCTTGGTTGTAACGATTTATCTCGTTTCGAATGCACCGGCCTCCAGCTTGAAATAATATACATAATGCTGAAATAAAAGCATTCATGGATCATAAATAACTGCATAAGAGAAAAGCGTAATACCGTTCCATAAATACATAATGAAAAAATAAGATATGTTCAAAACAAAAAAAATAATAAAGTTGCAAAAACACTAGCCGCGTTTTGGGAACACGACCGCGTTCCCTATGTTCAAAACAAAATAATAATAATAATAAAGTTGCAAAAACATAACGCGGCCGCATTCTGGGAACGCGGGTCTCGCACGTTCCGCGTTCCCAGAACGAGATTAGGTCACTTTTTTAAACCCACCCAAAAATAGGTTATTTTTACAAAGAATATTAAAAATTGGGTTAAAAAAATAAAAAATTCAGTACAATTTTACCTATGATCTTTAATGTCTTAAATTTAAAGCACAAAATGACAAAGCAAATAAAAGAAAATTGGGGCTGGGGAGGGCAAAGTCATTTTTCTTAATCTTAAATACAACATATATATGTAGAAAACATTTTTCTCGGAGCTCAGGGATTGGGGGGGGGGGGGTTGGGGGAAGGGGCAAGCCTCCGTACCTCCGCCCCTACTCCTGCGAAAAATACGCTCCGCCTCTCGTTTTTATTACTAGTAGATACAGAACTAGTCCAATGAATGCTCTAAAATTTTCGAAATGTTACTGATATATTATACAAGAGAGGATGAAAAGGTGGGTGATACATATGGCAATGCTCCCGATTGTTTTTGAATAATTTTCCTTTAGGAGACTATTGTAGATATAAGTGTTAATACACTGCAACTTATTATAGTAACTGACTATATTTATTTTTATTGTTCCTTAGCTTGCAAATTCTTGGTTATATACCATAACTAGAGTATATCACGTCCCACGTTAGACATTTGTAGTTTTAATATCTTGATTATTATTGATTGTTAGCATTTACATTCTATGTGAGAATGAAATACAAATGTATATTTTGAAATTTAATTTGTTGTAATTTTTCAATACTAATAATATTTTTATGAGAAACTAAGTAATTGAATAAAATATTCAAATTGAGAAAGTAAAATTAAAAAAAATGATCTAATATGAGAAAAAAGTAACAAAAGATTTTTGAATACTATTTTAGATGACAAAATAGTATTATTATTGGTGATTGAATACATTTAAATTATGTAGTAATTTTTTATATAAAAAAGGTTACAATAAATGCTTTATTAGATACAAGAGGGCTTAGCATTATAACATGTGGCATGTATCAAAATGACACATACCTACTTTTATATAGTACTTCTGTTTTTGTATTCCATATGTTGTACTGCACTATATCTATATACATGTGTATGTATCCAGGTGAAAGATAGAATAAGTGAACATTAAAAATTAGAACAAATAAATAAATTAATTGTATATGTGTGTTTTATATATTTATATGTATGTATCTATATGAGTGTTTGTGTTCTTACTTGCAAAAAGAGAGAGTGCAAATATATAAATACATGTACTTACGCCTTTGTGTGTATGCATGAGAGTGTGCAAATGAATGAGCGAATTGATTTTATCGTAATATTAATATATGCATTAGTTAAGAGAGACAAAGAAAGAGTAAACGTTATACAGTTTCTAAACTGATTATGTGAAATTTTTCATCAAGTTTCAAACGAAAAAAGTAATTTCATAATAAATATGTATTAAATAAGAGCGAATGAAAATTAGCCAACTAAGCTGATAATGTGGCACTCCTGATTGAGCTTAAAAAGAAAGAAAGAAATATATATATATATATATATATATAATTGATATAGATTCGTGCTATAATGCCTTCTATTTGTATTTCTTTGCCTCTTCCCGAGCTGATCAAAGTTTCATCAAAGAATTCAGTCATCCAAACGAATCTGACGTAGATGGATTCCAATTCCATATATGAATATATTAATCAAGCCCACTATTATTATGTTCCACAAAGACATTACAAACTAATAATTAAGCACTTCATAATATTTCTAAACTTTTCAATGATGTATTACTATTTTTTTTTGGGTAAATAATAAATTACTTAGTCCCTAATGAAAAATATTATAACATACTAATATTTAGTTTCATATTCTTATATTTATAATTCATAATATTCTTAATAAGTTATATCTATTTTTAAAATAAATAATATTTTATTTTAAATATTTTTTTTTGCAAATGACATTTTCAAAATTTTATTAGTATTAATATAAATTTTAAAAATAAATATTTATTTTTGAGTTAATTTATTTAATTATGTAATTACCATTTTTACAACCAAACATGATATATGAAATTAATATGTAATTATGCTATGATAACCAAACATGCCATATGATTTAAATTAATGTGTAATTACTAAACAGTGTATTTTACTACCAAATAATTACATAGCCTAGTAATTACACGGTCATATCCAAACAAACCCTAAGAGGTTCTTCGTGCACGAAACTAATCCTATTACAACATTATTAAGTTACCGCAAGCTATAAGCCGTAAAATTGTCCATCAGGGCTCAGGGTCGGCTAATAACACAATTAACACATTCGGTGCCGCCTAATTAAAAAGTGCACATTTTAGATGCAACAAAGACAAAAGTGAGCATACATATTAAAATCATCATAAACTTATGAGAATTTCCTCCACAGATTTTTATAATTAGCTAGCTATCTTTTTTTTTTTCCCCGAAAAATCTGTAAAGAAAATCACTTCAATATTTGTTCATTCGTCTATATATAGCCTTTAATTTGGTGTTCTCGATTTGTATATCCTCGCATCTTGTTAAACTGCTTGCAAAAATGTTAATGGCTTGTAGAGTTAAAACAATATGGTACACGGTATTGATCACCATATTGGTTTTCTTGAGCAAGAAAATACACGTCCAGAGTGAGCCGCAAGTGCCATGTTACTTCATATTTGGAGGCTCATTAGTCGATCCTGGCAATAACAATGCCCGATTGACATCTCAAAAGGCTAACTATCCACCTTATGGAATTGATTTTCCGGGCGGACCTCCTCTCGGCAGATTCACCAATCGGCGAACTATTGCCGATGTCCTCGGTTACCTTCTCCGCTATAACATTGCTCCTCTCTAATTTTAGAGCATGTTTGTTTGTTTGTTTTTTTTTTTTTTAAATATTTTTAAATATTACTATTTCTTGTTTACAGTAATGTCCTTGTTAATCAATTTTCTGCCCGAGCTGGATGAAAGCATTTTCGTTTTCGGGATTAGCAATGATAGTTGCAATCCTTTGTGCCGCTGAACTTCTAGGCTTTGACAAACATATTCCATCATTTTCAACCGCAAGAGGCCGGGAAATCATCACATGAGTAAACTATGGATCTGGTGGAGCAGGAATTCGCGATGAGACCGGGCGGACTCTAGTAATCCTATGATCCTTTTTCTTGTTTTTCCCCTTAATGTTGAGATTATAGTCAATGTGCGCACACATTAGACATTTTTAAACTATGCATCAATGTGTGGAGTGTCTATACTCTTATTTACGACTTGAATGAATATTCCATACTTGGCATGTTTTGAAAATGAAAATATGAATATTCAATATATTGATTCAGTAACTTTTTTTTTTTTTGCGGGGCATTGATTCAGTAACTTGTATAAGATAACAAAACATGAACAATTAATAACAAATAATAAATGGGTAATTCTATTATTTACCACTTACTACTTGTTATTTTTATTCATTGTCATTGACATTTTCAGTAAATAGTACATTTTATAATTATTAGTATCAGTACTTCTATTGTTTTTATTAGATATAATAATGAAGAAATAAATTTATATTAAAAAGTAATGCTAGCTAGTAGTAATATTATGTTTTGATTTTTGAAAGGACAATTTTTTATCAGTCGATAAATGAATTCATTATCAAGAAACTAAACGTGAATAGGCTAATAATACATGTGTTTAGTAAGGAATAGCTAATGTCAAATTCAATATGCCGATGACTAGAAAACTTAACTATCCAATAATTACAGACGAATTTAAAATATTTTATTAATAAAGTTTGAATAACTTTGAAAATCAAAATTAACGAAATATATAGTAAGACCTAAGCAATATATAGACGAAAGTTGCCAATTGTTTTAACTAAAAGACCTTATATTGAACATTAATTGCGGTAATAAAGTGGACGTGCTAGCCTGCCGAATCTGTCTCCATCACTGAAAACAAGAAAACTTTCAGTTTGAATGCGAGTGCATCTCAGGAAAATGAAATTAATCTTTCCATTTTATTTTTCTGTTTTTGTTTTTTTTGTATCAGGGGGACGTGATCAATTTGAGCAGACAATTACTATATCACCAGACCATAGTTTCACGCATTGCCATCTTGTTAGGAAGTAAGATTTCAGTTCAGAAGCATCTAAGCAAGTGCTTCTACCATGTTGGCATAGGAAATAACGATTACATCAACAACTACTTTCTTCCAAATTTTTACCAAGCAAGTCGTGTATATACACCGGATGAGTACGCTAAAGTCTTAACTCAACAATATTCACAGCAGCTAAGGGTTTGTGTGCGTATATATATATATATATATATATATATATATATATATTCTGAATATCTTTCTCAGTTCTCGTGGTTTAATTTTATCTGGGTTTTGCGAAGGTTTACAAATTAACAGCTTTTTGTCTTTATTATATATATACCAGACTTTGTACAACTTGGGGGCAAGAAAAGTTGCAGTTTTTGGTCTTTCCCAAATCGGTTCTGCTCCAGCCCTGAAAGGCAACAGGGTTAATATTAATAACGCTGTCCGGCTCTTCATTGAAAGGCTTAAGCCGCTAGTTGATGACCTTAACAAAAATCTACGTGATGCGAAATTTATCCTTTTAAACCTGACAAGTATCTCACGGGGTGATCTTTCGGCCGCAGGTAAGTATCGCTTTATATCACCTGTCGGCAATTTCACTTTCTTTTATTGTACGGTAAATATTTGTGTGTTAAAAGTCAAATCTCTAATTATTATGATAAGAACTTCGAATGAATGGTGATATTTTTGCAGTGCTTTAATTTACACTTTCCTTTGTCACTTTCATAAGCTAGGGCGGACCCGATCTTATTTGTAGTCCAAACACTATATGATGTAATTAAGAGCAAGCATTGGTAGGGGTTTAGGGTGTAAATCAAGCAATTGATATTAATTTCCCTAAGAGTGATGATCGGGATTCGAATCTCACTAGGGGCGGGAACGTGTGAGGGACAAAAAATGGATCGTGAGTGGGGGATAATTCAGGAGGAAAAAAGAAAGAACAAGATATTGGTAACATTTAGAATAAAGCTGAGATTTATTGTTGATGTCAGGCATTAAAGTTGTTGATGCCTCATGCTGCAAAATAGCAACACCTTCGGGACTGTGCTTGGCATTAAAGTTGTTGATGCCCCATGCTGCAAAATAGCAACACCTTCGGGACTGTGCTTCCGTGGTCAAATTCCATGCAGTAACCGGACAGAGTATTTTTTTTGGGATGGTTTGTATCCAACTGATACCGTGAATACTATCTGGGCGTCAAAAGCATACAGGGCTCAGTCACCAGCCGATGCCTACCCAATTGATATTATGCGCCTGGTTCAATTATGCTAAAAACGCAAATTATAATGATTGTATAATTTTGTGAAAGTATTTGATATCAATAAAGTTGTTAAGGAGTATCATATACGCATAACTTCATTATAAAGCACGTTGTCAAAGAAGTCATACATGACTTTTGTCATATACATTATATTGTTATGAGTATGACTTCACGTTCACCAGTTCTGTAAATTTCTTTTTTGCGTAATAAAGTTAATAAGAAGTGCCGTTACTTTAAAAAAAAAAACATTGTCAAAGCTACATGTATTTGAGGTAGTTCTGGACTCTTTTTTCCTAAAAAAGTTACTAATAATTTTTTAATTATTATTCTTAAAGACAACTCACATGGTCACATGGACTTCATCCCTCCGTGATAAGGATGCACCCATTGTAGTGACGGTGCACGTTTCTGCTGTGAAAATATGCCTCCCCTCTCAATTTTTATTACTAATAGATACATAACTAGTCTAATGAAAGCTCTAAAGGGTGAAAAGGTGGGTGATACGTACAGAAATTCTCCCAATAGTTTGTGAATAATTTTTCTTTGGGAGACATATTGTGGATACGAAATTATGAATGTTAATTAGACTGCAACTTAATTATTTCACCAGCTGATTACATATATATTTATTGTTCCTCAGCTTGCAAATTCTTGGATAAACCATAATCTGTGCTGTAATGCATCTAGTTATCATCAAGAATAAGAAAATTAACAGTAAGAAAGAATTTAGGAAAGAATATTTAGCAGCATAAAATAGGCTGAACATACTCGTAAGTCAAACACGGAAAGTAAACCATATCAATATACATTTGGTGTCCGACGTCATTATTCTTGAAGCATCAGCAGCTTATAATGAACTTCACTTTGTAGTTGGGATATTCTCACAAGAAGCAAGCATCGTCGCAAGCACACATGCCGTTCAGCAAATTAGCTGACAAGGCCAGATAAAAAGTAAAAACAAAAGAATATCAGTTTCGTCAAATAAAGTTAGATCAAATCTCACAGCAGAACATGTGAAATCAGTTTTAAAAAAGTTGAGGGCCCGATTAGATTGGTTATTTCTAAAACTACTTACTTCTAAAACTTTACAAAAGAAGTGTTTTTTTTAAGAAGTTAAAATTTCTGACTTTTAGAAAAGTTGAAATTGAGATTCCTTTAGAGCTACAAATTTTTTTTTTTTAAATCCAATTCAAATACTTATTGCAATACGGGTATATATGAATGAAAAGCTTCACTTGCCGATAAAAAAGAAAAAATAAATCCTCATATGTGTAATCTTTGATATCGAGCAAATGGAGATCTTACACAAGTTGAAGAGCTGGCTGATCTTTGCGAGGGTAATTATCACTGGATTGCAGACCGTTGACTTGGAGGTAGTTTCAATCATCAGAAGGCTGAGATTTCTAGTCGGAGCTCCCTGGCTGCCTGGCATTAAGTTCATGTGCTGGTGGGCTCTCTCACTTTCAGCTGTCTTCAACATTTGCATACACAATTTGGACATTAGTAATTTGTATGGTATATTCATGGTTGGGCACACAAAAGTCAAAGCTATCTTAGCTCGAAGGTAATGGTTTTTATTGTGTAAATCTATCTCCTGCACTTATAATTTAGTTCCATTTTCAGAAGCAGGAAGCTGAGACTAGAGATTAATAATACGAGTATAGAATCCAAAAATAGACTATAAGATTTCAATTTCTGCAATTACATAATATCAATAACTAGGTTCCATTTATTGTCCAATAGTATAATATGTCATTAAAACAATAAGTTCGATGTATGAAATTGTTTTCCATTCCAGGTTTTCAGGGAAGAATCGACCCCAATGATTTCATTGAAAAATGCTCTGTTTGACGAACACATCTTCCGAAGGGATTAGGCTTTTCTCTTAGTCATCAGTGTCTCCGAGTAATTAAGAGGTGATCGAAATTATTTTCTATTTATATCATAAAAAATTAATCTCAACTATATAATTTTAAGTTTAAAATTTCACTACCATTCTTTTCTATTGTAAGTTAAGATGTATTACTAAAGACTTAGTGATATAGTAGTATGTCTTTGACCTCTAGTATAAAACGTCCAGGGATCAATTCCCGTTAGCCAATGCATGTTGTAATCAAACTATTGGCAACACTTGCCAATAGTTTACAATTGAAGGAAATCGAAGAAAGAATAAATCATCACTGCACATAGAGTATACGACCAACTCCAAATAAGGAGTAGCGACTCCAACAAGCCCCCGTTATACTCCCTACAATTGCAAGGAATCCCATTTTTTTCTTTTTATCTTTTGGCTTGTCAAATTTGGCAAGTCAAAACATCCTCCCTATCTCCCTCACTCCTTCACACCAACAATCAATTTGATTGTTATTAATTGTCGTTGATTATTAAAAAAATAATATATTTTTTAAATAATATTTATAAATTATACTAGTTTAAACATTAATTTACTTAATTAATATTAATTTTAAATCAAAAATAACAAATTAATATTGATATTAAATTTTTAATATTGTTTTATTTTTTTAAAAAATTATAAAATAAGACGTGTTGGAAATAATAAGAAAATGCTAAAGGAAATGTTAATAGGCCTGTTTGGATTGGATTTTTTTTTTCAAGAAAAAAATACTTTTTTTTCTTGAAAAAAGTGTATTGTTTTTGCGATAACTATTTGGTTTAATTTAAAAAAAAACTGAAACTCTGAAAAAAGATCATTGACATCTTTTTCTAGAAATTAGAATTTTTAGCTTAAGAAAAAAACACTTTGTTTCTAAAGATGTTTAAAAAGTACTTTTAAAAAAAGCCAATTCAAATGAGCCCAATGTTGTACAACACCGACAAGAGAAACGCAAAGGATCGTGAGTAGGGGTGTTCATTGGGAAATCCTCACGCCAATTAACAAAAAAAATTTTCCCCAAAATAATTTTTGGGAAAAAAGTTTGGTCCGCTCCTCACCCCAATTCACCAATGGGTAGGAGTGTTCATTGGAGATTCCCTGCCCCAATCAACATAATTCTGTTTCCCTGAAATAATATTTGGGGAAAACCTTTGTTCCGTTTCTTGCCCCAATTCACCAATGGGGAATACATTTTGGGGAATTGGGGAATGGGAAAAAATGAACGGGGATCGGGAAATCCCCGAAAATATACCATCATAATTAACTACATAGACCATAGCTTCAAATCACAACATAAATAAAGTATATAAACCATAGTTTTAAACCACAACGTAAATAAAGTACATAAACCATAATCTCATAAGTCATAATCAATCAACCATAGCATAAATAAAAAGTCCAAAGCATAAATGAAAAATATTATTTTACCAAGTTGCCGATAACCATTCATTTCCATTCTCTGTTACTCCATGAACCTTCAAATCTTAGTCATTGTTTTTGTTGGTTCAATGCTAACTTTGATATGTCTAAGAAATAAAAAACCAAATATAATATATAATATGTATTAAATATATATATATATATATATAAAATAAAATAAAATAAGTAGTTCAAGTTTTGGAGATTCTCCAAATAAAAAAAATTATATCGTTCCCCAACCCAATTCTCCAATATTTTTTCCCATCCCCTATATTTTTTCCCCATTCCCCATTTTCCCAAACCCGATTTCCCCGAACCTAAAATTTAGGGTCGGTAATCGCGTTTCGCCAAATAATGCACAGCCCTACCAATGGGGAGCATAATTTGGAGAAATGGGGAATGGGGAAAAGCCACTGGGGATTGGGGAATTCCCAATTTTTTTGATAAAGTTCAAAACTTATTTTAGATACAACTTATATCAAATAATTCTAAATCTAAAATGTAAATGAAAATATATAATCTATATTTCAAAATATAAATAAAAATATATAACCAAACATAAAGCATGCGAAGAAAATAGAAAGAGAGGTGAAGAAAATAAAAAGAGGCTAAGTGACTAAAAAGATGTCGAAACAATATAGTGAAGAGAAAAATAAGGATTAAAAGAAATTTAAGATATGTTATATTAATTTATTATAACATATATTGTATAACTAAATAATATATATAGATATATTATATAATAAAATATTTTAGGGTTTCGGATTTTCTCCGAAAAATAAAATTTATTCCGGTTCCCAACTTGTTTCTCCAAAATTTTTCTCCATCCCCGATATTTTTTTTCACAGTTCCCCGATTTCCCAAACCCAAAATATCAGTTCGGTAATCGAATTTCCCTAATTAATCAACACCCCTAATCATGAGAACGAAGTTAACAGTAGTGATGATCCAAACTAGTCAAATAACAGTCAAATAACATAGCATTTATTCTGGGCAGTAAATATTTGCTTTAAAGTATAGTTTTGAAAATTGTGGTCTTTCTAGATTGATTTGTTTTTTCGCTAATAAAATATTGTTAATTAGAGAAACAACTTTTATTTCCAGAAAGTATTTGGATTGACATGTAAAAAAGTTCAATTTTCAAAAGCCAACGGCTTGAGCTTCTCACAAGGGAAAAAAACTTTCCAAATGTAGAAACGTTTCTGTTTAAAAATAAACAAATAAAATTGATAAATCCAAACAAGTCCCTAAGGGACAACGCTTATTTATCAATTGATTTGTGCAGCTGAATTTCCAGGCTTTGGCAAGTACATTCCACCATTTTCAACCGCAGAAGGCCGGGAAATCATCAGAGTAAACTATATATCCCTTGGGGTCAGCAAATAAAATAAGAAACAATACGATAAATAAATATACTAATATCGCTTTTAGATGAGGTTGTCGGGACCAATCGCAGCCAAAGCATCAACAATTCTACTTTTGGCTTACAACTCAAATTCATCTTCGGGCTTCAACAGCTCGATGGCAATCAGCCTCCTCCTCTTCATCATCAATCACAGAGTACGGATTATGTACCTCAGGCTTAAACTTTAACCCAATGAAGACATAGAAAGCAAGAGTTGCCAACTCTGCTGCGACCACACTAGTCCAAGCATACCTATATGAAGTCAATGTATCCAACACATAAACCACAACCCTTGTGAAGTAAATATAACAAATAAACACAACATAGTACTGCCTAAACAACGTCAACTTGGTCGAATTCACTGCAGCCTTCCCATCGGCCTTTGCCGCCTCACGCAACTTCCTAATCGACCAGATAATTGGAAGCAACACCGCAAAACAACTGACCACATCAACGAGCAAGTAAACCTGTTTCCAAGTCGACGAATCATGCTCATATGGTCCGGTCTTATCAATTACAACCTGAGCTATGTTTGCAACCACTTGCAACAGGATCACAATGATCAAAACCTTCTTCTCCTTATCCTGCAAATACGGTTTTTCCTTCAAAAACGACCACCCTGTCCCGATCAACACGATCAAAGTAAACAGCATAATCCGCTTCAGAAAGCTAAATGTATAAAAGAAAACATCCCAGCCGTGTGCAGACCCCGTGCGCTGGATATACGATTTGTCCTCAGCCTCGCACAACAAAGTCAACGCTTTTAACAAAACTACCGCCAACATAAAGAAATGGACCCGGAAAATGGTCAGCCTGATCTTCTTGTACAGAACATATATCCAAACAGCCGATAGCGCGAAATGAAGCGTCGAGAACAGGAAATAAACCCTCGGGAGGATGGTTTCACTAGCGGAGAGGTAATCGCGGCGGTTCGAGCTACCATCGAGGTTGTACATCGAGGAGCGAACGTTCATGGAGACTTTGAGCTGGGGTATGCAGTTGGCGAAGGCGAGGGTGAACTCATCGGCGTCGGAGACGGTGTAGAGTTGGCTGATGGCGCCTCCAGATTGGGAGGACTGAAAGGTGGTGATGAGCTTGATGAAGTGGGACTCGAGGGAGCAGTTGATCTCGGCGTCCTCGATTTGCTGAAGCACCTGGAGCCAAGAGCCGGCGGTGCAGAGGAAGAAACCCAGCCTGGAGAGGTCGGTGTTGGAAGAGAAGGAGATGCTGCTGACGTTTGAGCTCGAGACGGCCACGGTGGTGAACCCAAATTTATAGAAGGGGATTATGGGTCGGTCGTCGGATCGTATATCGTTGTATCGGATCTCCGCCCTGGCGGTGGTGATGATTGTAGATACAAGGAAGAGGAAGAAGAGGAAGAAGAGGAAGTGAGGAGGGAGATGCGACGACATCGTTTAGGTTGGTGGGTATTGGATTTACAGGTCTCTCTGGCTTGTTTTATTGTGCTATTGTTGACAAGTCTAAGCAAGGCTTTTTATTTTATATACAAACAGCGAGGAAGTTAGGATGTGTGTATGTGTGTGTTTGCTGGTTGAATACTGTGGAGGTTGCTTCGGAGAAGACGGGGTCATCTAAGGAATCTGTCCGACCCTAGCATGGCCCAACTAAGCTAAGCGAAGCTGCTATTATTTTAAGTATTCAAGATTTAAGACTTAGTTATGGAAAATAACTGGACGATGTAAAAGAGATATACAGATAAGAGAAATAAAGAGAGAGATAGAAAGACAGGGAGAGAGAAACAAAAAGAAGGTTTTTAATACTTCTCTTAATAAAACACATTAAAAAATTTAATTAAATGACAAGATCGATTCTAATTTGTATGTGGGGATAAAAGATTAGATATATGTCTCTATATGCGAAGTGGCTAATGCTAAACCATCCCCAATATTGACATCCGCGGCTCGTCATTGGGTTGGCTGATTTGGACTTAAGAAGACAATTATCGGCGAGCTATTGCGGATATCCTCGGTTTCCCTTCTCCTCTGTAGCCTTGCTTCTCACCAATTTAGAGAATGCTTGGTTCTCTTTATTAGTTTGGACACTACAATATAATTACTAAATAGCGTAATTATTATATCCTAATAATTATACTGGCAAATAATTACATAGTAATTTAAATCATACGACGTGTTTGGTTATCACAGCGTAATTACACTTTAATTCCGTATGACATGTTTGGTAACATATATGGTAATTATACAGTTAAATAATTTAATTTTAAAAATAAATATTTATTTTTTAAAAATTTATATTTATGCTAACAAATATTAATCAATTTTTTGCTTGAGCTAGATGGATGAATTTTCATTTTGAGAATTGGTAGTGATAGTTAAATGCTTAATTGGTAACTAATTCCTTTGTGCAGCTGAATTTCTAGGTTTTTGACAAACATATTCCATCATTTTCAACTGCAAAAGACCGGGAAATCATCAGAGGAGTAAACGATGCATCAGGTGGCGCAGGAATTCGCAATGAGACAGGACGGCATCTAGCTAGTAATCCTATGATCCTTTTCCTTGTTCTTTTTCTTTTCCCCTAAATGTTCAAATTATAGTCGATATGTGCATACATTAGACATTATAAAAAATAGATACTCCAAATCTGTTTTCATCACACGGAACCACAATTTCATGCATCCTCTTGACAGGAAATGACATTTTAGCTATGAAGCATCTAAGCAGGTGCTTATACCATGTTGGACTGGGAATTAACAATTACATCAACTACTTTCTTCCAAAGGCTTACCAAACAAGCCGTTTATATTCATCAGATGAGTACGTTAAAATCTTAACAATATTCTCAATAGATATTGTGAATATCTTTTCTAAATTTTCGTGGTTTACTTCGGGTTTTGTGAAAGTTTATTAATGAACAACTCTTTGTTTTTGTTGTATGTACTAGACTTTGGTACAACAAAAAAATTTTGGATTTGAGATGGAAAATTTTCGTCTCAAATTTAAAAGATTTCATTTCAAAATAGATTTGAGACAAAATTTGAGACAGAAATTTTTCGTTACAAAAACTTACGTCTCAAATTTTGAGTCAAAAAATTCTATCTCTAATTAAGATGATAAATTTTTCATCTCAAATTCCATTTCAAATATGTATCAAATTATTAGAAAATTTTGTCCAAAATTTCCTTCTTAAATTGAGATGGAAAATTTCCATCTCAAATCCACCAACTTTTAGTAGTGTGGGGGCAAGAAAAGTTGTTTTTCTTCTTAGACAATTTGGCTCTACTCCAGCAGTGAAAGATAATAGGGATGTTATTAATAACTGAAAGAAAATATATTCTAATATTTAATTGATAAAAGGATAGCGGAGGCCTACATATTTCTTCTGGAATGCAAAAGCAGAATTGGAAGTCGGATTGGAATTACTAATAGTAGAGATCCGTACAGTATGCCAAAGAATTCCAAGGTTTTCATTTCCTCTATTCATGATAAGAATTCATGGATTAAAAGTCAAATTGCTAATCCATATGATAAAAACTTCATTATATAATTAGGAATAATTGAAGGTGATATTTTTGTGGGGCTTCAATTTACATTCTCTTTTGCCACTTTCATAAGTGAGAGAGAAATTGTTACTTGTATGCCCAACACTTTTCAATTTTTTTTTTTGAATCTACATATTTTTTTATGCATTTTTGGAACAAAAATTGAAAAAAAGTTATCCACATATGCTATGCTAATTAAATTTGTACTTTTGTGATTTCTTCAAGCTATGAAGTAGATGATGTAATTAGAAACAAGTATTTGTGGGGTTTGCGAGTAACTCAAATGGTTGAGATTACTTTCCCTAAGAGTGATGACAAAAACATGAATCCATGAGAAGCGAGAATTGTACAAGAGGCGGTAGTTGAGTTAAGGATGGAGGGTAATTAAGAGAAAAAAGAACAAGATATTGGTAACATTTAGATTATAAAGTGAGATTCATAGTTGATGTCAGAGATTAAAGTTGTTTACACCCCATGTTGCAAAATAGCACCCCCTAGAGGCCTGTGCTGGCCTGTTCTGAGAAAGAGGAAATGTAGTACAGAGTATTGTATTTAGAGAAAGAGTTGTGTACCCTCTTATTATTGATAATGATCGAGTATAAAGTATTTATAGTGAATGATTACATGAGCAACTCTTCCCCTAACTAATTATGCTCAAGTAACTTTAACTAACATTGATAGCTGGAATATTCATTCTAACTATAATTAACATTTGTTTGTTTCTTCTTCTTCTTCTTCTTAATCCTTAAGCTGCTTGATCCACTCATATCCCCCTCAGGCTAAGCCTTGGCAGGTGACTAGGGAAAGTTTGGACTTCAAATTGAGTTGTGGATAAGGACTTTGTGTACAAGTCTGCTACTTGTTAATCTGAAGGCAAATAGGAGATTGCTAACTTTTTCCGAACCCATTAGTTCTTACACATAATGATAATTAATTTCTATGTGCTTAGTCCTATCATGGAAAACAGGATTAGATGCCAATGCAAGAGCTGAAATGTTATCATAGACCATGACTGGATTTGAGACAGGCAAATGCAAAGCTTATAGCAAATAGATGAACCATGGTAGCTCTATTGTTCTTTTGGCCATTGCCTTATATTCCATTTTTGTAGAGCTCCTAGACACAGTTGGTTGCTTCCTAAGGCATCAAAACACCAAATTAGATTCAAGACAAATGTAGAAACCTGTTGGATATCTTTTACCAGTGACATTGCTAGCCGAGTCATTGTTTGAGAATGTTGTAAGTATAAGAGGGCTAGGTGTAAAAAGCAAGCCTTAGTAAGAGTTGTTTGAATATGTTCTGGCACTCTTTTAAGTGGTACATAGTTTGCATTTGTTAAAGAGTGCATTTTCTGGTAGATTAAGCTTAGTACAAACCAAAAATCTGTGTTAAAATTGATGCTCAATATCAAAGCATGCATCTAGATTAATCTTCATTATTTCCAATGCATGCATGCAACTTGCAAGAATTATCTAGACAATTAGTTTGTCAAGTTGATTAAGTAATTGACCAAATTATGTGATAAGGCTTGACAAAATCTAGAGTTATGTAGAAATTAGATTACTTAGCTTAATTGGCTAAGTAATTAGCAAGTTGCATGATCTTGGTAATACCACATATTTGACTATTTGACTACCTAGTATTATGTAGAAACTAACTTACTTATTCAATTAGATTAAGTAATTGACTATGACTAAATCTAGATAATTACATCGCTTTTGCTTAGTTGTATCATAGCCAACATAAGATGGATGTATCATCTATAAATTAGCACTTAAGGTTGTTGCAATGCAATTATCAAATGAATAAGAAAAGCCATCATTCCATGAATGATAAAATCCTTCTCCCATATTTTCTCATTTCTTACCCTTCTCCAACTATTCTCTAAGCAAATATTAATTACTATTATTTTCTCTATAATCCAAAAATTACCAACTAAATTTCTAGCCCAATAATTAATTTTTTCAAATACCAACAATCTGGTCTAGTGATTGTGATGTATTACAATACATTAGCTAAACTTTTAAAGGTAGCAGTATCTAGATAAGGCTCATTTGAAGTTGCTAAGTGTGAAGCTTGTTTGAATTCCATAGTTGCTAAGTTAGGTTTGCAGTTAGACATGCCCACTTTCTTGAGAAGGTCTTTTGCATAGTTGGTTAAAGATTCTTCCTTATCTTCAATTCCTAGGAAGTAGAAGAGTGGTCTAAGATACTTAATTTCAAATGCAATCTACATGGTAGATATGTGACCTAAGATAGCAGAGGCTGAGCTTCCTATAAGGAGGATATCATTCACATAAACAATGAGGATGATAATGTGTGTATCAATCTTGTGAACAAAGAGAAAAGAATCAGCTAAATTGCTAGCAAATCCTTGTTGAATGAAAAATGTGGTAACTTGGAGTACTAACACTTTGAGCTTGTTTAAGCCCATATGAGGACTTTTGAAGCTTGTAAACAAACTCTGGCCTACTTGAATCAATAAAGCTTTCAGGCTACAACATATAAGCATCTTTTTCCAAATGTCCATTAAGGAATACATTAAGAACATCTAGCTGGTGTAATTCCCATCCAAAATGTATTGTCATAGCTGATACTGTTCTAACTATTTGTTGTTTTACTACAGGACTAAAAGTCTTTGAGTAATCAAGCCCCTAGTTTTGATAGAACCCTTTGGCACCAGCCTAGCTTTGTGCCATGCTATAAAACCATATGCCCTTTCTTTAATATTATAAACTCATTTGCATCTAATGGGAGTTTTGTCTTTTGGTAAAGGTATTAGTTGCCAGGTTTGTTTTTTAATAAGAGTATCAACTCTTGCTTCATATCTTGTTTCCAACACTCATATTGAGCAGCCTGCTTATATGTCATAGGCTTAGTTTCATATGGCAATGAAGTGGTAGAGTGTAGCCTATGATATGGTGGAGGCAAAGCTCTTGTTTTGGACCTAGTTAGCAATGAAAGTGTATTAGTTGGAGGACGTAAAACTTCTAATGATGGAGGTTAATGGATAGAGATAGAAAATACTCTTGTTAAGAACTCAAAGTTTCACAACTAAAAACTAAAGAAAACAAATAACAATAGATATTTTTTTTAAAAAAAAACTTTTAATTTGTGTTGTGCTTTAAAATATTCACCCACTAACAGTTTCTTTTTTAGGAGAGGGCCCAAGTAGCTTTTTTTTTCCCCTTTTTGTACTCTTTAATTAAATAGAACACATATACATATTAAAATATCTTTTTAGAGCTTAAAGAGGCCTTTAATTCTGCTCTTGGTAATCTGGTCGTTTCTTATACAAAAGCTGAAAGGGTGACTGGCTATTGAGACAGAGTTATGGCAATCTATTGATCAAATGATTTGCTGCAAGCAAAGCCTTAAGCCAGTACTTGGAAGGTAACTAACTATAGTATAAAAGGGACAAGGTGGTTTTAATTAGACGTTGATGCTTTCTTTTACACTTGCCATTCTATTCATGTTTATGACGACAAGTTGTTTGATGGACTATCCCCTTTACTGCAACTATAAAGCAAACTCTTTGCCAAATACTCACCAACATTGTCAGTTCTAAATACTTGAATCTTAGTTGCAAATTGAGTATTGATCATTGCCACAATACTAGATAGGCCAAATAAGCATTTGATTTCTATTTTAAAGGATACAACCACGAAAAAGCAGACAAATCATCTAAAAATATGAAATAATATCTGAAATTCGTACATGAATCTATAAGAGTAGGCCCTTATACATTTGAGTGAACTAGTTGAAAAGGTATAGAAGATTTGGATCTTGATATAGTAAATGGTAATTTACAGTTGCAGAGATGCGATTGAGGGTTAACAGGGGTATTTTCATGTATAAATTTTCTATATACATTAATATTAGTAAAAATATATAACAATTAATATAGTAACAATCTCTAAATACATTCAAGAAATATAAGTAAATAATTAAGTCATGGTAAATAAAACTAGATGTTATAATTATTCTCAACATAAAAATTTCAATAATTAAATTACTATCAATATAATTTAATATATCTTTCTTTATGTAAGAGATAAAAAATATTTTTTAGATCTTTTTATTTTTCTCTCTTTTCTATCTTCTTTTCTATTTCTATTTTTAATTGTTTTTTTAACTTCCTTGCTTTTCTCTATACAATAAATTATATATATATATATATATATATATATATATATATATATATATATATATATATATATATATTGATCACTTGTCACGATCACAAGGTGTACCCTCATCATGAGGGGGTGCACTCTCAATTAAGGAAGGGTGCACTTCTTGTAAATTAGTCTTTCATTAATAAACAAGAATTAAAAACAACACTTTTTTTTTTTTTGAAAAATGTTAGGGGTTGCAGTGGTTAATAACTTATTTAGTCCCTTATCTTTTACCATTATGATAAGTAAGTCTTCTATCTTTAAAATACAAAGAATCAGTCACTTATCTTTGTAAGTTATACGCTGTTTGGCCTTAATTAGGCCAAAAATCATTTAAAAAAAACTGTTCAAAAGCATGCAAATTAATGATTTTGGAACTTACCATTGAGTTAGAATGCACTTACATATTTAGTGCGGCTATAAGCGATGCTCAAACCTAATTAAGTGGTCCTTCATGCGTGAAATCAATACTATTACAGCATGAATAAATTGTCCCATGCTATAAGCCGTAAACTTGTACATCAGGGCAATAACACAAGATATGAGGCCCTGATGGAATATACATCAGCCGCCCAATTAAAAAGTGCAAATTCGAAGAGCAACAAAGAGTAGAAAAATGTGCAAACATATTAAAATCATCATATAATTATGGCATTTTTCTACGTATATCTAGCTAGCTTTTTCTATATATATCTGTAAAGAAAATCACTTACAATACATATCCTCACATCTGGTTAATTAAGCTGGTTGCGAATGGCTCGTAGAGTACTTGAAACAATGTGGTACACAATATTGATCACCATATTGGTTTTCTTGAGCAAGAAAATACATGTCCGGAGTGAGCCGCAAGTGCCATGCTACTTCGTATTTGGAGACTCATTGGTCGATCCTGGCAATAACAATGCCCTATTGACACTTGCAAAGGCTAACTATCCACCTTATGGAATTGATTTTCTTCCTGGTGGACCTCCTCTCGGCAGATTCGCCAATCGGCGAACTACTCCGGATGTGCTCGGTTACCTTCTGCTCTATAACCTCGCTCGCTCGATCTTCTCTTATTTTAGAGCATGCTTGGTTTTTTTTTTTTTTTTTTAAAAAAGATGATTTTTACATATATATTACTATTTCATGTTTATAACAATTAATGTTCTTATTAGTCAATTTTCTGCCGGAGCCAGACTAAAGCATTTTCATTTTGAGAATTGGTAGTGACTGTTGCAATGCTTAATTATATTGGGGACCAATTCCTTTGTGCAGCTGAACTTCTAGGCTTTGACAAATATATTCCACCATTTGCAACTGCAAGAGGCCGGGAAATCATCAGAGGAGTAAACTATGGATCAGGCGGAGCAGGAATTCGCGATGAGACAGGACGGAATCTAGTAATCCTATCAGCTTTTTCTTGTTCTTTCACCCCCCCCCCCCTTAATGTTGAAATTTATAGTCAATGTGCGCACATATTAGGCATTTTTAAAGTAAGCGTCAATGCATTTTATGACTATTTAGTATCATTACTTTTATTTGTTATCTTTAGATGATGATGATGATGATGATGATAATAATAATAATAATAATTAAAAATTAAATTTATATTAAAAAGTAATGCTAGAAGTAATATTATGTTTTGATTTTTGAAAGGACATTTTCATCAGTTGACAAATGAGCTCATTATCAAGAAAACGTGAATAGGCTGATACACGTATTTGGTAAGGAATAGCTATGGTCAAATTCATGCCAATGATGACTAAACAACTTAACTATCCAATAGTTATAAATGAATTTAGAATATTTTATTAATAAAATTTAAATAATTTTGAAAATTACAATTGACAAAATAGTAAGACTTTAAGTAATATCTAGACTGAAATTGCCAATTATTTTAATTAAAAGATCTTATAATAAACATTAATAGCTATATTAAAGTGGAGATGCTAGCCTGCTGAATCTGTTTTCATTACGGAAAACAAGAAAATTTAGGAGTTTTGAATGCGAGTGCATATGAAGAAAATAAAATTAATATGTCATCTTTTTCTTTGTATCAGGGGGTTGTGATCAGCTTTAACAGGCAATTACAAAATCATCAAAACATAATTTCACGCATTGCCTCCATGTTAGGAAGTAAAATTTCAGCTCAGAAGCATCTAAGCAAGTGCTTATACCATGTTGAAATAGGAACTAACGATTACATCAACAACTATTTCTTCCAAATCTTTACCAAACAAGCCGTTTATATTCGCCGGATGAATACGCTAAAGTCTTAATTCAACAATATTCGCAGCAGCTAAAGGTTTGTGTGTGTGTGTGTGTTTGTGTGTATATATATATATTCTGAATATCTTTTCTGAATTTTCATGGTTTAATTATATTTAGGTTTTGGGGAGGTTTACAAATTAACAGCTTTTTGTCTTTATTTTATATATATACTAGACATTGTACAACTTTGGGGCAAGAAAAGTTGCTGTTTTTGGTCTAACCCAAATCGATTCTGCTCCAGCAGTGAACGGCAACAGGGTTTATATTAATAACGCTGTCCGGCTCTTCAGTGAAAGGCTTAGGCCGCTAGTTGATGACCTTAACAAAAATCTACCTGATGCGAAATTGATCCTTTTAAACCTGACAAGTATCTCACAGGGTGATCTTGCGGCCGCAGGTAAGTAGTGCTTTATGTAACCTGTCGATCTCTATTTTTACTTTCTTTTATTGTATGGTAAAAATTCATATGATAAAAGTTAAATCTCCAATCGTTATGATAAAAACTTCGAATGAAGGGTGATATTTTTGCTATACTTTAATTTATATTTTCCTCCAGTCAATTTCATATGCGAGGGGGGAGCCATGATTACTTAGAGTATTGGTAGAGGTTTAGGAAGTTGTTCAAGTGATTGAGATTATTTTCTCCATAAGTAATGATCGATCTCAAGATGGGTAGGAAGTGGGTGAGAAGCATCAGGGGTTGGGGATTAAAAAAAAAGAAAAGGATATTAGTAATATTTAGATTATAAAGATGAGATTGATTGTCGATTTCAGGTATTAAAGTTGTTGACGCCCCATGTTGCAAAATTGCACCTCTGGGACTGTGCGTGCCTGCTCAAATTCCATGCCGTAATCGGACAGAGTATTTCTTTTGGGACGGTTTTCATCCAACTGATTCCGTTAATACTATTTGGGCGTCAAAAGCATACAGCGCTCGGTCACCCATTGATGCCCACCCAATCAATATTAGTCGCTTGGTTCAACTCTAGTATCCAGAAAAAAAATGCATATTATAATGATTATGTGCGTATACGGGGTCAAATAAGTCATACATGACATTGTGATACACATTGTCTGAGGCATGATTTCATGCTCTCTCTCTGTTTTGTAAATTTCTTTTTGGTGCAATAAAACCTCTTGGGATTGTCATCCCCCTTCCTTAAAAAAAATGGTTGTCACGGCTACATGTATTTGAGGGGGCGTTAGACTCTTTTTTTTAATAATTTACAATTAATTTTTTAATTATTATTCTTTTTTTTTTTTTAAACGAAAGACTAACTCACATGGTCACATGAACTTCACCCCTTCTTCATAAAGATGCTTCCCTTGTAATGAGGGTGCATGTTTCTCCTACAAGAAATATGTTCCTGTTTCAGTTTTTATTACCAATAGATATTCAACTAGTCTTATGAAAGCTCTAAAATTAGAGAAATGTTGCCGTTTATTATATAAGAAAGGATTAAAAGGTGGGAGATACGATTTGCAATGCTGTGAACAATTATTCTTTAGGAGACTATTTTAGATATAGGTGTTAATTTAGGCTGCAACTTATTGCATCAGCTGATTTCATTTATCTTTATTGTTCCTTAGCTTGCACATTCTTAGTGCATCTAGTTATCATCAAGAGTAAAAAAATTAACAGTAAGAGAGAATTTAGGAAAAGAATATCTAGCAAGCATGAATAGGCTCCACACACTCATAATTAAGCCAAACATGGAAAGTATATAAACCATATTACTTGTCTAATAACATATATGTATATTTGGTGTCCAACGTAACATAATTCCTGAAGCATCTGTAGCTTACGGTGAACTTCACTATGTAGTTGGGATATTCTCACCAGAAGCAAGCTTAGTCGAAAGCACGCAATCCATTCAGCAAATTAGCTGTCAAAAAATCACAGCAGAACAACTGAAATTAGTTTGAAATAAAAAAATTAAAAAAAAAATTACATATTGAGCAGCCAAGTCGCTTTGTGCGCATGAAAATTCACATATCGTTTTTGTGGAATAACAAGCTTCACTTGCTGATTATCTATATATTTATATATATATATATATATATATATATATATAATGGAATACGTGTAATCTTTGATATTGAGCAAATGGAGATCTTACACAAGTTGAAGAGCTGGCTGGTCCTGCCGAGGGTAATTATCACTGGATTGCAGACCGTTGATTTGGAGGTAGTTTCGAGCATCAAAAGGCTGAGATTGCACAAGTTGGAAGTCAGAGCTCCCTGGCATTAAGTTCATGTGCTGGTGGCCTCGCTCACTTTCAGCTATCTTCAAATAGACAATTGCACATTAGTTTGTATTGTATATTCTTGGTTGGGCACAGAAAGCATGCAAGCACAGAAAAACCTACCTTAGCCCGAAGGTACTGGTTGTTATTGTGTAAATCTATCTCCTGCACCCATAATTTAGTCCCCTTTTCAGAATCAGGAAGCTGAGACTTGAGATTAATAACAAGAGTGTAGAATTCACAAATAGACCACGAAGGGTTCGATTTGTGCAATTACATAATACGCATTATTAGGCTGCATTTATTGTCCAACAGTATAATATGATATTAAAAGGACAGTTCGATGCATGAAATTGCTTTTCATTTGGGGTTTTGGAGGAAGAATCTATCCGAATATTTCTAGGCTGTGTCTGGATTTTGTAAGATAAGCGAACCATTTCGTATTTATGTTTGAGATGTATGCATATTTAGTATGTTAATACAACGATAAAAGCTAAAAATGAGGAAATGATCAAGCATCACTCCATCTGACTTCCATGAATCAATGTCCTAAATATACTAGCTAATTATGATGAAGCTGTTAAACTTTGGCTCAAACTTCAAGTCTAAGTCCAAAACAGACCAAGTAGAAACCTAGAAAGAGTAGAGGTACCCTGAAAGACCTGATACTAATCATGGCAAGAATTGAGATTAGCACTCATCTACTATAACTAGCACCTTCTATAGATAGTGGTTAGTTACCACACAACAAAAGCATAACTCATACAGAATAATGCTACATTTCACTCTTTTTGCTCTCTTCAACAAGAATTATAAACTCCAGAAGCTTAATTTCTTTTAATAAATACTTTATTTTTCATAGCCTAAATTGCTTTGTTGAACCATGCTGGACTACCTTTGCGAGACATCATAGATTCAAAATCTTGAACGAGACTGAGTTCTGCAATATTCTCAGTTTCATGGCTGATGTTTATTCAATATAACTCTATGGAAGACCCATAAAATCATGAGAAATATTTTAATTTGACCATCCACAAAATTAGTTGTAATTGTTAGTTTTGATAAGATTTCTTTCTCTGTGCACCTGCCCATCAAAGGTCAAAAGGTATTACGCTGCCTACCTCCGCACGTTAGGGAAAGAGGTTTGTCCTTAAAATTTGCTTAGTGAGAAAGAGGAGGAAGAGCGCTTATAAATCAGTCAAGGTTCGTTTGGATTGGCTTTTGTTGAAAGCAAAGTTTCAGCTTATTTTTTTTTTTTAAATCTAATTCAAATACTTATTGCAAAAATAATATCGTTCTTTTTAAAAAAAAAGTGATTTTTTTTTAACTAAAAAGAAAAAACCTATCCAAACTAGCCCTTAGTCCCTTTAGACCATATCAACACGCTATTCCCATAACTGCACATTCTTTACCGCGTGAGTAAGTGTGATTCCATAAAGTTTCAGCCCCAAAGTTTTTCCAATGCGAAGTTTATCAATCCAAATTCTATACAAAATTTAACATTTCTTGGAATTTATGAAATTCATTATAGCCATATGGTGGATAAAATCTAGTTACCAGAAATATTAACAAGGAAACTGAAGCAGCTTAAAAGCAATCTGTCGCGGAACCTGCTGTTAGTTTAATACTATTTGCAACACTTGCCAAGAGTACACAATTGATGGAAATTGAAGAGGGAATACATCATCACTGCACATACAGTAAGCATACTCAGAGAAAACTTACCCTTTTCTGCATGTATTCGATTTCAGCAAACAACAACTCATTCTGCAATTCAGACAGTTTCAAATTAAGAGAGGGGGAGAATGAGAACGACGTGTTAGACGCAACAGATGAAGTTGAACCAAACAGAATATTGATCTAGGGTTAATAACTCATTTACTTTATTATTCTTTTATCTTTGTTGGCAATTAAATCTTTTACTTTTAAAATACAACAAATCAATCCTTTATTTTCGCAATTTATAGTGTCATTAGTCTTCAAGTCAAAAATAGTAAAACGGTTAACAATTTGAACACGTGATAGACACATGGATTAAAGATTTAAAATCATACAGTTGGGTTGGTTGATTTAAAAATGGAAAGAAATACTTTACAGATTTTTTTAGCATGTCAAAATTATTTATTTTTTTGACAAATATTAACCTGGGATTAAAGGCATTACAAAACGTAAAGATACTAATTTGTCATGTTTTAAAGATAAGACATTTACTTATCAAAAACGTATGGGATCTTGACCCATATACACACCTTCTTGGATCGAATTCTGCTGATCCCCTTCTCCACCTTAGATTCAAGGTTCTTGAGATCCCTGAGAGTCAAACCCCCTAATGATTCTCCAAGCATATTCCTGAATCAAGACATTTGAAAGAACAAGCTTATGTATATGAAAATGTATACAGAAAAACAAGTGACGAAATATTGCAATACGATGGTAAAAGACATTTGAAATTGATCACCTGTTTGTGTTTTGCAGATTCCCGATTTGTGCACGCAGTTTGGCTGCTTCTTGCTGGTAATACTGGGATAAAAATGAACATATATATTTTTTTACATTACAGTGGTTCTTGTTGCATGCATATGTAAGTGAACATAGAAAGTTCTACATATAGCTTAATTACGCCTTTGGACCTGTGTGCCAATCTGGTATGCTTCCAAAATTGTCATACTTGGACTATAGTGATCAAGAACACTTGAGCTAATATTGGAAGCACAATTTTTAGGGCACGTTTGGATTGGTTATTGAAACACGCTTTTTTGTATAACTTTTGAAAAAAGTATTTTTTTGAAAAGTTCTGATTTTTTACTTCTTAAAAAAATTGAAACAGATCTTTTTTTTAACATTTTTCCCTTTTTTTCAGAAAAAAAAAACTAATTCAAATACTTGTTGCAAATTTGAAATACTTTTTTTAAGGGAAACAAGTTTTTTTATTATCAAAACTGATCTAAACGAACCCTTTAATCTCAAATAGATAAATGGTTTATTTCTCGGTTCTCATGCTCCTCCAGAAGAGTGGAGGAAGGCTGATGGCTGTGGTATCCTTTTTGTACTGCAAGCGTGGTCAAAATGTTTTATGTATTTTTATTGCAAAAGTTCAACTAATCTTTCGTAAAAGAATATATGGTCCAACAATAGTTGTAAATTTATTATAACTTCTAGTGAGAAATAAATAAATAAATTCTACATCTGTCCTTGTTAGTTGTTTCCCCACACTTTCTCTTTTCTTAGGCCCTGCTAAAACAACTTTAGACTAGAATTTAGTATTTTACTCAAGTTAAAACACTATTTTCTCTAATCATTGTTATTTAGTAAAATAATATTTTGTATTTGCCTTTAGCATTTCAATTAGCATTTGTTAAATATTAAAATTAAATTTTCATTTTATTAATTTCCCTTTTCTTTTCTTTCTCCACCCTTTCTATCAGTATCAAAAACATGGTGATTTGTCGTCTTCACTCTTAAATATCTCCTGTTTCTAGCCAAAAAAAAATCAAGATTTTTTTGGGGGGGGGGGGGGGTTACAAGAATTTGTATGTCTAACTATCAAGATTCTAATAGGATAATGCAAGTAACTAGTAAATGATGAATATCTAGAAGGATATTTCTTTTGATTGCTTCTGTTGTTATATTATATCAATTCTATTTTCCAGGAGGCCTCCTAATTCTACTCCCTCTAGCAATCAGTGATTCTGATCTTCCTGAAAACTCTGTTTAAGAATTAATGAAGTACCTGAGTATTGGCTTCGGAAATGGAACCAGTACTTGAAGAATCTGAACATGCCTTTTTGTACCTTTCAATTGTGGCTTTAACACTGAACCATGGCATCAAGGTTTCGCATAAGACACTTGCATAAACTATAATATATATATATATATATATATATATATATATATATATATAAACAAAACATTGCTATGAAACTATATATATCAGCAGTATAACTAAGCGAGGGCTAACGGTGATATCCAAGCTGATTAAGCAATTACTTTGAAGGTCTATCTTTTGTGATTTACACACAAAAAAGAGGAAGCTAATACAAGCAGGGGGCAGATGATGAAATTCATTTCGATTCCATCTACGATTGGAAATCGAGATGAATCTAAAATCTTCTTTTGTAAGAACTATTACATTTAATTTGATAATCGATTTATTTTCAACTAAAAAATACATATAAATTTTTTAAGTTTTTTATGGGGTTGGAGTTCGCATAAAGTATCCACCCATGACATTGTAGTAGTATTACTATTTGATAAATAGAAAGCTGGTCATGCCATCACTTTGAATTAATAAGGGTCCTAGCCAGATTGCAAAGGAGAATACTATGTCTAGAATAAGTTACCTCTAGCATAAATATTCAGTACTCTTCTTTTATGCAGAAGATAAACACAAGAAGGAAAAAAAGAAAAGAAAAGAATGTATTTTTAGTTGAGGGCTTATAATTATGAACTCAATAAACAAGAAAGAGATCTTAAAATCCTCCGGGTGTGTGTTTTCTTTGAAAAATTCCAAACAGGAAATGATTAATGAGAATGAGTTATGGTGGCTAACTAAATTTGCATATATATCCACAGTGCAGAGGGGACATTTTACTCCATGGACAAAGAAATGCATCACACACAATAGAGATTCCAATACTTTAGGGTTCAATCACTCTAGCCATCAAGCCCTACACACGCAAAAGCAAAAAAGAAGCAAATTGAATGAAAATCTGACTGCTTTCTTTGAGTCAGAATAATTGTGTCAATTCAATTGTCTCCCTCAAGAAACAAGATATATTATTTATACATATATATATATATATATATATATATATATATATATATATAATGATGTCTCAGCAGTGAAATAACACCCAACAAACAAACAACCTTAATTTCCTCGAGCTATTGATTGGTTGGCCCCAGCATTGCTTAGGCAGCACAAGTTCCCATAATATTATCGGACACTTTTCCGGGGCCTTCATTGTTGATACCAATCAAACACCACTTACACCCTCTGGATAATACTTATGCTCCTCCACCGAGTAGAATCCTATTCTTTTCTGTGAGATTCTTAGTTCTAAAATTAGGTAATCATGCATGTTTTTTTCCTTTATTCTCAACCCAACTCTCCTCTTTTAATGGGATTCGAACTCACATCATCACTTTTGAAAAATAATTCCAACTATTTGAATTACCATCTAATCCCTAGAAAATTTATGCATGGCTGTTACATTTCATCTTTCAAGTTTCATCAATCCATTTGTCTCTCTTTTTTAGCTGCTTATGGGCAGTATAATTTCACAACAAAAAAAGAAGACTTTTTATAAAAAAATTAGTTATTTTAACAAGCACCACTACTTATAAATACTTATTCATCAAATATATCTGCAACTAATAAGTACATACTATTCACAAACACTTCTCTCATTGTTTGTTGCTTATTTAGAAGTATTAAAAGCTATTCATAAACAGTAACTACTAATGAGCATGTCAAAAGTCAAATCGGCCCTTTCTTGAGCACACCTTTTATTTGGGTGAATCTTGGAAATATCTAGCTTAGTTTTTTTTTTTTTTAATTGGCTGTTATCTATACTAATTAAATTAACCCAAAGGGTTATGAGCTTGACTAATTTATGGATAAGCTTTTGTTGTTTTTGAATAAAGATATGATTCAAGTTCAAGCTCCAATTAGAAGAGTTTCTTCATCATCATCTCCTTCATGCACCTGGCTCCCTGAAAAACTCATGTCTGAACAAGAGAAATATATGTGATATAAGATAGAGGTAGTCTATTTAAACTTTCTCTATCACTCTCTTCATTTACCTTATCCCCCTGGATATCTATTAGGTGTGGGCAAATTTTCACCGTATTTTCATCACTAGAATAGGCTTTGCAACCATGCGCATTAAAACTTACCTCTACTATAGTGCAAAACTCGTAAATGACCGTTACGTTACCCCTTAATTTGTCACCAGCTCATGCAACTTGTCCTTTGCATCAGAGCGGTCCATTTAGAAGGCATTCTTGTGCCACTTTTTTTAAAAATTCAAGTATGGCTAAAAGTCGGTAATATAATACTACTTATAATTATCCCATATTTAAAACTGAAAATATATCACTAGACTACTACGCATGTCCCGACCAAATAAAATTGGAAAAAAGGGACCACTAGGCCTTTGTTCATACTTGTACATTAACTATGCGCAAAAGAAACCACCCCAAATTAAAGACCTCAGAACTCTGCCATTGGTTGGGAATTGCCCTATGTTCTCTCTCTCTCTCTCTCTCTCTCTCTCTCACATATGACGTACACAATTATATCTATGCAAAGATCTGCAGAATTTGGACACCAAGGCCTACTATGCCAAATGGGTCTTCACGACGGTTCACAGCAAAAATGACGGTTTACAGTAACTTTAGACTTGCCCCTTTCTCATTGGTTCTAGCAAAGCCCAAACTTGCGAAAGCTTCAACTGAGATAACTCATAAGAGATTAAATTGTGTGTTTTTTATGAGCTAGCTTAGATTTGTGATTTGTGATATAGACATCATCAAACGCACTGCACCCTTTTGTCAGAAGTTAAGAACCGAAAAATCATGTGTGACGTGACCAAAGATTCTTTCCATCTCACAGAGAATTATTTTTGACCTAATCTGATGTTCATATTAGCTAGACTCGAAAAACATCATGCCCTAAAATTGTACAAGATGTATTTTCCTATGGTAAAATGATCCTTAATTTTCTGAAAAAAAGGTCCCAAAATATGAAAAGAGAAAAATGAAGATTTTTTTTTAAGAAAAAAGATTAAAAAAATTAAATTCTTAATTACCTGTAAAAGGTCTAATAATTCTGCGAGTGTGTCTTGATAGAAAAACCTTTTTCTTGAAAAGGGTACAAAATGTTCTTTTAGGAAACATGACCCAAAAATGTATAGAAAAATGGAAAGAGAAATTTTACGTTGCTTGTATATAGAGCTAGGCTAGAATCTAGATCTACACAATTATAAGAAAAAATACCAGAAAACCTCATCTGGCTTTGATATGTTGAAAGAAATGAAGACTTTTGGGCTTACTTTAACTTGATGAATTTGTTCTATCCATTTGCAACTAAAAAAACCCTAATTAGGTTAAGATTTGACCTTTTGAGGAGACCTGCACGTGGTGCTAAGACTAAATCTATTGACTTAGAGGTACCAAGAAAAGCAAAAAAAAAAAAAAAGAGAGAGAGAGAGAGATTATTCGAAATCTTAATCTTGGTTTGTGATTGGTCACAAAATGTGTTAAGATATCCCAAAAGAAAAAAATAATAATTTTGGCAACCCTAATAAGCTTTGAGTACTGTCCTATTGTTTGCTTTGATGGTGTTCTAACTGTACTTACTTGCTATTAAGGAAGTATCATCAGATGGAGAGGATGGACAAATGAGAGCTTGACAACTTTACTGCTACCATTCCTAGCCTTACAGATGACACAAGAGATGGAGAGAGATAGAGAGAGAGAAAGAGAAAGAAATAGAGAGAGAGAGAGAGAGATGAAAAAACTCAACAGCAATGGAGGAAGATGAGTTCACAGTTCTGCATATATCTATCAAGGGGGCTTACTATTTTCATCTTTTACAACAGATCTATGTTTTGAACACCTTATAGATAAAAATGGGATCCTAAAAACAGAAACCCAAACAGCTCATCAAGGGGAAAAAGGGGGGAAAAAAAAAACAAAACAAAACAAAAGAAACAGAAAAATGGACAAGATCTTGTTAAACTTAAATCTAAGGAACAGTATGAAGAACACAAATCTTTCTCAAAATTCTACAGCATTGTCTCAAACAGAAAAGCAGGCAAAGCTGCATGAAATTGGGACACTTTGCAACCCTTTTAGGGAAGACAAGAGAAATTAGGAAAGAAAAAAGTGGTTGGCAAATCCTTCTTTTATTTCTCAAAAACAAAGAGCGAAAAAGAAAGGCCTTGAAAAAGAGGCATAGACAAACCCTTACCAATCTAAAACCAAGCTGTACAATATGAAGCAAGCAAGATCAAGGACTTCGAATTGAGATACAGATACAGACCTGTTATTGGCATACTCATAAAGGCGGCCGCGGCTAGAGAAGACAATCAAGGCGACTTCAGCATCACAGAGGACAGATAGCTCATAGGCCTTCTTGAGCAAGCCGTTGCGACGCTTGCAGAAGGTCACCTGACGGTTGGTGGTGTTCTCGATCCGTTTGATTTCGATCTTTCCCCTTCCTGATTTCCTCTGTGGAGAGATCCCTCCTGATTGATCACTCTGGTATGCCATTTTTTTGCTGCTGAAACAAGCACACAAGAGTATCTATATATATATATAAACTCATCATATGACAGGTAAACTTTTTGCAAACATTACCCAACTTTTTCCATTGCACAGAAGAAAAGAAAATTATGCACTAGTGAGCATGTTTCATCATTATGCTAAGGCAACTAGAAATTATAGCATCCAATGTATGCCTATATGCATTTTTATGACTTTAACAGGATGTAGAGGGTGTAAAGAAATGATTGTCTGCAGAAAAGGTGAAGCCTTCTTCAGAGATTTCAAAACGGTGTCCCAAAAATATTTTTCAGCTCACTGACCTGGTTATAGGGGAGCTGAGAATGAAGATAACCGAGAAAAGAAACAAAAGGCTTTTCGCGTTTTTGTTTTCTAATCAAATCTACACAAGATGGTTGCAGAAAATGGTAGTGAGATGCTACTGGGAAATCGGAATTTATAAAGTGCAAATGTAAATTAATTTTAACTCTGCATTCAAGACAATCACCAACTGAATTTAATTTTGTTCTCTTAAGTACTAATTAAGTTGTATGAGTTTTCTTATCTGTATGTACAATAATATATTATGCGTATGGATGCTCTTTTTTTGTTTCTTTTAATATTATTATTATTTTTTATTTATCTATTACTTCTTTTGGTGGTGGGGAGAGCATATATATATGGGTGACGGTGGACTAGAAAAATATGGGTAAATGTGGATATTGTTATTGAGATTTAGACTTTGAGGCATTTTTTTTCCATTATTATTTTTTCAGTTTTTAGTTTTGTGTAATTCTTTTGAAAATTTATGAAATATAATTAACTACATCAAACCGAGGTAGAGACAGAGAGAGAGAATAACCCCTGAAAGTGATGTTAGATGAGGACGAAAGGAACCAGGGACTAGGTTACCCTCAAGCTTAGATGTTTGGCAGAAATAAGAATAGAACTTATTCCCTGCTAACAAGCAACTACATACATAAGCATGTTTTCCTATGGTATTTCTGTTTTATATTTTTAACTTTGTATTTCCTCTTACAATGCTTTATAGAGACATTAGCATGATGCATATCATTGCCTCCTCTTTAATAAAAAGATTGACTTTTTTAAACACTATTATAAGGGTTAGATGGTGACCATATATAACATCGAATAAATTTGTATAAAAATGAAACGACTCAAAGAACAAAATGGAGTTGACAACAACATACATTTAATAGTCAAATATTTGGATATCAAATTGTCGCGTTTCAAATTAGGAAATCTTGTATTCAATCGGGTAGTTGAAAAATATATATCCGACTATTATTGGATGTTCGGACATTGTGTATTTCCGGATTGAAATAGTCCAATTTTCAAATTTATTTAATAAATTAAAAAATATTAAGTTACTTGTTAAATATTTCACTATATTATCAATATTATAATAACATAAATTTAGTAGAATAACAAACTACAACAATACTAAATCACATTAAATAAAAAAAAAGAAAAATTATCACATTCACTTAATATGAAGTCTAACTAATACAAATCATAGTATACATTAATATGCCACATAAATTAGTAATAGATAAACTAATATATATAAGTCTAACACAAATCATAACTCACACTTATATGCCACACAAATCACACTTAGCACTCAATATGAATTTTACCACAATCTATAGTCCAAAACAAGTCAAATGTTTTCATTTGCATCAAATACAAACAAATAAAACTTCCCAGACATAGAATCAAAAAATGATAAAATGTTAAACCACCCTTGACAATCAAGCCCTCAACATAAAATTAAAATATTTGTGTGTGTAGTGTGTTTTCCAAATGTTCAGATTAAATTCGGGTAGTAAAAAATATCCAACCTAATATTCGGTACTTTTATCAAGTATTATATTCAGATATATCTAAATCCAATTTTTTATAGTTTTATATATCTTATCAGGTCCGAATACATATCTGCATTCGGATTCAAGATGAATATTCACACCCCTAGCCAAGCTTAGTATATTTTAGTAATGAAAACAGGACAAATGTGTTAATTCCAAATTCCTATATACAAGAGCAGCATTAGAAATGACTTGTGCGAAATGATATGATTTTTTTGTTATTATATACATGTCATTGTTTTAAAATAAACATAGTCGTAATAATCACATTTATAATAATAATAACAACAACAATAACAACAACAACAACAACAATAATAATCATCATCTTAAAAAATAGTAATAATATATTAAGAATAAATAACAATATTATTGGTTATCCTTTTGTTATTATAATGGTATGAAAGGGTATTTTGATCATTTGTTGACCTAATAATATACCTTTTGTTACCATATACATGTTATAAATTGAAAAAGTTATTTGGGTAAAATATACCAAACCCCCCTTGTGGTCTACTATAAGTACATAATATCCCCCTTCTGGTATCAAAAGTTTCATAACAAGCCCCTGTGGTGGGTAAAAATTTTACACATACCCCTTACCATCTAAACTCCTCTAACGGTGTTAAAAATTTACAACAAAAAGACCTTAATAACCTTACTTACTTGTTCAATTTTTTTTTTTTTTTTTTTGGTCAAACATGTATATAACAATTAACAGAAGAAAAAAAAAATCTCAAACACCTTTCTATTCATAAGATTACCTTTTTGTTCATAATCCAAACTGTTTAAAAGTTAAATTACGGGAAGTCAAAAAATAAGGATGCATTAGTATATCTAACATTATACTTTTCTGTTCATAACATTATCTTGGCATTTAGTTGTTCGGCCAGAGATGCAGGTTATGGCATTGCCAAAAAGAAACACAAGGTGAGCATGAAAAGAATAGTGAGGAACTTGGCTGCCGTCTTCATGAAATTAAACCGTTGAATCCAAAGAGTAGTGTGTTGTGTGTGTGTGCAAACAGTGAGATAATTGTGGCAAGTTTAGAAGGATTCACGACTCTAACAAATGATGGCATGGACAGCCATTGATGGAGAGAAAGGTTTTACACAGTTATTTTTGAGAGTTAGGGCTGAAATTGATTTGGGAAGTTTTATTTTTTCACAGGCCTTCACGTTTGAGTGAGAGGGGTTTGTTATGCATGAGATATTTTTTAAAAAAAAATTGTTATGCACCTATTTGACCAACAACAAAAAAAAAAGAATAAATAAGGCCATTAAAGTCTTTTTTCTGTAAATTTTTAACACCATAAGGGAAGTTTAGATGGTAAGGGTTGTGCGTGAAACTTTTACTTACCACAAAGGCTTGTTATGAGACTTTTGATATCATAAGGGAGTATTGTGAACTTATGAAAAACCATAGAGGAGTCTTGGTACATTTTATTCAAGTTATTTGGTCATTCCATAATAGTAGCAGTAGTACTAATGGACAAATAGCACTAATCTAGTAATGGTCATTGTCATTTAAATGTGAACTAAATGTATTATCATTCAATTATGAATTTAAATAATATTATAAAATTGATTTATTGATATGTAATTGAAAATTAAATATTATAATATTTCAGATAAATTAGTTTTGTTTGTTTCCAGGTAGCAGTACCGGATATTTAGATCAAAATACTTCATAGACATAGTTTATCGATTAATTAAATATTAACTAATTTCTGTTTGATTGTGAATTGGAGATCAAATCCATAGTACTAAATTTAGGTTGGACTTAATGGGCATTAGAAACAGTAATAGTAAAAAAAATCATTCTAACAAGTAAAAACAATCAAAATAACTACTACTGCCACTAGTACTGTTGTCTATTATATAGCGGAATGATATTCTGACCTTAAACTACCCGTTTTGAGATTTTGTTTAAAAAATATCTTAATTAAATCAAGAAAAAAAATTAGGGTAATCAATAAATATTGTTGCATATGAGCCATTATTGACACCATGGAATTGACGACAGGAATGAGTCGTCATTAGCATCAATATTAGCTTTAACAACCATCTTATGTTATCCATTCTCGTTTTCGAAAGATTGTTGCTTTTAGAGTTCATTTTATGTTGCGAGATGATTGTAAAAATCTTTTTTTTTTTTGGGTGCTAAGTGATTCTAATAATCTTTGTCACATAGGTTCTTAATAAGAAATGAGTTGAATTTGTTTATTAAGAAATGAGTTGAATTTGTTTTGTGCCTTGAAGATTTCAATAATCTCAATGATCGATAACCAAATTTCGGAGATGTTACCTTTCGTGATTTCTCTGTTAGCATGTCACTACATTGTGATTTTAAAATATACCACATTATTTTGTTGTACTTTTTAAAGGTGACACAATTGTCTTCTTTTTTTTTGGTTATTGTCTTAATGTTATTAACTAAAACTAAAGGTATTTTGTATAGCACATTTACAAAAATTAAAAGTTGTAGATGCCAAAAGAATAATGTATAATGCATAATAAGTTATTTTGGATTAAAAAAAAATTAAGGTAAGAGATTATTGCTCTATTTGTTATGATTTTATTTTAATGTGCTTGTCCTATTGAAATGAGCATATATCTTATAAGATTTAAAATATCTTATCACATGCATTTTATAGAAACTCAAAACAAATCATACTTTTTTATCTTACAAAAACATAAGCAATTCATCAACATCTTATTTTTTTTACAACTATAGAAGTATAATTTATTTTGATTTTTCATTAGATGCATGTGATAAGATATCTTAAATTTTATAACATATATTCTTATTTCAATAAGATAAGTATCTTAAAATAAGATCATTCCAAACACACTATATGTGCCACATTTTAAAAAACACAAGTAATCTTATAAATTTTAAAACAGGGGTTAGATAGCTAATTAAACAAATTATTGGGGCAACATGTATTTGTCTCTTAAAATCATATATTCCTATTAAGAAACTATTAAGAAACATGGATGGAAGACTAATACATATTAGGGAGGGCAGCCTAAAATCTTGTAAGTTGCTCCTAGAGTTTATGGTTTTTCCTTATGAGAGTACATATTAATAGTGTCCTTTCACATGTGATTCTCTAGAATCTTATAAGATAATTTTGGAGTTTATGGTTATTCTATGTAAAGAGAAGATTTTACTCTAAATTCCCCTCTATGTGTAACTTGTTTATGTTAGAACACTATGGGAACAAATCTTAAAAAATCGTTTCAAGGCATGTTACAAATTGTCACTTTTTTTAGGATTATTTATCCCCATTAAACTGTACCCATAGAGGTTTATACAAATATTCTTTGAGATACAATCAAGCCAACAACCTCAAATTGACTTCCACAACCAAATCAGGTCACTAGCACTCCTCGGAAGATGGTAGGAATATTTGAGGCTTTAAGTATATCTTTTATAATAAAATTTACTTAAAGTTAAATTAGAAGTTTGTAGGTAAAGTGGAATGGAGAGTGGATGTTCTCCGTACATTTGGAGGCATCCCACATTGGCTTTTTATAGAAGATATCAAGTTTGGTGCAAATAGATACATCTACTGGATGGTAAATTGTCAAACTAGTTCAAACAGACACAGACGATCATGTTTTGCGTTTACCATAGGCACCGAACAATCGAGGTAGTGTCTCCATTGACTTATTAGTCAATGTGACCCTCCGACTAGTAGTACCAGTGGGCTCATTGGACTTGTCAGTTGAGCCTCACAAATTACCAGTCGATTGGTATGGGTAGCGACTTTAAAAAATCACTCTAACAGTTCGAAAAATTAGCCTTTGAGTATGATAGTTGACATTTAGGTGAGCAAGTTAACAAGAAGTTGTATAAAAGAGTTGACACATAGGTGTGAGCTACTAAGAAGAAAATGGGTCACACCTTGTAAGGTGGTTTTGGAGTTTATGATTTCTCGTCATAAGAGGAAATTTATTTTGACAGCCCCTCCCATAATCCAACTCGAAGAAGCAAGTTCTAAATATTAGAGCTTATGCTTATCACAACTAACATTGAGATGAGTAACTTAGCAAGAAAAGAGATTAGTTACGCATGGAATGAAATGTAACAATGAACCACAAGAGACCAAGGACCATCAACTCTAATACCATTTTAAAATTATAAAAACTTATCCTAATAAAATCAATAATAACGGAACAACTATCCCATAATCTTGTAAAATAGTTTTAGAGTTACTAATAATTTCTATATGAAATGGATTATGTTCTAACAATTCCTCTATTGTTCCTTATCCATATGTCGCGGTGTTTGTATCACGACAATCTACCTTCCTAATTTCGTACGGACCTTTTCAAGATATGATTAGACCTGTCGACCATGGTATATATATTGTCATGGAGGAAATGTCATTCTTCATTGCCCACCCTGAGACATATACAATTTGGTAAAATCTAGCTATCTCTCGTGGTTTTTCAGTAACAATATATAAGCTTTGATCAATATGATGATCCTTATTTTGTGCAATATTCCAAGTAGACTTTTCAATTGGTTGATCTCTGGAGCTTGAGACAAAGGATGACATTCTGCGACCAAATCGAAGACGGATAAATAAAGATGGGGTACTACAAGAAATATATTGTATGATGGGTATGGCAGACATAACATAACTAGATACCAAACTATTTAAAAAGGGGCCACAGCTTTCATGTGTTTTGTCGACTACTTTTACTTTGGCTTACGCAAGCTTGTGTGTTGTAACCTCTACTACTTTCATGAGTTTGGCTATGTCATGATGGAAGTTGAGAGTACTCTCATCACAAGATTTTAGGTCTTATTAGTTACGAATTTCTGATTATATTTGGAGAGAGTGTAAAAAATTAAAATAAAATATTTTATTTTAGTTACGATTTTAAGTGTGATAAAATATTTAATTTGTGATATTTTTAATCGTAACAATAATAATGAAATTTTTACCTTTAATTTTTTATGAAGTACAAATTTGTTACACTTGAAATTATAACTAATATAAATTTGAAAATGCATTTCTTATATCTCAAAGTATAAAAAATTTAAATTCCATTTAGATGCATGATTACATTAGCTACACTTAGAAGTGTAACAAACATTAGCTATGCTTTCAAATGGTAGGAATTCTACAAATGGTCACTATTATTTACAAAAGGGTAAATAACACCAATGGTCCCTTATCTTTACCACCAATAACCTTCTTATTCCATATCTTTTATTTGTGACAATTTAGTGCTTTTATCTACCATTTATGTGACGGCGTTAATCCTAATTCCATCTTCTGTTAAACTTTATCATTACAAGCCACATATAAGCTCTGAAAAAACAGCAAAAGTGCGCTTCACGTGGCTTACACATAACATTTAACTACAAATTTTAACAAAAGATCATGGAATTAAGACTAATGGCATCACATAAATGGTAGATAAAAGACTAAATTGTCACAAATGAAAGATATGGGGTAAGAATGTTATAAGGGAATGTTGGTGTTATTTACCCTTTAGAAAAAAATCTTAGTTTGGTCTTTATTATTTTAAAAGTGTTGAACTTTGGTCCTCAATGTTTGCAAAAAAAAGGTCAATTTTGCCCCTATGATTTAAGAAGTGACCTATTGACCTCCTTAATATTTGCAAAAAATGTTAATTTTCATCCCTCCTTCTTGGTCATGTGATCATCATAAGACCATTTTAGGGCCAAAATAGGATTAAATGAGATCACTTTTTGAAAACATTGAGAGACCAATTTGTTTATTTTTGAAATAATGGTGATCAAAATGATGCTTTTCAAATACATTAGAAACCAAATAAGTCACTTTCAAAGCAATAAGGACCAAATTGATATTTTTTTTATAAACTATAGGGCTTATTTGTTAAATTTTCCCCTTTCAAATGTAACAAAAATTAGTAACAATTTCAAGTGTGTGTCAATTTCTAGTTAAATTTAAAATTATTATGTTTGGGCCAAACATAATTAATTAATTTTTGTTATTTGTTACACTTTTAAATATAACTAAAAACTTAAATATACATAATTACTAAGAAGGTGTTTGGCTTTGTTTATTTTAAATGTTTATAAGCAAAAGTACCCTCTCACATATCTTTTATTATTTACTGTTAATAAGTACCAAATAAGCAAAGCCAAACACCCTCTAACTTGATTTTCTGTGTTATCGCCTGCTAACATAACGGTTTGGCTCTCGATGACGGAAGTTGAGGGTACGCCACTGTTATCATGTTTTAGACTTTGTAGAGCCTTCAAATAAAGAAGTGAGATGATACGAAGTGGCGAGAGCTACACAAGTCCTAGGGGAATGATTAGATGCCTGACCTAGTTTTTTCTCCGAGAATTAATATTTCAAAGTTAAGAATAATTTTTTTATTGATAGGGCCATATGTCAAGCCACGTGGTATCAGCGGATAAGTTTTGAAAAGCACTCATGTCAAAGTTATGGATGTTCAGCAATTATATTGCAAAATATATTTAGGTGACATATTGGTATGAAAGAACAAATTTAATAAGAATGGAATGAGTTAAAGAATGGAATGAGTTTGAGAATGAAATCGACTTGGGATTAAACATACTATGCTTGGTATACTCTAGAAATGATTGTAAGAATGAATGTATATATCTATTTTTTATTTCTTATATTTTATTTTAAAATTATTGTTTTTTATTTTCTATTTTTATTTTAATTTTAATTTTCTTTTTCTTATTTTTTATTTTTATTTTCTATTACTTGATTTTGTTTTCTATTTTCTATTTTATTTTTGTTCTAATTTGTATTTTCTATTTTCTATTTTCTATTTCTAGTTTTATTTTTTATTTCCCATTTTTATTTTTATTTTTATTTTTATTTTTCTATATATTTAATTTTTTTTATGGTTGTATTTTATTTTTAATTTTTATTTCTATTTCTATTTCTATTTTTATTATCCTTTTTATTTTTTTCTATTTTCTATTTTAATTTTATTTTTAAAATTTTAATTTTAATTTTAATTTTGTTTTATATTTTTCTATATTTTTATTTTTATTTTTGATGTAAAACAACAAATGTTAATTTTTAAAACAATATTTTTAGTCTATTAATGGAAAAAATCTCATTTCCACAAACATGAGAATGGCTCATTCCCTTGTGTTTACTAACGAATGGTTATTCCCATGTTCATGGGAATAGGATTTCCTCGGGAACGGCATTAACTGGTTCGTTACTTCATACCAATCATGTAATTTAAAAGAGAGCTACGAATACCATTCCATTCTTGCGTACTAATCACCACCTTAGGGTTATAAAGCCTCAGTCAACCCATAAAAAAAAGGACAATTGATTCAATCACACAACCGAAGACTTCAAACTTACTAGGTGTAGTGTTAGTTTAAAGGGTAAATACAACGATTACTCTTTATTTTTGTCCCTTGTAATAATTTTTTTCTTTTATCTTTCATTTGTGATAAATTAATCCCTCAACTAATAGTTTTGTATTGTCATTAGCCAAACTCTATTTTTGGCTAAAAACATCTTAAATCTTATGTAAAATGCACAATTTTAGTCTTGAAAAAAGAAAAACAACTATGTTACTAACGTGAGTCTCATGTGAGATTTAATATATCTTTTAGCAGAAAGTAGAGTTTGGATTAATGGCAACACAAAACTGACCAATTTGTCACAAAGGAAATATAAGACATATAATTGTCATGACTATAAAAAATAAAGGACGATTGGTATAATTTTTCCACTTTAAACTTAGAACAGACAATGGAAAGCCAAGCTGCCCCTTACAATTATCGTTTTTGCGGTTCGTTTGAATTGCCTTTTAAAAAAAATACCTTTTTTGTGTAGTTTTTGAAATTTTTTTTTTGAAAGACAAAACTTTTGAGTCTTGAAAAAAATTAAAATTGATTTTCTTTCAGAGTATTAGCTTTTTTTTAAAGAAAATCAATCCAAAATATTTATTGCAAAACAAAGATATTTTTTTTTAAAAAAAAAAAAAAAGAAGAAGTATTTTTTCGTTTAGAAAAAGGCTAATACAAACAAGCCCTTAATAGAAGTTGTTCGTGCAGTAACCACAATCGACATTCAAGAATAAAGTTATGCAATTTAACTTGCGGAACCATATATCAATTATTTCCAGTGTTTCGAAAATCATCGTTTTCATATTGAGCATATGTAGCGGCTTATTTTCAATATTTCTCTTCCTCTATCATACTAATGGAAATCTACTTTCTAAAGGTATCCCACCAATATTTCTAGAAGAGGAATCAGGTGTAAGAGAGCTCAGCCCAACAGGTAAGATATTGATGTTGATTTTAAAGAATCTCAAAAGCAAAACTCCTAATGGCAAACCTTCCCCACCATCCAGCATGAGGACCACATTGATGGCAACAACTAAGTGCACACTTAGTGTCTTCCTTGTCACATTTTTTCTCCTCATTTTAGGAGGTTCATTCGAGATTTTTCATATATATATATATATATATATCCTCAATAATGACTCGAACTCCAGATTCGTAGATCTCAAGTAAAAAGTACTATCATTGAACTATATTTTCTTGTCTTCTTCCTTGACTCATTTGAGGAGCCAAAGAGGCTCCGAAGTCATAGGCATTTTCTTCATCAATACTAATGGCATTCTTTCATGTACTACGCATTCCCAACTGGCTATCAGTTAGCTAGAGATCACCAAAGGATACAGAATGTAAGAGACAAAATGGAGAAAAGACTTCAAGATTAATGAATAAGAACACTAATCTTTCTTTCTATTGTGTCCTGCTCTTGCTTTGTACGTTTCCTTTTATCTAATATAATCCCGAGAAGAAAACCTCCCCTCCTATAGAAAAAAAAACACTAATCTTTTACACTGGAATGAAATTGGAAAAGATAACTTCAAAAACTTCCTTAGGTTTCAAAGTTCACTAATGTTGAAGAATATTTGGTTTACTGTAATTCCTTATATTATAATATTAGATTAGACAATAGTCAATTTTATTTCCTTATTGTGTTGGTTTTCTTAATATACTAATTTTCTTAGTATATTAATTAAATTATTAGTCTAATTTTCTAGTCTTAATTACCAAGTTATGAAACCTTTTAGTATATTAATTACCATCTATCTCGTATGAACCATCCTATCATCTTATTCTCATTTATTGATCTTACTAATAATTACTAGTGACTATGTTGTCACAGTCACTGTTCTTGTTTTGGGTCATATTTGGCAACCACCCAGCAGGTGTCCCGTATAACTGTAACTTTAAGTTAAGTTCCCGTTCCAAGTTTTTCAATTTTTCTCTTGGTTTTCCTATTCATCCATTGCTCAAGTTTTGGTTCAATTTCAATTCAAATTAATTCAATGAAGATTAGTTTATTTGATGTTTTCACGACTTCTTAACAATTCAATCATCAAACTTAAGTTGGTCTTTGTTCAATCACTTGAGTTTGGGGGAGCTGTTAGAGAATATTTAGTTTTTAATGCAATTCCTTATATTATAGGACTATTTCTTTTCTTTTTTTATTTTCTAAACCAATTAGCTTTATATTGGAACCTCATATTTTTTAACATGTTGCTAGAGTTTGGCTTTTGGTCCAATCTTGTCATACGCACATCAATCCACGTATGACCCATTGTACTTGTTTATCTTGCACATCTTTTCACACGGTAACCCATCTTTGCAACTAGCTCAACAAAGCTGCATCTCTTCTGTTCCAGCCATGGCGACCTATCTTTGCAAGTAGCTCACAGAAATTGTATAAGCCATCAATAGTGTAGGCACTATTCATGGTCACACGACTATCCAAGTTTAATACATCCGTAAAGTGGTACAAGCACTACATTCTAGGTCATTTGTGTGCAAATTATACTAAACACCCATGTTATAATACATCCAATGGTGCATAGTACATTGCCTAATAGATCTTACAATTTGGCTGTTAGATTAACGTAAAATTTAACAAATGCATTCTCCCCATGCCAACAAATAGGACACAATAATCTAATGATCTATCATACAATAGTAACACTTCCGACGTCAAGCTCTAAAATTGTTCACAGATTGTAATCATATCGTTCACAAATTATGACTATATCGTTAACAGATTGTCAACATATTTAAAGAGTTTTAAAGAGCATATATAATTTTAAAAAAATAAGTTCAAGTCTACCATATTAGGTCTTAGGCCACTCCTTATATGAACCAATTGATTTTTGTAGGAACCCTTAATTTTAAAAGTAATTTATAGTATAGGAGATATTAACGAGCTTTGAAATTATAAATAATATAACACAACTTTTGATAAATATCAGACGATGCAAATTATACAATGCACCTGCGGAAGGTGCTTGTTCAACGCATGATGCACCCTTGTTTATATATATATAAGAAGAAAGAAAACAAATCTAATCTCTCACTCTCACACACACTCATGCATACACACACACACACACACTCAGAAAAGCACTTTCACACACAGAAACAAGCAAACAACAACGACGACGATGTGGGTTCCGATTGGAGAACCTCGGAGACAGTTATGAATTTTTTCCCAAATTCGTGTTACAAATGACTTCTTCGTTCTCTAGTATTTTCTATATTTACATTATAATTTTTTTAATTGGTTCTTGAGGATGTCGCCGATCACATTTGCCTATCGCACCTCCTCTTCCCCATACCTTTCGCATACTTGTACACACGCTTCGTCGCTTTTAGCTTGTTGTCTTTCCCTATTTTCCTTCTCGAGTCGTAAAGATTTACAAAGGGTTTCTTTTGATTTGGGTTTTCTTTCCTTTTTTTTTTTTTGGTTTCCTTTTGGTTTTCTAGCGATAGTGATACGATAGTAGTGTATGATGAATTGAGATTGATGAAAAAAAGGAGAAATGGAAAAAAAAAATTCAAGAAAATTGATACTTAGATGATGAACAAAATATGTGTGTAGTGAACAAATATATGTGAGGTAATGAACAAATATTTGATTTATATTTGAAAATTACTTAACAAATATATGTGGAGTAGTGAATAAATATGTGAAATAGTGGACAAATAGATGTGGAGTGGTGAAAAAATATACAGAGTGATAAACAAATAAATGTACATTTTAGTGTGTGTCTGTATGTGTAAAAATGATGAATAAAAATATGTAGAGTAGTGAACAAATATTATATATATATATATATATATGAAAGTTAATAAATAAATAGTTATGAGATAATGAACAAATAGTTAGCAGATAAATAGTTATGGAGTAGTGAACAAATATTTACTATGTGTTAACCATACATGTAGGTGTACAATACTTTTTGTAGAAGCATGTTATGAGGGACTATGCTATAAGGTCCCACAACATGATGAAGTGCATTTTAGTCTAATAAATATTCTACCATCCTTTAATTATCTCTACAGTGGTCATAATCCATTGAATTTCTTTAGTTGATTGTGAAGTTTATAGCGTGTTTGAAATGCCATCTTATAATTGGATTTGGGTGTAATTGGGAATAGTTACACATATATGGGAGGAGGTGTGAATTGGTGTAATTAAACTTACTGTCTAACAACTTTTTGTACTCTTTTATTCTTTTTATATTTGACATGTTTTACTATAAAATAAATATAAATAATAAATAAATAAATTATAAAATATATAAATTTAAAAAAAAATAAAAAGTATTAAATAAATAAATCAAAATATATAACTGTGAAATAAATAAAAAAAATATAAACAGATAATATTTTTGATAAATAATATTTTAAATTTGAAAATATTATTAGTAGAAAATTTTTAGTTTCATATATTTATATTTATAATTCATATATTTTTAATTAGTCATATTTATTTTTATAAAAAATAATATTTTTAATAAATGACATCTTTAAATATTTGTTAACATTAATATAAATTTTAAAATAAATATTTATTTTAAAATTAAATTATTTAACTGCGTAATTACCATATGTGTTACCAAACATGTCATATGGAATTAAGGTATAATTATGCTGTAATAACCAAATACGCTATGTGATTTAAATTATTATGTAATTACTAGGCAATGTTTACACTGTGGTATGCAAATAGACCTTTAACTAATATGGTTTGTGGATTATCGTCAAAGAACTTGGGGTCTGGTGGATTAATATGGACTAGTTTCACATTTGTTAATTCCACTGATGATGAGAGAGAAATATTTCTTCATTAAGCAACTCCCCAATTACTGCTTCAGAAATATCTCATGATGTTGCTAGGAAAGAGGGGAAAAAACAATTATACTGGTACTTCGAATTTTTTTGACGGAGTGTAGAATTTTGTAAGGTTTTCAAATCTATCGGATTCCACCAAGAAAAGAAAAAAGACATTTCACATCGTAGTGTGGTCCTTTACCAAAACTCTACTATGTTTGGTAATAGGATAAAAGGTACAGCAATAGGGTTTTTCCATCAATTTAATCAAGGTGGACACGTAGTTTAGGTTGTTGAATATCCGATTGCCCCATGTAAATAAATTAAGATTTTAAGATCAATACCTAAATAACATATATATATATATGTGTGTGTGTGTGTGTGTGTAATTATACTTAATACCAATTAATTTTATTGTGGAATTTTAAAGGATTCAACTAGGATAAGCCAAAAGAATGAAGTTTTTAGCCGCAGAAGCTAGAGGCTTGTAACTCTTGATAACTAGTTGAAATACAATCCAAATTCAAATTTGATACGAACCATTGTTTAAGGCTTTTTTTTTTTCCTACCCTCCATTTATTTTTCTTTATTTATCCGTCTTTTTCCTTTTTTGTTTCTCTCCCGCTACGTTTCTAGGAGTGAAGATTATATTCACATAAAATTCTTTTTTCTATGTTTATAATTTTGTTGCGTATATATTAACTAACTATTCATTTAAATTGATAATGATGTGTCATTTTCTTAAAGGTATTTAGAGGATCCTCCAATTAGTCCTAATTGAAGAGGATCCAAATCCATGAAATAGTATGAAATTTATAATTTATTTAACAAGGAAAAGGTGAAGGTGAAAGAAAAAGACGAAACAAGCAGCATTCAAAACTGAGGCAAAACATTGCATGAAGTTGAATAGCCCCTATCATATACTATTAAGAGGTAATTTGGTTTTCTGTTTTGGAGAGTTAAACTAATTTTTAGAATTTAAAAGTCGGTTAAAAAAAAAGTATTTGATTTTACATTTTAAATTTTGATTTTGATTAAAAATCAACAAAGTTTTGAAACTATACGAAAAAATTAAAATTTTAAACTTTTTCGTTTGCTATTTTGGCAACGGTGTTTAAACCAAATGATATGAAATAGAAAAAGCCAAAAAGAAGGGATCGTTTTATGATTTCTCGATCACTTATGCCTTCCGCTTCCTAAAACCTCCATTTGACCAAAAAAAAGGAGGGACATATTTATCTTATATTAGAAAATGATGAAAAATCAAGCCTCCATGTATTGCAAGTTTTTAGAAATGCTTTGAGAAACTTCAACAAGAAAAAATCTCCTACGAAAATATTTTCCCACGTCTTTTCTTACTTCCCTATTGTCTTTACTTAAAACGAAATAGTCTAAGAGTTAATTTCATGAAATCGACTTTTGTCAACTTTAAAGCAAACGTATTCCTGGGTAGGTAGTATCTAACTAAAATAATAGACTTCCAGAATTGGTTTAATCAGAATTTCGGTTTAAGCAATTAGAATAAGTAATGATTCAAAATGAGAAAATCGCTTTATCTTTGTTTAAAAGAATTTTTTTAAAAATTGAGTGAACTCAAGAATAATAAATAATGGTATCATGCTGGTCCCTTAGAAGTTAATTACGAAGGGCTTGTTTGGATTGGTTTTTCTTTTTTTTATAAAAAAGATATATTTTTTTTACAATAAGTATTTGACGTGACTTAGAAAAGCTAAATGTGTGAAAAAAGATTGAATTTAACTTTTTTCAAACGTTACAAATTTTAACTTTTAAAAAAACATATTCTAATTGTTAAGAGAAAAATCAATCCAAACAAGCTCGACAAGGCTCGATTCAAAAGATACCCAAGCGCCTTTCACTAGCCAGCTTTTTATTTACTTATAGTTGGGTATGTCTTTTTGGTGCAATTTTGGCGTTAAAGCCATAACTTTGGCTCAATTCATGGCGTCCAGATTTCCCTGTGCATGGACATGTCACCATCTCGAAAGAGAAAGTAAACAGAATGGGATCAGTATCAGGCTATGACAGGCTTTACAGTCCACATCACTAGTGTGTGGACACTAAGCTATCCATGTTACCTACTTCTAGAGCAGGTCAATATGCTCGTGGTCCATCTTTGGTCATATAATCCGCCTGGCAAAGGGTAGCAGATGCCAAACGGATTCTCTCGTAACATTATTTGTCGAGAGTTGTTATCGTGAGATAGTGATTTGAATTATTAGTTGTCCAAACTAATAACGAACTTTCCATATATTACAAATCTGTTAATCGGTGAAGAACATTAAGATGTTATGATGTGATGATCAGAAAGAACTACCTCCCTAGACGCGCTATGAATTACAACACGAGGGTCAAATCTGCGCACTGATATGGCCATACGCTGTCTGACCAAAGAAACAATAACGCCATATATATGCGCAACCTGGTAACCAAATTGCACGGGAGGGTGAACCCAACATGCACATGTTTGAGAGCCTTCGATTAATAAAACAGAAAGGCTAAGGCTCGAGGCCCAAAAGTTTCACGTCAGTGACTCTCACGATATATATTTCACTTGCAAGCATAAACAAGGTCAGAAAAAATGCTGCATCATAAATTTTGAAACAAGTTATGAGAGAATTGACAATTTAAAATGGTGCTTTACTCCTCAATTTAGAGTAACAAGAAGGTTTGATTTCACTGTTTCAATTATTAAAGGTCAGAGGAAGTTTAGCACTACCTATTCAACTACAGAAAGCTAATGTTATCTTTGCACAGATTGGGGAAAGGAAAATTTATGCACACTTCACGGCGGAGGTGGTATCTACTTGTAAGCTAAATGCTGCTGGTAGAACGAGATGAAAACGTCCGGCTGCTTAAACTTGATGTGGCCTCTAGCATATGAAAGCATTTCAGTGGTCTAACCTGTAAACATCGGCACAGCACTCATCAGAATCATCACGAGTAAAAATACAAATTGCAGCAATAACTATCTTTACAAGCATGAAGCCAAATGGTAGAAATAACCATAATCAATCACGAGGCAAAACAACCAACCAAAAGGAGAATAGCTGTCAACATCACACCACTAATTATTTGTGTGAAAGGGATTAAAAGCAGAAATTAGCAGTCTTTCAAAGTTAAATACATGCATCTTTCTGCATTGACTATAATCATCATAGAGGCAAGGCAAACAACCAAAAGAAGAATAGCTGTCAGCTTCACACCACTAATCATTTGTCCGAAAGGGATTAAAAGCAGAAAGTGGCCAAGTTACATTCATGCATCCTTCAGTATCAAACACTAATAAAAACCTACAGAATGCACTCACACACAGAGCAAATAGACACAGGTGTTCACAAGCATAAAGAGATGCATATAGATAGACAGACAGCCCGATAGAGATATACAGATAGATGAATAAGTTTGTACACTCGTGTGACTGACCTTCCAACGTCTTTTGTGAGTAAAGCTGTTATAAATGGCCTCCAGCCTTGGGATTATCTTCTTAAATGTCGGTCTTTTTGCTGGCTTCTCACTCCAACATTCCTCAATCAACCTGTTCAAAGAGGGCAAGAAAGATAGAAAAGATCCAAAAGTCAAATAAGATGATCAAGTTTGACCTTTTGACTGAAATTCTTAATTCAAATTAGATAAAAACCAACTAATCGAAACTATACAATCTGACATAGATTGTACAATCTGACGTAGATTACTTCTCTAACAAGGTTGCTGAAATTATGCTTAGCTCTCGAATATCAAGCCTGGTCTCGATTTAGTAAAATTCTAACTGCAATAGCATAGACATCTACTTGTTCTCATCTTTGTGAAAGTCATATAGAGGATGAACTTTTCAAGTTCTAGCCCAGTTCCCATGTCACAGAGATGATCCAAAATTTCTCCCAGCATGAATCTCATCAGAAAGCTTACATGCTCCAGGCATCCATCTTAAATAGAATGATAATAAATGGAACGTTGAAAAGGTATGAAATTGCTAAGACAATTTGATACAACAAGCATATGACACATCAACAAAAAGCCAATAAGTGTTAAATCTAAAATTCATTGGCATGTGTCAAAAGCTGTGGAACTCTTATACTACACAACATATATGATGCAGTCAATTGGACAAAATGGCTCAAACGCCCTGAAAATTTCAAAAGAAAATAAAGCACTTACTCTTTAAGTCCATGGGCGTAAAACTTTGCAGGGGCCCTGAAAGGAGGGCGCTCTTTTGCAGCGTAAGACTTAGGTACTTCATCTTCTTTCTTTGCAGAAAATGGTGGGTAGCCTTCAATCATCTAGAATATAGCACATCGAAAAGAAGGAAAAAAATTAAATCAACTTATGTACCTACTTATTACAAACAAAACTCATCAAAGAAAAATTATCATACAGCCTTTGAAAGTGCTCAAATTAACTGGATTTCTGATATTGATGTAGATGAGATAGAGCCCCAAATAAAATCAATAGACAGTTTGCATTTTGCCAAATCAGAAGGCTTAAGATAATATCAAGTTAGAAAATTCAACTTTGTCATTATCAGTCCAAGATAACAGTGTCAGTGTTATCCTAAAAAATGCTTGCTAAGTGGAAAATAAAATCAATCATTTTTCCCATAATCAGCTTTTGAACTTTGAAGGATTTTTTTCTTTTAGGTAAATGCTTTTGAAGGATTTAACCTGCCAAAAACTCGCCTTCTTTCCAAGAGCAATGGTTACACGAAAAATATATCTAGTTATTATCTCTACATGGAAGATCAAAGATATATTTAGCAAGATATGACACAAATTCTCAAAGATGCGTAAGCCTTTAGAAAGGCAACATTACTGATAGACCGTGTGTTTTGAAACTTCAAAGCTACTAGAATTAAAACATGGTCCAGAAAGGAGAATGAAAGCCAAATCTGCGTTTGAGTATTGAATGGAAAATTTGATTTTCCGCTTTTGGAGAAAAACTGCCATAAAGTAGCATTTGCCAGAATATGATCTTGAATTGGTTCATTTCCTAAAATAATCCTTCATCTGCCTTAATAAGAAACAAAAATTCAAAAAAACAAAAAAAAGTGAGAGAGACCTTTGAACCATTAATGGGTAACTTTGACCAGAAAAACTTCAAAATCATTTTTTGCTTGTGATTGCCAAACACAAAGATTTCATTATTTAATGATGACTTTTGTTGGACATTAATTTTTCAGAATCACATTTTGCAACCGGCTAGCGGAATGAGGCCTAGTTATTTCATCATACTTGCATTTGTATAACGAAAGACAAAAATTTTCACGTACTACATCAATTTAATATTCAGATATCTTTGCTATATGTTTATTTTATTGATTTACCAAGCTTGTTTTCCGTGTAATTAGCCAATTGTGGAACTAATAATTTTAAAAGCATGTAGAAATCACAGCTTGCTAGGTCCAACCAGATAACCTAAATATGTTGACCTGTGGGCGTAGGCCACTTCTAGTACAAAAGACAATTCTATAGAATGAGCTTGTATGAGGTCTCCTTTACATACTTTGCTTTAACAAGATTCTAGCAAATGCATCAGGAAACAAAAGGAATAGAGAGAAAAGCCAAATAATGTCTCAACATCTGCATAAATAATTGAGGCTGAGAAATAAGTACCTCTTGTAAAATCAATGCAAATGAAAAAACATCCACTTTGGTATCATATGCTTCATTCTTGAAAACTTCTGGAGCTATATAGCGGCCTGTTCAATGATATCAGGGTCAAAAGTGAAGCACTGAACTACCATAAATGATAAGAAATGGATTTTCAAAAAAATTAGAGGAACAAATTGCTATAAGTTCTCCTTCAATTATGAAAATTGCTGCATTAAAATGGCACGACCAAGTGCATATGTGTGTAATTAAATGAAAACATCAAACAATTAGACATGTCTAACTAAATAATTATAACCATAATTGTAATATTTGGTCTCTAAGAGCAGCATACTTACAAGAAGTGTCTTCACAGATCAAAGGCCTGTCTTCTTTAACCCTCGTAGCAAGTTTCATCAGCTTGCTAACTCCAAAGTCAGCAACTTTCAGATGTCCAGAATCATCTCGCAAAATGTTTCTGTCATTTGCTCATAACAGAGTATCAAAATAAGTTCAACAGAAATGGTAAATTCATAAAAGTAACTACAGAAACAGACAAAGTGCAAGGCACAAGAAGAAACTTACGCGGGCTCAAGATCGCGGTGTATAATTGCATCAGGTTTATTTTCATGTAAATAGTTCAGTCCCCTGAAAGAGCATTAAAAAGAAAAAGAGAAATATATTGTACAATTAGCCAAACTACCAGGGAATTATTTCATGATCAAGTGACTAGGCAACCAGCGAACCAAGAGTAAGCTTCTTGCTGCTCTTATGTGATTGGAAGTTCTTAAAGGAAGAAGTTAATAGAATTATGAAAAAATAAAAATATCAATAACTGTTGAAAAGCATAGAGGAGAAAGTCACTGATGATATAATCAGTTTCCTTGGAACCTTTACCAGATTTTGAGGACCAAAAGCACCAACTGACATATTGATCAATTTTACATCTGACCTATTCTACAAGAATCCTACAACCTTATGCTGATGCAATGAACTTCTACCAATTTAACAAGAAACAATGGGAGCTTTATATCAGCCACACATACAGTTGGCAAAGTTAACAGTCTGAAATTAGTTAAGTATTTGTCTTTATCAGATTTCGGATGCTTTGAAACATATATATCTTGAGATTATCTAGTAGCTCCGCCAACTTCAGTTCAGAAACATAAATAGGTTGTTTTCTCAGTGCATGCATCAGAATCTCTCCTATAAATCATTACTATCCACTTAAGTTAGACATTTCTTTTTCTCCCCATGTTTATGTGTCCAATAACAAGTCAACCAGCTCCTTGAGTTCAAGAAATCAGGACGCAACAGTTGGCTATAAAAACATTAAACAAAGACTTCAAAAAAAAAAAAAGAAGAAGAAGAAGATTGGCAAAGAGAAGACCCAAATAAGCGAGAAAACCTCAATGAATAATGAGGTTCTCATTCAAAAGATAAAGTTTACACTTCATGAGCATGAAAACTTGATTAAGAAAATAAAAACTAAAAGTATAGTTCCAGGTTTGCTATCACAATTGTATTGAAAGACAGGGACTCATCATTACCTTGCAAGATCCATTGCAAGTCTGAGAGCTTTTGTTGGTTTAAGGGCTCCTTTTAATTTCAGAAATGCACACAGATCGCCCTGGTAAGAAATGAAAATTGATATCAGGTAAAAAGCATAGCAACAAAGTATGACAAAGACATAAGACAGAACTTCTTTTTCTTTAGATATCACAATCAGATAATTACAATCTACATAGCTACAAGAAGAGAGGTAAGATTCAAAGAAAAGCAAGGTTCCTGCAAAGTCAAGAATTTACTACTACACACACCATATATTCCCTACAGAATCAATGTAGAAGAAAATGAGGAAAGCGCCTTCCTTTGTCCTTTGTTAACAAATCCGGGCATAATATGTGTCTCTTACCTACAGACAACACTATCTAATACTCCTTCAGCATGAAGTAAAACAAAAGCACGAAGTAAAACAAAGTGAAGGTCTATAATCATTAAAGAACAGTCAACCTGTATCAAATACTCCAACTGTTTCCAAGTTCCAACCAAACGATATAGTTTGCCCCAGAGTAACCATAAGATGAGGTTATGAGATATAAAATGGGGTAAAATCACACTTATGAATTTTTGAAAATGTAGAAGTTAATAAGTGGCAGATAAGTGGACCCCAAAATTGGAAGTTACGTACCACTTTTTTTTGGAATAGTAATATAGTTTAAACCCTACATTCAAGGAAAGTGGACGTAATTATGGGACAGCCCAGAGAAGAAAGACGTTTTAGGAAGCAAGGAGATTAGCAACATGAATCTTCTTTCTACTACATATATTTTTGCAATGTAAGAACATTCTTGTAAGGCTGACTCTCCAACGTATTATTAGCTATTCCACGTTTTAATGCCTCTTGCATGTGTAAATATTACTAAAATGTTAATCATCTGAAAACAGGCTTTTCCAAAATAATTCTGGATAAGGAAAGAGAGAAATATTATCAGCTTACCACCATTTATAAGGAGTATAGGATTATATGCAGCAATAAATCAATAACTTTATGAGAAAAATAGCAAAACAGTTGTAAGAATGATTATAAGCGCATGATATGAAAAAAAGGATTTTTCATATTTTCTATTATTTTAGTAGTTTCTCTTACTCAAATATTATAATCACGCCAAGCATAATCACAAAGGCATTTTGTTACATTTAGATATGACATGCATCATGTAGGATTAGTGTTCATCTTATCTTTTTTCTTTGTGCTTGCAAGGAACTTAGTTTCTTTTCATTTTACCCTGTATGTTTTTCGAGTTTTTAGGTTCTAATGCACCTTAGTACATATGGAAGGCATACAACAGAAATGGCTCTGGGCAATACTTGACATACATCCAAATTTTATAATTGTCTTAGGTGAACCATGTTGTCTCCTGATTCCTAGTTTTCTTTCTTTCCTTCTATTCAGCTGTTATTAGACAATTTTTTTTGTGTATTTGACTATTGAGTTGAGAGAAATTATATAAGAGATGGAAAAAAGCATAATCAGCAAGGACGCCAAGGGCATTTGGGATGCAAGAAACAAGTAGGAAGCAATAGCTCACGGAATGAATAACCACGTAAGGGATATTATAAACCGCAACAAGAAGAAACCAAAAGAAAATATGCAGCCTTTCACTTCGAACAAGCACGGATATGGAAACCTTTGGTAAATATTCTGTCACTATCATCATGGGACTACTTTGCGTTACAGCACCGAGAAACTGGACGACATTGGGATGTCTTATCTTCTGAAGTAGTGCAAGCTCATCTCTGAATGCTTTCCTACAAAAATTCAACAACTCATATATTAGAGTGCATATGAGTGGATATAGAATGTAAAAGATAAACCACAAACAATGCTAGTGAATACGCAACTTACACTTTATCTTCATCACCAATAAAGTCCTCTGCAAGTTGTTTCACAGCAACTTGTGTGCCACGCCATAAAGCCATGCGAAAGGTTCCCTGAAATAACATTTAAAGAGTTAATGCATTGCAGACATATGAAAAGCTGCAATAAATACTTTGGCACTTTGACAAGCCTAAATTCATATGTAAACTACGAAAACGGTGTCAGCTTTAGGACCAGGAAGCATATGGCCAAGCATGTGTCATGAAAAGCTCAAGATCAACCAAATCTATAAAGTTACCTTAGTTATCTCCACACTGTTTGTGAAGTCAAGTTCTTTTGGGTCAATTTCATATTCTGGAACTTCATGGGCATTCTTGACATGCATGGGAGTCATCTAGATAGCAATATCACATAAAATGTTTCAATTTAGAACTTAATTGCACAAAGAAAGGGAAAATGTCACATACATCAAGCTAAGTGATCTCCCCATTCAAACAAGAAAAGCCAAAGCTTCTATTCACAAGAAAGGGAAAATTTTAAAATGACTTACCAGAGGTTTTGCACCATGCTTCTCCAATAGTTTTATCACATCATGATTTTTATAGTGAATTGCATCTCCAAGAGGCTGTTTGTGGTAGATCAGATTGCAGCAGAAGACATAGAAGTAGTTTAGATCCTCAAATGCCAGCCTAGTAAAGGTTCCATACAAATATACAAGAGATGGTAGGAAGTGGAAATAGACAACACAAGGACATTGAGCTTTCAAAAATCGTGGCATATAATGATTTCTATTGCACTTTGCAAATAATGCTTCCTTTTGTTCCTTGATCCAAATCCAAGAAGAGATTATCAGATTTTCAATGAATAATTGAACTAAAGCAGAGGACTGGTCTGCAGTGACTTGCAGCATTGACAACCTCAGACCTTTTTGGAAATAGAGAACAGAAGGATAAAGAATGTCCATGGATAAACCTCAGCAGAAATTCATGGTTGAAGGAGATCCTTAGAGCTAGAAAAAGCAAATGCCAACATTGCTACGAGCATAGTAGAGCAGATCCCACATATAACTAACCAAACCATCCATATGAAAAGCAAATCAAACATAGACATGAAAAGGTATCCCTCCATAGATCCAAGTTTACAAAATTCAGACACTCTGGTATAAAAATGAGAAGGTCTAACAGTAAAAGGAAACGCAAAACATAAAAACTTACAAGTTTCTTCACCATTGCACTTAGTGTTTCTTATAGATAACTACTTAGTATATGCAGCCAGCTATAGTACTTTTCTAATATGTTAAACTATGGAAAAGGGTACAACCTCAATAAACAAAAAGCAGAAAACATTTTTATCATTAACATGTAAAAAGGGCCTAAAAAAGACACAAATATCGGCATATCACATCCCTTACTTATGCTATAGCTAGAAGCGAAATTACATAATCCAAACATAGTAGTAATTCATATCAACAACTATAGCTAACAAAGTTGAGACATAAATAACAAAAAAATTGAGAAAGCATCTATTGCAGGGTATTCAAATTAGCTAGAAGTTCGCGTGCCATACCGTGCTTCCCCAGCGATCTTGGGTGTCAATGTGAGCACCATTGTCAAGTAGAAGCTGAACAACATCAGTATACCCCTGGCACGCGGCGACGTGCAATGCAGTCCGGTCATCAATGTCCCGGAAATTTACATCAGTTCCAGAGTCTAAGAGCTCCTTGATCCCTTCCAGATCACCCTCATTGGCCAAATACATAAGCCTTATTCTCGGATCAATATCATCAATATCAAAACCAATACCATCCTCCCCATCTAATCTCTTCCCCCGGTCCGGTGCAAGGGATGATTGCTTCCCTAAGGTGAATCTGACCGGCATTTTTGCCTCCATTTCCGATAAAACAACCGTCAACTCAACCAGCTAATTAACCCCAAACTTTTTTACCCAAAAATAGAAAATATTAAAAAGTAACAAACTTTTTCGCCAAGAATTGCAGCTTAAACCTCTACAAAGATCTGGTTTTTCAGATTCAGAAATACGATTTTAGCTAACAAAGATTTGATGATATGCTAAAAACTTACAAAACAAGAAAGAACACGAATGACTAAAATGTTCAAGTGAATATTGAAAACCTAAACCCTTTAACTTAAAAAAATTTATAAAAAAAAAAAGATAATTATAAGCAGCTACTGGAAAAGATCTAAATTGAAAAAAGAAAAGAAAAAGGTAGAATGATGGCTAAAGCTTTAGAACTTTTAATCCAAAGTGCAACTGAATTAAAACAATTTGTTGAAGCTGAAAATTTGTTTAAAAAAAGAAAGAAAACACAACGAGTTTTTTTATGCGTGAAAAATTTACTAGTAATGATGATGATGAGAATGTGAAGACGTGCAAAGAGGATTATGAAATGATCTACTTTTTGAGGGGTTCTTGGAAGTGCTTGGTAAACGTTGACAAAGTTTTGAGAAGAAGGCGCGTAAAGATCACGTGACGATAGCGCGTCAGTTGCGTGTGTACACCCCCGCCGTGCAAGTTGGTGATCGGGAAGTTTGAAGTTAAGATCACGGCCGCTAACTAACGTGGGATACTTTGCTGCTTGCACACTACTGCATGCACTTTTTGGGTGGGCATTGATAATTTTTTTTCCCCTATTTGCGAATTATTTGGAGCATCGTAGCACCCTTTTTGGGATGTTTATTTACGTCAAAATTGACTAGTCAATCAGCACAATTTTTTACCTCGTGATAGGCTTGTTGCAATAGGAAGCCTCGCCTTTGCTTGCCTTACACCACTCAACCAAGGGCCACAATGGCTAATTGGCTATTATATGTTATATTTTTTCTAAAAGTGTATTAAAACTTGTGAGTTAATCACAATTTTTGCACTAAACGCTCCCATATCTACAAGCTTCTTTATGCTAAACCAAGGGGTTATCAAAGCAGTCATTTTCAAATTGTTCGTGAACTCTATCAACCATTCACCATCATTAGTATTATTTCCAAATGCACGTGTATCCAAAAGTAAACTACCAATAACAAATTTGTCGGCTATGATTGGAGGCTTATGTTATAAGTAACATTTTGCATCAATTATAATCCTCAATCGAGAAATATGAATGGAGAGAAACTTTCTAAAGAAAGACTGGATAATACTTTTGACTATACAAAATATAATGACAAAAAAAAAAAAAAGGAACATAACATGGGTATCAGTATGGAGTTTTATGGTGTCACTCTATTTTTATTTTATTAGTAGTTTATGGCTTACTTTTGTCGGAAATAGCAAGGACAAAGACAAAATCTTGGTCTATTGTTATTTGAAAAACGTATTTATTCGACCGAAAAAAAAAAAAGGGAACACACGTATTTATGGTACTTTTTGGATTATTTTGTTTGTTGTATTTTCAAGAATTTAAAATAATGCAAGTGGATTAAATATACAATTTGTTTAATTAGTTTAATGACTTCAAAGATTATACTACCAATGTAAATAACTTAATAGGCTTTTTGGCTTGTTTTTGTTGATTATCTATCCTACAAAAGAACCTAATCTTTTAAGTTGAAGCTCGGTTGCTGAAGCGCATGATACCATGCATTCATGCTTGACTTTTCGATTATTTGTATTTATTAGCTGAATTTAAGGGTTAATTTGTGAATAGATTTTCTTAACGTTTAATTAAATTGATTAGATGAAAAAAAAAAACATCTTCTGCAAACTAATAAATGATAGTATATATAAATCAGGCTTTACGTATAAGTGAATCATTTACCAATTAAACTAATAACTCATTCATTAATTGTATTGCATAATATTGTATTTACGTATTATGCAAACCACTATCCATATAAAAAAACCATTATGTATGACCTATAACTGCCGCCTATTTACATTTTTAATTAATAAAAGATGACGTACCGCTATACGCGGTGGTTCTTGCTAAACCACCGCCAATAAGCATTTTTCATTTTAAAAAACAAAAAAGTTTTAAGTGTGCCACTGTAGGCAACAGTTTCTTGAAAAAATGCCACCTAGCTATAAGCATTTTTCATTATTTGGAAAAATAAAATATGCCGAGCATTTTTCATTATTTGGAAAAATAAAATGTGACTCAATAAGTGGTGATTCTTATAAACCACCACTTATAAATATAATTGATGGTCAAATTTTACAAAAACCACTGCCCATACCATTATAGGTAGTGATCTTCTGAAAAACGCTGCCAAAGAACCACCACCTATACTCAATTTTTTTGTAGTGATGTTTGTGTGTGTATGCGAATTTTAGAATGTCATAGACATTCTCAATTCTAGACTAAGTCGATTCAAACTTTTTCATTTTTGTCGAAGTCAATTTGAATTCTATGGTGATGAAATCTAATTTCTAAGTTAAAGTTCACCTCCAAACAAACTTGACTGATCCTGCTTTTTCATATATAATATTTTATTACTTTTTTGAGTTTTGAATCAAAGAATATATTAACAACAAAATTATCCAATAGGCTAGTAGTATTAGCATGATAGCATCAGTTTGCAGAAGTAGAAATAGTTAATAATATTTTATTACTTGATAATCACTTTTCTAACACAAAACCAAACTACAATATTTCCAAAAATAAAAGAAAAATGAATTGATTAATTGTTATACTATTATTTGCCATATATGGCTCCTTTTTCGTTTCACTCTTTTCTCAGAAACATAATATAATGTGGACGCTCTCAAATATATATATGTGCAGCCTGTTTTGCTAAGTTTATTTGGGGCTTTTAAGCAGCAAATAGTAAAAAATACGTAAAGGGTTTCTTTTTTCTAGGAGTTTATAAGTTACAAAATAAGCAAAACCAATCAAGCTCTAGTGAATCCATTTGCACCAAAGCGAAGATGCTTGATGACAAAGTCTTCGATGTTTTCTCTGAATAGATTTCTTCCCTTTAATAATCAAGTGATCAATGGCTGGCATTAGCGATGCATATATGGACTTTTTACATATTCCATTTTCTACATGTAACTTGGTCAAAGTAAAGAAGATAAGCTGACAAAATTAAAGCCCTCATCAATATTTATCAGCTGATGCAGCGTATGCGACACTGGCAAATCAATATTCTGTATAGATAATAAAGATACAACTAAGTTCATACGTAGGACTTGGTTGTAATGTATATCCATGTCTCTTGAATGTTGAGTGAAAATGTCAACGAGAATAATAAGTACTTTTTCTTTTTTCAAGAGAGAGTTAATTATCTTATTTTAAGGGTTAGAAGTTCTTGACCCAAAAGAGAAAGAAGTGTTGAAGACTTGAAGTTCATTTATCTTAAAGTTCATAATATTTTGATATTTTCTTGGATAAGACTCAAAGGTCATCTCATTTTTTTATTTGTTATTCTTTTGGCCAGTTTTAAATGTTTTTTTCTGATGCTCCTCTTTTTTCTCAACATTATAAATATTACACATCAATGTTAATTTGATAATCATACTCTATAATTTATAATACTTTGTTCTTGTTTCACAATCATATAGGGAAATGATATATAATGGACATATTTTAATTTTCTTATATAACCACATATAATAGCTAAATGCATGGCATCCCCAAGTATCAACCAAGGTATAACCTCTAACATGGCATATTCCTTGAACTTAAAAGGCATTGGAACCTACTGTAGTTTTGAATTGAGTTAATTTATGATCAGAAGAGTTGTGCTACTACCCCCAAGAAATTCCTTGAGAAGGTTATGCTAATTAAGATCCTCAATTAAATCCTTTTATATTGTACCTTACTGCATCAATTTTTTTGTACCTTAAGGAGCTGCAACAGTGTAGGAACTTCAGGAACCAACAGTCGAATTTCATAGATGAGGTGTCTTCAGTGATGGATTGGAATGATGAGATAAGCCATGCTTTAGTAACCTCTCAACATAGAAGTTAATAAGCTTAAGTCGGGGTTCACAAGCAGTTCAAATGATTAAAAACTGTTTCAATTTTTTCAAGAGTGATAATTTGGGTTCAAATCATATGAGAGACGGGGGGGGGGGGTTTAGGGTTAGGGTGGAAAGGGAGCAGAGGGTGCAAAAGAAGGAAAAAGAAAAAAAGGAAAATAGTGAAGCTTAAGTCAGTCAGCTTTCCTTTCACGGGAGATCCATTATGAAGAGTGGTTACCATTAATCTTCTAAGCATTCTAGCCAATCAAAAGACTATTTATCACACTAGCTCAGTAGCTCTTCATATTCCAAGCCTAAGGAGCATTTTTTTATTTTTCCCCTTAGGAGCTTTGAAAACTAAATAAGCAAAGTAAATTAACCAAAAAAAAAAAAGTTGGGAACTTTATGTGGAAAGCAATTAGAAATGCTTTGCCCCCTTTTTAGAACAAACACAAAAGAAGAAGCTCTCGACACACTTTATTGTGCCTCTAGAATAAACTTGATCAGAATGTACAACGAGTACTTATATACCCTTTCTATTTGCAAATGCTTTGCAGTTGATTAAGGGCTTGTTTGGATTAGTTTTTTTTTCTTAAAAAAGTTAAATTAAATTTGTAATAACTATTTAATTTATCTTTAAAAAAAGCTAAAACTTTGAAAAAAGTTCAAATATAATTTTTTTTAGAAGTTAGAATTTTCAACTTCTCAAAAAAATCATTTTTCAAAAATTATTAAAAAAATTACTTTTAAAAAAAACCAATCCAAAGAGGTCCTAACTCTAATAGGGGATCGTACTAGACATTTTTGGTCTTGAGTGGGAGTATGACTCTCACATGCATATAGAACTTAATTTCCTAAACAATTCCTATTCGAATTAAAATAATTTCTGAAGGAAAAAAAAAAAAGAATTCTTTTTCTCGTAACTCTTTTAAGCGAGTAGCCATAAGAACCGGTCAAGATTCATCGCATAATCCACTTAGCGCATGTTTGACTAGATCCCAATTTAACTTAAAAACTATTTTAAGATAGTCACGTTCAATTTGGTCAAACAAGAGAAGAAAGTTCTTTAGAAAGCCCAATTTAAAGAAAGTACTTCAGAAAGCCCAATTTAACTTACTTATTTATCTTTTTTTTTTTTCCATAATAGCAATAATTAGAAGTTCAAACTCTAAAGTGACCCGCAACACACTTCGTATATGCATGATTGAATGCCAACAGCATTCGTTTATAGTCCCGAAGAGGATCAGAGCTTGGCCACTCCGCTTAAAAGTAAAATTTTCCAAGCAAATGAGTAAGGATCCTTTAATAACTGAACGAATTTTCTAATAATAAATTATTCATTTGATTTATCATGCAACTGCATTATTTTTAATGGTTTACAACAAATGATCCGGCTCATAACAGCACATCAAATGAGAAAATCTATTGCCTTGACCCATCCTTTTTATTTAGAAAAACTAAAAATTGATAATATACACTTAATTAATCAATACCTACGCGCCATTTTCATGTCGAGGACTACAAGAGGGTTATCGATGTCCGTCTCGCTTCTCTATTATTCATATATTTATCGGAAAATTAACAAATGTACAAATTAATTAACGAACTAGGATCTTCATGAATGAAGAGTCGCTATTGTGTTGAAGAACCTCCGAGGGGGATGATTTCAAAAGAGTCTGTGACTCTTAGATTAGTTACTTTGACTCCGATAATAACGTGGTTTTATTATTGTGTATATGCCGCAAAAGCATCGAAGCAATGCGGCGCATGAAACCAAGCTTACACTACCACCCACTCCTGGAAGCGCCATCTCTGATTAAACCCAACACCCAAACAACCTTAACCGTTCGAGACACCCTCAACATCCTCAAATCCTCAGCAAAAACCCAAACCTTAAAACTAAGCAAAGCCATTCACGCCAGTTTAATCACCTCAAACCCGTATTCTCACCACCAAGTTATCGAGAATAACGCTTTGCTCAATGTCTACTCGAAATGTGGCGAACTCTCTCTTCTGCAACAGCTATTTGACAATATGCGTAAACGAAATGTAGTGTCCTGGAGCACGCTCATGTCAGCTTATTTTCACCATGGTTATGTTTTAAAGGTGTTGGAATTGTTCAAAGAGATGTTTGAAGATAATGGTTCTAGGCCGAATAAGTATGTTTTGTCGGTAGTGCTTTCGTGTTGTTCGGAGGGGGAGTTGTTGATGGAAGGACAGCAGTGTCACGGGTATGTGTTGAAAAGTGGATTGGAATTTCATCTCTATGTGAAGAATGCACTTCTGAGGATGTATTCAATGTGTTCTGATGTCGATGGGGCTATGAAGGTGTTGAATTATGTGCCGGGGTTGGATATTTTTTCGTTTAATTGTGTTATAGATGGGCTATTAGATAATGGCTATGCAAGGGAGGCATTGGATGTTTTGTGGAGGATGGTGGAGGTGGGTGTCGATTGGGATTATGTTACTTATGCTAATGTTATCGGGGTTTGCGCGAGAGTTAAGGACTTGAGGTTGGGGACGCAAGTTCATACCAGGTCGTTGAAGAGTAATGTTGAGGACAATGTGTTTGTTGGTAGCGCAGTAATTGATATGTATGGAAAATGTGGTGAGATTTTAAATGCAAGAAAAGTTTTTGATGGGTTGAGAACACGGAACGTGGTGTCTTGGACAGCAATGTTGGCTGCTTATCTGCAAAATGAGTGCTTTGAGGAAGCATTGAAACTGTTCTTGGAAATGGAAATTGAGGGCGTTTTGCCTAATGAGTACACATTTGCAGTGTTGTTGAAATCATCTGCTGGTTTATCGGCCATTGGATGTGGGGATTCGCTACATGGACGTGTACAGAAGGCAGGGTATGCGGATGATACTATCGTAGGAAATGCTTTGATCAATATGTATTCAAGGAGTGGTTGCATTGAAGCTGCAAGAGTTATATTTGATGACATGATACACAGGGACAAGATTACTTGGAACTCGATGATATCTGGATATGCTCATCATGGTCTTGGTAAGGAAGCACTGAATGCGTTTTACGACATGTTAGCAGCTGAAGAGGAACCAAACTCTGTAACTTTTGTTGGTGTATTATCGGCTTGTGGACACTTGGGACGCATAGAGGAAGGTCTCCATTATTTGCACAACCATATGAGAGAAAAAGGTATTGAACCCAGATTGGAGCATTATACGTGTATTGTTGGACTTCTAGGTAAAGCAGGACGGCTTGAAGAAGCTAAGAACTTCATGATGTCCATACCAGTCAACTGGGACATCATTGCTTGGCGAACATTGCTTAATGCTTGCCATGTTCACCACGATTTCAGTTTAGGAAATCAAGTTGCAGAACTTATTTTGCAAATGGATCCTGATGATGTAGGAACATGTATCTTGCTGTCTAACATGCATTCCAAATCAAAGAGGTGGGATGGAGTTGCGAAGATACGAAAGTTGATGAGAGAAAGAAATATAAAGAAAGAACCTGGAATGAGCTGGACCGAAATCAAGAACGCAACCCATGTCTTTGTCTCAGACGATAATAAGCACCCGGACTCTGTTCAAATTCATCAGAAGGTAAATGAACTGCTGGCTGAGATAAGACCTTTAGGTTATACACCAGATATAGCATCTGCTCTGCATGATGTGGAGGAGGAACAGAAAGAAACTTCTCTTAGTTATCATAGTGAAAAGCTGGCTATTGCATACGCTCTCCTGAAAACACCTCAAGGGGCTCCTGTCCGTGTCATGAAAAATTTAAGAATGTGTGATGATTGCCACTCTGCCGTGAAACTCATCTCAGAGGTCACAAACAGGGTTATAATTGTGAGGGATGTCAACAGGTTCCATAGTTTTCAAAATGGAAGCTGTTCCTGTGGAGATTACTGGTGATGACCCCAGAATGTTCACTCTGGGTTGAGAATATTTGAGCTGATTGTTCGCCATCAAATTTAATTATTCATACCCTGTTGAAGTAATGTTTTCCCGCTCTCAAGTTTTAAGCTAGGAGTAGCATTTCTCATATTTGGTATATAGCTACTAACAAAGTTGTAACATACCAACAGAATCCATATTGTTGTAATTGTAATCTACCTTCGAACTCCAAATATTCGATGCCAAGTTCAAGTCAGATTAATCCTTGAACCCATATCTTACATTGTACAATTTCATTTCCGTCCCCGGGAAGCCACTTAATCTCTTCATATAGGAGTATAGGATGTCGCCATTGTTCAAGATTATGTTGCTTCAAATACCATGGTTGAGTGTGACAAACAAGATAGAAGAAATTTTACACCGAACATTTTGCACAAAGAGTTTAAACATGATGGCACCAGTATTGTGCCTACGATTTTGAAACCCTGTAAGGACTAGAGTATAGCTATCGTTTCTTTCATATTATTCAGGCACCAGGACCACTAGAACCGAGGATGCTTATTGTTCTTATTTATAGCAGACAAAAGTAGGTACGGACTCATTCATTGACAGAACAATGAAGTGTGTTTAGCGCTAGTTAAGGTCGCATTCAACCACTTTCTCCCAGGATTCGAGGCTCTTGTCTTCAGTGTCTGTTTTGTACAATGCAAGGCGAGATATGCGGAAGCGCAAGCTGTCAATAGTGTTGTCGAGGATGTAAGCTTTCTCTTGAGCTTTTTTCTTCTCTTCATCGGTTAAATCAGCATAGAGGAGGCTTAGATGTGGCATGTAAGCTGCAAGATTTTCAAGGAAATAATCAGGAAAAGCAAATCATACAGCTGCAAGATTTTGAAGGAAATAATCAGGAAAAGCAAATCATACCCCAATAGAAAGATTCAATTCAAGGACTCTCTTTTATCACTATTGCGCACACAATTACAAGGGAATCAACCGAGAGGAAAGAGTTCTGAATCCTTCTTTACACTTCTTTTCCTTTTTGTGGGGTTGGGAAGGGGGAGGGGACTGGGGGGCATTTCACCAAGTTACTTGATTCTGCTAACTTATTAGCATATGATTGAAAATAATTTTCCTGCTTTCTTTCCAGACTAAACTTACTTGCAAGAAGTGTTAAGCATCCTAAAAGCTGCTGTCATCTTACAAGTGGAAGACTTATATACAAGTCTTTACTTTGTATTGATTGAACGCATCAGATGTCATTTAGCTGTTGCAGAACATGATCTTTCCATGCTCTCCAAACAAGCTCTTTCAGGTTCTTACTGCTTGCACTCTCCAAGTAAAGTATTTCCTTCAAAACATAATGACAAAATGAAGACTCAAATTATATAAGATCTCTGCAAATTCTTGCAGATACAAGTCCTGGTTTTTGCTCTATAGCATCAATGACATTTGAGTTTTCACCAATAGGACTAATCCATTCCTTTTTCTGACAGGCTTAGGAGTAATCTGATAAAAGTGAGTTACCTAGATATATATGGTCACTCATTTGAAGTTTGAACAACCCCCAGAACACAGGGTGCTGCAGAAAGGTATAACTAAAGACATGCTTTATTGCAGTGTAATATTGACTTACATAATTGATGATCAAAAGTGGCAAAACATTTCCCCATTTATGCTTTCGAAGGCAGTAAGAAGAACAGACTACCAATGAAAAATTAGAACTTTGAGACTTACAAGTTGGGCGCTTGTAACCAAAGTGATGACAACAGTGATCACTAGTCTCCACAACCTGAAAAGGCGAGTGTTACATGATAAGCAGCTAAACACCATGCATCATCAAGTAAAACAACATAACAGGGAAGCAACCTAATGAAAGAAAAGAAAATATTTCCTAAATAAGTAACAGAGAAACAAATGAATTCACACGCACAACTTGTTTCTGTTATGAGACCTCTAAATATAATTTCATGTAAATTGAAATTTATGTGTAAATGCATGAAGATGTGATACCATCTTTAGGCGTAAAAAAAAATCTCCAGAAATTGTGCCACATATTCGAGTTTGTATCTGGGTTCTTCTCCATATCAGTAAGAACTCTGAGAAAAACTTATCAAGTATTAACTACAGCACAAAAATAAAACATTTTACTTCAGTTTCCATACACATAGCATATCTCAAGTAATCCCTCGTTTATATACCTTTTGGCACTCAGGTCACAAACCTGTTAATCAAGAACATGAAAAACACCGACGAAAAGAATTCAAAATCTCTTAGCAGCTTTTGATGCTTATCGTGGAGCTTCTCTGTGGAGTTCATTGAGAAATTAGAAATATCTTAAAATGAACAGGAGCTTTAGAATCTTGTTCACTCTCAATACAAGAGCCGTTTTGCATAAATTTGAAACTTCTGAAATTCCATACATAATGAGATGGGTATTTCGCGCATGGAATTGTCTTTTTAATACGAAAAAAAAAAAAAAAAACCCCCGAATACAACAGAAAACGAAAATTAATAATTCATCAAAGTAGTGAAAATTGTGAATTAAACAAACCTGAGGAGCTGGATGGAGCAAGAGATAAACGCACTGATAAAAGAAAGTCCCCGTGTCAACTTTCTCCACGCTAACATCGTAGGCTTTGACCCCCTCGCACGCCTTCTTGAACATGTCACGTGCCTCCTCATCGGCCAAGCTGATAGCCCCGACGACAGTCACGTGCGGCTCGAACTGGGGCCCACCGAACTCCGACCGTAGGCCCTCCATGAGCTTCTTCAGGCGAGGTGTTAGGTCCTCCGGTGGAAGCGCCCACACTGAATAATCGATCTTCTGGGTAGTAGTCCCACTGCCACTCTGCATGGTGATTGAAGAAGAGGAGGAATATTGAAGTGCGTGGCGAAGATTATGGTGTGTGCATTCAGGAAAGTGTTTATGACGAAGCCATTTTATTGATTGTTTTTTAAGGGAACAATTATGCTTTTCCGGAGTTGGAGATCGGACGGCTGGAAATAAATCGCAAAGGGCGAGTGAGCTGGTCATTCAAAATGGGAGATAGTATGCCGTGAAAAGGGGGTACGTGCTCATGCTCAGTCACGTGACATGACTGTCAAGGGTCAAGTGAGCTTGACCTTTGGACCGGCTATGATTTTCTTTCTTGACCCTTACTAGTCATAAACCAACGTGCAAGGCACGTTTATCGCCCAATACTAATATCCTAAAATATATATCTTTTAATTTAACAAGTAGAATTTCAACATCATAAAAATACAAATAAAAAAATAATACTTCTTAATTTGCATATTCATACATACATCTATGTCAAACATATTTATTTGCTAGAAAAAAAAAATTCCATCACCTTATCCATTTTTGAATTTTTTTTTAAGAACTTCTAACTATTTACAAACTTATAACCACTGCATAGATTAACACTTAACAGTGGATATATAAGAAGTATAATGAATCCGTAATCCACAATACAAAACCAATAAGTAATAGCCATTTAAAAGTGAACTAAATGAGCAACTCATACTACAAAAAGTCAAACAACATACACACAAGATATTTATAGGGTATATTTATTCTAACTTCTTTTTCTTGGACTGGGAAGTAGGAGTAAAGTGCTTATTTTCATGAAACAAAGACAAACAAATTGATTAGCCTCACCTCTTTCCGTGATTCAATCTCTCGATGAAACTGTCTTCACCGATGCGCTCACCACTGCTAATCAAGTCACTTTAAATTAGAATTGAAATAGTCTTAAAACATTTTAACGTTTGGAAAGTAAGTAAAGTGATGCATCTATTAAATTGCAGTTGGGGTTAAACTTAACTGAATCTGATTGATCTGCATTAAAGATCTAGGGCCATTATCTATGATTAGATCTCATCAAATGTTCAACCCTATAGTGCAAAAATACAAGCTTTACTTTTTTTCCTTTTCAAAGCGTTCTTCATCCATTCAGGCTTTTCTTTTTTTAGTGTTAGAAGCTGTAAAGAATATAATTGAGTCATTTAACAGAATCAATTATCTTTTCTAAATATGAACATGATCTAAATATTTAGAATTCTGAAAGTCATACAAAAGATTGGGAAAATATTCATATGATTTGCTTGTAGAACCCTCATGTTGAAGTCTTTCTGTGCCTTACCATGCATTAGTTATCCTTAAGCTATTCCACTGAAAAGGAAAATTCACATAGTTCTACAAAGTTGGTTTCCATGGCAAAAGTAGGACAGAATGCAATAAGATATATCTCCTTTAACATGGGACATAATGTATATATCCACTTACAATCAAAGCAAAACTAGTTTTTGGTATAGTATGACAGTCAACTTTGTAATCTCTCGCTCATGAAGATAAGTAACAAATCCTTTGGGGATATCCAGCTTTGTCTTCTGACTACCAAGTATCCCTACAAGAACAGTGCTTATTGTGAAATGATGAAAACGAATATGATCCCTAACTATAATCTCTCAGTGGTAAACCCCAACTCCTGCCACAAGCATGTATCAAAAAGTAGATGAATACTTAAAACTCAGCTCTCTCCTTTCAAAAATGAATGAGTCAGATTGGATCAATATGATAATTAAGAATGTATGATATAGAAAGGTCAAAATGGTCCAAAGTGGGTTCATCTTTGGGATTGAATGTGTCTGACTAAAAACATATACCCAACCTCACATTAAAAGTTGCTATATTTTCTTCTTCACAATGCAAAAAATTCCACGAAAAGTTTCAAGATATTTTCTAACTGAAATTTTGGAAAATCAGTAAGGGAACATATATTCAACCTTCCATAAAAAAGTGATACAAGGTTTCTACAACTTAAAGTGTGGTTACAAGTGGTTGACGGACAACTAATGTGAAGTTCTTTTGATAATTACATCCATTTCCCTTCTTTATTCTCACCACTTTCAAATCTAAGTTGTATCTCCAGTTCTCCTGTCAAAGTCCCACTTCCTCCAAGTCTTCATTATGAAACTTAGCCTCCAATTCTTAGATCTCATGGTTCTAATATAAACAATACACTTCAGAGCAAAGCAACTTTAACCTAGTAAAACATAAACTCCTCTTCAAATTATCTCTTCTATTTGCGTACTTTGCTTATTATGGCAATAGTAGCCACCAGAAAAGAAATTATTTTTTACCTTCTTTTTTCTGGGCCGGCTATTATAATCACTCCAATAATAAAATTTAACATGCACAGCTTAATTAATTACTACCCATTCAAAAATGTTCATGAGAAGAGCTACAAAAGCCCTAAGTTTGAGAGAAATGTATTTTAGACCTACCCAATTTGCCAGCCACAATAGAAAAATAAAAGTTCGCAAAAGTCTCTTCATCTCATATAAAGATGCTTTGGCCCAAAAAAAAGGGGATGCAAAGTGATGTGTGTCATTTGTGCATGTTTGCATCTAGTTTTTGCATGCATATTTAAGGGTGTTTAGAGTATAATTGAGTGCGCTTAGTATATAAAGTTTATGCATATTTGTTAATATTTGTACATAATGTATTTAGGTGCATAAATACTATACTAAGTGTTATATTCCATGTTTTAGGAGTGTTTTGGAAGGGTTCAAGCTTATGCGAGGAAGAAATGAGCTAACGGATGAAGACCGGAAGAAAAGAAATAAAGAAGAGATCATTCTGATCCAGCCGGTCGACTTAGAAGAAGAGCCGGTCGACCGGCCGCTCCAGAGAATAAAAGAGTGAAGCCGGTCGAGTTCCTCAAGAAGCCGGTCGACCGGCTAGGTCGACCGGCCAGTCCAGAGAGCATCATGATTGAAGCCGGTCGAGCAAGAAAGAGGAGCGGTCGGCCGAGTGCGCTGAAAGAATCTATAAAAAGCTCGTTTCTGCTCAATTTCGGGGGAGGAACTTTTATTTCTTAAATTCTAATAAACCCTAACCCTTTACCCACTTCACAAAACACCCTAAACCACCATCTAAACCCCACACCAAGCTAGGATTGAAGCATTAAACAAAGATTTGAAGGATTTGTACGGATTTGGAAGCAAGAATTTAGGGAAGTTCTTCTTGTTCTTTCTCTATTTCTTGTAAATATGTTGCTAGATTAGGCTAGATTTAGGGTTGATTGTTGTTGTATATTAGATTAGGGCTTTGAATAATGGATTTGTGTAGATCTTTGGCTCTTAATACATGTTTATTTACATAAATTTATGGCATGATTCAATATGTCTATGTATTGGAAATCAAACATGTTTATGTGTTTGTTAAAATGCCTAAGTGAATATGCATGTGTTATTTATGCTTCAAATGCTCTTATCTACTTATATGGGTGATGTGATTGTGCTTAATCTCGTGGCTTTGCTTAGTAGAGTAGGCTTTAGCTTTAAATCCAGCTAATAGGTTACATGCTATGCTCGATCGAGTTTAGGTGCTAGTCCTTGGCTTTAAATCCAGCAAATCGGAAAAGTTAACTTAGACTAGATAATCCATCACCCACGTTAGTGTTGTTAAATTGAGCATTAATGTCACGTAGTGTTTAGGTGCTAGTCCTTGGCTTTAAATCCAGCCAAGAGGATAAGTTCTAAGCACGGATTGCGTAGGCTAGGAGGGATTGGCCCTTAGCTTTAAATCCAGCTAACGGGTTGAACCCCTAGTATTGGTTAAGAGAGCCCCCGATCAACACAACGGCAATAGAAGTCCCGAGCCTTAGATAGACATCATCTGTTATCATAGCCCAAGTCTTGTTGCAATGCAATCGCCCTAGGTCCCCTTCTTCTTTATTAGTGTTTCCTTCCTTAGTTTGGTTCCCTTAAGTTCCTCCATAGATTAGTTTTTATTTTCCTTTTTTCGAGCTCCCTTCCATCCTAAAGTAAGTACACACACACACGCGTAGCTAGTTTAAGGCACCCGAGCACATAGAGACTAAACTAAGGTAGCCTCCCTGTGGATTCGACCCCGCACTTGCACACACTGTACTACACACGTCCCCTGCACTTGCGGGCTATTTAGGCTTGTGCTCAAATAGCGGTATCAAGTTTTTGGCGCCGTTGCCGGGGAGGCACAATATTGGTTCTTTGTGTGCTTTTGTGTTTGCAATTGGTTGCTTGCGTGTGCACTATTTTTACTTGCTTTCCATTTTTCGAAAAAAAAAATTAAAAAAAATTTTAAATTAAAAAAAAAATTGGTTTTTTGAAGAGGTTTTACTAGTGATTCATTGAATATGACTGATCCTAATGCTTCTTGGTGGTCACTTGTATCCTTTTCCCCACCACCCGAACGTGTCCCTTATGCATGTCGCTTGTGTGGAAGTTTCATGCACCCTACTGTTTTCTGTCCCCACGAGAATTCCCCACCTAGGGCTAGTGCTACTAATGACCCCTATAGTCATGCAACATCTCATGCATCTTCATTTAGTAATCATGACTATAGGGATGCATATTCTTGTTATTGCCATCATTGTGTAAGCCGTGCTCACTTGTCTAGTGATTGTCCCACCTTTCACTCTTATTCCCGATTGCATGCAATGCCCTATGCCCTTAGCAATCATATGCCCATGTATGCATCTACATCTAGCTATCATGATTCTAGGGAGCAACATCATGCATTTTCACAATGGGGTCAAGATGACTCTTTATTCCATTCACCTTCTAGTTTTGATTGTCCACCTCCAACACCTTCTTTTTCCACCCATTCTTCTCCCGAGTTTTTTGATGGTTATGTGCAAAATGATTTTCAAAATGACTACCTTTTTCACTTGGTTGAGCCCTCTTCTTTTAGGTTTTCTTCTCAAGAGGAAACACTTGACTATCTCTTATCCCTCATCCAATCTAACCAAGAACAACTTGAGAGTTTGAAGCGAGACACGAAATCTTTTGGTGTGTCCTTGGAGAGAGTGGTTGAGAGTATGCAACTCATGAGTGAGAATGATGATATATCTTTAGAACGAGTTGAAGAGATAGGAGAGAGACCTAACGATGAGGTGACTAAGGGTGGAAATGATGATGTATGGGAGAGACAACTAGAAAGAGAGGTTGATGGAGAGATAACATCTTGTAGTGAGGATGAAGATAAGATTCATGATAACTTGGTTCTTGATGACTTTTGTGATTATGTTTTAGAGGAAGTAGTACCCTATCCTCTTAAGCTTTCAATGTCTCCCATTGAGTCACATGAGTTTTTTCTTTCTCCTCATCCCGCACATTCCGTACACATGGAGGTTGAGTCTTGTGTCGATAGTACTCAATTGCATTCCGAGTCAGCATTTAGGGAGTTTAGCGCACATTCTCCCCTCGAGCATTCATGCATACATGATGAGGAATCCGTTGAGTCCCCATTGCCCCCTCCATTAGTGTCTACCCCATATGAAAAGCATGATGGCGAGATGACACCCACTGGTGATGAATGTATTGATGAATTTAAAGAGACTGTAGCTAGTGAAGGTTTAAAGTCATCCATTGGGGAAAACAAGACATCAATTTCGGAGATTTTAGATGACAAGTTTCTTGGAGTTAAGAATCATGATGTTGAAGACATATAAGAAAGGAATTGATGTGCTTGGAAGAATGATCTATGGGTCTCTTTGGATGTTTGATGATTCATTGATGGAAATAGAGCCCATTAAGATCGAATCGACCCTTCGTGAGGAGTTAGAACGACCTAGGCTTGATCATGTTATATCTTGTGGAGAAGAAGAGTGTAGTACATCCACCCCCTATATCGTTGCTCCTTCTTCTCCAAATGTCGTTCCAACGCCCGTTTCCCATTCCATTGAGTCTTCCTTTTTGGAGCTCACGTTTGTGCCTTCATGCATAGAACATTTTCATCTATGGTTAGAAAGCACGTTTCCCATATTGCATGCATTAGACCTATCTTTGACCTATGGGGAAAGTGTGTTCCTAGCCCTTGATTATGAGAAGAAGGCATTGGGGTGGCTAATTAAAGAGCAAGCGGGATATGATTCTTCACGTTTGAGCATGCTTCATTCCACACTTACGCATTCATTTGATATTTTAGGGTGGGATCTTGAAAAGGGGTGCATCATGCATTCATTGCCCCAACCTTTAGTGCATGACCCTTTTCCTTCTATATTCTGTGCTTTAATGATTATCCGGCAATTTGTGCCACGCAATTTTAAACATGTTTTACTCTAACATTGGCGCCCGGCTGGAGGAGTGAAATCCAGCGCTACTAGGAGGCACCCTAGGTTTGTTCATATTTTTCTTGTTTTTCTTGTATTTATTTGCTTTTGTACATAATAGATTAGATTGTTTTTGTTTATCTTACCTTTTTTATATTTTAGGATTTCTTTTGTTTATTTTCATTCTTAGTAGGTTAGATTTTTACTCCCTTACTTGTTCTTGCTCATTTCCTTCATTTGTGCATCAATCCCTTACCCCGTGTTTACATCCTTGTTTATCATTTCAAATGTCAATGTGAGCTTGTATAGCATATCTTCTAATCTCTTCTTTGTTTTTTGAGCATTAATGCTTTCCACAAAAGATAGAGGCTAGTAGATCATTGGATTGTCTTTGGCATTTGCGGACTACATGGAAACAAGGTTGCATCTATCCATCTTTTACTTGTCCTTATCTATCCCTCTCCGCATTCCCCATATGTATTTCATGTTGATTGCTTGTCATGTGGTTTTGTGATTTTTGCTTGAGGACAAGCAAAGTTTAGGTTTGGGGGTGTGGCTGTTCATTTATTGTTTATATCATATTTGGGATAGATTTGCTTGCCATATCTTATTTTTTGCTTAAAATGTGTTCAAATTTTTCATTTTTTTTTGCATATTTTGAGTTAGTTTATCTCCACATTGGTTGGAGAGTTGGCTTTTGTTATTGACTTATTTGATTGGAGAAGATAAGGGTGTATTGTGGGGAGTAAATGTAGTGTAGGGTATAACCTAGACTTTGAAGAGAATCCTTTTTGAAAGCTGTGGAGAGTGAGTATTTCTAAGAATGCGCCTTGTAGTTTCCCCACAACTTGGTTGGAAAAAGTGTTTTTAAAGGGTTGTTGATATGAGTGCCCATTCCTTGATTGGTTCTTTTAGTTTGCCTTAGCCTCTTCTTTTTCCTTTCTTTTTGTTCTATTTATGTATTGAAAAAAAAAACAAACAAAAACGAAAAAAAAAATGAGAAAAAGAGAAAAGCCAAAAGGCAACAAAAAGATTGAAAAGTGAAGTATGTTGAATAAGTGTCAAGTGACATAATGTCAATTTGACACAAGTATCTCTTTTGTTCTTTCATGTGTTATGAATAAGGCTCTTACGTCAATGTGAGCCATTGTGATGTATCTTCTCTTTCTTGTATCTTTGGGGCTAAGTGCATATTGGGAGGGCATGTTAGTTGATAGAGAACGAAGTATCAACATCTCGAGTGCGTGAGTTGGAATCCTAAGTTTGTGGTGGGTCTAGCTACTTGGTGACATTCCCAAGAGGTGTGAGACCCCTTGTGATCAAAGGGAGGATCCGAAAAAGACTAGGGAAGCCCTTACATGAAAAGAATGACCCCTTGTACCCCTTGGATGCGAAAAGATTGCAAGTAAATGCAATTGGCAACTCTTTGAAAAGCATGAGGATAGACTTCATTTAGGCTTGCTTGAGGACAAGCAAGGGGAAGGTTTGGGGGTGTTGATGTGTGTCATTTGTGCATGTTTGCATCTAGTTTTTGCATGCATATTTAAGGATGTTTAGAGTATAATTGAGTGCGCTTAGTATAAAGTTTTTGCATATTTGTTAATATTTGTACATAATGTATTTAGGTGCATAAATACTATACTAAGTGTTATATTCCATGTTTTAGGAGTGTTTTAGAAGGGTTCAAGCTTATGCGAGGAAGAAATGAGCTAACGGATGAAGACCGGAAGAAAAGAAATAAAGAAGAGATCATTACGATCCAGGTCGACTTAGAAGAAGAGCCGGTCGACCGGCCGCTCCAGAGAATAAAAGAGTGAAGCCGGTCAAGTTCCTCAAGAAGCCGGTCGACCGGCTAGGTCGACCGGCCAGTCCAGAGAGCATCATGATTGAAGCCGGTCGAGCAAGAAAGAGGAGCCGGTCGACCGGCTAGGTCGACCGGCCGTGCGCTGAAAGAATCTATAAAAAGCTCGTTTCTGCTCAATTTCGGGGGTGGAACTTTTATTTCTTAAATTCTAATAAACCCTAACCCTTTACCCACTTCACAAAACACCCTAAACCACCATCTAAACCCCACACCAAGCTAGGATTGAAGCATTAAACAAAGATTTGAAAGATTTGTACGGATTTGGAAGCAAGAATTTAGGGAAGTTCTTCTTGTTCTTTCTCTATTTCTTGTAAATATGTTGCTAGATTAGACTAGATTTAGGGTTGATTGTGGTTGTATATTAGATTAGGGCTTTGAATAATGGATTTGTGTAGATCTTTGGCTCTTAATACATGTTTATTTACATAAATTTATGGCATGATTCAATATGTCTATGTATTGGAAATCAAACATGTTTATGTGTTTGTTAAAATGCCTAAGTGAATATGCATGTGTTATTTATGCTTCAAATGCTCTTATCTACTTATATGGGTGATGTGATTGTGCTTAATCTCGTGGCTTTGCTTAGTAGAGTAGGCTTTAGCTTTAAATCCAGCTAATAGGTTACATGCTATGCTCAGTCGAGTTTAGGTGTTAGTCCTTGGCTTTAAATCCAGCCAAGTGGATAAGTTAACCTAGACTAGAGTATCCCTCACCCACGTTAGTGTTGGTTAATTGAGCTTTAATGTCACGTAGTGTTTAGGTGCTAGTCCTTGGCTTTAAATCCAGCCAAGAGGATAAGTTCTAAGCACGGATTGCGTAGGCTAGGAGGGATTGGCCCTTAGCTTTAAATCCAGCTAACGGGTTGAACCCCTAGTATTGGTTAAGAGAGCCCCCGATCAACACAACGGCAATAGAAGTCCCGAGCCTTAGATAGACATCATCTGTTATCATAGCCCAAGTCTTGTTGCAATGCAATCGCCCTAGGTCCCCTTCTTCTTTATTAGTGTTTCCTTCCTTAGTTTGGTTCCCTTAAGTTCCTCCATAGATTAGTTTTTATTTTCCTTTTTTCGAGCTCCCTTCCATCCTAAAGTAAGTACACACACACACGCGTAGCTAGTTTAAGGCACCCGAGCACATAGAGACTAAACTAAGGTAGCCTCCCTGTGGATTCGACCCCGCACTTGCACACACTGTACTACACACGTCCCCTGCACTTGCGGGCTATTTAGGCTTGTGCTCAAATAGCGGTATCACAAAGATCCTATTTAAACAAGAAAGATGCGTAATAACCATTTACAAGAGAACACAAACTGCTAAGACTAAGCAAATGATTTTATTGAAAATGATGAAACCGAGAAGTTAAACAAGATACTTGCCATTCAAGAATGCATTGAAGGTGCCCCCAGGGGCATAGGTGAGTTGGTAAGTGGCCAGGTGATTAGGGTGGTGACACCCTGACAACGCGGGATCGAGTCCGTGTGGCGGCAGTACTCCGCTGAAATATTGCGGGGGCTGTTGCTGGATTTCCACGCCCGTTGGTCCTCTCCCTGGTCGGGCTGCCACTCACGCACATCCCTCGATTTACCTCCCGCCTGGTTAAGGGGCCTCTGGCCAGGTGGGAAAGGGGTTCTCCTTTGGTTAACCCTTTTAGAAGAATGCATTGAAGGTGATGTCATGACTGCAACTAGTAACCTGCAAGAGAATATATAAGTGAAATATTCAGCATAATATAGAACCCAATCTAAAAGACTACGGACCACAATGCGGAAAATGGCTATCATATTTCACCATTGAATGATCACTTTCACAGAGGCCTTGAGGCATATGCTGCAGGCATCATCTCATGCCTCCTGAATCCCCCTTCATTAATATTCCAGAGGTTATGTCACTCTCTACCTTATTGCTTTAACCCTTTGCAAGAACCATAATTAATCAAAATTCGAGAAGTTTTCCAATACAACGAATATAATCCCAATATTACTCTATCAGAATACAAACCAAGTTTGAATCTTTAATGCCTCAACGGGTGCTAAAAATAATAATAATAAGATTACACCAAATTACAACACAATCAAATCCAAAAGTTCCAAAGTCTATTATGCCAAATTACAACACAATCGAAACCCAAAAGTTTCAAAGTCTATCCTTAAGTGTCAATATCAATTCAAGTTGAAGTCTTTCAGGGTCAAATGGGTGCTGAAATAAATTAGTCCCCTTTATCTTGCAACTTTGTATCTTCACTAAATATCAAGAAAACAAATTGAATATCTAATACTTAAGACAATGCCCCGAAAAGGAAAAAGAAAAATCTCTAGAAAAGTTGACCGCAATTTAATTTTTCGAACAATCATTTCAATAATTTATTACCATAAGCTCAAATCAACATAGTACAAACCTTTTCTATGTCAGTCGCTTCTATGCACATTTACACATCCACATATTTATATTTGTGTCTTTGAAGAGCCATTTCAACAACTTGAATCAACCCATAATCAATTACTTAGTTAATTGAAAAAAAAAATTAGGATTGGTGAAAATTCTGAGCCCTTAACTTTGCTTTGAGAGGTGGGATTGGTTGACTTGAAGGGTGTGGAACCCAATAGACATGAAACAAACAAGAATAGATAGAGCATATTCACCTCTGTCTGTGATTCAATCTCGCTAGAGTTAGGTGACATAGATTAGGTGAGGATGAGAGATACAATCAGAGAATGAGGGGAGAAAAAAAAAAGGAGCACGACTAATTGTCCATGAAGAAAAAGAAGAACAAAAGCCTAGTGAAAAAAAATAGTAAGGTGTCAAATTACGATACTACCTTGACGACCATCTATGAACAGTACTATTGGAAAACTCATTCTTTTTATATATAGAAAAGTATTTTTTTAATTTTTAATTTTTTGAAAAGTCTAATTTTAAGTTTTTTTCTAATTTTAATTTTTGAAAAGCGAACTTTTGAAAAATATACTTTTTCACATAGAAACACCAATTCAAATTGTCCCTTTGATTACTTTTACAATTCAGCCAATTTTACAATGTAAACTCAATCTTAATTAGAACTATACTTGAATTATATTAATCATTAGGTTGCATCATGAATTTCCTTTTCTTTTCTTTTTTTTGATTGTTTGCGAGTTTTTAATTGACGATACTCAAAGCTCACTAATATTGTTTCGACCATTGGTGACTTGCACAATGAGCAAATGGTGGGGCTTTATCCTCCATAATGTTCTTTAACGGTCAAAGTTAGTGAAGGTATTTTAGAGAGAGCTTAAGCAACAAAGGAGATGGAGATAGTCAATGGTACTTGTCGCAAATTCACGGGGATGTTTGTTGCTCTACAATCTGTCATTCAAGCTTGGGCTAGTGTAGCCTACTTATATGTCATTCAAGGTTAAAACATTAGGGCCATTGAAGCATCGCACTGGCACCTTACTTCTTTACATTTTTGAGATTGGGATGCTTTAGTGGATGCAATGATGACTTTCTCCTCTGGAGGATTAAGTCATCTGTTCTAGGGTTGACTCCTTGTGGTCCAACGCATACATCCTTCGGACCTTTCTCATGGCTTCTCTTGTCTAATTATGAGGCATCGTTTTATCGAGCATGCCACGTCTTTGTCACACATGGCACCTCCTAATTGCCATGTATTCCATATTATTTAAAACACCATAATCACTAATGTTACCAAGATACTATTATGAATTGGGTTAGTGATTGAATTTTCATAATAAATGTAAGATGATGCGTGAGGAGATTGGGTTTGAGTTTGGGTTTCATGGGCGGTAAGGGAGGGGGATTGGGGCTTGGGGTCGGGGTCCCCAAGGGTGGTGGAGTTTAAGAGTTTTGGTTTTTCTTGGTGAATTGGGTCATGATGGCGTTTTCCATACATTAGTATTCTTATTCTTAAAAGTTTGGTGGTGGCTTCATTCTCCATTTCTTCAGCTTAGTGAGATAAAGCCTGTACAACCATGCCGGCTTGACTCCCGAATTGTGGACGTTGCCGGTTAAGACACGCCTAAAACACGATTGACAAGTACCGAGTGTCGAGGTGATATGATAAATGGGTGAAAAATATTTTTTTTTTTAAGGAAAATTACCTTATTTTCTTTTGATTAAAAAAATATTTTCCTTTAACTTTTTTTATTTCTAAAAACCAAATATAAGAAAATACGAAAATTATTTTTTTTAATATTTTTTTGCTAAACAAACGGAGCCTAAGACTTGTGCTAATGTCAAATTATTCCGCATAGCAAAAGTTTTGCATCAAAGAGTCGGTCTTGGAACAATCCAAAAGTTTGAAAGGTAGTGCTTGCTTAATGACGACGACAAACTTAACTGCTTAATGACGAAGATAATACAAGAAAATATCACTTGTTTATAGTATACACTAGAAACTCTAAAGAATCAATCCCACGTCACTCTGCTATTTTTCCAAATAGACTGACGAAAAATGACGGGATGATTAATGACGGATTCAATAATAAATTATTTCTTGTGTCAAATACTTATTTAGAAGACGACTGCTTGATCACCTTCCGTCCATTTAATTCTCTTCTTGGTCAAGTAATTAAGAAAAGTACTTAAAACCCAACCCCAATTATTGGCCAATCACAATAAGAAAATTTAGTCAATTGGTTTAAAATATTTAAATTCTATAACAATAGTAGTACTGAACTCAAACTATTAGTGTGTGATAATAATAGTGAATTAAGTTATTATGAAATGCACATAAATCTCATATAGAATTAATGTAAGATAGCACTTTATACTATTGCTTAGTCGCTTTTGTTATATACATAATGCTATATGTCACTATTTTTATTACCTCCTAAACTTTGTACGTAGTCACCCAAACGCATACAGCTCTAGATTTCACATATAAGTCATCTTTTTATAAATGGTAAGAAGATCGAATCTAAACATAAATGATCTACTTCCTTGGGTCATCATAACTTATTTGGTAGACAACTAGTATGTGAACACAAATTATCTGTTCAAATAAGCAACAGAATAATTTTCCACGAGTTGTCATGATCATTTTCTTTGATGAATAATGTTATCCCAAGTGCTGGCAAGCTAACATATATATATATATATATATATATATATATATATATATATATATGCATGTATATACACACGCGCGTTGTGTGTTCATCAATAATTAAAGAAAGAAGAACCCTTAATACAACTACTCCTGATAATGACCTTGTTATGATCTCTATCCCTCAAATAAACTGAATCATTTTCATCAGAAAATTCAACTTGTTGCAGTTTAATTTCACTAGAACAAACCAGATATATACACAGAGTATGTTCTGTGACGCACTTTATCATTTCCTTTCTTCTTGTCTGCTTCCTGATGTCAACACGGAGCTGATTCCAGGCCTTCCAGATGACCTCGCCCTTGAATGTCTGCTTCGAGTCCCGATTTACGAAATCTCCAGGGTTGCATCCGTATGCAGAAGCTGGAAACGCGAGGTTCACCGGCCGGAGTTTTGGCAACGGCAGAAGGCGGCTGCTTTGGCGACTCCGGTGGTCGTGTTGTCACAAGCAAAAGTTGGCAGGCACGGCTTAGTATCGTTTCAGAATCTCTTTGACTCTTCAGAATTACTTGCCCCATGTCGGCTAACCATATGCGATCCAGAAAGAAATTGTTGGCCTGAACTGCCACCTGTTCCAGGATTCCCCGATGGGTTTCCGATGTCTTGCGGGGTGGTCGGCGTCGGATTACAGGTGGCGGTTATAGGCAGCCGGAGGCACTTCGACACAGTTTTCATCAAAAACTTTTTATCAGGAAAGTGGCGACGGGGTGCTGATATGCCTGGAAAGTTCAGAACGTCATACGGATGCGCTTCCGATTCAGATCACCTGGTGATAGTCGCCCGTGGACATGATTACTTCAGCCTGTTACAATCAGCAATGGCGTACGATATGGCAAAAGATGAATGGATCCAATTGCCATGAAGAGACAACGACATGAATGCCAATGCGTGTACCTCCATGGGAAGTTCTACGTCATGGGTGGATACAGATACCATGGCCGAGGGGGTCCATTTGAGAACAGCACAGAGATATTTGATCTTGAGACATGGACATGGACATGGCGCGATCAGCAGGAGGAGGATTTCTTGATGTCAAGCAACTTTTCAGGGGCTTGTGTGGATGGTGTCAATGGGGCGTTGTATGTTTGCCGAAGTAATAACAAGGTGATTGCAGTAGAAGACGAAGAACAAGATGCATCATCGTCATCGTCTTGGCAGGTCGCGGGTTGGCTTCCAAGGGAGCTTCGTGGGGTGAATTGTTTGGGAGCGTGGCACAAGAAGTTGGTAGTGTTTGGGAGTGGGGGTGCCTATGTATTTGATTTGAATAACAAGACATGGACTAAGTTAGAAGTTTCTGATGAATATTCTGGTCATGTTGCTGCCGGTTGTTGCTGGGTTATTTAAGCTTTCGAAGTACTCGAATGGCATGCTAAAAGTGAAATAAACCTTGGAAACAAAAAGGTATTAACAGCTGATAATGCTAACATTATCACTAAACATTATTCACTCGAACTGGGGTGTCTAATCTATGGATCTCTCGAAAAGAAAAGTCCAATCTATGGGTCACCTGCAAAACAACAAAAAGTTAGTTGGACTTTAAGGGGATGTAGGTGTAGTGCCAAGCACTCCGTCGCTCAAGTCAATAATGAGATCAAACTGCCAAGCAAAGAAAGATTCTTATCATAGTTTTGTGCTTTTCTTACTGCGTATCTATCTTGGTTTGTGGCATGGGCTTGGGGACAGAATTTGGGTAGAATCAGCGTCACTAATATTCATCCGAGTACTGGAGTACCAATCGGATTAGCTTAGCAAAGTCATGTTACAAGATAGATTCTTGGCAGGCTTAGCGCATATCTCAATGGAATCTGGACGGCGTGAGGGATACTCCAGCGGAAGCCCATCAAGCGTAGCAAGCACTAAGTCCAGATTAGTTAAATTATCACCCACAGCAGAAAGTGAAGAGGACAGCGCAACAATCTGCTGGAGGTAATCTGAGATTGAAATATCGTCTTTTTTGAGATTTCGAAGTTGAGCGGAGCAAAGATTTTCTCGCAAGGAATTGTTGCATGAAGAGTTCCTCCAAGAATTGCCATAAATCTCGAGCAGTAGGAAAGCCAGTGGCCTGATGGACCAAGCTTCAAATAGCGTAGTAGTAATGCATGCCATAACAAATCGATCATGTTGCTACCATGTCGCAATTTGTTCGGCAGTATCAGTGTTGGATGGGCGTGGGATCGTTCCATCTAAGTAACCAGTCAAGTTGTTAAACCCAAAAAAGGTGGTAATCTGAGATCACCAAGTAAGAAAGTTATTGTTACCAAGCGTGACAGTGACGAATATTTTGATATTATATGAGGGCAGTGTAAGAGAAAGAGAGGTCATGGGCGTTGGGACAGTGTTTGTATTTGCATGAGGTAGTGGTGGTGGAGAGGTGTCGATGGTTGGTGTGCTGTTAGCAACAAAGGTATGGGAGGTCCTTGAAGTGGCCATGAACGAAGGTGTTTGTAGAAGGCGAAGGTATTTGCAGAGGCTGTAGTGGGCCGATGTTATGTTAAAGTTAAGTCGTATAGCTTCCCATTTCTTATGGCTAGGACCTTTTATAGCAAATATTGGGAGCACAGACCCCCTTCCTCTATACTTACTAGTCGGCAGCAGTAGATCAGTGATACCATGAAAAACTTTGTATTTCTTGTGTTTGCTTTGTACAAGAGTTGCTCCTTAAATAGAAGCGTAAAGAATAATACATAATCTCTAATTGTGCTTATAATATGTGAGTGATTGATTCTATCAATCAAATATATATTACACAAGGCAAGACAATATTCACATAATAATTAATATTGTATAAATCAAATCAGTATCTTTTATCAGAAACCTCGAGACCTGACTAAGTCAATACCCTACGCGGGTCAAGTAGAGCCGTGACTGGGAAAGTGTTGGTCGGGTCCACCCGTATCAACTACCGAGATTTGGATAGAGTGCAAAACTTCATTACAAAAAAAGAATCCAACTTCATTGCAAAGAATTCAAGTTTCTGCCTATATCTTCCAATTATAAATGTTATTGACCTAACTGATTTGGAACATTCGTCAGAAGGATAGCTAATATCCATCCTGATGGGACTAGAATACTCGCTGTTTGGGGAAGGGTCTTCAATAATTCTCTTGCCGTTCAGAAATATTTTTGGAGAAGGCCTTAGTTTAAGGGATGTACCTATAGTTTCAGCAAACACACCTTTCCGTTTAGGAGCAGGAGAAGAGGAATCCGGAATGTACCTTGCTCTGGAGTTTTGTCTTCTCCAAGTTTTTCAATTATGGTTCTCATTTAGCTCTCTTCCTCGGAGCTGGAACTGGTTCCATTTTCGTTGAGAAACATTTGCCTGTTGAGGAGCATTAGCAAATTGCAGATTCTGGCTGCTAAGTTGAGGGTGAAAATCACCTTTTTTATGTGGAGGAGCAAAGCCAAGAAGACCTTGTTGGTTGACGGGTAAAGAGTTAAAATGTTGAGTTGCGTCGTTGTCGTAATTTCTGCAAGGGGAAGGGACTTTATAAGTTAACTTCTGAGGTGTCAATCTCAAGAAATACAATGCATGTTAGTTAGTTGTCGGACTCTGCCAATTAAATTTTTTTTTTTAATAAAAAACTATTAAATTTTTAAATATGTATTATTTTATTTTATTATAATACATATAATAAAAAATTTTAAAGATGAACCAGTTAAGGGGGCCAAACAATACCCACTCAATCATTTTAAAACTTTATCGATTTATGTTTGATATTTTTAGGAACAGTAGAACTGCTTAAAATATTCTGACGTTCAATTAGAAAACATAAGCATGTTAACTGGAATTAAATGTATAAATACTTTTGGGAATACTTATTCGGAAACCATGTTAGTTAAAGTATTTGATACTTTGTCATCTCCACATTTTTTTTTAAATCAAAATCTTTAGTTCTTGTTTAAGAGAATTATCAAAATCTTCAATTTCTATTTAATAGTAACACCAAAATAATGCTCCATTCTCTCCCATTCTATGTCATCAAATAAGATAATTTTAACACAAAAAATTAAATGTAATTAGTGTTATCAGTGATTAATGAATTTAATAACTTTGAATAATTAAATCAAGTTTTATGAAATAGAAATAAAATAAAAAATCTAATAAAATAAGATAATGTTAAGATTTGTTACCGGATAATAAACAATTTTTTTATTAAAAAAAAGGAGTAAAAGATATATCATAATATATACATCATTTAGACCTTATAACGGGCAAGAGACAGCTTCTTAAGTGCTTATCTTGGCAGGAATGCACAAAACTCTACCTTGAGAAGTTGGTAAAGCTCTTTTCTCTCCCATTCTGTCTTAACAAATTAAAATAATCATAAAAACATAAAATCCAAATAGTAAGACAATATAAAATTATTTTTTAGTCTCTATATTGAGTGGGGTGTCATGTTCTTTATATTATAGGGTTGTCACATTTCAAAAAATATAATATATGCAGCTAATATTAACTTTTATATTTTTAATTTTTTATTTTTACTATATTATATAACGCATATAGTAAAAATATTAAAAATTGAAGACTTCAGAAGGTGGGACATGACACCCCATTCAAGGCTAATTAACCAAAATAATATAAAGAAATAGAAAAATTCCCAAACTAATACATGTTGAAATTGATTTCTCCAAAATAGTAATTTTACCAAATGATTTGGCAACACATTTTTGTCAAATGATTTGGCAACTAACTTTTGCCAAATTATTTGGCAACACATTTTTGTCAAATGATTTGGCAACTAACTTTTGCCAAATTATTTGGCAATTAATGTTTTGGCACTGAAGTCTTTTGTCAAATCATTTGGCAACTAACGTTTTGGCATTGAAGTCTTTTGCCAAATCATTTGGCAAAAATGCATTGCCAAATCATTTGAAAAAAATCTAAATTTCCTATTTTTTTCCTTAATTCCTATGCAATTTATTTATTTATTTTTTGTTTGTTTTCTCCAACTTTTTCTCAATCAATATAGAGAATGAATATATTCACGTTTTTCAAATGGGGGACTGTTTTTCTATTTTTGATGAGATACTTCAGGGAGGAGAGGATTTATATGGGAGAAGAAAGTAATTGGGAGTTAATTCATTTCATGGTTGGCAAAGGGAGAAAAAGAGATACACTGAAAAGATTTAATAATTATCTTCAAAGTATAAATGAAGAGGTTGAATATATGCATCTCAAGCTGAGAACGTGTATAAATCAATATGAGTTTTTTTCTTTATTTTTGTAAAAGTACCTAACCATTATTAGGCACCAGCATCTGAATTTTTTCCTTTTTTTTTTTTTTTTTTTGTAGTTGCCAAATCGTTAGGTTGCTTATGATTTTTTTTTTGGCACCTAAACATTTTGCACCAACTTTATTTTTTATTTTTTTAAAGGCATCTAACTATTAGGCACCAATTTTTTTCTTTTCTCGCCAAACATTGTTAGTATTTTTCCGCGCATTTTGCAAAGTAGTTTATCTATAGCTTACCAAACCTGTACATAGATTGAATGATGACATAAAAAATATTAGATGATGAATAAATTTGTTACATCTCATAAAAATAAAAATAAAATAAAAAACAATTTTGATGCTAAATAGTTAGGCATCCAAAAAAAAGAAACAAAATTACAAGTGCATAACGAATAGACAACTGCCAAAAAAAATATTCACAGGTGCTCTAAAAAATTTGTTTGTGGCTGTTGAGTGGGAAAAAAAATTATCGCCGTGCCAAATTATTTGGCAAAAATTAGTTGCCAAATCATTTGGCAAACATACTATTTTGGAAAATCTTTTTCAAAAAGTGTTAGTTGGGAACTTTTCTATATATATATATATATATATATACACACATTTGTTTTTAATATTTTGGAACTGATAAAAGCGTTTATAATATTCTAACTTTCATTTGGTCATTTGGGACACCTTTTCATTTTTGCCAATATGGAATATTTTTTATTGGTTGACAACAACTCAAACATGAATAGCTATAACATTGAATTAAGGTGCATATGATTTAGAGCAGTTGTTTTATCGTCTACAGTGGAATCTCGTCTTTTTTCATTATAGTATTAAATTTAGTCTTGGTCAAATATTACCATTTGTATTCAACTTGATATTAGTCAAATTTTATCTATAGCTAATTCTTGTTACATATGTCAACACTGATAAACACTATCGAAAAATTTAATCATTTCACATAGGTGAATTATGACCTTTTTTCTTTTTGGTTAAATTCCCCAACCCCATAGAATTTAAACCCAAAACCTCAACTATCCATTAACCCCGAATCATGACTTTTAAGACAAAATATATAAAATATCTACTTATTCTACTAGATATTCTTCAAATTTTTTTTGAAACCCTATTCCAATCGCTAGACATAAATTATCGTCTAGATTTTATCTTAATAGCGTTGGTGAAATTGGCTTATGACCACTCAAAATGACTTTATGAATTTTTTTTTTCCCAGAATCGCTATCTACATCTTGTGCATTGCAAACCAAACACATTCATAAGAGGCCTTTATCGGAAAAGAAAATACAATAGCTATCTCTGGCACGCAACACCTAATTATATTCGCGTATGCAATTATTTGATTTACCATGCGACTACCAGGACAATGAACTTTCAAAAGGTCAATAACCTTTCTAAATTTTTTTTCTAATTAAGTGATTTTCAGCTCTACAGAAAAATAAACCACAAGGGTCACCTATCTTCGGCCACTATCTCTAATTAAGTTGCATGGGAACAAATAGTCCTATTCAACGGTAAGTTCTTACACTACACAATTATAATTCAATATCGCATTTAACATCCAAAAAGATTTATTCATCCATTAGAGTATTCTCTCCATGAATTCCTTGATTCTCTTTTCTTTTCAAATATTGCAGACAAATGCTAAGAAAGAGCTTTGTGGCTATCATCCGAAAAGTCTCCTTAGATGCTCCCCCTGATCCAATGTGATATCTCCTACCAAGTCTTCGACCGTGATAGTCCTCTAATCATTTTTCACCATTTTTTTCAGAAAATATTGGTAATACATCACTGAAGAATAAACCGTATTTAGAGAAATACCCCCAAGGTAGTGTTCTTGATTTTGTTGGTAGTTTGTCAAATCAAAAACATCGGCAACTAAGAGGAGTGCTTAGGGGTACATAGCATGTTTGGACCAAGTATTCTTAATCCGTCCAACTAGTCGAGATGTTGATTTTGAATAAGATGGTACCCTCTTAGTGCAGTCATTACACTGTGCATACATGCAGTATTCTGCATAAGCATTATATGCCGTACTGTGTGTGCGTGAATAGTATACACACAGTATATGTGTTCAAAATTTTTATATTATAGATTCAAAATATTTATACTATAAGTTTAAAAAGTTTATATTATAAGTTTAAAACTCTTATATTAAGTTGCTAATATATTTAAAACTCTTATACTACATAATCAAAACTCGTATATTATATGCTCATAGATTATATTTTATGTTCAAAATTTTATATTGCATGTTCAAAAATTTAAAAGTAAGTTCACAAAATAAAAATTATATTCTCGTAAATTTTATACATGCCCATGGATAAAGATATGCTTGTAGATTTGGTATGTGTTCAAAATTATTGTTCTATATATTCAAAATCAATGCACTATTGGTTCAAAATGAATAAATGAGTTATCTGATCAATTAACCGTTCTAGTTCAAAATTATTGTTCTATATGTTCAAAACAAATACACTATTGGTTCAAAATGAATAAGTTTGCTATCTAATCAATTAATAGTCTTAGTTCAACACTATTATTCTATATGTTCAAAACCAATACACTATTGGTTCAAAATGAATAAGTGTACTATCTCATTAATTAATAGTCCTAGTTCAAAACTATTGTTCTATATGAATAATATATTAGTTTTGAACATATAGAATAATAGTTTTGAACTAGGACTGTTAATTGATTAGATAGCATACTTATTTATTTTACACCAATAATGTATTTGTTTTGAACATATAGAACAATAATTTTGAACTAGGATGGTTAATTGATCAGATAGCACACTTATTCATTTTAAACCAATAGTGTATTGGTTTTGAATATATAGAATAATAATTTTGAACACATACCAAATCTACTCGCATATCTTTATTCACAAACATGCATAAAATTTATGAGATTATAATTTTTATTTTGTGAACTTACTTTTAAATTTTTGAACATGTAATACAAGAGTTTTGAATATATAATATAAAATTTTTGAACATAGAGAATAAACTATGAGCATATAATATAAGAGTTTTGAACATATTTACGACTTAATATAAGAGTTTTGAATATATTTGTAGCTTAATATAAGAGTTTTAAACTTATAATATAAAAATTTTGAACCAATAGTATAAAAATTTTAAACTTGTAATATGAAAATTTTAAACATATGTATTGTTACGTACTGTACGCATACTGTTCATGTACGGTATGATTTACAGTGCTCATGCAAAACACTGTGCATATGATGCACATAGTGTAATGATTGTAAAGGAAGACAAGATGTGTTTTTGTTTTGGGATATCTAATATATTTAAAATGACAACAAAAATTTAAATGATTAATCCTGTTATCAAAATACCTCTTCATTATCTTATCTAATAAGTTTTTATTTAATTATTGTTTGATAAGATTTGATTTATTATCCAAAATGAGGCATTTTCAAATTTGATAGAGTTTTGTTGGGAATACAATACTAAAAGAAAACTTTTTTTTTTTTCTGGAGGGATTTCTTTAGGAATTCATAATTGGTGTTTTCTTGGAGAAATTCTTATACGATGACATATGACCTCATTGGTTTCTCTTTTATAATATTAATAAATTTTCAATTGGGATAGACATATCTATGCATCAATAAAAAATTTGTTAGTGCTCATGTGAATATAATTAATGGACAATGACATGAACACAATATATAAATATGTAAATATAATATTTAAACACTTTTAGATTCAAGTTGAAGTTATAATTAAAATATGAATAAATAAAATAATATAATGGAATATATGTAATATTGTTTACCTGCTGTTTAATGCAAAAATGCAATGCAACTCTTGTTCTACTAACTAAAATTCGATGATAGATGCCACCGATGATCAAATTATAAGAGACACCGTCGCTTGTAGAGTTTAAAAAATTGTTTAAGAGATGCAATTGTATAATAGTTAATAAGTTTGAATAGGTTATCAGAATTTTAGTAGGTGTCGAAAATTAAAAGATCACATATTAGTTTGGATTGTTTTTGATAATCCTTTTAGCAATTTTATATATGAATTATGTGACAGATTGGATTTCTTCCTTAGAATATATTACATAGAATATATAGTCAAAATTTTGCAATGCAAGACACATAACAGGATTCTGATTTCTGACCCAGTCCTGAAGGGGTTCTCCTGTTTTTGTCATTAAAGCATCCCAAGGACAAACAATTACGAACTGGAAGTCACAGATAATTCAGTCGAATCACACCAAACACGTAGATTTTCCCAAAAGCACTTCTGGGACTTCCCATTTTTCCTTTTCAATATACGAGTAGACACCAGAAGACTCGACATTAGCTTGAAGAGCATGTGGCATATATTTTCTGCAACATTTTTGTCGTTGCCCAATTAAGCACTTGTTCATACATTTCTTTTTTTTTTTTTTTTTCGACAAGAGAATTAAGTTGAAAACACCCGTCTAAAACAAGAAATTAAATTTAAGCCCAAATCATAAATAATATCTGTTTTCAATTTTTATCACTAAAACATGCTAGAGACGTCACTCGTTTATACTTTAGTTGTTCTTCAAGTTCACTAAGGCTTCTTCAAAACTTTGACATCCTCAAACGTGTCCTGAGCAGATGAAGCCAGCATAAGTTGCTTTCAACATCTGGCGACGGTCCCCCAGCAGCTTTTGCCACATCAACATCTTCTGCATGTACACGTGGGACTCCAAACCATGCATGGCACCACCTCTATAACAAAAGCCACTTTTCACACTTCTTTCATCAACTTAAACACATCCCTGCAAGCATTTGACATAAACCTCAGAAGCAAAGAACAAGAAACAAGTAGATTCTTCTTCTCAGTTCTGATCATGGCAACATCAGAAGAGAAGATTCCTCCGGGAAAGCCCATGACAATGGAGCAGCACATGCTGGACAAAGGGGCTCAAATGTTGCAGTCCTTGAAGCCCATCAAGCGGATGAGCCAGAATGTTTGCACCTTTGCCTTGTACAACCATGAGATGAATTGCCAGATTGAGACTCACCACTATGTCGCCCGCATCAATCAGGACTTTCTCCAGTGTGCTGTTTACGACTCCGATGACTCCACCGGCCGCCTTATCGGTGAGTTGTTTTTCTTTTTCTTTTTATGGATAATTTCGACATGTGAAAGTAGCTAAGCTTTTTATGTAATTTGCTACAGGAGTGGAGTATATAGTTTCAGACAAGATTTTTGACAGTTTGCCACCAGATGAGCAGAAACTCTGGCATTCTCATGCATATGAGGTTTGTACATTGTCTTGAGAAAATTAGGAAAGTAGAGTTATTATTAGCCGTCTAAATTAGTAATTCCAGTCATTTCACATTTGATTGAAGAACCTAATGAATTTTCCCTTGATCATAATGAGAGTACTTGTCCAATTTTGCCAGATTAAATCCGGCCTTTGGGTGAATCCGCGGGTGCCTGAGGCTGTTATAAGGTCTGAACTTGAAACTCTTGTCACAACCTACGGCAAGTTTTGGTGCACATGGCAAACTGATAGAGGTAACCAAGTTCATTCTTTTTCGTAATATTTGAAGCACCCCTTTGTCCGCGAATCCAATCAGGGGCGGCCTTTTTCCGCAACAATTTAGACGGGGATGACATTGTAGAAAGTTGATGCTTAAATTACATGCTAACATTATTTTCAGGGGACAAGCTTCCATTAGGTCCACCTGCACTGATGATGTCTCCTCAAGGTGTGAATCTGGGCAAAGTGAGGCCAGACCTGGTTCAGAAAAGGGATGACAAATACAACGTATCGACCGACACCCTCCGGACTGCAAGGGTGGAAATCGTGGAGCCGGAGGCGATTCATCCACAAGCAGACTATTGGAGGCACCATGGCAAGGGCTTTCTAGTTGATGTTGAGCCAGTTGAAATGAAGAAGCAAGCCCCTTTCCCTTGAGAATTTAAGGCTTGCATTTCTCTAGTTACTAGTCTAGGAGTCATAGACATGACAATATCAGTTCTCTTGCTACCAATTAATATATAGGCTTCTAGAGTTGACTTGTGCAGGGTAAATTTTAATTTACTTGTATGTCATCTTACAATGTATACATGTCTACAATATATATATGAGTAATATAGAAGAACGTATCGTAGTCCTTGTTCTGTGCATCTCGTGGCTGCGTTTTCCTTGCATTATTCTATTTATATGCTTATCTTCCGGAATGGCGGCCCAAATAGACGTCAGTAATTGCGCTAGATAAGCTTATGCTTTGCCTGTTTTTTAGTTTACTTTTATCCAATATTCATTTTTTCTAGCATATTCAACTCTTTTTACTGGAAATTAAGCAACGGCTCAGTAGTATAATCGATGTTTTAAACACAACAATGAATGTTTAAAGTACATGTTTTGTTGTGGCTCATGGTCTTAGTTATGACAGGATTAAAAAAAAAAAAAATCTCTATCCTGGTGGAATTGAACTCATAAGATTTTACATATGAAAAAATTAAAATAATTTTAACCACTTGCTCTATTTCCTTATCCTCTTAGTTATAACTTGCACTATTCCCTTGTCCTCTTAGTTATAACATGATTGATGTAAAAGAGAATCATTCAGCAGATAAAGAATTCTATTTTATAAATAAGACTTTAGTATTAGTTGTTTAATACATGTTTTACATTTGTTGTAGTTTCGGTAAGGAGAAAATTATTGTAAACATGGGGAGGGTTTACATTTTTGAAGGTCATGCAAAAAGTCAACGTTGAATTTGTAATCCTTTTATATTTAGTCACTTTTAAATTGGTAATCCTTTTTATATTAAGCGGAGTGGAGTTTTAAATAATTTTAACTACTTGCGCTATCTCTTTATCTTCCATTGATGTAAAAGAGAACCTTTCAGCTGATAAAGAATTATCTTTTATAAATAGGATTTTAGTATTAGTTGTTTAATACATTTTTTACATTTGTTGTAGTTTCGGTAAGGAGAAAATTATTGTAAACATGGTGAAGGAGGGTTTTACACTTTTGAAGGTCGTGCAAAAATTCACCATTGAATTTGTAATTCTTTTATATTTAGTCACCTTTAAATTTGTAATCCTTTTTATATTTAGTGGAGTGGAGTCTTCATGAATATAGGTCATCCCATTATCCACTGTAAACACCGTGTCAAATTATTTCCAAAGGTTCCATAAGGCAAGGGCAAAGATTTTCTAGCACGCGGACAATTTTAATATTATTAAACAGGTGATAGTAAGCTTTCAAGTCGTATAGTGTTTGGACTAATGTTATATGGAGTTATCTTATTTAAAAATTCAAGTTTATAAAGTTTGTAAAAAAGATTTATTTGTTGTACTTTAATACGAAAGAGAGTTTTGATTCTTTGAGGCATTTAAGTTCGCAAAATGGCTTTCGACGGTAGGCTCGAACCCCTGGGGTTCTCACTCGAAAGCTCAAAATTAAAGCCTGAGACAGCAAAACACCCCCTTAATCAGTACTGTCCAGTCCCAAATTAATTATAAAACCATCCGAATGCCTTTAATCAACAATTATTCTTAATCAATATCATCAACCATCTAATTCAATTCAATGTATATACTAAAGTTAAAGAAGCGATAATATGAGTTTAAAACATCAGTTTTGAAAATGCATTATAAGTTAACATATCAAATTTTTTAAGAGAGCTAATGTGACTAACACATAAGTTTATTTTTAGGATGGTAAATGCAGATGAATTTTGGTGCGTCATATATAGTATGGACGACTGTAGCATTATAATTGAAAATATATAGATCCTATGTGTATATATTATTCCTGGAATAACGAATAGATTTTTACAATGCTTTAATTTTAATGATAATGTATGACTAAAATTGATATATAAAAAGCAAAAAAATATATATTCAAATACTAATTGTAACTTATGTGTAGCAAATGCTATGTTCTAATTCATGTACATGACCAGAAGAGGCAAGCAAAGCATTATGAGTTGCTATTTTGTCCGGCTAGGTCATATTCCTTACCGATTTGGATTCCTTTATAATCGCATAAGAAAGAACTGGTCCAGAGAAATAACAGAAGATTTTTACCTCCATGTTTAACTCAGACGTAGCTCCTAGAAGCATCATGATTTGCTATTATGTCGATCGGCATCCTATTTTTCATCCATTAGGATTCCGTAGCATATAACGGCATAGAAAAGAGTTGTTCCAGAGAAACAAAAGTAGACTTCACCTCCAAGTTTAACTCAAACGTAACTCCTTGAAGTATCATGAGTTGCTATTGTGTCCGGTCAGATCTGTTTGGGCCAAAAGTTGTCAGGATCCAAGAAAGTCCATATTATGCTTAGTCCGAAGTCCAATTTGTTGAGCCATGTATTGAAAAGGATAGGGCTAAGGCCCAGACTCTTAGCATGCGTTGCTCGCTCTATGCTTCTAGAGTATCGGAACGTGACTACAATTAGGGATGAGCTTGGTCTCCTTCAAAGATATGCACAAAGAAGAAAATACGTGATCTAAATACGATATAACTAAGCATAGCAGCTGGCAGAGATTCACTACAACACGATCAGGAAGGAACCTAAAACCAAAAAGGACTCTTCCACCCAAGGAACTATAAAAGTACCGCTTGCCAGAGGAGGTAAGACAGACACAAAATACCAATATATTCATATTCGTGGTTCATCCATAACCCGCCGTATAACAATTCATCGTTTTATCTGAAACTCAACGCTGACTTGAGCGTCGGAGTACCTTTGGCCGGCACCATACCAGTGTCAAGGGTTACGTCGCTCACCTTTCCTCTTGGTCTTGCAAGTTATCGGAGCCCTAGTTAACCTTGTACGTGATTGTAGAATTCATCCTCTACAATTTGGCGCCCACCGTGGGGTCCCGATAATCGAGCACTATGACTAAGAGCGATACATTTGCGCTTAACCAACAACCCCCAAGATGTCCAATCCTGGTATTAATGCTAATGAAGGTAGCAATATGCCAACCATCTTGGCGAAGATAATGGCTTATGAGGAGAAACTGGCAACGTATGAGAACGAGTGCGGTATGGCAGGAGAACCTAGATCTGGTCAATGTCCTTTTTGGCGAACGTGACACCCCGAGACAAAGGAAAAGCCGTGATGATTGAGTTGATGGACCCGATGCAGTCATTAGACTCCATACCCTATCAAACTCTAGAGGTGGAGTCCTGTCAGCTGCAGCCAATGCAGCCATACCAACAACTATTATTGTAACCAGAGTCAACGCAGTCGGCCCTTCAAGCTAATAAAAAGTGTCAGGGGAACATTTGCCTTCCTCACAGGATAGGTCATACCTTGATGTACTCAGGCGATTTGCTAAATTGGAATCCCTGATCAAAGGATTCCGGGAGTACCAGTACCTATTAAAAGAAACGCCAGTGAGAGCTATGCAGAGTCTCTTTTGTAGAGGCCATTGTGATGGAAGACCATGGATACACAAGATGAAGGCTGTCCCATCTACCTATCATCAAGTGATAAAGTTCTCCACAAGGTGCGGATTCAGAGATTAGAGGCCAAAGCACTGAAGCGGTCATCCCGATCGTAGTAAAACCAACTACCTTTCAAGTTGGACAAACATTTGAGAAAGGGGATAACCAAATGTCTCATTATCAACAAGACATCCTAGATAGAAAGGAAAAAAAGAGCTCATAACAGAGCTTGTCAGTAGGATATCTTGCAACATTATAGCAAGAATAATATAGTCAGACAGTTCAAAGAGCAACCAACTTTATAGCAACCAACTACAGAGGACCTTACATGGTCACTAGGATGGTTGGACAAGGGACACACCAACTGCGAACCAAAGTCACGAGGATGTGTGCAACAAGTGGAACTCCATTTAGCGTGAAAGGTACTGTCTCTATTAATGGTTAAATTACAGCTTAATTTTGATAAGCAGAGTATACGACTTCGATAATTGTTTTAAACTCTTAGTGTTAGGCCCATAGGGGGCTTCAATTAGTTGCTCTGGTAGAATTTTGAATTCGTGTTAGCCAAAAACCCTACTTGTTATATGCTTGAACTTAGTAGATGGTTTACATAGTTAAGTTGCTTCCACAATAATTAAATTATAACGAAGATCCAAAAGCCATTACCTCATAAGTAAGCTGCATTACGCATAAAGCTCTACTCATACAATAAGCTTATCTTGCTTGTTATACGTAAGCTCTTGGCTCATGCAATTGGCTTACTTATCCCCCTCATATTTCATGAGATTTGCTTGCTCACGACCAGGTTTGTATGCCTTCACACATTACACAGGCACTGCTCAGCCTTCTGCATATGCAACTCTCAAATGCCTCATCACTTATGTATAAGAACATGCCTATACAGCATCATCTTCGTCTAGATGACACAGTTCATACCCACACAGCGTCACTTTTGTCTATGTGACATAAAACATGCCTAAGAGGCATCGCCTTTATCTATGTGACATGATTTATGCCTACGTGGCATCACCTTTTGTGCATGCCTACGTGGCATCACCTTTGTCTACGGGACACGATTTATGCCTACGAGGCACCACTTTTGTCTACGCGACGCAAAACATGCCTACATGGCATCGTCTTTGTTTACATGACATAGTTTATGCCTACGAGACATCACTTTTCTCTATAAGATGCAAAACATGCCTACGCAGCGTCACCGTTGTCTACACAATACAATTCATGCCTACATGGCATCACTTTTGTCCATGTGACACATTTCATACCTGGGCGGCATAACATACACTGCATGTATCTACACGACAGATAAATTTGTCCATTAAATTTTAATGCTGAATAAGTCCATACACTACCAAATATATCCAAGAAATATTAGATATACCAACTTAGCATCAAACATGACTATGAGACAACTACATTTGAGTATTCTCTTTGATAAGACTTACTAAGAGAAAACCCACAGAGTCCCTTACTTATACTTCTTGTCGAGGTGAGCTCTCTAATCTACCTTATCAATGTGTTAAACTCATAAAAACCTTGTCTTAACTTCTGACATACCCATGTGCCAAGAATGAACTGGGTAGAATATCGTACAGAGGACTGTGTGGTCTTTGTTTACCTCTACCAAAGGAAAGGATTACGAAGCCTTTAGATTACTATTAAGACCAACTCTCACGTAGGAAGGTGTTCAACTCATATCAAAGGGTTAGAAGGCATGTCATATCTTCCAATACTATTCGTTGAAAGTCTTGTCTATTTGAGTATTCAACTTTCCTCAGTGATGGTTACATGCGAACAGTAATAATTACTAAATGAAATGTAGTGTCAGACATTCCATCATCCTAAAGGTTGTTTACTTCTTTGAATATGGTGAATCGCTTGTAGGTAAGGTGCTTAATTACTTCTTATATATGGCCAACAACCTGTATGATAGTTGCCCTGTGAATCTAGTCCTGATAAATTAAAATACCTACTAGAAGGGTAGAAGTGCATGCATACACCCCTACACATATTAGTATCTTAGGGCCTACTTAGTCCTTACACAATAAACAAATGTTAGCACATAAGTATCTTATGCAAGCTCTAGTTTGTCTACGTATTACGTGAGTTCCAACTTGCCTACACATTACATGAGCATTGGCTTGCACGCATATTAAATATGTTCCAAGTTGTGAGCGTGTTGCACGAACCCCAGCTTGTTTCGCATGACATGAGTTTCAACTCTCTCGTGCATTACACAGGCTCTACCTCACCTGTATATCACGTGATCTTCAACTCATTCACGGATGATAAACCTTCAACTTAGATGATAAGCTTTATTTGGACCCTAAACATTATAAAATCTGTGCCTTAGGCAATACGTCTTACTCATGTCTAGGAGGCTTCACATATGTCTCCACAATGTTAAACACGTAATGTAATGCAATGTTTGCTTACAAGGTGTCATACATATCTATGCAACACCATATATGCCATTTGTAGTATATACATGACGTTAAAATTGAATTTACTACATGAGCAACCTTAATTTAAATAACTTTAGCAAGAATTTTGATATGGAGATAATATGTGTAAAACTAGTCTGAGCATCTTGGCTTAGCTGGTTGATGTATGCACTTCCATAAGAAGAGTAATGGCTAGATTTTAATAATCAGAACAGTTTGTTGGTCACTAATAGTGTGACGGTCAAGACCATTAGAGGTGTTATGAATACTTATCTTTATGCTTTCTTGGCATATAGTCTATATGTGTGCTTGCTAGGCCTTGGTAGTTTAGCACTTTTGTCAACATTCTCTGCTTAATGAGCTTGCCTAGCTTGGAACTTTTGACAAACACTTGCCATTCGAAGAGCTCGTCAAACTATGGTGACCTAGAACTTTTGTTGAACGCCTGGTGCACAGAGGACTGGTTCAGCCTTGGTGCCTTGTAACAATCAACTATCTGCTAACCATAAAGTAGAAGATGTTGCTTGCGATAACCTCCTAATCATTATGAAAGAATGAATCTTAGCAGGGTAATTAACGTAACCATATATAGGCGAATTTTTACTGCAGTAGCGCTTGGAGCTGGTTGCGTGACAGCACCCCCTCGTCAGATGGAGATAACCCAATTTGTAAGTAAGAAGGGATCTTTGGTGAAAATTTTCGCAAATGTGCCAGCGTAGTTAATCATGAATAAGCTCGAGATCGTATTGCTTACCTAGTGAGTCTTTGGAATCCTGCCAAGCTTGTACTAAATACTTGAGCCTTAGTATTGAGGAATTTTGTCAAGCACCTGGTGGCTACTAAACTCCCCTGTCATTCTTGTACGCTTGCTCTCCTTGACCTTACATCGAACGCCTGGTATACCGAATCACAGTCTAACAAGCTTCAACCTCAAAAGGGGGATCACGCTAGTGAGCTCATGACAGCTAGCTTACTAAAGCTTGTACGAGCACCTTGGGCACGGCAATATTACACTTGGCTTGGTTTAGTTGCTAACAAAAAAAAAAAAAAATGCACCCTGCCAAGTAGGGACAACGCTATGGTGGCGAAGGTCAAGCTAAGAGGTGTGACGCTATGCCGCGTCTGAGGTCATTCATTACCATCGGTTCTTGCTGTGGGATAGTACCTGGGTCTACGGTCAAGCTATATTACAATTTGAGATAGAGAGTCCGTGGTAAGCGAAGACAATAAAGACGCGATGAATCGATGTTTAAGCTGATTCGAGCCTATAAGCATGCATGCTGAGGCGCAACAGGCGAGAGTGAGGTGGTGTCAAGCGCAATCTTATGTGTCATTCTTGCATGGTAGTTTACCTTGGCATTTTGTCAAACACTTGGTGTTGTCAATCTTGAGTATCATTCTTGTATGGTAATTTACCTTGGCATTTTATCAAACACTTGGTGTTGTCAATCTTGAATGTCATCCTTGCATGGTAGCTTTCTTTGGCCTTTTGTCAAACACTTGGTGGGTGCAAGTCTAGCATGCCATTCTTACATACACACCTACATTCACTCTGGCTTTTCGACAAACACTTGTTACATGTCAAACTTATCTATCAAACTTGCCTGTTAAACTTGCATGTCACCTTGGCATGTCAATTTGGCATGTCCCCCTAGCATATCGCCTTGGCATGTCGCCGTAGCATGTCACCCTTACATGTCACCTTGACATGTCGCCATAGCACGTCACCTTGGCGTGTCCCCTTGTATATCGCCATCGCACGTAACTTTGACATGTCGCCGTCGCTCGTCGCCTTGACGTGTCGCTGTCTCGCATCGCCTTGGCGTAGCGCCGTCGCCCGTCGCCTTGGCGTGGCGCCATTCATGCGTCGCCTTGGCGTGGCGCCGTCGCGCGTCCCCTTGGCGTGGCGCCGTCGCGCGTCGCCTTGGCGTGGCGCCGTCGCGCGTCGCCTTGGCGTGGCGCCGTCGCGCGTCGCCTTGGCGTGGCATCGTCGCGCGTCCCCTTAGCGTGTCCCCGTAACAAGTCCCCTTGCATGTCCCCTTGGCACGTCACCTTAGTATGTCATCTTGGCACGTCACCTTAGTATGTCATCTTGGCACGTCACCTTGGAGCCCCCCACAAACTCTGGTGTGGAATCGGCTCCTCACAATGGGTCGTGGGATAGCACGTACTCTGCAAGCTACTCATTGATATAAGTCCCCACTACGGTATTATATTTATCCTATTAGTAAGGCCGTGCTTAGGAAACAAGACCGCACTCTAGGTCACTATTGTCAAAAATATTTGTCAGGGAACGGTGCGTTGTGATAGGTGGGCATGCCAGGGATACGAAAGAAGGGCCTAAACTTGACGTGTAGGAATTATTTTAGGGAGAACCCATGCACGTAAGTAGCGGTAGTAATTATCAGGCTAGTGTATTGACAAATTAGATGATTTGCGCTACGTGCTTACGATGTTGAAATGACGCAAGTGGCATGGCATGGCGCATTGTGGCATTGAACGACAAGCTAGTCTCTATCACCTCAATATTAGAGAATCTTGTACGCGAATGCTACTCTTTAACTTGAAAAGCTTCAAACTTAGAGAGTGGGGGGACTAACTGTTTGGGCCAAAAGTTGTCAGGATCCAAGAAAGTCCATATTATGCTTAGTCCGAAGTCCAATTTGTTGAGCCATGTATTGAAAAGGCTAGGGCTAAGGCCCAGACTCTTAGCATGCGTTGCTCGCTCTATGCTTCTAGAGTATCAGAACGTGACTACAATTAGGGATGAGCTTGGTCTCCTTCAAAGATATGCACAAAGAAGGATATACGTGATCTAAATACGATATAGCTGAGCATAGCAGCTGGTAGAGACTCATTACAACACGATCAGGAAGGAGCCTAAAACCAAAAAAGACTCTTCCACCCAAGCAACTATAAAAGTACCGCTTGCCAGAGGAGGTAAAACAAACACAAAATACCAATATATTCATATTCGTGGTTCATCCATAACCCGCCGTATAACAATTCATAGTTTTATCTGAAACTCAACGCTGACTTGAGCGTCGGAGTACCTTTGGCCGGCACCACACCGGTGTCAAGGGTTACGTCGCTCACCTTTCCTCTTGGTCTTGCAGGTTATTGGAGCCCCAGTCAACCTTGTACGTGATTATAAAATTCATCCTCTACAAAATCGACTCGAATTCCTAAATTTATAATGGCATAAAAAAGAGTTGTTCCATATAAACAAAAGTAGATTTCCACCTCCGAATTCAACTCAGAGGTGGTTAAGCATCGTGAGTTGCTATTGTGTCTGGTCAGGGGCAACTCAATAGAAAAGGAGGTCTAAATTCAAAATATTATATGAGGCTTTTTATATTTTTTAGATGTCATTTAATTTCTTATGAATTACAACAAATTAAATATACTTAAAAGAATATAAATTAAAAACTAATATAAAAATATTTAAAAGGTAGAACAATAGAACCTGATAACAAAAGTTTAATTACACAAGAGACCACTTTTTGAGAGTCATATAATAGAATGATAATGCTTCTCAACAACAAAGAAATTTATTTCTTTACTTTGTCATAGGAGAGAAATATAATAAAGACAAAAACATAATGTTATTGACAAGAAGATTACTAATGATTTATAATATAGTGAAGAATATTTAGAACTAAAGCACTGCTAGAGTTTCGTGGAGAAAAAAACGTAAAAATTGCTATTGGAGAAAAAGATTTTGAAATAGTTAAATCACGGTGAAATAGATACTAAGGGAATTAGTTAACAGTTAAAATTTAAAACACTTGTTTTAATTATTGATGATTACCTATTGGAAATAACAATTTTATAGAGAGAAAAAAAAATGTAGAGAGACTTGGAGAGAAAAAATAAGTTTTATGAAATAATGTTACTCTAATTTACTAATTAACATGAACAAGAGAAAATATGAGATTTATTAGATTCTAACGAGGCCTTGGCTATTTATAAAATAGAAACTAAATTAAACGATAACTCAATATCTTTGTTCTCAGATTGTGAGACCTAAAAATTTTGGGAGCCTAAAGCGATTGCTTTAGTTGTTTTACTCTTGAGCCACCACTGTGTTTGGTTCGGGTCCTATTTTTCATTGACTCACATTTCTTGGCTTATAATGGCATTAAAAAAAAAAAAGCTGGTCCAGAAAACAAAAAAGGACTTCCAGCTCCAAGTTCAATTTGCACATAGCTCCATTCTTTCAAAGTTTAGGTTTCATTCAAGATCAAGATGTTTATAGAACATAGGGAGTTTACAAACCGAGTAGCCACACTTGTTTGTTTGCAATGAGAAAGAGAGAATTACAGTTCGATATTGGTCAACTAAGAACATGAAACAGAGAGTTGAGGTAACGATCAGTGGTTTTGTCATTTTTCCTTTTTCCATCTTCTCTTCCATACAGTTCTATATTGGTCAACAATGAAGACACCAAGTAGTTTCAAGTCTATCAATTAGAAAACATAAGCCCGTGATGCAACAGGCTTCTGAGTAAATTCTGATAGATGAAGGTCAAGGGGGAATAAATTGAATGTTTCACTACAAAAAACCCAATACAAATAATTATGAACAGAATGTACAGAAGAACAAGAAGCACAAATGGACTGTGCAAAGAATGACAGATACATTCCTATCTTCTATCTCACATCTAATTCTCTTTCAGTTTTCTCAGGCCAAAGATGGGGAAAAAAAATGAAATCATCAGTAGTTCAATAACGAGTACTTCACGCGTAATACGATCTTCCCCTTGTCAACTCCAAGCTTCGCCCCTGTAATCAGCCAATGACCAGGAATATCTTGTGGCCCCTTGAGCATTTCTGTCATGTCGACGATTTTCACCAGTTTCTTTGAACCGTCTCCTTTCTTGTCATCGGGGTTCCTGTCGTTCACCATTGACGTCGAAGAACCATCAGGCCTTTGTGCTGCAGAGGTGTTCGGACTGTGATCCCACACAGATCTCCTTATTGTACAACCCGGCACCTTGGAGAAAAGAAGTTTCAGATGTAACACACTTTTGGCACCGAAGTCCCAAACACCAAGCTGAGCCCCGGTGACAATGTGAACGCCAGAGAGATCTCCAATGGATTGCTCGGTATGCTCTATTGGCGCGGTGCTTACATGAGAGAAGTTTTTCCACTTTATTGGTTCAAACCATCGACTGTCTTGCTCCTCAGGGCCTTGCCACTTGGGAGCACCTATAGCAATGTGCGCATCCCAATGGGGTTGAAGAATTTTCGGGAGAGAAACCAAGTGCTGCAAATGGATGGCAAGACGGTTTTGTTTGCTTCCTTCTAAACTGAGTCTAAGTCCAGTGACTGGCTTACGTCCAACTGTTACCTGTAATATCATGCATGCCTTTGGCTTAAGATACACGCAAACTATGCATGATTCAGACACCATATGGCAAGGTGACATGCCATTTCGAACAAAAAAGAAATCAATATCATGTGTATTACATTCGAACTCCCCATTGCAATAACTCAGCCAAACAGGTTAACTGCTTCGATTTCTCCCATTTCTCAACATAAATCTCGGCCAAACCCTCTCTCTATGTCTCCGAGGAACACAAGAATTATATGACAAAATATCAGAGATGAAAAAAATCAAGTGAAAGGCCTTTGGTGAGAAAAGAAAAACCGAAAAAGAATTTGATCTTGCAATTTACTGGGTTGTAACAAAGATATTTGCCTCTCTTTTCCAACAGCAAGAGGTTTAAAGGTACCTGTTTAAGTGGTGGAAACAATTTGCCGCACATAACTGTAATTTTTAGTTGTCTATTTGATATTGTTTTATATGTTTCCCACAATTTTTTTTTTTAATTTTTACTTTTTACAACGTTAAATGGACTTCAGAAACAAGAGTTGCTTTAACCACCACCAAGTCAGAAACAAGAATTGCTTTAACCACCAAGTACTGAGATTCTCGTTTGACCACAGAACTGGGATTCTGTAGATGACTCATGTAAAAATGAAAAGGTAATAGCCATATTTGCATTATATGTTAATATCAAGGGCTAAAGTATTACAAAATATACCTGATCTGGGCTTACATAAAGCTTGGGACCCATCAAACTGAACTGAAGAGATGGACACACAGGCTCCTTCCTTTGAAGGTTATTCTGCTCAGGAGCCCAAATTCTAGCAATTTGGAAATCTAAGAAGTACTGTAGATCCTCGATAGGTGGCTTGTCTGGTAAAACAACATCAAAGATTAAAGAACATTTTTAGGAAACAGAAAGCATGTTAAGGTGTAGATGCATTTCTCATATCTAGGATGTTGAGAAAAAGATCTTCTAGTATTTCACTGAAGTAGATTGCCAGTTCTGCTTCTGCACATATGTCTTTAACACTGAATAGATGGTATCAATTCTAGACAACCTTAATTTTCATTCAACTTCAGTAAAGACTTAGAGAACAACAGACAATTTATATAACCCATTTTCTCACAAACTTCATATGGTTTTTGCAAGGCTATTCTAGATCGATTTTTGCTTGTCAATTAATTGCATGGAGGCATATTTTTAACTATCTCCATGGATTAAGTAAAGAAATCACTTGTAACATTATTTGTAGGTATGTACTGAAGCTGAATGTGCAGAAGAGAGTCATAAAATTATGCAATGGAACGGCTAAAACAGAATCATGCAATCAGACATAGGACTTTACTAGTCTCATTTGATTTTCAGGAAAACTGAGATCATATATTTAATTTGCCAGATAACTATTGGAAGTAGGTTAACCTTCTTATTAGTCTATTGTACGCCTCTGACCCGTTTCCCGTAGAATCTTATCTGTGCCAGTTACAGTGAGCAGAAATCAAGAAACTATTGATTATGACAGCACCAATATGTTTATTTAAACAGACCTACTGCTCTTGAGGCTAGATGTTAATTCTGTTAGATATGCACCATCTGAAACAAAGACAAAGTGTTGGTAGGTTTTAATCTCTTTATCCTGCATCCTGTTCTCTTTAATGGTCCAAGTCTTACCTTCAAAGATTTCTTCACTTATTCGAATGTCTTTTTCTTTTGCTATGTCTCACTTCAAATTCTATTTAAAGGTCCATCTTTCTCTCGTTTTAGACATTTTCTTGCCAATGTATTCTGCAGCATCTACATTCAATTCTCTTATCTCATTTCTAGTTCTATATCCTAAACAAAAACATGAGAGAAAGGATGGTTGAACTTGCAGCATTCAAAGCCACCTGAGCAATATTTTGAAGTATAATTTAATCTACAGCCAAGCAACTCCGAGAGGCTCTTTCACATACTCACAGGAAACATAATGTAAACATGAGACAGGATCTTACACTCCAAGTACAACTCTATTGCCCGACTCAAGTGCTTTATTCCAGGCACCTCTTCAAGCAAGGAAACAATGGGAGTGAATGTCATGTTTACCACATCTGGTGCTGTTTCCACAGTTGCAGCCCACTTGGCATGACTTTGTTCAAGATCATCCCCTCCTCTTCTTCTAAATATGACAGTAACATCCTGCAGCAGAGCAATTAGTTTCCCCTTATTTTGCTGTCATTACTATATGATGATTATTGCCATAGTATTTGGAAGCTCTTGAAATAAGGAATTTGTTTCATTTGTAAATGAATGCCATAAGGAATTGTATTTGCAAATGAATTCTATTGTTTGGATACGTAAAACAATTTTAAGTCAATTCTATTATTTTGTAAATCGAAATTGTGTTTGGAACATGTTAAAAAGAAAGAGGACACATATGGATAGAGAGAAAGACTCAAAGGCTTAATACCTTTTAGGGTATTAGCCTGGTCTATTTATAATACTATGATAAGGAGCAAATACTATATCTCTTTCGATCTGGGAGAGAGACTTATTACAATAGCAACATAGTATATTATCTAACTCTCTACACTTAACACTCCCCTTCAAGCTGGAGCATATATATCATACGTGCCCAGCTTGTTACAAATATATTTAACTTGAGAACCACCAAGAAAGTTTTTACATAAATCAGCTAACTGATCACTGAGCCAACAAAAGAAGTAACAATTTCCTTAGATAACAGCTTCTCCCTGACAAAGTGACAATCTATGTGCTTAGTCCTTTCATGAAATACTGGATTGGTGGCAATATTTATCGCAGCTTGATTGCCACAGACGAGCTTCACAAGACTGGAGCAGGCGACCTAAATCTCCTTCAGAAGATTCTTCACCCATACTAACTCACAAGTAACTACCGCCATCGCTCGGTACTCTGATTCAGCACTAGAATGAGCAACAACATCTTGTTTCTTATTCTTCCAAGAAACAAGATTTCCTCCAATGAACACACAGTAACCAGAGGTGGACCTTCTATCAGCAAGACTTCCCGCCCAATCAGCGTCTGAGTACCCAACAATCTCCATGTGTCCATGATCACTGTAAAGTAGGCCTTTCCCAAGTAAGCCTTTAATATACCTTAAGATTCGAATGACTGCTTCCCAATGTCTTTCTCGTGGAGAGTTCAGAAACTGACTGACAACACTAACTGCAAACGAGATATCTGGTAGAGTAACAGTGAGGTAATTAAGTTTTCCAACTAACCTTCTATATCTTCCCGGATCTGATATGAATTCCCCCTCGTCTGGAAGAAGCTTCACATTTGGATCCATGGGTGAGTCACAAGGTCGTGCTCCAAGTAAACCTGCCCCACTCAACGTATCCAATGCACATTTACATTGAGAAATAAATACCCTTGTTTTGACTGTGCAATCTTAATACCCAAAAAATAGTGAAGCTGCCCTAGGTCTTTGGTTTGAAATTGCTGGTGAAGAAAGGCCTTCAGCTCATCAATCCTTTTGCTATCATCACCAGTTATGACAATATCATCCACATACACAATCAAAAGAAGCCGCTTGCCAGATGAGCACCAATAGAATACAAAATGATCCACATTACAACGAATCATGCCAAATTCAAGAACTACAGTACTGAAACGTCCAAACCATGCCCTCGGAGATTGCTTGAGACCATACAAGGCCTTCTTCAAACGACATACTTTCTGAGACTCCCCCTGAGCAACAAAGCCTGGCGGTTGCTCCATATACACCTCCTCATCAATATCACCATTGAGGAAAGCATTCTTAATATCCAACTGATGGAGTGGCCAATGGTGAATAGCTACCAAGGAAAGAAAAATTCGAACAAAAGCCATCTTAGCAACGGGAGAAAAGGTGTCACCATAATCAAGTCCATAGACCTGTGTATATCCCTTGGCCACAATCCGAGCCTTCAAACGATCCACTTAACCATCTAGGGAGACCTTCACTGTATACACCCACCGGTAACCAACAGGGGACTTACCGGCTGGCAAATCAACTAACTCCCATGTTCCATTATGATGTAACGCAGACATCTCTTCAAGCATAGCATCCCACCAACCAGGGTGAGCACAGGCCTCTGTCACAGACTTAGGAATGGAACCAAAAGAAAGGGAGGCAACAAAGGATGCATATGAAGGAGATAAAGACGAATAAGAAACAAAGTTAGATATTGGGTGCCGAGTGGTGCAAGAACGAGCACCTTTACGAAGAGCAATGGGTAGGTCAAGATCAGATGATTGAGCCAAAACTGGATCTGGAGACGGCGAATCAGATGATACCGGGGCAAGTGGCAATGGACATGGACGGCGTGAGTAAACTTGCAAGTCCGGTCGATCTAGACGTGCAGTAGAAGGCAATGGAGAAGCGGACGCAGGAGTGGAGACGAGGTCCGGAGTATGAGAAGGGACCAAAGACATATCAAAGATACAGTCTGGAAGTGGTAAAGACTCGACCACAGTATTAGAAGTGTCGGTTGACGAGAAAAAAGTACTCTCTAAGAACATAACATCAGCTGACACAAACCATCGATTCAACTCAGGAGAGTAGCACTTGTAACCCTTTTAACGTCGAGAGTACCCAAGAAACGCACACTTGATAGATCGAGGACCTAGCTTGTCTACCCCAGGGAAAAGATTGCGGACAAAGCAGACACATCCAAAAACCCGAGGAGGTAGCACATAAATAGCATCACGAGGGAACAAAATGCGGAACGATATTTGATCATGTAACACAAATGATGGCATACGATTGATAAGATAACACGATGTAAGAACCGCATCATCCCAAAACCGAAGAGGTACATTTCTATGGAGAAGAAGTGTACAAGCTGTCTCAATTAGATGGCGATTCTTTCTTTCAGCCACCCCATTCTGTTGTGGACTATGCGAACAAGATGACTGATGAAAAATGCCATGAGAAGATAGAAACGAAGAAAAAGAAGAGGAAAAGTATTCTTTTGCATTGTCACTTCGAAGAATCTGAATAGAAACCCCAAATTGTGTTTGAATTTCAGCATGAAACATGGTAAAAAATAGACAATACTTCAGAACGTTCTTTCATTAAAAACAACCATGTCATACGAGAATAATCGTCTATAAAAGTAACAAAATAACGAAACCCAGATTTGGAAGTAGTTCGACAAGGACCCCAAATGTCAAAGTGAACAAGAGCAAAAGGGGCAGCAGCCCGTTTATTGACTCGATTAAGAAAAGAACTACGACTATGCTTGCCTAACTGATAGGACTTGCAGGACAATTCTTTGACTGCCCCTAAATAGGAATCATTTTCTTGAGATTAGGCAGGGAAGGATGACCAAGACGAGAATGAACTTGTTCTGGTGAGCGAGCAACAACACGTGGTAGATAAAGAAACGTTGAGATAGTATAGTCCTCGCTCCTCACGCCCGGTACCAATCTTCGCGCCTGTCTTCAGATCCTAGATTGACACAGCATCAGCAGTAAATGTCATAGAACAGTAAAGTAGTTTAGTCAACTGACTAATGGATAAAAGATTAAAAGGAAAGTTTGGAAGATACAGAACAGATGATAGTGGAATGGAAGATATGGGGTGTGCAATACCAATTCCACGAGCAGAGGTACATCTGCAATTGTGACATTCGAAAACATACCAGGTCTAAACTGAGAGAGTAAACGGACATTACCACAAATATGATCAAATGCACCAGAATCAAGAATCCAAGGACCAAGGTCAGGTACAGTACGGGTCATAAGAGCTGTGGATGAGCTAGTCTGAGCAAATGAGGCGGTCGAAGTAGGATGCATAGCTTGTTTAGAAGCCTTAAACTGCAAAAACTCAGAGTATTCATCCCCTGTAACAGTCACCGAAGCAGGAACTGTAGAAGTAGACAGCTCGACCAAATTTGTTTGGACTGCATCAGCAACTTGAGAAGGACGACCATGAAGAGTCCAACAATTGTTGCAAATATGACCAAGTTTATTACAATAACTGCAACGAGGGGGCTAACCATTTGAACGCCCTCCCCCTCGGCCCAGAAATGCCACGACCTCTACCACGACCACCACGATCAAAGTTTTCGTCACACGTTGAGGTAGGAACAACTAAAGCATACTGTTCATCGTGAGAACCAGAAGTCAAAGAGTGGGGCTGGGGCTAAGCACGCTGTACTTGAGCATAAGCATCATCTAAAATGGGCAAGGTAGAACTGAATAGTAATTGAGAACGTACAGCATCATACCGAGGATGAAGTCCGTGTAACCAGAAGATCAAGCACAAATTGTCCCACTGTTGGGCAATCACCGTGGGATCTGTACTGAGTGGGAAAAGATCACGAAATTCAATCATGAAATTGTAAAACCGGCTATAATAATCTGTCAACTCCATATCTGCCTGGGCCCGCAGCATATCAGACACAACATCAAACACTCGAGTAACTTGATAAGAATATCTCACTTTAGCAGAAGTCCAAATAATTTTACAGGTTTGGCAATTCCGAAAGCATGTTTGGATAGAATCCTCCATGGATTGCCAAAGCAAACTCACCAGCCGGGCATCGACACGACGCCAAGTGCGAGCGTCAGTCGTAGATAAATCAGGCGGACAATCAGAGGATAGGTGATCTTCCAAACCTTGTCCAAGAAACCAAATATTGACAGCAATAGACCACAACGAGTAATTCTTACCATTCAGCTTAATTGTTGTGATAGTGGGAGTACCAGAAAAAGAGGGCACGACAGCTGATGGAGTAGTAGCAACATGAGTTCTCGAGGACTCAGCATGAGTCTCTGTTTTCTCAGCAAAGTTAGATTCCATAATGACTGAAAGAAAGAATCAGATGTGCAGCAGCCTATACTATAATAAAAATAGCACTCCCACAAACTAATTCCACAATCCAGCAAGAGAAGAAATTAGTTCTGCATTTTTTTTTTTAAAATCTCAAAGACACTGGTGATCACAAATAACACATTGCTGAGGTAGAATTTTGCAAAAACAACTGCACAGCTGAGACCGGCAGACCTGGCCGATCATCCCGGTGCAAGAAGGAAGCTGGCCGGAGCTCCAGTGCCGGTGCGTGAAGCTCACGCGCTGAAGGTACCGGCACGTGGCACTGTTTCCGGCGACGGTGAAGGTGTGGCCGAGGTCGCTTGAGCACGAGATAGCGATAAGTGGGTTCAAATTTTTGAAAAAGTGATGGAATTATGACTAATCGGAGATGGCATTTAGGGTTAGGGTTTTTTTTTTTGGGTGGTTATAAAGATCTCTCTCTCTCTCTCTCTATATATATATATATATATTAGGGTTAGGGTTAATGTTTGGCTCTAGATACCATGTTAAAAAGAAAGAGGACACATATGGACAGAGAGAAAGACTCAATGGCTTAAAACCTGTTAGGGTATTAGCCTGCTCTATTTATAATACTATGATAACGAGCAAATACTATATCTCTTCCGATGTGGGAGAGAAACTTATTACAATAGCAACATAGTATATTATTTAACTCTCTACACTTAACAGAACACAAGAGGAATTAGAATTAATATGTACATTTTACTTAAATAGGATCGTATAGAAAATGATAGTGTTGTATTATGTTAATAATTATAGGGATATTTTTGTCTTTATAAGATTTTCTGTGGATTGGAATTGCAAATTCCACCTCTCGGCCTAAGATTTGAGTATAACTAGAGGAAATTCAGGATTTGCAAATCTTGGAATTCCAAATAAATTTTATATTTTAATAAAGTGCTACCAAAAATAAAAAAATGGATTTGCAAGTGAATTCCACTAAGTTTTGTGGAATTCATTCGCTCCAGACAGTCTGACGTGTAGTAAGTGATGCCAATAAGCCAAGAGAACTGAGATTTCCTAAATGAATTAACAGTATGACATTGCCTCTCAAGCTAAAAAGATAAATGGGTAAAGCAGCCTTACGAAAAGTTGAAAAAGATGTACCGCACTGACCTTATCCTTGTATTTCAACGAGCCAGCACTTGATTGGCCTTTTAGATCTGAGAATCTCTGGTCCCCAATTTCTTTTACATAGTTTTCAATTTCCAACTCTGATAAAGGAGATGACTGGTGCTGTCTGATATAAATCACATCCCTTCCACCAATCGTTGCAGAGGTGACGATATGGGTGCCATAATTTTCAATGAAGCTGAGGGGACATTCCAAATTTGAAATTAGAGACCATTAAATAACCTCACAGATATGGTGTATTAAGCCAAATCAAGCCTGCCCACTAGGAATCACACATCTCTCATAGCATTAATCCTTGTACATGGAGTCAGCTTCTCAGGCACATATTTATTGAAATTCCTACGTTTAAAGGCGATAAAATTGATATGAGAAACCATAAATTTTTCAACATCATTTCATATTATTACGCAACTATTTCTGCAATTACCAAAAGAAAAAGAAAGGACAAGGATAGTTCCCCATAAGTATATGACAAGTAGATTAACAAACAGACAACCACTAGAAAGGGTTGTTCTCTTGTTACATCCTTAGAGCACTAGACATATAAACATTCAAGATTTATGCAACGAGCACTACAGTTCAGATGAATTAAAATTTTGAGATAATATCATGAATGTTGTACCTTGCCAAAGATGCAGGATCCCAAGAATATGGAACAGCACGCTTAATTTCATCAAGTAAAACTAAATTTGACTTTGCCAATCTGACATTAAACAAGGGAATGACATATCCAACCATTGCAAGTGATTTCGTTGCTGCTGCATCAACTTGCCAAGCACCAGTGAAATTAAACATGGCATTAAAACTTCCAAGAGGAATATTGCCGGATAAATTGGACTTTTCATTGAAGTATTTAGCCATCTGAAAAGTCAAGTAACAAGATCATTCCATTAAAAATAAACAGTCATCAAAGCCAATTTTCCGCTTACATGGAGATTCCTTCCCTAAATGATGAAAATTATTAAAAGTTGAACTCAGATATGTAATTTCATCTGAACGAAAAAGAAAGATATGCAATTTGAAACCATAAGAAAACAACAAATACATTAACAGCAATAGCCATCAGACTGGACAATGACTTAATTGGCGACCCGGATATGTGCAACCGAAGAAATTAGAGGAGAAAACAGAAACGTAAACTGCAAGACAACCAAAGAATATTGACATTTTCCATATCATTTTTGAAGAGTGGAAAACATTTGCTCCTTCGAGCTTCTTTATAAGATTTTCTTTTTTTGCTAGGGACTTCATTATTCTCAACTTGTAAACCTTCACCATAGCAGCTCTTCTGAGTTGGTGCCACCAGTAGCAATGGCAGGATCAAGTAAAGTATGTAAGGCCGAAGGTCTTGTGAGTGTCCAGAGTTTTTACATCACTTATATTGCCAATATGAATGGCTGCTATGCACCGATAACTCAATCCTTGACTCTCACCTATTTCTCTCTCAGCATTTTCAGGATTTACTCACTGTTTTTACGATTATACCTTAGGGAACATCTTTCTATCAGTAGAACCTCAGGCTACAAAATCTACAGTTGCACAGTTAAGAAACTACATTACTCTGAACTCCACCCCACTCAACAAACCACCAAGGAGGAGCAACCAGTTTGCGTCCATAGCAAAGTTCATACCAAAAAGAAAATCATCCCACAACAGATTTAGGTCATTCCACGAGGAGAGGATGAAAAGTCTGGAAGAATAAACTAATCCTACAGCAAAATACTTGAGAAGGTAATGTTGGCTCAGTGCGCTTAAGCTTTCAGGTGAAACTTTCACTGTAACACTTGACATGACTAAAAATCAACCTCCATTCACCTGCATAACTCATCTAATTAGGGTCCAGACGTACAACAAAAGAATTGAAAGATACTTGGAGAATCCACCAAAATGTACAGAATGAGTTATTCAAAAATGTAATAATCAATACAGAGAGAGAGGAAGGAGGGGAAAACAAAAACATTTAGACACCAACACATGACAAGCAATAGTGAAAAAAATGAGAAGTTCACAGAGGGAGAGAGAGAGAGAACAAAGTACAAATCTTTCCATTAGATGCTTCTACAAATTTATCTGGCAGGCTAACAGGTATAGGTCAAGGGCAATAATTATGTCTTTGAGGCAAATTTATATGGTCCCAAGATGAGGGCATGCATATATAAATAGCATAAACTTTCTACCACTTGATTCCTCTTCTTCTTCTTCTTCTTCTTCTTCTTCTTCTTCTTTCATAATTTATTTGTACACTTGCATCACTAATTTTAGTAAGCAGATGCAAATACTTCTTGTTTGTTATATAGCCACTAATATTATCCTTTAATTAAATATTGGGAGGAACTGAATTGTGTTAACTACCAAAACCACGTCATTCAAATATACACTGAACCATCTGGACAGTATATACCTGTAGGCTGAAATGACAAGATATCTAATTTAAATAGGCTGTTGAATGTGTTCAGAATAGGTATATGTATGTTAGATGTCAAGTATACATAGGACCCAAGTACTTCTCTTTACATCTGCAAAATGTTGGTTTCTTCTTTATCATAGGTTTTTTAACTAATGGGTTACTATTGATCCTATTAACAAATATGTCTTCTGGTAATACTGGTACTGTTTAGGAAAGTATAGGACATCCTATGGAAAGATGAAGGCACAGGTTTGTTTCATTTCTAGAATTCAAATTCATCAAATCATCTTTCTCACATATTTGATTACTGAGCTCATCAAATTGTATATAGCTTCACTATAAATTATAATTGATGAGTAAAGATGTTCTAGTATGTGTTAGAGTATTTCCTCCCACATAAAAAAATTAAAAAGTCTAACACCACTTAATAAGATCTTGGGCTACTCCTTCCATTGACCAATTGGTTTTTAGGATGGAAACCCAAGATTCTTCACATGGTATCAGAGCCACCATGTCAAATCCAAATCCAAATCCAAGTCCAATCCAGTTTCCAGTAACTATCTCAATTTAAGTTCCGCCCAACGGTCGTGGGGATTTATCATACCAAAGTGGTGCACACGACTCCCAAATCAATCTTGATTCCACCCCTTTTTAAGGTTAGACGAGCCGTAGTGACTGGGGTGAGTTCCAAGTTAGACTAAACGTGGTGACCCACCCTTTCTATCAAGATCAAGTTTTCTTTTGAAAACCTTTCAAGCTCAAGGTATACCACCTTGAGTTTGAGAGGGGGTGTTGAAGAATATTTTGGTTATTAATGTTATTTCCTTATTCTATGGTATTAAATCAGACAATAGTTTAGATTAAGCAATTAATCAAGTTGGTTTCCTTATTATTCTAGTTTCCTTAGAATTTTAGTTATCTTATTAATCTAGCTTCTAGTCTTGCTAACCAAGTTATCATGTCTATAAATAAGCTCTTCTCTTGTATTCATGAAACGTCAATAATTCACAATGTAGTCCGTATAAGTATTTCATTTCTAGAGCCACCATTGGTGACGGCTCCAACAATCTTCAGCACTTTCATAGTTTCTCTCCATATTTTATATTTTATATATTTTCCATATGGTATCAGAACCCAGGTTATGGGCCAATTATATTTGTCCACGTGAGACCCTTCTTCATCCACGTGTGACGTTCTAATTTGTCCACGTGTGACCTTTCTTCAATTATCAAATTAGGTCACACATGAGGGGGAGTGTCATTCTATTTTGTCCACGTGTAACTCTTCTTCAATTATCAAATTAGGTCACACGTGAAAGGGGAATGTTAGAGTATTTCCTCCCACATGAAAAAATTACAAAGTCTAAGACTACTTAATAAAATCCTGGGCTACTCCTTCCATTGACCAATTGGTTTTTAAGATGAAACCCCAAGATTCTTCATAGTATGATATCCGAATCCCCCAAATGTGAGTGGCAAATCCAGCACAATCTTACTCAAAGCTAGTTTTGCATTGAAAGACCTTCTCCTGCTCCTTCCTCTAAATCATTCAGAATTTCCAGCATTTACCCTCAACTCCATACTACCTTATACTCAACTTCACATTATTTTCATCACTATCCTTGAAAAATAGAACGCTTAACCAATATTCTCAATGCTGTTGTAGCCACTTTTGTGGTATCATGTATGGGACAGCACCAGATATAAGCAAAAAAAATTCTGGACGGTCTAATGAATGCTACATCAATAAGAAACCGAAATTACAAGCACAGCTCCAACTCCATGATGATCACTTCAACATTTTGCAAATGCAGGGTGCCAAACTTAATGATGATCAGGCCAACATTTTGAAAAATTAAGTCAACAGAACAAGATTTATGTTGAAATAGAGCTCAGTGAGGGAAGGACCCCAAGCATTTCATTAAAGGAGTACAGTATCTTTTGTCCTCAAACAGGCAACTCAGGACAAATGTCCAAAAGCCAAAGCTGAAAAACTATTCGCGGTTCTTCCTATTATCAACTAAGCAAAGGAATTTCAACAATAAACAACTCCTATCGGATGATTATACAAATTCAAACCCCACCAATAAAACAATCTACAATCTCCTTTTCCACTTCAGTTAATGACCATATAGTTCCCAAATCACATGTACAAGCACCAAAGCATAATTGAACCAAGAAAATAAAGCACAACAAACCAACTTTTTCCCAAATCCAATAATACTATAAATTAAACTAAATCAGGACCATTTTGACCACTTAAACTAATACCATCCAAAATTAGAAATCTCTATTTAACCTTCTCTGCATAACACGAGTTTCGTGCACCGAACTGTCCTTTAACAATACAAACGAAAAGATGAAAAAGAGCAAGATTGAAATACAAAAAAGGCAATAAAAACAGATTACCTCATGAAAGGACCAAACAGGGGTGGTCTCAGTGCTTCTTTTGCCAGGGGAGCACTGAATATCAACCGATACATTTGGGATCACAACACCACCATCATCAGAGACCTCAAGATCTCTAGTGTGCTCTTCATCTATGTGAACTAAGCGGGACCCAGGTGCACCTTTGCAATACAAAAGCCTAATATCAGATGTAACATCAAAACCTCTACCCAATGCTTGGATTGAGTTGCAGAGTGTAGTCACCAAAGCACCATCCATTTGAAGAATAAAGAAAAAAAAAAAAAGAACAGATTGCAAGAAATGGCTTATTGCATTATAGTATGTAACGAAGAAAGATTGCAACTTTCTTGTTTTTTGTCTTTCTTTTTTTTTCTTTTTTTCTTTTTTTTTTTTTTTTTTTGGGGTATTGTTTAGGTGGGTGAGTCAGAGGGTGGACTACGGGCTTGGTTGGTGTTGGTGGGGTTGTTTTGTTCAAAAGGCAAGAGGCAATTTTGTTTTGACTGTTACAAACGCGTTTATTGTCCTTTGCGTGTTTTCTGATGCTTCTGGGATTTTCTTTTCTTCTTCTTTTTCTTTTCTTTTTTTTCTTTTCTTTTCTTTTCTTCTTCTTTGGAGGTAGGCTTTACACAAACCACAGGAGGAAAATTTAGTTTTTCTTTTGTTGGAAAAGATGATTCTGTTTTGACAGGTCTTTCTTTTTGAATGGTTGGGCTTTCGACTAGCACTGTTCCCACGACCTCCGGCACAACAAAATCAAAATATCATGCAATTCTCTTTTTTTCATAGGACGGCAGCTTAGATGGACCGATTTGAAAGTTTTTCCCTTTTCTAAACACAAAAGTTATGTAGTTGTTTGAATTTTTTCCCCCTCTCCATAGAGACGAAGTCAAATTAGAGAGATAGGTTTTAAAAGAGAAAGTTCTTCTACGACCAAAAAGATAAATTCCTCTAAAAAGAAGATGTGAAAAATAATAAAAGTACAAATTATTATGAACAACTCAAGTGATTAAGACTTCTTTTGATAGTTTTGGTCTCGGTTTGAATATTACGAAGAATGAGAGTTGGGTATAGAAGTGGGGAGTTAAAAATATTGTTAATAAACTTTATGAAATAAAAAATGATAGGTAGATAGTGTTTTTTCTTCTTTTTTTGTTATAAAAGAGTAGTTTTATTTTTTTATTTTTTTGGTAAATGGTCACTTTCGTCTTTTCAATTTTCTCTCAATTTGGAGGCGAAAATAAATAATCTTATTAATTCTATGGTTGAATATACTAAAAGAAGCGAAATAAATCTGTCTTTGCATGGACCACTTTTTAAGAGAGGAAAGTAAATAGAATGATTGAAAAACTGATAAATCATAAGAAGAGGATGTGGTACCGTCCCACTTGGCATTTATGAGCAATCCTTGTTTACTGATCAACGAGAAACTATTTGAAATTTATGAACGTAAAAGTTTTTATTGTATTGACAAAAATGGTTTAAATTTTGTACTAAAATTTTGGTTAGAAGAGTTGTTGATAAAAGCTATTGAGGTTTGCCTTCTTTTGATGTTTTGAGCTTTTAATTGATTTAAACCTAATAATGTTGGGTTTTCAAAGACATAAGTAGTATTTTTAAGAGAAAGAGAAGAAAACAATTTTATGCGTGACATAAAACATTTCTCAAAAGCTTTCTATCGGAAGCTCTAGTTTGGAGCTTTTGATTTTTTTTTCTTTTTTAATCTTTATTGTTTACGTCAAAACTCTTTAAAAATGGGCCAAACATATATCATGTTGAACTTTTAAATTTATAAAAAATATTTTTAAATATTTAAACATTGGGCCACACACGGCCTAATTAAGTTATATATTAAACCAAAGAATCAAGCTTAAACTTTTGTTAACTCTAGGATGGCTTGGCTAGGGTTTGTTTTGCCTAGTTGTTAAAATTTAAGTGTTAGAGTTATCGAGCATTTAAGAATATAATTTTGGTTAGAAGTGTTGATTGAGGAAAAATTATTGATTGCTTAGCCTCAAGTTTTAAGGATCAAGATCCTTTCATATTAGGGCTCCTCTAATATTGATATGAAAGAATTATCTCAGCCATTCATGTACTAGTTAAAATATATTTTAACTATTTATCTAAGACAAATCCCTAAAAAAGTAAATAATGGTAGGAAGAATTTTTTTTAAAAAAAAAAATTAACATAGGTAGCTGAGATGTTTTTACCATCCCATGAATCGTCAAAATTTCTCTTATACAATATGAGAGAAGTCCTGATATGAAAGAATCTTAATCCAATTTTTAGTTGTTAAGCTCTAAACTATTTCGTGCGTATTGTTAGACTTTTGATAACGTTATCTTTTAGAAAAGAAAAAAAAAATAGTTTATCAGGTTACCATATGATTAAAAATAACTTTCCAAAAGTCTTTTCTTAAAATGTTCTACTTTAGAGTTTTTCAACTTTTCCTAATTTTGATTTTTGCCTAAAATCTCTTTAAAAGATAAACCAGTCAAATGATTCCAACTTTCAAAGAAAAAAAAGCTTCTAAATATCTAAAGTTAAACTAACATGTGGTCTTAATTAAACTATTCCATTCTAAACTAAGAATGACCTAAGCTCAAACTATTTTAATTTTCAAAATCAAAATTATCAAGTCAAGCAAGTGAGATTCAAGTCAACCCGACTTTATTGAAAGTCAACTCTATCATCCAATTGTTAATTAGTCAAAGGCAAATTTGGCCGAAACCTCTAGCAACATACCTTAAAAACTGAGCCAGTCACGCGTAGGCCAACTGACCAAAAAAAAAAAAAAAACACGTAGGCCAAAAACTTAGATTTTTATTAGTAAAAGGCACCTTATTAATTTTAAGTTTTTAATTGGTGTTAAAATGAATTCGCATATATTTAAAATATCTAAATGATCTTCAATTTTTTCAAAAAAAATGCTATAGAATTACAAAATTCCCATAAATAGAAAGCGAAAAATAATATCTCTACCATGAAAATTACTAAGATATTTGCGGGATTGGCATGCAAAATATGAAGTAATCAATAAATCAATCATTTGTTATTGTCTTGCGCATCAACTAAAATATTGAAAAAAAGGTTCATTATTCAAAATAAAAAATATTAATAGCAACTTATAACTCGTTACTGCACCAAGAGAAGTTGAATTTCTTTTGTGGAGTTGCTTCTAAATATCTCAACCTCATTTTTTATCTTTTCCGAACGCATTATATGTCTTCCGACAAAAAAAAAACATTATATGTCCAGGAAGTTAATCATATATTAATTTCGAGTTAATTCGCAACTTAAACTTAACTCCTATGTATTGGTAGGTGGCCGATAATTGGAAACAAATTTGAAGGGCCTTTGACGAAGGCATTTCGTGCAGCTTCCAAAATTCTTTACTGGTTTTTATTCCTTGCTGAATGCTTTTCTACGAGTTCAATGATTTAGCCTAGACCAATGATCAAACAGAGTGGGAAATCATGATTTTTTTTCCCTTTTCAAGAAAAGTAACACTGATTACATTCGAACAAGTTTAGGAATTACGACCCTTTTATAATCTTCTTCTAAAATTTGCCTCAGCTCATCCAAAGGTTCTTATAAGTGGTAGTACCTAATAGGTGTCTGAAAGCCAAAATAAGGAATCCAGTCTACACACTTATTAGCCTTTCAATCATGAAGTTACAAATCCTTTTTTTAGCCCTAAACATCTAATTTTGCTTACTAATTTCACTATATTCGTTGTGAAATAAATCTCTTTTAAGACTATTGACAAACTTGAGCATTAAAATATTATTTATTAGTACCATCATTGGCATCACAAGATTGAAGTTAAATTTGCCCTTAGTGTACTATTAGAGGTCCGTCTTACAAGATTCAATTGCACAAATAATTCTTACTTGGTACTTAATCTTATCAATAACAAAAACTTATTTTCTTCTACTATTTATTTGATTTTGTAGTTAGTGTTTTACTTTGGTGACAAGAAGGAAAAACAACCTATGACAGATCACTTGCGTAATTAGTTAAGCAAAGGGAAAAGCAAACTATAGATCTTACTCTATTTGACTATAATAAGGTGCCACTTCTTTACTTATAACATTTAATTAGTTTAAGTAATAGATTTTATTTTTCATGTCATATGATTGCGCATGTTCAGCTATTGTTTGGTTCATGATTATTTCCTGTAGGTCTTTGGGGTTTTTTTCTGCTGAACTAATTTTTATATAAAAATTATTTATTTTATGTGCTTCTTTATATTGTATTATATGGGTATTCAATTGTATCTGTATATCTAATATTTCTTCTTTACAATATTCACGAATATATTGACGAAAAATTGACGCCAGACCTAAAGACCCAATTGGATTGGGTTGGGAGGCTTCGGCCCAAGATTATGTCACAGCCCAAGGATCTAACCCACACCCGTTGTACAGCTCCATCAACCTTCGACTGCTCAAACAATGGATTCCTATTTAAACTCTACCGTTCTGATAGTGTTTATCCAGTGGAAGGGGCTTAGCATGATAAAGATAAAGTTTTAACCAATTCCCATCGACCATATATTAGTACCTATACTGTGCATCATATGCACAGTACTCCGCATAATTATTGTACATCGTATTGTGTGTGAACCGTACGCGCACAATACGTAACAGCACACGTGTTCAAAATTTTTATATTATAGGTTCAAAACTCTTGTACTAAGCTGTAAATATGTTCAAAACTCTTAATATTATATGTTCAAAAGTTTAAAAGCAAGTTTAGAAAATAAAAATTATAATCACATAAATTTTATGTATGTTCATGGATAAAGATACGGGAGTAGATTTGCTATATGTTCAAAACTATTGTTCTATATGTTCAAAACTAATACACTATTGATTCAAAATAAATAAGTGTACTATTTGATCAATTAATAGTCTTAGTTCAAAACTATTGTTCTATATATTCAAAATTCTTATATTATATATTCAAAACTTTAATACAAGGAATAGGTGAATTTGATTTAGCCAAAACATCAAATACAATCTCCATTATTTTAAATCATTTATTAGACAGCAAAATTCTCCATCCTTTCACTCATATACATCAATCACATACTACACACCACTACCATGACGCATACCACCACTATGACGCACACATGAATCTGTTGTTACAGATCTAAGAAAATAACTAAAAAAAAAGAGAGAAAGAAAATAGCAGCGGTAACTCGCATCGATGATAAAACAAAATCGACGTGAAGATTGAAGATTATCGTTATAGTTGCACAAAGATGATGATCACGATGATGATGTTCGATTTAAAATCGAACGGGTTGATTTTACTAAAGAGAGACAGGAAAAAGAAAGAGGAAGAAAATGAAAGGGAGAGAACGAGATGAAAAGTTTTAGATTTTTCTTTTTTTAAAGTGCATGTATATCACCTTATCTAAGTTGCAGAGTGCTCTGTAAGAGCACATTTCCTACGAAACACAATAAAATTTGCAACCACATATAGTTATCCCCTTTCAGAGCAAGGGTTGGCACATAACTACAGAGTAAGTTGGCACATAACTACAGAGCACGAGTTTGGCCGTTGATGAATTGCATGTGGGTCTTCAGACTCTTTAGCTATAAATAGACCCTTCCTCCAAAGATAAGATCATCGAACAATAAAACATCCGACTCACTATATAACTTAATACCCTTCCAACTCACTATATAACTTACATGCCCTCAGCCTGCCTTATACTGTTATACACAGTCTAAAGACTTACCCATTTTTTTTGTCTTTTGTTTCGGAAGTTGCCGGTGCCCCAAATCACGTAATTGTAGATTGTGTGTCTACAACGAGACCGTTTTAAAAAATTAATTAGTTATATAAAGCATAGAGTTTGAGGATTTGCTGCCGAGTACAAATCTATTCTAATGAGTCAAAATCCTTTAATTTTGGCTTTTAGGATTGAGGTTCAGCATAAAAAAACCAAAAAAAAAAGAAAAAAGAAAGTAGGTTTTCCAAAAAGTAAATAAATAAATGAAATAAGTGGATAAAGTATTTGGTTAATTGAAAAAACTGAATTTTAACTTGACTAAATTGGAATTTTAGAAAAGCACCCATTATTATTTTTTTCCTCAAACTAATTTTTAGCAGCAGGTATATAGATTTTATTAATTATAACAATTACAACAAATATATGTATGGTCTTTCTTTTATTATTATAGACTAAATATATTACTTAATATAAATTAAGTGGGATAGACCGATAGAGAAGGAAACGCACACACACACACACACACATATATATATATATGTATATATTTATGTTCTATATATGTAGATACATGTATATATTTATGTTCTATATATGTAGATACATGTATATATTTATGTTCTATATATATAGATACATGTATATATGTATATATATGTGTGTGTATGCATGTTTAAGTTCTTAGTGCTTTTTGCATTAAAATTACCTTTTGGAATAACAATATTCTAAATAACCTTTTGGAATAACAATATTCTAAGTGTTGAACTGGCCATAAAGGCTGTGCACTTTTTCTTTTTCTTTTTTGGGTCAAAAGATAAATATATTTGAACTGAGAAAGGGTACACATAATCACCCAACATTGGTTGGGCTGAAATCTAAATATAAAAGAAAAAGTAATATAGTTGAGCAGGAAAATCATCTCGAAGCAAATAATTAATTTCTAAATTGAGTCTTAACAATCCAATCACAAGATGACAATAACTTATTATATCAACTTTTTTCTATTTCTCAAGTTTACTTGTGGATCAATATATATTTTTTTTTTGGTTAGAAGAGAGGCTTAAGGTCAATTAAATGACAATTCTTTTGAAAAGAATATTACCCTTTCTATCATTTTTCAACAGAGAGCTCAAGTACTCTAGGATCTCTATAATCCTTTCAAACACAAAGGGTCTATCAAGGCTGCAGTTAATTGACCAATTTGCAAGCTAATTAGTCTTTTGATAAACATGTCTCATAAGAAAGCCTTTTCTCTATTTGGGAATATCCTTATAGTCTACCAACAAAGGTTTAAGAGAACTAAATTACAAACGTGGATCATTCATCAACTAAAATATGACGAGGGAATCAATCTCAATAATAATATTCTCTAAATTAAGGGACTTAGCGAGAAGCAAGTCCTCCCATAAAGCAACTAACGGCTCTGTTGTTAGTTGAATTGATGTTTCATCTCATCATCTGTAACAATCTATCTCCCCATCCACATTGACGTTCTTTCTCAGGTGGGTGCTTCTGTAAATGTTTGTCATTATTCTTATCATCTTGTGTCGAAGCATCGTATTCGAGTATCGCTTTGATAGCGTCACTTTCCATAATTAAATTCGAAATGATTGCTAAATGGGTTACAAACTTGCTTTTCATAGATTGGATCAATAATTTTCTTTCCTTCTGAACTCTATGGGAGACATATAATTTCTACGAAAAGGGTTAAGCTGTTGTCGTAAAACAGTGAAGGGAATTAGTTGCGAATAGACAAAGAGCTCCTCTTTTTTATGTTTCTTGCAAATTAGTGTTCTAGGTAAAGTATATCGAAAGTTTAGGGATAATATTTTTGGGAAAAAAGTTTATAAAGAAAGATTTAAGTACATATTCGGTTATACTTATTTGAGTACTTGTAAGCACACAAAATGAGTTTTATTTTAAATGTTTATAATTAAATACCCAAATAAGCATTGCCAAACTCCTTTCTAAGCCATATTGTTTTGCGAGGTACCCTCTAAGCCAAGTTGCGGTTGAGAATGTGTAGCACAATTTTTATTAAAAATGACACTATACATGTTTCAAAAAGTAAAGAAAAATTACTAAGGAAATTTCATAATACAAGAGATCAGTTCAATTATATTTACTTCAGGCAAATTGTAGAGGATCCAATCTATTTTTCCAAGTAAACTCGCAAGTTCCGAAAATGGTGCTTAAAATAAAAGTTAAAATAAATAATCACCTTTAAAAAAATAAGTTAATAATTTATATGCACTTCAACTAAAAAATTTAAAAAAAAACAAAAATAAATGCTTTTCTAGTTTGTTCATTACGCCTTTTCTGTCTCTGGTTTTCTTCGATCAGACAACATCTCAGCTGTGTCAATATTGCCTGCGTTTTTCTCTGTTCGATGCCTCTTTATTAGCTTTATTAAAGTGAAGATCCCTCATAACTTTATAATTTTCTCCAGTTGTGAACTGTGATGAGTGGACTGTAGCAATGTCATTTCAGGTGCCTCTATAGCTTTATTAAAGTGAAAATCTCATTACTTTGCAAGGAAAACCAAAAAAATAAACAAAGAAAGAAAAACTCCCTACTTAATGACTGTGTCCTATAAGACTAATTCCAACACACTAGCTTTTTTTTTTTTCCATGTAAGGAGTTACTAAATGCTTCTCTGTATTCAAAAGCTTCCCATTTAATTTTATTACAAAAGCCTCCCTACTCCTATTTTTTTGGATTTTCTTTGTAGTTTTACTTAGCCTCCTTATTCTTCTTATTTTTAGAGACTATTAATAAATTAGAAAAATATAATTAAAATAACAATAATAATACCAAAACTGTATTTTACCTGCCTCGCCAAAAAAAAAAAAAACTGTATTTTACCTACTTTGTTCTTTTTTCGACAAATTCTTCAGCTTTTGCGTGTGTGCGCTCTTTTCTTAGACATCGTATATTAGGTAGTTGGGATAATTGTGTTGAGACCATAAGGCAATTTGTACGAGAAATTCTTTCAACCACCCCATCACCCCCATCGCCCTCTCACATACACCCCCAAAAAACACACACAGTATCCACTTTCCATCAACAAGCGATTTTTGGACTGCCCAGTTTAAAAAATTTTCAGTTACTACTGCTTGTTGCTTTGTCTTTGATGTTGTGTCTTATATATTTTCGGACTTAAAATTTCAGATGAGCATATAAAAAACACAACATTAGTCTTTATTGCATCAACTGTCTTTTTAGCATGATGTTTATAAGAGTTTTTACGTTTATAAGCAAGTGATATATAGATAGAAGAGTGTTTGAATAATATGTACTAGTAAATTACTGATCTAGTTGATAAATTAAAAATAGATACTTATTATAAGCAGTAGTGTTAATCAAAATAAATAAAAAAACACCTTTTATTAATTAATATTAAAAAACTATCCAAAACTTTTAAGGATAATTTTTTTAAAAAGAAAAATTCAAACAACTAGTGCTTTCAAGTTACAACGACAAAGGAGAAAGAAAAACTAGGGTGAATTAATAATTTTTGACCTATAAGTTAGTTTAAGCAACTTATAAATTTTAGCCAAACACCTTCCAAGTTCTTTCCATGCATTATTGCTCACTTTGTCTTTACTTTTCCTTTTAAAGATTATCTTTTTCTTTTTTTCCTTTTCCTTTTTAAGATTATCTTTTTTTTTCTTTTTTGTCCTCTTTGACGTTCTTTCAATATGGATGTTTTTATGTTCCCCACTACTCTTTGATGTCCAAACACTTTATATACACTCCGCTTCCCTAAATATCACTTTCTTTGCCTCCTTAGTTTTTCTAAGCTTACTGGTTTGATATATAAGGGGAAAAAAATAAGGGATTTCTATGTTCTTTTTTGTGCTTGAAATGGCTATCGCACCTCCGAATTGTTAAAAATCATTGACATAAATTTTGAGCAACCTAAAAAGTGAAAAGTACTACAAAAAAAGGTAGGTAATGGTGATGGTCTTACCGCTAGCTATATGAGCATTGACTTTTTTAAAATGCCATCTATACAGAATTCTAGAAAAAAAAATCACACTATGTTTTATTCATGGTTCAAATCTTGAACTTTTTTTTTTTATTATAACACTCTATAAGTATACCATTCACCTATCAAGCTAACAATACATTTATTAATTATCTTGCATAATAATATATCTAAGTATTATCTAAATCTTTGCCTATATATTAAAATCGTTGCCTATTCCTTATTATTTTATAGTGAAACCACCACCTATTCTTGGTTTTTTTGTAGTGAAATAAATTTAGAAATGTGTTTATCTTAATGCGAAAAAGGGATTCCTATGCCTTTTTCTCCCTGATAATTGAAGATATACAATATAGGCTAATGTCCTTGACAAAATAATTTTTTTCAAAAAAAGAAATATGAAGAGAAAATATATGTATATTGAAGAACAATAGAAACCACTACAATGGTTGTTCTACAATCTTGATATTCAGTAAATATAATAAGATAGCATATTTACAAGCCTTATAACTTAATAAATAAAATGAGGTAGAGAATCTAAAAAGAAAATTGATTTAATTATTGTCTAAATTTAAATTAATTTAATAAGAAAACATAAGAAATTACATTGTAAATAAAGCCAGATATACTTTTAAACTACATTTGTACACTAATGGCTTGGTTGGAAAATTAGCCACTGACAAAAATTCAGGCAGCTATACAGAGATCATCCAATCAAAAATACCTTCATTTTTCTTTTTGGGTCCGTGTCATGTGTTCAAAACGATCACTCAAGTATCTAATGACTCTAACATTACCAAAAAAAGACGAGCATATTTTTTATCTACTAATGAATCGAACAGCTCCTAAGCCACTACTCCTTATCCAAACACTTTAATTATTCCCCCTTCTTCAAGTAACCAGCTGCGTCAGTTGTCGGAGTCATAGTCGAATCTGTATTAACTCAAGCAATTAATTTTGTCGAACATTAAATATTTATAATTTAATTCTTATATTTACATTATAAATTAATTTAAACTTACGAATAAATATCAGAGACTAATAATGAAATTTTCCCCCGTACTATTAATTTTAGACACGAAAACACCCCAATCATAACTGTCAATTTTTATTTCCCTTTTCGGCCAAAGACGTAATATTATTATTATTATTTTTAAGGTCATAAATACTCCCACTTTCAAGGAATCTGAGCACGATTTCTAAGGTGCCCGAAGTGTCGCTGCTCAGCTTTTTAAATCGCTTTATTGTATTCATAAATAAATAGACCAACATTGTTGATATTATAATATCAAGAGAAAGCATAAATGTTGATGATAATCTAGAGAGAGAAACATGGAAACGCAGAAATGTTTGTTTAAGTTGGTAGTTTTACTGCTTCTTGCTGTGCCTTTCTACTCCAGAAAGGGCGCTTCTCAACCACGTCTTCCTCCACAAGATGGTAACACTTATCATCTCTAAAAATCATTACTTGTTCGGCAATTTTTTGCATGCCTTTCCCTTTTTTCTTTTCTTTCTTTTTTTTTTACAGAATAGAAAAGTATTACTATATATCACCTTTTTTATCGTTTTCTTCTCGCTTTGTTCATTTTAACGTAATTCATGTAAATTAATATCATATTGTTCTCTCTCAAGTGGACCTCTCACGTTTAATTTAAATAATGGTCGTCTTGTCGATAAGTTGCTCTGCATGGGATCACTTAGTCATTTGCAAAAGAGCAAAAAAAAAAAAAAAACCATAAATGACCACCGTGTTTTAATTATATTGGAAAGTTTAATATCTAACAATTCACTTCTGTTCAGCCATGTCGCAAATAGTGCAAGAACTCATGGACCAAAAATGATATTCTCAGCAGTACTTAATCTCCCTTTTATAAAAGCACATAAATTTTACTATATATGTCCAGTCGTATATAAACAAAAACGGATCTATTTCAAGGTACGTTTTATAATTGATTAATCTCGACTATATTAAAAATAATTTACTTATAAAGAGTATATTGCCTGGTTCAATAATATTATTCAAGTTGGTTTCTTCCTGATATATATGATACCGAAAGTACTTGTTACTAATGCATTTTGACAGTTCATGCTGCGAGGGCTTTACTTCGACAACCAAACATGCCGTGGGCGCGAAATGGTCGAGTCTTTCACGACATCGACTGTGATGATGAAATTTTTACAGCTTTTATCAAATGTAACTGTAAATTTGACAACGGAACAACTTGTCGATTAATCAAACTGTATGCTCTTTCCTCTGACGATAATCTTTCGTTTCGACAGTGTTAGGGTTACTAGATCATTTTTTTTAGGAGTTTAAATTTATAGAAAGAATATTAGCATTTTTATTCATTTATTGACGTATTTATTTATTTTAGTAACAAATAATAAAATTATCAAAATAGAGGGACAACAAAGAAGATTATTCAGCAATTCTTTTAGTCCCATCTTTATCATTGCTTAAACTGTATTTGGTGAAATAGTAATATTAGAAGTTTTGGTTTTATTATTCGTACTAATATTGTTGATATTTGAGATGCTTCAGGGATTTCTCTGGTCAAGGAATTGAAGGTCGAATACCAGAGGAAATTGGGGATCTCACAGAACTGCAGGAATTGTAAGAATGATTAGATCACATATATCTAGTGGGAGATTTATGAGTTAATGTAACAATTAACAACTTATATATAACTTTTTTGATTTCTTATAATTTTAATGGGATTGATGATGATTTTATTAAGATATGGCTCAAACTCAAAGTCTTATTAGATTTGTTCCCCCCACCCCCACAGACTCGATTAATTTGTTAGTTTTTTGTTGTACGTAAACAGGTATTTAAGCTGCAATCAATTTCGAGGACCAGTACCAATATCATTAGCAAACCTCACAAAGCTTGACACACTGTAAGTACAAAATTTCATATAAAATTTCTCTCTCTCTCTCTCTCTCTATATATATATATATATATATATTGTAAGAGGTTGAAGTTATCTCATCACTTATTTTTCATTGCAATTGCATTTAATTTCAAGACATGCACTAGCTTGAATATAATTTCATTAATTATTGAAGAGCTTTTGGCGAGGAACAAAAATATCTGCTTATCATTAAGTCTGAAGAGTTAGTTACATTCCTATTTATAGAAGTGCACTTAGCTATCTTTGATTACAAGCAATTAACTAATCCAGTTGACACTTCTTAACAACCTTAACCGTAAATAACTAATATAACTCACTCTTATCTCTAGCCGCCTTATCAAGCCCCCTCAAGCTCAGTCTGGGTACTGCAAGGGGAAGCTTGGACTTCAAATAAGAGTATAATGTTGTAGTTAGTGTTTTAGTAAACAAGTCAACTAGCTGCTTAGTTGTAGAGATATAAGCCAATGTCATCTGCTTGGACAAAACTTGCTCCCTAATAAAATGATAATCTAAATCAATATGCTTAGTCCTACTGTGGAAAGCTGGATTGGCAGCTAAAGAAAGAGCTGACTGATTGTCATACCAAATGTGGTGAGGCATAACTGGAGTTGAAAGATCCTTGAGCAAATATGTGAGCTATTTCAATTCTACTGCAGTAGAGGCTAGGCTTCATATTCAACCTCTATTGAAGATCCTTGAGCAAATATGTGAGCTATTTCAGTTAGGAACTCTTTGGTAGAGACATTCAAAAGGAGATTTGTTATCTAGTATTACGTTTAACAGTCTATTAAGTAGAAAATTTGCAATAGCTAAAGCTTCTAGCTCGAAAACATCAAGTAGATAAGCATGATGTAAGAAAATAAGAACAATTGCAATAAGATGTCTGTGTTTTCTTTCAATTTTGCCATTTTGCTAGGGTGTATAGGGACAAGTTTGATGAATGATGCCAATACTTTGCAGATATTTCTTCAATTTAGCATTAATGAACTCGGTACCATAGTCAATTCTAAGAACCTTCAGTTTTGTGTCAAATTGAGTTTCAATCCTTGAACGAAACACAAGAAAAGTAGAGAGAACATCAGCCTTTGATTTCAAAGGATGCAACTATGTAAACCTAGAAAAATCATCAACAAAGATTACATAGTACTTGTACTGACTAAAGGAAGCCACTCTACTAGGACCTCAAACATTTGCATGAACCAATTCAAATAGCTGACTAGTAACAGAAGTAGAAGTAGAAAATGGCAATTGATGAATCTTTGCCACAGTGTATGATTTGCAAAAGAACTTATTTCTATGAATAGTTTCAAGTAATAATGGAGTTAAAGAATTTTTCCTTTGGTTCCAAACTGCAAAAGGAGAGACTGATGAAAGAAGAGAAATGCACGTGGAAACCTAAGGTGAATAAGTGTGTTAAGAAGTAGATGGCATCTCATAGAGTCCATTCTTACAACAGCCCTGAACTTAATTTGATGTGTAGCATTATCCACTAATTTGACCTCTTTGTCATTAAAAATGATAGTAGAATTGTTACCTTTAGCAAATTGATGGATAAACAATAGATTATAAGATATATTTGAAACATGAAGCATGTCAGAAAGATGAAATTTGGAAGGAGGAGTAAGAAAAGTACCTATACCAGAACGGGCTATGGAAAGGGATTGTCCATTGCCAACTGATACATTCTTAGCACCTGCATATGGTTAAAAAATATTAAACTAATCCAGATGATTAATGACATGATTTATGGCCACTGAATCAAAGATCTAAGCATGTTCAGTAATAGTTGGCTAACAATGCTGAGCAGTCATTGCTTGTTTGGATTGTTGGGAGCTGTCATTACTAATGGTGCCTAGTCTATGCCAGTAGTCTATTGTTAAATGATTCTTCTTTCCATAATGTTTACATCTAAATGTTACGATCCAATGGCTTGTAAGCAGAGAAAGGGATTAGAGGCTAGATAGGGCCAAGAAGCTGAGATGAAGGAAGGCCAAACATACAGCCCAGGGGAGCTAAGACGGCTGATAAGTGGCCTGAGAAGACAAAATAACACATAGAACTTGGGTGATTTTGAAAGGAGATGAACCAAATTAAGATAAACATGTGTGGTCTAAACTATTGAGCAAGATTGAGAGAGAGAATCTACGTAGAATTAAAGTCAAGCCCTATGACCTAATATAGTTTTGGAGTCAAGTCGAGTTGTTGAGAAATTTTAAGGACCAATGAGAATAAAAGCAGGTCGATGCTTAGAAGGAAGTTGTCCCAGAACCACCACATCTTTATCTTATTTTATCTATCTAGCTCTTCATAACTTAGCTCTAAACCTAACTCAGTCATATAGTTATAGCTTAGTCATAGCCTAGCTTAGCTTAATCATAGCTTAGCCGTAGCTTTATCATAGCAACTTCCACTGTAATTCACTTCATGGTTTCTCCTAACTTTTGCTGTAATTCACTTTATGACTTGGTTAGTCTCACTATAATTCACTTTACGGCTTGGTTTCTCATAATTTTTACTGTAACTCACTTTTTGGCTTTGCTAGTTTCGTTGTAATTCACTTTACACTTGAACAATTTTGTTGTGATTAGCTTTACAGTATCATTATAAATTGACAAAGATTTATTTTTGCAGGATGATTGTAAATTTTATTCACGATAATTGACTTTGTAACCAGGAGATTATCTTGATTATTATTTCGGTTCAATTGGATTTTGGTCCTTTAAGTTGTGGTGAGCTGAGTATTGTACATTGCCAACTTGCTACAATTAGAAAGTCCATGATCCATATTAATACAAGTCTCTTGATTGAGTTTGGGGTAAGGAAAGAACCTGCATTTGTAAGGTTTCGTAGAAAACCAAGTGGCCACATAGACACTACAGGAGAATTCAGTCTCCTCAATGTAAGAACAAGACCTGGCCGAGTGGCCGTAAACTTGCAACCAAGGAAAAGTTTTTCTAAGCGAACACACAAATTTGGCAAAACACACGACCAGATGATGCCATGGATGCAAGTTCAAATTTAGAAGTAATAAGAGTTGAGGAGAATTCTCTACCTTGTTGAGGATAAGTAGGAAATGGTTCTCTGATGTTAGAGCCTCCAATTTTGCTAGCAGATCTACCCCTTCTGGCTTTATTAAACCTTTCTTTACATCTTTGATTTGATTGAGTGTAAAGGGCTAAGTGAAGATTAGAGGATGCTTACTCATGTAATGTGAGAGAATTAGGCAAAGAAAGATCAAATTCCTCTATAAGAAGTAGATTAGACAACTCACTATGTTTAATAGAAGCCTTAAAGGATGCATATTCAGGAGGTAGGAGTTGCAAAATATACAAAATTAGGTCAGCATATCTAACAGGTTAACACACAGCTATGAGGCTATTAACAATGGTCTTAAACTCATCAGGATACAGATCTAGATACTTTTGACAAATGATGCACTTTGCCTTTTAGCTGCTAGATTTGTGATCTATACTTGCTTCTAAATCATTTATCTAAATGCTCCCATATAACGATATAAGTAGGCAATTTATACACTTGAGAATGCACTTAAGGTGAAATTGAGGCAACAAGGCAAACTCTCTAATATATTCAGGATTAACAAAAGAGCCACCATTTTCATTATGGATAAGCTTGATGGGACAAGGTTTCTGTCTTGTGACATGCTCTAATAGGTCATACACTAAGAGAGCTCCTTCAACACTTCTAGAATATAAGGATATACCACCTTTGACAACATATGGATCCTTAATTTGTTTCCTCTACCTTTTTTCTCTAGTTGCTATTAGTTATTAAGAAACCTTGCCTATGAATTCTGGGAACTCTCGTTTACCATGTCAAAGTAAGTATGAATACTCACGAAAGGTAACTAAGCTGCCAATTAGCGATGTTTAGTCTAATTGTAAAATTGTAATTGTTAAAGAGTTTTTAGCACTAGAGTGTTTAGTAGAAAATTAAAGTTGTTAAGCAAAAATCATTGATTGTTTAGCTTTATATTTTAAATATTAAGGTTTCAATTATCTTGAGCATAATATTGGATTAGATACATATGGAATAGTATTTTTGAATGAAAAAAGATAAATATTAACTTTTTTGGCATGACATAAAATTGATTTCTCATAAACTTTTTTTAAAAAAGTTCTAATTCAAAGCATAATTCTTATTTTTTTTATGTTTTCCTTTAACTTTAATTTTTACCTAAGAAGCCTTTTACAATAATCCAAATTAATTAGTTAGTTTCAGCTTCAAAATTCATGACTTTTAACACGTTTTTGACGTTGTTAACGTCGACAGTGATCTATCAGAAAACAAATTGGAAGGGGCAGTACCATCTTTCCTTGGTGGAATAAAATCCCTTACAACCCTGTAAGTTATCAAACTTTATTTTATTTTATTTTTATTTTTTAGTATAATACAACAAACTGAAATTCAGTTTCTGCAATCCCAGACTTTCAATACATGACCGCTAGCTAGTTGCATTTGGTTATAGAAAATAATGAAACTACAATATAATTGCATGCACAATTGTAATACAAACTAAATATATTTATAATGACTTTGATTGAAGTCCTAAAAATTTTTTTATCAGCTCATGGTTAATTTTACACACACACACACACACACACACATATATATATATATATATATATATATATATATCACATGTGTACTAAATCAAAGGTCAATTATATTTAGCTTTGGTTTGTGACAACATATTTCTCTTTTCATTTGGAAAATCATTTTCAAGCAACATTGTCTGTTCAGGATTACCAAATAAAATAATATTTAAAATGTACAAATAGTATAAGAAATCAAATCAATAGTTATATATATTCTATTTGGTCTTAGTTTCATGTAGAAGTATAACAAAATTAATTTGTTTCAATTTAACTAAAAATTGATACTACATTTGAATGCGTATAACTTTTGGAAGTAGCTAATGTGTATTAGTTTTGGAAGTGTGGCAAATGTAACTAAATAGGCGTGTATACCAAATGAAATTCCAATTTTAACTCGTTACGTTTTAAGTTATAACAAATGCATTTTTAAATTTATATATGTTACATTTTTAAGGGCAATAATTTTTTTTTGCTCTTCAAAAGAAAACTAAATATAAAAATTCCAAAATTTTTTATTCCACTATAAAAATATAAAATTTCTTTTCAAGCGCAACAATTTGTATTAGTTATGTTTAAAATCGTAACTAAGATAAAAATCATCATTTTACTCTCATACCCTTACCCTTAAAAAAAAAATACATAACTACCGACTTGACATAGAATATAATAAAGTTTTCTTTAAGATGCATATAACCATTCACATATATGCCTTGTTTTGATCAATGTTTCAATATTCCCTTATGTTCAAGCATTAAAACTGCTTTTATTGATCAAATTCTATGTTCAGATTTTTGAGCATCAACTGGTTTAATGGTACAATTCCGCCTCAGTTGGGTGAACTTACATCTCTTGAAACTCTGTGAGTACTCCCATGTCTAATTACACACACACACACACGAGGGTATATTAGTATTCTAGGAATTGGCAACATTGATAGAAAGGGGAAAAGGTATAAACAAAACTTTTTTATGTGTAGCTCACTCCTTATGTACTTTTTTTTGCTTCATCCATACTTTTTGACTTTTTCTGAAGTGTTAGGCAAACGGCGCCCTCTACTTCTATTTTTAATATATATATATATATATATATATATTTAGACTAAAAATGATTTTTGTAAATTCATTAACATTAATATATTGCTTTAATTATTTGCCTTAACTGTTTCTCAAACTTCTTCCTGGTTTCTTAATTAATTTATTAATTATCTTACTGACATAAAGAGATATTTTGAGAGAAGAAGAATTGATTCATTGTTTCATTGAAGTTATGTTGAGTACAATTGAGCTATTTATAGCTAAATAAGAAGTTCAGTAGCTGTCTTCAAGTTAGTTATAACAAGCTAACAACTAACCAACTTATAACTACTTTTTGTCACAAGCTGGCATATATGCTGACTTTGCTTTGACATTTCATCTCCTTATCATCTCTTCTCAAGCTGAGCCTCAGGGAAGCCAGGGAAAGCTTGGAAGCAAGAGAAACAAAAACAGACTGTGGAAGAGCTTTTGTTAATAAATCTGCTAGCTGAGCAGCGGAAGCTGCATGATTCAATATGAGCTAATAAGACTGCAATTGTTCTCGCACAAAATGGCAGTCAGGATCAATATGCTTAGTCCTATTATGCTGAACAGGATTATCTGTCAATGCTATGGCTGACTTATTATCACAATAGAGAATAGGGATATCAACAGAAATAGAAAGATCCCTAAGAACACAGGTCAACCATTTTATTTCAGCTGCTGTGGTTGCCAAACTTCTATACTCTACGTCTGTAGAAGACCTTGAAATTGTAATTTGCCTTTTTGATGACTAAGAAATAAGGTTAGGACCTAGAAAAACAAGGAACCCTGTGACTAACCTCTTTGTTATTGGATTAGAAGCCCAGTCTGCATCACTATAAGTTGTGAGTTGCAATAAACCTCTTCTAAATTGCAAACCAGTAGAAGGTGTGCCTTGAATGAATCGAAGTACTCTCTTAAGAAGAGAAAAATGTTGTGTTGAATAATGCATGAATTGACAAACTGTGTTTACTGCAAACTACAAATCTGGTCTATAGAAAGATGGATTGGAGTATGGTAGCTGAGAAGATGACTGTTTGTTGCTAGAATTTAGAGGCCCAGCAAGAGTTCAAGCAGGCTTGCATTGCGTATGGTAGCTGAGAAGATGACTGTTTGTTGCTAGAATTTAGAGGCCCAGCAAGAGTTCAAGCAGGCTTGCATTGCATCATACCTGCTCTATTAAGCAAGTTAGCATCATGTTTAGTTTGATGAAGTAAAACTCCATCTGTATTGTAAGTAACTTTAATGCCTAGAAAATACCTGAGCCTTCCTAGATCTTTGATTGTAAAGTCTTTGGCCATCAGAGCTAGTAAACTGTTAATGGATGTTACTAAATTTCCAGTAAGCAGAAGATCATTAACATAAATAAGCATGATCAAGAATTCAGACTTAGTCTTTTTGATGAAAAGAGAATTATCACCTCTACTACAATAGAAACCTTGTTTTAATAAGAATCCTGCAAGTAATTGGTACCAGGCTCTAGGAGCCTGCTTAAGACCATAAAAGGATTTTCTTAATAAGCAAACATGATCAGGATAAGTAGAATCCAAGAACCCTTGAAGCTGTAGCATGTATATTTCTTCCTGCAGTGTGCCATGAAGAAAAGCATTTGACATATCAAGTTGCTTAATAGGCCAGTTTTGAGATAAAGCCAGTGTAAGGATAATCCTTATTGTCTGCATTTTCACAATTGGACTAAAAGTTTCATAATAATCCACCCTATGTTCCTGATCATAGCCCTTGGCCACTAACTTGGCTTTGTATCTTACTATAGAACCGTCTTCATCTTTCTTGATTCTATATACCCATTTGCTATCAATAGGAGTCCTTCCTGAAGGAAGAGGAACTAGATCCCATGTGTGTTGTTGCTGAAGTACTTGGAACTCTTCTTGCATAGCAGTTTGCCAGGCTTGATACTTGGATGCTTGTTATAAGAGTGTGGTTTATCAGTAGAAGGAGTAAGTATAAGAGAATGCAATATGTATCTGGATGGTCTCAAGGAGCTAGTCTGAGACCTTGTGACCATATGATGTCTAGGAGGTGCAGAATCATGTGAAGTAGAGGTAGGAGATACTACTGCTATTGGCATAGCCTCTAGCATTGGTAGATCAGATGTTGTTATGACAAAAACTACTGAAACAGGTTTAGAGGCAAACTGTGGAGAAGAGTTTTGAATGAAAAATGTGGAAGAATTTGTAGAAGATAAAGAAGTAGTGGATTGTGAAAAAATAGGAGTCAAAGGAAACAAGAAATCAATGGAAGGCTGAATGTGAGAAGAATCTGATAAGAATTGACTATTGGGAAATTGATCTTCAAAAAATCTAACATGCCTAGATATATAGATTACTTCAGCCTAAAGATCATAACATCTATAGGCCTTACAATTAGAAGCATAGCCTAAAAACAAGCAAGGCTAAGACCTATATTCAAGTTTATGTTTAGTGTATTGTTTGAGTAGAGGAAAAAAAAAGCAACCAAACACTTTCAAATTGGAATAATCAGGTAGTTTGTTATAAAGGCATTCAAAAGGAGATTTATTACCTAAAACAGGTCTAGGAAGCCTATTCAACACATAATTTGCAGTTGATAGAGCTTTAAGCCAGAACTTTATTGGTAAAAAAGCTTGATGAAGAAATGTGAGAACAGTTTCTATAAAATGCATATGCCTCATTTACGCCTGCCATTTTGTTGTGGTGTATAAGGGCAGGAGGTTTGATGTACTATACCATTTGATTTCAAAGTTTTAAGCATTGCTTGGTTAACAAACTCTGTCCCATTATCAGATCTTAAAACCTTAATAGAACCATGAAACTGAGTATGAATGTAATTCAGAAATGAGACAAATATAGAGTGAACTTCTGATTTAGATTTCATTGGATATAACCAGCTGTATCTAGTACAATCATCCACAAAAAGTAGATAATATCTATAGTTCTGAAAAGAAGAAACATGAGTAGGACCTCATACATCAGTGTGTATGAGTTTAAATGGAGTAGAACTACAAGAAATTGAAACTACAAAATGTAATCTATGCATCTTAGTCATGTTGCAAGACTGACAGAGCAGTTTATTTGGATTACAAGACAAAGACAAAACACTAAGCAAAGACTGAAAAACTGCTGCATTAGGATGAGCCAGTCTTTGATACCATAAGACTGGAGGAGTAGTGTGCTTAGTCTTGATACAAGTGTTGATTTGAGGTGTAGAAACTGAAGGATGAAGAGAATGCAGAGTGTAGAGACCTTGCTTACAGGGGCCTTTGAATAGCACTTGATGTGTTTTGCTGTCCACTATGAGGACCTCCTTGAAGGTAAATACAAGGTAAACATTGTTGCATTTTGTTAGTTGAGAGATAGATATGAGATTATGAGTAACATATGGAACATGAAGCATATGGTTCAGGGTTAAGGATTGAGAAGTAGAGAAAAGACTACCTGTTCCAGTGTGTGCTATCTGTAGAGTATTACCATTGCCTACTGAAACAAAATCTCCTTCTTCATATGGCTCATATGTAGAAAATTGAGAGAGATCATAAGAGACATGATGAGTTACACCAGAGTCAAAGACCCAAGTATCACTTGTAAGAGCAGTTTGTTGCAAATGAGCGGTCATAACTTGTTTTGGTGGCTTTGGACTTGCATAATTGATTCCATCAAAACTATGCCAACACTTAATAGCACTGTGATTTTTCTTGCCACAAATTTGATAGTAAAGAGAAGAATTAGAGGATGTAGAGGATTACATAGTATTCTGATTTGGAGATGGCGTTGGAGAAGAATTATGGCCTTGGGAAAAAGGATTGATGCCTCCTCTTCTTCCACCTTGACCCCTATCTCCATTATTTTGAGACCTACCTTTTCCTCTAGTAGTTTGAGCATACAGTGCAGAGTGAACAATATTAGAGTTATCAGAAGACACATTTGCATTAGCCATTTGCAAGTGCAACTCCTCAACCAATAACAGACTTGAAATTTCAGATAGAGTAAATCGACTAGTGTTGAGCTTGATTGAAGACTTAAATTGAGAATACTCTGAAGGTAAATCCCTCAGAATGTAAAGAATTAAGTCTTCATCAGAAACAGACTCATGAACATAAGCTAATTGATCAGTTATGGACTTAACATCATCAAGATATTGCTGCATAATACGAAAGCCCTTATGCAGAGAAAGTAATTTGTTCTTAAGTTGATGAATGTGAGCTCGAGACATAGAGCTATACCTTTTTTCAAGAGCTGCCCAAATTTCAACTGTCGTCTTCAAGAAAAGAATATGTGGATGTACCTGAGGAGAAATAGCAGAGAAGAAATAGCCGAGAAGAAACATGTTCGAAGCTTTTAGTCAATAGTTTGCCACAAAAGAAATTGTGGATTGGTTGCAAATTCACCATGAGATCCACGAATTTGAGATGGAGGACATGGTGCAATGCCTTGAACATGTTCGAGAAGATCATACGCAGATAAAAGACCTTCCATTTGATTTCGCCACACAATATAGTTGACATTATCAAGCTTAACCAAAACAAAAGAGCTCCAATCATGCATTAGCTCTTTAAGATTGGAGAAAGTTTCAGTTAGATCAATAGTAACCGCCATTGATGCGAACTAGAAAGCTTGAAGAAGAAACCCTAAATAATGAATTTCTTGAAGAAATCAACAATTTTGGTGATGCAATCAAAGGCGAAAATGAAATTGAAGCTTCTCGTCACTGTGAGAAGCTTTCGTAGCTCATTAATGGCCGAAAAAAAATCAGGATCAAGGAGGACCTGAAAGTCCTTCTAGATAGCTCTAGATACCATGACAGAAAGAGATATTTTGAGAGAAGAAGATTTGGTTCATTATTTCATTGAAGTTATATTGAGTACAATTGAGCTATTTATAGCTAAATAAGAAGTTCAGTGTCTGTCTTCAAGTTAGTTATAACAAACTAACAACTAACCAGCTTATAACTACTTTCTAATCACAAGCTGGCATATATGCTGAATTTGCTTTGACATTTCATCTCCTTATCACTTACACAGGGGATTGGACGATAATCTACTTTCAGGGGAGATCCCAAAAGAACTTGGAAAGCTCTCAAGCCTAGAATACTTGTATGAGCCACGCCCGGCCCATTTATTCTTTCAATTTATGATTTCATATTTATTAATATTACTATATACATACTAAACTTCTTAATTATATGTCGTGTTGGAGAAGTTTTGTGTTGTCTCTGATCTGCGTATTATAATTAAATGTAGGAGTTTAGCAAGTAATAAGCTTGAAGGTCAGCTTCCAGATGAACTTGGAAACCTCACTAATCTTGAGGAGCTGTAAGTATATCACACACACAAACACACACACAGATATAAATATATATATATATATTTATATATGTGTCATGTGTGTCGAAGGAATTGAAAAGTTTAAGCAAACTCTTCTTTTACTCGTGGAAAAGTGTAATAGAAAATTATTAGAAGCCAATAGTATTTGTTTTATTTTTTTCCTTTAAAAGAAAATAGTTAAGTGAGAACAAGATATTCCATCTATGGTGGCGTTAATCATGAAATGTATTAACAATTGATGTTTGCAGGTATCTGAATAACAACAGATTCAGTGGCATGTTGCCTTCAAGCCTCAAAGAATTGAAGATGTTGCATTTGTGAGTGGAATATACATATATATATATATACATATATATATATGTATATATATATGTATATATATGTATGTATATGTATGTATGTATGTGTATGTATGTACGTATGTATGCATTGTTAAGAGTAAGTAGATTGAAAGTTTAATCTTTTGTCTTGTAGCAACGTGCGAGGAAATGACTTACGGGGAAAATTTCCAGAAGAATTACTATTAAGCTGGCCGCAAGTTCAATTTGTGTGAGCCTCTCATGATTCATCTTATTTGGCTAGCTTCGTCATAGCTAGGGTCACTCGTAATTAATGTTAAGATTTTGTTTAATTTATCAATGATCATTAAATTACTTCAAAACTCGTTGCAGGTGGCTGATAGGAAACTATTTTGAAGGGCCTTTTCCTAAAGTGTTCCCAGCTTTGAAAGATTTATTCGACCTGTAAGTTTTCTTTTCTCCTTGCTGAATGCGATGTTATAAAGCGATGTTGTGAATTTTAGAGTAAAATGCATATTACTCCTGTGTTTTATAAAATCGCATAAAATCCTTTTATGTTTTCAAACTTCGCTAATATGTTATTTGGAAAACGTTGCATATTAGTTCCCGCAGTTAGTTTTTTAGTTAGAGTTGATGGAGAGTATAAAAAACACATTTAAAATATATTTTGACTTGTTAATAACGAAAAAGAAACTCAAGTAAATTAGTGAAAATTCCCCTATCTGATTTTAAAATCAGTATAAATTCTCCCCTGTAATTGAAAAATAGTGCAAAAATCTCTCCTCTACTTTAAAACTTAGTTAACTTTAACACAAAAACTAATAGTGACTAATGTACAACATTTTTTAAATCATAAGACAACGGGCGAAATCCATTTTAATCCAAATTTTGTTTGTTATAAAATATTCTAAATAAATAAATACATTTAAAATAGTGACTAGCAAATATCTGTAACATCTTTTACGTTAATAAAAATTTAAAAATATACCCTCTGCGGGCGTTTGTCCCTTCATAATAATGCATAAAACCTCATTCTCAATAGTGTTAAAATATCTTTGGTTCACCCCTAATATTTTAATAATATGATTAAACATTGTATGATTATAAATTTTATTAAAGATTATCTCTTATGTTACTTGATTACTACTGAACAGATTTGAGTTTAACTCACATAGTTAAATATCTAAGTTATTTAAATATCCAAGTTACAATTTCCCAATTTTTGTCAACACATTCTAACCCGATAATAATTAATATTTTATCTCTTTTAAGTTTTTACTAGCCTACTTTATTTGTGCGTTTTTTAATTTTAGTTTCACTAGCTCTATTCTTCTTGACTTTCATTTGTCCTTTTTTCCTATATTTTCTTTAATTTTAAATTTAATTTTTATCTCCCATATATCTTTAACTCAGAAAAATGTTATTCTGCAAGAGCTAACTAAATTAGTTTACGTACTGTCCTATTGTGCAACGCGTACCCACTATACATCTCCAACAATACATGCATAAATTAAAAAAGAAATATGTTCATAACTTTTAATTATTTATTATTTTTATATTATACGTTTAAAATTTTTATATTTTATATTCATAAATGTCATACTTCTTATTTAAGACTTTTAATTAATCACATTTTGTTTACGATATGTTCATAAACTTAATTATTTACAATTATACTATATGTTAAAAAGCTTTACATTATATATTCACTAACAAATATTTATGTGTTGAATTTTATATTTCATGAATTTTATACCATATTTACAACTTTCATACTATTTGTTTGCAAGATTTATATTATACGTTCACAACTCTTATAGTATGTGTTCATAGAATATTTATTGTATGTTTATAAAACTTTATTTTATGTTTACAAAACACACCATATATGTTCAGAAAATGATAAGTTCGATTCAGTCAAAACTTTCAAACACTTTATTTGCATTATTTCCTGTATAAGCTTTGGCATTATAAAACTTTACCAATTTCCACGCTTCCACATTATCACCCTCAACACTCAACTCCTTCTCAATAGTTTCTTTCACAATTGTAGCAATAAATATATATACATACATACATATATATATATATACACCACTATATGAGATATGTGTGTATATACACAGATATCTCATATAGTGGGAAGAGTGGTGGAGAGAGAAAAGACAAGGAGAGAAACTAGAGCAATAACTATATACCTATATAGAGAACACATATATACACTCATAGATTTAACAAATTGGTAGAGAGAAGGAAAAGAGAAAAAGGGAGGAGAGCGTTGAAGAGATTTGCAAATTTTTTAAGTACACGTGTTTATTTATTTATTTATTTTTCTAAAAATATGCATATGTTACACACGTTATGAGGTGCACAATGTTGTTGTTTGAACGTATAGTGGATATGATGTATAGTAAAATTTGCCCACCTGTGAAGAGCCCAAAAGAACTTATATTACAGACTTTAGACGGGACGTTGCATCTGCCGCGTGATGGATATATATATATATATATATATATATATATATATATATATTTATTTATTTATTGAGCTCTAACAAAACTATAAATCAAATAAATTTTATATAGAGAGTGCCTTCAAACACTATTTATATGAAATTGCCATAAAGATTAACGTAGCTTGCAGATCAACGTAGTTACATTAGGATTTGACTTGGCTTTGAATTTAAGATTCCTCTCTAAATTGTTTCTCCACTATCTGCAGGCAAGTTACAAACTTACTTGGAGGAAATAATGGATTTCAGATCCCAGACCTCTCACAATTGACCGCTTTGAAATATTTGTAAGTTTTGTGTCGTATATTCAAGCTATCTATGGGACTAGGGAGTAGCTTGAGTCTCGAGAGATTAAGGCTATTTCCTTAAGAGTGATGTCGTGAGTTCAAATCTTATGTGACATGGCGGTTGGGTTGGGGGTAAACAAGAAAAAATTGCAGATATTAATGTGCATAATTTAGATGCCAGTGCTGGAAGTAATTTTTTTTTTTGGGTGGTTTCAGGACGTTGAGGAATTGCTCACTAACTGGTCCAATACCCAACTTTATTTGGCAGCTACCGGAATTACAGTATTTGTAAGATTAATTAAACTACAAAATAACCAAGAGCTATATCAATAATTTAGCTAGGAAACATGATTCTATTTACATTTTCTATCAGGCATGCACATTTGGACTTTAATATGCACCTTTGATTTTGTAATCCATGCCAGGGACTTGAGCTTCAACAAGTTGACTGGTGGAATTCCACCTTCCATTAACCATCATTCTCTAAACACCATGTAAGACATACATACATACATACATACATATATATATGTGTGTGTGTGTATGTGTAGATATATTCCATTCTTTTCATAATTTCTACACGCTAGCTAGCTCAATCTTTATCTCTTTTCATAATATGGTTCAAGGTAGAACAAAAATGTTATGCTGTGCTTTGTTATCTTGTCACCTATGCTGGCATGAGAATGAATTTACTTGTTAAATTGTTTTCATTTTTGGCTTTGTTAAACTCTGTTTAATGGATAGTACCCTCTGGTTTATAAGCTTACTTAGATGTCATTAAGCTAACAAAGAGGAAACCATGTATACGATTGACAAGCCTAGCAAACACTACTTTACATGTTATTGTTGTTAGTAAATCTACTAGCTCCTTTGGATATGCCTTTTCTTAAAAGGAAAAAAGATTCTTATATAATTTGAGAAAAGAACTTTTTGAAAAAATTAAAATTTTAAGCAGGTAAATTACACTTTATATCCTGTGGTTAAAATTTACCACTTTTTGCCTGGTACTTTTCAAAAGGTGATATTGTATAGTGGAGAAAGATGGTATTAGTTAACAAAATAACCAACCAATATTATATCTCTCTTAGCTTTACATACAGCCGAGCTAATGGAAATCTCTCCCTTGTGTGATTTGTCTAGTTAGCTGATCACTCCCCTGTACTTCGTGTGATTAGCTGATCACCTCATGTTTTTTTAAAACGTAAGTAGAATGTTCATCATGTAACAACTTACTTGTCCATGGTTTCAGTTTTCTTAGAAAGAACAAGCTCAAGCAATCCTTACCAAGTTGGCTGATACACAAGAATATTTCTCATGTGTAAGTGTATGCTTCTTGAGAAAAGTTCACATACTGTTTTCTAGATCAACCTTTTGTGTTCAATTTGTAACAGCTTATCCCATCAAAGCTTAGTCTTCATATCGTCTTTCTGTGATTTTCAACCATTTTTGGGTCTTTATTTTGCCATGTTTAGATTTCATACGTTATTTTGCTATTAGTTGATCAATATCTATTGTTCCTTTTTCTTTTTGAGCGCTGTTCTGCTTACATTTTCTTAAGCAAACAGGCATATCGCTTGGTACAGCAAAAATAATGAAAATGAATTGTTACTCCAACAGAGTTGGGGTTGATTGACTTATGTTTTTGTTCTCCAGAAAAATCATTCCTATAATTGTTGACAGAGAGTTTCATTTTTCACAGAATTCTCCTATTTTTCTTTAGCACTAACGTAAGACGTTGCAGGGATATTTCGGAGAATTTCTTCACAAACGGAAGCATACCAACTGGAAACTTATCTCGGAACCTGTGAGCAAGCTCATGGTGACTTCTTACTTTGCTTTACTTGTGTGGTATAGATTTATATCTCTGGATAATTTTTTTTTTTTGGGTTAATTTAGGAACTTGTTTGCGTGCTGCCCGAACATAAGTAGCTCGTAAGTTATCGAGTTCACCAATTGATGGTGTTCCTTTTCACCTTAATTACTGGTTAATTTCAATTCCCTTACAGAAGTCAAGTATGATGATGGGAGACATGGTTCATTCTTTACTCTCCTAATACAGGACTGAGAAATGGAAACAAGTTGATTTTCGCTGTCCTCGTGAGACGTCCAAGTGTAAGAACACAAGACTTTTGGAATATGAAAAGTTTTTCGAGCCCTAAAAAGATGCATATTTTTATCAATTATTGATTTCATATTATGATTGTGATTGAGTTTTTAAATCAATCTGCACTGGAGAAGTCGACAGAAATGTCGGGTGACCCTGGATTCGCGAGATAGGACTACGACCAATATTTTTCATGCTTTTTTGTGTTTTATATGAATTTTGTAAAGAAATGGTAAAAAAAACCTTTGCGGTAATATCTTTGCAGATGATAACTTGTACATTAACTGTGGTGGAGATGTAACCTTTGCAAATGGAAGTAATAGTTATGAAGCCGATCTGCAACTGGAGGGTGCGTCAACTTTCCATTTGAGTAGTGGGCGTTGGGCTTACAGCAGCATGGGGATTTTCTTATATTCAGATAAACAGCAGTACATACTCAACAAAACATGCAATCTTAGCATGGCTGACTCGCAATTGTATCAGACAGCTCGCGTAGCCCCAGTATCCTTGAAGTATTATGGATGTTTAAAGAATGATCAATACATTGTGAGACTCCATTTTGCAGAAATAGCTTGGGATGCAAATGTAGTTTCTGGCGTCAAAGATAGACGCCTTTTTGATGTGGATATCCAAGTAAGTACTTTTTCCAAATGGTAGAGTGTTGAAAATTTACGAAAGAGGAGACTAAACACAAGATTATCACTGTAGGGAGAAACGAAGTTAAGCGACTTCAACATAGAAGAAGCAGCAGGGGGTGCCGAAAAGAATGTGACTAGGGAATATAATGTTTCAGTAACTGACTCTCGGCTGGAAATTCATTTATATTGGTCAGGCAAGGGCTCCAATGGATGGCCAACTACATACTATGGTCCTCTTATTTCTGCAATTTCTGTCTCTCCTGGTATGGCTTGTTACTTTAAGCCAGTTCTTTTTGCTTGCCATATGTGGGTATCGAGTACTAAAACCGAAATTTCATCCATTATCTCTTGACTCAGTTCCAAAGGAGCATAAGAAATTGTCTTCTATGGCTATAGCTGGAATTGGAGTATCTGTGTCACTTTCTATCATACTTATTCTGCTTATTTTGTGGAGATTGAGAATCTTTGGTGGCAAAAAAGAGCTGGGTATAGGTAAAATCTGATTAATTGTTACACATTGTCGTGATGTTCAAAAGATGGCTCACATGCTGTAGTGCAGTGTCATCTCACTATTGCTAGTCTTTTACTTCTTTTTGACGTCTCATGTGTTGAATCCAAACTTAAAGGCATTGAACTATATCCTGGAGGAGTTTACAACTTCCAACAGATAAAGGCTGCCACACAAAATTTTGCTGATGCCAACAAGCTCGGTGAAGGCGGTTTTGGCCCAGTGTATAAGGTGCCTCCATTGCATTTTTATCATGAATTATAATCCTAAACTAGTTTGACTTATGCTCTTTCTAATTTAAGTTGAATATAGTTCACCTGTGGCATCATTTATAGGAAGAATGTGATTAATTTGATAGATTATTATCTATGGGATTTCCATCCCTCCCCTCTTATAAGAAATCAACAGCAATTAGTAATTCCAGTTGCATCACACTTATGCTCTGTTTGTTATAGTCTTATTTTAAGATGCTTATCCTATTAAAATGAGGGTATATCTTATAAGATTTAAGAAATCTTATCATGCATCCTATGAAAATTTAAAACAAAACCATACTTGTTATCTTATAAGAAATAAGCAGTCCTTCTTATCTTATTTTTTACAACTATAGAATACATGGTGCATATGATAAGATATCTTAAATCTTATAAAATATCTCTAAATTTCAATAGGATAAGTATCTTAAAATAACATCATTCCAAACACACTATTAGTGTAATTCCAGCACCCATAAGTTTTTTTTTTCTTTTTGACTCGTTAAATTTCATTGACTCTAATAAGATCTTATATACTACTGCTTTTCTTCCTCGTACTCTAGGGTGTACTTAAAGATGGCAGCGAGATAGCAGTCAAACAACTTTCAGCGAGGTCAAGACAAGGAATCCATGAGTTTGTGAATGAAATTGGCACTATATCAGCTTTGCAACATCCAAATCTTGTAAGGCTAATGGGATGCTGTGTGCAAGATAACCAAATGCTACTTATCTATGAGTACATGCAAAATAATTCCCTCGACCATGCCTTGTTTGGTAAAGATGTGACAAATTGGTGTACGAGAACTCCTTATCAATTTTCCAATTATACAACTTCTTAAATGGGTAAATTACAGGTCCGGATGAGGAGCTCAAATCGAGGCTGAACTGGCCAACAAGGTTTAAGATATGCCTTGACATAGCAAAGGGGCTAGCTTTTCTTCATGAAGAGAGCAAATTGAAAATCATTCATAGGGATATTAAGCCGACAAACATTCTGCTCGATAAGGATCTTAACGCAAAGATATCTGACTTTGGATATGCTAAGCTCTATGAAGAGGATAAAGCTCATGTCACCCGCATACAGGGAACAACGTAAGTAAAGAACTATTACCATAAGGGACTGATTTTGGGTTCTAGAATTCTCTTTTTCTTCACGCACAGACACACATGTCAACCTTAGGTCTTTCTAAAAATATGGAAGCTGCTTGCAGGGGATATATGGCACCTGAGTATGCTGCTCGAGGACTTTTAACACCCAAAGCAGATGTTTACAGCTTTGGAGTTGTGACCCTTGAGATTGTTAGCGGAAAGAATAGTGCTAGCTACAAGCCAAATGAGCAGACTGTTTACCTTTTGGACTTGGTTAGCCAATTTTGATTTATATCTACTCAACGTAAACAATAGACATTATAATTACTTGGCATATGAAGAAAATCACGTTGAGTCCATTATACAACTGCAGGCCTACGTTTTACAACAACAGGGAAACCTTGCAGCACTAATTGATCCAAATCTAGGGTCTGAGTATTCTTGGAAAGAAGCTACTACCATTTTGGAGTTAGCAATGCTGTGCACTAATCCATCTCCGACGCTCAGGCCAACCATGTCCCAAGTTGTAAAAATTCTACAAGGAAAGACCAAGATTAAGACTACATCTACGAGTGTTCCTTATTCAGTGGACAACTTCACAATGGCCAAGGCTGTAGCTGCCCTTTCTCAATCCACACATTCTGGAAGCAGTTCTCAGCAAGAGGCATCAAGCGGTACCGTGTCCCATTCTGCCAGCAAAGAGATTGAACATAGTGGGAAGTCAACTCAGGAATCCGTATTTTCAGCTGATAATTGAGATAAGATCCTACTGTGTCTCGGTGAGTAACAAATCTGCCAAGATCGATTAGCAAATCTGGTGAGAAATCATCAACTGGCACACCGTAATACTCGCTCAAAAACTTTAAGGGACAGATGTGTCGTGTGAATTGGTGAATTTTATTTCTAATAACTGCAGTTGCATTTTCTGTTTGTATTCAATAAGCAAGAAACTTATAAATCTTGTGATGGTGTTATAAGTCATTTCTTTGCAGTTTAGGTTTGATTAATCAACCTATAAACGAGAATTTTGTTGTTTCTATTTGACATGGGAGACTTTATTTGACTAATACAATCAGTTCATAATAGAGCATATTTTTTTTGTGTGAGTTTCGAAATGCTTCCCTTTAATAGTTTAGCTCATAATTAAGCATGTTTTCAAGTGGGATTAGAAAAGCTTCCCTTTAATAGTTTTCCTCATCCCTCATAAACGCTTCGTTCTAAACTCGGCATTGATGACCTGCTCGAATCCAGAATTCACCTAGCGGAAAATGTAAGCTTTCCTTGGCTTAGGAAGTTATTAGAGAAATTGCACCGGTTGTGAGATAGATAGTCAGAAAACATGATATTTTAAAAATTGACATTCAACAAGTGTAATAGAATAAATAATTTCATGACATATATATTATTCTGATGATAAAATTCTTAACTACGAGATTTACGAATGCCTCTTGTGACGAAACTTTGTTAATGACGAATTCAGAATTTTGACAGCTCCCAAGAGTGAAGCCTTGATACAGAATTGCAAAATTGTGGATTAATTAATTAAAGGATCTAACCACTAGCAAGAGATTTTCTGAAGCAAAAAATTGAAGTGTTAGCTTCTGTATTCTATCTCTGTTTATAGAACTCCCATAAAGTCCAAATCTTACATGAGGTAAGAATCGCGATTGGACCGAGAAATTCATCTTCGAGATTAAGAGAGACTCAAAGATCGAAAAGTTCCTCTTAATAATTAATTCTCCACAATTAATTAATTCCAAGACTAAATTTCATAATTCAAAATTACAGAATTCTTGTTTTCTCCTTATTCATTAATTAGTATCAATTCCTATTTGTGCATGACCTCTCATGTTCATAACTGATTGACAGTAAAATTAATTCACTTGATTAGAAATAATTTCTAATTTTACAAGTTGTGAGTGGCCTCTAGCAATATATTGCGACTACATGCTCGATGAAGTAAATTCAATATGAATCAAAAAATAAAATATAATTCTGGCATAAATAATTCCTTTCATCTTCCAACCTAATTAAGTCAACAATCATGGTCAAAGTTACACGTTGACTTAATCTTACCCAAACTATAGCTATTAGTAACTGTTCGAAAATCCTTTTTGGAAACTATCCACCTTGCCAAGGATTTTTGTCACTAATTAATGAATTACTTTGAGATGTCAAATTTACATAAAAAAAAGTAGATAGATTTCATCTCAACCACACATAAGCCCACGTACATGAATTAATCATAACAACATCGCACTAGATCTTTCTCATAAACAGGCTAGACCATTACGCACTAAATAAACCATAATAATGCATGTGCTAGATATAATGTTGTCATGATCAAAGGAATAAATACATTATTATATTATATAACTAATCATGGACTTAATTCAATTCCATGTGATTATCATATAAACAATTACATTCAATACATCATTCATTAATGAATTACCTATGTGATTGCTTTTGTGACATGAGGCTCATCACCGTTACTATTAGTTAGCTCATACTAATCAAGGTGTATTCCTAATTAATGTTCTACTAATCCACAACAAATTTAGATTCTTAACTTCTTATGATAATAAATCTAACATAAACATATCGAATATGAAATAAAATATGCCTATCCAAAATAAAATACCCCTAAATCAATTATAAGTAATTGGCTTTAGGGCACTAAACTCTTAACAGCTGCGATAGGACCTCACAATTAATCCTTTATGCTGCTTCTATTACCGGGCCACCCGGAGACAAACATATTTCTTTTCAACGCTCTTTTACCAGGCGTATCTGGAGGAATGGTTGGTTCAAAGTGCGGGGACCTAAGGCTTAGAAAATATATACATACGCCTATACATACAGAATACGCGTATACATACATACAGCATATATACATAGAAATATATATTGATGGAAGAATCAACAGCTTGCGATCAAAACGTCGACGACGAAGAAGAAGAATTTCAGGACGCGTTGGACGAATTTCCCTTCTACGATGCACCGACAGCTCCGACGATGCTGACGTGTCATCCATCAATTCCATTACCTATCACAAGCTATCGCCGGCAACATCATTCCGTCGCCGGCAATCTCTCTCCGAGCGCGCTCGTGATTCGGCAGGCTCAACAAACCCTAGCTCCTCAATCAGTTCCGGTAATCATCCGAAGCTCATAGTATCAGAGCTCATATTCTCCTCAAAAATAAACGAAAATGAAAATGCTTCCGTGATCACGAACGGAAATAATTTAAGAGATGATGATTTAGTTGGAAATGTTTCGAATTTGAACGAAAATAAGGATTCAAACTCTAACATTTTGTTATATTTAGTTGGTTTACTTAAAGCTGTTGGATATCAGACGATTTTGTTGATCAATTATATTACATTTCCAATGCGGTTGATTTATACTTCATATATGTTTGTGATGGATCCGTTCGGACTAAAGAATCGTGCAAAACGCTTTGTTATTAGAAGATTAATGAGGATTGGGGGCTTAGTATGTGCGAGCATTTTGAAGTTTGTGAGAGAGTGGTTTAAGGAACACAAGTCGATATGGAAGTTAGGGTTGAAGTGTGGATGGGGACTCTTATGGTGTGTTTACGTGTGTGTTGTTTTAGTGGGATTGTTAGCAGTGGCATTCGGGATGGGTGGGATGGTGATCAGGGGTGTCGTGGAGGAGCCAATGAGGGTGAAGCAGACATTGAATTTTGATTACGCCGAGAAGAGTCCCGTGGCATATGTGCCTTTATTGGTGTGTCCGGGGGTGGATTGTGGTGTGGACTGCATGAAAAATGTGGAGGTCAGGAAGATTGGTGGAGGTCGTATGGTACCACTTAATCATAAGTTGCAAGTTACTGTTTCATTGGAACTACCAGAGTCAGACTATAACAGAAATCTTGGCATTTTTCAGGTATGCAACTCAGATTTTTAAGAGTGATCCCGTGGCATATATGTCTATTGTAAAATTTTTCACTTGTTTTGAGTATTTGAGAAGTGTTAGTTCTTGCATTTTGGTATTTCATGTCCAGATTTTATAACCTCTTCTTATATCGAGGTTAAGATAATTAGTGTAAAGTACATTTCATATTTGAAAATGGATATCAACACCGAACGTATTACTTTGTACAGGTAGTATCAGGCGCTCCTTGAAGCTATGACTAATAGTGCAAAAGCAGTGTAAATGACTCTGTTACTGCAAGTTGTTTGTATGCTTCCTATATACTTTTTCAATGCTTCACAATTCCTGTTCTGTGGAACAACTGTCTCAGGATCATAAAGTAGTTTCAACTGACCGTACCTTATGAAGTGCAAATGTTACACAACTTTGATGTATAAGTCAGGATATGCTTTGTCAACGTGTAGTAAAGAGTTTTTAACAAGGCTTTTTATATCTGAGAAGCTAAGTATCATACATGAGGATGCATATCTTGTGCTATAGCTACTGAAACTCTTATGAATGTCGACGTCCATCTTGTCTCTCATGTAGCAGCTACTCCTGAGTCAACCTCTAAAAAGGGGGGAAAAAGTTCCAAAGGACAGAATATGGTGTCATCATGTGATAATGTCATCTCTAATTTTCTAATATGAAGGGTTTAGGCTGAATTTCTCATTTTGATCCTCTAGTCTCAAGCTGAAAAATCCTATGCTGCAGAGTCTTATCTTTTACCATTTTGATGTATGCTCTCTGCAGTACCTATTGAATTCTTTTCATAGTCAGAGATTTTCTTTTTTCACCTCTGGCTTTAGCTGTGTATGTCTCATTCGCATATTTCAGAGCTTTCTATTTCAGAATTCTTAATTGGTTTCCTCTACTTTAAGAATTTGCAAGTACATACACCTTCTGTTGGAAAAATTTATAGTAGTTCAACAATGTAAATGCATGTGTAGCTATAGTTTATACGAGTTGTATAATATCTTCCCACTTTTTGTGAAGGTAAGGGTAGATTTCCTTGATGTTGATGGGAGATTGCTTGCCAGCTCCATGTGCCCGTGCATGCTGCAGTTCAAAAGCGAAATTATCCGGCTTTTATTAACTATCCTTAGAGTTGCTCCTCTTATCACTGGCTACATATCAGAGTCTCAACATTTAAACATTAACTTTAGGGGTTTTACCGAAGGCAGCACACCAACAGCATGCTTAAGGGTGACCATTGAACAACAAGCTGAATTTCAGCCTAGTGCTGGAATTCCAGAAATCTATGCTGCTTCTTTAAGTCTGGAGTCAGAACTTCCTCTGCTGCAACAAGTTTTATGGTATTGGAAGAAAACATTATATATACTGATTAGCATGACAATGTTTATTATAGAGTTGCTTTTCACTCTGCTCTGCTGCAAACCTCTACTTATCCCAAGAGTAAAGCTGAGGGAGAATACTGTGAGTAGCAATACTGGGCGTGACAATCATCCTGTTCAAAGGTAGCTGAGAGTATAATATGACCATCTCGGTGATGACTAAAGTGATATTGTATATGTTGACATGATAGCTTTTAGTTCCTTGTTCATTTGTGTACAATTGACACAATATTGTATATGTTGACATGATGGCTTTTAGTTCCTTGTTCATTTGTATACAATTGTTTTCTTGCCGTGTCTCACAATTTTTTCCTTTTCTTAAATGATCTAAAATTATCTAGGTATAATCATAGTTATTTTGCTTACACTGTAAACGTGAACTGTGTATCTCATTCAAGTAGATCTAGTTTGCTTGACGTGAATCACTTGGCAGTGGAGATGTTATATAATTTTGCTTGGTGTGGAAGCCTTAAATTGCTAGTCTTTTCATTATACGTTTAGCATACTTTTGTTTCATTCTAGCATTTGTTTACATGTTATGTGCCTTCTTTGTAAGGGAAACATATTTAAGCAACTTCTAGGAGTTGGTTCGCAAAATTTTGGTGATTTCTACTCACTTTTGTCTAATTCTAACATGCAATTGCTACCATTTTGTCCCTAGATTTCTAAACACTAATTAGAAGCGCACAACTAGCCGTTTGCTGGTTGTTGTTCCTTTAGTTTGCTTGCTAAAGAAAGTTTAGATTGAAGTGATAAAATGGGAGGCGGAAAATACATGGTTTCTCAATTAGAAATATATACATGGAAATGGTCTTATTGAACAGCTTATTGCTGTAGATATGCCCTTTCATTATCTTGTTATATCTCTGGTGTTTCATGGTCTTCGTTCTTGTTATGTTGGTGGATTTTCCTAATAAAAGCATTAAACACCAGGACTATGTAAAGAGGTAATGAGAACACGAAAGAATGGGGTTGAAGATGATTTATTTTATAATGTTCATTTAACCAGAACTATGCTGCTGTTTCATCCGATTCATATTCTGAAAGCATATCAAGATCCGAATCCTCTTCAGATTCAAACTTGTTTTCTTTCACTCTCAATGAACTCTTTGATACATCATCCTTGTATAACCCTCGGCTACGATCCAGAAACCCTTTCTTCATCATGCTTCTGTACCTTTCCCTTATAACAGCAAGGGGGTGTTTCTCAATAAGCTGATCGCGATCGTATGCCTCTCTGAGAACAACAGTTTGTGTATCACCCTTTCTGGAAATGTAGAATATGCCAGGATGCCTCTCAAATACCTTGGTGAACTTCTGAGGTAATGCTAATGGCTTACGCAGATTACTGACATTGCTCCTCTCAGTTTTCTTCTGTATAGTCAGATGCAGAAGCTCATGGAACACCCCAACAATCCTCTTCTCAGATTCATCTGTTCGAGGATCCAAACGTGAAGCATCCGCATACGGAGATGTGTAAGGTAACTTCTGCCACTCCTCTAACCACTTTATACACTTCCTCTTCAAACCATAACCCCTAGTGAATCCAATTGGGAATGCAAACGTCCCATTCACCTTAACTGAATTCATCTCCAAATGCGACACTGCTAAGCTCTGATCCCAGTTCAACAACTTCAATCCATCGCGATCATCAGAGAGCGGAACCAAGGAGAACAAATCAGGATGGTTCGGAGCCAGTGACTGGTGATAATCATATGGCAAACCCAAGTCCCATTTCAACTGGTCTATCGTCTGTAGAGGAAGAACCCTATCCTTAGTCAGCATCAGAAGCTTTCGTAGTCTTTGAAGAATATCAACATAACAATTCTGTAAGACAACACACTCTTCTCGGTGAAGCTTTTCGGCTTCCGTAGTTAGCTTGAACCAGGGGACGGGCGTACCGGCACTGTCAGGTGAACTTAGTTCTTCAAATATAGTTGGATACCGTCTAATGAAGGTGGAAAGCTTGAGATCACTGGGTAGGCCGAGCCGGCCACGGCGCTTGTTGAGGTGGTAAATTGGGACGCAATGACAAGCCTGGGAAGCGATCATGGAAACAAGTATACAAGTGGCTTTAACTTCTCTTCCGCCGGCTACTACGTTGTCCAAAACAGGATCCTTTACTAACTTGAGCTTTATGTTAACGAGACTTCGTTTTTGCTGGTATGTACATCTTGAAAAATGGACCTGCTTGCAGCTTCCTCCTGCACGCTTCAACAGCTGCCATTGAACCATCCGTTGGGATCAGCTGAAAGCTGAGCTTTGTGATAACGTTAAGGGGTTTTTATTTTCTGTGAGACATTTGATCAAATATCTTGTGTATGTCCTGTCTACACTAGTGGAATAATTTCCCTTTGGTGTGCGATTTACAAACAAGTGAGATTAGGAAACGGGACCTTTTTTTTTCTTTTTTGGGGATTGGGTGTTAAAAAGGTAGTTGATAATCAGAGCTGAGAGAACACTGATGGCAAAAAAGTAATTGACATGCTTAGGTATGGTTTCAACGCCGCTTTTGTTTTCTTTTCTAGATATGGTCTCAACGGCGCTTTTTTTTTTTTTTTTTTTAAATGGTTTAATGACTAGAAAGCCAACTCGTTTCGTGGTTCTCCACAAACAAACACAAAGGAAAACAGTGCTAAAAATATTAAATATCAATTTATACCCTATATTAAGATATACGTGAGATTTTAATGTAATTCTCTTTTATCATGATACTAGGTTAAGCAGTAGGTAATAACTAATAAATCATTTCCTTATTGTGTTAGTTTTTAGCGTCCTAATTTCCTTATTACTCCAATTTTCTGTTTTTGTTCATCAAGTTATGGACTTATAAATAAGTTTTCCTAACAATATTTCACTATATAGTTATTATTTTTCTCTTGTAAGCCACAATTAGTGGTGGCAGCTCCTATTTCTTCAATATCCAGTATACGAATACTTCGTTTCCATTTTCTTTATGGTAATAGATTTGTTTTTCTAATAACATGTATTACTACTATCTATTATTAAGGATATATAACTAATATCCGGTTAATCGAAAAGGTTGATTGGGCAAATAATGAGATTAAGAATTCAGTCTATAATATTATTTCAAAGATTAAGAATTCAGTCTTTAATATTATTTCAAACTAAATAATTTCACATAAAATTTCAAGAAAAAAATAAACAAATACAAAATAACGGTTCAACTCTTCAAACTGATCAGGTGATTTAACCGCCTCACTAATTTCAATCACTAGACGGGTCCGGGTCCTATTTGCGAGGGTGATTTGACCGGCCCACTAATAAGGTTTTTTTTTCGGTAGATTTTCTAGAGCCACTATTAGTGGTGGCAACTCTTATGTTTTTAATATTCAACATACGTATATATATATTTCTTTTCCATAGGTCTCTTTTCTCTTTTTCTCTTTCTGGTGTTGAGAGTTACCTTCTTAACAGCATGATAATATCTTTTTTTTTTCTTTTTTTATGATATTAATCTAATTATAAGATTGGCTTTCCAAGCATGTTTTTAGAGTTACCATCTTAATAGTATGCGTTACTATTATCTCTTGTTAATAATTTCAAAAGATTTATAACACATGGTATTAACTATAGTATAACCAAGAATCGCAATGGTGTTATGGAATAAATTGATTGGGGATATATAACCAATATCAAGTAATTCAAAAAGTTTGCCATGGGGTTGACCGTTGAACAAGGTAAACTCAACGGGAACCGGGAAAAAAAAAAAAAAACAACGGGTACTGCATTGGACAGAAGGCGATCTAACAAGCGAAGTTTCATCCAACTAAAGAAAGATTCAGTAAACAATATTTCAAACTAAATTTATTGACATGAAATTTCAGGGGGAAAAAAAAAACAAAAACAAAATATAACAACATAATCTTTTATTTTTTCCATTTTATCTTGTCTTTGTTAGGCTTAAATCACATCCTCCCCATTACTAATCCAGCGATCGCGCAACACAACTTTAACTGTGTTAGTATCATTAATAACACATACACAACCTCCACCACACTCAAACGAAGCCTTGCTTGATTCTTGGGAGTCCTGATCAGTAGTGTTGGAGAAAACACACGACCACCCTTCATCACATTTGCAGAATGCAGTGATGCCATCGGGCATGGATGTTTCCTGCAGGTTGATGATTGATGTGTGGTCAGCTAGCATGAGACAGCTGCAAGTGCCACCACCACATGTGAAATAAGCTTTGCCTGCTTTGCTTGGCTCGACTGTCTTGGTGACCAAACATGTCCATCCCTCGCCGCATTTGCAGCTCATTAGTTCGTTTCCTTCATCCATGGTTACGCGTACCACAGATTGCTGGCTAGGTGATCTTGAAGCCTTCATGTTCCTGAAAGTTCTTGGCTTGAGTTTTTAAATGCGAAATAGTGTTCAACTCAAAAAATTTGATCATCCACTTCATTTAGCATCTCTATGTCAAAGATAATGAATAATGCAATAAGCTCCTCTTTAAAAATCTGAGCCTTTTAATAAGGCATATATGTAAATTGATATGATATCCTAATCTCGTGTGTGTTTATATATATATATATATGGACGGGCAGGGGTTTTTCATTTGAAGGAAAGGAATGGTGTCAGATGTTTACTCAGTATGCACCAGGTTTTAGATAAGAGTAGAGATAAGAATTTTTTTTACCGCATAAATAATTACACAAGAGAAAAATGTAACATCGTCCCATAAATGCATAATGGAAAAATAAAGTCTGTCCAAAGCAATAATAATAATAATAATAATAATAATAATAATAATAATAATAATAATAATAATAAAGTGCCACTAAACTAAAAGCTAGCAAAAATCCTAGCCGCATTCCAAGAACACAGTTCACATTCTGGAAACGTGACCGGTTTCTGGAATACGGATCTCGTTTTGGGAACGCGTCCAGCGTATTCCCGAAGTGAGATTGGGTCATTTTTGAAAATCTACCCAAAAATGAGTTATTTTTGCAAGGAATATTCAAATTTGGGCATTAAAAAAAAAAAAAAAAAGACTCTGAGATGTGCTAACCTCTGCTTTCTGGTGATATCATGTAACGGTTTATAAGTATGTCTAAGGATTTCATAGACCCAAGCACCTGCAATGGCTCCTGAAATGGGACCCACCATATATATCCACAGCCCCTTGTAGTGACCTGAAATAATAGCTGGTCCCAAGCTCCTTGCTGGGTTCATTGATGCTCCTGAAATTGGCCTGTCACAAAAGATATTTTTGGTTTAACGAATTAATCTCATTCTCGTTACAAATTTTCTTTTCTATTTTACCGAACAAAATTTTAAATTCGCTTCGTGGGGGTTATTTTGAGGTTCTAAAAATCATCTGGTTGCTACAATCGCTGATCAGAAAGTTAGATATATCTCTCTCGGACATTAATAAAAAAATAGTTATTCAAATGTAAAAGGATAGTGTTTATATACCCTGCAAACAGTATGTCAATGGAAATGGTAGCCCCAATGGCCACCCCAGCAACTTCTTTAATCTACACAGCAACAACCACCACGAACAATTAAAACACAAGATATCCATTAAATATTAAGTTGCTGCTTCTTTAATCTCTTCTTTTATCACGTTGACTAAACAAACGAGGTGATATTTAAGCAATAGAAACATAATAATATTTAGCATTTTTCTCAGAATATACAGCGAGATATATAGGATTGTGGAGAGAGAGAGAGAGAGAGAGTTAAAAGACGAACTGACAGCTTGATCGCTGGTGGCGATAGCTAATATGACAAACATGAGGTAGAATGTGGCTATGAACTCAAGCACTAATGACTGCATGTCCGACCCTGCTGGGAGTGTGAGAAATTGATCCTGTTTTCCCTTGAAGATCAACCGTAGTGTTTCACTTGCTAGAGTTGATCCAAGTACTTGTATTAATACATAGGCTGGTACCTACAAGAGCCATTGGGGTGGGGGGTGGGGGGGGGTGGGAATTAACTTAATTAACAAGAGAAATTCGAGAAAAACCCAATCCAAATTAGCGGTAAAGTACCTGATTCCATGGGAATTTGTTGGATGAAGCAAAAGCAATGGTTACAGCAGGATTGAAGTGTGCTCCAGAAATATGGCCAACACAGTAAATCATCACCATCACAACTAATCCCCACACCATTGCGATCCCTGGAAGCGTCACCACCTTGTCCATGTTCACATTAACCACCACTGCCGCACAACCCCCAAATATCAGGAAATATGTCCCAATAAGCTCAGCTATCAGCTGCTTTAAGTTGTATTCACCAAACAAATTAAAAGAGTAATTCAATATGATTTCATTATCAAAGCATAGCCAGAACAATATGAAAATTCACCTTTTGAATTAAAGATAGAGATATAAAGATGCAACGAGAGGATTCGTTTCTGCGTGATGCTGATCGTGGCGTTCTCTGACTTGGATCTTCATCATCCATGCTTGAAGAAGCAATTTGGCTGCCACCAATGTTTACAATCTCATCCATTAATGGTTTCTATGAAAAATGTTTGGAATGCGTCGGTTTGAGGTACGGTCAGTTCTACGTCGATTTGGGGTACGGTCAATTCACTATGTGAATAAATATTTCAAGATGGTAATCCCATCGAAGAAGAGTTGATATAATCTCACCAGGTTATCTCCAATTTATGCGTGACCAGTAATCTCTATTGCGTGTGTGTGTGAGAGAGATGTTTGACTTTCGAGATGGATCTGTCAGTTGACTACAAGCTCCATTACATAATTGTTTCATTTTTTTTTTTTTGTTTTTGCTCTTTTCCTTTTGTCCTCCTATATATATTGTTTCCTAACTTCAAGCAAAGTTGACCAAAATGATTTTGAGCCGAATGGAGTTAAGATGATCCAAATTTCAGTAGTGAGCTATATATTTAACCCCAATTAATTAATGATAAGGGAATAACATAAGAAAGTGGCAATTATGAACAAATGAGCTTCGTCTTTTTGCAAGACAGAAATTATAATTTGGATTTGATAAAACCTGTCATTTTGTAAAAAAAAAAGAGAATAATCAAATAAATTGTTGAGAAAATCTTTTACCCTCAAATAATGTTATATCTATGTTTAACAAAGATGGAGAAGGCGCTTCTTCAATGCGAAGAAAGGTGGCTTTAGAGTCAATGCCATCTCCATCCCATGTTAATCGAAAATCCATAAATTTATTAGCAATAGGAGTGAAAACATAGCATATCGCAATAAAAGTTTGATTCGAGGCGTTAGCAAAAAATTGCTGCTTATTCCAAAAACAAGGGTCCTTTAGCCCGATGGGGTTGGAGTGGGGACAGCCCTGCACTAGCCAACAGCAGCACCGGCTCTACGAAGGCAAATTTGAATCATTTTTATATGTCTTCCTTTTATCTTATTTAATTTGTTATTTATTATATTCTATTCAATTAAAGTTCTCCAACTAGCTTCTGACTATTGAAATACAAATAGAGATTATAACTTGTCAATAGTGAGAGTATTTCTCGTGATTGACAACTTGAATGTGAGTATGTGCACACGCATGTGCTTGCATATACACGAGCGTCAAGGTCATGCAATACAAAAGTTAAAAGCGTGAATCAATTGAATAGCATCTTGATCTAAAAATTATATTTTATTTTACTTTATTTATTATAGGTTGTGTGAGACAAACTCATTAATTATTTTTCTTTCGTTTTTTTGTGTTTTTTTATATATTTGTTTGCTCAATATCACGCCATTGACCTTCGTTTTTTGTGTTTCTCTTGTATATTTGTTTGTTTGTGTTTCTCTATTTATTTTGGTCAAAAGTATCATCAAATGATGACTCAGCCATATATCAAGGTAAATATATATTAAAAGTTTTTTCCTCGTAAGTTTTTTTGCTTCTTTTTGTCGAAGGAGAAATATCCATTAAAGCAACCAGATCCGTCCAACATGCATGGAATTTGATGGTGATTAAAGGGAACGTTTAGCAAATTGTGTCTTGGAGTCGTGAATTTTTTATATTAAAGGTCAACCCCTAACCTTTCCGAAAAATGTTAGTTTCACCCCCCAAAATTTTTAGCATCTGAACTTGTGTCTTTCACCGACCCAAAAAGTAAAAGAGAAAGAAAAGAAAGGCTCCTATTGTTATTTGCCATTGATTCTGAGTTTCTGACTCTATTGGTGCATTCGATTCATGGAATTTTATAGAAATTTTGAAAAAATAAAGTTAGAAATATAATATTTTTGTGTTTTTTTATAGAATAAAAAATATTCTCACAAAGATCATTCTCGAGAATTTAATAATTGCATGAATATGTCAATTTCATTAGCATGTGAAGGGAAGGAAATCTTGAGTTGTGGAAATGCTAGTTTTGGAAAAAGAAGAAAGGCAAAAATACTCAACTTAACTAAAATAAAAGTATTTTTCGCTTCACATACATACACGGTAAATACACTCAAACTAAAAACATATAGTCAAAGACATACAAACACATATTCAACATACATAGGGTAAAAACACACACATCATCAACAAACAAAACACACATATACTTAATAAACGAAAAGCATGCACAGATAATCTACACACACAAACACACAAATAATCAACATACACGGTGAATGAGCACTACTTACATGATCCACACATATATACACCCCATTAATCACATACATAGTCAACACAATTCCCAAACACACCCATGCAAAGACAAATAAACAAATGTGATATTTTTGTTTTTTTAGGCGAGAGAATTTTTAAATGTTATGCGCTATTCCAGAAAAACTTAAATCTAAACCAGATGGAATGATATACTATTCTTAAGAAGGGTAGAATATAATGTGTGTTGCCTTCATATATTTTATTTAATTAGTTAATTATCTTTTGTGTTTTAAAATTTACAATATTATCTCTGTTTGCTTTATAATAAGTAGAATATTACCTCTTATAATTTATTTAATTATTCGATTATCCCTTGTGGTTTGTCTAGGTAGTTGATTATTCTTTTATGTTTTCAAAACTTATCACCTTATTACCTTTGATAAGTTCTAAATAAGTATTTAATTTATATGTTAGATACACTTAATTTTGGAATAGAATGCTTCTTAATAGATGTTTTTAATGTAATTTTGCATCATTGTGCTTAGAAAAAGGAGTTGGATGCATTACATATGGATATAGAAGCTTTTTTGGACGTGTTTGTAGCGGTCAAAGTTGACATCATCACATGAAAAAATGCTATTTAATTGCTATGCGGGTTTGACTGGGTTGACCAAGATGAAAAATATTTTTTTGGGCATTTGGAAGGAATTAGATTAAATATTAGCAGACTTTTTATTTTGTTGGAGCTTATATTTTAGGCTTTTACTTGATTATTCTTTTTGGACCAGGTTTCCTTATCCAATAAGGAAAATAGGTTAGGGTTTTTATTATATAAATACCTCTCATTTGCACTTTAGAGGTAGATAGCTTTTAATAAACAACAGTAAATTTTCTCTTTATTCTTACATTGATGGACAAGCTGTTCTAATTTTCTTTTCTAGCCGGGGACTAATCAAGATTTCGGTTCATCAAATTCGTGAGATCTAAGTGTTTTTATTCCTTTCATTCTATTTCGGTATTTGCGTATTTACTGCTTCAATAATTAATATTGATTTGCGATTATTTAATTTTGCGCGCAATTATTTAATTGCATGACAATAGGTGCTAGTTAGATTAATTAAATTAATCTAAATATAGTGGTAATTAGGTTTCCTATGTAATTACGCAATCTAAATGAGCAACAACCGCGAGAGTATTGACTTTTAGAATTGGGTCTTTCTACATTTTTATTGATGCCGTTAGATAGATCCTGCGGGCATCTCCGGGGATTAGAATGTCTAATAGGTAAGGGAATTACGAGAAAAATCGTAGGGATTTAAACCGTTATCAATTCTATAAGGAAAGATGAGGTTATTAGGCCAAGCCAATAACTATAACTGATTTATCGAAATAGCTGAAAGTGTTTTTGCATCTATGATTGAATTCGTTGACCGAAATTGCGATTGTTCCTCAGGCTAGATTTTATTCTCGTTGATTTTCTGATTTTACAGCCTTGCATTAATTTAAAATTGCATATTTTAGTCATTTTAATTTTTATTTATGTTTTTTTTTTATTTTCTGGCCAAGTTGTGGGCCCACGCAGTGCGACCAGTGGTTTGGACAGCCTTAATTATTTTACTATTTTGCATTTAATTCCCCCCTTTTTGCTTGCACTTAGTTGATTAATTTACTTAGTATTATTAGCATAAAAAATTCTCCGAATTCTCGTGGATTCGACCATGTTCTCATCACGTACTCTAATTAATTTTGCAAGGTACGAATTGAAATATTATTTTTGGTGGTTTCGATGCCCATCAAATTTTGGCGCCGTTGCCGGGGATTGGTGCTGATATTTTTATTTTTTTTATGACCAGGTCAGATCGTACAGGTAAGTTGCAATTTGATCCTGAAATTGAAAAGATCGCAAAGAGCTTGAAAAAAGAAGCAAAGTTGCGGAAACAACTCCAAAAGCAAGCTGAAGCTTTACAAGTGCAAAGTAAACCATCAAGTGAAGCCAAAAACGAGGATATGGCTGAAAACAACCAGACCTTGCGCGAATTGGTGGCTGCCCCCTTGAATCAACAGCCCCTATGCATCACTTATCCCTCAATAAACGCAGATTTTGAGCTAAAATTGGGTCTAGTGCACCTTCTACCCACCTTCTGTAGATTAGAGAACGAGGATTCACATAAGCATTTGAAGGAGTTTGATGTAGTTTGTTCCAACATAGAACCCCAAGGAGTGACGGAAGATCAAATTAAATTAAGGGCGTTTTCGTTGTCATTGGCAGATACAGCAAAGGAATGGTTATTCTACCTTCCATTCGGATCCATCACAACATGGGATGCAATGGCAAGATCTTTTCTTGACAAATTCTTCCCTGCTTCAAGGGCAGCTGGTATTAGAAAGGAAATTTGTGCCATTAAGCAGAAGGATTCGGAGCTACTATATGACTATTGGGAGAGGTTTAAAAGACTTTGTGCTAGTTGCCCTCAACATGGGATTTCGGAGCAATCTTTCATTCAATATTTTTATGAAGGGCTGCTCCCAATAGAGAGAAAAATGATGGATGCCGCAAGCGGAGGTGCTATAGTTGATAAAACACCATAACAAGCTAGAGATTTGATTTCTATCATGGCTGCAAATTCGCAGCAATTTGGAGCGAGACAAGAACCTTCACGAAGAGTTAACGAGTTAAGTGTTTCTTCAATTGATTCGAAATTAACTCAATTAACTACTCTTGTTCAAAGTTTGGTTGCAGGTGGTAATGTTCCAGTTCAGAAAGTTTGCGGAATTTGCGCTAAGGCAGGACACTCGACCGACATGTGCCCTACGCTCCAAGAAGAGGATCCTCAATAAGCCAATGCCGTTGAAGGATTTCTAGGTCCACTACAGCAGAGATACGATCCTTTTTTTAACCACTTATTACCCCGGTTGGAGGGACATCTGAATTTGAGCCATGGAGCGAGGCCACAAAATTATAATCCACCTAATGCGCAACACTTCCAACCACGACCAGCCTCACCATAGCAGCCTTCACCTCCAAATTCAGGTACTTCTCTTGAAGATATTGTAAAAGCTCTTACTCTTAATGCTCAAGCATTTCAACAGGATACAAAGGCAAGTACTAAGAACTTGGAAAACCAAGTTAGCCAATTAGCTACCTTCATTAGCCGATTAGAGTCCCAGGGTAAGCTACCATCTTAAACGGTGGTCAATACAAAGCAAAACGCAAGTGCCATGACCTTACGAAGTGGAAAAGAGTTGCAGGATAGCCACTGTCAAGCTAGGCGTGGGCACACAAAGCTGACAACCCCTGAAACAGAGAAAGAAATAAAAAAAATTGGTGCAGAATGCGACGAAAAAGTGCTGGACAGAGATAAAATAGAGCCTAAAAATGGTGCAAAAATGGTGGTTAAGCTTCCTTTTCTTGAGAGATTCACAAAGTCCAAAAAAGAGAAGGAAGAGAAGGAGATTTTTGAGCTTTTTCGCAAAGTTCAGGTAAATATTCCTTTACTTGATGCAATTAGACAAGTACCTCGAATTGAAAAATTTTTGAAGGAATTATGCACTAATAAGAAGAAGCTTGTGGGTAATGAAAAGATAAGTGTGGGGGAGAACGTCTCCGCCGTACTTAAGAAGAGATTGCCACCAAAATATAAAGACCAGGTATGTTTGCTATCTCTTGTCAAATAGGCTCTCTAGGCATTAAAATATCTATGTGTGATTTAGGAGCATCTATTAATGTCATGCCTAAGTCTATTTACTCTACTTTGAATGAGGGACCTTTAAAGGTAGAAACCATTGAAAGAAACGGGCATTGTAATTCAACTAGCAGATAGATCTTTGGTTTATCCCGAAGGTGTTTTAGAAGATGTTTTTGTGTAGTTGGGTAAATTAGTCTTTCCTACTGATTTTTATGTGCTTAATATGGAGGATGATTCATCTTCCAAATATTGTGAAATTTTGCTAGGTAGACCTTTTCTTACCACTGCTCGAGCTAAAATTGATGTTCATGATGGAACTTTGACTTTGGAATTTGATGGTGATGTAATGAAATTTAATGTTTATGATGCCATGAAATATCCTAGTGATGTCTCTTGTGTTTTTGGGTTGGAAGCTTATGATCCACTATTTGAGAATTTGCATGAATTATGGGATCAAGAGTTTCTTGAATTGTTTGAAGATGACAAGTTAAATGTGATTATTTGCAAAAGTTTTACTCTTAAAAGATTGCAGGAAATTGAGACAAATTATGCCATAAAGGGTAACTTTCTTGAAATACTCTATGCCTTGGAAGAACAAAAACCATGGAGGTACAGTTCATCCTCTCTTTCACTTCCTACATCTCATACAAAGCTTTTGCCTTTTATTTTGTAGGCTCCGCAATTGGAACTGAAGAAATTACCTGATCATCTCAAGTATGCGTACTTGGGAGAAAAGGAAACGCTTCCAGTTATTATCTCTAGTCAGCTTAGCAAAATAGAAGAAGAAAGGTTGATTGGAGTCTTAAAGGAGTTTAAGGAAGCCATTGGGTGGACCATTGCTGATATTAAAGGTATAAGCCCCTCCACATGTATGCATCGAATCTTACTAAATAATGAAACCAAAACATGTAGGGTGGCTCAACGTCGTCTTCGCCCGCCGATGATGGAGGTAGTAAAGAAAGAGATTTTGAAACTTCTCGATGCAGGTATGATCTATCCAATTTCTGACAGTAAATGGGTACGTCCTGTGCAATTTGTTCTAAAGAAAACAGGTATTACAGTTACTGAAAATGATGAAGGTGAGTTGGTACCCACTCGAGTTCAAAATGGATAGAGAGTATGCATAGATTATAGGAAATTGAATGCTGCAACCAGAAAAGATCACTTTCCTTTTCCCTTTATTGATCAAATGCTTGAAAGGTTAGTAGGAAAAACTCATTATTGTTGTCTTGATGGTTATTCAGGTTTTCACCAAATTCCGCTCGCGCCGGAAGATCAAGAAAAGACGACTTTTACCGGTCCTTTTGGTACGTTCGTATATGGAAGAATGCCATTCAGATTATGCAATGCACACGCCACCTTTCAAAGGTGTATGGTAAGTATTTTTTCTGAATATGTGGAGAATATGATTGAGGTTTTCATGGATGACTTCATGGTGTATGGTGTGTCTTTTGATGAATGTCTGAACAATCTAGCTTTGATATTGAAAAGGCGTCTTGAATCAAATCTAGTTTTAAATTATGAAAACTACCATTTTATGGTAGATCAAGGTTTGATTTTAGGTCACATAGTTTCTTCGAAAGGGTTAGAGGTGGATAAAGTGAAAATAGATGTTATAAAAACTTTGCCTTACCACGCAAATGTGCGGGAAGTTCGTGCTTTTCTTGGATATGCAGGTTTTTATAGGCGTTTCATTAAAGATTTTGCGAAAGTATCTTAACCGCTATGTAAGCTTCTTCAAAAAGATGCTGTGTTCAAATTCAACGAGGAATGCAAGAAAGCTTTTGACAAATTGAAAGAGAAGTTGATTTCAGCTTCAATTATCCAACCTCCTAGTTAGGATCTTCCGTTTGAAATCATGTGCGATGCGAGTGAGCATACGGTTGGAGCTGTCCTAGGCCAATGAGTTGGACAAGATCCTCACGTCATATATTACGCCTTTAGGACATTGGACAAGGCTCAAAGCAATTATTCCACCACAGAAAAGGAGCTTTTAGCGATAATTTTTGCTTTAGAAAAATTTCGTTCATATTTGCTTGGTACTAAAGTAATTGTTTATTCTGATCATGCAGCACTGTGATTTCTTTTAACAAAGAATGATGCAAAGCCAAGGCTTATTTGATGGGCGTTACTCATGCAAGAATTTGACTTGGAGATTCGGGACAAAAAGGGATTTGAAAATCTAGTTGCTGATCACTTTAGCCGGTTGCCCACGAGCGAGGAACCAGTCCCTCTCAAGGACAACTTCCCAGATGAGTTTCTTTTTGTTGTTCAACATACCTCCCCTTGGTTTGCTGATATCGTCAATTTCTTAGTCACTGGTTCTTTGCCTCTTGAGTTGTCTAAATGTGAAAAAGATAAAATAAAAAGGGATGCGAGGTACTATGTATGGGGTGACCCTTATTTGTGGAAACATTGCACTGATTAGGTTATTAGACGATGTGTCATTGAATTTGAAATTCCTTCCATCTTGAGATTTTGGCATACACATGCATGTGGTGGCCATTTTGGTCCAAAGAGAACTGCACGTAAAATCTTTGAATGTGGATTATATTGGCCGAACCAAGTTCGTGATTCTTATGAGTTTTGTAAAAGATGTGCTAACTGTCAAAGGATTGGTAGTTTAGGACATAGGGATCAAATGCCTTTGAATTCCATTCTTGTGTGTGAAATTTTCGATGTGTGGGGATTGGATTTTATGGGACCATTTCCTTCGTCTTTTGGGTATATGTATATCATTCTTGCTATTGATTATGTATCTAAATGGATAGAGGCCAAGCCTACATGTACTGATGATGCTAAAGTAGTTGTGGATTTTGTGAAGTCTTGTATTTTTAATAGGTATGGAGTTTCACGAGCCATAATCAGTGATAGGGGGACGCATTTTTGCAATAAAGTCTTTGGAGCCCTCTTAAAAAAATATGGTGCGACACATCAGACTTCCACAGCTTATCATCCATAAACGAATGGACAAACTGAAGTGTCTAATCGAGAAATAAAATCAATTCTTGAAAAGACAGTGAATTTAAATAGGAAGGATTGGAGTTTACGGCTAGACGATGCTTTTTGGGCCTACTGCATGGCTTACAAAATACCGATAGGTATGTCACCAAATCGATTGGTGTTTGGAAAGCCATGCCATCTTCCAGTGGAATTAGAGCACAAGGCGTATTGGGCGATCAAACAATGAAACATGGAATTGGAAAAGGCGGGAGAACAACGGAAATTGCAAATCCAAGAGCTCGAGGAAATCCGGAACGATGCGTATGAAAGCTCAAGGATTTACAAGGAGAATATGAAAGCTTATCATGATCAGAAAATATCAAGAAAGCAATTTTTCGTGGGCCAAAATGTGTTACTTTACCAATCTCGCCTTAAATTGTTTCCAGGTAAGCTTTGTTCTCGTTGGATAGTTCCTTTTATTGTAACAAAGTTTTTGCGCATGGTGTAGTGGAAATCCAGAGTTTGGAAACAAATAAAGTGTTAAAGGTGAATGGTCATTTTTTGAAGCTTTTCTATGATGAATTTAATGTGCAAACGGTAGAAGAATTGATGTTGGAAGCACCCCCAGAATACGAGTAGACGTTCCGAAACGTTGAGCCGACGACGTTAAATAAAGGCGCTAATGGGAGGCAATCCACAGGATTCGAAATTTCATTTTGTGTTTGTTTTTAATTTTTGCAAATTTTTTATCATTTTTCTTCAATTGTTAGGATTTTTTCTAATAGTTTTTGTATTATTTTATTTTTTATTTTTATTTTGATTATTATTTTTTTCCTGTTCATTTTCTTTATGGAAAACCCTGATTATGGACTAATGGTGATACTTGAAAGTTTGGTTCACTATAGGTACAGGTAATTGGAAGACATAGGAAAAGGGAGGTGATTTGGAAATAAAAATGGTGCAATTGGGCTTAATTTACGAGCAAAAAAACTATGGGTCAATTCCTAAATAGATAACAATTAATACCCAATTCCCCAAACCTTATCAGACCTAATTTCAAAATCTCAATCCCAATTATTTTCACCCTTTTCGGCTCCCTTAGCAACCACCACCATCACCATCGTCATCTCCACTACATAACATCCTACCATCCTTTACAGCATAATCATCACAGCTTCATCATCAACACACCAGTCACCAACCAACACACCCAGTGGTCATCATCATTATTCTCACCGTCATCATCATTATTTTCTTTTCTGATGAGCATCTCGCCATCGTTATCATCATTTTGTTCGCACCAACTAACCAACCTGCTATGACCACCATCTACGACAGCACCACCATCATTCACTATCATCACCTTCGACACACACACACAGCCATCTCTCTCTCTTCTGCTGAGCTTTCCCTACATTGACACCATAACCACCACATCTTCATCTTCCGTCATCACCATCACCTCTCCCTTTCTTCGTACTCCATTGCCAAGCTCTGACGACATCACCACCGTCACCTCCAACATTAACATCATCAACCTGCGCACCATAACAACCTTACTGCCGCACCATTACCTTTGACTGGTAACATCATCAACCACAGCACCCTCTGTCTCTCTCACCGGCAGCATCATCATTATCATCTTTCTTTCACTCCGCTGCTGCTCTTCTCGCCACTACAGTCTTCGATACCACTATCTCTCTCCCTCTATCTTAACTACACCAAGATCATCATCATCAGAGCTCCATCACCATAAGCCGCAGCAACACCATCATTACACTTTCACCATCATCTTCTTTACACCTACACTATCGACGCTGCCGAGCCTCTCTTGTACCAAGTTAAAGGCAGTCTTCTTTACTGTAGCACTTCTTGATAATTTTTTTAGGTGAATTGGGTAATGCGCATTCGTGAAAAAAAAAAAAAAGAAGGCAGAAGCTGAAGAAAAAAAAATTTTAGGAAGATTTAGTGCTTAGTTGTATTTCAGTGTTTGCACCAGTTTTAATTTCATTAAGCTTTTCTTCTTGTCTGTATCACCATCAGTGTCTTTTGAAGCCAGTTATGAACAGGAAATAATCAACTCGGGAACCACCCTGTCGTCGTAGCCAACGCATTGCGTCGCAGGTGCAGTCACCTTCAACATGTCGTGTGCTCACTTTTTGGGACAGAAATCCACCTAATATTGTCGAGATCATTCTAGATTCCCCGTCCCATGATTCTACACCATTAGCTGCTTCATCGGCATCTTCAACAGACAGTGATGACATGGCTGCAGCTACAACGCCGGAACAAGCCACGACAGCCCCACTGTTGCACCACCACTTCCATCTTTGGGCCACAAATTCCGAATAACGGTTGGCCGAGTTTCGCAAGGTATGGACACAACTCTTCCACCCAATGCTCCATTATTCATCAACCCGGAACATCATGTCAGGTATAATGAAATGCTTTCTCGAGACTTATATGCTTGTAAGACTATAGATTTAGCTGCACTAGAATTGCTTGATTTATAATCTAACGTGTTAGTATTTCTTGATAATGTTGGTCTGAGGAAGTATGCATCTATCCATGAGGCTATTTTTTATGAACTTACGTGTGAATTTTATGCCACCTTTAAGTTTGACATGTCGGGCACTATGACTGTTAACACACCGAATCGTGTTCACTTTCGTTTGATGAGTAATGATTTTTCTCTATCTGTGACTGAGTTTAACCTTATGCTTGATGATGTGTGTCATTTGTGCATGTTTGCATCTAGTTTTTGCATGCATATTTAAGGGTGTTCAGAGCATAATTGAGTGCACTTAGTATAAAGTTTATGCATATTTGTTAATATTCGTACTTAATGTATTTAGGTGCATAAATATTATACTAAGTGTTATATTCCATGTTTTAGGAGTGTTTTGGAAGGGTTCAAGCGTATACGAGGAAGAAATGAGCTAACGGATGAAGACCGGAAGAAAAGAAATAAAGAAGAGAGCATTCTGATCCAGCCGGTCGGCTTAGATGAAGAGCTGGTCGACCGTCTAGGTCGACCGGCCGCTCTAGAGAATAAAAGATTTAGAGCCGGTCGAGTTCCTCAAGAAGCCGGTCGACCGCCACCCAGAGCATCAAGATTGAAGCCGGTCGAGCAAGAAAGAGGAGCAGTCGACCGCATCAGGCGCGGAAGAAATCTATAAAAGCTCGTTTCAGCCCAATTTCGATGGGAGGAACTTTTATTCTTAAATCTTAATAAACCCTAACCTCGACCCACTACACAAAACACCCTAAACCATCATCTAAACCCCACACCAAGCTAGGATTGAAGCATTAAACAAAGATTTGAAGGATTTGTACAGATTTGGAAGCAAGAATTTAGGGAAGTTCTTCTTGTTCTTTCTCTATTTCTTGTAAATATGTTGCTAGATTAGGCTAGATTTAGGGTTGATTGTTATTGTATATAAGATTAGGGCTTTGAATAATGGATTTGTGTAGATGTTTGGCTCTTAATACATGTTTATTTACATAAATTTATGGTATGATTCAATATGTCTATGTATTGGAAATCAAATATGTCTATGTGTTTGTTAAAATGCCTAAGTGAATATGCTTGTGTTATTTGTGCTTCAAACGCTCTTATCTACTTATATGGGTGATGTGATTGTGCTTAATCTCATGGCTTTGTTTAGTAGAGTAGGCTTTAGCTTTAAATCCAGCTAATAGGTTACATGCTTTGCTTAGTCGAGTTTAGGTGCTAGTCTTTGGCTTTAAATCCAGCCAAGCGGATAAGTTAACCTAGACTAGAGTATCCCTCACTCTCGTTAGTGTTGGTTAATTGAGCTTTAATGTCACGTAGTGTTTAGGTGCTAGTCCTTGGCTTTAAATCCAGCCAAGAGGATAAGTTCTAAGCACAGATTGCATAGGCTAAGAGGGATTGTCCCTTAGCTTTAAATCCAGCTAACGGGTTGAACCACTAGTATTGGTTAAGAGAACCCCCATCAACACACGGCAATAGAAGTCTCGAGCCTTAGATAGACCTTATCCGTTCTCATAGCCCAAGTCTAGTTGCAATGCAATCACCCTAGGTCCCCCTTTTTTTTTTATTAGTGTTCCCTTCTTTAGTTTGGCTCCCTTGAGTTCCTCCATAGATTAGTTTTTATTTTCCTTTTTCCGAGCTCCCTTCCATCCTAAAGTAAGTACACACACGCATGTAGCTAGTTTAAGGCACCCGAGCACATAGAGACTAAACTAAGGTAGCCTCCCTGTGGATTCGACCCTGCACTTGTACACACTGTACTACACACGTCCCGTGCACTTGTGGGCTATTTAGGCTTGTGCTCAAATAGCGATATCACTTGATTTCATTACTGGAAGATTTTCTGCTACTGAGGAGTATTTGCACAATTATTGCACTTTTTCCCCTGATTTTGATGCTGCATTGGCTTATAAGGAATTGGCTCCTAGAGATCCCCTTCCCTATAAACCTAGCACCACACGCGATCAGTTTCTTAAAAATCCTACACTACTTTATATCCATCGTTTTTTGGTGTATTCCTTTTCAGGAAGAGCCAATAACCCTTCAATTCTGACAAAAATGGAACTCGTTTTCCTTTGGTGCATAGTTTATAAGAAAAGAGTTAACTTTGGTTATTGGCTTCTTCAGCATTTACAAACTGTTCTTCATTCTAGTAGGAGGCCACTCATTTTGGGATCTTTTATTACTCATATTGCCAATACGCAGACTTGCTTTATGTCACCCTCCACTGCTTTCACTAAAGCCTTTGACATTGCATATCTTGATCTACCATGTTTGCAAGCTATGAATCTCGTCCGAAAGGACGAAAATAGGTTTATTTTCATTGTGAAGGAAGCTAGTCAGGGCGGTGAACCTACGGGGAAGACTCACAACGCCTCAGCTTCTCACTTGGCGGGCCCATCCACTTCCGCGGCCCAGACTGCAGATGATGCTGGACTTGCTTGTATTGAAGCATCCCTCGCTGATCAATCCACTAGGCTGGCTAAACTGGAGGAGTTTATTTATGCGTAGGCACGACATTCGGGGTACCAGGGTCCCAATTCAGACGATTAACGGCCACGCAACTCCCTCACTTGTGTTTTTAGGGAAGTCCTCAGACTTTTTCTTCTTCTTATTTTTTGTTTTTGTCCTTATTTCTTCTTTGTCTACTTTCTTTTATTTTCACATTAAGGACAATGTGTATGATAAGTGTGGGGGAGGACTACTTCGTATTGTTGTTTTTTGTCTTTTATTTTGAGTCTTGCTTATGCTTAGATGTATTTTTAATGTGGTAATTCGAGTCTTTATAAGTAATTGTGTTTTATTTAGAATTGTCTGAGTCTTCCTGTGTCGGCTCATCAAAAAAGAAAGAAAAAGAAAAAAAATGACAAAAACACAATTTTGGGTCAAGTTTTTGTTTCCTTATTTTTATTTGTCTAAATATTTTTTCTAGCTCAACTGTCTACTTTGTAAACTTGGCGTTCCTCATGAAAAAAAAATCTAATCCCTATGCTCTGAAAACTTGCTTTAGTTACAACAGTAAGTTAGTACATGCAGTGAATCCATCCCCATTGTTTTTGTCCCTTGATAGATACTTGAACACGTTATGTTTGAACCTTGCTTAATCTTAACTTGGGCTGAAAATGTTCATGCGCTTCAATTGGAAGCTACTGCTTAGGTTGAGTTTGAGAGGTACTTGCCTTGAATTACTTTGGTGGTAAAATTTTAAAAAAAAGGGTGTGTCTAGGAAAGTTATGTCAGGGTTGAGGTCACTTTTGCAAAAGTGATGAAAGTGAAAAAAAAAAAGCACAAGAATGAATAAAATCAAAGTAAATGCGCACCTTTTTACTTCGCTGGTCTCTAAAAGAAAAAAAAACAGAGATTCATGAGTAGAGCTAAAAGCCACCTGGAATTGTGACCAACTGAGTAACCAAGGACATTTATCACAAATGTTTGTCATCGCGTAAAAAAGTTGGATGACATTCTAGGCAATTCATGAAAATTGTGAAAAAAAGGGGCAGTTGAAGTGATCCGGCTTTCCAGCAGCTGGGCCTAGGCATAAATTTATTTTCTTTGAGGAAAAATTGAACATCAAGGCAGTGATTTGATCTATTCTTTGCATTAGCATAATCATACTTGGCTTAAATCTTTTTTGTGTGCTTAAATGGTGCAAGGTTCATTTACATAGTGTTTTGGGTGCTAGCAAGGTGACTTGTACATGTGGTGGTTCTTGTTTTGATTTGTTGAAAAACTAGCTTACCTTTGTTTTTCCTTTCGAGTTTCTTTGAGCCAAGGTGGAGGAACTTTGAAAGATGATGTGCTTGTATTTACTTTGATGAATGGTTGAGATAGTTTGAAGTCTAGTGGAAAATTCTGATAGAATTATTCTTGAGAGAACTTTGTGGCTATATTTTTTGATGAAGATGTTTATTTGTGGGAATTTTCTTGTTAAGTTAGGCTTCTTTTCAAAAATCTTTGGTTGAGACAAGTCTTACTTTTTGAAAAAGTGCTACAGGAATTTGTAAAATTAGTGCACTCTTTTGACTAAAAACATTGCAAGTTGGTTGAAAGAAGAAAGAAAATTTGGTTTATCAGTTTGAAGAGAACTGTTAACTTGCCTGTTTTTGCAAATGCTTAAATTGGGTCAGGACTTGTACATATGTTGAGAGGTTGAGCTTGAATAATTATGTTACTGTGATTGAATGGTGAAATGATGGAATGTAGAATGATAAAATTGGTAGATGAACTATGAAGTTGAAGCTTTGATGACAAATGTCTTGACTTTATTTTGTACTTTAGATTCTTTGAAGCTAGCTATGTTCATGAAAGTATAAATATTTTAATTGCAGGACTGGCATTTTATTTAGTTGTAAAACTTGGAATCTTTGCATAATTTCAGTCTTGGTTAGTCTTGTATGTGAATTCCTTGTTCTTAATTGTTTTCATACTTGAGGGCAAGCATGGTTCAAGTGTGGGAGAATTTGATAAGTTCTAAACAAGTGGTTAATCAATGTTTTTAATGTAATTTTGCATAATTGTGCTTAGAAAAAAGAGTTGGATGCATTACATATGGACATAGAAGCTTTTTGGACGTGTTTGTAGCGGTCAAAGTTAACATCATCACTAAAAAAAATGCCATTTAATTGCTACGCGAGTTTGACTGGATTGACCAAAATGGAAAATAATTTTTTTGGGCTTTTGAAAGGAATTAGATTAAATATTAGCAGACTTTTTATTTTGTTGAAACTTATATTTTAGGCTTTTACCTGATTATTCTTTTTGGGCCAGGTTTCCTTACCCAATAAAGAAAATAGGTTAGGGTTTTTATTATATAAATACCTCTTATTTGCACTTTAGAGGTAGACAGCTTTTAGCAGACAACAATAAATTTTCTCTTTATTCTTTGGGCGACATTGATGGATAAGCTGTTCTAATTTTCTTTTTTAGCCGGGGACTAATCAAGATTTCGGTTAATCAAATTTGTGAGATCTAAGTATTTTTATTCCTTTCATTCTATTTCGGTATTTGTGTATTTACTGCTTCAATAATTAATATTGATCTGCGATTATTTAATTTTGCGCGCGATTATTTAATTGCATGACAATAAGTAGCCAGTTAGATTAATTAAATTAATCTAAATATAGTGGTAATCAAGTTTCCTGTGTAATTACACAATCTAAATGAGTAATAACCGTGAGAGTATTGACTTTTAGAATCGGGTCTTTCTAGATTTTTATTGCTGCCATTAGATAGATCCTGCTGGCATCTTCGGGGATTAGAACGTCTAATAGGTAAGGGGATTACGGAAAAAATCGTAGGGATTTAAACCGTTATCAATTCTGTAAGGAAAGATGAGGTTATTAGGCCGAGCCAATAACTATAATTGATTTATTGAAATAGCTGAAAGTGTTTTTGCATCTATGATCAAATTCGTTGACCGAAATTGCGATTGTTATTCATGCTAGATTTTATTCTCGTTGATTTTCTGATTTTACAGCCTTGCGTTAATTTAGAATTGCATATTTTAGTCATTTTAATTTTTATTTACATTTTTTTTTATTTTCTGGCCAAGTTGTGTGCCCACGCAGTGCGACCAGTGGTCTGGACAGCCTTAATTATTTTACTATTTTGCATTTAATTCCCCCTTTTTATTACACTTAGTTGATTAATCTACTTGGTATTATTAGCATAAAATATTCTCCCAATCCCTTTGGTCCTGTTTTCATCACGTACTCTTATTAATTTTGCTAGGTAAGAATTAGAATATTATTTTTGGTGGTTTCGACGCCTATCAACCCTACAATTTCTAAAAGGTAGTACAGTCATCTTCTTTTTCTATTATTATTATTTAATTGTCATTAGCTCAGAATAAGAGTATTTTCATGAAAGTATATAACAAATTACAAATTCTAGTACTCATAGATGCAAAATAAAAAGACACTTATGATGCACAGTAAGTTCATTTGAATGAAAAAATCAAGACAGGAGATTATCTTCTGAAAACATAATGTGGTAAGTCTTAAAATAAAGGAGGTGTTAAGCTAACTAAAGAAATCATAAGGGGTAATGTGCATTTATCTTTCTAAAAATATTTTTACCTTACCGAATAACTTTCAAGACAGTCCTCAAAATCTTATTCTCGAAAATGGGATTTTAGAAAATGAAAAATCATCCCATGAATCAAAGGTGCCCTATAGGTTCTGTCAAGTTGAATTTATAATTATCTTAATATTTAATTATCTTCTTCATAAACTAAGTCTTAGTGAGCGAAAGTTTGGGAAATTGAATTCTAACTAAATATTCGAGTATATTTTTCATAAACTGAAAGGTTTTCAGTAAGCCTGTAATATATTGCATATGAAAGTAACTTTCCTTTTTCCTGCTATTTCACATATATTAAGTAAGGTGTTTGCTTCTGCAATCACCTTTAGTTCATTAGTTACGAAGATAAAATATAGTAACTCTCCATTTAAAAACGAACACGGAAGACATGGCAAACAAATTAGAAAAATGATTATCTAGAATATATGTTTCTTCACAAAACTATTTAGAAGATCATTTGCCATGTAAGGACTAGCTGGGACCACTTTATATATCTTTCCATCACATCCTAAGAAGCTGATCAATTCTAGTTTGAAAGTGTTCTACAAAATTTACTATATATTTGGCTTAAAAATCATGTGATCACATAATGAAGGGAGATAATCATCCCAAAATAAAAATTATTTTAATCAAATATTTACAATGTGTGCAGTCATGAAATCCATTACTAATGCTGTTTAGCAACCAATTTCACAATTTAGCAACCGATCTTGGTGGTTTCTAAAAGTCAATTTTTTTATAGTTGGTGGCCAAGCATCTGCTGCAGCACCTCTTTTTTTTTTTTTTTTTTACTTTCAAGTGATACGTGCTTTGTTTCTGAGACTAGACCAAGCTTTAATGATTTCACCGTAAGATTTATTAGGCTTCATGATGTTATAGACCCAAGCTCCAGCAGAAGGACCTAGAATGTATATCCACAATGCTCCGTAACAATTATATATGATCGCTGGCACCAAGCTCCTCACAGGGTTCATTGACACCCCAGAAACCGGCCTGTTCAATAAAGTCAGTCATTGAATAATCTCAAACGTTTTGGCTATATATGATCTCATTAGGGTTGCGGAATTCGAAATAAACACTCAACGTAGATCTCATATAACCCCCACAATATGGCTAATCCTGGAGATGCTATTATGTAGCCCTTCTCTGCATTCACCACCATGGCAGCAAAGCCAGCAAACAGTAATAAGTAGGTACCGACAAGCTCTGCCCGTCAGCTGCATTTATTTGATAATAATCATTCAAGATTAGGATATGGATTATCGAATATATATGTATAGCTAGTTTCATATGTAAGGAACCAAGAATAATTGAAGAAGTTATCACCTTTTGGATGAACTTTAGAGTTTCCAAGCAGCCTGAGGATTCGTCATTGGATGCTAAGCAAGCTGAATCTTGGTTCAAATCTTCGTCTTTAATTTTAATCTCTAATGAATTATTATTGTCAATGGCGTCTTGATGATATCTCAGCCATGAAGCAATGCTTTCTGGATTTGCTATTACTCTGTGTATTATTTAAGTCTGATAGCAGTAATATGCGTCATATATATATATATATATATATATATATATGTATATATATATATATATATATATATATGTATAAACATATGTGAAGGGGGTTGAGGATCTCCCGAATTATTGCTTTCACTAGACACATTATATTTAACATTTAATTTATCTTTGGTCTAAGGTACTCTTTCGCACAAAGGTGCATTGAGAGCCAACCATGAATGAATAACACCACTTTATTGATCTTCCACGATCACATACAACAATTAGTGGCCACCTTACATTAGATAATTAATTAGTCTCCTTTTACTCATGAAGGAATTTGATTCCCAAAGGCTTCATCTGCAAAAGAGAAATGAAAGAATAAATTAAGTCACGCACTAGTTATGACTGTTAAGTCATGCAATATGTGTAGTATATATGTGTAGTGTGTGTAATATATATGTGCAATATGTGTAGTATATGTGGATAATGTGTATAATATGTTGCAAATTATGTAAGTTTAATGTATAGTATGCATGACAAATGGGTAATGTATTGGTGAAAGATATGACTATGCAGCATAAGATTTTTCAGTTAATGACTAGAGGATCAAAATGAGAAGTTCAGCACACGCCCTTTATATCAGAAAATTAGAGATGACATTGTCCCCCTTTAAGGGATATAGTTCAATACCTTAAAGTTCAGATTCAACATACGAAATGTCAAAAAGAAGTAAAAAGCTAACAGTAGAGAGATAATACTACACTGCAGCATGTGAGCTATCTTTTGAACATCATGACAATGGGTAATAGTTGATTAGATTTTACCCAGACCCGGCTCTTTTTTGCCACCAAAGATTCCCAATCTCCACAAAAGAAGCACAATAAGTATGACTGAAAGTGATACAGATACTCCAATTCCAGCTATAGCCATAGAAGACAGTTTCTTATGCTCCTTTGGGACTGAGTCAAGAGATAAATGGATGAAATTTCAGTTTTAGTCGTTGATACCCAGAATCTAGCAGCAAAAAGAATTGGCTTAAAGTAACAAGCCTACCAGGAGATACAGAAATTGCAGAAATAAGAGGACCATAGTTTATTGGCCGAACTACTGAGCCCTTGCCTGACCAATATAAATGAATTTCCAGCCGAGAGTCATTTACAGGAACGACAAATTCCCGAGTCACATTCTTATCAACACCCCCTGCTTCTGCTTCTATGTTGAAGTTGCTTAACAACTTTTTGCCCTATAGTGATACATCTTGTTTAGTCTCATCTTTCATAAATTTTGAGCACCCTACCATATGAAAAAATATATATATAGACTTACTTGGATTTCCACATCAAAAACGCGCCTATCTTTGATGCCAAAAACTTGATTTGCATCCCATGCTATTTCCGCGAAATGGAGTTTCACAATGTATCGACCCCTCTTTAAACATAATCTATAATACTTCAAGGATATTGGGGCGCCGCGAGCTGTCTGGTATAATAGCGAGTTGGCCATGCTAAGATTGCACGTTTTGCTGAATAAGTAACGGTCTTTATCTGTGGTTAAGGAAGTTCCCATGCTGCTGTAAGCTCAACGCCCACTCTTGCTCAAATAGAAAGTTGATGAGCCCTCTGGTTTTTTATCATCTTCATAACTATTAGTTCCATTTACCAAGTCTATAACTCCACCACAATTAATGTACAAGTTGTCATCTGCAAAGATATAACTACAAAGGGTTTTTACCATTTCCTTACAAAATTGAGATTGAACACGGAGAACCATGAAAATATTGGTCAGGGTCATATCCTGCGAATCCAGGGTCACTACACTTTTCTATTGACTTTTCCGGCATGAGATTGATTTAAAACTCAATCACAAGCATAATCATGAAATCGATGATTGATTAAAAAAAAAAATGCATCTTGTAGGCTTAGAAATTTTTTCATATTCCGAAAGACTTGTGTACTTACACTTGGACATCTTATTAGGACAGTGAAAATCAACTTGTTGCCATTTCTTAGTCCTGTATCAGGAAAGTAAAGAGTGAGCCATGCCTCCCATCATACTTGACTTCTTTAAGGTAAGTGAAATTGACCAGTAATTAAGGTGAAAACGGAACACCATTAATGGGTGAATGCGATAACTTACAAACTGCTTTTGTTCGAGCAGCACGCAAACAAGTTCGCCTAGGTTAACATATGATAGAAAAAAAGAGAGAAATTATCCGGAGATATAAAAACTATACCACACAAGTAAAGGAAAATAAGAAGTGATCGTGAGCTTGCTTACAGGTTTTGAGATAGGTTTCCGGTTGGTATGCTTTCGTTTGTGAAGAAATTTTCTGAAATATCCCTACAATGTGTAATGCAAGTGTTAGAGAAGAGTAGGGGAATTCTGTGAAAAATGAAATTCTATATCAATAATTATAGGAACGGTTTTTTGGATCATAAAAACAGAGTTAATCAACCCAACTATGTTCCAGTAACGATTCATTTTCGTTGTTTTGTTGGTAGTTTTAGATCACATTAGTTATCACAGAACCAAGTGACGTGCCTGTCAGCTCAAGAAAATTTCAGCAGAACTGCGTTCAGTGAGAAAAAGAAACATACATACATATTGATCAACTAACAGCAAAATATGTATGAAAACAACTGCGAGGATAAGAAAGGTTGATCTGGATAAATTCTAAGTTGGCCAAATGAAGACCAGAAAATGATTGAAAATCACAGAAAGACATCTAAAGGCTAAGCTTTGCTGGGATAATTAAGCTGTTACAAATTGAACACAAAAGGCTGATCTAGAAAGCAATATGTTTTTACCCCCTTTCTATTTTGCCACATTGAACTTCATAGGCACATTTGTACGTTAGAGGTTTCATATGCTCAAGATCACACCCAATCAAATGCCTTTAAACTTTTCTAAATTAACAAGTATACACTTACACATATGAAATATTCTTGTGTATCAGCCAACGTGGTAGTGATTGGTTAAGCTTGTTGCTTCTGAGAAAACTGAAACAATGAGCAACAAATGAAAAAGTACTTAATAACTTTAGTAAATAACTGGTTACGTAATAAACGTTGTACTTACATTTTAAAATAGAGGAAGTAATTAGCTAAGGACACAAATTACAAGAGAGTAATCAGTTAACTAAACAAATCACTAGGAGAAGATTTACATTGCGAGTAAATTCATTCTCATGCTGGCTTAGGTGACAAGGAAACAAGGCAAAGCAAAACATTTTTCTCCTACCTTGAACCATATATATTACAAAATTGAGATAAAGGTCAAGTCATATATATATACATACTTACATAGAGTCTAGAGAATGCTGGCTAATGGAAGGTGGAATTCCACCGGTCAATTGGTTGAAGCTCAAGTCCCTGATGGCATGAATTACAAAATGAAAGGTGCAAATTAAAGTCGAAATATGCATGGCTGATGGAAAATATAAATAGAATCATGTTCCTTAGCTAACTTTATTGATATAACTGTGGGATTTTTTTTTGAATCTTTCTCGTAGTTTAATTGATCTTACAAATATTGTAATTTCCGTAGCTGCCATATAAAAATGGGAATCGGACCAGTTAGTGAACAATTCCTCAACGTCCTGAAACCCCAAAAATAGAAAAGCCAAGAAAATTACTTTCAGCAATATCACCCAAATTATACATACAGATGGTTTTGAATTCCTTTTTTTTTTTAACCCCAACCCAACCCGTATCTCACTTAAAATTTGAACCCGAGACATTATTCCCAGCGGAATAGCCTTAATATCTCAAGCTACTCCTTAGCTAATACTATACACAGCTTGAATTCACGACTCAAAGCTTACAGATGTGTTAAAGCGATCAACTGTGAGAGGTCTGGGATCTGAAATCCATTTTCTCCTCCGAGTAAGTCAGTAACTACCCTGCGAATGGTGGAGAAAGAATTTAGAGAGGAACATTTAAATTTCAAGTCAAATCAAATCTTATGTAACTACGTTGATTTGCAAGCTACTTTAATCTTTATGGTAATTTTATTTCCATAGTGTTTGGAGACACCGTCTTTTAAACAATGAAAGAATCTATTTTGAATATCGAGAATATATGAAACTTTATTATTTCTCTTAACTTGGACATCGACAATTAAAAGTTTTCACCTTTATATATAGGCTATTCTAGATATGTAAAACTAAATAGGATTTGGTTAAACCAATCCTTTACATGTTAAAATAGCTGATAAATCAATCCTAATTTGACTAGGAAAATAACTAATAAAATAATCCTAATATAATTAGGGCTCGTAAACATATCCAAAATTTAAATCAAGTTTATTTACTAATATCCCCTTAAACTTGATTTGATTCTAGTTACTCCAAGCAAAGCTCTCAGCTTGATGAACACGTCACTCTTGGTGGGCTTGGTTAGATGTCGGCAATATTTTCTTGAGACTTCACGTGCTCTATCTTCACTTCCTTTCTTGCGACACATTCTTGAATAAAGTGGTAACGTGTATCAATGTGCTTGTTTCTTTCATAAAAGACTGAATTTTTCACCAAGGCAATTGTAGACTTGTTGTCAACATATATCTCCACAGGCTCTTCTTGAGACGTATTAAGCTCTTTCATCAAATTTCTTAACCACAATACATGACAAACACATGAGGTGGCAGCCACATACTCAACTTCACATATTGAGAGTGTGACAATGGTTTTGGAACTTCAAGTGACTCCAGTATCTTCCTTACAAAAAAGAAATCTAGTGGTATCACCATCCCAATCGCTCTCACTATACCTTACCAGCTTGAATTTATGGCTTTGGGACTATAGAAGTCCATAATCAAGAGTCTTTTTGATGTAGCGAAGTATTCTCTTGGCAGTCTTGAGATATATCTTAGTAGGAGCCTCCATAAAGCGACTTACAAGTCTTATAGCAAAAAGAATATATGTTCTTGTGCATGTCAAGTATCTTAGGCTTCCAACTAGACTCTTGAATAGTGTTGAATCTACTCATTCTTCTGCATCATCTCCTGACAATTGCATTCTATATTCGATTGGAGTATTTACATGCTGGCAATTTTCCATATTAAAGTTCTTCAGGATCTCTTTTGCATAACCTCCTTGAGAAATAAATATTCCTTCATCCATTTGCTTCACTTCGATTCCAAGATAATAGGACATAAGTCCTATATTAGTCATCTTGAACTCTTTTGACATTGTCCTTTTGAGCTCTTCAAATAAGCTTGGATTATTGCTAGTGAAAATCAAATCATCCATATACAAGCAAACTATCAATATATCTCCATTTTCACACTTAGTGTAAAGATCATGCTCATGTGAATACTCAGAGAAATTATTATGACGGAAGTATTTATCAATTTTGCTATAACAAGATATTGGAGCTTGTTTTAAGCCATAGAGGGCTTTGTTCAGCTTTGAAACTTTGTTCTTAGATTCTTTCTCTATATAACCCAATAGTTGTTCAATATAAACCACTTCATTCAAAAAATCATTTAGGAATACAGATTTCATATCTAATTGATGAATTTTCCATCTATATTGAGCTGTCAAAGATAAAATAAATCTTGTAGTTTTTAATTGAGCAACAGGAGCAAACACCTCATAGACATTGCCAGCTCTTTGGCTATAGCCTTTTGCAAACCAGTCTTGCCTTATATCTTTCCACTTCACTTTTTGCATTCCTTTTAATTTTATAGACCCACGTTATTCCAATGGCTTTGTGTCCTTCAGGTAAAGTTGCAAGCTCCCAAGTATCATTCTTCTTGATCGCATTGATCTCTTCATCCATAGCTCCTCTCGATCTTTCGCTCTTATCAGCTTCCTCAAATGTTATTAGCTCACAATCAGCATAGAGATAAAAGAGAGTTAGTTCATCATTTAAATTTTTAGTTATCTCATAAATTTCACTCAAGCTTCTACAGCAAGGAGCTCTTTCTTCAGGACTTGAACTTGTTACAGAGGAGTTTCCTTGACCTATAGTTGGAGATGGAGTTAGAGTTGAAGTTAGAATTGCACTTGAAGTTGGAGTAGGAATTGGAGAGATAGAATCCCTATTTGCTTCTACTTTTTGCTCTTATCGAGGTAACAGTTTATCTTCTTTTCTCTCATTAGTGCCCCAGTCCCATTCTACTTCTTCATCAAATTGAACATCTTTGCTAACAATAATCCTTCCACTAATAGCATTGTAGAACTTGTAACCTTCGGAGTGTTTGTTGTAGCCAATAAAAATTAATTTTTGACTTTTGTCATCAAGCTAGCTTAGATCGAACTTGATCTGGAACATTAGCATATGTTATGCATCCAAAAACTCGTAATAGCATAATGCCAGACTTCTTTTGTACCAAGCTTCCAATGGTGTCTTGTTAGAGAGACTCTTTATAGCAAAACGATTCAAGAGATACACAACACAATCAACAGTTTCAACCCGAAATTCTTTCAACATTCCTTTGATCTTCAACATGCTTCATGTCATCTCAAGAATCGCTCTATTTTTTCGCTTAGCAACACCATTCTATTGAGGCGATTGAGGAACTGCCAAAGGATATCGAATACTATGATCTTCACAAAACCTTTCAAATTCTTTTGACGTAAATTCTCTGCCTTTATCAGATCTCAAAGCTTTTATATTGTGGCTACTTTTCTTTTTAACAAGAGCCTTAAATATCTTGAATTTCTCAAATGCTTCAGATTTTTCTTTTAAAAAATAGACCCAAGTTTTATAGCTATAATCATCAATGAAAAGAAGAAAGTACTTATTTTTACCATTAGAACTTAGATTTATAGGCTCACAAATATTGGTATGGACAAGTTCAAGTGGTGCTTTTGATGTAGCCTCCTATGGAAAACTTTTTCTAGCTTGTTTTCCAAGAAGACAACCTTCATAGATTTGCTTTGGATAATTGATGAGAGGCAATCCACTCACCATATTATTTTTTGACATAAAAACAAATTTTTAAAATTTATGTGCCCAAATTTCAAATGCCAAAGCCAAGAAATACACAAGCTTTAAAACATTGTGCTATATCATTCTGAATATTTAGTACAAACAATCTATTTCCTTGTCATTGCACTTTTGTTATCAAAACACTATTTTCATCCCTTATTACACGATGTTTATCTTTCAATAAAATTGTGTAATTTTTCTCAAGAAGTTGGCCAAGACTCAAAATATTACTTGTTAACTTTGGCACATAATAAACTTCAGAAATAAGACGATGCCTTCCATCTTTCAAACATATTAGAATCTTACCTTTGCCTTCCATAGAGATCGTAGAGCCACCTCTAAATTTTACATTATCCTTGATAGTTTCATCTAGCTCTACAAACATACTCTATTTTTTCACACATGTGACAGCTAGCTGTTGTATCAAAATACCATAAAGTCCCCTCTCCATTAGGTTCACCTTGATAAACCATCAATAAGGTTATCTCCTTTTCTCATTGTTTCTTCGCGTAATTTGCTTTCTCAGCCATAACTTTTGGAATTTTTTTTCTGCATTCATGAGAACAGTGCCCAAATTTCTAACAATTGTAACATTGAATTGATGATATCATACTTTTCTGAATTGTTGCCTCTTTCACGCTCAGTCCTTGTGTATTGTTCTCTTTTTGATTGGATTGATTAAATCCTCCTCTTCCACCACGTCCTCGCCCTCTTTGCCCACGTCCATGTCCATGTCCTTTTTGGCTTCCATTATTATTAGAGCTTTCTTCTTTCTTCAAAGTAAGATTACTTTGAATAACCTTTTCTAAGACTTCCTTATCCTTTTTTTTATGTCTTTCTTCATGGGCTTGTAATGAATCCATGAGTTCATCAATGGACATGGTATTCAAATTCTTTGATTTTTCAATGGCTACAATAATATATTTGTATTTTGGATGCAAAGAACAGAGGATTTTTTCTACTACACGGATATCTTTCAAATCTTTTCCACATCTTTTTAATTGATTGGAAACCACCAAAACTCTCGAAATATAATCTAATATAGATTCAGTGTCATTTATATGAAGAGATTTGAACTCACCTCTTAAAGTTTGAAGACGAACTTTCTTCTCTTTGTCTACTCCCTTTTGGGATTTTTGGAGAATCTCTCATGCTTCCTTCGCGGTAGTGGCACATGAGATCTTCTCAAACATCGCTTCATCTAAAAATAAATAGATGATAGAAAGAGCTTGTTGATCTTTCTTACAAGATCTTGTCAACGCGTCCTTTTGAGCTTGACTCAAGGTTGCATCTTCGTCCGGTTCTGTGCAGCTTTTTTTTACAATCTCCTAAGCATCTTGAGAGCCAAGAAGGGCCTTTAGACGAATTCCCCAATTATCATAATTATCCTTCGTTAGGCAAGGGAATTGAAACGGAACCATCCCATTAGGCATCATATTTACCTAGCTCTCGGTACCACTTTGTTAAAAAGTGAAAAATGCTATTTTGAATATAGAGAGAATATATGAAACTTTATTATTTCTCTTAACTTAGGCATCTAAAACTGAAAGCTCTTACCTCTATATATAGGTTGTTCTAGAAATCCAAGACTAAATAGGATTTGGTTAAACTAATTCTTTACATATTAAAATAGCTAATAGACCAATCCTAATTTGACTAGGAAAATAACCAATTAACTAATTCTAAAATGATTAGGACTCCAAAACATATCTAAATCTTAAATCAAATTTATTTACTAACACTGTCTAACTTGAATTCAATTGATTTATAGTTTTGTTAGAATTCAATATCTCCATCAAGCAGCTAAGTGCAACATTTTGTCTAAAAGTCTGTGATAAGCTCTTTTAGGCTCTTCACAAGTTGACATGGATGTTAGAGAGGATTATCAATTAATGAAGGAAATTCACCAAACCAACATACTGTCTTCAGATATAAATGGATAAGAAAAGAGAAAATTTGTTGATAAAAAATATGAAGGATTATTTGAGTTATTGTATTTTTTAGATTAATTTGTAAATATGGAATTAAACTCGTGAAATATAAAATTTTACATTGGTAAATATTTGTTAGGGAGCATTTATAAGACGTTAACCTTTTAAATTTAAAATAAAGAAATTGTTCATAATTAAATTTATTGACATATCGTTTAAAAGATGTGAATAAATAGAAGTCTTAATTGTTAAAAAGTATGAAATTTAATATAACGTATAAAAATTGTGAATATATAATATGAGAGTCATCCTATAAGCATAAAACTTTTCTTATATATATTTATGCTTGTACATATATTGTTTGCATTGTGAGAGGTGTATAGTGCGTATGTGGTGCACAATTGGGGAGGTGCATCGTATAAAGACTCTGCATAGTTATAACTAAACCACGTAAACTAATTTGGTTAACTCTTGTATTATTATTTTTCTTTTTCGAGATAAAAAGATAGAGGAGATAAAATTTAAATTTGAAATTAACGAAAGAAGTAAAAGCAAGACAATAAGACAAGAAGAAAGAAAAGAAAAGAACAGATGAAAGTCAAGTTGACAAAAAGAATAGAACTAGTGAAACTAAAATAAAGAATACAAATAAAGTAGGCTAATAAAACTTAAAAGATAATTAAATATTAGTTATTATTGGATTAGAATGTCATGAAAAATTGGGAAATTGTAACTTGGATATTTAAATGGCTTAGATATTTGAATATGTTAGTCAAACTCAAATCTTTGTTTAACTCAAATCTATTTAAGTGTAATCAAGTAACATAATAGATAATCTTTAATAAAATTTATAATCATACAATGTCTAATCATATTATTAACATAGGTTTTATGCATTTTTATGTAGGCACAAAGACTGACAAAGGGTATATTTTTAAATTTTGATTAATGTAAAAGATGTTATAATTATTAATATTAGCTAGTGACTATTTTAAATGTATTATTCATTTACTTAAAATATGTAATAACATATAAATATATTATGACAACGCTTTATATCGCATTCAGCAAGGACAAAAGAAACTTACAACATTTTTAGATCTTTCACAGATGGAAATACTTTAGGAAAAGGCCCTTTAAAATAGTTTCCCACTAACCACCTGTAAAGATCTTTGAATTAATTTAATGATCATTGATAAATTAAACAAAATCATAACTTGAATTACAAGCTACCCCAATGACAAAGCTAGCCAAATAATAAAGATGAATCATAAGAGGCTCACATATATTGAAGTTGCTGCCAGTTAAATAGTAATTCTGCTGGAAATTTCCCTAACAAGTTACTTCCTTGGACAAAACTACAAGACGGAAAAGAATAATTTCTCAATCTACAAATTTAATTTTTAAATATAATTCTCACTCTTAACAATGAAGTTGTAAGTAGATATATACGTATGTAAGTATGCGTGTGTATATATATATATATATATATATATATATATATGTATGTATGTATGTATGTATGTATGTAATGCATGTATATATTTATGTATATACTCAGAAATCCCGCAATTTCTTCAATTCTTTGAACCTTGAAGGCAATATGCCACTAAATCTATTGTTCATCAGAAACCTACAGACATCAATTGTTAATACATTTCATGATTAACACTGCCATGGATGGAATATCTTGTTTTCAATTAATTATATTTTACAACAAGGAAAATTCAACTAGCGGATTCCGATCACCGGTACACTCGGCGAAACCTGACCACCAATTGAAAGAAGAATTTGGTTTTAAACTTTTCAATTGCTTCGACACACATGAATTATATATATACTTACAACTCCTCAAGATTAGAAAGGTTTCCAAGATCATCTGGAAGCCGACCTTCAAGCTTATTATCATATAAAGTCCTACATTGGCAGGTTTGTTAGGCAACGCACAAAATACTTCTAAGGCTTACATTAAAATAGTGATTATATTAATAAACATGAAACAATAAGTTAAAAGAATAAATAGGCGAGCTGATACAAGGATCGGAGGCTTTTGAGTTTTCCAAGTTCTTTTGGGATCTCGCCTGAAAGTAGATTATTGTCCAACCACCTGCGTAGATAATTTATATATTTACAAAATCATTTTTAGCCTCCTCATAGCAGGCTTATATATGTATATAATTAGATTAGACATGGAAATACTCACAAAGTATCAAGGTATGGTAGTTCACCGAGTTGAGGAGGAATTGTGCCATTAAACCAGTTGTTGTACAAAGCTCTAAACATGGAATTAATTTGATCAACAACAGCATATTTTTAATGCTTGAACATAAGGGACCAATATATATATATATATATATATATATATATATATCTATATATATATATATATATTGTGGTCAAAATAAGCCGGCATATTATGCAAATTTTTTAATTTTATGTTGGTTATTACATTAACTAGTCCTTTCGTACCCTATGCTTTGCATGGGTATAGAAAACTTTCCTATACATTTTTTTTTATTTTTTTCTAAATATCTATGAATGTGAATTATGCCTTTTTATATTTTTTTAACTAAATATCATATAAACATAATACCATCACATTTAGAAACCAGTCATAAATATAGGCATTTACTTGACTAATACAATGACAGACCTCAATCATTTTATTTAATAATTGTTATAATTAAAGTTATTTTAATCATTTTTGGTTAAATATTTAATTGTAGGGACTAATGGACTCATTATCTTGTCTATCTTTATCTATCACTAGCTACTTTGGATCATATTTTGCATCTCTCTTGTGCTTGTTTTGGTTTTGATGATGTCAAAGGGGGAGAAAGTGCTCATGCTAGCATTGCTTATGCTTATACTTGCTATACTTATCTATGCTTGTGTTATAATACGTTTTTTTGGCTTATGCTCATGCTTATACTTGCTATAGTTGTCAATACTTGTGTTATAATACGTTTTTGGGTATGGCTTATATGCCTAGTAAGCTATATTGTGTTACTTATATGTTGCTTAACCAAGGGGGAGTCACATGCCTGATGAAAGACACTAACATATTTGTCATATATATGCATTGTTAGAGGGGGAGTCAAATTTTTGGACTCTAAAAGTTTGTGGTAATTTGTCATCATCAAAAAAGGGGAGATTTTTAGCTTTAGAGTGATATTATCTTGCGTTTTGATGATGCAAATCATAATTGAGAATATATTTGATTGAATTGAATGCTTTAAAATACTAATATCCTTTGTGAGATTGTTGCTTAAGTTGATTGGCAAGGGAGTTCATTTGAAGCCGGAAGTGCTTGCTTTGTCAACATCCATCATGGCTTGAAGTTCATGCAAGATTGGATGGCACGAAGAGTTCAAGATCGTTCATAAAATAGCAAAGGAGTTATAAAGAGGAGACGATGTGACAGAAAGGGTACGGCTATTGCTTTTTTGTGTTTAGCCTTAGCAAACATCTTATAGTTCTCAAACTTGAACTATTCTTTGCATTAGTGTTTTTCATTCTTGTTTTTAAAGGGTGAAAAATGTCTTTGAAGTGTTTCTGACTTTTCTTTTTTCCTTAAAATCTTCGAGACACTTACATAATATGTTCTTGTTCTTAATAGTGCTTATTTCAACTCTCTTTAAAGTGACTTTATCTTGCCAAACACACTTGGTCTTCAAAAGAGTTTGTAAAACATGTTTGCAACTAGAAATAGGTGCTTTTTGGATCAACTAGTCCCCTTAGTTGGTCAACCGACTGGTCTAGGAGGGCTACCGATAACCATAGAATCAGGGGATCTACCAGAAACACTCTCTGGCCTTGCCGGTCACCTTTACCGGTCGATCAGTTGAGGCTACCGACAAAGGCAGAGTGCTCTAGAAGTACCGGTCACCCTAACTGGTCGACCAGATCCTCTACCAGCATCGACCAGATTTTAAAATATTTTTAACCTTTAACAGTACATCTGGACTTCCTGTTTAAACCCTTTTTCACCCCATTTATTGATCTTCACCTGAAAAATTTTGCAGAGCATTTCTAAGCTTATTATTCACTTTTAAACATTTTTTGAGCTCGAAAATCATCATTATTGAGCTATAAGTTGTTAGATCTTTGAGCAAACAAGAGCTTATTTTTGCCATATTTTCTTCATAGAGTTGTAAACCTAAAGTTTTTCCAATTCTTCAGTTATTGTGTGTACATTCTCTTGAGCTAAGGATTATTTGTGAGATTCATATATAGAAAGAGAGAGTGTGGGAAGATCCTTAGTGAGATACCCACTAAGGTTCTTTGAAGAAGGCTTTAAAAAGATATATCGTTGGTTTGTGCTTCACCAACTTTTGAAGAAGCATTTTAATAGAGTTGATTGAAGTCCTAGGGGTGAATCCTTAGACGGTAGATGTGGTCAAGACCGAACCACCTGAAAATTAGTTTTGCTCTTTTCTTTTTCTTGCTCTCTAGCTTATTTGCTATATTGCTCATTATGTGTTTGATTATTTACTTAAGTGACCATCTTTGCTTGTTGCTAAAATTAGTTATAAACTTAATTCACCTTCCCCCCTCTTTCCTCATGGTTTATTTGCCTCCCACATTTAGTATCCAGAGCTAGGGTTCTACATATAGTTTAACAACTAGTAGAATTAATTGTGACAAATAATATAGATACTTCACCTATTAAGGGTTTGTCCATCAACAAGACTCTTATATTTGATGGTACTAACTATGCCTTATGGAAATTAAGAATGAAACTCTTTATTCAAGCACATGATTATAGAGTATGGAAAATTATTGTTAATAGATCTCAAATTCCTATGAAAATGGATTGTAATAGAGAAGTACCTAAACTGAAAAGTAAATGGGATGATAATGATATTAAGCTTGTTCAATTAAATACTAAAGCTTTGTATATCTTGTTTTCAAGATTGAACACAACCGAATTTGGTAAAGTAATGGGATGTACTTCGACTAAGGAACTTTGGGACCAACTTGAAATAACTTATGAAAGAACTAGCCAAGTAAAGATTCTAGAACTAGCATGCTTGTCCAAAGACAAAAAATGTTCAAGATGGAACAAGTTGAAAGTATTGAAACAATGTATGTTAGATTCATGGAAATTACTAATAGCCTTAAGGCACTTGGAAAGAAATATTCTAATGCAGAAAATGTGAGAAAAGTGCCAAAGAGTCTATGATCTTCATGACAACCAAAGGTGACGGCTGTAAAGGAATTAAAGAACCTCAATGCTTACACTTTGAGTGAGTTGATTGGGTCACTTGTGACTCACGAACTTAAGCTAAAGGTCCATGAAGAAGAAGACAGGAAGATGAAGAAGTCCATGACCTTTAGGCCTGAACATTCAGGCATAACTGAACCGAATTACCTAAGAACCGAATTAACCAAAATCGAATTTTGAACAATTTAGGAATCGAAACCAAACTGAATTACCAAAAGTACCAAATTTTTGAAATCGATTTTTTTTATTTGGTTCCGATTATTAACCAAAATAACCGAATTACCTTAATGTAAATCAAACAAAGGATAAGACATCTCATATCCAAACTAGCTGACAAAGAACAATGAAATTCAAGAATAATCTTTGGGAGAAAGAAAAACAATCCCTTTCAATTAATGTATTAGAATCCCAACAAAAGAGAAATATGCTTTCACAAACTCTTCAATATTCCATCAGAGAAGTTGTCTATCTTGTTACATCTATAAACAACAATCTAGTAACATTTTCTTTTAATCTTTACAACTTTCATCCAAAAATGCAGCATACTAACACCCCAAAAGAAAAAACAAAAAGAAAAAGTATGAAATATGTAAAGAAAGAAGAAGAAGAAGAAGAAGAGGAGGAGGAGGAAGAAGAAAAAGAAGAACAAGAAGAAGAAGGCCTTTTATGGTAACTCGTGAAGTGAAAGTGCGACAAAGTAACTAAGTCTACGATGGTGCGATCTACAATGATGACTAGTGAGTGGCGATAGTGACTACAATGATGTGATCTACGATTGCAAATTGGTGAATGGCGAGGGATTTGCACCGATGAGATTAGGGATGAGGGACTGATTGAGGGGCTATAGGCTTGGAGTCTTCGAAATCGAGGCTGATGAGTGAGAGATAAGAGGCTGCTGAAGACTGAAGTGATTTGGGGGCTAGGGTTAATCGAGTTAGCAGCTCTTGCTTGAAACTAAAATGGCAAATGTTTCTTTTTTAACTTTTAACACTTTAAGGTTAAAAGAAATAAAATAAAATTAGTTTATTACTAAAACACAAAACGATGTCATTTTATGTTTCAGTTATTAACTGAAATTTTGAAATAGTAACCGGAACCAAAATCGATAATAGATATTTACAATTTTAGGGAACCGAAACTGAATTGAAGTTCCAAATAACCGAACTAAAATAACAATTCGGTTCGATATTTGTTACTACCTGAATTGTGCTCACTTCTAATGGCCCTTGTTGCTTCAAAATACACCTTGAGTGATGGTGATGACGATGATGATGAAGTCTCGGATGAGGAGATGACACTTCTTGCAAGAAGCTTTAAGAAGTTCATGAAATACAAGAAATAGAGAAAAAGCTCTACTTTGAACAATTGGAAGAAGAAAGATAAAGAGATCAAAAAGTCAAGAGAAGTATAGAATGAAGAACCAAAGTATTGCAGTTGCAACAAGCCCAACACATCAAAGCAAATTTTCCAAAGCTCACAAAACACAAGGAAGGGAAAGCTCTCAAAGCAACTTGGGACACTACTAATAGTGAAGAAGACCATGAGGTTGCTAACTTCTTTTGTCAATGGGAAATAGAGATGAGATAGACTCTTCACCTTGTGATTCTAGTTTCTCTTCTTTATGTAAGGAAAGTGATGAATATATACCATTGAGAACTTACAAGAAGCTTTTTCAAAATTGCATGATGATCTTCTTCTTGCTTTGAACAAAAACAAAAGTTTGCAAAAGAAATTGAAACTTGCATTGGATGAAAAAGTTTGTTTGGAGACGAAAAATGCATCTTTTGTTGAAAATATTGAAAGTTTGGAAAAGTAAGTGGATGAGTTAACAAAGAAGAATAATGATTTGAATGGGATTATAGGAAAAATCTACAAATGGAAAGGAAAACTTTGAAAAACTTCTTGATTCTCAAAAAGTGGTATTGGTTTTGAGCCTACAATCAAGCAAAAATATTTGAAAAACTACTTTGTAAAAGAATCCACCTCTACTACTCCTTTGAAATCCTCTATTACTTTGAAATCCTCTATTACTTGCACTTAGTGTAAAAAAATATAGGCATGTTTCTACTTATTGCTATTACAAGAGATTACATGATAGAGGTACACTTATTCCACATTGGCAACGACTCAAATGGGTTGTGAAAGCTATACATTAAAGACTAAACATCAAGGACCCAAGGAGTTTGGGGACCTAAAAATATAGGGCATTGTACTTATTTTGATATTTGTAGATATGTCATGTGAGCAAACATTGCAAGAGGAAATGGATATTGGATAGTGGGTACTCCAAACATATGACGGGTGATCACTCACTATTTTGTGAGCTTAAAAAGGTCAAAGGTGGAGATGTCACTTTTGAGAACAATAGAAAAAGGAGAATAATTGGCAAAGAAAGCATTGGTAACAAAAATAATCTTGCTATTCATAATGTTTTGCTTGTAGAAGGTCTTAAATTTAACTTGATTAGCATTGGTCAATTATGTGATAAATGTCATAAAGTTGCGTTTAAATCTTCTAGTTACATTATTCATGGTTGTGATAATGATAATACGTTATTTGTTTCTAGTAGGAATGATAATGTGTACGCTGTAGAGATTTATCAACTTAAAAATCAAAATGTTACTTGTTTATCTGTTGTGCATGAAAATTCTTGGTTGTGGCATAAACGACTTGGACATGTTAGCATGAGTATTTTGAAAAATTTGTTAAAACATGAGTTTGTTAGAGACTTGCCTAAAATCAAATTTGAAAAGGATAAAGTGTATGATGCATGTCAACTTGCTAAACAACATAAAACCTCTTTTAAACCCATTAACATGGTTTTAACATCTACAGCATTGCAATTGTTCTAGATGTACTTATTTGGACCTATTGATGTTGCTAGTTTAGGTGGATGTAGATATATCTTTGATGTTGTAAATGATTACACTATATTCACATAGGTCATGTTTCTTGCATAAAAAAATGAAGCCTTCAATAAATTTGCTCGATTGTGTAGAAAAGTGCAAAATGAGAAAGACTATTTTATAACTCGCACATATAGTGATAATGGCATAGAATATATGAACACTCATTCTATGCATTTTGTGATGAGCAAGGCATTGAACATAACTTTTTGGCCTCTCAAACTCCTCGACAACAAGGGATAATAGAGAGGAAGAATCGTACTTTATAAGAAATGGCAAGAACCATGCTTGAGGAATATAACTTGCTTACAAATTTTTGGAGTGAAGCCATTAACACTGCACGTTATGTGTAAAATAGAGTCCTTATTGGACCTATTGTGAACAAAACCCATATGAGCTTTGGCATGGCAAAACCCCCAAAATTTCATATTTCAAATTGTTTGGTTATAAATGCTTTATTTTGAACACTAGAGATCATTTGTATAAATTTAATGCTAAATTGAATGAAGGCAATCCCCCAAGGATGCCCCAGTGGTAAGAGCTAGAGACGGACACAACTCATGACTCAGGTTCGAATCCAGTCTATTGCCCTGAGTTGAGTGCCCTCGACTTACCTAGTGAACAGTATAAGAGACGTGTTGTATACCCTGGGTTTGCCAATTAGTGGTCGGGCTCCGTCGGGTGTACCGGTGGGTAGGCTCCGTTAGCTGAATTTCCCTTATCAAGAAAGAAAAAAAAATCAAATGAAGGGATATTTCTTGGATACTCTGCTAAGAGTAAGGCATATCGTATGTATAATAAAAGAACTCTTGTTGTGGAAGAATCTATGCATGTAACCTTTAATGAATCTAACCCTTTTGCACTGAGAAAGGATAATGATATGATGTAGGTAACTTCTTGGATAAAGTCTCAATTATTAAAAGACCTACAAATAACAAGAAATCTATAAAGGATCAAGAAGATGCTAATCACGGAAAAGACTATCAAGTCAAGGTAGTTAAAGAACAAGCTTCAAATCAAGACACTATCATGGAGTAAGAAGAGATTCATGTTAACTTACCCAAGAGTTGGAGATTTGTGAGACACCATCCCAAAGAACAAATCATTGGTGATCCGTCTAAATGAGTAAGAACAAAGGGTAATATCAATAACTTTTGTGAGCATTATGCATTTATTTCACATATTGAGCCTAAAAATGTTAATGAAGCTTTACTAGATGAAAATTGGATAATAGCAATGCAAAAGGAACTTAATCAATTCACTAGAAACAAGGTTTGAAAGCTACTTGAGAGACTTAGAGACCACCCGGTCATTGGTGCCAAATGGGTATTTAAAAACAAACTTGATGAATTCAATGTAGTAATTAGGAATAAGGCTAGACTTGTAACTTAAGGGTATAATCAAGAAAAAAGGATAGATTATGATGAGGCTTATGCCCCGTAGCTAGATTGGAATCCATTTGCATGTTGCTTGTATTTGCTTGTTATATGGATTTTAAGCTTTACCAAATGGATGTGAAAAGTACTTTTCTAAATGGTTTTATTGAAGAGAAGGTGTATGTTGAATAATCTCCTAGTTTTGAAAATTCTTGTTTTCTAAATCATGTTTACAAACTTGAAATGACTTTATATGGTTTAAAGCAAGCTTCAAGGGCTTGGTATAAAAGGTTTAGTAGTTGTTCTGTTGAAAATGGTTTTCAAAGAGAAAAATTGGATTCTACCTTGTTCATTAAAATGATAGCTTGCTTGTGCAAATTTATGTGGATGACATTATATTTGGTGCTACTAATGTTGCTTTGTGTGAAAGTTTTACTAAGTGTATGAATAACAAGTTGAGATGAGCATGATGGACAACTTGACGTTCTTCCTTGGACTCCAAGTCAAAAAAACAAAGGAAGGCATACTCATCAACCAAGCCAAATATACAAAAGAGAATATAAAAACATTTAGGCTTGAAAATGCTAACGAAATCAAAACTCCTATGAGTCCCTAAACCAAACTCAACATGGATTAGAAGGAAAAGCCCGTAGACAAGAAGAAATATCGAGGTATGATTGGTAGCTTACTCTATTTAATCACTTTTAGGTCAGATATCATGTTTGCCGTGTGCTTATGTGCTAGGTTTCAATCTAATCCTAAGGAACCACATCTAGTTACCGTAAAACATGTCATTAGATATCTTAAGGGAACTAATAACTTAGGACTTTGGCATGCTAAAGGAACTTCATTTGACTTATGTGGCTGTTTGGATGCCAATTTTGCCAATTGTAAAATATATCGTAAAAGTACCAGTGGCACTTGCCAATTCCTTAGTCATTCTTTAGTGTCTTGGTCTAGTAGGAAATAAAATAGTGCAGCTATATCTACTACTAAGGCCAAATATATTGTAGTTAGGAGTTGTGTTGCCCAAATTTTGTGATAAAACATAACTTACTTAATTATGGGTTGCATTATAATCATGTGCTTATCTATTGTGACAACACTGGTGCTATTAATCTCACTAACAATCTTAGTCAATGTTCTAGGACCAAACACATAGAGATTAGACATCATTTCATTAGGGATCATGTGTAAAAAGGTGACATTGTACTTGAATTTATTGATACATTACAGCAAGTTGCAGATATTTTTATAAAACCTTTGCATAAGGATCAATTTTGTAAAATTAGAAAAGATATTGGGATGCAAATTTGTGTTTAAATTGTATTTATCTTGTTGAAATTTGAAGTTTTTGGTTTAAAATGGCTTTTGAAAAGGTGTAGAACTTCAAAAATTGAATTTTTATGTACTCTGGATCAACTTATTGCATCAATTGATCCATTGGCTAGGACAGTTAGATAACTGCCAGTAACAGATTTCAAAAATTGCTCTCTGCCCCTATTAATCAAGTTAACCGATCGCCCTATAGGGATATTGGTCGATTGGCTCGTGTTGAACAGCCCCTTTAAAAGTCAAAATTTTGACATCAAAACCCATTCTCTCCTAAATTTTCTTAAACCTTAACCCTATTCCTCTCAAACCCACATCACAAACACCATTTTTCAAGCAAAATTTCTCTAAATTTCTTCCAAAATCATAACATTCATATCATAAAGAGCATTCCATCAGCTCATGTTTTTTCAAATCATCAAAAATGGTGAATCCAAGAGAGAAAGCACTTTCAAAGAAGAAGAAGAGACCAAGAAGAGACCTTTTACCAACTCCAAGTGATTCACCATCCGAAGGAGAAAGAGAATCAAAGGATGCTAGAGACAAGAAGCTTATGTATGGAAAATATCTTGTTGACAAGCATTTTCAAGGATCCAATATCACTGAACTTCTTCAATATCAAGGTTGGGATTTTTTTCATTCATCTTAAGTGTAGAGCTTATGATGATTTGATTAAGGAGTTTTATGATAATATTTACTTGTTTGAAGAAGACCCTAATATTCACATTAAATCAACTGTTGGAGGCGCTAATTTTGAGTTGAATGAGAAAACTTTGAAAAGGATTTTTAATCTTCCCATTAAGGGTGAAGGACAATATAATGCTAAAGGTTGGCCTAAAAATAAGGAAGATCTTGTTGATAAGGTGATAAGGTTCATTTGGGAAGGGCTAAATAATGATCCTATAAGAGAAACAACACCTTATAAGAGTGATTTGAATGTGCAAAGAAGGCTTATAAATAATGTTTTTAGTAAAGTATTGATACCTAGGAAGATGAATGACAATAGAGTTGGGTTCATTGATGCCTACAACATGTATCATGTGTTCAACAAGAAAAAGATTGCTTTGCCATTTATAATATTACATCACATGGTACACATTGGGTAAAACAAACAGCAACTTGCTTATGGAATGGCTCTTACCCATATTTTCAAATGGTTCAACATAAGGCTTTCCAAGAAGAAGATGGCTTTTAAATGGAATTTTGGCATGGCATATATGAATTCTATGCACATTTATTGATATAACTTGCAACCCATCTCTAAAGCTGAGCATCAAAACTTGCCACCGGAGATTAATGAGCAAATAAAGGAAAGAACTAGAAAAGGAACCATCTTCATCAATCCTGCTCTAGCTTCCATGGTTACTTCTGCAGATGAAGTTCAAGATGAAGTAGATAGAGTTGCTAGAGAGGATCGTTCTCGAATTAGACGTATTGCTATTAATGAACCTCAGATTCTATCTCAAATGCAATGTTGAATAAAATAATTGGTCGGGTTCAGCAAAACGTTGAGGTGATGCGCAAGGAAATGACTGACTGTTTTAAGGAGTACCGTGATCAACATTGCTATGACTAGACCCATGGGGACACCTTGTTTTCAAAATTCATTTTATGATTTTGAACTTTCATTTCATTTTGAACAATTGCACTTGTTTTGGTTTTTGAAATTTGGACCTATCTTAGTTTTAGCTTAGTCTAGCATTGTATTGACTCATTATCTTGTCTATCTTTATCTATCACTAGCTACTTTGGATCATATTTTACATCTCTCTTGTGCTTGTTTTGGTTTTGATGATGCCAAAGGGGAGAAAGTGCTTATTCTAGCATTGCTTATGCTTATACTTGCTATACTTGTCTATGCTTATGTTATAACACGTTTTTTGGCTTATGCATAGGCTTTTGCTTGCTATAATTGTCTATGCTAATACGTTTTTGGGTATGGCTTGTGTGCCTTGTAAGCTACATTGTGTTGCTTAATTGAGGTAGAGTCACATGCCAAGTGTTTTTCAATCTTGTTTTAAAGGGTGAAAAATGTCTTTGAAGTGTTTCTAACTATGCTTTTTTCCTTGAAATCTTCAAGACCCTTGTATAACATGTTCTTGTTCTTAATAGTGCTTATTTCAACTTTCTTTGAAGTGACTTTATCTTGCCAAACACACTTGGTCTTCAAAATATTTTGTAAAACATGTTTTCAACTTAAAATAGATGCTTTTTGGCCAACCGGTCACCTTAGCCATCGAGTAACTGGTCTAGGAGGGCTATCGGTAAGCACAAAATTAGGGGATCTACCATAAACATTCTCTGGCCTTATCGATCACCTTTATTGGTAGATCGGGTTAAGGCTATTGGCAGAGACAGAGTGCTTTGGAGAGCGGTCACACTAATCGGTCAACTGGACCCTTTCAATAGTGCCCATATTTAAAAAAAAAATTTACCATTAATAGTAACAATTAGACTGCCTATTTAAACCCTTTTTTACCCCATTGATTGACCTTCACTTGAAAAATTTTGCAGAACATTTCTAATCTTATTGTTCACTTTTAAACACTTTTTGAGCTTGGAAACCATCATTATTAAGCTATAAGTTGTTAGATCTTTAAGCAAACAAGAGCTTGTTTCTGCTATATCTTCTTCATAGAGTTGTAACCCTAAAATTCTTCTAATTCTTCAATTATTGTTTGTACACACTTTTGAGCTAGGGATTATTTGTGAGATTCATATATAGCAAGAGAGATTGTAGGAAAATCCTTGGTGAGGTACTCACTAGGGCTCTTTGAAGGAGGCTTCAAAGAGGTGTATGGTTGGTTTGTACTTTACCAATTTTTGAAGAATCATCTTAGTAAAGTTGATCGATGTCCTAAAAGAAGAATCTTTGGGTGTGGATGTAGGCAAGGCCAAACCACCTAAAAATCAATTTTTCTATTCCTTTTCTTGCTCTCTAGCTTATTTGCTATATTGCTCACTACATGTTTGATTATTTGCTTAAATGGCCATCTTTGCTTGTTAATTGTGTTTTTGTTGCTGAAATTAGTTATAAACTTAATTCACTCCCCCTTTCCCAAGTTTATTTGCCTCTCACATATATATTTCAGAATAGGCTAGCTTAAAAATTGAAAAGATAATAATAGGGACTTTTAGTGATCATATAGATTTGTTAATATTGAAGACTACTTAATATAAATATAACCACAAAAGTTAATAAAATGGCGACATAGTATCTCCTAAAGCCTCTTAAATTTTGATGAGTTAACTATATATAGATTTATTTATTTATTTATTTATTATTTTGTCATTTTTTGATAGTCTTACTTGGAATCAATAATTATATGTTTTCTATATTATTTTCTTTTTCACCTTTTCTTCTTTGGATTGAATTGACTAATTTTTTTTTATTTTGCTTTATGATTTTATAGATGCTATAGTTTTTTTTATTTTCCTATAATTAAAAATTGATGACTTTGCTACTTTACACATTACTATTTACGGGAATATACAAAATTAACTATAAAATTTAAATCATATTTGATCTCATGTTAGCCTATGTTGCATCTAATGGATTCAAATGCTTGATCAAAGTTTACATTAGGATTAGAATATAATATTAAAATCTTCTGAAGGCTATATAGATTTTTAAAGAATTTCTCTGTACTTGAAGGTATTATTTGAAATGAGTAATTATGTATTTTTTTTCATTTTTCTTCTTCACTTTGTTTATTGTAATATTTGATAAGTGTTATATAATATTACAGAGAATTTTAATTTTCCTTTTCTACTTGTTTAATATTATTTTTTTAGTGATTTTTAGTATAAATTGATAATTACTATCCTTTATAATTTTTTTCCTTTTTCTCTTTCTCTTTATTAGATGTATTAACCAACTATTTTATTAATTTAATCTGTAATGACATTAGCACTTATACACACACGCGCACACATTTACATAGGTACATACATACATAAACATATATATACATATAAGTATATAGTTGTTAACTAATTGTTATAGTTTAATACTAAAGTTCTAAGTCATCCTGTTAATTAACTTTAATTGAGAATCACTAACACATCTAAAAAGAAAAATAAATGGAAAAAAAGTTGACATGTTACTGTTAGGATTAGTATGCCCTAAAACTCACTTGTACATGACATTTTGGATATGAAACAATGTATAATCATATTTTTGTTAAATGGCATTATGAGTTTCTTACATATAATCTCTGTTATGTTTTATCGATGCATGTATGAAGGTCCTTTGACTTGCACTAATGACTTGGGTGCGTAGTGAGACTGGACGCACAGTAGGTCCAAGTCTAGATTTAGTCACGTCATAAATTGAATCCATAACCAAATAAGTAGTGTTGGGCACTCTACTGGGATAAGGTTATATTGAGCAAGTCTCCTCTTTGAGGGTGATCTACCTAGGTCATTGGAAGACTTTCTGGATTTGTCTCAATAGTACGTGTGTCACGTATTGGATAGGACCATTGTGAGTATGTTTTCTAGCGACGTACTATCAAAGAAAGAAAACAAGACACTCACTGCTACTAAATGATCATTGCTCTTAATCTTGAGTATATGTGGATGAACTAATGAAGTTAGGGTTTAGTACTTTGATTCACTGTGGGTGAGATCTTATTTTATTAGGATCAACAGCCTTGTGCATTGAGTGCTAAGTTCTAATTAATTAGAACATGCATATGCAAAATGGAATCTATGTGCCCCTTTGGGATTGTCCAAATTTATCATCCGAATCTAGATCTAGTGATGCTACCTTTATAGGTGTGTCGGTCATATGGCTTGAGGGTCGCTCCGAGATCAAGAGATTCCATGACCAAGGATGGTTGGCAATAGGACAAGAAACCCAACGGAAAAGATACAGCTAAGGAGGTGATAGTACACGGGCCAAAGGACCGATCTTAGATGTTGGTATACATAGAGTGTCATTATGGTCAGTTATTTAGTAGGTCAAAGACAAAGTTCACATTCTTTTGTGATAAGATTTTGGGTAATGACAATTATTCTTGGAGTGCAACTTTGATCTTATGGTGGAATAGATCGAAGTTAAAAATAATTATTATGTCGCCTAGATCGGGCAAGGATATTTTTAATTATTTTTGGAAGCCAATGATAATTGTGTCTTCTTGGTCCCTTCCCTAGTTGAAATGACTTTGAGAGAGTAATCTTGAAAGAGCAGCAAATTCCATATTATGGTAGTAGCCTTATTGGGCCGAAGCTTGAAATTGGGTTTGGGCTTTCTTTAGAGTCCAAGATAACCTAATTGGGCTAGGATGGTTTCCTATTGGGCTTGGGCCTCCACATGGATTATGGACTATGTGTTGGACTTGGATAATGGGCTTGGCCTAAGTCTTCCAAGACAAGTGGACAACTTGCAAAATACTACAAAAACAAGTGGACAACTTGCACAAGTCTTCCAAGACAAGATTGACAAGTTTCAAAATTGAAATTCTACATGGAAATTTTCTCCCACATTGAAAGTTTAGCAACTTTAGATGCCAAGGTTCTCTCTATAAATAGACAAGACCCTACACCTTTTATGTATTCCACTTTGTAGTTGATTTCTTCCTTTTTGGCAAGAAAATACTACAACACATAGTACACACTTATTGTGTGATTTTTGCTCTAGTTTTGCAAGAGCATATTACTTTGCTTCTTCCCACACAAGAGGCTATTCTCTCAAGATAAGTCTCTTTAATCATAGGAAAGAAGACTAGGGAGTTGCTCATTGTGACACCCTTATAGCAAATTTTGGTGGCCTTGTTCGTGAACGGGAATAAAGGTCGTGACCGGTTTTAGCTTCATCAAAGGCCCCACGCTTCAAGAGGTTAGCTTTATATATTTTGCAAGTACTAGTTATATTCTATATATGTTCTTAAGCATGTTCTTGTGTGTGTAATGTGGATATTTTATTTTCCTAGCATGTTTTCTTAGTTATAATTTAGAAAATATGGACTAGGACACCCCACACTAAATAATATCGATCCTACAGTTACAATTATAACAATACATCAAAATGTTGACACGACAACCATAGAGCTCACATGTTATCTTGTGAAACAACTTTATATATTATAATAATAATACTAATAATAATAATAATAATAATAATAATAATAATATAGGTATAGATTAAGTATTTAACTTATTTTATATTCTTAATTTGTACATTTTAAAATTTAATTTGTTTGGTAATATATCCTAAAAAGACAATGTTGCCTAGCTAAAAAATGGTTGTGCAAATGAAAAGAGAAATATATGCCTGGTCACAAATCAAAGCGAAATATAACTGGCCTTGATCTTTCTGAGTATACATGTGATGTATGTGTGTGCTACTGTCTTTTATGTATACATTGTTTCCCAAACTCATATGATGCTAAGTGAATCATGTTTAAGAGGATGAGTTTACTTTTAGGAGATAATAAGAGAAATCATGATGAATATATATATATATATATATATATATATATATATTTTTTTTTTTTTATTTAAATTTTTTACTAACAGCCATTGTGCAGTCCACTGAGGTGGATATAGGAGCGTCCATTGGAGACTATTCGGTCAAAAATAGAGCATTACTATTTCCCCAAAAGAACTTTGGAGAAAAAAAAATTTTCAACAATTTTTGCACAATTCCCCAATGGGGAATACAATTTGGATAATGAGAAAATTAGATAAAACCCCTTGGGAAATGAAGATCTCCAATTTAAGAAAATATATTAAAGGTAAACACGCATAAAAAATATACACACTAAACACACATTCGCAAAAAATAAATTGTTTATATTTTCTCTAGAAAATAAAGTTATTTACAAAATTGTCACCTTACTTTCTAAATCTTTTAAAGTTATTTATAAAATTACTACCTTGTTTTTAGAGAAAACACTTTTTTGATATTTTCTAATTTCTTAAAAAACTTTTTACTGTTTTCTGAAAATGAAAACGAAAATAGTTAACCAAATAAGTTTTCTATCCTAATTTTTATTTTCCATGAAAATGACAACAGAAAACAGGCAAATCAAAAGTACCATTTAACTTCATTAGTTTTAAAGAACTTGTTAAGTGAAAAAATAAAATAAAATAAATAACTGAAAAGACCTAGTTATCCCCATACTAAAAAGTTTGCGGTTTGAATATCTTATTATTGAGAAAGTATGGTTTATAGAAAATTAACTTCAAACTGTTGCATCATACAACAACCAAATTAAAGTCTGATAACTTACAGCTTTTCAAGAGACTTCATTCCACCAAGGAAAGAAGGTATTGGCCCTTTCAATTGGTTATTCGATAGATCATTGTCAATGTTAACAACGTCAACGACATGTTAAAAGTGGTGAATTTTGAAGCTGAAACAACCTAATATTTGTTTGGACTATTTAAAAGGGTTTTTAGGTAAAATTTAGTTTTAAGAGGGTGTTTGGTTTGGTTTTTAAGTTAGTTAAACCTACTTGATATTCAATTTTAGTTAGTAGATGTATTTGTTTCAATACAAAAAAATATTTTTTTTCTTTTAAGTATTTTGAGAAAAACCAAGTTTAAACAAACGATTTATAAATTACACTTTTCAAAAAAGGCTTCTAAGAAGTTACTTTATATCATGCTGGAAGTTATTTTTATCTCTTTTTTTTAGACCTTCAAAAATATCATTCCGTATTCTTGATATCTAATGCCACCTCAAAATAACTTAAAACTCAATATTTACAATATAAGGCTAAACCATCTACATTTTTGGTTTAACTATGCTTTTCAACTCAAAGTACTACTATTAAAAATTTTATATTTAAACAGTTACAGTTTTACAATTAGACTAAACAAAACCTTTGGCTTGGTACTCATCATCCTACCCTTTACAAGTGTTGACACTTACTTTCTTTTTCTTTTTCTTTACCCCGTCCCCATGGGATTCGAGCCAAATACTTTACTTCTGAGTAAATAGTCTTAACCACTTAAACTATTTCCTAGTCTCGAATGTTGATATTTTGACATGGTAAACGAGGGTCCCCAAAATTCGTAGGGTAATATCCGATTGGAAATAATAACAATTACTAGAGAAAAAAAGGTAGAGTAAACAAATTAAGGATCCATATATTTTCCTAGGTGCGATTCTCATACACACTGGTTAATCGAGAAGGTTGCAAAAATTATATTCAAGCTCATGCATGTCTTGAAATTAATTAAATGCAATTGCTAGAAAAAAAAATCAGCCACAACTTCAACGTCTTACACTTAAACAGAAATTATATACTTACAGTTTCTCAAGCTTCGTGAGGTTTGCTAATGATTTTGGTACTGGTCCTTCAAATTTATTCATGCTTAAATCTCTGTTATTTACAATAAAAGATTAACAAATTAATTGAGTTGTTGTAAAGGATAATAGTGTATAGCTAGACAATTAGTATAAAGAGTGTTAGGTAGAGGCAATAGAGGGTGACAGTTGTACATGTGCTAAATGTAACTAACTAACTGTATCTCACAGTCTATAAATAGGCTCAAGTATTATCATCATTAAATGAATAACATAATAGAAAATATCTTCACAATGAATTCTTTTCTCTCTCTCTCTCTCTCTACATGATATCAAGAGCTTTTTTTCGAAGCTTGAGAAGCTTCCATGGCAGATCACTAAGTCCTACAAAGCTTCCATAGCTTCTTCCTAGGAACATTCCGAAGCCAAAACATGGATCCTATGAGAGATCTCTTCAATTTTCTCCAGAAAAATTTATTCTCTTCTTACTCAGATTTTTACTTAGGGTTCTTTGCACTATCAAAAATGTGTCTACTTCTCAATTTTTGTTGCCTAGCTCTCAAATTTCATCCATAGCCTCTACTTAACTGTGTGATCCTTACTACAACTTGAATTTTTTGATTTGGATCAGTTTTCCTCAAATTTTTCTTGTTCTCCTCTCTGACAAATCTTAGCTCAATGGCTTTTCCAATTGATAGATCTTTAGATCCTGGACTCAAACTTCTCTTTAAGAATTCGAGTCATCTCCTTCAACTCAAGCTCGATAACTCTAATTACATCATGTGGAGAGCTCAAGTTGAAGCTAGTCTCAAGCCAAATGGCTTATTACCTCATGTTGCAAAGATTTCTCCCGTTTCACCAAGAACAATCACCATAGCAGGTGGTTCTTTAGTGCCAAATCTTGAATATGACAACTAGATACTTATTGATGAGCATTTGAGAGCCTGCATCTTTGCTTCTCTCATGCCTAAAGTGATGTCTTAAGTCTATCATCTGTAGACTTGTACTGAGATATGGATAGCTCTAGAAAAGAGATTCAATTCTCTAAGTAGGTCTCATATTCATCGACTCAAAATGCAATTGTATGGCCTTACCAAAGGCAACCAGTCCATGCAAGCATATCTTGATCAAGCCGAGTCTATTTATGATCAGTTGGCTACTGCTGGAGAGATCTTGCTCTAAGAGGATCTTGTTCTACTTATTCTAAGAGGTCTTCCATCTACCTATGACTCTTTCAAAACCTCTCTAAGAGTTAGAAAGGAGCACATCATTGTTTCTGAACTCACAAGCCTACTGATAAATGAAGAGATCAATCAAAAGTTCACCAATACAGTTAACATTCAGGACTCCACTACAAGATAAGCTCACACTGCATCTTATGTTGCTAATTCTCAAAGAGGTGGCAATGCAAGAGGTAGAGGAAGAAATAATAACAGAGGAGGAAGAAACCAAAGAGGCAGAGGAGGATATAATTTTCAAAACTATCAACCTCAATCAAATTCTAGACCTAGGCCTCCTTCTCCTCATACTAACACAACACATCTACTTCTTACACCTATTCAGTGCCAAATCTATGGCAAATATAATCACTATGCAATCTAGTGTTGGCATAGATTGGATGCTCAAAACTATAACACTCTAATTTTCACCTCCCATCCTTAGAATACTCAAGCATATGTAGTTCATACTCAGAAGGCTTAGGCTTCTGCTGCAACCAATTGGTACTTAGATTCTGGTGCTACAAGTCATGTAACCAATGACTCTTCTCACTTGCAGTATTATCAAACCTATCATGGCACTGAGGCAGTCACCATGGGAAATGGTTCTATCATACCTATCACTAGTGTTGGTAAAGGTACTCTTTCTACTCTCTCCTCTTTATTTTATCTGTCCAATGTTCTTTATGTGCCAAATATTTCTTCAAACCTTCTATCAATCTATCAGTTGACCAAAGATAATGATTGCTTCATTATCTTTAATTCTAAGGCTATTCAGATCCTGGACTATCATAGCAACAAGGTGGTGTTCTAGGGCCCTTGTAAGCATGGACTTTATCATATTCCTTCTACAATAAAGGCTGATTCCAGAAATCAAGCTTTGCAATATGCGTATAGTGATATACTTCTTCTTTCTAATAGGCTTTGCCATCTTAGACTAGGACATCTATCAAAGCATGTGTCTCAAATTTTATCCAAGCTATTACATATTAGGCTAGGCTACTCTACTCTTGATTGTAGTGATTGTGCAGTTGCTAAAGCACACAAATAACCCTTTCTTGTATCAAATAAAAAAAGCATTGCTCCTTTTGAAATAATTCATTCAGATGTATGGGGCCCAAATCCTGTCAATTTCTGTATGAATTACAAGTACTATGTGATATTTCTTGATGACTATACTCATTACTGTTGGCTTTATCCATTAAAACTTAAATTTGATGTTTATGCTGCTTATACAAGATTTACAACCATGATAAAAACATAGTTTAATGCTGCCATCAAAGTGTTTAGATCTGAAAATAGGGGTGAATATCTTAACAACCAGTTTCAACTGGTTTTTCAAAATAGGGGGACTGTATATCAAACATCCTATCCATATACACCTGAACAAAATGGAAAAGCAGAGAGAAAACACTTACATCTCATAGAAACAACATTGGCTCTGCTTAATCATAGAAAATTTCCTATCAAATACTGGTTGGAAGCTCCGACAACTGCCAATTACCTAATTAATAGGTTACCCTCCACTACAACCACAAACAAATCCCCCTACGCATTACTCTTTTTATGAAGTACCAGATTATTTTAGTTTGAAACCTTTTGGCTGTCTTTGCTAACCATGGATCAAACCTTATAATACTAATAAACTTAAAAAAAAATCAGTCCCTTGTGTCTTTCTAGGATATTGCCGAACAAGTAAAGGGTATAGATGTCTTGATATTATTATAGGAAGGATTTACATCTCTAGGCATGTAAAGTTTAAGGAAACTGAATTCCCAGAACTTCATGTTCTTCTTCTTCTCATATTCCTACTTCTCTCTCCTAATTTGCTCTATAGTTTCAATCTAAGCTACCTAATGACAGTCTTGTCCCTAACTCTTTTAGCATTATCTAATCTTCACAACCTCAATTGTCTTTATCACCTTTATTATCTCTTCCTAGTCATAACTTGTCTTCTACCCAAGGTCCAGTGTCAAATGCACAATCTATTGCAAGTTCTATTCCTATTCCACAACTTGGAAACAATCAATCAACTATTGCACAATCTACTTCCTCACTTCCTACAAATCAGTCTACTCATCCTATGCTCACAAGGTCTAAAACAGGTCATTTACCTCCTCCTCTCTATTCTATACACTCTGTAGCTATAGAACCCCCTCAAACAGAACCTAACACCTACAAACAAGTTGACTCATCACAATATTGGGTGACTGCAATGCAAGAAGAATTCTAGGCATTACAAAAACAACACACTTGGATCCTTGTTTCTCCACCACCACATAGGCAACCCATTGGGTGTAAGTGGGTATATAGAATAAAAAGAAACTCTTATGGCACTATTTCTAGGTATAAAGCCAGACTTGTGGCCAAGGGATTTCATCAAGAAGAAGGCCTTGACTATCAAGAAACCTTTAGTCCAGTGGTTAAAGCTCCAACTATCAGACTTTTTCTCACTATTGCCTTGCATTATCATTGGCCTATTAAGCAATTGGATGTATCCAATGCTTTTCTTCATGGTGCAGCCTTCAAGCTTTATGGACACTACTCATCCTACTTATGTATGCAGGCTACAAAAGTCTTTGTATGGTCTTAAACAAGCCCCAAGGGCTTGGTATACTATGTTATCTACTTTTTTGGTCAGTCAAGGGTTTAAATGTTCCTCTGTAAACACATCTCTTTTCATCTACCAATCTCCCCAGTCTACAATTTTCATCCTGATCTATACAGATGATATTTTGATCACTAGGAACTCTGGCCATGCTGTGTAGTCTACTATCATGGCAATGAAGATCAAGTTTACTATGAAAGACCTGAGGCTATTATCCTATTTCCTACGTATTGAAGTGTCTTACTTAGGAAGTTCAGTGGTCCTTCATCAGACCAAATATGCTCAGGACTTACAACAAAAAGCTAGTCTACAAGACTGCAACTCATTTCCTAATCCTTCTACTTCAAAGTATTCTATCATTACTCAAGAAGCTAGTCTTCCATATCATAACCGTACACAATTCAGGAGTCTAGTAGATGGTCTACAATTTTTGACTATTACAAGGCCTAATCTTCAATTCTCTGTGAATTCCATATGTCAGCATATGCATTCCCCTACAGTTGCAAACTTTAATGCATTGAAGAAAACCCTCAAGTTTATCAAAGGAACTATCTCTCGTGGCATTCATTTTAGCCTGGATCGCTTACCTTAAGGGGCTTTTCTAATAGTGATTAGGCAGCTAGTGTGGATGACAGGAAATCAACTATAAGGTTTTGTATATTTTTGGGTCCAAATCTTGTCTCTTAGGTCTCAAAGAAACAACCTAAAGTTGCTAGGTCATCCACAAAGGCAAAATACAAGGCTTTAGCACAGGCTGTAGTTGAAATAAAATGGCTGACTTATTTGCTTTCAAATTTACATGTTCTAGTCTCGACTCCTTTGCTTATCAGTGATAGTGTTTCTGCTTTGGCACTATCATCTAATCCAATGTTTCATGGCAGAACAAAACACATAGAAATAGACTATCACTTTGTTAGAGAACAACTACAAGCCAAAAAGCTGCAGGTTTCTTACATTTCTACAGATTAACAGATTGTAGATATCCTAACTAAAGCCTTATCAAATACTAGGTTTCAATTATTAAAGTCCAAGCTTCCTATAGCATTACCTCTGCTTAGCTTGACGGGGGTTGTAAAGGATAATAGTGTATAGCTAGATAGTTAGCATAAGGAGTGTTAGTTAGAAACAATAATGGGTGACAACTGTACTTGTGCTAAATGTAACTAACTAACTATATCTTACAGTCTATAAATAGGCTGAAGTATTATCATTATTAAATGAATAACATAATAAAAAATATCTTCATAATGAATTATTTTCTCTCTCTTTGTCTACAGTTGTAAGCAAGAGAAACAAGACCCAAACAGGGACACAAAGAGAATAGAAGGAATTTTCTAGTAAATTGGCCAAACCCCATGCTGTACGTTTGAGGACAAATTGTCTCAAATACTAATTTTTTTATGGGAAAATCTACTTTCTTTTGTTCTGAAGGTAAAATGTACGTTGTTCTTCTGATTTACATAAGTAGTTGATTACTCCCTATTCAGAAGTAGCTCGACAGTAAAGCAACTGAAGCCATTACTTTAGCCTTTAAGCCCCAAAATTTTAAAATAAAAATATTAAGTTATTAAAAAAAAGTCTAATTTAGTTTCTTTTCATAACTAGCCAAGACCCTAGCTACTAACACATAATGAATCTTATATTCTCTCTTGTTCATATTAATTAGTGAATTGCAATCACATTGTTATATTTTTCACAAAACCTATTGTTCTATCCAATTCTCTCTAAATAAAAATTAACATTCCTAATACTAACATTAGCTATATCTTTTTAATTAAAACAATTGTTTTAATTTTTAACATTCACTAGTTTTTACAATACTTATTTTTTCACTGCGATTTGCTCTATCAAGATTTCCTTCTCTGTTACCATTGTTGTCCTCCATAAAACTCTAATTGTGTTTTGATTTTGAATATTCTTCACTATATTTTAATCATTTGCAATATTCCTTTTAATTAAACTCTATGTTAGTCTTTGTTATATTTCCCTTCCCATGACAATGCAAGACAGAGAAATTATTTTTTCTTGTTGAGAAGCATTATCCTTCTATTAATTGATTATTAAGAAATAGTCTTTTTTATAATCAAACTTTCATTACTAGGTTTTATTGTTCTAACCCTTAATTATTGTTATTAAAAATTAACTTATATTCTTGTAAATATATTTAACTTTTGTAATTCCTAAAAATTTAAATATGAACATTAAAAATGTAAAAGGCCTGATACTATATTTTGGTCTTAGAGGGTGTTTCGTTTGAATTTTTTTTCTGGTCAAACCCGCTTAAATCCTAATTTAAGCTAATGAAAGTGTTTGTTTTAATTAAAAACGTGCTTTTTTAAGTGGCTTTAAATAGAAAATAAAAAGCTCCCCAATCCCAACTTTTACTTTTTATAGCTTTAAGTATTTTGAAAAGAAGCAAGTTTGACCAAATCATTTACTATCTTATCCTTACTTTTTTATTTTTATTACTAAAATGTCTTTACTCTTTTATTTTATCTTACCTTTTTAAATTCTATGGTAATGTCCTTAATAGTTATTTTAACTATATAACTTATTTTTCAACCCACTTTAGAGGGTGTTTGGTTTGGCCTTTTTTTTTTGTCAAACTTGCTTAAAGTCTAATTTAAGCTAGTGAAAGTGTTTGTTTTAATTAAAAATGTGCTTGTTTTAAGTGACTTTAAGTAGAAAATAAAAAGCTCCCTGACCCCAGCTTTTACTTTTTATGACGTTAAGCACTTTTTAAAAAAAAAATCAAGTTTGACCAAATCATTTACTATCTTATCCTTATCTTTTTATTTTTATTACTAAAATGTCTTTACTCTTTTACCTTATACTTACCTTTTTAAATTCTATATTAATGTCCTTAATAGTTATTTTAACTATATAACTTACTTTTCAACCCACTTTAATCAACCATGTAAATACTTATTTTTATTACTACAACTTTTATTCAAATACGTAACTAATTAAAGTTGACAATAAAAAAAAGTCACTTAAAGCCAAAAGTGCTTTAAATAGGTTTTTATAAGCCAATCCAAACACCCTCTTTAATCAGACATGTAAATACTTATTTTCATAACTACAACTTTTATTCAAACGCGTAACTACTTAAAGTTGACAATAAAAAAAGCCACTTAAAGTCAGAAATGCTTTAAATAGCTTTTTTATAAGCCAATCCAAACACCTTCTTAGGCCTCCTCTCTTTAGCCACCCCTGCCCTGTGGTTTAAATAATCAGCTAATTATATAAACCATAGGGAGAATATGCATTTTACCATTTTTTATTAAGTAAGCAAATATATTTTATTAAGCTCAATCTAAATATCATCCAAAACAATAAGACTTTCAGTTCGTGCCATATCTTCATAAAATCATCATCAATCCCGTTAAAAATGTGAGGCATCAAAAAATCTATATGCAAGTCGTTAATAGCTACATTAACTCATAAATCTCCCAGTAGACAGATTCGATCTAATCATACTTACAATCTTTTCACTTCTGTGAGATCCCCAATTTCCACTGGTATTCGACCTTCAACTTTTTGATCTGAGAAATCCCTGAAGCATCTCATATAGCAACGATATTAGTAAGAATTAGTTTTATATATATAACTGAAACGTAGTCTAACATTAGAATATTTTCACCATATACAGTTTAAGCAAGGATAGAAGTGGGACAAAAAGTTGCAGATTTTTCTTTTGTTTTCTCTCTATTTTGATGATTTTATTATTTGCTAATACAATAAATAATTTTTTTTTTGGCTGCGAGGCTTTTGCGGAAAAAAAGTATATTAATAATAAATACATTAATATTCTTTTTACAAAGTTTAATTAAACTTTAGATAAGGTAGTAATTTTAATATTATCGAAAAAGAAAATTATAGTTAGGGAAAAAAACATACAGCTCCGTGACTCGACAAGTTATTCTGTTGTCAAGGTGACAGTTACATCTGATAAAAGTCTGATAAAATTCTGCCTCACAGTCGCTGCTCTGAAAGACTTCACGATTTGGCTTCCACGGCATGCTGGTGCGTTTAAGTAAAGCACTCAAAGCAACGACTGCCAAAATGCGTTAGTAATAATATTATTGAACCAATACATAACAGATTAATCAAAATTCTTAGTTATATACAAATTTAAGGCGGGTCATTTATACTTACAAATGTAAGTAAATTAATTTTAGTACCATCTAGATAAATCAAATAGAAGGGGGTTTATTTGACGCCCTAGGCTTGAGATGGCTCCGTTTATGCTTATATGCGACTGAAATATACCTATATATGTGTGTATATATATATGTGTGTGTGTGTGTGTGCGCGCGCGCGCTTTTACAACAGGAAGATTGAGTGCTGACAATATCATTTAGGTCCATGAGTTCTTGGGTTATACGTAACATGCATGGCCGACGAGAACTGAATTTAGTAGTTGAACATGCCAAACATGGTCATCCTCTTCTCTATTCCATCAGAGACTACATTTATGCATAGAAAAAGCACATTTTAATTTCCAATTCCCTGATTTAGCTAATTAGTACTTATTAGCTTCATTTGTGGGAAGGCAAGAAAAACGTCGAAGGCATGCAAAAAATTGCCAAAAACTAGCAACGATTATCGGAGTTGATAGATAATATAATTAAGGATTTTTTGCTTATAGATCTCAGTATTTAGACTTAATGACATTGTTAGTCTCTAAATTTACGAAATAATAAAAATACTCCCTGTGTTTTTTTGAATTTTGCACACTTGCTCAAAAGCTAATTTTTCCTTAATTCATTTACAAATTTTACGAAATGTCCATTTTCCCCTTATTTTATATAATAAAATGTTTATTTACTCTTATTTTATTTAAAAATAAAAAAATTTAAAAATTAAATTTTAAAAAAAAAAAACCATCAACCACCAGCCAAACCCGCACACCCCACGGCCCCAACCACCCTACCCCCATCATATCAACCCACACCCCTATCCCTGCCATCCCCCACACCCAAACCCCCATCCCCCGCCACCCCCGCCACCCTACCTCCATCATATCAACCTACACACGCGAAAACACACATGAAAACACACACAGAGACATACACACACACACTCGACACACACGCAGCTGCTTGGGTAGGGTTGGGTGTGGTGGTGCGGCTACTTTGGGGGTGGTGATTTTAATTTTTTTTTTTTATATATGACGAATTAAAAAAACACAAGGAAGGTGTGGACTGCATCATCTTGGTGATGGTGATGGGGGGCTGCATCGTCGTCGTGGTAGTGATGGGGGTAGGGGTGGGGAAGGTTTTTTTTTTCTTTTTTTTTTGGGGGGTAAGATGATGAATAAAAAACATCAGGGTTATGCGTGTAAATAAGGGCAAAAAAAATGAAGCCCAACCTCATTTTAGCTCGTGTTACACAATAGCAGTTAAATTGGATGAAGATGGAGGGTGTGTTTGTGCAAAACTTCAGATAAACACAGGAACTATTTTGCTATTTTATGAATTTAGGAACTAACGGTATCATTAGACCTAAACACATGAAGTATATAATCAAAAAACCCTATAATTAATTAAGTGTTACCATGACATATAATTTAATTAAGTGTTACCATCTTGTGAAGGAAGACGTGGTTGAGAAGCAGCGCAAGTTAGATAGCAGCCCTTTCTGGAGTAGAAAGGCAGAACAAGAAGCAGTGAAACTACCAACTTAAACAAACATCTCTGTGTTTCCATATTTCTCTCTCTAGATTATATATGATCAAAATTTATTTTTTCTCTTGATATTATAGTATCACCAGGATTGGTCCATTTATAAATATAATAAAGCGATTTAAAAAGCGAATCATATATTCTTAGGTCCCCTTGGAAATCGTGTTCTGATTCCTTAAGAGTGGGAGTATTCATGACCTTAAAAATAATAATGATATTACGTCTTCCACCTAAAAGGAAAATAAAAGTTAACAGTTATGATGGGGGTTTCTTTGTCTCTAATATTTATTTGTAAGTTTAAATTAATTATAATGTAACTATAAAAGTCACTACCATAAATTTTTACCGTTTGACAAAATTAATTGTTGGGTTAATACAAATCAAGTGTGATTTCAACAAGTGACGCAGCTGGTTACTTGAAGAAGGGGGTTAAAGTGTTTGGACACGTTGGCTTAGAAAATGTTTGATTTATCTATATATTATATAAAGTAATATTATTGTGTTATTTAGTTAGGTCACGAGTTATATTGTCGTAATTTATTTTTTCTCCAAATCATCTTTGCAGTTATTATGTATGATACCAACATTATTCAATTTTCAAATCCCCTCCTAATGTTTTCATTCATGAATTTTAATACGTATATATATATGGATGATGAATATTTTAATTCATGAATTTCAATATGTATTTATATCATAAAAGGGTTAATTCATAGATGGATTAGATAATAGTGTTGGGCACTAAAAGCTAAAAAACTACTGAAAGACTAAAATTTTTAATTTTAGAGAAAAATTAGTGGAAATACTAAAAGTTACTTAGAAAACTAGTTGAAATACTATTTTAACGCATAACAACAACTTCTCAAAATAGTATTTTGACTAGATCAAACTACTAAAAGCTATTCTAAAAACTATTTTTGATTGTTATTGAATAGGACCTTAATTACAGAAAAATTGAAAAAAAAAAAAAAAAGCAATTTACGTTGTTGAGCTTTTCTCGCTTTATAAGGCGGCATACGTCAAACAGAAAATGATATATATTTAGGAAGGGGAATGAACCAGATTAGAAAAGCCAAGGAGACAAAGAAACTGATATTTATGGAAGGGGAGTATATAGTAAAGAGTTTGGACATCAGGAGTAGTGGGGAACATAAAAGCATCCACGTGAAAAGAACGTCAAAGAAGATAAGAAAGATTAATCTTTAAAAAGAAGAAAAGAAGAGAAATGCCTGGAAAGAACATGGAGGGTGTTTGGCTAAACTTATAAGATGGTCCAACTAATTTATAAGCCAAAAAAAAAATTTTTAGTAAGTTTTTGGTTGAAATGATAACAGTCTCATCTCAAAAAAAAGAATATAAGTTTAACTCTTAGAAAGTGTACTTATTGGAAAAGCTTTTCTTTTGCCGCTTCTAGTTTAATGGGGATTAGTCTCGAGTACAAAGTTGTTTGAGAATACCCTAACATACATACATTCATACATACAAATATATATATATATATATGTATATGTATATGTATATATGTATATGTATATGTATATATATGTGTGTATATATATATATATATGTATGTATGTATATATATGTATATATATTAGCTAAGTGCATGCTTACAAGTCCCTTTTATGTGCTTATAAAGAAGCAAAATATAAGCAAGTCATGCCCAACTTGTTTGTAACAGTTTATAAGTAGTAGTTGTTTGATCCAAAAAAAAAAGGACGTTTTTATCTCTCAAAGACAATTTTACAACAATAACTAATTATAAGTTACAAATAGTTAAAAACATGTGAGTGGTGCTTTTTTTAAAAGCTTATAAGCTACAAAATAAGAGGGTTCAAATAGGCTCTTAGTCATTTCACTAATACTATTGTCTATCAGCACCTATTTACCAAATACATTAGTAGTTTATAAGAAACAATCCTCTATTTGTTTATCACTAAGAAGTCCTAAAAGTTCTTGTAAGTATCAATTGCTTATGACGAAATTTAAAATCCACTAGTATTATTCTAATCGTCAGAGATATCTTAAAGAAATAAACGGCAAGACTTTATATCCTAGAATAAACTCTAATGTTCAAGTTAATGAGGATACTTGGGAGAGAACTCAAGGTACAAGGAGGATTGAGACTATTTACACTTTATATTGGCGCACTTAGACATATTTATAGAACTCAAATGGTATGGCTAATGATTATGGAGGCTTTCCATTGGCCAACTTGCTCTTATTTTCTAACAAAGAAGGTAGGAGGGGAAGGAAGGGAGGCACCCTTTGTCAAGTTATAGCCCCCCATCAAACCAGCTTATGCCGAGCTACTTGTAGGTCTAAGCATGGGATGTGGAATATCTGTTTAAGGCCAAAATCCTATACTAAATTATCTCATACCAAAAATATCCTGATTGTTTCTTTTAGTGTCCCATCTTAAACTATCCCAAATTTCAAATTTTGGCATAGGATAGGGATACACTCTTTGTCCCATCCCATCGTCCAGAACATATATACTACCCATATTCTGTTCACACATCTAAAACATCCTTATTCTCCAATCTTTCTACAATCGTAACTCTCAGCTTATCGCTCCATTTTAGGTTCATTAATTATATCTCTTTCTCAATTGTACATTTTATATGAGTTATTCTTTATATTTTACAATATCATAAATTATTACACAATATATATATATATATATTTCAAGCAATATAACATCTTGGGCAAATATTTGATAGCTTAATTTATATCTTTTTTAACTAATGTCAAAATATTGCATAGAGTTTTGATAATATATTGTTGTTTATTTTGAAAATGGAACTTCATGCAGAAACCTGAATTATCCTATCTTGGAACCTTTGAAATTTTCTAGATTAGATGAGACAGGATGCAAAGAGTTTGGAACGGAAATCAGACAATAAAATTCACATCTTGAAACTTTGGGACGGGATAGGGATTAACTAAAATCCCGAACCAGCCTGTCTCAAGCTCCGCCCTAACTACTTTTATTTGGCTACATACTTATTAATCCCTTGTCAGGTTGTAGCCCCCATCAAACCAGCTTATGCCGAGCTACTTGTAAGGCTAAGCATGGGATGTGGAATATCCGTATAAGGCCAAAATCCTATACCAAATTATCTCATACCAAAAATATCCTAATTGGTTCTTTTAGTGTCATATCCTAAACTAACCTGAATTTCAAATTTTGGGATCGGATAGGAATACACTCTTTGCATTGTCCCATCCCATTGTCCAGAACATATATACTACCCATATTATGTTTACACATCAAAAACATCCTTATTCTTCAATCTTTTTTATAATCATAACTCTCAGCCTCTCGCTCCATTTTAGGTCCATTAATTATATCTCTTTCTCGATTGTACGTTTTATATTAGTTATTCTTTATATTTTACAATATCATAAATTATTACACAATATATATATATCAAGCAATATAACATCTTGGGCAGATATTTGATAGCTTTAATTTATATCTTTTTTAACTAATGTCAAAATATTGCACAGAGTTTTGATAATATATTATTGTTTATTTTGAAAATGGAACTTCGTGCAGAAACCTGAATTATCCCATCCCGGAACCCTTGAAATTTTCTGGATTGGATGAGACTGGATGCAAAGAGTTTGGAATGGAAATCGGACAATAAAAATTCATATCTCGAAACTTTCGGATGGGATAGGGATTAATTGAAATCCGGAATCATCCTATCTCATGCTCAGCCGTAACTACTTTTATTCGGCTACATACTTATTAATTATAACCTTTTTTAGAGGTACGTGGCCTCTCTATAACATAATTCCCCCGGATGTTCGATAGATGCGGATTTGCCGTTGGTTAGGTCCGACGCGGACATGGTGGATGCTCATACTCGGCATTTTTTGATCACTTGCCCAATAGATTTACTACATGCCTCGGCCGCATTAACTTTTTTCTTTTTTTTTCTTTTTTTTTAATTGGGTAAATAAACTTTTCATTCCACTTCAACAAAATGGTACCAAACAAAAATCAAACATATCGCATCATAGCTTACACCAAGTTTAGCCTTCACTCAAAACACAAGCAATTTTTAAAACTATTCCTATATTTGCTTTGAAAGCTTATTTTATCCCTAATATTCACAAACACATAAAAATTAAGAAAAGCCAAATGAGCTCTTGATGCAACAAGACTATAGTCTTAGACGCAGTTATTGAGTAATGAGTTTTTCTTTTCTTTTTTTATTTTTCTTCTTTTTCTTTGCAAAGTAATGAGATTTTCACTTTAATAAAGCCAAAGAGGCATTTGAAGTGACATAAGGACAGTCCACTCATCACAATTTACAACTTTGGAAAAAAAAAAAAAGTAAGTCATTAGGGATCTTCACTTTAATAAAGCTAGTAAATGGCATCGGACAGAGAATAACGCAGGCGACATTGACACAGCTGAGAGTTGGCTGATCGAAGAAACCAGATATAGAAATTAAATGCCTAGTGAAGAAACTAGAAAGGCAAATAAAAAGTTTATTTTGTTTGCTTATAAGTATTCAAATAAGTACTATCAAACATGCTCTTAGCTTGCTTTTTTTTTTATGAACTTCTTTTTTGGAACAATGTTATCCTTAAACCCATGATGTACCTTACCTAGAACACTAATTTGCAATAAACATAAAAAGAGGAAATCTTTGTCTATCTGCAACTAATTTACTTCACCCTTTCTCGGTAAGAAAACTCTTCACTTAGTAATTATATGACTCTCATAAAGTTTACAAGGGAAAGATAATTATTGAGATCAATGGAAAGCAAGTTGTAATCCATTCAGCAATCATTTCGATTTAATGGAAAGTGATGCAATTAAAGTGATGTTGGGTAATTATGCACACCTTTTCTCAGCTCTAATATATTTATCTTTTGAGAAAGAAAAAGGTAAAATACGGTTTGTGTAATTAGTTGACTACTTCCCTAACATTTATTTTTTAAAACTTATTACATTATCCTTCTATGCTTTTAAAAGGTGGTACATTATATTTTACCTTTAAGTTTTTTGTTTAAATTAACTTATGTGCACTATAAGTGTCTTTTTTTTTTTGGATCTATTGGTATTAAACTTAAAATGTTTTATATATTTTCACAAAAAATACATATATTTTTAGCTAACAATTGTTAAATAACAATAATAGAAAAAGAAGTAACGTGCAACCTTTTAAAAGGTACAAGGGAGTAATTTAGTGATCAATTAACTAGAAAAATCACAAGGGGGATAATTAGCTAATTAGATAAATTATGGGGGGTTAACGAGTCGCATTTTTAAAAGCACAGGAGAGTAATGTAATATGTTTTAAAATACAAGAAGAGTAATTAGCTAATTATTGTGGAAAATATATAAAACATAAAATATGGAGAGAAAATATGAAAGTGCTGAAAATGGTCAGAGCCACCACAAACGGTGGCTCTAGAAGCGAAATACTCGTAAAAATTATATTGTGAATTGTTGATATTTCATAAATACAATAGAAAAGCCTATTTATAGGCATGATAACTTGGTGAGCAAGACTAGAAGTTAGACTAATAAGGTAACTAAAATTCTAAGGAAATTATAATAATAAGGAAACCAACTTGATTCATTACCTAATCTAAACTATTGCCTAATTTAATACCATAGAATAAAAAAAATAACATTAATAACCAAAATATTTTTCAACAATTACAATAACCACAAGGGAGTAAAGTGCATTTACCTGGGGAAAAAAAAGAGTACAAAATTTTTGGCTAGTTCAACACTTTGAGCAAAAGCACTAAGAATGACTTACTTATATACATACATACATATATATGTGTATGTGTGTGTATATGTATATATCTTTGTTCTTAATTTCCCTTCTTGCTTCTTCGTTTGCCGGTATCTTTACGATATTAAAAAGAGGGAGTTTTCCATTGGTATTGTTCATCCATGGTCGTCCTTGTACAGTCCTTTGCAACTAGTCATGTATAATATATTATCAGGTTTAGGTTCGTAAAAGAGAAACAAATTAAAGAGGAATGAAGAAAGCAGCTTTGCTTATCGACCATTTGAAACGATCGTTCTTTTCTCTAAAGTGAGAGCTTTGATGAATTTATAGGACCAAGGGCTTGTTTGGATTGCTTTATAAAAAATTTTTTTTTTTTTGTATAATCTTTTAAGAGAGTGTTTTTTAGAAAAGTTCAATTAGTTTCAAGTTTTAATTTTTCTTAAGTCAATCTAAATACTTATAAATTATTGCACAAAAGAAATATTTTTTGTAAAAAGGCATATTCTTTTTGAAAAGAAAATGAATTAATCCAAAGAAACCCCGATTGGAAAACGTCTTTGTCTAAAACGAGAGCAAAAGCCCGTGCAATGCAAAATATTTGTATATATGGTTTTAATATTTTTAATTGTTATTGATGATCAACTTTTACATTTTATGTAAGGATAAAAGACAAATATGTCTTTTCAAATTTAATTATTATAAGTTTTCAATATTAATAATACTTTTAAAAGAGACTTCTAGTAACTGAATTAAAAGCTTAAATTATTTGTGAGAGATTTTTAGTAATTAATTTAAATATTTAAATTGAGAAAGTAAAATGAGAAAATAATTTTTATGGGGGAAAAGCAATAAAAGATTTTTTGAAGCTATTTCTGGATAAATATAATATTATAAATTCGCAATTAGATAAATTTAAAGTAAGTAATAGTTGTATAGATATAGAAAAGTGGATTAAATATTTTGTTAGATAAAAGAGAAGACTCATATATATATATATATCCTTGAAAGAGGTGCTTTATTTCTTTATTTTTGTTGTGAGGTGATGCTTTACAAACATTTAAAAGCGAGCCAAAAACACTTGCCGAGTTAAAAAGAAACATGCACAAGTATATATATCTAATAGATTAATATCTTTTTTTATATATTAATTTTCTTTTTTGTTTAAACAAATGTACTATAAACCATCAAACTAGTTCTTTCAAAGCCTCATTCATTTATTTTAAACTTATTTTAGTCGCTTTTTCAGCATTAAAACATAAAATGATAAAATGAATAGTTGAGATTTTAAAAGACCAAATGTAATAGCTTCCGCAATTATACTATAACACCTACGATAGCTTGAACTTTGCTTCTTTTAGCCTTCAACTGAATTTTCCTTTTTGTGATGCACTTAATTATTGGACTCTAGTGTGATTTCTAAGAATTCAATTTTCTTTTACCAAATGTCTAAAGCAGAACAAATTTTGTTTTAATAAGCGCCCGTTTGGCATTATTATTAAAATCTGTTATTGTTATTTTAAAAAGTGTTGAATTCAAATTTATTATTGATAAAATTATATATTGTTGAAAAAAATAAACATTTTTCTGTTGAATAAGAAAATAGTATATAATTTATTTCGTTAAAATTGCTGTTTAAGATGCTATTTTTTAATTTTGTAATTCTGTGACTTTTAACTTTTAATTATTTATGTTAAGTAATTTATTTAATTTGTACAATAGAAGAAAGAACACATATTTTCTATATTTGTTATAAGTAATAAAATTTATAGGCCTGTTGCCACTAAAAAGTAGTTGAGAAAAAATAGCATAATAGGTGCTTTTCTAGAATTCCAATTTAGTCGAGTCAAAACTCAGCTTTGTCCATCAATTAACCAAACACCATACCCCTTTTTTTTGGTGGAAAAACTACTTTCTTTCTTTCTTTCTTTCTTTTTTAATGCTGAACCTCATTCTCAAAAAGCTCAAAGTGGTTTAACTTTTTAAAATACCTATTTGCCCTCAGCAAAGCCTCAAATTGTATGATATTAAAATCTAAATTTCCGTGCACTTCATTGGTCTGGCCAAATTATTTATTTGACCAAGTTATTTAGTTTAATTTTTATTACATACATATCTTATTATTCATATGTTTGCCCTATATGGCCAATTAATTTCTGTTAGATGATCTCGTGAGTACTGTAAATAAATACAAGATACATAGAAACAAATTGAACACCCATATACGTTTGCTAGTGTACCACTACCACCTTTTTCACTTTATATAACACTTGAAAATAATTACAAAAAATAAAAAATAAAAACCATTTGAAATATTTTCTGTCTACTTTTTTGTTGCCATTGAATCAATGAATCTTTTCTCGTTGTCTATTCTCTATTGCAAGGTTTTTATAAATAAATTACAACAGTAAAGAAAACCATTGCAATTGATACTTTTAGCAACGGTCAAAAGTTCACCATTTATGTAAACTTCTCTCTTTTGTTTTCATCTAGAAATAAGTTGGTGAGACATGCTAAGTATTTCGATAATCAAACTATCACCAGCTGTTATATCAGTGGCACATACAAAGTTCTTTCTCCCAAGTTATAACATATAAATTGACAATAATATAATTTATATTCATAATAGGAAATTATTTAATGATCAAGTAGAAGCATTTCGAGTTGAGCTCCTGAGAAAAGATGCACTCTTGGTGATTTCGCGTAAAGGCTTATCAGTGAACCTGATGAGATTATAAACCCATGCACCTGCAATGGCCCCTGCTATTGGGCCCAATATGTACACCCATAGGCCTTTATAACGGCTCCACACTATTGCTGGGCCCACACTCCTGGCTGGGTTCATTGATGCTCCAGAGATTGGTCTGTCAATTTGTCAATTAATTGGATCAGATGGATGCGTGTGATAAGATATTTTTTTAATTTAATATAATAAACATCTTAAAACAAGATCATTCCAAACTCACTAAGGCTACTTTTTCTTTGTCAGAAATAAACTTTCATTACTAAAAACAAGAATACCATGACAATAAAATCTAAACAAAGCTCCACTAAACAAGTCAACATTAAAATTGTCGTAATGGTTTGATTTTCGTTATTTCTCCAAAAGTTAGGTTAGGAAAATTTACACAAAGCTCCCCTTCTGTGTGCACATAACTAGAAAAGACTCCTTTTATTTTAAGAAGAGTTACATTAATCTTCTCCATAGAATTTGTGGATTTTAGATACCCTCCTGTATTTAATCTTTTTTTTTTTAAGATGAAACGGGTTAAGATTCATCAGAATTGATTCTAAAAGTTTCATCCCTTTGTTTAGTAAACTTGAGTTAATTATTTTTTTGGTTAATTCAATTAGTTCAGATAAAATTTTAAATGAAGGGTTAAAATGTAAAATCCAATGATTCATAATCCACTTTATCTATAAGAAAAGGAGAGTATAAGTAGGAGATAAAGTGACAAGCTTATACAAATTATATATCTTGTATACAAATTCAGATAAATTTGGGTCAGGATCTTATAATAAAGATAAAATTAGAGGGCAGGCATGTAACCCAGAAGTTTTTCTTTTTCTTTTTCGGATCTTCTACAAGCTAAATTGATTAATTTCTTTTGGTTTGTAATATCTCACCCCAGACCTAATTAGGTAAAATCAATTGTATTCAAGTACGTTTTGCTATAGAGTGCACAAGTGAATCTTGTTGACCAAGTCAGCTGATAAAAAGAAAAGGTCCGAAAAGTATGACCAAGAAAAATGAAACTTTGAAAAATAACAAAAGCTCTCGGCCTCATCAGGTCAAAGTCGATGTTCTAAATTATATGGGAAAAGTCTAAGTTCTTTTTTTTTTTTTTTTTTTGTGTTAAACCCCACCCGCATAGAATTGAACTCAAGACCTTACACTCAAAGAAAATAATTTTAACCACTTAAATTATTATCTAATTCCGTAAAAAAAAAAGTTAAAGTTTTTAAATGTGAAATGAAGCAAATTATGAGAGACAAAAGTACTCCACCACATGCTTAGACGATACTCGGGGGCACTAAAACTAAATGAAAACTATTCCTCACATCTATATATAGCAAATAATTCTGAGCACTGTCTTGCCTGTCTCAAAAGTCAATATGCATGTAAGATTGGACCAAGTCAAAAATTGCTACATTTAATTGCTTTCCGTGCTCATTTGCTGGGTTCTCGATTGTTATGAAATAGATTTAATTATTTTAAATTGTTTAAAGTATTTCGTATATTATGGTTATAATCGATTACTCTCTTATAACTGTTATGAAAAAATTTAAATTTTGTTTATTGGGCATCTTTTACGATTTCAAACTCCAATCGGGTCTAAAAAAGATTTTAAGTAATTCAAGAAAGTAATTTCGATTAACACTCTATAATAAGACTGTTTCAAATTATGTATTGGACACAAGAAAATTAATATAAAAAATAAAAGTCAATGGTAGATATTTTTTGTCAGAACGCACCCGGCAAACATCACATTCAGCAAAATAGTAGCCCCGACCGCAAGACCAGCAAGTTCTCCTATCTGCATTTACGATGAAAAGACAGTATTTAAAATCATGAGATATGTAATGATGCGTATAATTTATCGTCAACGAGGATAAGACCACGAATAAAAAAGTCCTTATCTAAATAGCTTTCTTAAAATGAAGTTTCACAACCTCGGGTGCCAATTAATCATCTTTGGTTAGACAATACATATGCATTTGAATTTCGGTTACCAGTGTTTATATTTTCCATTAACTCATCGTTACGAGAAAATTCAAATTCGAAAGTATGAATAGGACTAACAGCTCGGTTATCTGTGGCAACACCAGAGATGACAAACATAAGGTAGAACGTGATTATAAATTCCAGGACAAGAGACTGAACATCTGATCCTGCAGGACGTGTTCCGGCAAAATGGTCATGCTTTCCGTTGAATAACAATCTTAAGGTTCCACTTGCGAGGAGTGCACCCAGGAGTTGAGCGCCGATATAAGCTGGCACCTAATTATAGAACAAAATCAAATGTTGAGAATAGACTTCCTATAATGTCAGAAATTGTTAATTACATACATAACAAACCATAATTTATCTGAACTTAAAAATATAACAATTCATTGATGATAAGAAATTCAATAATTCTACACAATCAACAAAAGAGAGAGAAATATGTGTACAAATATTTCAGATGCACAAAAGTGTCTGCCAAGAGCACTTGTTAGAGAAACCATGGCTAAGAGAGCTAAATAATTTTACAAACAAACAATATCATGAGGTCGTCGTGAATTATTGTGAGGTAAGCATCCTTTTTCAATAACAAAAAAGAAAACATATCACATTTAATACCTTTCAAAGTAATAACCAGAATAAACTAACAAAAAATCAATGAAAATTGCTCGTCGTCAACACAAGATTTCTTTTTCTTTTCTTTTTGCCCGCAACCCAATCCCGCATCTCATGGAACTCAAATCCAAGTCACAACTTCTTGAAAAAAAATAATTTTAACTACTTGAACTATTCTTAAACGCAACCACAATATATTTTTGACCCCACAACATTGGGAAGATTAGTAGGGTGAAATTTAAGAAGCTGATCATCTGGGGTGAGGTTGCTTCAATTCACCAGTTATTCAATATGATATGACACGTAAAGAAGATATGATTGAAGAGTTGGTTGATGCAGCTTTAGTTACCTGTTTCCATGGAAACCTCTTGCAGGTAGCAAAAGCAACGGTCACGGCAGGATTAAAATGAGCACCAGAGATATGGCCAACAGAATAAACCATGACCATCACCACCAGGCCCCACACTATCGCTATCCCCGGAAACGTAATCACCTTGTCCTTGTCTTGATTTACAACCGCCACGCCGCAGCCAGCGAAGATCAAGAAGTACGTCCCGAAAAGTTCCGCTATTATCTATGCATTATTCACCAAATAATTCGGTTGTCATAATTTTTATTCTCTTAATGACAAGCTTTTAATGGTTAAGCTGGCAGCTATATATTTATCACGCTTTTGACAGACAACTAAACATACACGTAGAAATAATATAAATAAGGATGGGGTCGACAATATTTATGTTGTATTTGCTTATTATATGTTTATCTGAAATTTTAAATTTAAAAAATATATAATTTTATATGTTTTTCAGGTTTAATAGTTCATATAAGCATATAACAAACACATTATTAATATTTCTCTGCTATTCAATATCTTGGCTAGATAGTTGAATATTATTATTGCTCGGGAATACATTAGATGACATTTAACCCAATCATCATATTGTGTGGAAGATGTTTGGTTCACAACTTCCAGGATGATTACCCAAAAGAGCTGAAATAAGCTTAATGGATCGTAAGAGGGTGTTTTGCTGTGCTCATTTGGAGTTTATAAGCACTCGAAATGAGAAGTTAGTTTGAGAAACTTTTCATTTTGGCTGGGTTCTCAGCCATAAGCACATATAGCTTTGCTTTCTTTGATTAATTTTGAAAGCAAAATTGTTATGCAAAGTAAAAAAGAAACCATAAAAGAAGAGTCACCTTTTGCATAAAAGGTACAGTGAAAAAGAAGCCTGAAGAACCTTCCTGGTTTTTGGATGCAGAACCCTGATTTCTGGGGTTCAAATCCTCATCCTTAATACTCAAAGCCACCCCATGGTTGCCGTTAGCTCCTGAATTCTCGGCCATACGCACTTATAACAAATCAAGAATGTGAGAGAGAGAGAGAGAGAGGATAAGCTGTTTTTTTTTTTTGCAAGCTGTGTAGGGGAGTGAGCAAAGGACCAAGAAAGCATCTTGAATTTATACATATCCAGAAGCATAAAATGAGGGGAGAGAGATATTTGGACTTTGGTTACGGACAGCACAATGCATGCACTTGACTGTAAGCTCTAAAGTCTTTTTGCTTTTTCATTAAATTGCTTTAAAGCCATTTGGATTCCTATAAAATTATTTAATACTATAGTGGAAATCGTTGAAAAAACGTGATATGTGTCATGTAGTGGCTGTACAAATGTGGCATTGATGACTGCTAACCTGCTACAACAACCCACCTTAATACTCAATGCCATTTATGAAAATAGGTGGAAAAGACTTTCTTGTTATTCTGTTTTGGCTTCTCAGACATATCTCTCAACTGCAAAGAAAAGTACATATCTTTTTTTGGTTCCTGGTTAATGGATGTTTGTTAAAAGGGTTAAATTTCTCTATGGTCTTTAAACTATGACCGTTGGGCTAATTTAATTTTAAAATTAGTATGCTTTTCAGTATTTAAATTACTGACGATTAATATTTTTCGTCCAAAAACTCACGATGCAAAAGAAAACCTTCCTCATGCTCTTATTTTTACATGTCTCTCTCGTGCAATATTTGTTAGTTTTTTGACATAATTCGATAAATGGATAACATTATTTGATTGTTAAAACAAGAACTAAAAGACACATTGTAATTGTTTAAGGACCAAATCATTCCAAGTGTTATAAGTTAGATTCCATAGAAAGAATTAACTCTTGTTAAAATTAACAAGGAATCATTTTACTTATTAGAAAAACTTCGAATACTACTGAACAAGCTGAGCAATAAAATACTATTGCACAAATTTTTACGTATTTGATTCAAGAAAGAAAAGAGAGAGAAGTAGAAATAACACGTGTAACAGCAATCATATAGACAAATGATCAGCTGGTTTGTTATTTCCCATTCTGCAAAAAAAGAGCTATTCAACATAAATAATATAAAAACTAGGAGAGTGGTTGGCTTCTCCAGTTAAAACTAGATTTATACAATATAATTCACCAAGAATAACATACACTGAATATATTGTATCAATAAGAAATATTAAAATTGCTTAAAGGCATTTTGGGTTTTTTTAACAAGTAAACTAGTTGAGTGTTAATCTTGACAAACGCCCATTAACTTAAGAACTAAAAGATATTTTTCATAATTGAGATAACTATAATAATTGGAAATTAGTTCAATAAAGGTCTAAAGAGTCTTGCTCCAAATAAAAATATGGTTCTATACATGAAACACTTAAACCAAGTCATTAGAGAAACTGCATAATACTTTTTGTTAAGGTAATCCAAATCCTCGCAAATTTCATGCATCATCAAATACTCGCAACATAATATGTGACGGTAAAAATACATAGCCGTATATAGGAGGGATATGATTTGAGATTATATATTCAACCTTTGCATGTGTATAACGAATATTTTTGGGATTACAAAATAGTTTAAGCGGTTAAGTCTATGTCCCTCAAGCGTGAGGTCCTGGGTTCAATCCATAGTTGTGGAGGTTTAACAAATATACATATATAAAACAAAAATCTTCCATGATTCGTCTATAATTTTCTAGCAGTGAACCTTCATAATTCTTTTTCCTAGTAATAAAAAAAATTTTCTGTCTAACTACACGCCTCAATCCAAATTTCTTTCTGGTTTAGACAAGAAATTGAATATGAACCCCCACAACAACTACTTTATCGGCCTAATACACTAAATGAAATGCCCATTAATTACGAGGTTGGGAGATGTTATAAAGGCTAGACTTTATTGCCAAGGACAAAGGAGCTTACTAAGCGTAGAGTTATTGAGGTTGACTATTAGTGCTACCATGCATCACCAAGAGCCAGACTTTATTTTTAATTAAATAATTTTTTTAAACTGATAATTATAATTAATATGCTACTCGACATCTTTATCATCTATGCAGAAGCTCATTAAGTTTATGCCACACACGCCATATATTTCCAATAAAGAATTGTTAAAGATAAAAATCTGAGTAGTTAAAAGCAAAACTGGGGGAGATCACTAAGCAGGTTGGCTTGAATTTTTCGATGAAAACACAAGTTGAATATTCCGAGACAATTATCACCTGTGCATGTCTTTGTTTTCTCATGCTTACTTACACAAAAAATCATAGAGAAGCCCTTAATTTAGTCAATTGTCCGACTGAAAACTACTTGCGGTTGCATTCATTGTGGTAACACTTGTTTGTGAATTGTTGAAAGTTAGCAGAACAAATTTATGCCTTACTTAAAAAGAGTTTAGGAATAATTAAAATAGTTGAGATTATTTTTTTCAAAAGTGATAAATTGAATCCACATCTCATGATGGGCAGAAAATTGGGTTGGAGAGAGTTAAAAACCAAAAAAGCTGATGTCTTGGCTAGTTGAAGACGAAAAGGAGATACACATGAAATAGGATAAATGATTCAGGACCTATTTGGATTGGCTTTTTTTAAAAGTATTTTTTAATAACTTTTGAAAAATAGTTTTTTTAGAAGTTAAAAATCCTGACTTCTAAAAAAAATTATATTTAAGCTTTTTCTAGAATTTTAGGTTTCTTAAAAACCAAATCAAGTTGTTGTTGCAAAAGTAATGTAACTTTGTTAGGAGAAAAAGTGTTTTTTTTTTCCAAAAAAAAACTAATCTAAACAGCCTCTCATTGGTCCCTCATCTTTGATATTTTTAATATATAAGTCTTTCATCCTTAAAACATGATAATTATTTACTTATCTTTGCAAGTAGTAACGTCTTTAGTCTTGAATTTTAAAAAGTCAAAAAGAACATTTTTTAGTCTCTTATCTTTTGTAACTTTTGACACTAGTTAGTCTTAACACTATTATCTTTTTGATTTTTGAGTTTAAGAATATCAACATCATAAATTACAAAGAAATTAGAGGGGTTAAATTGTCATGTTGAATTAAAAAGGGATTGAATTGTCATGTTCAGACTAAGCAGATCATTTACCTGATGAAATATATGAAACTATTGTGAATGAAATGGACATCAAGGTGGCATGGCTTATTTGCAAAGTCAAACAAAGCCTATAAAGTTTGAAAAAAGAAGAACAAAAAAAAAATGCATGCAAAAGTTGAAAAATGAAGATCAATGCCTAGGGAATGAAAAGATTTGGATGGCTTATGCATGGTGCTTTGTCAGATATGATTGATATGCCTTACTCTGTAATTAATAATTTGCTCCCTCAATTTTTCTATAAAAGTCCATGACCAGTGAAACAAAGGATAGAAGTAGAAGACAATATAGAGAGAAATATTAGAAGAAAAGCTAAATACTTTGAGAGAGTAAAAGACGCATTTTATTGTCTTCAATCTATTTGATAACAGAAACAAGAAGTGTTGGAATTGGATAATTATGAAAGGAAATTAGATATCATAATTTTGCGAATTATATAATTATCATTGTTGCCTTGGTTGGAAATGCCTATTTGAACGTTTGAATTTGTATTGTGATATGTTATAAGCAATTTGCTTGAATAGTATTCATGATTTGCTAATTATAATGTCATGGTGGTTATAATTATTAGGCCAATCATGAGCTTACATGTATTGTTTTTGTTAACTGATGATAACGTGCTTCAAATTCGCTTTATGGCAATGAAAACGTTATAAGACATTTTGGTTCATATGATTAATTGGTTTTAGTTAAGTAGCCTAATTTGTTCCTATAAATATTGATATATTCTTTGCTTTGTAGACGCAATACTTTGAGCATTTGTCTATATAGATTTTGCTTTAGTAATACTTTAAGATGCACATAAAATTTCTAAAGTCTTAACATTTTAGTTGTTTTATAGTGCATTACAAATGAGTTCGCAAGCTTTTGCATAGAGTGCTACCAGAACGTCAAGAGGTATCTAACCCTTGTATTTTAGGAGTGATATGCCACACTCTGTTAGCACTAGTGGAAGGAGCGCAAATCCCTTTAAGATATCGTTATCACGAGCTTCAGTTGGTTTTCTTATTTTATGTTTTTGTATTCTAATTTTGTTATTCTACTATATTCATATTTTGAATTGAATAAAATTTATGATTTAACTCTTATTTTATTTAGTGAATAAAATTCTTGTTATTAATTTTTTCTTATTTTCCTAATAAAAAAGAGAGCAATATATAATATATAAAAGAAGAAAAGTACTATTGAGCACTTAGTTACTTGTTTATCCTTGTGATCTTTCTATAAATTCCTTTGAATTGCTCGATGAAATAAAAGATTATATACTGTTCTTGTCGTATTCACGTCACCTTTCACGTAGGTCGAGTTCTTTCTTTCTTCGTATTTCTCTCTCTGGCTACTTGGTTAATTTGAAGATTAACGCTTTTCGAAATAAAATTCTCAATATCGATCCCAAGAAATAAAAATAAAAAAGACTTCCAATAATCATATGGGAAAAAGGGAGCTTCAGGATTCTACTTACATGTATAACTTGCATATTATAAGATAATTAGTAGTTAGTTAATAAAATAAAAATATGTATCACAAATTGAAAAAAAAAAAAAAAAAACTGATCGATACGTTTTGTAATAGTAGCATTTCAAGTACAAGACAATATAGCCAAATAGAGTAGAATTCTTTTCTGAATGATGCACAGACTCTGTAAACACAGTATCAAATAAAGGTGTAAATAGTAAAACTGCAAACGATACTTACATATAATTAAAAACATTTATTCAGAACACCGCTTTTTATGATTTTCTTTTGCATTAAATTTTTCAATACATATCCTGCGGAAATTAATCTGCTTGAGATTAACTTTTTGATCCTTTATGTAGAAAATTAAAGAGGATGGAAGAGGCTGGAGAAATAAGCAGCGGCAAGTCATGTTGCTAGTTATATATAAAATATCGAATTCAATTCATAAATGCATGTCAATGCTCGAACATCTCTTACATATTTTTCACTTCCAAAATCACGTTCCTCGAATATATCTTTTGTCCCCAAAAGAAGAAGGAAAAAAAATCACGTTCCCCATCAGAATCGGATAAAATCTCCTTTCCATAATCGAATAATATTTGGATGAAATTACCTAGCTAATATTTCCTATGATCCAGGTTGTTTTATCGTCTATTTCGCCCTTAATTATTTTTTCTTGAGAATTTCTTATTTATTTTTGAATAAATCAAAATCCCTTAATTAGTTTTTTTAAATATATTTAAAGGGAGAAAATCATTTTCCCACATGAGTTGTAGCATAAATCCCAAACTCTCCCATAAAGTTTTATTTTTACCCGTAATCCCTCATGATTTTAATCTTGCCAAACAAAGCCTTATATTAATTAAAGGCATCTTTATCTTTTTTTTTTAATTTTTATAACCCACAAAAGAAAAGAAAAATAAAAGTAATAGACAAAAAAATTAATAAATTTATTCAATAAATGAGTCAATAATAAAATAAAAAATTGCAAAAAAAATAATTTCGAAGTAAGAAGAAAAATATGAAAAGCTACTTATTTTACAAAAATTATCCTATACACATTAGAGAAAATTTAATTCATTTTCAAATGATTTTTTTAATATATGTACATCTCAAATTGAAAAGTTTTTTTCAATCCTAGCCGGCACAATCTATTTTCCATCAACTAACTATTTAAAATTAAAAAAACAAAAAATTATTGTACAAAATTAAAAAATAAATAAATAAAATCTTCTTTTACATATATATATCTCTGTGTGTATATATATCAAAATAATTTTTTAACTCAAAGTATAATTTTTTTTAAATAAATGAACTAACAATTTAAAAACATAAAATAAAAACTAAAAGAATAATTAAGATAAGGCATTGTTTGGTATACCTTAATATCATAAGGGAAAATGGCATTCTCCCTATATTTAAATAAGCCTTAAATAAGAGATAAAGCCATGGGTCTACAGTATACGATATCTTATCGTGTTCGTATGAACTCGGAGATCCCATTCATACACTGTACCAAGCAAGTCGCGTTACGTTTGTTGATAGCGTGGGTGAAATGCAACTGATTGAATCATGAAAGCGTGCTCCAATTTACAAGGAATGCACATCTCTCTGTTTGCTTAATTATACCTGGTTCTTGGTGTCATGTGATACTATAGCGTCATATATATCCCCGCGAAGCACGTGAATATATTACCATGATCTTCAAACTAATTTATGTAAACATAATAACATTTTTGTAGGATAAATTACACTTAATACGCTTAATAGTTTATTATAAGTACATGTTAATCTTCTGTAGTCTCAAAATAAGTATAGTTACCTATTTTAAGGGCATATGTGTGACAAATTTAAGAACTACAAGAAGGTTTCGTGTCTATTCTTTGGACATGTGTGCCACATATTTTAAGACCAAATGAGGTACCATGCCTATTTTGAGAACTCAAAAACGGTATTATATACTTACGATAAACCATAAAGGATTCAGTACAATTCACCCTACTTATGTATTCATGAAGGACGCTATTTATGTAAACAAAGGAGTTAAAATGTAGCGTAATCGAATATTAATATTGTTTTCCTTTTTCGCCCAATCGTTCTCTACAACGTCCGATGCAACGTAACCTCCAGTCATTTTTTTTAAAAATTTTATTGCTCCATTTGTTGTTGTGATATTCCATCTTATATCAAATTTGCATGAAATTTTTATTCAATCTAAAAAGACAATTTATTATTACTATTGATTTAATTATTTTGAATCAATTGACTAAATTTGTAGAGATACAAACCTGTCAATGACCAAAATCTTTTATTTTGTTTGTCTTTTCTTCCCTTCTTTTCTCTCCTGAGTGAATGCAGATAGATGGGAACAAAAGGAGATCTTTTTTTTCTAAGACGGGAAGAATTTTCGCTTTATCGTCGTTTGCCCATATATATATATGGGCAAACGACGATAAAGCGAAAATTCTTCCGTCTTAGAAAAGGAAGTTGAAACTCAGATAGAAAAGGAAGTTGAAACTCAGAAAATGTACCGCGTGCAATGTGTTATTGCATGACGAGATCAGAACGATCTCAAGTACGTCATGCACAAAATGGCATGAAAAAGTAGCAAGAAAACCAAACAGAAACTTCTATCTAAACTATAATTAACCATTAGCAACGTGCAGCGACAACTATAAATGAGAAACCCGTAACAAAGTCAAAAGGCGCAACAAGGTTTTGCTTTCTTTGTCAAGAGTGATGTGGTTATATTTATATAATCGACTTCATCTAAGATAAGATTTGAAAAATTTTAATTGCACGCAAACATGACATTTTCACTCGTGACTCGAACAGAAAAGAATATTGGACCTAATAATGCCATAACCATTAACCAATAACCAACCCTCAAGCTAAACATGTTCAAATGCGCATGCAATCGTAATTCAACTTGTATTCAAAAGTGGAACTTATTTAATGCATCTCCATTTGGAATGTTATACTGTGTTTATTCTCTTTAATCTCACGATTTCACACGAGTTCACGGTTGTCTTGTGAGTAAAATTGTTGACTTGAATTGTAACAAGTAACATTGTATTTCTTTAACTAACACTAGCTAGGCAATAGTCTCTCCCCCATGATTCATGGAGGTTCTAAGTGGAAACTTTATCTTTTAGAAGTGGCAGGCAATGACCCCCGTGACATGCCCACTTCATTTAATTTTCTTTTCCATCGAAAGGGAATTGCTTTCTTAGTTCTCTGATCTTGTTCTCTATCCTTTTATGTCTTATGTATTTTTATTAAATATCTAGGTTTGTCCATGTGAGTCAATATGACTATATTAGCTCTCAAAAACTTGGTAGAAATCAACATTTGGTTTAGAGGGTATTTTGGCTTTGCTTATAAGTTGATCCAACCTATTTATGGATTTTTTTTTTTTTTAAAAAAGTTACATATTTGGTAAAATTTGCTTAAACAGGTTAAAGAAGAAAAAAACAGCACTCTCTACTTCTTTTTACTTGCTTATAAGCAAAGTGATTTGGCCAAAAAAATAAGAAAACCTCTACCCTTTAGAAAAAAGTAACACCTTCCTACTTTAAGGCCTTCTCCAACAACTTACCTATATTCTCCCTATATTTAAGGGGTTTGATTCATTTTTCTATATTTAGGGACTTTCTATTTTAGTTTTACTGTAATAGCTCTCTTACTTTCAACTAAACTCTTGTTTTAGGGATTTCCCATTTTAGTTTCACTTCATCAGCTTTCTTATCTCAAAAGACTACTATATTTATATCTTTTCTTATTTTATTTAAAGATATATCTTTTAATTTTTATATTATTCATTTTGTTTTATTATATATGCAGATTTTTAATTAATTAATTATTATTAATTATGAGTTATTAGTTTTTTTTATATATTTCATATAAGGGGTTGGAAAGGGGTTGGGTTTGAAAGCCCTATATATGAGGGGGAACAAAAAATAGACAAGGGGCCCCTAAAATTTGGAGGGTGAAATATGGGGGCGGTTGGAGCATATTTCCCTTTCTTACCCCCAAAATTCAAGGTAGGGGGCATTTAGGGGTTTTGTTTGAGAAGGCCTAATGAAACGTATTCTTTTTAGTCATTTTAGAACATACAGCTACTTATGAATATATATTTGTCAAATTTATTAATAGATTATAAGCTCATTTTATTCAAACACTTATACACTTGTGCGTCATTTACTTATATTAGTTTGACAACTTGAAAAATATTGAAATTTATGTATTTTCTAAATACCTGTATTATTTTTTTGTCCAAAAAATAATTAGTCCCAATTAATAAATAAATTTACAATACAGAGTTAAAAATTACGTATTACAATTCTTATTAAAGGAATTTCTAGATATGCACTAAATAGTCATAAACTTTCTATCACTTAGCAAATTGCTTACTAGCAATGATTTTGTTTTGTTTCTAGAAGAGAATTAGACTATCATAACGGACGGTTTTCATCAAGTTGGACATGGGAATTGCCTTTTTCTACTTCTTTTCCTTTTTTTCTTTTTAACCTTTTTGTCGTGCCTTTGTCTAGTTGAGGGGTGGAAAAAGCGAGAGAATTGGAATTTAAAATTTGAAAATATGAGTCATTGGAATTTAATGGGCCTTAATTGATATTGCTCTTATTGACTTTAGAAGTCCAAGTCAACTTTGGTCAGTTGCAAAGTGGGTGACGAAAGTCCATTGTGCGCCATGTGTGCCCAATGCTTTGGAAAATGAATTACTTTACTCCTCTTTCGTTATTGGGCCTAACCCATCAGTTGAATGGGCTCTTGTGATCATGGCTTCATTCTGTAGCTGAGCCTATCAGGTTTATTTTCAGAAGCAATTGGTATTGGGAGGTCAGATTGAGCCTATCTTTCTTTTTTTCTTTTTCTTTTCCTCTCTTTTTATTGGTGAAAAATTAAGACAACAAAATTACATGAACATATATATATATATATATATACACCAATGCATTCAGCAACATTATGTCAACGATTAATAAGAGCAAAAGGAGGATTAACCAACCAGTTTCATGGTAATTACTAATAAGGAAAAATATAAGATAAAAAATCTATTCAAGAGGTAGACATACAAGTTGGCCTACAAACGATTGAGACAGTCTTGTAGGATGATTTCTAATACTCGAGTTAATATTTTGCAAATTGACCCGTATAGGATAAATATAGAGAAGTCAAATGGATAATATAAAAGTGAAGTGTTTAGAATGAGTGTCCTTTTCTTTTCTTTTTTTTGGAAACCTATAATGAAATATTTATACTAGAGGAAGAAAAACCGTTACTAAAAATTCAATAATATGAGTTAATTAGTAATATGAGATGGAAAATCAATTTGACATGATAACAACATCAATACAAATGGAAAAATCAATAATACACGACATCAATAGCTATACAAGATTAAAAAATTAATAACACGTGACAATATTACAATTAGCTTTTTTGATTTTTGTACACAACCCCCAAAAACGTTTTGAATGGAGGCAGCTCATAGCTGTAGACAAAGCAGTCCCCCATCCCCATTTACCCACTTTGGCCAACGTTCACCTGCTTTCCATAATTTTAAACTCCTCATTTTTCTACCCGTTTTTGGAAAAATTCCATCTCCAGCTTCAGTCCCAAGCCAAAAATTCGACCGTTGCACCAAACCTAAATTTTAAAATAATTTCCCCCTATGCATCCCCTTGCTCACTCCCACCCTCTTAAAACCATTTCAACTACCCCATCGCCACCTCTTTCTCTATTATTTTTATTAGTTTCTCTTTTTCATCTCTGTAAGTTTCCAGTTTTTCACTTGCAAAAAACACAAAAAATGGTGTCCAAAATCATCAAGAGAACACCAACAAAATCGATCAAGAATCGCAGAAACAACTACCCCAGCAGCCGCCGTGGCAGGAAGAAGTCTCCGATCAAGAATGCCGCCGCCACTGCCTCCGTGGTGGTTGCGTCGATTAACAAATCTTTGTACACTTGCCACCGCCGATTGATCAAGATCTTCTCGAGATTAGCCCGCATCGCCACACCTAAAAAGACACCGAAGAAACAAGGGTATCAGATTCTTGAAAAGCTTCCTCGGGACCCGCAAGAAAATAGGCTCCGGAGAGTGCTTTTTGATGATAAGAAGGCCCTCCCGCCGTTGCTTTCGCCGAGCAAGAAGACCATCTTTCTTGATTTGGACGAGACGTTGGTGCATTCCAGGGCGAGTGTTCCTCCCGAAAGGTATGATTTCGTCGTTAGGCCGATGATAGATGGTGAAAGAGTGGAATTCTATGTGCTGAAAAGGCCGTTTGTGGATGAATTGCTGGAATTTCTCAGCCAAAAGTTTGAGATCGTCGTGTTTACAGCAGGGATTGAGGAGTACGCGTCGCTTGTGCTCGACAGGCTTGATCGGAAGTCTCTGATATCTCACCGGCTGTACCGCAATTCGTGCAAGGAAGTCGATGGGAGGTTTGTGAAGGACTTGTCTGAGACAGGAAGGGACTTGAGGAGGGTGATCATTGTGGATGACAACCCGAATTCGTATGTTTTTCAGCCCGAAAACGCCATCCCGATCCGACCCTTTACGGATGATCCCGGAGATGGAGAGCTCAGGAGGTTGATGAAGTTGTTGGATGGGTGTGATGAAGTGGAGGATTTGAGGGATGCTGTTAAGGGCTATTCTGCTGAGGAGCAAGTGGAACTTCAGAAGGTCGAATTGTGATTCAGTTGATTGATTTTGTTTGCTTGATTTCATTTGTTAAAAATGGTAGTTTAGTTTCCAGAGAGCACAGATGGTTGAACAGATTGTGTTCAATTTGAGATGAGAAAGGAAGCTGGAAAAGAGTTATATACAACTAATGGAAATCCAATTCTTTGTTTCTTTTACAGTTCTGTGATTTCAAATGCAGTTGTCTTTTTCAGTTGATACTTGAACAAGAGTGCGAATACTTTCTAGGGAAATCCATAGACATGTCTAAAATCAATTCTTGCATAGAGGATATGAGTTGAAATTATAATTTGCTTCAAATAATCCCGTATCATCAGTCTAATTGCTACTCCAATTTTATCTCATCATCCTCGAAGAAGTATCTCCGCTGGTCTTTCTCCAAAAAAGAGTTGCAAATGTTGTGGTTTCTAAAATCAACAAGGTTCTTGCTCATCTTGAAGTCCAAAATTTCAGAGCCAATATTTTTTGCATCAAAGCTTTCAGGGCCAATATTTTGGCAGCAAAGCTCTTTTCACCGCATCATGTGTGAGTAAGCAGAAGTTCTTCTCAGCTTAATTTGTTCACTCTGAAATTTGAACACTCCACTAGCATTTTAGTTCTCGAATTGATCTAGTAGTTAAAATCTGATTTGATTTCCGCATTTGAGCTTTATTAACAGGGTGTGTAATGTCTCATGTTGATTTAATTTTTTTTTTTTTAAAGTAAGTGGTGTAAGTATAATTAATAGTTTGGATTGAGAACCTAAGTAATTATTGATTATGCTTATAACACTAAGTTCACTCGTGGATCTAGAAGTTTGGGCTTGAAGGCGTGACAAAGTGAATGTAACATGAATGTGGTTCGTGAGATCAGGTAAGAAGGCCTATGACCAAAAAAAAAAAAAAAGAAAAAAGATCAGGTAAGATGGCCTTCGTGGTTAAAGTTCGATGGCATTGACAACCTTTTGAATGGGTTGATCTTACAACTTCTACTTCATACCATAGGAAAGGTCAATGTATAACTCTGACTAGGAGTTGATTTTGACAGTTTGGCATTATATATCTAACAATAATTTACAGTTTGTTGAATGTCTCTCGCAAAATAATAGTCAGTTACAACAAATATAAGACACGTTTCTATAAACGATAAGGATTAAAAAGAACATACAATGTAACAGCGTTAGCAATTGATTAAAAAAAAAACATAAGTCGAAAATCATGTCAATAGTCGCGTTCAAAATTAAATGGCAGCCATTTGTTAATTGTTGTCCAAAAAAAAAAAAAAAACCAGGAAAAGACTTTTAATGGAAGCAGATGGATCATTAATAAGGGATAAATGAAGAAAGGTCCAACCCGATATAATTAGTATGTGATGTTAAATGCGGAATTCAAGCAGAAAAGATTAGTTGAGTCGGTCCCAAACTGAAAAGCAAAAGAGAAGAGCTTCCACTTTTAGTGTTTATGGAGTCGTGGCAGCTGCACATACTCAACAATATCTTAGACTGAAGCGGTCACTCCATTTCATTTGGATTCCAGGAAAATTATTAAAGGTAAAAAAAAAAAAAAAAAAAAAACGCTAACAAGCTATCTTAAGAAATTTAATGACTAAACTTAGCTCGCGTACTTAAATCATTTGACCGCCGTACCAAGCACGAACAAGAAGGGGAGGGAGGCAAAAAAAAAAAAAATGGCTTCCACAACTTTGGTTTAATTCCTGTTTATATTTAGAAAGCATCAAATTGAATTAAAAAATAATAATAATAATAATAATGAACAAAGCATCACGTCTCAATTATCCTGGAAACAGAAACAACAACAAAAGATTAAAATAGGATTATTAGCCCAGAAAAAGAAAACAAGTTGGAATATCACCGTTGAAATGATTTAACAACCGAAGTCTCTTCTACAACACGACGCGTTGGATCTGCACTTCAAGTTGCAACCCCCCCCCCCCCAAAAAAAAAAAAAAAGAATTGCAAAAGCAAGCGAGTCGAAAAAATCAAAAAGAGAAAAAAAAAAAAAGAAAAAAGAAAAAGAAGGAAAGGGTGAAGGTGAAAATGAAATCAATCGCAGAGGAAGACCTGGGAAGGCAAGCGCCAGGCTTCAGATTTGGAGAAGCAGACGTCGTCGAGGGCGTCGCTGCGGCACCACCTGCACTTGGAGTTGCGGAGGCATTCAGATCGGGTGGCCACATCGGAGCAGTCGGGGAGCTGCCGGCGCCGGAGAGCATCGGCGGCAGATAAAAATGGCTTCCGAAACTGAGGATTGGCGGCGTTTGAGTGGAGAGACAAGGTTGACAGGAGGAAGATGACGGAAGCTACACGTAGTAGTAGTAGTAGTAGTGGAAAGGGATTGTTAGTTGACATTTTTGGAGTTGTGATGTTTCGATGCTGCTGCTGTTGTCTGTCTGTTACTGTTGGTTGTCCGAGAACAAGCGAGATGGATGTGAAAGCGTAAAAAGGAATGTGTATAATTGGCTGTTCATGGAGGTGGGTATATTTATAAACTTCTACCGTGGTTAGATAAGAAAGAGAAAAAAAATAAAAACAAAAAAAATAAAATAATAATAAAATAAAAATATTATTATTATTATCTATTAAAAAAATTGCCCCATGCAGGTCTCGAACTTGACTTTCGCGTTATTAGCACGGCGCTCTAACCAACTGAGCTAATAGGCCGCTTTTTTGATGGGCACACTTTCCTAGAATCTGATGTCATATGAATTATTTTTCCTTTTTTGCCCTTGATGGGCTTAAGTTGTTCTAGCCCAGATTGAAGTGGGTCCATTTGTTTGTACTTTTTCCTTTTTTTTATATATAGACCACCCCAATCTCTTTTTACTAGAATTTTTTTTTTCAGGGTTAAATTTCTAAGAGAACTAGTAATAGTTTGCGAATATGATTAATTATTTAATAACTAATTGATAATTGTAAAATAAAGTTCAGTTATGAATGTGTGCTTCGATTTGACTAACAATTTTACATGAACCAAATGTAAATTCATCATGATCCAGCATTATCGTTTTATGGTCCTGTGGATAATAATAACCTTAGAGGACTATTTTCTTCCTTTTAACATAAATGTCCTTTCTAGGAGAAAAGGGAAAAATAATTTATAGGGCAAGACTGAAATAACACATAATTTATAGCCTGTTTGGATTATTAGTTTTATCTGAAATTTAAAATCTGATAAGCATCTTATCTGATAAGTGTCTTATAAGAAATAAATGTCTGATATAATAAAATTGTTTGATTTGTTAGCTGAAATACTGTTATAAATTACTTTATAATAATGTTATCAATTTTGACTCATGGTATTTTAATTTTATAATTAAATAATAAATTATAAAATATAAATATTAATTAATTTTTATTTTTTTAAAAAAAAATAAATTTTTGATTTTTTAATTTTTAATATTTAATTTTGAACTTTTTTATTTTTCATTTTTAAAATTTTTAAATTTTTTAATTTTTTAATTTTAATATTTTATTTTAAAATTTTTAATTTTTCGTTATTTTAATTTTTTAATTTTTATATTTTTAAATTTTTATTTTTAATTATTTTTTAACTGATAAGATATAAATACCCTAAATTCAACTTATTTTTTATAACTACAAATAAAATATCTTATAAAAAATATATTATAAATATTTTATGATAAATTAATAACAAATAATTTTTTTCACATAAATTATCAAATAAATAAGTATCTTATAATAAGATCTAAACAAACACACCATTAGTGCCCAACGTATAATAAAGACAATAGGAAAGAAACCCCCCCCCCCCCCAAAAAGGGGGAAAAGAAAAATGAAATTAAAAAATAATTAAAAAAAAAAAGAAACAAAGAGATCTTCTCCTACTAAACTCAGAATAAGCAAACCACGACACGCCACATAAAATGCCGTCACATTAAAAAGAAATAATTAATGAAAATAAAATCTTCATAAAATCATAATCTCTTCCTTTGTTTCTCCCTCTCTGGCATAAAACACGTTTCAGCTTCTCTCTCCTTGTCTGCGTCATAGACTAATTTCGACAAACAATAACAAAAGCCAAAACACCGTTCAAGATCGAAAATACACACAAAATCATCATAAAAAAGTGGAAAAATTATGTGGAACCGGTGCTTAATTTAATGGCGAACAATTCAGCTGATGATGAAATCAATCGCCTCGGGTTTGTGGTTTGTTCTGTCACTCAATCTTTCTTTTTTTAAAAAAAATTATTTTGTTTGTAAAATTACTAATAATACGTACAAATATGTGTGCGTGTGTGTGTTTGTGGGGTTGCAGATTAGTGGTGAAGTTATTGATTTTTTTTGGAGTTTAACTGAAACTTGTTGTATTAGTCTGAAAAATGTAATCTTTAGTTGAATTACTATATGTTGATGGCTTCTTTTTTTTTTTTTTTGAATTAGATTACGATTATTAGTTTGCTCTTGATTTTTATCAATTATTGGACATGAGCTAGTGGCATAACTTGTTTATTCCCACTTACCACTGAACGTGTCTAAATTATGTAAATTTACTGATTTGTGCAAAGAATTTTACCATGTGGGTAATAAAAGAAGTCAACTTTTTGTTAATAAAATGTGCTAAATATTCAGGTGCTGGAAGTTGGAAGGATCAGTTTCTACTGATGAAAAGGTTGTATGATGATAATGTTTGGTGGAAGTGTGAACTCATACAATAATTCGCACACGGATCTCTGGAAGAAGGGGAGAGGAGGTAGAATTTGAGATGACTCCCAATAGGAATGTCTGGCGTCATCGAGTCATTATAGCCGTATTGTCCTGGTTTGGTTGGTTTGGGGGTGTATAAACTGAGGTTTTGGTATCATTTAATCTCTTTGTGAAAATGCTCATTAGATACAAGAATGGTGGCAGCAAATAAAAACATTAGTTACCCCTTGGTTAGATTCAGTGGCTCTTAAGAATTCTATGTAGTGTTGAGGTTGTGCTCCTTCTTGATTAATTGAGAGTCCTTAGAAATTTCATGTTTATCTGGCTTTACTTGAACATGTTGATTGATATTTTACTTACTTGATTAACATAATATTTTTTCTGCTTTATGTCTTTTTCTCCTTTGATGGTAGGTCCATGGGAGGAGTTGGGAAACTAGAGAGCTCAACGTGAATCCTATGTTTAGTTCTCAGAACGAAGATTACAGGGCTGAGTCAGTTGGTAGAATGGTTGAAGAGGTATCTAACAAGATAGATCTCACGAGTGGACATATGGGCCAAACCACAGAATCGCTTTCTAAATTGTCAGTTGAGAGAACGGGGAAGGAGAATGGTGACCACAATGTTCCTCAGAACAAACCAAGTAAAGCAGAAGAATGTGATTCTGAATTTCCTCTTGCGACAATTGTCCAAGATGCTGAGGAAAGAGAATGTATGAGCCATAAAGTAGCTAAAATTGATGAGCCTGATCCTGGATCATTATCTGAAGACGCAAGCATGCAACATGACGAGAATAGGGATCTTATGCACCAGCAAATGGCTAAGCCAGCAGAGAGTGATTGCTTATTTCCAGAACTCTTGCAAGAGGAGAATGATAAGAAGGGACATTGCTTGTCCCAGCAAATGCTTAAAACTGAAATTCTTATTTCTGAGTCACCTCTATGTACAATGGAAGAGAATAATAGGAAAATTGGTTTTCCAGACCCAAAAGTATTCGCTGTTAGCGGTTTCGAGACAGAATCACATTCAGGCACTGGAGTAATAAATGATCAGCTGGGAGATTCAAGAAGGACAGACAATACAAGAACAAACCTTGAGCACCAACAAGTCACTAGAACAGAAAACTCCCATACTAAGAGCCCAAGAGGCATAGTAGACGAAAATTTTCAGGAAACAGATTCGAATAATCATGAAGAAAAGCAAGGGAAGTACTTCTATTATGACTCACCTCTTTATGAAGAAACAGGCATGTGGATACCTGTTTCTGTCCCTCCAATGTCTGAAAGTGATCATCAGGAGTGGACAAGGGGTTTCTGCTCAAATGGGGGATACCTTCCTGAAGGGGATGCAGGTTGGGGGCATTGTTTGGGGGAAGAAAAGGAATTGACCATGTGGGATGTGGTAGTTGAAATGGTACTTGCAGCCCGGGGAAAAGTAAATGCCTTGGCTTCAGGTGATATTCGTAACATTTCATGGATATCCGGCAACTTGATTGAGCAAGCATGGAAAGAGATGGCTCAAACTCTATCAGAGTCTAGTTTGAGTAGTGTCCAAGAAATTCTTGAAGCAGAGCCACCCAAATGGTTGCCTGATAGCACAGCTTCTACATGTATGCTATGCAGTGTGCGGTTTCACCCAATCATGTGCACAAGGCACCACTGCCGTTTCTGTGGAGGCATATTTTGTAGCGAGTGTACTAGAGGAAGGAGCTTGCTACCACAAAAATTTCTAACTGCTGAACCACAGCGAGTTTGTGATGTGTGTTGTGTGCGTCTGGAGTCAGTCCAGCCATATTTAATGGATCAAGTCAGCCGTGCAGCACAGTTGCCAACTCATGATCTGACAGATCTGAGCACTTTAAGATCCTGGCTGAATTTTCCATTGGGACAGTCAATGGAATACGAGATCTATAAAGCTACGAACACTATTAGGGGCTACAGCAAGGTATGAAGTTGTTGGGTTTTCTCTATTTTGAACTGTTCCCTCTTGATTTCACTTTCTTTCAAGTCACGCAGAAGGAGAGGGCAAGGACTCTATATTAATATAAACAATGAACTATTTGTTTAAGAAAATAACGATCTTTTGAGCACATTATAGTATATGAAGGACTCTATTACTATGGTATATCTGGAATCCCCCCTCATTGATATTGTCACCCTCTATACTTTAGGATGTCTTTGGCATTGTCACCTCCCAAAAACTCAGAGCAACTTTTGACTTCACTTTTGACAGTTATCCCTAGTCTAAGTTGTAATTACGACCACCAAAGCAACTTTAGAAGAAGCGCAAATATCATTTTGTAACCAAATGATAAAGTATTTTCTTAAGATCTGTGGGAAACCCAGTTGTTACAAAATTACTAATACTCATAAAGTCTTGGAAACTTTTTTCATGCAATCAGACAGTTTTTGCATTGTAGCTGTTTCATATGGTGTTGGCCTCTAGGAAGAGAAAGGGGCTTCTAGCCCCCGACTCTGTGAAAGCGTGAGATTAATTGAAGATTTGTGAAATAAACTTCTGCTCCTGATGAGGTCATTTTGTTTGCTTGCTTGAAATTCTAAATCTGTGTATTTTTACCCAGGTTGGTTCCTTGAAATCTGAAAAGAGGATTCCAGAAGCTATTCTACGACATGCTAAAGGCCTTGCAATACTTACTATTGTTAAAGTTGGGGTTATGGTCACCTACAACATTGGAACAGGACTGGTGATCGCTCGCAGGGAAGATGGCTCATGGTCTCCACCCTCTGCCATTTCGTCTTTTGGAGTAGGATGGGGTGCTCAGGTGAATAATCCTATTAGTATGAATTTGGCTTTTATTTTATTACTTTTCCCCTTATAAAACTATAAAGGAGTAAGTGTCTAAATGTCATACTTATGATGTGCTTGTACCCTCAGATCCTTATGGTAATATTTTAGTGTTACCAATTCATGCGTCATCATTTTCTGCAAAAGTGATGTCTGCCTGTGAGTCATCGTGTTCATACCCCAAGAAAATAGAACATGATATACACCCCCTCTTATCAGGGGTGGCTTAGAAAATTTTGCTAGTCTTTTTTAAGAGAGTATCAAAGCAGTGCCCTGTGGAAATGTAATATTTGCTTGTGCATGTTCATTATTATGTGAGTTTCAATGTCTATAATGTCTGGCATTACCAAAACTTGTTTCATAGTTGTTTTGTGAATCTTTTCTAGTATGTCAAGTTAATCCAGAAGTGTTAACAGCAATTCCTAGTCAATTTAGCATTTTCTGTTCTGGTACAGGCTGGAGGAGAGTTGACTGATTTAATAATTGTGTTGAGGACTGATGATGCCATCAGAACTTTCAGTGGCACTACTCACCTTTCAGTTGGAGCTGGATTAAGCGCTGCTATCGGGATCATTGGACGCACTGCCGAAGCAGACATTAGAGCTGGTACTAGTGGGTATGCTGCTTGTCACACATATAGCTGCAGCAAAGGTGACTGCTTCATCTCATCTATCTTTTCATCGTTGACCTTATTAGAGTTTTGGTTACCTTTATTCATGGCAATTTTTCCCTGCTAGTTGTGTCTGGAATTTCTTAGAACAAGAGTGGTTTAGTAAGTTGTTATTCGGCTAGGACTTGAAGAAACTGTACAAGCCTTACCTGCAGCCTGTGAGATTGTCCTAAATGTAAAACGTGGGTGTAAACAAGAAGACTAAGATGAAAATAAGATTATAATCTGAGTAGATGGTACATTTTTTTAAAGTTTTTGCAGTTCATATGGCTTAAATTTATTGAACACTCTGACACTTTGTTATGCAGGTGCATTCATTGGATGTTCATTGGAAGGGAGCATTGTGACAACCCGCACGAAAGAGAACTTCAGATTCTATGGCAGCCAGTCCATAACTGCAAACGACATTCTTCTTGGCTCGTTGCCTAGACCTCCCGCAGCATCCATTCTCTACCGTGCGCTGGCCGAACTATATGAGAAGCTCTGAGGTGTGGTGGTTGATGGTTCAGGAAATTGTACATTATGATTTACTTCAATTCATTCTCCAACAGGGGTTTGATAAGGAGAAGCACTGGAATCTTAGTCCCTTGGAATATTGAGTTCGGGGCAGTGCAATCAAATTGTGAGATTTCATGTGCAATCCAATTGTGACATTTCATGGCCGATGTACATAAACTACTCAATTGTTGTATAGTATTGCCAGAGAAAGGATGTATAGGTTGACGAAAATATTTCTGGAATTGAATTGGAGTACACATTATGTAGACAAGCATTAGTTTATGATTGCATCACAAGTCTAAATAGATTGTCTGCATAAAATAAAATGTAAAAAGTTGTTTTAATAGATTTTGTTCATATACGATTTGGTCGACTCCTAATAATTAGTTAGGGTTTATTCTTTCATTAGTTCTTAGACTATTAATTTTGTCAAATTTTAATCCATTGATTTTTAAAATAAAATTTTTAATCCTGAACTTTGACAAGTGAGATATAGTTAGTCTTTCAAGAAATTTCCATTACATTTTTAAGGCTATACGCATGTAAGACATACCAATCGGTCAACCGGTAGCATTATTGGGGACCATGCTAACGTCAAAATATAACAGAAATTGTTCGAAGAATTAATGACGTCTCATTCATCAAAGTCAAAGAACTAAAAAGATATAGGGACTAAAAAGTTTATTTTGAAAATTAAGAGGATTAAAATGCAAAAGTCAATAGTGCAGGAACTATTAAAGGAATAAACCCAGATAATTTAATAGTTTAGAATCTCTCCTACCTACCCAGAGGTAAATGATTAACAAACTAAATTTCGGGGTATCGAAAATCAAGGATTTGGGGAAAAAGTCGGATTTGAGGAAATTTTTTGGGGAAAATTAGGTTTACCAAAATTATTATATATAAAGAATATATATATATATATATATATGCTTTGAAATTTAAATTATATATATTTGTTTGTTTTTTAGTTATAATTATTCAATATAGTGTCATGTTAAAATTAATTTTAATTTTTTTTTTAAGAAAGTCTTTATCAATTCCCAGTGATTTTCCCAAATTATGTCCCTTAACGGTGAATTGTAGTGGGGAAAAAAATAAAATCGCTTCTCCAAAATTATTTTGATAAAAAAAAAATATTATTTTGGGGTGAGAATTCCCCAGTGAACATTCCTACTTCTAGCTAATGCTTTATTCTTATATTATGATGCTGTATTTCAATAAGTTCTTTCAATATGAACTATTTTCAAAAAAGGGAAGTGAAATATTAAATATTTTGAGCAAAATAATAAAAGAAAACACTAGTTACAATAGTGGCATGGCACTGGTGGTTTGCCTGTAGCATCGCCTAGTTTTCTTTTGGATATCCATGCGATATCAGGGAAATTGGTGATGAACAAGATAAGAGAGAAGAGAAACTAATATAAAAGCGACAAAGATGTACACTTGCTTATTTAGCAAAATAAAAAAAAAAAAAAAAAAAAAAGATGTAAGCTATGCACATATTTGACGCCATATAAAAACCTGGGTAACAACATCACTGGTCAGGAAGCAACCCATCTTTGCCAAAGCAATAACATTCGATTACAAAAATATTGAAGTAACGCCCAGCCAAAAAATAATAATAATAATATCAGAGTAACATGTAATATGTTCATCAAAAATGCCAAAAACAAAAATGAGAGAGAGAGAGAATCATATTTCACAGAAGAATCAAAAGAATTTGCAATAGATTTAAAAGAAGAGGAAAATCTGCAGAAGAAGGTGCAAGACCACCACATTGCTATTTATACTTTTTGTCTATATATTTCCTTCTCGTAAAGAAAGAAACAAGACCAACTGCTCCTACCCTGTGTATTTCCCTGATAAGCTCTAAATATCCTCAAAAGATCAACATAAATAACAAGGTACTTGTACAAATTTCCACATACGTCAATACCCATCCATACTACATCAAAAAACTTGTAGACATATTTATTTTCCCCCATCTTGAAGCTCCTTATCTGCAGTGCACCAAATCATCGCGTTAGTAAGCTGGTTCGCTTATTTACCCCCTCTGCCCAAACCCCCAACAAAACCAGACCCCATGTTCTTCTTTATCTTTCGGTTACATGTTTGCTCTCTCTTTTTTTCTTTTTTTTCTTTTTCATGATAGATAATTATTTTCTGTTCTTCAGTTCTTGAGGACAGCAGGAAAGGGAGGTTGAACAGTTGCAAGTACTAATCATCCACAAAGTTGTATAATCTTACCGGGTGCTAGAGTTCCCAAGAGTAAGCTCAAGATCATCAGGGACACATTCTTCATGGATTCTCTCCCCTTCCCAAGGCTTCACTATTCCATTAGTGTTATTGCCAAACGCAAATTCAGCTGAAATTACGTCCGACATGGGAACATCAGCAGTTTGGTCAAAACCTGCTGTAACTGCAGGGGAGCATGTCCCACTTTGCCCTGGAGTCCACATACGGGACCCTCCATTTGAAAATGGCTCCTTCAGGCCAAAGGGATTTGCTGAAACAAGGCTGAAAGTGGGAGATGAGGGTCCATCCTGTGGAGTTTGAACGCCAGAGAGCCACCCCGACTCTGGTGGGGTTTGACATCCAGGACTTGGTGGCATAGAAGAGGGCAAAAATGCATAGTGCTGCCCTGCCCAGGTTGAATTAGCTGTTGGATCATCAAAATTATCTTTCATTCGAGGAGTACGAGCAGTAGGAGAGCTCAAAGGTGGGGTAACTGGAGCACTTATTGATCCTCCAGGGATGTATAAATGGTGGGGAAGTTTAGATGAAATTGGCGATGAGCCAGAAGACAGATTTTTCAGCCAAGGGATGAGTGAATTAGCATCCACGTTGCCATTAGCATTGGCAGCATAACGAGATGAGACTGGGCTAGGAAAGGATGATGAAGCAGGACTTGGATTGTATGATGCCCCTGGACTCGGTTGGTACGATGAGCAAGGGCTCACTGTTGCCGATCCACCCATAATGTCCATGCGTTCCACAGGCTTACATCCCTGAAGAAGAGAAGAACTATTAACAGCAGCAAGTGTAAAGCAGATATTGTTCAACAAGCTTTTCAGAAATGGCCGCACATTGAGAGTGATGAAACTATGATAAAGATATGAACCACCTATAGTCGAAGGACGCACTGGTCAGGGTTTGGCTTTCCTTACATGCATCTCAAAGCCATATTAAAGATTATTTCATTCGTGTTTCTCTTAGCCGAAATATTTAGCACTTCAATGTTGTCGTAAAAAATTATCTTGAACTACATCCTGCACCATTCATCAATTTTATAGAAGACCATAAGGTACAAGCTCATGCAAGAACAGCCCCATCCCACACCTCAATGGGAAAATGCATTTCTTAATATCAATAAAACATTAAACAGTCAGGATGTCATGAAACACCTAGACTATAGCCCACCCAGCTAGTAACATGAAACACAAATTGATTTTATCAGCTGCTCAAATGATCTAATTATCCCTGGTCCCCCGTAATCGCCTAAATCAATCAGAGAAGTATCTCAAATATCGGACACAACACCAGCAATATATCCCACCCATGGGGCGAGTGAATAGGTCATTCGGAAGGGCTCCGTAACGTTTTGGGGCCTGTTAACAAAGCGTATAAATGTTCAAAGCTGATACAGAAGCAACCAGAGCCACCTATACTAAATACCAAAATGAGACGGAGGCTGGAGTCCCAACAACTCTAGGCAATTGCTCTTCTAAAGTCCCCAATTTCAAATTGGCTACAAATACTACTTTTACACGTCCAAAGACAATGGAGAAAGGAAGAACTAAGTTTGGAATGTTAATATTTTTTTTATTTTGGCGCCAATTGTTAGGAGGTGTAGAGGACATGGAGGGTTAAAAGCACAACTTTTTTGGTGTGAGAGGTGCACGTTTGCCAGCAAAATTGTGTCCCTCTGGCACAGGATATTATACCATCAAAAGCAGGAAACCAGTCCACACATCTAAAGATCCTCTTCCTTGCTGTTTGGCATATGGTTCAACATCAAACTAAAGCAAATAAAACCAAGCCTTATCTCATTAAATAAAATCGTCTACATAAATTCAACGACACCGTTCACTCCTGTTAAGAGCCCTCTCATAATTCAACATTGAGTGCTAAAAGGAAAACCACACACCCAAACATAAATCTGGCATTGATGAGGCCTACACTGCGAGTACAGATAAAGGAACCAAGTCAGTCAACCACCAGCCCGCATTCTTTTAATTGACAAAAGAAAGGGTTGAAGTTAGACCAAAATTTTCGACACGGCCCCAGACAAAGCAAGCACAAGACACATCTAATGACATTTTTAGTATTATCATATAATTAACAAATAGGTCCAGCCTCCAAAAGAAGGCCTACAAGATGATGGTAATAATTGTCAAACTGTGCAAGATTAATCTAATCCCAACTCCCCACGGCACGTTACCCGCCGTCCCAACCAACAACTATCTCCAGCTCTTTTCCCATTTCAATTCATTGTTCCAACTACACTACACATATCACATTTGTGCCTAATAATTAAATAGCCAGCCTAGCCTAGCCTAAAGGTAAACGTTACACTATTATTAGTCATGATGGAATCCAAAGATTTGACATCTGCTTTTTTTTACCTCTTTATTTATAAATATAATTATCATAAACAACAGTCATAATAAACTTAAAAAAATCTTAATCACCCTCAACAAGTGTTACCCGACATTTGAAAAAATCAAACCACACACGCTAAAGAAAAGTTGATAAAGAGGAATAATCACGTTAGTCATTACATCACCGCAAAACCCATTTGTCCCCACGCTTGACTTTTTGTGGGGACACGAAGAAATTTGTGTTACACCCCGAGAATCTCGGAAAATGAAAGCACTAAAACATTATTATTATAATAATAATAATATTAATAATACTAATAATATATTTTAAAATATAATTCAGTGGCCACTAATGCCTCGGTGAAATATCATAATTAACCCCTCAAAATTGAAATCTTAATCTCATCGAGGTGTACCTCAACATACATACAAATATTTTATTCCCAAAATACCCTCAGAGGGGGGGGACGAAAGAGAGAATGAGTCAAAAGCACTAATGGCAGGTTTGACCGTGAAGCGCGAATCTAGAGGCCGTTGAAGCAAATACGAAATGACTAAACTACCCCTTCCCCGTGGCCACGTGAAGTGATGAAATTTTCGGGGGCATTATTGTTATTTTGGACCAAGATTCGGGGTGGATTATCAGAGACGTGCCTGACTGTCAGGATAATAGTACTCTGTAACTACGCTAACAGTAAGAGAATCTAAATATGCTTTTTTTTTTTAACCTTTTAAGAAAAATGGAAAATTAAATTCTTTTTTTGACTGAAAAAAGAAAAAGTTATGAAGAATCTTTAGAGCTTCGTGCAATCTGTGTCTGTTTCCTGTCGAATGTGACTGATCGTACGTTTATAGTACAACTCCGAACACTAATCAGACGCGATCTCAGCCGTTCATTGGTACTACAGGTGAAAAAAGAAAAGCTCATTTACGCAGGTTTTTTTTTTTTTTTAACTAACAGCCTCTGAAAAAAAATTAGAAAAATAGATTTTCTTTCTTCTTGCTAAGATGCGCTGAATGCTCAGAGCACATTTTAGCACTCTGCGAATTAAAAAATTCGGAGATCAAAGAAGAACAGCTCTTGAGTAGCAGCTGCTGATTCATTGCCGGTTGCATCTGGCGTATTTTAGCGCGGATCACAGAGAAGAACACCGAAGGTGCTCTAGTAGAGGTCGAGATCTACACCACGGCGCAATTTACCCTCCCTCCCCGCATTCGTGGCTAAACTACGCTTAAGCGACTTAATTAATCGCTAATGATGATTGAATGAATTGATTATTACCTTTCTATAAGTGGTGCCATCTTCTTCAACGATCCAACCAGCTTCTCTACAGAGAGCTTTTAGGACCTCGTTGTTGTCGCAGTGCTTGGGGAGCTTATAGTTGCCGTACATCCTCAGGCCGGTGAAGATCTTCGCGGCGATAGCCCTCCGGCGCCGCTCCCTCCTCTTGTTGTTCTCCCTCTCCTTCCATGTCGGCAGCCTCGTCCCCGACGTCATCGCCTCCGCCGAAGTCCGTCGTCTCTCACTCCACTCTCAACAAAATTCGAACCGGCCGGACTGGAAATGGGAGTTGGACCGGTTCGATCAGACCGAAGATTTAAGAGAGCTGATAGAGGAGTTTCCTGGGAAGAAGTAAAAGAAATACGAAGAAGATGTGTGTGTATGTGTGATGAGGCGAGTTAAAATATGTGAGCGAGGGGATTTGCCACTTGAGATGTGGGATAATTACTGAAATGCCATTGAGTTTTGGGCGTTCAATGTAAAAAGGGGTCCTGGAAATGGGGGTGGTGCACGTGTGTAGTCTTTTTAAAGCGTGGGGCAGCTGCGAGGAAAGCCAGTAGAACATGGCCGCTTGGCCATGCGTGGCTGTTTTTTTCTTTTTTTTTTTTACTCCTTTGTTTTTTTTTTTTGGTTTATGAAAATAAAATTAAGATTGTACTTTTTGAAAATATTTATAATTTCAAAATATTTCTAATGGTGAAATATCTATTTAAATTCACATCTATTTCTTGCCTTAATATTTATATGAGATGGTATGCCTTTTAATCACTCTTTTCTTTTTGTTACCAATGTAGATAGATTGGATACTCTCGCATCTCAATTGCATTAATTTATTTTAGATTTTTATGCCAAATAGTTTCAACACAATATGTAATAAGTTTGTTATAAATTGACATTTCTTATGAATTTGAATGATCCTGAAAATATCTTGAAAATTCAAGAAATCATGTAGAGGATATGACCTTATGATTACCTAATAGTCTTCTTCGAGAAGGTCAATTATTTTAGGAGTTATCAAACTATTTCGCTAGTCCTAGTTTTGATGTCAAAAAAAAGACCATTGGTTTGTAAAATAATTTGATTTTGCAACAAAAATGAATTATTTGGTTGAATTTAATATTTTACCCTTGTAGAAGCACATGACTGACACGTGCCTGCACTCGAGTAGCCACTCTTTAAACATAAAATTGCAAAATGGCTAAGAGGAAATTCTTATATAAATTAATAGACATTTGAAAACAAAAAAAAAAATAGTTATGCAGCCAAAATAAGATTAGCCAAATAATGATTGAAAATTTAGTCAAATATAAATAAAACATACGGCTCGAAGCAAGAGTTTTGATTTCACTTTATTTTTCAAACAAGATAGATAGGTGGAGGGTAAAGAGATAAACAAAGTAATTTACAACATAAAATTTTAATTTGATCGATTACTTTTCTTTTTCTTTTTTCTTTTTTTGGTTACGCCAACATAACACATTAATTGTAAAATTTGTAGTCTATACACATGAAAAGGGAAACTCTGAATTATTAATATGTACAAACAAAAAGTAATCCAATTTTTAAGAAGATGAAGGGCCTACTTAGATTGGTTTTTTTTTTATATAAAAAAGTAATTTTTAAAAAAAATACACAATAATTATTTAATTTAACTTTTAAAAAAGTTTAAATTCTGACTTTTAGTTAGAATTTTTTATTTCTTAAAAAAGTATTTTTTTTAAGTTATAAAAAAATATTTTTTAAAAAAAAACCAAGTGGGCTGTTTATTCATTTTCTCTATTCTTTTCATCTTTCTTTGTCTTTTCTTTTTTTCTTTTAATTTTGTCAAACTATTGTTCGGGCTCGTTTGGATTGATTTTTTTAAAAAAATAAAAAAAATTCTAATCCAAACGAGCCCGAACAATGGCTTGACAGAATTAAAGGAAAAAAAAAAGAGAAAAAGAAAGATGAAAAGAATAGAGAAAATGAATAAACAACCCACTTAATTTTATTTCCGACCTGTGTCCCTCGTCCCCGGCGAAGACAAAGGTGGTAGAATGGGTGAGTGGTGACAAAAAACGTCAAAAATTATACCTGCCCTCTTTTATTACTTTGTATTGGTGGTGCGGGCCCCTGTCCTAAAATAAAGTCATTATCCATAACACGGCAAGCTGCACGTGCGCCGCGGACTTAAGACTCATTAATTAAACTCAATTCAGAACTCATACTTATGTCCGAAGCTTCTTGATTAAGAGGGTGTTTTGGTAATTGATACTATTTATTTGAGGCTAAGCACTCGGATTACCCGCAAAGCAACACACCCTCTAAAGTTTAACGAGTCAGCAACAGGGATTTTCCTGTAAAGCAATAGTATGTAGACTTTGCTCATTAAGCCTGTTTGACTTTGCTTATCTTGGGACTTATAAGTTCTACTAACAAAAATTTCTTTCTATATATTTTTTTATTGTTGAAACTTATAAGTCTCAAAATAAGTAGAGTGGGGCTTCTAAACCCTACTAGTAAAAAGTTCTTTTCATATGTTTTTTTTATTGTTGAAGTTTATAAGCCCCAAAATAAACAGAGCCAAACAAGCTAATGGCAAAGAGTTGTGGTTAAAGGCTAAAGGCCTAAAGCTCAAGAAAGGTCATTTTCCGTTACTAATTATTTTAGCGACGAAAAGGTGGCAAAAATATATTGATCTCTAGATTTATAATTGTTAAATATGGTTACCGTTGTCTTTTGATTAATCGGGACGGACAATATAAAAGAGTATTTTTTTTTGCCAAATTGACGATAAATTCCAAAGGAGTCCCTCACAATGGCTTTTTGAACAAAAAAAAAAAAAGACAGGTCGAGCATTGCAATGGTTGTTTAGGTGGAGTGGTTGATCGCCGAGCATTTTGTGCTTATTGTAGCCCTTTCAAGGCATTGACTTGTCAACTAGCATGTTCTATTGTTGCTGCTTGACTTGAAGTTCCTTCCATCATAGAATGTAATGCTTCCCAAGTCCCCAACTGTTTTTAGTCGTCATCGGAATTTAGTCGGAGGCTCTGTCATGTCATTCAAAATTTACTGTATCTCCCATGTTCTAATTCTAACTATTTTTCTACGGATATTCCTCAAAATACCGACAAAGTGACAGATTAGATTGTTCGAGCAATTATAATAGATTATCTTCCATTTTCATTTTTCTTTTTACTTGTCAAACAATAAACTTTATTAACATATAAAAATTTAACAAAAACAACCTCACCAATCACCTAATCAAAAAGCTATCCTCCATATGCCTTCCAAAACAAAAAACCTTGTGCACAAGATTCTCTTCCACTTTCTTGAAGTTGTAATTTTCCACCTAAGTTATTTTTCATCGTACAAATTGATGTTGATTCTTATGAAATTGGATGATGCACTACTTTTGTCTATATATATGAAGCTCCCTTCCCGATTAAAGAAAAGAACAACTCAACCTTAGTAGCGCATGAATGCAACTTTGAATTTGCACAAGTCAGAGGATCGTTTTTATATAACTACTGATTATGTGATTAAATCTCCATTAGCTAATTATAAATCATTTATCTCATTATTAACACAATTAAAGTTTAAACTTATCGAGAACGGATTTATTTTAGAGTTGTTGAGTACAGCGTCCTACAATTTTTCACTATGTGAACAACGTTAATTAGGAGACTCTTTCTTTTTTCTTTTTTTGGTAAATTGTACCGAACTCTATCATAAATAATGGTACTCTTTTATAGTTTCAAAATAAGCATGGACACCTCTTTTAATAAACATATATACTACATATTTTTAAAACAATAAGGATATGTGCTAGATATTTTAAATTTCACGTCTAATTTAAAATTATAAGAAAATGATACGTACTTATGATAAATCATAAGGGCTGAAATTTCGTGAATTTACCACCTTTTTTCTTTTAATTTTAACGGAAGTTTAAATAGGAGACGTTTGATATATTTCATTAGGCTTCTTCATGACGCCAAAGCTTGTAGAATCTTTTGGAGCTTACAAATTGGGCCGTGTTGAGGAGACACACTAATTAATTCGTGGGTCACGTGTTAGCCCGCATGTTCGCCATCCACACGGCATTACATGCCTTGTGTTTGCAGGTTGGTCATGTTTTCCTCTCCTTTTCTTTTTTTTCTTTGTTCCTTTTTAAACTCCACCTTTGCGATATTTGACCCTAATCCTAATTCCTTGACCACATTTGGAGAATTTCGATCACTTGAATTACTTCTAATTTCTTTTTTTTTTCTTTCTTTTCTGTTTTTCCTCTTCCAAATTCTCTCTTTTAATATTTTTTTGGTCGAATGTGTCCATAGGGTCTCAAATAACTCGATAATTGGGATGGATAGTCAATCCCCAAAACCTTATCTCATATTTTTGGATCTCGAGTTTTAATATTTAAGTGATATTGTTTTGAGAATAAGGAAAAGTTGTAATATTTTACGCCAGTTTGTAAGATTAGTTGTAACTTATTTTTAAGTAGATGGTGTAAGTATAATTAATAATTTAGGTAAATAATTTTAAGTTAGGTGATTTGAAGGTCCAAGTAGTTATTGGTTACGCCTACAATACCAATCTTGCCCGCAGACCTATAGGTGTGGGCTCCGGGGCATGAGAAATCAATAACTGAGTAAGAATTTGTAATAATTTTCTAGGAGCAAATAGATACTTAATAAAATTCATTAAAGAGAAGAAAAATTGAAAATCATACAATTTTTAATGGTACAAAAGGAAAACAAGTTAAAGATATAAGCTACGTTAGGGGATCGTTCATCGAATGCATGGGTAGAGATTTTGTTGATTTATTGAGTTTATCTCAAAAGAATTAAATTATTAATTTATTGTGCTTTTTTTTTTTTTATCTTATCTAGAAGGTCAGAAACATAACTCTTATCTTAGAATTAGTAAAACTTATGCACCTAATTTTTCTCAAGTGTACGTTGCATGAATCCACTTTTCCTCAACTGAATGTTACATAAAGAAGTGGTCATCAGATTAACTTATTTATCATTTTTCCCTATAATTTCTCACTTGATAACGCTTTTCCACCACTTTTTCTCCATAGTAGTTGAGAAATTGGCCTATAAATATTTCCTCCCAACATCTATATGAGTGAACCAGGCCATTTTAAAATTTTGCTTTGCGTACATCTTCAAGCTTATCTTTGCTTTTCTCTCCCATAATTTTTATCTCCATTCTCAGTTGGGTTCAAACCAAAAATACTTTACTATATTTTTGCTATTCTTGCACCTAGTTTAAAACTAAAAGAGCTCGTTGAATCTTAGAGAATACGCTGCTAGGCAAAATATCCGTAAGGACAATCTTCTTAACAAGCCTCAAGCTAGCATTTTAAATTGATTTTTTTTTACTATTTTCCTAACAATCTTAAGGATATTTTAGTAACCTGTTCTTATGGAGTTCGTTGACCCCAATGGCGCACTTTCAGTCACTGTCGTCCCTTTACCTCAACAACTATTCCCATAACGCCTGTAACTACTTTTGCCAAGCCTTTCCCTGACGTCTCCAAAACTGAAGTCTCTGCTGGAAGCAATTTCAAGTGATGGCAGGAATGGGTGCACTCTATCTTGGACATGCATGGTATGGCCTTTGCCCTTAGTGATCTAAACCTAATGAATCAGCATCCAAGTAGTTGGAGCTTTGGGTTCGCGCAAATAAGAAGAATTTGTAGCTAGTATGTTAATTGAAAAACTGTTGCAATCCTGGAGTAACTACAAACAAAACCTCAAGCACAAACACTAACAACTGTCACTTGCTGATTTGGTTATGCTTCTAACTTAAAATATTTGAGAGTATGGGGGTGCCTTGCTAAAGTTATGTTACTTGACCCTAAGAGAAGGAAAATAGGCTTTAAAACGTTTGATTACATGTTCATTGGATATGCTAATAATAGTGTTACATACATATTTTTTGTAATTAAAAGTGATGTAATTGAATGTAACACTAGAGTTGAAACCAAAAATGCTGAGTTCTTTAAGAACATCTTTACTTTGAAAAATGATAATATTTTGGGTAGACCTATTATCTAAAATAACTTTGAAAATGAAATTTTGAGAAGAAGCAAGAGACCAAGAAAAGAGAGTTCTTTTGGTATTGACTTATATACTTTTCTTGTAGAGGATGATCCTATAACTTTTTTTTATGTAATTTCTTCTTCAAATACGCTATTTTGGAGAGAAGCCACTAAAGCTGAAATGGGTTTAATTTTACGAAATAATACTTGCTCGATTGGACATATGTTAGATGTAGGTAGTATGATTCCGAAAGTGACTTCGGTTCGCCAGTTCAGGCTCAACTCCTCGCTTTACGTTAACAGACCTACAAGTTGGGCCAAAATTAGTTGATTTATCTCTAGGAGCTAAACCTATTGGTTTCAAATGGATTTTTAAACGGAAATTAAATCCTGATGGTTCTATTGATAGATATAACTTATTACAAAAGGCTTTACTCTAAAATAAAATATTGATTATTTTGATACATATACTCCTGTAACTAGAATTTCCTTTATTCATATTTTAATTACTTTGGCTTCTCTCCACAATCCTTTAATCCATTAAACGAATGTTAAAACTGCTTGGTGATTTAGAAGAAGAAATTTACATAAAGCAACCTAAGGGTTGTGTGGTTACTGGTCAAGAAAATAAAGTTTGTAAATTACTGAACTCATTATATGGTATGAAACAAGCACCTAAGCAATGGCATGAGAAATTTGATCAAGTTTTGTTGAATAAAGGCTTTTCATCTGTTGAAGTAGATAAATGTGTATATAGGAAACTTCTTGATGGTGATTGTGTGATATATGCTTTTTTGTGGATGACATGCTTATTTTTGGTTGTAGCCTTGATATAATACAAAGAATTAAAAAAAAATTTATTTTCTAATTTTGATATGAAAGACATGAGAGAAGATAATGTCATATTAGGCATAAAAATCATAAGAGATGATCGTAATATAATGTTAACTCAAGGACATTATGTGGATAAAATTCTTAAAAGTTTTGATCATTTTGATTTGGTACCTATGAACACTTCTTATGATGCTAATAGCTAATTGAAAAAAAATAAAGGAGACCCTATGTCTCAAAATAAATATGCTCTGATAATTGGGAGTCCAATGCATTTAATGAATTTTACTCCACCTGATATAGCTTATGTTGTTTGTAAATTAAGTAGATAAACTCAAAATCCGAGTCATGATCATTGGAATGCCTTAGTAAGACTAATGAAATTCTTGAGAGGTACCGTGGTATTAAATATAGTAGATTTCCTACTATATTAGAAGGATAGAGCGATGCTAACTAGATCTCTTATTCAAATGATCTTGGTAGGGGTGCAATATCTTGGAAATCAACCAAACAAATCACAATTGCAAGGTTAACTATGGAATTTGAATTTGTGACATTAGAATTGGCTGGTAATGAGGCCAAGTGGCTAAGAAATTTCTTGGCAAGCATTTCATTGGGAATAAAACCACCACCTTCTGTATTAATGCATTCTGATTGCCAAGCTGCAATAGGCATTACGAAAAGTAAAACTTTCAATGGGACAAATAGACACATTTCTTTAAGACACAATGGGATAAAACAGCTGCTTAGAGATGGAATTATTTCCATAAATTATGTAAAGTTAGAAATGAATTTGGCCGATCCTCTGACTAAACCTTTGGGAAAAAAATTAATTAGTGAAATATCAAAGGGTATAGGACTCATGCTAGTTTAAGATATCAACAATAATGATAACCCAACCTATGTGATTATCGATTCCATGGATTAGGTTCATATGGGTAATAACAAAGTCATTTGTTAATCTGTTAAGTACTATTAATTTGTTCCTCCTATGGTGTGAATAGTGCGAAACTGCAAGAAAAGTGAGGCTAAGCTATGCTCTTAATCAAATTCATATCGTTTAAAGGTGGTGTATTAATTGTAGAATACACTTAATGAATTGACCTATATGAGTGTGGAGTGGAACTGCTCTTATGAAATTTGTGACAAAATTTCTAGAGCACTCACGAATAACCAAGCACACGCATTGCCTATTAGTGCAAATTCACAATGAATTAGCACAAATTTGCGATGAATAGCAAAAAATTGTGGGGGTACAATGTGATAAATAAGAGTCTTAATTTATAACAAGAATTCTTGGTTCATGGAAACAAAAAGCTTCACCAATTTTTCTATAAGTTAAATTTTATTCTATCTATGTCTGGTTTATAGTCTAAACGACACCAAATATGACATGTTATACTCAATTAATTAAAACCCAATAAAATATTTTGTTTCTTATAGTTTTTTTTAGATATGTGGGGGATTGTTAATATATTGTGGTTATCTCAAAAGAACTAAATTATTAATTTATTTTGTTTTTCTTATTATTTGTTTTTATCTTATCTAGAATTGATTAGAAACATAACTCTTATCTTAGAATTAATAAAACTCATGCACCTAATTTTTCTCAAGTGTACGTTTGCATGGATCTAATTTTTCTCAAGTGAAGGTGACATAAAGAGTGGTCATCAGATCAACTTATTTGTTTTTTTCCCTATAATTTATCAACTTTATAACATTGTTCCACCACTTTTTTTTCCATAGTTATTGAGAAATTGGCCTATAAATATTTGCTCCCAACATCTGCATGAGTGAACCAGGCCATTTTAGAATTTTGCTTTGCATATATCTTCTAAAAGCTTAGCTTTGCTTTTGTCTCTCACAATTTTCATCTCCATTTTTAGGTGGGTTCAAACCAAAAATACTTTACTATATTTTTGTTGTTTCTGCACCTAGTTTAAAACTAAAAGAGCTTGTTGAATTCTAGGGATACATTGCTAGGTGAAATATCTTTAAAGACAGTATTCTTAACATGCCTCAAGCTATCATTTTAAATTAAAATTTTTTTACTATTTTCCTAACCATTTGCCTATCATTTTTTGCTAGCTAATTTGCTGCATTTTTGGTATTTCTACCAACATGATTGACATTAAAACTCACATGTTAAAGATCAAAATGTCTAATAAATTTATGTCAAGTTATCGCAACTATTAATTGCTTGGATCATGATTGGTCTAAAATAAGCATTAGAGGACATTACTGTACCACAAAATTTCTAGTTTTGTGGTAGATTTAGAATATTGAGTTCCTAGTCATAAAAAAGGAAAAAAATGAAACTATTGCGTGATATCACTTGCCTTTTTTTTAGCATAATCCCCATAGAGTAAAATTGTTAAAGGTTTCTAAATTGAGCTTAACATCACCAAGGTCTGCAAACATGTGTCTCTTTTCACGTAACAAAAATATATGCAGAAGCATATGCACATTCGTTGATTAATTTATAATATCAGTTTGAAAGAATTATGTCTAGTTTATATCTATATCTATACTATCTATATCTACATATATCTATACTATATTATATAGAAGAACTTTTTGTAATATAATAATGACAAATGTCACATAAATAGCATTTTTAACATCCTTTTGTCACGTGGTGCTCTTATATTACCTTTCATTGTGAAAATCGTGTTTTATTTTAATGAGATTTACATTAATTTACTAATTTATTGTAATATTTACATATTACATCCCAAAATTATAACATGCAATCTGAATTGGTTGTAGATATATATAGTAATTCTTCAATTTGGTTGTTATTAAATCGTGACCTATTTTAATTGTTTTCTATTACTATAATAAAAAATTAGTGAAATTTACTTAATATATCATTATCGTATGATGCTATTTATGGTATCTGAATTTTGGTTAATACCGACAAATAGTCTTTTTTATTCATATGTTCTTTATATTTAGATCATATATTTCAATTAAATTGGGTATCAATATTATTTTTCTATTTTGTGATTCATTTTGCTTAAATTAATAGATGTGAAATCTGTTTTCTTTTGATGAAAAACTTGAAACTTCGGATGAAATTATACGTGATAACAATCTTTCTCCAAATATATCAAATTATCACTATAATGGTTGAGGACAAGTTAATTAGGTCCAAATATATTTTTTTCTTATTTTACTCTTCTTCCCATATTTCTATACTACTTTTCCTTAGTAATTTTAATGTAAATTATTTTACAAAATGCTTAATTATTCATATTTTTGTTTTGTAATTTAACTCAAATATCCATATTTTACTTATTTGAATCTATCTTTTTGTAATTATTTAGAAATAATAATAATACTTATTCCAACATAATGCTACTTATCTTAATTTTTTGAAAAAATGCTATGCGTATGAAATAATATTTTGCTTCCCTGTGTATCACACGGGCGATTGACTAGTATATATATAAAAGTTAAACCTAAAAGAGCTCAAAGAAGGGTACTACATCAGTACACATCTATTTACCAAGTTATCATAAATTCTATGTTTAATATTATTACATTATTATAAATCTATATGTTATAGTATTTAATCACATTTATGCCCTACTTCCTAACTTCATCATTGCAATAGAGTTAAAAGATATTTAATTGTATTTACGCACCACCTATATATTTCTTTTTAATGAGTTTCAAGTAATAAAGTTTAAAAAACTCATTAATTTAATTAATTTATGCATCATATCCTAATTAAAAAATAAAAATAAGAATAAGAATAAAAAAGCACTAGAATTATTTTTTATAGATATTTAGAAATAACAAAAAAATACACAAAAGCCTAAAAACAATAAAAAAATCACATCTATAAATATTTAAATAACTAAAAAACACACAGCCCTTGCAAAGTACATGTTATGAATGCACTAAAATAATAAAGCAAAATAAACTATAATTTCGTAATGCCAAGTGACGCTCTATATGACAAGCTTTTCATAATTACTTATCAATTAAATATGCCTATTCTTGGGTTATCTTTTATTTTCCATCATTTATTTAGTTCCATTCCTATATTAAACATTTTAATTTAATTAATATTATGGCGTTTCTTTATATACTATTATTATTTTATTAATTCCATAGTATATAATTATTTCAATAACTATTTAGTAAGATGTAAAAACTCTATAGTTTTAATATATCCAACCATATATATTGCTTCTCGTGCATTACACGAGTGTCATATTAATTATATATAAAATAGGACAAGATGCTTAGGATTGTTTCCCGCTTGTACTGTTGGCCTTTATTTATTCACCATGTGGCGAATCCTATTCAGCTTATCTTTATTTTTGGCCACGTCACGTTCACATCACTCTTAGTTACTAAAAATTCATAAATGAAAATATTGCCCATTTATTTTTCATTTACACAGCCTACGCATTTGGTATATTAGACATTCCATAAGTTAATAAAAGGTAAGCACTATTTTAGCTCTACAAACGGTTTGCCATTTACAACAAGTTAATTTATTGCTTGTCTTTCACAACAAGCTAAATTTTTTTGCCTGCTATTTATTCTATGCCGTGTAAGTGAGTTGCCATTTAAAAAATTTTGTAATAATTATAAAATCAGCTATGAAAATGCAAAAAAATAAATAAATATAGTTAAATGAATGGCAAAATTATTTCTCTATGCTACATCATCATATTTTTGTTTAAAAGTATTAAATTTTACAAAAATATAAAAGTTGTAACTAATGCCAGAAATTTAATATGACAAAATATATTTATATTTTACCCTTCACTTTAATTGTCAAATTTGACCATTAACAATAATGAAAACATAAAAATGTTCATTTCTCCCGTACATTATACGGGCACTATTATATATATAAATGTTGAAATAATTGTCAAAAATACTTTTTAATCTTAAAAATATTATATAATTTTTAATATTATATCATATTATATAAATATCAACACCTATGTATCACACAAGAAGACACTCTAGTATAATATAAAGTAAGTTATATGTCATATTTAAAAATATTACATTTTTTCTTTTAATTTTATGTACTTTTTCTATAATATTTTTTTAATTAATTCATGTCAATCCTTAATTGAGTAATATTTTTCAAGTCAACTAATTTATACTAATTAAAGTCATATGTGTGCAATGATTTTATTTTCCAATTTAAAATAAAAATCTTTTCAATTACAAATAATTTTATAATTTAACTATTTGTATACAATTCAATATTATATATGTCATGTGTTTATAATGTCATGCATTTTTTTTTTTAAAAAAAAATTTAGTCTATCTCCTTTTATTCATACAAAAAAATTTAAATCAAATATATATATATATATATATATATTCCCCTTCCTTATACATCCATTTACTTCATTTTAATTTTTTTCAAGATTTTTTGATTTTACAAAATATAAAAGTTAACTTTCAGTAATAAATAAAGACTTAAAAAAAAATACTAGTTTGTTTCATGTATTGCACAGTGCAATTAACATACTTTTTATTATCATATCATATCTTTTTTTTTTCCACTTAGCTAATAAGTAAATGTTTGTGAATATAAAAGTTAACTTTTAATAATAAATAAAGACTTAATAAGATACTAATTTGTTTCATGCATTCCACATTGTAATATAACATACTTTTTGTTACATATCATATCTTTTCTTTTTACTTAGCTAATAAAATAGTTACTTGTGAATTCCTGAATTTTATTTGACACTTTAATGGATATTCAAATTGCAAATAATTTATCAATAATTAGATTTTTTTTTTTGTTCAAACTCTTCTATTTATTTTTGTTATTGAGAAAATATGGCCTCTATTTAAAATTAGATATTGATATTTTAATTTTTCTTCGTGAATAATTAGAGTGATAAACTTTGTATTTCTACTACAAATGCAAGTCTATACCTTTAAAAATAAACTTATATTTAGAAATAGAAATACATGACACACACACACACACACACATATATATATATATACAAATATATGTATGTATGCATACATATAACTTATATTATAGAACATTTCAAAATATATATTATATTACTTTTAACTATAATCGTTAAAGTAATAAATAATTTTACCCTACATTTGGATTAATCATGCCTGTCTTTTTTATTTTGTAATCCCTATATAAAATTATATCTTTCAAAACATATTAATATTAAAAGCTAACAAAGAATAAAATTTTAAAAGACATATATGTGTTTCATCTTCAAATAGAATATAAAAATTTGTCATAAATAATAAATAAAAACATTAAAAACATGCATTTTCCCCCATGTATTATACAGGTTATACCCTAGTTTTTAAAAAGATTATTTTGAGAGAATTTTGGTCTTTAATATTTAGAAAGATAAGTTTGAGAGAATTATGGTTTTTAATATTTACATACTTTTGCTGAATTAGTGGTGGCATCTTTAAGTGCTACGGAGTCACAGTCAGAGTCAATGTCGGTAACGATTTATATGTGGTGAGAGTAGGTGCAGGACAGGAAACAACTCATTCTTATTTTTCTCTTTTCTTTAATTTTTCTTTTTTATTATGACCAAAATAAAATGTCCTAACGTTCTTCCATGGATTCCTTCACTTGACCAGAGTCCTTGCTATTTCAGTAAAGGTCGAAGTTTGAGATGAAGTAAGTGTCTTTTGGGTGGTTTAATTTTCGGTTTTGGAAGAGTGCTATCTACAAATTCTTTTAGCTCATGGAATAAGAAAATGTTTTGTATTTGTGCTCTCCAGTTGATAAAATTTATGTAATATTCATGTATCAACCTCTTTAGATGTGCTCAATAAATTTCAATATGGTATCAAGAAGAAAAGATTAAATCTTTCTTTTCCTTTCCCCTTCAAAACTAAAATTTCTTTTCCTTTCCTTTCCCCTTCAACCCTAAAAACACTTCAATCCTTCATTGAATTAGCCTTTATTAGATTCACACAATTTTCAACCTTCACGACAATTCCATGACGACATCTTTTCTTCTGCATTTTTCATTGCTTTTCCTGGTGCTATTATCTTGTTTTGTAGTATCAGATGCATGACTCTTAAAATCTCTTGGACGAGCCAGGAAAAAGAAATGCAATTTCGACTTGATTTATAACTTTGGAGAAGGAAGTTCCTTAGTTTCCAAAGGTTTGACCATGAAAGTTCATTAGGTTGTAGCTGCCTTCAATATCAATTTCAAGTCCTGAAAGTTCATCAGGTTGTAGATGCCTTCAATCTCAATTTCAGGTCCTACGCTAGCTTTGCCCCCCCTGGAGCCACCATTATGAACCCCTTCTCTCATTGTCTAATCTTTCTTTGTCAACACACCCATCTGCTGCTATCGTACCTCTCTCTTTGTCCTATTATCATTAACTTCGGGTCTCTCTTTTCTTTTCTTCTTTCTCCTTTTCTCTCTTTAGAAATCTCAACTCCTTTCTTGCTAAGGTCGAATATTAGTGCATTCCCTATGCCTTGGCCGCAACCTCTTGGGTTCGATAATGGGTTCGCTTGCTAACCTAGTTTTATATGCGAGAATCAGGCTTGTGAAGATTTTCTATTTCATCAAGTAAAATGTTACTTGGGGATGGTCAGGTCAAGTTTGTTCCTACATGTTCCCAATTGGCCAATTTTTTCCCCAAGGCTCTTATATTGGCCTAGTTTTAAGAACTGAAGCACAATCTTCACTTCTCTTCTTGCTCAGATTGAGATGGATATTAGTGTATTATTATATATGTATTATGACATATTATTTATGTATTAAAAATGTCAATTGTACCATCCTCTCACATGTATAAATATTCATGTACCGACCCCTTGAGAGGTATGCTCAATAAACTTTAATACTCTTCATTAGGTTTCCTTTGCACAACTCACTCTTGAATTAGAATAGCCACTACAGGAGAAAGAAATGCTAGTGACCAAAATTACTTACGAAAAAAAAATAATTGTTAAATAGAAGCAAATTAGCAATAGAAAAAGAGTTAATTCCATTTCCTCCCATGAGTTCTTGGTTAGAATTCAAATTTCCCCACAGACTTCTTATATTACCCAGATTTTCCCTGTACTAAGTTGTTCTTAACAAAGCTTTAATAATAAAGATGTTTTGTCTTTTTATTTTATTAAAAGATATTAAAATTCCTCAATACACAAGCACTCTACACATTATACTTGAAATTTCTTTGCATACTTTTGTCTTTTTTATTTTATTAATAAAAAACTAAAATCCCAAAGTAAAACAGAATATCTACATTTCTATCTCTATATTGAAAATCCTAATATCGAACAGTAATTGCATCAAAATATACTAGATTTTTCTATCTTTTAAATAATTACTTTAGCACTTTAATTTCAATTTTTTGCTAGGTAATTACTCTTTTTTGGGTCACTTTTTTTCCTTTTTTTTTCCACTTTTTGCAAAGTCAGTCAAAATATTTCATGAACAAGAGCGGTTACATAGGAATATATAGTTATAAACTAGTTCTCTATAAGTGAAGCTATTGATCTTGAAGGACTAGAAATCACATAAAACAAGGGAAAAAAATTAATCTTACAATAGATATACAATATAAAGCAAGGACTAAAATTACAAAAGATGATAAACAAACTTCAGAAACAAAAATCATATGGGCTTAAGGGAAACAAAGAATATAAATGTATGTATCATACCTCAAGATAGTTGTAAATAACAAGCGTATTTTATTATGCCATTAGAGATGGCAGCGGCGATATAATACCCATCTTAACGTGTATGAAAAAAACAAAAGTCTATTAGTGGATACTATTGCAAGATAGCTTTGTTGATGTAGTTGACAAAAAATTCCCTTCAGTTAATATTATTTTGTTATGCAATATTACTGCTTTCTTGGTTTTTCGTTATTCTATAATGCAATCCTACACCTTATGCCACGTAATTGTTTGGGGAAATGATTCTAAAAATAGCTATTTCTTATCTGGTGTTTACGTGCTTTAATTTATTTCTAATGGTAGACAACAAATTTGGTCATAATCTCTTTGGAATCTAAAAATAAATTTTGTTTTAAGTATTAATTATTGATTGAAAATTAAAATTTCAAGTTTAAAAAATAACAATGCATATGGCTAATAGATAAAAAAATAAATAATAAACAGACAATGGATAATCAATTGATGATATACTAAGGATAATACAAAAAAGTGCTTCGTCTAATTAGTTTATAGGAAATTTTCTTAGCTAAATGCCTAAATTACAGTTAGAAACTTGTTTATATGCATTTTTTTATTAGTTCTCTTCATGGTCTGTACGTGGATAACCTATGTACAGTATGTATAGTTTTAATTGCAATGCATTTTTTCAAGGTATAGAAAAGTTTTGCTGTGTTGTGTAATATATCTCTGTATTGGGAGATTACATTTTTATTAGTAAAATAAAAAGACGAAAGTATGCAAAATTTTTTAAGTGTAGTTTGTAGTGTGCCTATGCATTTGAGGAATTTTAATTTCTTATAGTAAAATAAAATGACAAAATATCTTTATTATTAAAGTTTTGTTTGGCACAACTTCGGAATATGGCAGAATTTGCGTAATATAAAAAGTTCGTGGGAGAATTTGGGTCTTAACCAAAAACTAATGGGGGAAAATGGAATTAACTCAACAGAAATTTACTCAGTTTCTATTTAGAGACTATATTAGTGATGAAAGATTATGTCATGCTCCAACAGCACAATGTACCCTTAATGCACTGTGCATCTACTAGTGATTTAAGACCATAAAATGGTGAAAAGGGCATAAAATAGTAAATGGAGATCATAAATGATGAACAAAGACCATAAAAATAGTAAACAAACAATTCAACACACACACATATATATTTTTATATATAAATTTATGAACAAAATATTATAAAAATTATTAACAAATACGTCAATTAAATTGTTCACAACTTTTTTTTTACTATTTATTTATAATTTATTTATTCACCATTTAATATATATTTGTTCACAACTCTTACATTCACATATACATAAAAACACATTCACAAACAAAACAATAAGAAAGCAGAAGCAACTCCTTCGGCCAAACAGCAAAAAGAGAAGAGAAAAATCCAAAAAGAATCTATTTCTTTTTCTTTCTATTTTTCTTTTTTGTGCGTCTGTCTGTCTGCGTGTGTTTGTTTGTGTGTGTGACTGTGTGTTTGTTGTGCGTGCGTGTGCATGTGTTTTTGTATGTGTGAGTGTGTATTTCTGTGTGTGAGAGGGTGTTTGTGTGTGCGTGTGCATGTGTGTTTTTGTATGTGTGAGTGTGTATTTCTGTGTGTGAGAGGGTGTGTGTTTGTTCAAAAAAGAGCATCAATGAGCATATTGTTAGTAAATTGAGTTTAATTCTAAATTAACTCAAATAAATAGTGAATGAGAAATTGAGATAATGTTTGGAAAGATGTATTATATTTCAAAAATTAAATTAAATAGAATTTAATTTAATTTTTAAAATTAAATTCTAAGGATGTAACCTTTCCAAACTAAGAGTTATAACCTTACAAATTAAGAGTTATAACTATTCCAGACTAAATGACACATCCCTTGGCATGAAAAGTTGGCATAGCTTTTTTGAATAGACATCTTGTTATCTATAAATAGCACGTAAGTTATTTTGCAAAATAATCTTTTCTCTACATTCATTTTTACATACTAAAACTAGAGCATTAGAGTTTCCTTGGAAGAGAGAGTTAGCATTATTTTGGTTCACTTTTTCTACAATTTAGAGTGCTACTATTGTAGAAATACTGCCGTTGAATCCTGGGAGACAGTCACCTTTATTCGTAAGCACCGAAGCGGGGCGATAAGGTCTTAAGGAAACTGAAGATATTCAGGCCTCGGCATTTCCTTTTTTTAAGTTATTTGCTTGTGTCTTTAAAGTTTGTAAGTATTATATTATATTTAATTGTATTCTCAATTTCCTTAAATTTTTATAATCGTTGATTTTTGCACAAATTCATTGCATTTGGTGCTTTATTTCCTAACAATCTTAAGACCTTATTCCTGTGTCCATAAATAACTTGGGCATTTAGAAAACTTTATATTTGTCATATTTGTTTCTAGAATCATATACGGAAACTTTGGTTAATTTATGGTAGAATTGCATCTACATATTTTCATGGTACTATGTTATGAAAGTGAAATTTCTTTATATGCAAGTAATTGTCTGACATTTTGATATCATTGCATGTGAACTGTAAATTTGATTAGGGTTGGTGTTAAATTAATATATTAAAAATAAAAAAAATAATAATAATAAATTGTTATGTCAAAAAGTTTTTGTGTTGGTGTAATAAGAGTTTGATCTTGTGTTTTGAGACATTAGTATATTTTGTGGAAGGTAATATTCTTTGGTGACTACCTTAAATATTTATATTGATTAAATCATTTTAATTTGTGATAGAAATGATGTCAACTAAAGGAACAAGTGTTCCTGTGACCGGACAAGATGGATCCAAAAATATTGCACCCCCGACTAATGCCAGTAGGCCTGATATGGCGATGCCCTTAATTGGACAAACCCCAGACCCTATTGGACCTGGTGAAAAACTAGAAAAATTGAATGGAAATGACTTTAAAAGGTGGCAACAGAAAATGCTTTTTTATTTAACCACTTTGAGTTTGGCAAAGTTTTTGAAAGAAGATCCACCAGAGTTGGGTGAGAGTCCAACCAGAGAAACGTTTGTTGTAGTAGATACATGGAAGCATGCAGATTTCTTGTGTAAAAACTACATCCTCAATGGATTGGATAATACACTTTACAACGTGTATAGTCCAATGAAAACAGCCAAGGAGCTGTGGGAATCTTTAGAAAAGAAGTACGAGACTGAAGATGGTGGCACAAAGAAATTTGTTGTGGGCAAATTCCTTGACTTCAAAATGATCGATTCCAAGAACCATCATGAGTCAAGTTCAAGATTTTCAACTCATCCTTCATGAGATTCAGGCTGAAGGAATGAAACTAGGAGAATCTTTCCAAGTGGCTGCTCTGATTGAAAAGTTGCCTCCAGCATGGAAGGATTTCAAAAACTACTTGAAGCATAAGTGCAAAGAGATGACGTTAAAAGACCTGATAGTGTGATTAAGAATCGAAGAAGACAATCGGACATCTGAAATGAAGGCTGGCAAAAATTACATGGAATCAAAGGCAAACGTAATAGAGCATGCTTCTAATAGTAAGAAGAGGAAGCATTCTAATCATAACCACAATGTTGGGAACAAAAAGAGGAAGTTCACCGGGAAGTGTTATATGTGCGACAAGCCTGGACACCGTGCCAAAGATTGTCGTAAACGCAAGGGTCAAGACAACACCAATAAAGAAAGGCATGCCCAAGCCAACGTAACAGAGGTTGATTATCTTACCAATGACGTATCTGATATGAACTTGGCAGTAGTAGTGTCAGAAGTAAACTTGGTTGGAAATTCTAAGCAATGGTGGGTGGACACTGGGGCTACTCGACATGTTTGTTCAGACAAGAATATGTTTACCACATATCATCCTGCAACTGCTGAAGAGACAATATACATGGGAAACTCGTCCACATGTAAGGTGCAAGGAATGGGTAAAATTGTCCTAAAGATGACGTCCGGGAAAGAGCTAACTCTCAATAATGTACTACACATGCCAGATATCAGAAAGAACCTAGTGTCTGGGTCATTGTTGAGTAGGAATGGTTTTAAACTTATCTTTGAGTCTGATAAATTTGTTCTTACTAAGAATGGTGTCTATGTTGGGAAAGGGTACTTATGTGATGGTCTGTTTAAACTTAATATAATGACAATTGTACCCAAATATGTACTAATTATTAACACTAATAATAATAATGGTTCTTCTGCTTATGTGTGGAAATCTCCTAATTTATGGCATGATAGATTAGGACATGTTAATTTTAATTCAATGCATAAGCTTATGACATTAGGTTTGGTACCAAGTCTTGATTTTAACTCACATAGCAAATGTGAAGTGTGTGCAGAGTCAAAGTTGAAGAGAACTTCTTTTAAATTTGTGGAAATAAGTACTGAACCTTTAGAATTAATTCACAGTGATATCTATGATTTGAAATTTGTGCAAACTAGAGGTGGTAAAAAATATTTCATAACTTTTATCGATGATTGCACACGATATTGTTATGTTTACTTACTCCGAAGTAAATATGAGACTTTGGAAGGATTTAAACAATATAAGAATGAGGTCGAAAATCAACTAAGCAAGAAGATCAAAGTGTTAAGAAGTGATAGAGGAGGAGAATATGTATTTCCTTTCTAGGAGTACTGCGTAAAACAAGGAATTGTTCATCAAACTACAACTCCTTATTCACCTGAACAAAATGGTGTTGCTGAACGTAAAAATCGTACTTTGAAGGAGATGATGAATGCATTATTGATTAATTCGGGGTTACCTCAGAACATGTGGGGGGAAGCTATTCTAACTGCGAATTACATACTCAATAGGCTACCTCACAAAAGATTGAGTAAGACTCCATATGAAGTATGGAAGAACCGACCCCCTTCTTTCCATCACTTAAGAGTGTGGGGGTGTCTTGCAAAAGTAAGGGTTCCGTTCCCAAAAATGGTCAAGATTGGACCAAAGACTATTGATGGTATTTTCATTGGATATGCAAACAATAGTTCTACATATAGGTTTCTTGTGCATAAATCTGATATTCCTGACATTCATGTTAATACCATTATAGAGTCAAGGAATGCATATTTCTTTGAAGAAATATTTCCTTATAAGAAGGCACAAGAACAAATTACTTTGAAAAGATCTCATGATGCCATTAGTACAAATGGATTTTTAAGAGAAAGCTAAAAGCCGATGGATCGATTGACAAATACAAGGCTAGACTTGTAGTTAAAGGGTACAAGCAAAAAGAAGGCCTTAATTATTTTGACACCTATTCACCAATAACCAGAATTACATCCATTCGATTGCTAATAGCCATTGCCGCTATATACAACCTAGAGGTACATCAAATAGATGTCAAGACAGCCTTCTTAAATGGTGACTTAAATGAATAAATTTATATGGAACAACCTGAAGGGTTTGTGGTTCTAGGACAAGAAAAGAAGGTGTGTAAGCTTGTAAGATCATTATATGGATTAAAACAAGCTCCAAAACAATGGCATGAAAAATTTGATAAAACCATGATTTCAAATGGTTTTAGAATTAATGAATGTGACAAATGTGTATACACAAAGAGTGATGAAAAAGGATATGTCATTGTTTGTCTTTATGTCAACGATATGCTTATCTTTGGGAGCAATATTGATGTCGTTAAGGCTACCAAAAAGATATTAGCCAGTAAATTTGACATGAAAGATTTAGGTACAGCAGACGTTATCTTAGGGATTAAAATCTCTAGAACATCTAAAGGACTAGTATTATCTCAATATCATTATATTGAGAAAACACTTAATACATTCATAGCAAATGACAATGGTGTAGCAAAGACACCTTTTGATGTAAGTCTTACATTATCAAAAAATACCGGTGAAGGAGTATCTCAATTAGCGTACTCACGCATCATAGGAAGTCTAATGTACATCATGAATTGCACAAGACTAGATATTTCGTATGCGGTTAATAAACTAAGCTGATATCCTAGCAATCCAGGACATAACCACTGGAAAGCTTTAATAAGAGTTCTAAGGTTTTTAAAATACACAAAGAACTATGGGCTGCACTATACTGGATATCCTGCAGTACTAGAAGGGTATAGTGATGCAAATTGGATATCTGATAGTAAAGATTCAAAATCCATGAATGGATATGTCTTTACTTTAGGAGGAGCAGCTATATCATGGAAATCCTCTAAACAAACGTGTATAGCAAGATCCACAATGGAATCTGAGTTCATAGCTTTAGATAAAGCTGGAGAGAAAGCTGAGTGGCTTCGTCATTTTCTAGAGGATATTCCAAATTGGCCAAAACCTGTGCCAGCGATATGTATACATTGTGATAGTCAATCTGCAATTGGAAGGGCACAAAGTAGTATGTATAATGGCAAGTCTAGACATATATATTGTAGACATAATACCGTCATACAATTGCTCTCTAATGGAGTTATCTCTATTCACTATGTGAAGTCACAAGATAATATTGCGGATCCGCTTACAAAAGGTTTAACTAGAGAGCAACTTGATAAATTATCAAGTGGAATGGGTTTGAAAGCCTACATCTAATGAGTTGCCATAATGGGAACCCTACCTAGTTGATTGGAGATCCCAAGATCTAGGTTCAAAGGGAAAACCGAATTATGTAACTGCAACTCGGTCCAAAGCATTGTGGGGGTTTAGTCCTCTACCAATTCCTATGACAAGCAGACAATGCTACCTGTAAAAGTTTAGGTTAAGTAAAGCTTTTAATGACTCTTATATCTTGGAAAGCCAAGTGGAGATGTAACAGGAGCCTCTTGATAAGAAGTCACCTATGTGAGTAAGGAGTAGGGCTGCTCCTATAAGAAATTTTAAGGCTAAATTATGAAAAACCAGGAGTTGTTCAGGGCCATATGAACACAACCGAGAACTAGATAATGTCTAGATTGATACTGTGTGAGTTCTATTTTCTTGGTTTACACAAAAGCTGAACAGTTCAAGACATCGTGTTCACTATTTAGCAAGTAAATCTGATAGTTCATCACTAGGGAAGGTTCAAGGCCAAAAACTACCTATCTTGATGCAGTATCTTTCTAATTAAACTCTCTCTAGGTGTCAGCATTTCATCTACATTTTGATATGCCAATTCTCATTCATGTAGGGGATTGTTAGTAAATTGAGTTTAATTCTAAATTAACTCAAAGAAATAGTGAATGAGAAATTGAGATAATGTTTGGAAAGATGTATTATATTTCAAAAATTAAATTTAATAGAATTTAATTTAATTTTTAAAATTAAATTCTAAGGGTGCAACATTTCCAAACTAAGAGTTATAACCTTACAAATTACGAGTTATAACTTTTCCAGACTAAAGGACACATCCCTTGGCATGAAGAGTTGGCATAGCTTTTCCGAATAGACATCTTGTTATCTATAAATAGCGCGTAAGTTATTTTGCAAAATAATCTTTTCTCTACATTCATTTTTACATACTAAAACTAGAGCATTAGAGTTTCCTTGAAAGAGAGAGTTAACATTATTTTGGTTTGCCTTTTCTACAATTTGGAGTGCTACTATTGTAGAAATACTGCCGTTGAATCCTGGGAGACAGTCGCCTTTATCCGTAAGGACCGTAGCGAGGCGATAAGGTCTTAAGGAAACTGAAGATATTCAGGCCTCGGCATTTCCTTTTTTTTTTAAAGTTATTTGCTTGTGTCTTTAAAGTTTGTAAGTATTATATTATATTTAATTGTATTTTTAATTTCCTTACATTTTTATAACCGTTGATTTTTGCACAAATTCATTGCATTTGGTGCTTTATTTCCTAACACATATTGCTTGAGAGAGAGTATGGTGACAAGGGTGCATACTATAATTTGTGATTAGTGACCAAACAATATGTGACACAAAATAAATACAAAAATGCGACAAAAAATATATTTGAAATAATTTTTTCCATTTTATCAACTTAGAGATGGCATCATTCTGTTTGTTGTAAAAATAAGAAATCTGTTTGTAGAATAGATACCAATCATACCATTTCTAAATGGGGACAAAAAAATTGTCTCTAAAAAGGTAAATTTCTTTTTTTCTTAAGAGAAAGGACTAAAATGTGTTTATATCTTTCAATACACGCTGGTGAATTGTTACCCTTGACATAATTTCTTTTACAAATTGTAGTTCTGTATTGGTTATTCCATGTCGATTGAGAAAAGGTTGGTGATTAATATCTGAATGTAAGAAGAAATTTCACATCTCACTAGCTCAATTAACAGATTGTTTGGAGCAAATGAATTTCACGAAATTTTGTGGAATTCATTTGTAAATCTAACTTTTTGTGTTTAATAGTACTTTATTAAAATATAAAATTCATTTAGAATTTCTAGGTCCGGAAACCATAGATTTGAAAAGGCTCATCAATGAAATTAGTGTTTAAAGTTCTGAAAAATCTGTAATTGATTTAAGAGAGAAGAAAGCTTTTAATGATTGATTCGCAATGATGAGAGGCTTATGGACCCAGCCCACGTCTCTTATGGGGTGATGTCCTCGAAGCCTAACCCTAATTAGAGAATAGGTTGATAGCGAGCCAATCCATTGCTCGATCATTTAAATGGAAAAAAAGTTTGATAACCTCACTTCAATTGTGAAAAAGATTAACCTCAAAGAAAATAAAATAAAATAAAGTCCCGCACGCAAAAAACATGTGATCTGTTTTTCTTTTTTCCTTAATTGTGTTAGTTACTCCACAACCAGAATTTTGAAGTTCATTTTGCTATCTACTGTATAATTGTATGACTATTCAAAAGCAAAATCCTTAAAGTTTTGCTTGATGATGCAACATCTTGTTAGGAAAATAAAATTTATGAATACAATAATATATGCGATTGAGAATTATAGGGGAAAAAACTACTTGTTTACTTGTGTAGGTCACTTTAAGATTTGATTTCAAAATTTTTGTTAACTGATTAGTCTCTCTCCTAGATATCTATATTTTGTCTAATAGGAAAGAAGAGGACGATTGTTCTTCTATAGAGAATGAGAGAAACGTCATTAGGGGCCTAACGACTCAACCCAATTCTTAAGTCGTACATATGATATGGACTTTTTTACATGATCTTCTTGAATTGTGGACTGAATATTCTTGCACATTTTACAAATTGGCAAGTGCTTCATATTCTATTACTTCTCATCCCCTACAACCATTAATGCAATTCAATAGAAATAAACAGCTCCAATTCTAGTAATGTAGCATATTATGTCCAATTTCATAAAATATTCATTAACATTTAAACATTAATTAATGATGACAAGAACATTCATTATGTAAATTCCGTCCAAAATATACTTGGTTCAGCTCAAACCACACTTGTCGGAAGACTTTGATGATGAGATCATGGTACTCCCCGCAGTTGACGTTGAGGTAACAAACCAAGAGCTCTTCAAGCTCTTCTGGCCGTTTGATCCCTTTCTCGATGATCATTTCCACCATGGAATCTCTAAAGTCTTGTTGGGGATCATATGAACTCTTCACCACAGCATAACTATCGAAGGCTGTTTTGCACCCGACTCTTCTCTCCTTCATCTTCTTTGCTTTCTTCATCTCCTCGATCGCCCTGATTTTGCACTCGTTCTTGATTGCAGTTCTTGACGCCTTCCCCCTTCTTACATGCGCAGATTTTCCCCGCGGCGCCGTGTTTTCCAACATCGTCTGTTTGGTTTTCATGACTTGTGACTTTTTCGTCTTTGAACTGAGTTCATCATCAGAAAATGTATTGATTTCTTCTTGTTCTGCAGATTCAGACAGAGATTTTTCTCTGATTGCCCTGAAATTGTAGCTGGGGCAAGAAAGGCTTCGCTGCCTCCTTGACTTGAATGCTCTTGACTTCTGAAATTCATCTTTCATTTGAATTTTTCTCCATGGTATGGTTTCAAAAGTATCTCTCTCTGCTGATTGTAATGCATCCTCTTCTGCTATGTCTGCTTTTTTCCCTTTCGGAGCTCTTCGATTCGATGCTCTCGGTTCTTGATCCACCATGGCTCTTCCCTTCCGTGCTCTCTTGGAACCATTCTTTTCCTGCATAATTCCTGGCTTGTATTCCATTGTTCTCATCTTTCTCCTCTCTGGAACCATGAGTTTGAACCTTTGGCTGTCTTCGCTTCGCGTCCTTGGCCTACTGCAACTAGACAATGGAGCCCCAAGCTCATCATCTGAATCATACCAGAGAGAATTTACGCCTCCTGTGCTCTTTTCCTCTTCGAACTCATCGTCTCCAAACGAAAGCCTCCAGTAAAGATCATCGATTCCGCTATAAAATCGACCCTGTTTCCAATTTCCAGGCAGTGATGAACTGCAAGGCGATACATCTTTCTGCTTCACTTTACATTTTCCAGGCTCATCTCTTCTGGAACTCTTCAGCTTCAGCTTTTTCAGCCAAGAAGCAGAAAATACATGGCTGATCAAAGAAGATTTCTTTTTACCCCACTTCATTTTTTGCGATTTAGTGATGAACAAATTGAAGATTAGTGAAGCAACAGTGAGGCTTTTGGAATTAGTAGGAGAAGTTGCAGGGGCGGTTGAGATGTTAATGGAGACGTGGGTTATGATAGTAGGAAGATTGGGATTGTCACTATTTATTTCAAAAGAAAGACAAGCCCTCAGATCTTGTGACCACTTTGCTCCACTTTTTCCTACTTTCTTGCTTATATTGCATTTTTTGCTTTGTAGAGTAGAAGGGTTGTTAGAATCTGAGGGGACCAAAGGGTCTTTTCTTGGTCCTTCGACTATATTTTGTACCACCCCCACTATTTTTTATCAACATGAAAGAAGAAATTTTTTGCAGTTTCTTTGTTTTCCTTTCGCTCTGTAAGTTTGCCAGAAAGTACTTGCTTGTTCCTCTTCCTCAGCGTGCTCTTCCACAGCGTGCTCTTCCCAAATGGTAGTCACTTTGACCGGACATTTTTCACATGATATTTTAGGAGGGAATAATACGTCCGACTCTGTTCCAAATGTATTCATAATTAGTGTTCCGTGTACCAAATTAGCCTTTTGCTGAACGAGAGTCATTGAGCATAGCAAGAATTTCGTGTACCAATTTAATTTCATCACGTATATTTAACTAAATTTCATAAATGATTCTTATAGTCTACATAAAATGTCAATTTGGTCTTTATTATTTAAAAAATAACCTATTTAATCCTTAATATAATCAAAAAGTGTTAGTCTGGTCCTTATTTATTTTACAAGTAACCAATTTGGTTCTAAATATCATAATAAGGTGAGCTAATTGATCTCTATTTTAGACTTCAGAATAGTTACATGACAGGTCATTTGACCAACTAATGAAGATGAAAATTGACACTTTCTCTAAATATTAAGGATCAAGTAGACTATTTTTGGAACAATATGGATCAAATTAATTTTTGTTGCAATCATTGAGAACCAAATATGTTACTTTTTAACTAACAAGAATTATACTGAGGCTTTTTGTAAATAATAAGGAATATTTATAGAATTCTCCCAATGTATTCCTTCATAACATTACTAAGTTTAATGGAAGTTAATTATCCAAATTATTTTAGCATATGTTAAAAATCTCTTATAATCATTACGAGAAAATCCAAATCCATCATTTGTTACTATAATACTTGATCTTTTCATTGCATAACATTAGTGAACTGAAGTTCTGGAATTGGAATTACATTTTTTATTTTCCTTTTTGTCCTTCCTGTTCTTGGCATCGAGTGAAACTAACACCAATAAGCTACATGGTTCAGTGGAGGCAGGAAGTCAAAAATTTCATACTTAATCTAATGAGAAATACATAAAGCATTTGCTTTTCTTTTTTTTTTTTTTTTTGACTTTAGCTTTATATGTCATTAGTTTCTCTTCTTCGTCAGAAAGTTACCAATTTGGTGTTATTGGGATCTCAGTTCTCTAGGTGATAGACCGAGTCATTGTATATGCTAAAGTTTCGACCAAAGAGAAAACATAAATTAAAAAAAGAAAAAAAAAAAAACGAAGGTATAAATACAGACATGACTAACGCCCCACATTTCTAAAATTAGGACACAGTGTTGTGATACAATGTTTTGTTTATAAAAATTTCAAGAAATGTAACTAAATATGTTTGAATACTGATCTTATACAAATATGATTTTTGCTACATGTTTCAGTTTATCTAGTATATAGGGCCTGTTTGGATTGACTTTTATTCAGAAAAAAAGTACTTTCTTTTCTGAAAAAGTTTTATTAAATTTGCAATAATTATTTGATTTGATTTCCAAAAAAGATGAAACTCTGAAAAAAAACTCAAATACAGCTTTTTTTAGAAGCCAGAATTTTCAGCTTCTAAAAAAAAATTACTTTTCAAAAACTGTTAAAAAAAACGCTTTTAAAAAATGCCAATCCAAACCAGCCCATAGTCTAAAAAGGAAACGATTAGGACATTAATAATTTTTATTGACCTGATATAATATTGTAACTAAATACAAGTTACAAATGGGATTAATTGAGATATTATTCAAAGAATGTTCCGTTGTCAAATTCTTTGCCTTTTTAAAAAATGTTGTAACTCCACCATTCAAGTTAAAAGAAATGGTTCAAAGATTGTCTCTCGTGAGGAACGTAATAAGTCATCGTCTTGACCTACTACGATACTACATGCTTCTAGCTATAACAAATTAAAAGTACTCATCAAATCTCTTGAGACAACGTTTTGTTGGACGCCAACAATCAAGATTGAAAGACTACTTTTTTCTTTTTTTTTTTTTGGGTGCATTTAGTGTTGTTAAAAAGACAAATTTAAGCCTTACTATAGAGAACTTTCTCAAGAGATGACCTATCTCCCGGACCTTTTCACTTCATGAAATCCACCTGATTTCCTCTTGAGAAATTTACTATGTATCTTCTAGTTCATGTATTATATTGTTATCTTTGTTTGACTAGTTCTTCTCTGTTGTTTTAGTTTTCAATCCTTGATGTTATTCACGTAACTTTGTAGAAATAGTTTTATCAGCTTTGTTCTCCAATATTATATTGGGCTCTTATCTTGAGACTCTATTTATGTAATAAAATATCTTGACTTATTTTGCCAAAAAAAAAAAAAAGGGAAATGTATTGAACAAATATTTGATAGCCAACCAGTATCCAAATAAAACTCTCTAAGTTTGAAGTACCAATATACCCTATTTTTTTTACATGGGCCTGCCCATTTGGGTCGAATTCCTCAACAATGGTGAACGAGTTGGAGAAATTCATGCCAGTCCAGTGTTGAATGTCCAGTTTTTTTGAAAATAGAAATTGAATGTGCGCGTTGAATATAGAAATCTTTGACCAAAAAAAAAAAAAAAGAAAAAACGAAAAAGAAAACCTATGGAATGTAAGTGTAAATCTGATTTGGGAAAAAAATAAAAAAAAAACTTTCTTAATCAGCAAAAAAAAGTATAAATCTGACGTGGGATTGAGATATCATAAGATTATTATGCTAGATGATACAAAATTAAATTGCTTTTCGAATTCCATTTATAAAAATCAACTAACTCATATAAAGCATAAACCATTAGAGGGGTTTTATTTTATAATTGCTTATTGTTTTCACATTTGCATGTGGTATATTCTTCTTAAATGGGCACAACAAGAATTGAACTTAATTTTTTTTTTGGTTGTTAACTCTAATATCATGTTAAATTACTATCCCATGTTTTAACAATTAAGTGGTTAAAAGAGTATTCATAATAGTTATCAATAATTATTCATCTTGCACTAAAAGCTTTCTTAATTTTCACATAGCTGTAACCCACAATAGGCTAGATTTGTACTCGCTCTATAATGGGAGGTCTTAACCTTAAAAAGTAAAAAGTGGGGGTCTTCCTTCATATATCCATCTATTTACTCATAATTGAATTACGTTTTGCCTAAGGCTTATTGGTGTATATACGGTGTTTCCTTACTTCGCTTAATTAGTAGATCATCTACATGTCGAGCCATTGAGTCCAAATCCCCAAGCCTCCTGCAAATGAAATTGATAATATAAGCATAACAAATAACTGCTTGGACCCTCAAATCAATTGGTCTAAAACGATCTAGCTAAGTTATTAGTTATACTTGTATTACCCACTTATAAACAACTCACAAATCACATTGCAAACTAATGTGGGACATTATAATCACCCCCTTTAAGGACTTGACGTTATTGTTCGGGACACGCAATCACAATCATATAGAACCAAGCAGTTCAGGACTTTAGAGGTTGCTCCCGGAGATCTAGGCTCAAGGACCTGATGATCTACTTCAAAATTCAACTTCAATTGATGATTTTCACCGTTAATTTGTTTATGAAAAAATAAAAAGATGGTAGATCAGATAAATTTTTAGACATTACGAAAAATACACAACAAATGGCACCATCCGTTGATAAAATTAGATTAAATGCGTGTTCAGTAATAGCTTTTCAAATTGCTATTAGTGTTTTGACCAGTTAAAACACTATTTTTCTAAATTATTGTTGTTTGGTAAACTAGCGTTTTAAGTAGCTTTTTAGATGGCGTTTAGCGTTTTTCAAAAGCCAAAAATTTGTAGCCTTACAGGTAGCTTTTAGTTTTTTTTTTCTTTGTGCAATTCTACCCTTCTTGCATTTTTTTATTTTTTCTATTCTTTATCCAATCTCCCTCTATATGTGCAATTCTACCCGTCTTGAATTTTTTTGTTTTTTCTATTCTTTATCCAATCTCCCTATATATTTTTACCTTTTCTTTCACAAATATAAATAATAAATAATATAAAAATGAATTTCAAATTCTATATAATCAACATTACTAAAAGTATAAGTTTTATCAATACTTTTTTCACAAAATGATTTTGAATCTATTAAAATTAATTTTTATAATATTGATACAAATATTTTATCCAAAAATTAGTTATATTTTAATATTAAAATATGATTATAAAATAAATATCTAATTATGAAATATATTATCTTATTCCTATGATATTAGTAATAATTATGATTATCATAACAATAATAATAATAATAATAATAATAACATAATATCGATGTCTTTTTACATCATTTTATATTAATTAGCTAGCAGCTAATTTTACCAAACACATTTTGTTCACTCAATTAGTTAAAAAACTATTAGCTAACAGCTAAAATATAACCGCTATTAACTACCCAAACAATTAAATTTACCGAACAAGCCCTATGTTCTCTTCCTCTTGATTGAGTCTCAAACTTCCCTTCAGAATGGGGTATTAAAGCTTGCTTAGCTTGAAATTCCCTTAATCCCTTGCTCGGGTATTTGGTAAATGTATTTCACTTTTCTCATGCAACTTTTGTTTCACGCGTTAAATTTTCAGACCAAACTAGAAAAAGAGAAAATATATAAACATATGTATCTTACTAGTGAAACTTTCATCAAATGTCCGATGGCGTAGAACATTGGAAAAGCAGATGCTGAGATTTAACTGCGACATGTGTCTGCCGGCCCACTACAGTAGTTAGATAAAATGTTTGTTAGGTGTTGTTTCTTTTAGCGTCAAGTCTTCCGAAAAGTGCTTATGGCTGGATCGGCTTTTTGTTTGTCTTCAACCAAGCAAAAGTCCTTCTCAATTTTCAGTTTCAACTTTGTGGGGACTAGGCAGCGATTCCAGTGAAACATAACTGGAAACATGGAAACATCAATGTTCAAGTCGGATTAAGAATCTGTTTCTTTTTCTATGTCTCACCATAGGTGATGGTTAGTAAAAATTACTGTCCTTAATTACAATTGGTGACAGAATTTTACAAAAATCGCTGTCTATATCTAAGTTTAGCAGTAGTTCAATAAAAGACAGTTTTCAAAAAATTACCGACTAAGTTCAAAGAAAGTAGTATTAATTCAAAAAATATGCAATTACCGGAGACTAAATGATATTATTGTTCAGTGAATAGTTGGTATTATTGGTTGTCATTTTTTTATACCGCGGATTATTGCTTTGTAAATATAGAGTTTTGATAATAATGAAACGATTACGTAACAGAAAGAGAAAAAGTAGGAACTTTCTTATACAACTAGAAACATGCCCAATTAATGCGAAGGCACATTATGTCCTTTTCAAATATCATGTTTTGAAGACTTGGAATATGTTTAGCTTATAAATTGGGTTTGAAAAAATACAGCAGCTTGACCCGACTTTTGTCAAAATCTTGTGTCCTTTTGGAAGATTTTGCCAATTATACGCATTAACTTAAGGGAAACGCTAATTCATATTAAAGTCGACTTAGAGTGAGGAGAGGATTTATTTGATAAACAATATTACAATACAATCAAATATACAACAATAATCGACTTGGACAAATAACAACATCAATGTTGGTGCAAGGAATTTGTCACCCTCGAGTCTAAATCTCATGTTCACTAGTAAGACTAATATTGTAAATATCACAAATAACTTAAAATAACTATTTTGAGTTAGATGATTAAGAGTCCAAGTAATTATTTTATATGCTAGAATATCCTCTCATAAACCAAACTGAGACTTGAGCCACAAGTGAGACGTATTGACTCTAAATATCATCCTGTCATTCTAGAGCCCAGGCCTCCCAACAAAAGGGAGACTAGCGTTGGCTCTCAATATTATTATCTCATGCCTCAAGCCTAGATCTCTAGACCTACAAGCCAGATAAGTATTATATGAACAACTAATAATTTGGGTCAACTAATAACTATGATCTTTAGCGGGTTGATGTAGACCAAATAGTTATTTGTTGTACCAATAACATTAGTCTTGCTTGCCAACAAGAGGATCTAGAGCCGGAACGTGGTAGAACCGAATAGAAAACTAAGGCTTTATGAATGGAAACATATTTTCTCATCTACTTAATTCTCTTCTTTTTTTAGATGAAATGTGATATGAATCCTACTTTTCCATTCTAGAATCTATAATAATTACCAGATAAAAAAGATTCAACTAATCAAAAAGGACAATTAACATAAAATGTTTTTTTTAAAAAAGGGATGAGATTTAAAATATTTACATCTAATAATCCATAATCTACCTCATTCACAAAGATAGAATAAGTAGACAAGATATTTCCAATTTCCAAACCAAGACTCTGAAGATTACAAGAGTAGGGCTTAGATTATTGTCAGTCTCAGCCTTGGAAAATAAAATTAAGACTTGCAATATTTTGTGGAAGAATATTTATTCCTCAAGGCTTAAATAGCCGATACCTCTCGAACTTTCTCTTACTTCGGACATTGATGAAAGCATCACTTTGAATACAAGAATACTCGTTACGTACCTTAGTTCTAAAGTTCATGACTCAAAAGTCTTGTGCTTTTAGAGTTCCCATTTACTTTTTAGGTGCATTTCCAACAAATTAAATCCAATAGTACAAGTTTGAATTCTTTTTAGTTTGAAAATGAAGAACTTATTGTAAGTAGAACAATACAAGATTTTTCTTAAAATTTTTTAATCCCGTATTTAACAATACGCTTAAAAAGAACAAAATTTCTAACATGTAAAAAGGGGTGAAAAAAGATGCAAAATTGGGTCTTTACTTCGCAATTATGTAGCTAGATGGTATTAACGTGTGTAAATTAGTGAAGACCAAGACTGACAAGAGCACAATTTCCACCACTGATGGTTACTTGAAACGCCCCCTCTATATAAGGATATGTATATATCCTTACATATCCTTATATATCCTTAATTCAGTTTTAAAGTCCAGATAATTAGATGACAATAATGTTGAAAGCTTTCATAAAATGGACAATTATAACGTATTACACCAAGTGAATTGCTATAAATTGCAATCAAAAGTGATCTTATGCACAATATGCATTCAAGATTTGGTAAGCAGAGAATGTTGTCGCTATCATAGCCTTAAATAGATCTTAATTTTATGGTTAAAATGTCTACCGAGCACTTTGTTGTATTATCAATTCAGTTGGCACCAAAACAATTATTGATGAAAATGAGTAAACATCTACTAGGAGTTGCATTGGATGACATTGATTATAGTTTTGATACATATCGCTGCATTACCAGATTTCGTGAATAAATTCAGTTTAATTTTATCTAAACTATAGAGCGAGTTTTTCATATTAAAAAATTAAAAAAAAAAAATTTGCCTCAAAGTTCGGTAAAATAGTTTAGGATAAGTATCTATCAGTTGGGATGCAAGAAATTAAACCAATAGCTACACATACATATTTAAACTCCTAGTTACATATAGAAGTTTAACAAAATTAACTAGTTACATTTGTTCAAGTATAAGAATTTTCAATCTAACTAAAAATTTATGCTACCACTTGGAAGTGCAATTAATATTTGTTACATTTGGAAACAGTTATGTACCAAATGTAATTCAAATTTTGTTATAGTTTGAGATGTGAAAAATGTACTTTTCAAATTTAAATTAGTTATGCTTTCAAATGTAAAAAGTTAAAAAAAAATTAAATATAAAAATTCTAATATCATTGTTATGATTGAAAACATAACAAATATTTTGTAACACTTAAAACTATATCTAGAAGAAAAGTTGTTATTTTTCTCTTTTACTTATATTTTAAGTATAACAAAAAATTGGTAATAGCTACTAGTCTAAAATCCTGTAGTGAATATATTCACGGGGTATTGTCGGCATATTGTTTAAATTTCATAATTTTTCGTCTTGCTTTGTGTATATATAGCAAACTTACGTAGACATGAAACTTATCAATGGCGCAACAAAGGATTCCATGTGGCTTAATTGTTATTCTTCATGTGTGGGTTGCGTCTCTTTCTTGGCTCCAGTCCAATGGATACAAAAACGATGATCAGTATGTGTCAGCAGTTGGTGATCCAGGGATGAGAAGAGATGGATTGAGACTGGCGATGGAGGCGTGGAATCAATGCAATGAGGTCGGAGAAGAAGCTCCCAACATGGGCAGCCCAAGAGCTGCAGATTGCTTCGATGTTTATCAAGCTTCTCTTCCGCCATCAGACGGTGAGTCTTCGTGTCACGCCCCCGAGCCCAGAGCCAGAGACTGAGCCTCTGGCCTCAGGAGCGTTACATTTCATTTCTCTCTCTTTGTTTGCCAGTGTTTTTTTTGGTAAATTGGCGAGACGAAAAGTATACAGTCAACATAGTCTTGATGAAATTACTTGCTTGCTTAGTGAAAAACTATTCTGACTCAAGTATTACAACAATGCGATGACTTGCACGTTTTCAAAGACATATTCCTTCACAAAACAGTCATCACTTATATTTAGTGACAGAAAATTTGTATCTGTAGTTATAGAATAATCCGTCATTAAAACTCATCCTTATTTTTTTTTTTTTGTAGTGTTTTAATTTATTAATGCTCTCAACTGCACTTCACCTAATGTTGCTTCTGGCAAATGATTTTCCGCAGGCACAAGCCAATGCTCCCTTTGTTCCCTGATTCCACAAGTGTTGGTGCATAGAGTCACTGAAGAAGACAACAAGCTCGGTGTTGGGCAGCCATTTTTTGGAGGGCAAGAAAAGGCCTTTACAGATGTAGATTTATATGCTGCAGAGAAAGAGCTATATCTAGGCTACAAGTGTCAAGTTGAAGACGAGTCAAATCCATGGCAGTTTTGGATGATCATGCTGAAAAATGGAAACATGGATACTTATGCGGCTAGATGCCCTAAAAATGGCCACAAGGTTGGTCCATATGGTCCAGATACTCAGTTTCCTTGCTTTGGAAAAGGGTGTATGAACCAGCCACTGATGTATCACAATTACACAACCTTGCGAGGACCCAATAGGACTACTCTCAGGGGAAGCTTTCATGGGTCATGGGACTTGAATGCTGATTTTAAAAACGGAGCGGCGCCGGCGGACAATGTTTCTTCTTACTATTCTGTGACATGGGAGAAGGAGCTTGGAGAAGGGAGTTGGGTGTTTCATCATTTGTTGAGGACCTCAGCAAAGTATCCATGGCTGATGCTTTACTTGAGATCAGATGCCACCTCTGGGTTTTCTGGTGGCTACCATTATTCAACCAGGGGAATGCTGAAAATTGTGAGTATGTTTTCTTCAATTATGTTGTCTGGGGTAAATGACTCATTTGATTTTTTTTAATCCTTTTGGGCCTGTTTAGATTAGTTTTTTTTTAAGAAAAAAATACATTTTTTTTTTGAAAAAGTTACATTAAATTTGCAACAACTAATTGATTTGGTTTCCATAAAAAGTTGAAACTCTTAAAGAAGTTCAAATACAACTTTTTTTTAGAAGCCAGAATTTTCAGCTTTTCAAAAAAAATTATTTTTCAAAAGTTGTTAAAAAAAGTACTTTTGAAAAAAGACAATCCAAACGGGCCCTTTGACTATAAAATTCTTAGCTTATTCTTAAAACGTAATAATTTAATCTCTTATTTTTGCAATTTGTGATGTCATCATTATTAAACTTAAAAAAAATGTCAAGAAAATAATGGTGTTAGGACTAATATTGTCACAGTTACAAAATTAAGAGGTTGACATATTCATAAATTACAAAGATAAAAAGAGGATAGTGTCATAAATTGCAAAGTTGAGGGACAGGAATTCTCTCTCTCTCTCTCTCTTTTTAACGTTTTGAATTCAAGGGTAACGATGTTATTAACTATGAAGGATTTAGGATTTAATATCAAAAGGGTCAAAATTTAAGGAAACAAATGGGTCATTTACCTTATTGTCTGCCTAATGTAGTGATATATAATTTCTTGTAGAAACAGACTAATTCTGATCGATTCAAAATGCTTCGTTTGAAATTAATTCTTTTATAAAAGATTATGAACTACTCCACCTAATACTAATTGGTGCTTATCTCGTTAACAGTTCCTATTCTATTATTACATTGATGAATGTCTGATCATTGTAATGCATGATTAACCAAAATCGCGGTCAACAGATTCCAGAATCGCCAAATTTCAAAGTGAGATTCACTTTGAATGTGATCCAGGGTGGAGGCCCTCACAGCCAATTCTACCTAATGGACATGGGGAGCTGCTGGAAGAACAATGGCCAGCCATGTGATGGCGATGTAACTTCAGATGTAACGCGCTACAGTGAGATGATACTCAACCCTGATACGCCTTCATGGTGCAATGCCAATGATTTCAAGCTATGCCCACCCTACCACACATTCCCCAATGGGACACGTGTCCATCGCAACGACACTGCTAATTTCCCATATGAGGCTTATCACTTGTATTGTGCACCTGGAAATGGAGAGCACATAGAGCAGCCTAATATTCTGTGTGATCCGTTTAGTAATCCTCAGCCTCAGGAGATTCTGCAAATTTTGCCACACCCTGTTTGGGGTGAGTATGGATACCCCACGAGGAAAGGAGAAGGTTGGATTGGAGATTCAAGAACTTGGGAGCTAGATGTTGGCAGGTTGTCTCAATCCCTGTACTTTTACCAGGTAAAACTTTTTTCGTAATTTAGCCGATAAAAATTTGAAATTATTTTGGTGTGGGGGAGAGAGAATCCAGAACTGTTATATGTTTAGAGCATGAATCACACGTGTCTGTTGAGCTTACAGCCTCACACTCACACGTACCTTAACGGTTTTGGAATGACTGAGCCTATGGTAGAATTGTAATGGCATTAATTCGTAGCGGTTGTAAATTCTTGCAGGATCCAGGGACTGCACCTGCTAGAAGGCAATGGACTTCCGTTGATTTGGGTACTGAAATTTTTAAAGACCCTAATCAAGTGGCAGAGTGGACAGTCAGTAATTTTGACATCCTTGTACCCAAGCACTAATGGTAACAAGTGCCATTGTGCGCAGTTGGATATACTCACATATACAACACAAAAGCTTTTCTTTTTATTTTTCTTTTTGGTCTTTTAAACCTTTTGCTAGGCAAGATAAGCAGTTCATTTCATTTCATTTCATTCCATTCCATTCAACTGAAAACCATGTCAAACAATCACGAGTTCTACAAGATTGTACAGCATCATTATTCCAAGTTCTACAAAAGAAAAGGCTGTTTTTTAGCGTATATTTATACTTACGTTAACTACTAACCTTGTCCCTAACTTCTGCAAAAATAGCTTGATTAATTTGCTCCTCCGTACTGGCTTGATTGTTGAATATCCTATTATTCCTCTCACGTCTCCGAAACTTTTAATGCTTTACTTTTAATGGTGCTTACCAATTTTTGCTGTTGTAGATTGAGATGAAATATACACCACGACTACACTTCCTGGAAATACCACCCCAACTTTTATTGCTATTGACATTTTTAGTATAAAAAGTTAAAAACCGAAATTGCGAAATGTAAAATTATGTGTAAGACATTCTTTTTGGAATCTGCAATATTAATTTCGTTTCTCACTTGAAGTTTGAATTTGATACGTGATTGATGCAAATTACAGATCTTTGTTTCTTCCAAAGAATAAAAAAAATTTATCAATCTTTCTTTTACCACTCTCAACCTTATATTATGCCTCAATGCCAATAGTTGTTGGTATACTGCAAGTAGGCCACCAACTCCAACCAAATATAAGCCAATCACTCCATAATAGCAGCCAAAATTTGTTCGAGTTAGCGTTATCCTAAATGGTCCCAAAATTGTGAATTGCTCATCTATGTTTTCATGGAATCAGATTGCCTTGAAATTGTGGAAGGCTTTAATTTTCCGTCAACATTAGGCTGGTCTATTAGTCACTTTGTAAATGATGCTTGGTATGGGCACGCCATTTGGATCAATGAGATGACGACACGTGGCTCGTCATTTACAAGGATGCAAATGAGGTGACAAGCTGGATGGTTAGAAATATTAGACTAATGTTGGACTAAGATTGCACTCTCCTCATCGGACGTCTATTCCTCTGCTTGAAGTTTTCAATGTTTCGCATTTCGTATTTGAAATCGTAAATGTAGTTTAAATTTGATTTATCTTAATGATATCCAAACACTAGGTGTCCATATGATTACTCCGTTAAACGCATGTAGAGCCTACAAGTCCCTCACTCGTTGAACATCCATTCTTTAAAAAGAAAAAAGAAAAATCCCACACCAACTTGGTCATGCAGGACGGGAAACGAACGAAACACATGCCTAGCAAACTGATCAAAATAAGTAGTTCTAATAGTACTTCGAGCAATGTACTAACAGGAGAAATATATATATATATATATATATGTATGTGTGTGTGTGTGTGTGTGTGTTCCGTTTTCCTGAGCAAGAGATCAGACTGGTCTGGTAGGGAAATGTATTCCTCGTCCTTGGTGGTCTACATTTTGCATTAGACCACGATAATAATGTGACACGGGCAGGTCCGTCTGTGAAACTTTCGCGTGGTTGAGAAAGAGTTGGACTCAGGTTGCTTGAACAAATTACACAAATATTGAGTCATAAAATAAAGGCAAAAGTTCAAAGGCCTTGATTTCAATGGAATATCAGCACTTTTAGCATGCATAAACTGTGCTGTAAGGAATATATTCCATGCATGGCTAGCTATTTAGTTTCTCAAGAATCATTTGCATGTATGAGAAGTGTGTTCTTCATTAAAAACTGAAGCATTCTGGAGAGGAAAAAGAGGACCTGAATCATATAACACTTGGAAGTAAGTATAACTCAAAAAGGACATTGCAAGCATGCTTGGTGAAGTTGCTAATGGTGGTGATAAGATCAGTAAATTATCTCCATTTCCTTCAACAAGCCAGACTCCAATGTTGAAACCAGATGGAGGGGTTTGCAGATCCATCATTCCACCTCCATTCTTGATGAAGTTACGTGAAATAGTCGATAATCCAGAAACAAATTCCATCATATCATGGAGCCCCTCAAAGGAAAGCTTCATCATTTGGGACACTAGCAAGTTCTCTGCTCAGCTTCTTCCCAAGTATTTCAGGCACAGCAATTTCGCAAGCTTCACTTATCAGCTCAATAATTATGTAAGTGTTCAATCTCCAGAATGTACATGTTCTTATAAGTTCTCTCATCTAAGTTTCGATTATATTAAACTATAGATTGTCTTGGGGTTCATCGATCTTGTTATATATGCATCATTGCTCTAAGAAGCATACACCCGATCAGATATTACGTTATAGTAAATTTTATTAGATAGTCTATTAGTTTATCTCAATTTCTTTCCTGTGTTACATTTTTCTTGACTATTACCAAATTCTGGGCTTTTTCTATTGCTGCAAATAATAAGGGATTCAGAAAGATTAGTTATGAGCAATGTGAATATGCAAATCCATGGTTCCAAGAAGGAAGAGAGCACTGGGTGAAGTATATCAGAAGAAGAAACCAGGAAATGGTCATGCAAGAAAAAGATTTTTCTGTAGAAATGGGGGTGAGAATAAAGAAATTGAGGACTGCGCAAACTGATTTGGAGCTAGAAATTGAGAAATTAAGGGAACAAGGAGGGAAACTGAAGAATGAGCTTGACACAATTGAAGGGCACATACAAGCTACTCACAGTGAACAAGAGAAAATGCTTG